>OY728160.1:1798410638-1800910638 GCA_963277665.1 Viscum album | reverse complement strand
CCACAAATGTAATCAAAGAATGACCTTTGGTAAATCATTAATTCCACTCAATATATAAATGTAATTAATGTTATATCCATCAAACACATGTATATCTATACATGTGTCCACCTATTATATCATATACAATCATGAATTTTCATATTATCTCTTTATCCAAGATATTAACTAACCATAAGACATGTAGTATGCCAATGTTTTATAGTTACTCATATGTTCAAAATTATCCAAGTATAGATCAATCAAGTTGATGAATACATCACATGTCATTCATTTAAGTGGATGTGCACATCACATGCCCCTTCCCAAATTAAAAAGTACATCACATGTATTATATAGGTATGGTTATACACTCCTTTAGATAATCTCAATCTAGGGCCCTGATTCCATATTCATCATAGGAGAGAAAACCCATCTTGGTTAATCCTCAATAGACAACACGATCAACAACATTCCCAACCATCCCTTGATTAACTAAGACTCTAGGCTTGTGTGAGAAAGGTATCAAAGTATGAAGTTTCTTATGCTAGGTATATTTAGAACCTCATGTATTAGAGAAATATCAATATGAAACATGCACCCCTAGTATTCCAAAGGCATAGTGTATGACACTCCATGTGGTATACTTGGAGATTTATCAATATCACAAAACTCTTTTTGTGTGTCATGAGCATATTTTTCATCTTTATATGAAATATTTCCAATTTTAACCTTAACATTTCATCACAAACTATAATACTCTATGATTTAAATCAATTATGGATAACTCAAAGTCATACTTTGAGAGGTCAATTATCATTTCACTTTATTAGTATATGAATCCAACATGAAGAAATAAAAAAGTGTAGAATGCATTTTTTTATAACATGATATATTTTATATTCTTAAACTCTTTTAGTAATACTAAAAAAACAATACATAAGTTCTCATATAATCATATCCCATGTGATATAATACTAGAGAGGACTTATGTTTGTTTCACTTTTAGGGATTTGTTTAATTCATTAAATATATATGTTATTATTCTCACATATATATGTGAACATCTGATAAAACTCCCTCATTAAACTCCTTTTATGAGTAACATTTATGAAGAAAAGTTTTTTTGGATACGTTTGAGACTTAAGAATCATATTACTTATGAAAAAATTATTCAAAATACTTTACAACATCTAACGTTACAACTTTAATAACTTTTCTTAACTTAGGAATATTTATAAGTTCAACATCATCATTTATCTTGGAACCATTTCTATCAAACTTTTTCCTTGAGATCATTTTTATAACGATATGAAACTCTTTAAATTTTTCTTTACCAACACATGTTAAAATATTTTATGATATAAAGTGACATTCACTTTAAATTCACAGATTTAATCTTGACTTTTTATACATCAAACTTCTCAAAATAAAAATATAATCTCACTAGTCTCTTAAAAAATATATTATCTTCAAAATATCTTTTTAAGATACACACACTACTTAGTGTTAGTAAATAACTCTTATTTCCTTTTAGTGGGGATATTTAACAAATAAACTATTAACTCTCATATAAAATATGGAATTCCATGTGTTTGGATAATTTTTCATAAAAATAAGATTTTATTTTTAAAAATATTCCATTGATGGGTGGTAGAATCATATCCCTCATATTTTAAAAAATATCTTTCATAAAATCTTTTATCCTCAATAAAACACCTTTTATCCTTATCTCCTTTTCAAAAATGTTATAAAATCTATTGAATCATAAACTATGTGTATTAGAACCATTGTCTCATATTGTTTATAATAAATCCTTATTTATAAATAACTTATCTTATCATATGGGATAAATAAGATGAAAATACACATCCATTATATAGACCTGTTTAAGCATGATATATTCCTTTTCATTCAACTCTATGATTTAGACACCCTTTTCTTTATCATGATTCATCAACCCTTATCTTCATTAATTTAATGAAAACTATATGCTTGATCAATTCTTTTCTAGGTTTTAAACTCATTTATATTTATAATATTTATAAAATATATATTTGGTAACATATACCCTTTAAAATTTAATAATTTATTTCTATAACAAAAATACTTAATATGGACTTTCGACGAATTCTTTGAAACCCCTTCAAGTAATCTTGAAATTCTCATCCAATTAAAACATACCCATCCTTCTTGACACCAACTTTAGGTTTCAATGATCTTTATTGGTTATTTTAAGAAATGTTATTGAAATTTTTAACTGGCTTTTCCTTCTTTTGATGTGAACTTTTACCCACTTGTGATGTCAATATTGCACAAGAAGATGAATAACACATGCCTTGTTCCTATATCCTCAAAAATTTAAGAAAATAAGGTCAAATTTTATTAAACTCATTCATATTGTTTGAATATTTCCAACAATTATTATAGAATTAATTCCATAGCTAGATCATAACCTAAAGGTAACCTTCAGCCTCTCCAAATCATTAACACACTCAATCACATTGAGTATATAAATAGAGACTAAAGTTCCTTTGGTAATATTACATCCAATTAATTTTAAACATTATTGAATAATTATATTATTAACATAAGAATCTATATTCTAGTTTTGAATAAATTTTATAGTTGTTTAATAAGGAAGGTTCTACCCTATCACATAGAATTTTTCCTATTGTTTAAGAATTATTATTAAGTTTTAGGACTAGTCCAAGAAGTTTCTTACATTAAGATTATCATTTTCAAATATTGATATAAAAGTAAAATTAGATAATTTTAATTTCTTTTATTTCTACAAAATAAGGTGTTGTCATATTAGTATCATGTTTTACATTCATTTAATAAGTACTTTTATTAAATGTGAACCCACTAAAATGATAAACCCTATTAATTTACATCCTAAACTTTACTAATACAGGATCCATAATTCATTAAGATTTGGTTATATTTATAATTTCTTCTATAATTTATCTATATAGGTAAAACATCATGTCAATCATATCAAATTTGACTCTTGGATAGTTGAGAAGATAACTATTTGTCTTAATCCGTCATATGGATTCACTCAACATTATTCCTTTGGTAATCTAATACAATTAAGGTCTCTCAGATAATTATAACCCAAATAAAATGACAAAAATAGACTCTTAATCATATTTGGGTCACACATTACTTGCTTTGATTACATAAAATCCCAGGGGAACCCACCTTTAGCAAGACTTACCCAATTGGATGATCGAGGTATTGAAAAGTGTTTTCTTTGGAAGGAATCTAACACTTAGTATTTTAATGTGATTCAATATCATTATCTTATCTCATGTTATTCCATTTTCATATATTAATACTTTTAATGATTTAGTTTGGAATATTTATTCCTTCTATTAAATAAATATGTTCAAACTATATTGATGTGTAACTCTTAGCATAACTCATACCTTGTATTACTAACCCAAATTAAAATCCAATTGTATTTATATTCATCTTAAGTATAAGTTATATGAAACCCTTTAATGTAAAGGATTATAATCATATGAAATCAATAATTCCCATAAGAGTAATCTTGGAGTGATATATGGAAATCCCTCACTTTTCTTAACAAGGCATAATCCCCCAGCCTAGTGAGAAATCCAACCCAAAGTACCTCTACTCAAGGTTACTTTACTCAAGAGAGACCTAAATTCCATCGCAATTATAACACTTAATTGTATATACTATAATTAACATCTTAATTTGGGCTCATAACCTAGTATAAGGAAAATTCAAGGTATAAGAAAACTAAATCAAGTATCATATCAAGCATGTAACTCCTTATATACATTTATGGAAATTTATAAAATCAATTTAACATTTTAAACTAAATCATACATCTATTCATAATATAATAATTATATTCATGATTAAAGTATGGAATAAAACTAATAAATGGATAATACATAAATTTAGACATTAGATTTACATTTATGAAAAATTCATAAAAAAAGTAACTATGATCACTATATAATTTATCCATGAATTTTGGACATTCCAAAATCAAATAAATATAAAATCTTTATATTTATTTCTAATATAAACTCCTTTATTATTACTTATATGACATTTACTTAAATATATAATATCTTAAATATAAACATTATAGATATGGACTATTTATATATTATGTAAATATTCAGAATATATCATATTTAATAATATTTAAAACTTGATCATATCAATTATTAAAATTCCTTTTGATATGTTTTAAATAAATTTCTCAAATAAGGTATTTTAATTTGAGCATTTTAAATTAAATAATTATGAATAATTCATAATTTTAAATATAAAATCCTTTATAATATGTCTTATTTTGTAATTTATAAACACTTTATAAATTACCCTTATGATTTCCATATAAATATTTTATATCCAAATCATAATTCATACCATATAATTACAAAAGGTATATAATATTAACATTTAATATTATAGATATTTATTTATTAAATATTTCATAAACATTTAATCATAAATTATAAACACTTTATAATTATTTAATTTATAAATATTATTTAAATTAAATATATATCCTGAAATACTCGTTTCCATAATTTTTAAACAATTTATATATTATATAATTCGTTTCATAATTGAAAAATAAAAAAAATAAAAAAAATCAAGTATATCATATTTTATGATATAGGTAATATCGTGGTTCGTGACTTAATTAAAAATGAACCTGGATCTTATAATAGGCATGTCTTGGATTATTATTGATAATCTTGCATTATCAATCATTTTTAATAATATCTCTATATCATATGTTGCGGTATGCCCATTGTAGCTTACGACAAACTTAATATCACCCTAGCTCTACAATTCCCTATTTTGAGAATTAACCTTGATGATTTCATACACTACAATTAGAATATATTTTATATTATGATATAATAAAAATTATGAAATTAAATTGTGTCATACACTATAATATAACATATAATATGGAGCATCCCTATCACAACTTATGATATTACAAATCGTAAACAAAGCCACAATTCAATTTCTATATTGTATTTGATGATATCCAATACGGAAATAACAAGGTATCAAAATTTCTTCATTTTTAACATGATTTCATGAATCATGAATCATTTCAAAGCTCTGATACCATTTAAGGGTTTCTAAGGATCCAACAACACTTGTTCAGGGAAACAGAAGACATTAGAAGCCTCTGTCCTAATTTTACCATGCTATGTAGAACCAAAACCACGTATAAACTAAATGAAGAAAATGTAACTTAAATCAATGTTGTATATAAAAACAATAATCAATAATAGTTATTTTATGGAGATCACTAAGTAACAACCAATGGACTCTTCCCTCCATGGTATATCCATGAATCAACTAAATCACCCAATGATTGGGAGGGATCCTCCTCATAACCATGATATACTACTATCTCTCAAAATATAAAGAGGAACAGGGTAGAGATCTTCTATGAGAATCAGTGAGAAACTTAGATCATTCATGAATCTATCTCAATGGAATCAACCTCTTTATATAGTCGCTCGGTACACTCCTAATCATTCATGCATTTACTCGAACGTTACATAGTGTTAAAGTAATAAATGTGTTTACAACACCTATAACCCTTTTGAATGTCCAAATTATGTAACATTAAACAATAATGATATCCAATGTGGAAGATATTTGAACATTGGCCTATTAACATTTGACTGCTTTAATCAATCATAGAGTGAGATGTGAATCAAACAATACAATTAATCATATTTTAACACTTAAAATATGATCATGTGTTATGAAAAAGGTAGTGTCTATGATATCACTATATTTTAATAAATGATATACCCAAAAGGCCTAGAATATTCATTTATATTTTTTTTATCATGCCATATAAAATCCCATATCATCTCATATGATATGATCCAAAATATATCTTATATATATGACTTTTAAGGCATATATCTACAAATATTCCACTTGCATTAAAGTTATAGCACACCCAATTTCAGGTAATTGACCCTTTATTTATGTATTTTAAGTATATAAAGTGATTGGATTAATTTTTAGGAGACTTAGAGGATTTCTTTCTTGTTTTGGGTGCTTTTATAGAGGTTCAAAGTTTGATAATGGTTACTAGAAACCGTACAACACCTCCTAGAAAACTATGTAACGAAAGAAGTGGGAACTGGGTAGGCACACGGTTAGGCGTACGGTTTGTCCAAACTATGTGAAATCCTAGGAGAAACCATGCACTATTGTATAGTGGGAAATATAACTATCGGTTCATGGTTTTTCTAACCATGTTATCCAAACATGTGAGGTGTGTTTGGAGGTAGTGGTTAGTGCATGGTTAGCGCACAATTTTCATAAATGTGCACCCTAACAGTGCACCATGGAAAATTAGATCTAAAAAATCTGTATCTAATTTTTTTTACCCTCTAAACCACTAATTTTTTCCTAAATAGGTTATTTTAAAAGTTCCTTTCCCTCTCAAGGTTTTGGAGACTTTTCCTTTTGATCTAGGAGTGATTCTTGGGTGAATCTAAGTGCATTGGGGGGCCAAATTCCTCAACAAGTGCTCATTCTTGATTTTTTTTTTCCCTTATATTTCTTCTTCCTTCCTCTATTTTAATATTTTATATTTTACTCTGGGGATAAATACAAATTTATTTATGTCAATAATTATGAGATATGGCTGTTTTAGTTAAAGGGAACAATATCTATGGATGTTTTTAGTTTTTTCAATCAAATTTTTTGAATCTATTATGTTGTTCTTTATTTTCACCAAATTTGAGAGGTATGTGGCTTCATTATTGACTCCTCTTATTTAGAACGTGAAGGATTGGTTTCAAATTTATTAAATTGATTTAATTGAATTGTGATATTGATGTGTGATGCTTGATGGAAAACCTCTTTAGTGTTGGTTTTTTGAAATTGTAGAAATTGGTTCATTTTGTGGAAAGTAAATTTGGTTCATGATTTTAAAATAATGGTTTTAAAATTTTGGTTTGGTTTTTAGGCATGGAAAATGTTTTCAGAATGGTTTTCAATAAAATAAATGTTTTATTGAAATTATTTGGCATTGGTTTTGGCATAAATGGTTGGCGTGTGTTCATTTACATTGACGTAACCCTGTGGAAGGGGATTGTTACATTAGGGCACTTTGTAATGGTTACCTTGTGATGACTTGGTAGATTGATGAGAGACTGCTCATGAGTATGGATCTTTCACCTAGGAATTCATGTGTAGATTTGTGGAATTGAAATGGGTATTCCAAAAAGGAAATGTGAAATATTTTAAATAATTGTTTGATTTATTTCTATGGAAACTATTTTAGTTTGCAAAGCTATTTGGATTTGATATAAATTGTTTCAAATTGTTTTAAACTATTTTATATAAATTTTATAACATGTTTTATCCTAATGGTGTGAGTTTGAAATCCATTGGAGAAAACCTACTAAGTTTTATACTCACCCCCTACTTGGTCACTTTGGTGTGCTTGCAGATGTGATATATTGAGACAGAGTTAAAGGCAAGGTATTTTAGTTATTTAGTGATTAATTGTGATACCATGGGAATTGATTTTTGAGTTGGATCTTGGAGTAGGATGGTATTTTTGGGTTGATGTCTTATGTGTCTTTGATTTTTTTGTCTTGGTTTCTACATTGTACTCTGATTTAGATTGGTTTGGTTTTTTTATCTTGAGTTTTATTGTTGTACATATGCATCATATAGTTGGTGGTCATTATAGTTATCTTGGTTTGTTATTTTATTTTCAAATGTAAAATCATCCCCCAATTGGTTGTGAATCCCTTTTCATTTATTTTCGGCCTTTGGTCTCTTGGGGTTGTCACCTAAGGCTAGTAAAACCCCCACCTATTCCAAATCCAATGGGTGAGGGGATGGATGTTACAAATGGTATCAGCTTATTTGATCCTTGATATGGGATTAGTGTTAGTATATCTCTTGGGATGGTATAAAGGAGTAGTATTATCAGAAATTATAATGTTTATCATAAAAAACATGGCTAACCTATTTATATTGAACTTCAAGTTATTAGGGATTTTGGGTACATGAGTCTTTAAGAAATTTATAGGAGTTGTCAACTTATCATCATGGGTTTAACTAATGAGAGTTTTATGTCATGCATTGATATAAATGACTACCCATTAGGAGTACATAGTTTATTTTGAGTAATGATTTATGATTTGGTGAAAAGTGTTAATTTTTTAAAATAGTTGAAAATGGTTTGATTTCAAAAACCATGGTGGAATTTTTAAAAATAGTTTGAAAATATAAATTTTTTATTTTTGGAAAGCCTTATATTTCTATTTTTTATGTGTTGAATTTGAAATTACTAAGACTTCAGTTGCTAGAGAGTGAGACTAAATAGTTCTTTCTTTTGGGTATAGCATGTGGAACTGGGTAGGTGTCATAGGAACCAAATAGAAGGGGCTGATGAGAATGTGGTTGCACTTGATCCACAGGTGAACCAGTAGTTGGTTTAGAGTATTGTTCATGATTTTTAGATCACAGATAGAGGAAAAATATGGGATGAACCAAGGCAATTGGATCATTTAGTTCAGTTCAAAAATTAGAATTCACCCATCTTTCAGGAAAATTTAAAACCATAAAAATAGGAAGTGTGGATGAATAGGATGCATCAAATCTTTGATTCCCTAGGCACACCAACTGAGATGAAAGTGAATTTTTTTTTATGTACATACTAGAGGATCTAGTATGCCAGTGGTGAGATTTAGTAGTTTAGGCTAAATTGGACCAAGGAATTTTATGGGATCATTTCGAAGAATTTTTTAACAAAAAATTATTTCCTCATAATTTTTAAATTTCTAAAAAAATAGACTTATTCGGTTTGAAGAAAGAGAACCTCATAGTGACAAACTATACAGATAAATTTATGAATTTAGTCTGCTTTCACCCAAATTTGTTTCAAGTGCATCTTTGAAGGTACATATTTTTTAATCGGGGTTGAGGCCGGATATTCACTCAAAGATTTTCATGATTTATATAACGTAATTTATAGAGATGGTCAATAGAGAAATGGTGAAAAAAAAAGTATCTCTAAGGTAATTTGATTGGAGGAATCATGTTGATACCTATGGGAAATGGTGAGAACTCTAATACTGGGAATAAGCGGAAGAGGGACACCTATTTCCAAGGTAGTGGTATGACTTAGAACTAGATGACAGGATCAGTGAATCTTCATCTTAAACCAAATGATAAACCCAGATGTTTTCAATGTGGTTCTTTCGATCACATGAAGCGATATTGTACAGCATCACCTAGAGAATGTCACAATTGCAACCATATGAGATATATTCAGTGATAATGTCACAGTGTTCCAAGGTCAGATGTTAGGGACACATCTCATGTTTCATAGACATCATATGCTTCGACGGGATAAGGGAAGCATAATAATTCTTATCAGAAAAATTGAGTAAGTCATGGTGATTCTAGGAATACCATGACTCCTTATCCAATACAATATCAATAGGTTAATAAAGAGAAAAGTGTGGAGAGTAAACAATTGTATGGAGTTGATAAAGTTATCATGAATTATCAATCGGGGCCTTCGATGGTGAGAGGTAGGATTATTTTTAATTCTACCCTTATACAAGATTTGAATGATACAGATTCATAACATTCATTTATTACTTCTTATGTTGTTGATATTTTGAGTTTTCATGTTGATATTATGCCTTCTATTTTGAAACTTCAAACTCCTCTTAGACAAAGTGAATGTCAATAATTTATGTGTAAAGCATGTTTTATAAATATTTATGGGGATGAATTGATTTGGGATTTATTTATGCTTGATATGGATTTATATGACTTAATCTTGGGTATGGATTTCTTGAAAATGTTCAAATATCACATCGACTATTATACTCGAAGGGTTAGTTTTACATCTAGTGATGGTGTCGATCATCTCTTTATATGATATCGTAATGTAAAGGAAAGTGGAAAAATATTTTTGGCACCAGTAGTTATAACTATCTCATACTATTTGGTAACCTTGACAATTGCATCTATGGATGTGATTGAGAATAGTGGTTTTCCAACAATTTTTTATCAATTTCTTGATGTTTTTATTGATAATTTTTTAGGGTTTCCACCCATAAGAGAAGTGGATTTTACGATTGACCTCTTACCAGGGACCAGTCCAATCTCACTTTTTTCTTATTGGATGGCACCAGAAGAATTAAGGGAATTGAAATTCTATTTGGAATAATTGGAAAGCAAAGGGTTCATTTAGCCTAGTATGTCTCTATGGGCAGCATTGATTTTGATTGTGAAAAATGTAGATGAAACCCTTCGGCTTTGTGTGAATTATCATACACTTAATCAAGTTACAAAAAAGAATTGGTATCCTCTTCCACACATTGATGACTTGTTTGATCAATTGATGGGATTCGAGTAGTTCTCTAAAATTGACTTGCATTTGGTATATCACCAACTACGGGTTCGAAAGGACGATATTCTAAAGAAATCATTCATGAGTGGATGTGGAAATTACAAGTATGTGATTATGCCTTTTGGTCTTAAAAATGAACCAACTATCTTTATGGAATGAATGAATCAAATATTTCAAATATATATGGATTCTTTTGTGGTGGTATTTGTGGATGACATACTAGTGTATTCTAAGAAAAATGTTGAGCATGAGCAGTACTTAGAGATAGTGTTGGGTATCTTATGGGATCATCATATTTATGGCATACTTTTAAAGTTTTATTTTTGGATTTAAGTGGTATGTTTCTTTGGCCATATAATCTCTGAAAAATGTGTTTCTATGGATCTAGAAAAGATAGAATTTTTTATCTCTTGGAAACTATCAAATAATGTCTTTAAGATATGTAGCTTCCTTAGCCTGGTTGGTTATTACTAAAAAAAATTCATGAATTTTCATGACTAGCTTCATTGATGATATATTTGACAAGGAAAAGTGTTCTATTACAATGGAATGATGAACGTTAGAAGTCTTTTCAAGTGGTAAAAGTTTTCCTTACATCAACATCGATCTTAATATTTCTAGAATTGGGATAAGGTTATTTGGTGTATTGTGATGATTCAGGATCTGAGTTGGGCTGTGTTCTCATACAAGGAGATCATGTTGTTACTTATATATCATGGAAGTTAAAATTTCATGAGAAGTACTACCCAACACATGATTTGGAATTGGTTACTATAGTACATGCTTTGAAAATTTGGCATCATTACCTCTTTAGTGAGAAATGTATAGTGTTTATGGATCATAAGAGTTTAAAACACATTTCTCATAAATATAATTAAATATAAGACAAAGAATATGGATATATTATCTTCAAAATTTCAACTTTAGATTAATATATACACTGGTTAGGGGAAATTATATGGTGGATGAATTTAGTAAGAATTCATATAGTCAGTTGGTGAAATAATATTTGGAACAATGGTAGTTGATGTCAGTGATAGTAGACATGCACTTGGATTGTGAAGACTAAGGTAGTGTTGCGGTTTTATTTCTAATTTATTTTGTTCCTAATTTGTTTGAAAATCTAAAGAGGCACAAACATATTATTCTGAATTTATTGTTATGAGGTCAAAACTCAATAGTGGGGAGACCATTGAGGGATGGAATCTTGACAAGGTATTGGTGTTATGTTTTTGAGATCGGATGGTTGTACCTATGTCTTATTAGGAACAACTCTTTTATGCTTACCACCATTCAAGATGGAATATTCCTCCTAGAATAAAAAAGATGTATAAGGCATTGAAAATGAAATTTTGGTGGGTTGGAATGAAAATAAAGGTGGTTGGGTTTTCTATAAGATTACTCACTTATTAGCAGGTTAAGCCAAAGCGCCAATAGCCAGTGGGTATGCTATAGTCTTTATCGATTCCCTTGTATAAATGGGAGCATATAGATATGGATTTTGTAATAGTCTACCAAGGAAGGTTTAGAAACACGATTTCATATGGGTGATAGTGGACCGGCTCACAAAGTTATCCCATTTCATCTCTATTCATGAATCTTATATGGTGTAATACTTATCAAAAATCTATATCTGATAAGTGGTAAAAAAGGCACGGCATACAAGTTTCAATAGTATCGGACCAATATCTGATGTTTATGTCTTGTTTCCTGGAAATCCTTATATAAATACCTTTTTAATTAGTTGACTATGAGTATGATGTATCATCCTCAAACATATGTACAATCTAAAAGGATTATACAAACATTGGAAGACATGCTTAGGGATTCTGTAATGGATTTTGGTGGATTAAGAAAGGAGCACATACCGTTAGTGGAGTTCTTATATAATAGCAGTTATTAGGCCACGATACATATGGATCCTTTTGAAGCATTGTATGGGTATCCTTTTCATTATTCACTTTGTTTGGTAGAAATAGGTGAGACTTCACTGGTTGGACCAAACCTTGTGTAAGAGATAGTGGAGAAGATTTAGATGATCAGGAAGAAAATAGAGACAGCTCAGAGTCATAATAATTCATATGAGGATCATCATTGAGGACCATTTTTTGAGGTGAGTGATCATGTGTTCTTGAGAATATCTCCTAGGATTGGACATAATCATTTTATTAAGTAGATAAAGTTATCACCTTAATACAAAGTCTCTTTTTAGATACTTGAATGGGTTAGGGAGGTGGCATATCAGTTGGATTTTCCACCAAATTTTAGTTTAGTGCATAATGTGTTTCATGTATCTTAATTGAATAAGTATCAACTTGATCCTAAACATGTGATTTTATGGGAACATGTCAACCTAGATTCGGATGCTACATTGGTTCATGTACCAGTATGAAGTGGATAGGCAATAGAAAGTCTTATGTGGGAAAAGCATCAGTATAGTGTGAGTTTTATGGAAACAAGGTTAGATTTAGGAGGAAACATGGGAGAGTGAGAAGGAAATGGTGGAGAAATGGACCAAACTCTTTCATTAAAATGGTGGTTTTCAACTTTATGAGGATGGAAAGACCAATGGTGGGGATAATGTAGTAGACCTAATTTAAGGTACTTGGCCCTTTATTTATGTATTTTAAGTATATAAAGTGATTAGGTTAAATTTTTAGAGGTTATGAGGAGTTTTGAAATGTTTTTATGGATTTTCTAGAGGTAAATGGTTTGATAATGGTTATTATAATCCATAAAACACCTCCCAAGAAATTGTGTAACTGAAATAGTGAGCATTGGGTAAGTGCATGGCTAGAGACATGGTTTGGCCAAACCATTCGAATGCCCAGGAGAAACCATGAAATGTTGGAGAATGGGGAATAACATTGTTGGTGCATGGTTTGTCTAAATATGTGAACCAAACATGTGAGGTGGGTTTGGAGGCATTGTCTAGTGCAAAGTTAGCACATAGTTTTCCAAATTATGTTCCCTAACCAAGCACTGAGGAAAATTTGATTCGAAAATTATGGATCTAATTCGGTTTACCCTCTAAACCACTCATTTTACCCTAAACAGCCATTTCATGCATTCATCTCCCACCCAAGTATTTGGAGACCTTTCCCTTTAATCTAGGGGAAATTCCTAGGTGAATCTAAGTGTGTTGGAGTCTTGGATACCTTTCTAAGTGCTCGTTCTTGATCTTTTTCCTTATATTTCTTATTCTTTTCTCTCTTGGAATCTTGGATATTGTCTGTTAGGGATAAATCCATATTTTTTTATATCAATAATGATGATATATGGTTTTTTTGGTCTAAGTTAACAATATTTAAGGACATTTTTAGGTGTTTCAATCCATGTTTTTTAAGTTTGTGTGTTGTTATTTATTTTCACCTAAGTTGAGAGGTAGGTGGATTTAGTCTTGAATCCTCTTGTTTAGAACTTTAAATCTTGGTTTCATATTGATTGAATTTCTTAAATTTAATTGTGAAATTGATGTGTTATTCTTGATGGAAAACACTCTTTAGTGATGGTTTTATAAAATTTTGGAAATTGGTTCGTTTTGTGGAAAGTGCATTTGGTTAATGATTTGAAAATGATGGTTTTAAAATTTTGGCTTGGTTTTGATGCATGGAAATTTTTTATAAAATGGTTTTCAATAAAATAAATCTTTTATTTAAATTGATTGTCATGGTTTTTGGCATACATGGTTGGCATGTGTTCATTTTCATTGACATGAACCTAAGGAAGGGGTGTGTTCCATTGGGGAACTTGGTAATGGTTACCTTTTGACAACTTGTTAGATCGAATAGAGACCAATAATGAGTATAAAATTATCACCTGGGCATTTATTTTTTGATATATGGAATTGTAATGGGAATCCCAAAAAGGAAATGTGAAATGTTTTAAAGAATTTTTTGATTGATTTCAATGGAAATTGTTTTGGTTTGAAAAACTATTTGGCTTTGATATAAAATATTTAAAATTGTTTTAAATGGTTTTATATAAATTTTCTAACATGTTCTATCCTAGTGGAATGTGTTGGGAAGTCATTGGGGAAAACCTACTAAGTTTTATACTCACCCCCTGCTTGGGAACTTTGATGCATTTTCAGATGTGGTATATCAAGACAGAGGTAAAGGAAAGGTATTGTAGTTCTTTAGTGATGCATCATGATACCATGGGAATGGATTATTGAGTTGTATCTTGGAGCAAGTTGGGATTTGCGGGTTGATGCCTTCCATGTCTTTGAGTTTTTTGTATTATTTTCTACATTGTACTCTGATTTATATTGGTTTTTCTTGTTTTATCTTGAGTTTTATTATTGTATACATGCATCATGTAGTGGTTGGTGGTTATGGTTATCTTGTTTAGTTATTTTATTTTCAAAGGTAAAATCATCATCTAATTTTTTATAAAGCTCTTATCATTTATTACCAATCTTTGGTGTCTTGGGGGTGTCACCTAAGGCTAGTAACACCCCTCGCCTCTTCCTAAGCCAATGGGTGAGTGGAGGGATGTTACAAAATCCTTAAAGACTTTGTGTCATTTCACCATATATTTTATCATATAAAATAACTTGTGAAACCATATCCAAAACTACTTTTGGATATTTTTTAAAAAAATGGAAAATAATCATCAAATTCGCCATGTATCACTTCATATGTAATACCTTATGAATATCTATCCAAAAATCCTTTTAGATAAAATCTAAAATACCTTTTAAGGAATCTCTCTAGGTTTTATAAAAATCAATCCTCATTAAATTAACCAAAACTTTTGTCCCCGTAGACCTTTCTAGAGTTGGAAACAAATATAAATTACTAAATTCATAAATTTAAGAAAATATTTGCCTTTAGAAAAGCATCAATACTACTCACGCTACCAAGGGATCTGGTATGATATCTATCAAACACATGTATCTCTATATTTTTATCTAACAACTACATCACATACAAGCATGTATTTTCATATGATCCCTTTTTCAAAGACATCAACTAATCATAGGACATGAAGTATGTCAAGCCTATAGAATTACTCATATGTTCTCAATTCTCCTAGTATAGACTGATATGGTCGATGAATACATCAGTGTCATTCATCTAAGAGGATGAGAATATCACATTCCCCTCACCCAAATAGATAATAACATCACATTCCATATCTATGTATGGTTGTATAATCCTTAGGTCTATCTCAATCAAGGTCCTTGGTATCATACTCATTATATGAGATGAAAAATATCATCTTGGTTAAGCCTCAACTGATAAAATGATCAGTAACATACCCCAACCACCCCTAATAAATTAAGCCTCGAGGATTTCATGAGAGAGGTATCAAAGTATAAAGGTTCTCATGCTATGTATTTTACCAACCTCAAGTATTGGGGAAATATAAATATAAAACATGCACCTTTATTATACCAAATCCATAGTGTATGAAATTTATTGAGGTATACTTAGTGGGTCATATGGTGATCAAACACTAATGTATAAAATGGTTTTCCACATTAGTTTTTATTTTTAACATCAGTTAATTAGTGACATAATTTTAAGTGATATTGTAAATATGTTTTTTATGTTAATTATTTTAACCTATTTAAAAATAATCCTTTACCTTGGTTATCATAAAATCCACTATAAAAAACACTCACATAATGTAAAATTGGATGACTTTTGACATTGGTTATAAATTAACCAAAGTAAAAAATGTTTTTTTAAATTAATTTCAAAATATAGTTTATCAAAGCTATAATATATGAAAAACTGGTATTAAAAAATAGAAAAACTAGCAGAAAACAAAATTTTAGTACAATTCTATAAAAAATATTGACATCACAACTTTTTCCAAATTACAATAACTTTATAATTTTAAATTTAAACATCATAATCTATATTAGAAATAGAGATGAACTAAAACCAAATAAAACTTGAAAAAAAATATTTTAATGCTCCTCATAAATAATTTATATTATTTCCATTATAATTTCAAGGGTCATCAAAAAGATACAAATTAAAAGTAAAGTATCTAACATGTATTCTAAATATAATTATGAGATAAATACAATGAAATATTATAATTAAATCTAACCTTGTCTAGTTTCGTAATTGTCCCAATTATAAACATTTCATACATAAATCTCATAACATTATATCCATGTCTTATTAATCCTTTATGATGACATTTTTTTTCAAAATAAGTTATCAATTGAAAATAATATTTTATTTATCTTCTAAATTGTAGTACTTATAAATGAAGTCACCTTTATGCACACATATTTGATATTTTTTGTCTTATTTAATATTTCTTAGTTATAGTGCTTATATTACTTATTTAAAAATGATAAGTATGAAATAAAATCAAAATTTATTATAATATATAAGTATTAAATAATCATACTTACATCTCTATTATTTATTGAAAGTTTTCTCACATGTCACCATGTATGGAGCATAACTGGTAAGTTGTATTATCTTGTGGAAAAAAATGTACATAAAATTCAATAAACACTAATATATAAAAATATCATGTGAGTGGTTATTTAATTAATAGAAATAACACTTTATGAAATATATGTTTCATGCTCATCAAGATAAGTAAATATCAAACACTGAATTGCATCATTATGAAATCTTTAAAAATTATATATTATTCTTTCACTATCCTTCATTATCTTTGTTATTAGAGAAATAAATTATGGGTCAAATAATCCATGCACTAATGTCATATCATACAGAATACAAAGTGAGATACCTAATAAAACAGACATAGGTATTAAGTTAGATCAAATTGATATAATTGAAAGATATGTGATAATCAACTTATATAGGAAATATTTTCATCACTATAATGCCCAATATATCTGCAGTTAGAAGATCCATGATATCTATATTATAAATTATTACAATAATATCATACCCAAAAATTTAATCACTCATTAGAAGCTTATAAACATCCAAAAACATAAATTCATATGCTGATAATTTATAAAGTACTTCATAAAAAGTAGTATGTGGAGTTGAAGGGGCCTCGATATGCTTTTGCTTTATATACAGCATGTCTTTACCTTTAATGTATTACTATAATATATATATTAAAATATTAAAATAAATTTAACACTAATATGAAAAAAATGATATAATATATACATATATTAGTGGTAAGTTACCAGACAAGTATAGATGGCCAGAGTAAAAAAAATGTCTAACACTTTTTCTAACTATAGAAACCTCATCGGTAGGGAATGATTCTCTAGTTAATGCATCTATAATATCATGTATTATTACCCTAATATGATTCATCTCTATATATTTATGATGTATATTATCCCTAATATAATATATTATTTCATATGTTCTAATATGATATTGGGAATCCTTAACATATAACTCATAGAAAATGAGAAACTGTGGTGGAGGAGGTGGAGGAGTGGGATATTTAAGCAAAGGTGGAGGAATGGGATATACATATAAAGGTGTAGAAGTAGGATATGTAGCTTGAAACTGTATATACATGTCTTAAAACATCGTTTGTATCAACAATCTAATCATATCCTTCATCATCTCACCCATCTTCTAAAATTTAGATTTTAATGCATCTATTGTTCCTTTATATTGATCCTCCCTTGAAGAAGTTTTGGAATGACAAAAAAATATTTTTAATTGATACACTCACCTATAATCCTCATACTCAAGTATAGTGTTCATAATTTATTAATATATTATCCAAAATATCCTTACCACCCTTGGGTATAAAGGTTCGTGTGTTTTATGCTCCTCAAGTTCTTCAAATATATAATATTTGAAAATTTTATTAGTGAATTACAAAATATAAAGAGTTTAAAAATAAGTTAAAAACCTAAAAAACTTCTACAAATCTATTTATTTATAAACTTAAATTATTATATAAGATATATTACCCTTTTTCATTTTATCACTTTTCTATTTTTCATGCTTAGTTGGGGGGGATCAATCTCTATAGAGTCTTAAGACTTGGCTCTTAATTTTTCAAATTTTTCAGCCATCATTTGTTTTTCCAATAACTGATACCCTCCGAGAGATAAATTATGTGGGTATACATTTATTTATTGGATCTTCTAATGATATATATTCAGATCATATTAATTAAGGACAAAAAAATCATTAATTTGATCATTTTTAGTGATTATACAAAAAAATCAAAAAGATAACATTGTTCTTGAAAAAAATTACTATTGCCATCAACTTTAAAAAAAACTTCTTCCATATATATTCATCTATAAAAGCATATATATTACATGGATTTTCATTATTTATTCCACTAAAAATGAAATTTGAAGTTAGTATTGATGTAAAATCCCTTCATCTCCTAGCAAAAAAAATTAAACATCTCCTCCTTAATTCCTTAGTGCTAGGTAAATCATATATCATTTTATGTGAAGGAAAAAATAACCTATATTAGTAAAAACTTGTCATTATAAATAAAATAATAATAAAAAACTTACCAAAATGGTCTCATATGGCTGATCTAGTGTTATATTGTTGACACTTCTCTAACTATAAATCAAAATGATTACTTCCTCTTGAGCTTTTATAGCCACAAAACTCCAAAATTATGTTGAATTTGGAACCCTAGGATTACCATTACTATCAAACTCAATAGATATCCTTTAGAACTTACTATAAGAAAGTGGTAATTTAGGTAAATGTGTGTTACCAAATTTACCAACCCCAAAAGTAAAATTATAAAGATCCTTTGTAAAGAAATGAGTAGGCTCCTTAGTAGGAGTATGAGTAGGGTCCTCCCTAGAGGATCTAGGTGACTCAACTAATTGATATGGAATTATCCTATTAATCAAATTAACAAAAAAAATAGTAAAATATTATAAAAAACCAACTATTACATATAAAATTAAATAAAAATTACAAAATGATTCAACAAAAACTAAAATAAACTAAACACATTTTTATTCATATTCATTAAAGTAGTTAGCTAAAATGCTGAAAAATTTCTTGCAACATTTATGATACATGAAATAATATAGACAGAAGAAAATAAAACTTAATTAAAAGATTATAAAAATATAATTATTACGTATAAATTTGAATAAAAATTTTAAAATTATACAAACAAAACAAAACAAAAATTTTATCAAATTAATTAGATTGGTTAACAACAATGCTAAAAAAAATACTAAAACATTTATGAGTCATGAAATGATATAGATAGAAGAAAACAAAACTGAATTAAAAATTTATATAAATCCAATAGTTATATATAAAATTGAATAATTGTAAAATCATATAAAAAAACAAAACAAACTCTTTATCATATTCATTTGAGTAGTTAAAAACAATGATAAAAAATAATAGCAACATTTATGAGACATGAAATGATGTATATAGAAGAAAACAAAACTTAAGTAAAAGATTATACGAATCCATTTGTTATATATAAATTTTAATAACAATTAGAAAATTATATAAACAAAATAAAGAAAACATTATATCATATTTTGTATGGTAGTTAATAATAATGATAAAAAAATTCTAACAACATTTTTGAGACTTGAAATGATATAGAAAAAAGAAAAAAGAACTTAGGTAAAAAATTATTCAAATCCAACAGTTTCATATAAAATTAAATAATTTGAAAATTATACAAATAAAACTAAACTAAACAAACAATTTATTATATTTGTTAAAATATGTGACTTAAATAAAAAATAATATTATAAATATTATAAATAAAATTTTGAAATGTTTTAAAAGTTAATCAGGAAATAAATATATAGTACCTATAATATTAAGAGATCATTGAAGGGTTGTTTCCACATATTCATTCTTCATGATCATTATATTTGGAACAAACCATACCTATGACATCTTCATCAATATACTATGATAATATCTCTATGGAAGTAAGGATCTCACATAATTCATCATCATCATCAAGTTTTTCATCACAAAAAATGTTTTTTTTTCTTTAAAAATGATGGACCGTTGCACATTTGGTGGATCAAGAACATATAAAATTTGTTTTGCATGTGGTTTCATGATAAAAGGTTCATATTTTTATTCTAATATATTCATATTTACTAGTGTATTACTTAATTCATCATGTTTAACACTGTTGTTACTGAAAATCCATTCATATTTGAATATAAGAACTCAAAATTTAATGTAATCAATCTTTCATATTTCATCAATAACTTTTTAATATACACTTGACGTAAAGATTAGGTTTTTGTCTTTTGTACTAAAAAAATTAATTTCTTTATTGAACACCAATACATTGTTATTATGAAATTCACTTTTTTTGTTCTGATATTTGGTATAAAATGTATAGACATTAATGGAATGCCCAGACCGTGTTATCATATTTAAACTTAGGTCACCCACTAACTATCTCAATGTTTTTTGACACATCCAATCTACCATGCATAATATACTTAAACCATGTAAATAATTATTATTCTCATTCAATACCCATATATATTTCTTCTTTGGATAATGTTGTTTTAACACATTAATATGTGATGTTATATATGGTCAAGAATCATTTATGTTATTCAATATGTATAAACATGTATTATTTATTTGTTCACCTATTAATGACTTTATTTTCAAGCCATTGATCCCCTCTCCCCCAAAAAAATGTCTTGTTCATGATGAGATGTAGGAAAACCAATGTGCTCTATTATAAACAAGTAGTTTATACAAAACTCCACCACCTCCTTAGGAATATAATTCTCAATAATGTAGGATTGTGGTAAATATGGATTATTAATGTACCCCTTTAATATATTAATATTCCTTTAAAAAGGATACATCTAATATAGATATAAAAGGCCACAATATTTATTTCTCACACAAAATGAACCATTAAACGTACCATGATATCAAAAAAAGATGGTTAAAAGTACATTTCCAGTTGAAAAAGTATATAGATTGCATATTTCACTAAATTATTCAATGAATTTATATCTATCACTTTATTATGAATGGAATTGAAAAAATACACGCCTTGATGATATTTAATCAAATACAGATGGGTAGTATTCCATGTAATGAAACTATTAGGAGTTGTTTCATTACAACATGACAGTCATGATATTTCATGCCTATTAACTTAAAATATTTTAGTGACAATTTTTTATACATTTGAAGAATAAATTTGAGGTACTTTGAGACCATTAAGGAATTAAAAAAACTAATTTTATCCCTCTTGGATAATTTATTACAATACAAAGGTAAGTGTGTTTTTTTCTATTAGAATTGGGAGCTGACTCCAAATGTATTCTCATTAACAATAAACCCAATATTGAATTCATCCCATACATAATATTGCCTTTAATATCTAACAATGTTACTATAAAACTTTAACATATCTTATTCAAAATAGGTATCACATTAATATTGTGTTTTTACTCATGATATCTCCAATAAGGAAGATCAAAAAATACTAATTGTTTCTTCAATGTATTTCTAATCATACTGGATCTCTGTATATTTCCAAATGTGACATTAATGTTTTTCACCCTATAAAAATATTGATCATTTGAAAAAGTATTTTAAGTAATAAAAAATTCATTTGATCCATTGAATGTCTTTTTTAATCTTTAATAAGAGTTATCCATAGACAAAAACCTTTAATATACTATGTAAATTATTTTTCTACCATGTTGCAGTTGATAACATAAAGTCCCCTCTTTATAAATTAGAAAATATTTATGCCCCTTAACACTGTATCTAGAAAAAAAAATTATTTGTTGGGAAGTTATTTATAGTTAATATAATCATTTCATGCAATTGAAAATATTTCATTTTATAAGAATCATATGATACCTTCCTTATAAAAGTTTTAAATCATAAATTAATGGTGATAATTAAACATCAATATCATTTCCATTTTTTTAGTCCAGAAATCATTAACCTCAACATGATATATTTCCGATTCAAAAAAATTTCATGAGATGAGTTATAAATTACTAAAAAAATAGGTCATTTTCTATGTTTTCTACTAATTATTTGATATAGATTCATGTCATATATGCATAGTCCAAGTCTAATATTTCTAACTTCATTTCTGAAATTTGTAAATTTATGATCAATTTTCCTCCATTATGGACAATCAGCTGGATGATGTAATTTTCCATCAGATATTCTATCATATGCATGTTATCTTAACCCATTTGCATCATTTTAATTTAAAAATAAATGTTTCATTCAATTAATTATATGAAGATACCAAATTTTCTTGGTAGGATTCTCGGTACTTGGATTAATAGTTAAATAGACATGTGATTTTTCTTTTAACTTATACCATGATTCCCATATTTAGGAAACTTTAGAAGACCTTTTTATTCCTTCATATATAGTACATAGTCATTGGGGAATACATGTATCTTTTTATACCCCAATCCAAATAGAAATAATATTTTTTTCAATATAATTAAAATTTAGTGGATCAGTACCTTTAGGAATTATATCTTTCAATGGTATTAGAAACTCTGTAAAACTCTTTTCACTCCATCCATTCCAAGATTTTAAGTTAACCAATAATAAAACTATTTATAAAACCACAAATTTCATATAACCTATATTTTTTTTAGCATAACCATATAGGCGCTCGATCATTGGTGTTTTCTAAATTTCCTTTACTTCAATATCATGAATCATTTCTTCAATTTGATCAAACTTATTATCTTGAAAATATCCATCATCATTAAATCTTGAATTATTCCCAATTTCACCATGTAAAACCCAAGAACTGTAACTTAGATTAAAATCATGAAAAATTAAAAGATCTTTGATTTCTTTTCTTTGTAAATTTGTCATATTTAAACATTTTATGCATGGTTATAAAAACAAGTCATTTTTTGGAACATTTCATTTTGTAAAATTCCAAAAAAGAATCAAATTCTTCCTCATATTCACCACTTGTTCAAAATAAAGTAATATAATTATAATTCATTGTCACCTATAATAAATTTTAATTATTGAATATAAGTTACTTTATTTTGAAATTTAGATTCAAATTTACTTTAAATAATAATAATACAAAGCAATATTTTTTAAAAATAAATAAAAATAATGATAAAAAATTTACAAAAACTAATATAAGTAATAAATATATTATATTTTAAAAAAAATATGATACCATTTATATGTTATTTTTCACACTATGATTTACCTATAAAGAATGATGAAATATTTAACAAAAATAATAATAAAAATTATTTAAAAAACAAAAATAACAATAGACAAAAAAAGAGAAAATAGTTCATGAATAAAAAAAATAAAATATTTTCCAAAAAAAAATTTAAAAATAGAAATAAACTCATCCACATGACACACAATTCAAAACCATATAATTATTATTCAAAATCCCAAAAAATAAAAACAATAGAAAAACATTAACGTAAAAAAACTTCCACATAAATTTGTGAAAAAATATCCAATTAAAAAAATAAAAACAATATAAAAATCCTAACATAAAGACAATGGTCTAGAGAAATTTATCCACATAGAATAGTGATAAATTAGTTAAGTAAAAAACCAAAACTATAGAAAATAAATAACTTGAGGGGAAGTGGGTGAAAAAATAAAATGATATAGGATGATAGAGAGGGGTTGATTGTATTGACTGATGGAGGTGACAGTAGTTAACGGTGGATAAAGTTGATTTAAAGCTGGAAGGATTGAAGACAGTGCAGGTAGGATTTGCTTCCGGAGAGAAATTCGAATGGTGGATGAGTGATTTAAATAAAACAAATCTTCAAGCATGGCATTTCAATATTTTTTAAAATATTTTTGATGTTGGTTATTAATATAACCAATGTTGAAATTTGGTTTTTCATGTAAGTTAAGTAATAATTGATGTGAAAAACATCAAAACATGGTTTTTTATGTTATTTATTTAATAACCAATGTAAAAAACCATTTATAACATCGGTTATAAATAAAAAACATTATAAATGTATCATTTTATATATATTTTACACTAGTGAAAAGTCGTTTTGTGCCTCATGAGCATATTTTTCATCTCTATATGAAATATTACCCATGATAACCTTAACATTTCATCACAACCTATAATAATCCATGATGAGCATTGGTTAGGGATAACTCAAATTTAAACTTTGAGAAGTCAATTATCATTTCCCTCCATGGTTATATGTAACCAATAAGAAAGAATGACAATACGGATATTTCATTTTGTATAACATGAAACATTTTATATTCTTAAACACTTTTAATAATACTAAAAAAATTATACATAAGTTCCCATCTAATAATATCTCATATGATAGACTACCAAAGAGGCCTTATGTTTTCTACACTTTTAGGGAATTATCAAACACATTACATCACTATGTAATTCATGTTACATCTCTATGTGGAAATCTAAAAAAAATCTCCCACTAAATTCATTTAGTGAGTAACATATATGAAAAAAAAATCTTGAATAATGGTGAGACTTAGGAATCATATTACTTATGAACAAAGCATTCAAACTCCTCTACTTCATAAAATCTAATTTTTCAATGTTAATAACTTATGTTGTCTTCTTAGAACTATTTATATGTTTATTAGAATCATCATTCTTGGAACCCCTTCCTCAAACCTTTTCCTTGATATCATTTTGGTAATAATAAATAATGATTTAAATTTTTCTTTACCAACACATCCTAAACACTTTTAGGATATAGAGTGACATTTAATTTGGATTGACTAGTTTAATCTTTATTTGTTATGCCTCAAACTTCTCAAAGTAAAAATATACTCCTAACAACCTCTTAGAAACTATATTATCTTTAGAATATCATGATAAGGTACAAAAACTCATTTATGTTAAGAAATAACTCTTATTTCATTTTCATGGTAATATTTAAAAAATAAACTATTAACTCTAATATCAAATATGGTATTCTTTGTTTTTGGAGAATTTTTTCAGAAAAGAAGATTTTATTCTTTAAAATATTCCATTGATGAATCATAAATCATGTGTATTATAACCATAATCTCATATCATTTATAGTAACTCATTGTTTATAAACAAATCATCTCTCCATATAAGAGAAATAAAATGAAAATACACATACTTTATATAGATCCACCTAAGCATGATATATTGCTTTACATTCAACTCCATGATTTAGTAACCCTTTGCATTATTAAGATTCATCATCCAGTTTCTCCATTACTTGTAAGAAAACTACAAGATTGATTAATAATTTTCATGATTTTGAACTTATAATGTTTATAGAATTCATAAAATACAAATTTGGTATCATACTCCCTACAAAATTGAAGAATTGATTTCTATAACAAAAATACATGATGTTGACTTTCCATGGAGTATATGAACCCCTTCGGGTAATATGGATATTCCCATCCAATGGAAACAAATCCATTATTCCTAATTCCACCTTTAGGTTTTAGTGATCTTGACTAGAAATTTAAATAATAATTTTTATAATTTCCAACTAACTTTTACTTCTTCCAGTTTTAACTTTTTCCCACTGATAATTTCAATATGATATAGAAACCTAAACATCATATGATCTGGTACTCTATCCTCAACAATTTGAGAAAATATGGTAAAATTTTATTGAACCCATTTACATTGTCAAATAATTTACAACAATGATTCCATAATGAATTTTATATCCGAATAAAGTCGTAAAGGTAACCTAAAGTCTCTTCAATCCATTATAACACTCAATCACATGGAGTATATGAATAAAGACTAAGTTTCTTTGATCATATTGTATCTAATTCCTTTGAAAAATAAATTTAATCATTTTATGATTCTCATAAGTATCTATATTCAAGTGTTGAACAACTTCAATAATTGGTTACTCGGGAAGATGTTACCCTAACACATAAAAGTTTTCCTCTTATTTAAGAATTACTCTTAAGTTTCAGTACCAGTCCTAGAAGTTGATTACATTAAAATTATCCTTTTCCAAATTAATTTCAGATTCATATTGTATAATTATGATGTCATTTATATTTTCAAAAAAAAATTATTTTCATGAGAGTATCATGTTTTACATTCATATAATAAGGACTTTTTTTAAGTGTGCTCCAACTAAAATGATGACCCCTTTTAAATTACATCATAAAATTTAGTAGACCAAGATCCATATTTCACTAAGCTTTAGGTTTCTTTGGAATATTTTCCATTGCTTAACAGTATAGGTATACAATCATGTCAATCGTATCAAATATGACTCTTAAATAGTTAAACAAATAACTCTTTATAATCTTTATCTTAATCCATCATATGGATTCACTCAAAATTATTTCTCTAGTAACTTAATCCTATTAGGATCTCCCAAATAAGTTTAACCTATACTAAACATAAAAAATAAGCACATAATCCTATTATGATCACACATTACTTTCTTGTTATCACAAACCAACCCGGGACACCCCTCATATAAGCATCCAATACGGCCCATGATATACTAAAGGCGTGTTCCTGATCACCCTGGGCTGGAAACTAATGTCAAGGGAATCAAATGTATCACATTAGGGGTGATTTTTCCAAGTGAAAAAATATAATTCAATGGGTTCCTCCTAGGAACCCAACATGACCATTCCATACATTGGATATCTACATCACATAATAAATAGTTTCAAAATAAAAACAAAACCTAATAGCATAATGAAGTAAATGTGAATCATACTGACAAAAAATACTAATAAATAAGAACAACACTATCTAGAATAGAATCATTGAAATGATACAAGTTAAATAGTGAAAGAGGAAAGCTATAAATTCTGATACATCAAGATACCAAAAAAAATAAACCCAATAATACCACAACTAACCCTATCCAAGTGCAAGCGGAGCATATCCACTTTCCACTACTGTGAACCCAAACCAAGAACCTAATAACCAACTATTGTGTCTAATCAGAACCAACTAAATATGCAATGATGATAGGCATGATCTATACAACCCAATGGGAAACCACCCACCAATCCATGTATATTCTTTAAAGATAAAACTATTTCATTAAAGTTTGGAAATAGGTATATGTATAAATTATGTTTCCATTTTTAGTAGAAAACAAATAATGAGTTAAACTGTAAAAATAAAGCTTTGAAAAAAGGGAAAGGAAAATATTTAAAGGAGAACATATTTTCTTTATATAAAAAGAGATAAAGAACTAGAGTTATTATTTAAAACCATTTAAATATTTTACTATTGAAAGCACTTAAACATAACTATTTTTCAAACATAACATCATGAGAACCTAGGAGATATGGGGAAAATATATGAAAAATCTATACAAACTACTAAATAAGACAGGTACCAGATAATAAATGACATTCCCAAACACTTGGTACAACCCTAATTGGTCTAACTGAGGGAAATAATCCCATAATAATAATAAATTCTATCTTTGGGTCACTATCCAAAGTGTGATTATGAACTAGTGCAGCAATTGTCTCTAGGTTTCCCACCCAACTACCCTTGGTTTACCATGATATGTAAAGTGGAGGAAAGTTCAGGAAATAATATATATATATATATATAAATCACAACAATTAACACCCTCACCTTTGATTCCCTCATAAGAAACAAACCCAATTCCATCAAGATAACACACAAAAATACATAATCCCCTTCATCGGGAACCATCACATACATACCATAGTAACCATTTATTTTCCAAAAAACTTGGTGTATGTTTCAAGGGATTTTCATTTTATAAAGAAATCAATGAAAGGTTCCATACATGACTAATGAATATTCATTATAAAACCAATCCACAAAACATGTTTTTGAAACTAAAAAATCGTGCATAATTTGACTATTAATTTCAAATATCCATCCAGGCATTTATACAAACACTTGATAAGCATGGGTTCCCAAAATAGACTTTACACTTTGAAAACAAAGGGAAAAATCATGAGAATTTGAATAAATAAAAATAGAAACAACTTCAATTTTACAAAATCCACTAGTTATACATAAAATCACTTTCAAAACACCCAAAACATAGATTAAAACCAAAAATAAATCCTAATTATAAATTTAAAGAGATGTGAAAAGGACCACCTACCTTAAATCTTGATTTTTTTTAATACTTGGTGTTAATACACCACCAAAGAGGTCCAAATAGCTTTAAGAGACCAAGGAGAAACCACATGAACCCTAAAATCAAAAAATCCCCATATAAATATTGAGCCACATGGAACCCTAGGTCTCTATGACCATAGTGGGAAAAGAGAAAGAGAGAAAAGGAAAGAAATGGGAGGGTAGGATGTTTGAAGAGTTTATCTTGAATATTCCACCTTAAAACTTGAATAAAATCTATGGTTTAACCATGGGGTTAAGGGAGAGGTGAGGGAGGATATCCATAGACAAATAGGGTTGAATGGGGTAGAAAAGTTTCCACCAAGGGCTTTAATTCAAGAATGGTGTCAATTTAATTTTACACTTTTAATGAATATGGGAATTTTTCATGATTTGGCCTCGTGACTAGTCAAACCATGTGCCAACTGTGTGAGCCTCACTAGAGGATATAGAGCATGGAACACAAGGAGGTTGTATGGTTGGAAAAACCTTATAGCAACCATGCAATTTGGTGCTGACATAATAGAAGTCTTTTCACATGGTTAGTACAAATTGTGCACCTTAACCATGCGACATTGAAACGCATGGCTGATTGTCTCCTATCGACCAGTCAAAGTTCTGGTGCTCTGCTAATTTGTATAGAAGCACTCGGGTCGAATCCTCAGTGATGATACTTTATAGTAGTTATTTGTTTTTAGTTGATTGTATTTTGATTAGGGGGGTTTGTTTGCAGAGCTTAATTGAAATGATTGATTTTATATAATTGATTTAACAAATTGATAAATATTGGGGTGAGTTCATTATTAGGGAGTTAATATTGTGAAATCCTTGAGCTTTTCTTTATATTGCATTTAAATTAACACTCACTTCACAAGTTGACGTCGATTAGAATTCCTAAGTGTTAAAGCTTTAATCCAAGCCTTAACTTAACTAGGATTCTAAAATCAATCAGTAATTGTTTATGGTAGTGTATTTATGGTTCCAATAATCCATGGAAACCACATTCTAAACAAAATATGTCATTAATCCATGACATATTAAGTCCAACATACACAATGTTAAATTAACGAATACTCATCGAGAAAATACTCTCAATCACTTAACATCCCTAAATTTTGACTCACCCCAATGAGATATTTACTCATACATTTGGGTGTTTGATATTATTTTTATGATAATTATGATGATAAATTAAGAATAGAAGAAAAATAAAGGGATTAGAAAAAGAGTGGTATGTTGAACACACACACACGAACAATGATGATAATTAAAAACAAATTTTTGATTGAATGAGGAAGAAAAATAAGGGAAGGAGATTTAACTGAATTTAAAATATTTTAAGAACATTAATATTAAAATACATAAGGTTGATGAGAATAATAGATATTGAAGAATAAACTTGCATTAAAACAGAATTACAAACAAAGAGACTTACAAGATTACAAAAACCAAGAAAACAAAAGTAAGTGAAAAAAAAAGAGAGGAGGAAAGGTCTCTCAAGTGAAAACTTGAGTATGGAAGGTCCTCCCAAGACTTTGGCAAGGCTTTGGTCGTTCCAATATGTTATCCTCTCTTCTTAAATTCCAACCCTTTTGAAAGGAGAGGAGGGGATGTATTTATAGCCCAAGGTGGTGGATTGTTTACATTCCAGAAATAACCCTCCACTTGGCTCATAGATATGGACATCAAGACAGCCTAATCTCGAGAAATCTCCTTCTTCAAAGTTTTATATAATAAAGTTTTCTGACTACTCTAAAAATTTGGAGTAATTTGGACTTAGGATAAAAAGTTATGGCTGGTTGATTAAACAAAGTAAAACTGTCCATTTCAATCCAGTCTTTTTGAAGTCCATAATGTGAAAGGGTTTTTGAATATGAATATGCCTTAAAATACGAATGGTTTATTCAACAAAGTAGTCCTCCTATATCTCCTATTTCACACTGAAAAATATCAGCTCTATTTTATTCTTACATCATGATATATGTCATGAATACTATACTAATTTTATTTCTCATCCAGAATGGTAGGCTGGACTTCAAAGCTTCATTTGGGACCCTTTTACTTAGATTTGGGCCTTGAGATTTTTATCCAAGATGAAATGTAGTGTCCCCCGAATTATGGTTGAGATTTAATGTTTTTGGACTTCTTTATTGAGCCCAGTAATTCAATCTTCAAGGCTGGTCCATTTTGTTCACAGATTCTTTGGTCTTGTTTGTGAGGACCATATGACCCTTCAAATGGCAGAATTGGCTCATGGTACCTTCTAATGAAATGTTTTATATTTAAAGGATAATCCTACAAAACAATAACCACACAATTTTGATCAGTATATCGAGAGTTATTATTAAAACATTAAACTGACTCAATCAGACTACTTCTAAAAATGCTCAAAAATTATACTTAATATTAAAACATTAATATTTCACACAAATTATGCACATTTCATATAAAATCAGTAAAGGGGGAATATAATAATTCATGAAAATATTAATAACATTATACATGCACTAACCCCCCCCCCCCCCAATCCAAATTTCAAAGAAACTAAACCTATAAGGAGATAAAAACACTAAAAACTCAAAAATAAATTAAATAATATAGTAAATTAGGGACTGGGTTATGATAATTCTCCCCATTATAATGTTTCCTACCCCTAGAAAGCACTAGAAGAATTGGTTGATCAAGATAAGGACTTGAGGTTTAGAATCCCTGATGAAGACACAACTCAAGAGATGAGAAACCAAAAAAGAAAAGAGACCATCCTATAAGAACCCATTTATATATCATCAAATGAAAATTGAGTATACCAAGTGCACTAAATTATAAATACAAATATCATCCCAAATACCAAAAATCGATACATCTAAGATTTCATGACTAGAAAGGTAATGAATTATAAGGGGTAAATCTAACTCTCTCACAAGAGAGACTAAGAAAAAAGAGCACCCTGACCTAAGTATAAATAAAACAAAACAACCTTCTATGATATTCCTTAATATCTTGGATCATCCATAACATAGTCTATTATCAAAACTAGGACAAAAACCAATAGCATGGTCAGTTAAGGTGGTTCCAAGGTACTAACTCATCAATCAAGAACCAAAATCCAATAGGAGGAAAATAAATAAAACACCATGGTCCTACCAAAGGATTCCTTCATGGTGGTCTCTCCACCATATTAGGAATCCTTTTCAAACCCCAATCGATGAAACTTAGGATGAACTAAAAAACCTCTAATGAAACCTAAAGACTAAGAGAAATGAATCATGGAATAAGGTAACCACTACACACTATCATCAAAATTCATAAATAACCATAGTACATTCCTATTAAGAATAAATTCCCACAAATCCAAAAGTACCAACATCATCCCAAAATAATATACCGATCAAAATAAATTGAACACAACCAAAAGGGATTTCAAAGGGATTAAGATTACATCTAGGGAAATGAGTGAAATAAGGTAAATATGGGATATAATAAGGAAAACCCTCAAATAGATGTGGCATCAACATCAGCTCTTGCAAGAGAAATCTGGGGATTTTCTGAAGAAGTATATCTAGCTCCACCTATATTATGATAAACTCCTTGAAAAACCTTTGTATAAGACCTAGATGACCACAAAGTATGAATGGTTTTGAGAGTTTATGAACACAAATGCTTCTTATGCACTACCTTCCCACACTGATGGCACGACCTGGTCTTGTTTCTAGAGGAATCTGGCAAGAAGAAATTGGATGGTCACTTAATTACACTACCAAACTACTAAGATTTGTCTTTTATCACCTTCCCTTGATTATAGTTTCCTCTAATGCTCTCAAGGATAGGTGAAATAGTAATTTCTTTTGGCATGGCTTCTAATTTTACCTTAATCCTCATAACCTACTTCATTATATCTTTGTAAGTGTTGAGACTAAGAGAAGACACTTCATATAGAATATTATGATGAAAACCTCTTTTGAAATATCGAGTCTTCAAGGATTTGTCTATGGATAGATCCAGAAGGTATTACACCAACTTAGAAAATCGATGGGCATATTTCAACATCATACCATCACCTTGTTGGAGGCAATAAAACTTCATTACCTTTGATATTTTCATGCATTCAGAGGGGTACTATTGGATGAAAAGTTCCTTAAAGCTTTCCCAAGAGTGGTCCATCTATGGTTTAGTCCAACTAGTGGACTTCCACTATTTCCAACTCAAACTCTATAGCATAAAGGTAGAAAACTTGAGCTTAAGAAACTCAGATAGATCAAGTTGGATAAAGATACCCTTAATACCCTGCACCCATTCCTCTACTTCTTAAGAATCTGGTTGTCTAAAGAAATGATAAGGATTTAAATTTCACAATTACAAAACAAAATACCAAGGTTGGGATAGAAGAAGAAGAACACTTTACTCTATAGTTAGGGAAGATGGAGAAAAATTCTCATATGAAGACTGATCAACCATAGGTTTTAATCATGGTGAACCACCTGTATACCCCTATTACAAATCTATTTAGACTAGATGGAGCATAATTTATAAGTAAGAGACATAAAACACAATCAAAACATTCCAAATATTAAAACTCTACAAAGTCGAACACAATTTAATAATTTAATCTCAAAATACCATTTCAATAACCCACAAATTCTATAATGCCTCAAAACTGAATACAATAAGAGAATAAATAAAAAAAACATATAAATAAGTATCAAACCAATATCCATACATCAAAACTTAAAGACACAATAAAATATATTAGTATTCTTGGGAAATCATTTTAACCATCCCCTTAAAAATCATTATTGAATTAAAACACCAATTGTCCCTTGAAACTTTTTATTGACCTTCACACACTCATATTTCAAAAAAAAATTAAATTCATGACTTTTTCAAAATTATATGAAATAATTTATTAGTAAATTTCACAAAATATACTATTAAAATATCCTAACCAATTTAAAACAATTTTTCTTTATCAAATAAAAACATTTATAAACCCCCATTTCATTTTAATTATTAAAACATTAAATGAAATCTTCCAATCTTTTGAAAATTCCAACTCATTTTCAAAACAACCTAAGGTTTTTATTTTGGAATTCAAATTTAAATGATCCAAAATATCATTTATAATTCATAATAAACATCCAAAATCATACCAAAACACTAGTAATAATGAATAATGGAAACCCAACACATAAGAAATAAAATTTAAAAAAAATTAAAGAAATTAATACTTGTGCATATTTTAGATTAATGATTTAGAAAACCATGCATATATCACTAGAAGTTATCTAGATTGGTCTGTATGGTATGTACATATTTTGGAAAACCATGCATAGTAACCATGTGACCCTATATTTCCTTCTAAATTTCACCTCAAATCCTAAAAATTTCTTAAAAATAGACCATGAACTCTAAATGAAAAATAAAGAAACTTAAAAAAATACCAAACATCTCAAAAACATCTGATGAATGAGCTTGAATTCAAGACTAAATATCCTATACTACCTTGTTAACTCAAGTGTTGTCCCTAAAGGTGGTGATCAAGCACCTTCTCATGACCTTCCACTTAAATTCTGGTGATCCTACCTCCATATTACCAGACATCCCCAAATAGAAAAAATTACTCAATAACCCAAGACCTCTTAAGAACCTAGGATATAATACCAATTTTTCATGAACCAACTGAGTCCACCCCTAATTCAAGCACTCAATTTGTCCTACGACATACCCAAGGTGTATCCCCGATCATCCCAAGATGGAAACTAGTGTTGAGGGAATAAAATAGAGCATGTTGGGAATGATTTTACTCGATGAACAAATAAAAAGAAATAGGTTCCTACCAAGAACCTAACATTACCATTTCATACATTTATGGCCACTTCACATTATAATCATTTCCAAAATAAAAACAAAAACAAACAACATAGTGAAGTAAATGTGAAGCATACTAATAAACATGACCAAAAAATAAGAACAACACTAGCTAGAACAGAATCATTGAAATGATACAAGGTATGTAGTGTAATTGGAAACCTAGAAAGGATGATATATTAAGAAACCAAAATAAAACAAAAGAAACCCAAGAATACTATAACTAACCATCTCAAAGTGAAAGTGGAGCATCTCCACTTTCCATGACTGAACTGAGAACATGATAACCAGCTGATGTATCCCAACAGAACCAACTAAAACTATAATTTTGATAGGTATGATCTATATAGACCATTAGGAAACCACCAACCAGTTCATATATACCATTTAAAGATAAAATTGTTTCATGTTAGTTTGGAAATTGGCACATGTATTAAGTAGGTTTCCATTTTCCAAATAAAACAATTAATGAGTTACACTATTAAAAGAAAGATTTAGAAAAAAGGTGAATAGAAAGAGTTAAAAAATAACATTTTTTATTTCTATATATAATAGAAATAAATGGAGTTATTGTTTAAAAGCATTTAAATTTTTACTATTGAAAACACTTAAACATAACTAATTTGCAAACATGACATCATGGGAACCTAGGAGTTATGGGTAAAATCTTATAAAATCTATATGAACTACTAAATAATTCCAACATAGGATGAAAAATAACTTACCCTAACACTTGGTATTACCCTAACTAGTCTAATAGAGGGGAATAATCCCATGAGCTGATAAAATCTATCTCAGGGCCACTAGCCAAAGTGTGATCATGAACTAGTGCAACAAGTGTCCCTAGGCTTCCCACCTAACTACCCCTAGTTTTAAATTACATGTAAAGTAGATTTGAATTCAAGAAATAATACATAACAATATATGTAATATAAATCACAATAATTCACACCCTCACCTTCGATTACCTCATAAGAAACATGCCCAATTCCATCAAGAGCATACACAAGATACATAAGCCCCATCATCGGGCCCCATCACATACATAGCATAATAACAATTTATTTTCCAAAACACTTGGGGAATGTTTCAAGGGATTTTTATTTCCTAAATAAATTATTTAGAATTTTCTATATAGTCCTAATGATTATTTTTTATAAAATCAGTCCATCAAACATGTTTATGAAACCAAAACACCTTTCACAGTTTAATTATCAATTTTGAAGATCCAACCATAAATTTATATAAAACCTTGATAATCATGGGTTCCCACCAAAACAACTTCCTTTTTACAAAATCCACTAGTTATACTTAATGGAACTTTAAAAACACCCAAAACATAGATTGAAACCAATAAGTAATCATATTTTTTAATTTAAAGAGTTATGCAAAGGATCACCTATCTTAAATCTCATTTTTTTTAAACCATGTTGTTAATCCACCACCAATGAGGTCCAAAGAGCCTTAAGAGACCAAGGAGAAACCACACAATCCTAAAAATCATAAAAATTCCAAATAAAAATCAAGTCACATGGAACCCTAGGTTTCCATGACCATGATAGGGCAAGATTAAGAGAGATAAAATAATAAAGGGGATATTGAAGGAGATCTATAGAGTTTACCTTGAATATTCCACATTAAAACTTGAAGAAACTCTATGGTTTATCCATGGGGATTGATAGAGAGGTGATAGAGGAGAGCCACAACCAAAGGAGATCGAGTGGGGGAGAAAGGAATCCCTCAAGGGATTTAATTAAAGAAGGGTATCGATGTAATTTTACACTCTTAATGAATTTGGGCATTGTGCATGGTTTGGTCGCATAGTTGGTCAAACTGTGAACCAACTATTTGAGCCTCACTAGAGGACCCAGATCATGGAGCATGGGCAGGATGTATGGTTACAAAAACCATGCACCAATTATTCAATTAGGTATTAATATAATTGTAGGCTTTTCACACAATTTTGGCATGATTAATACTAATTGTGTGCCTTAGCCATGAGACATGCACCTCACCCTTCTAAACTAAAAATTTTAAATAAAATCAACCTCAAAGGAGAGAGAAACACTAGATATTCAAAACTAAATAAATAATATTGTAAAATCAATGTTAAGGTGTGACACTTTCCTTGCACAAGATAATACAGGGTCACCCAACTTTAGCATGACCGACCCAGTTAGATGATCAAGGTATTCATAAGTGTTTTCTTTGGAAGGAATTTGACACTCAATATTTTAAGTGGATTTAATTACACCTCATTATTTCATGTTATTACATTTTCATGTATGCATTATTCTAATTATTTAGTTTTTAATCCTTATTCCTTCAACCAAATAAATATGTTCAAGCCATATTGATGTGTAACACTTTACATAACTCATGGGTTTTTTTACTAACCTGGATCAAAAGTAAATTGTATTTATACACATCCATATACATCCTATGCACAAGGTATATAAAAATATTTCATGTAAATTCTTGGAATCATATAAAATCAAAAATCCCCATGAGATTAATCTTGAAGCAACATGTAGCATCCCTGGCCCAAATTCCACTTTCAAATAGTGCTCTGGCTGGAGGGCCACTGGGCCTTAGGTGCACCTCCCTGAATACCAAAGGATACTAACTATAAATGGGGGTGTAAAAGGGGATAGTGGGAAGGGTATACCCTTAGGTGATTATAAAATAATGATCTAAATAGATATATATAACATGAAGCAGAATAAAAAGACTCATTAGACTCAAACCAAACCTGCCAAAGGTGGAAGCATAGTCAATAACATACAATAGAGGAAGCATAATAATAAATAGTAGAAGAATTAAATAAACAAGCCAGTGTACCATGTGTAGCTATTAAAATAGAACATGCATACAATACAGTTCATACCATACAATAAGCAGAAGGGTCCCCAATGGATAACCTCAATACAATACATACATATAAGAAACATGCTAAAATGGAAAATCAAACTAAAATAGGAAACACTATCTAAGGAAAGACCTCAACATCCCCTGCCATCCATCCATGCCAACACAACTAGGATCCAACTCTGGAGCCTGGACCTTTACCTAAATGCAACAGGATAAAGTCTACACATGTCCTGAAGGGCCCATGTAGGGTGTGAGAATGATTATTATTAAGATTCAACCCACGTGTGAATACCTAACAGATGTGTTTAAGAAAGTTTGTAATATAATAAGGACAATATCTCATGAAATATAAATAAAAAATCAAACTTCCTTAGTGCTCAATAGCAACCAAGAAGTTGTCACCAACTTCAGCAAATGTTGAAATCACTAAAGAGGAAATGATTTTTGATCCATGGCCCAAGGTATCCCCTTATGTCAAATAGACTAGGTGAATCCTCAAGTTTCACCTTCAAATAATTCACCTGTCACTAAGTGCCTCTAACACCTCATGCCTAAAGCAAAACCACCAATATATTGAGGCACACCCAAGTAAAAGTAACCAGTCCCACAAACCCCTTCTCAAAAGCACTCGTCGCCTCAAGCTGACATCCAGAGGCACAATGATACTTTTCCTCAAATAAAAATCATTTTCAACTCATTACACGACATCCCAAGGAATGGTAATCTCCATTTTCCCAAGTTTATCCTAGCACATTGTCCTTAAGCATAGTGAGCCTCATCTCCCAACTAACAACCTCATCACTATCATTTGATGGATCCTCACCGTCCTCATGAATTTCTACAACAATCACCACCAACATAATTTTCTAAGATGCACTATTGGGGGTCTCTACCCACACAAGTGGTCAAAACCACCTCATCACTAAGTCAACTTGTGTGCACAAGACTCCAATCAGTACTTTGGTCATCACAGGTGAGCGACAATAACCAATTAGTACCTATGCCACATAAAATTTGACACCTCATGCCCCTATGGCCAATTCGCTCAAATCTAATGACCATGACATCCAATATTATAGGTCATTCCCTCAATATAATGGCCTTATCGTCTCATACCAACATCCATGATGCCCAACTGGTGATCACATCACCCAAGTAACTTGGGACAAGCCCAACCATAAGACCACATAACCTCAATTCTAATGGCCATGCCACCCCAATTCCTTAGGCTGATATCTTCATGATCCAAAGTATTATCATAGAATATTATAATTGAATGTATATATACATAATTAACTTCACTTTAAATAATAAATTCAATTTAAAACATTCAATTCAATTGAATTGAATTGAATAATTCAACTTAAATAAACAAAACAAAATAATTAAACAAACACACCTAGCTTAGCTACCTAAAGTGGTCGAAAGCCTCCAAACTGACCTCACACACTTACATTTGGCTGGTGCATGCCCAAAGTCATCCCATAAGATCATAAAATCAATTTAAAAACAAGCATTCAAATTAAAAAAAAGTATCTCTCAGATACCCAACAACGTGCTAAAAGCCCCCTTGAATATCTATGAAAACTTGAATAAAAGTATGCACCACCTACCTTGGAGTTGTAGACATAGGTAAATTTGGTATTAGCCTCTAACTCGAAGAAATTTTGAAGAAATCAGTGTTTCCATAGAACACCTTTAAAATAGGGAAAACCAATCAAATACATTTAGTGCTCTATAAGGCAAGAGAAAGGGAGAAGAGAAGAATGGGAGAGGGGAGACTCATCGATATAGTTCCAACACACTTGAAAACGGATGAAATGAATAACTGATGAAGGAGTTGGATCAATCCAAGTGGAGGAGGAAAATGGAGGGTTCCTCCACTATTGTGCACGATCCATAAAGGAAGAAATGGGGGAGAAAGGAGAAAAAGTAAAAAATAAGAGAGGGTAAAACTATAAATTCCTCACATTGAAGGGCCATGTGGTTAGATCACATGGTTTTACAAACCATGCACAAACCGTGTGTGATATAGTGTTGAGGTATTGCTGATATGGAACTACCTGTGCGGCTTCCACATGGTTTTCCCTAACCGTGCGCAAGCTGTGAAAAGCCCTCTGCAAAAACTGTAGAGTTCTATGAATGGTCGTGCACCCCTACCCACATGGTTCACAAAAATGTGTGGCAATACAAAATTGGGCTGTATAGTTTATTGGGAGAGGCCGCACAGTTTACCCAAATTGTGCGCCTTGACCTGCAACTCCCAAAACAGGCTTGTGGGCCTCCGACACACTCAAAACCCTTCCGAACACCAATGATACTTTCCAATCCTTAAAACATGACTAAAAACAAGTTATATGGTTTAAAGAAAACTTAGAATTATATTCTTATGATTGAAAAAGAAATTTTCATACCCACCAATTCCAAAAATTCAAAAAGGGAGAGGATTTTAACCCATTCTAAAAACCCGGGATGTTACAATCTCCTCACATTAACATATTCATATCCAAGCTATAAAACAAAAAACTGAGATGGTACCAAACATACACATCCCATTTGACTAATCCAAACTACCCCGGTCTAGAGGGAATAGGTCAACTACCTCAAGGGGGCTCCCCACCTTAGGAGTGACTCACCCCTGTCACAACCTGACCCAAAAATCAACAACAATATGGTTCATCAACCATTCCCAGACTCAAAAATTCCTCCTATGATGCATCACCACTCCTGTACCTCATCAAGTGATCTTGTTTCATACCCAACACCTATCTAAATTCTACACCACATCGATGCCCGCCTCATGCCCATGTCACACATGGTACCAATGAGGTCCCACATCTCAATAGATGATCAAAGTCATGGTGCCTCACACCTCAATCAATCACTACATCGTAATGGTGTCCAAATTCTACACACCTCAAGTAACCTACATATCCTAAATTCCCCAATGCCAATGCACCTCAATAAACATGAATCCATAGATTATCACATAGATCCTAGTTCCTTGCACCATATACATATACATATACATATATATATATATATAACGCACTTGAGCTAGTGCCAACCTACTAACCAATACCTGGTTAATCCATACATACATCTCATTCACCTCATGCATCCAAAACATACATGACTCAAAAGGCGATGCCAAAATATAACATAAAGCAACCCCATTCATGCCAATGACATACCTATGACTCTCATCAACTCACTAGCCTTATCATAACCTGGAAGCTCTATGTCATGCACCTGGCCTGACGCCAAACTGCCTGAATCCTAAAATCCATGTGGTGATACACCAGCCACTAGACACTGACCCCATTGATGGGTCCCGCTTTCTCTTCCATAACCTCTACATACAGTTGAAGCTCTTCTACCCTCACATGGTATCGCTCTCGGTCTGACCTCAAAACCCTGAGTCTACCCTGATCCCTGACTGATGGTTGTCTGAGAAGGCTTCCTGGAGAACCTCTTGAGATTCCCGACCTATACACATGCATGGTACTCCTTTGAAGTTCACTCTCACTAAGTTTGTACATGTCATGGCTATCCACACTAATAGAAAACCATTGAAGATCCACTCTGAGGTGGATTGGCTAAGTTCTTAGACTTATTTCCCTACTAAAACTCATCCCAACATAGCTTCTTACTATCTGGAGTATCTCTGTTGAAATCACCTGACGTCATTTCTTGAATTGATTACAACTTATATGTTAGGTTTCCCTTAGCTATGAGTGCCTAGTTCACCACCTCAGATAATGAGGCCAACCTAAAGATGTTTACCTACACCTGAATGGTGTGCTGTAAACCATCCTCGAAGCACCTCACCCTTGAGGTGTCATCTCTCACCATACTGACTGAAAAGAGAGACAATTTGGTGAATGTATTTGCATAGTCCATGATGTATATATCACCCAGATGAAGGCTCAAAAACTCTTGAGCTCTCTCTTCCCTCAGCATCTCTGGGAAGAAGTGCTCGAAGAACCTAGCTTCAAAGTCCTTTAAGGCCAGTCCCTTATATCTTCTCGCCTATACCTACATGTCCCACCAATGCTTAGCTATTACTATGAGAATATAGGTTTCCAACTTCACCCTCCACCTCGGAGGTATCTCTAACTACTCGAAAATCATCTGCATGTATTCAATCCAGTTATCAGCTACTTATGGACCACCCTCACCTTGAAAAATCAGAAGGTGTTGTGACTGGAACTCCTAAGTAAGATATGCCATAGAAGCATCTAATCCCTGATCACCCTTGTCAATAACCTATATCACGTGTACCAGGCTCTCTTTGAGCTACTCTTCAAGCCATGACCCAAAATATGTCAAATATGGAAGCTTACCCACCTATACCTAAGCATGTACCTATACCTGAGCATGTACTTTCTCTAAATAACCCTCAGGGGGATCATCCTACACATGATCCTATGGTACTGAACCATCTCCCACCTAATGATCCATCTGATACATCTATGTGGAAATCTATTGAATACCATCAACATGGTCATATAGCTCAAAACATATATATATATATATATATATCATAAAGATAGGGAAAACAGTAATAGGTAGCATCAATTCACTACCCTTTCCCTTCCCCATCACAACCATACCACACAGCATCTCAGCCTTAGGGCCTCATTACCTACCATCAACTAAGCCAAGTATCAAATATACCATGGACCACACCTGTCCTGAAAAACCATGTCACCTCAAACCGATGACCACATCGCCCAACCTAGTGTTCACATCACTTCATGCCATAGTACATGCCTGCTCTTATAAGAGACAATCCCATTTAACATATCACATCACAAGAAATTTTCACAGGTGCATGATCATATATAACAATCCTACTATGGTCCTACCAAAGCATAAACATGCATTACAACATCCCCTTTCCATACCAGGCCAAGGGTCCCATATCTTGTCCCTTGCCTTACTAGGCCAAGGTCACATGCCATAACAATAAATAATAGCATTCAAATAACACCACTCAAAGTGTAAATCATATAACCTATCAAATGAGAAAAATAGAATAGAAATTCCCACCCATGGTAACTTGTTCTGGCCCTCGTGCATGGGGCTGCATGCACCCAAGCACAAGTTCTAAACCCAGCTCCAACAACAACCTAATATTCAATCTACCATAGCCTAAATAGTAAGACCGATTGAAAATAAAAGCAATGTCAATATCATTAGTGTCAAGGCTTACACTGCTACTAAATCCTAGTCAAGAACTTCTCTGATACTACTTATAGCATCCCGACCCGAATGCCACTTTCAAACAATACTCTGGGCTGGAGGGCCACTCAGCCTTAGGTGCACCTCCCTGAACACTAATGGTTTCCAACTGGATGTGAGGGTGTAAAAGGGAATAATAGAGAGGCTATATGATTAGGTGATGATAAAATAATGGTCTGAGTAGATATATATATATAACATGCAACAGAAGAAAAGACTAAATAGAATCGAACCAAACCCGCCAAAGGTGGAAGCACAGTCAATAACATACAATAGTGGAAGCATAATAATAATTAGTATTGGAATTAAATAAACATGCTAGAATACCATGTGCAGCTACTAAAATAGAACATTCATACAATACAAGTCATACAGTACAATAAGAATAAGGGTCACCAATGGATGACCTCAATACAATTCATACATATAAGCAATATCCTAAAATAGAAAATCAAACTAAAATAGAAAAGACCATAGGAGGAAAGACCAAAATGTCCCCTGCCATCCATCCATGCCAACACAACTAGGATCCAGCTCATGATCCTAGACCTTTACCTGAATGCAACAACATAAATTCTACTCACATCCCAAAGGGCCCATATAGGGTGTGAGAATTAGTCACAGTAGGATGCCACCCAAGTGTGAATACCCAACATATGTTCTTAAGAAGGTGCGTAATATAATAAGTACAATATCTCATTAAATTTAAATAAAACAAACAAACTTCCTTGGTGCTCAATAGCTACCAGGAACTCGTCACGTGATTCAGCCAATGTTGGAATCACTAAAGAGGAGAGGATCCTTAGCTTGTGTACCAAGGTATCCCCTAATTTCAAAAATCCTAGGTGAACCCTCAAGTTCCACCATCATATAAGTCATCCAGCACTAAGTTCTTCTAACACCTTTTTCCCAAAGTAAAACCACCAACGTCTTAATCCACGCCTGAGAAAAAGTAATCGGTCCCTCAAACCCCTATTTTAAAGAACTCATCAAATCAAGCTGACATCCAGAGTAACAGTGATACCTATCCTTAAATAAAAATCACTATCAACTCGTTTCTTGACATCTTGGATAATGTAGATCTCCATTTTCCCAAATTAGGCCTATCTCATTGGCCTCATGCACGGTGAGCCTCATCTCCCAACTGATAGCCTCATCGATGTCATATGATGGCTCCTCACCATCCTTGTGGCTTTATACAACAAGAATCCCCAACATAATTTCCTAATCCACACTATCTAGGGTCTCTACCCACATGAGTGGTGAAAACCACCTCATCACTGAGTCAACCTATGTGAACACGACTCCAATCGGTACTTTTTCCATCACGGGTGAGCGGCAATCACCAATTAGTACCTAAGACATGTCAACTCTGACACCTCATGCCCCTGTGACCAAGTCACTCAAATATGATAGTCATGTCATCCAATATTACGAGCCATGCCCTCAACCTGACAGCCTTGCCGCCTCATACCAACATTCATGACGCCCAATCGGTGATCACATCACCCAAGTAACCTGGGCCAAGCCCAACCAGATGACCACGTTGCCTTAATCCTGGTGGTCATGCCACCCCAATTCCTTAGGTTGAGCTCATCATGATCCAAAGGATCATTTTATTATATCAAAAATGAATGCATATATACATAATTCACTTCACTTTAAATAAGTAATTCAATTTTAAACAATAAAATCAATTTAATTGAATTGAAAAATTAAACTTAAATAAACAAAACAACTTAATTAAACAAACACACCCAGATTAGAGACCCATGGTGGTCAATGGCCTCTAACTCAAACTTGCATACTTATGTTTGTCTAGGTCATTCTCAAACACATCCCATAAGGTCATACAATCAATTTAACATCAAGTATTTAAATTTTAAAAAAACAATCTCGCTCAACTACCCAACGGAACGTTAAAATACATGCCCCCAAAACATCTGCAAAAACATAAATAAAATTATACACCACCTAACTTGGAGTCTTAGATGTAGGTACTTCTGGTATTATCCTCTAACTCAAAGAAATTTGGGAGAAATCATTATTTTTGTCGAATTCCCTAAAAATAGGCCAAAACGACTCAAATGGATTTAGTGCTCTGTGGGGCGAGATAAAGGGAGAAGAGAATCATGGGAGAGTAGAGACTCATTGACGTGGTTCTAATTCACTCGACCATGGAAGAAATAGAACACTGATGAAGGAGTTGGATCGATCCAAGATGAGGAAAATGGAGGGTTCCTACACTGTTGTGTGTGACCCACAAAGGAAGAAAGGTGGAAAAAAAAGAATAAAAAGGGAAAAAGGAGGGGGAAACCATAAATTACCCTCTTTAAAGGGTCGTACAATTATCTCACATGGTTTTCCAAACTATTTTCAAACTGTGTATGCTACAATATTGAGGTACTGGCTATATGGAACTACTCATGTGTCTAACACACGGTTTTCCCTAACCATGTGAAATTAGTGTGAAATCCCTCTGCAAAAAGATATAGAGGTCCATTCACATCCATGCTCCCCTATCTCACAGTTCACCAAACCATGTGATAGTACAAAATTGGGCTGCACAGTTTACCCAAACTGTGCACCTTGACCTAAAACTCCTGAAACAGGCCTTCGGGCCTCCAACACACCCGAAACCCTTTCAAACATTGGTAACACTTTCCAAGCCTTCAAACATGACTAAAAATAAGTTATAGGGTTGATGAAAAACTCATAACTATATTTTTATGATTGAAAAATAAATTTACATACCCACCAATTCCAAAAGTTCAAAATGGGAGAGGATTTCAACCCATTCCAAAAACTCAGGACATTACACAACTGGTAGTCAACCCCTGCTTTTCTAGACATAGTATAAGACTCCCAACCAGTGAACAATCTGACCCAAATACAGACCTCAATTTCATCATAGTTATGTATAGAATATAATTAACTTCTTAATTAAAACTCATAACCCAATACAATTCAAAGTCAAGTTAGGGGAAAACTAGATCAATTATCATAGCTTGTATGTAACTGCTTATATGATTGTATGAAAATTTATAAAAGTAGTTTAACACTTTAAACTAATGTATACACCCATTCATAATATAAAAATTATTTACATCAGTTTTTGGGAGGGGAACAAATTCAATGAAAATCTACAGCTACATGTATCAAGGGAGGCTCAAACTCGAGGCCCCCCCCCCCCCACACCACCACCACCAAGGTCTGAGGGACGAAACCGCTTATCCAAGATCCATGGGGCATATAACAATAATATTCATGAATAAAACATGGTATAAAACTAACTCAATGAATAGTTCATAAATTTAGACATTATATATACGTTTATGAACATTTCATAAATAAATTATTTATAATCACTTTATAATTTATCTATGAATTATAAATATTTCATAATCAAATAAATAAAAAATATTTATATTTATTTCAAATATGAAATCTTTCATGTCATATACTTAAATATAAAATATCTAAAATATAAAAATTATATATATATGGACTATTCATATATTACATAAATATTTAGAATATCATGTATTTAATAATATTTAAACCTTGATCATTTCAATTATCAAAAATCCTTTTGATATGATTCAAATAATTTTCTTAAGTAAGATGTCTTAATTAAAAAATTTCAAATTAAATAATCATGAACAATTCATAATTTTAAATATTAAACTCTTTTATAGTATGCCTTTTTTTGTAATTTATAAACACTATAAATTACCCTTATTATTTCCATATAATAATTTTATATCTAAAATATAAGTTGGACCGTATAATTACAAAAGGTGTGTGATGTTAACATTTAATATTATAGATATTTATTTATTCAATATCGCATAAACATTTAATGGTTGATTATAAACAATTTATAATTAATTAATTTATAAAAATTGTATAAATTAAATAAATATCTTAAAATACCTTTTTACATGATTCAGAAACATTTTTTGTGTATATATATAATTCAATTAATAATTGAAAATAAGACAAATAAATTTTTTCAACTATATCATATTTAACGATGTATGTGATATCATAGTCTGTGACTCAGTTCAAAACTGAACTTGTGTCTTATGATAGGTATGATGTGACCAATGATTATTAATCTCACATTATCAATCACTTTTAATGATATCTCTATATTATAAGTTGTGACATGCCCATTGCACCTTACAATAAGCTCAGTATTGCCTTATCGATATAATGCCCTTTGTGGATTATCCTCGACACTATTGTATTCTACAATTGACATGTATCCTATGTTATGATATACCAAAATCAAAGAAATTTAATGATGTAATGCACTACAATATCGCATATTATATGGGGCAGGCCTATTATGACTTATGATATTACAAATCATAAGTAAAGCCACTATTACAGTATCAAAATTTCTTTATTTTTCAACATGATTTGATGAATTAAGAAACATGGAAAAGCTATGATACCATTTAAAGGTTTCTAGAGATCAAATAACACTTGTTCAAGGTAGCAGACAATATTAAAAACCTCATTTTCAAGATCATCATTCTATTTAAAACTGAAATCATGTATAAACTAAATGAATAACATATACCTTGCACCAATGGTGGCTATGGTAACAATCTTTAATCACAGTGGATTGATGGAGATCACTAAGGGACAACTAATGCACTCTTCTATCCATGGTGTATCCAAAAATCAACTGAATCACCCAATGCTTGGGTGAGATCCTCTTCTCAACAATGATATACTATCATGTCTCTAAAGTTAAGGAATGATAAGTAAGGGAGCTTATGGGATAATCGATAGGAAATTCATATCATTCAAGCAACCATTACTATGACATTAGTCACTTTATATAGGCTCTTGGTATAAACCTGAGTATTTATACATTTATTCAAATGTCACATAACATTTGAGTAATTCATGTAACTAAAAATCTTATAACTCCTTTGACCATCCAAAACCCTTATATATTTCATCTTATGTGATGTTTAACAATAATGATAGCCAACATAAGTGGAGGATAATTTAACATTAACTGCTTAATGTTCGACTAACTAGATCAATCGTGGAGTGATGCATAGGTCGTATAATATGATTCCTCATACTATGGCACTTATAATATGATCATGTGATATGGTCAGGGAAGTGGATACACTATTACAGCATCGTAAGCAATGATAAACCTATTGAACATAGAATATGCCTTTACATTTTGTTTTTCATACCATATAACATCCCATATCGTCTCATACATTATGTGAAACAAATATATCATATATACAAGGATTTTTAGGCATATCTATATCATAAACCACTTATGGATAATAAAAACACACATTATCACTTGATGATGGATGAATACTATGAATAATCAACAAAAATTGCAACAACAATATTGTGTAAAAATATTACTTTAAACTGGAATAGATTTTTCAAACTATAATGAGAATAAAAATAAATTAGTCTTTCATACCTTGTCATTTGTCATCTTAGTACCACTACAACCTATTAGAAAATCTAAAATCATTCACTAAATCAGAGATAAATCAGATGTAGAGGATCCATTGAATAGGTGTCACTACCAAAGACCATGCATTATCCAGTGCTAACGTTTAATAGTTCTAGACAAAAAGTAGTGATAAAGGGGGTATTTTTATCAGCCATCACAAAAAGTGATGATAAAGCTTTATTTTATAAGTGCTAATAAAAGAAGTGATAAAAGGGTACCCTTTTTCAGTGCTTTTTTCTAGCACTAATAAAAGTCTCCCATTTATCAGTTCTTTTTTTAGCACTGATAAAAGGGACACCTTTATCAGTGCTTTTTTCTAGCACTGATAAAGGTTATATTGATTAATTTAATTTATATATAAATATTTATATATTTTTAAGTAATATTTATATTACAAGAAGTACATATATGTAAATATAATATATAAATATTATTTATATAACTTTTAATATCAGTAATGACACAAACCATGGATTAAAACTCATAGTCCCAGAAAACTTATTATAATTAAAATAAAGTACATAAGAAAAGAAAATAAGGGGTTTGCAATGTTAAAATAAATATACATTAATTAAAAAATGTGTATGTAATTAAAATAAATATAATATATTAATATTTTATTTAAAAAATTATATGATATATAAATTAATATATTTATTTAAATATATATTTATTATATTTATATTATATAATTTAAAATACATGTACATTTATAACTGTATATATGTAAGTTTGTGTGTGTGTGTGTATTTGTGTGTGTGTGTGTGTGTGTGTGTGTGTGTGTTTACATATGTATGTTTTTCATGTGTACATGTATGTGTGTGCACAAGTCTTTTTATTGATTTAATATTATTTATTATTTTTTAATATCTCTCTGTTTTTAGTATTTTCTGTATTTATTCATTTTTAATATTATTCATTTTTAATATATTCATCATGAATATATATGCGTGTGTTCTTAATTTAATTTGGTTTAATTTCATTCAATTTGATTTAATTATTAATATTTTTGTATAGTTAATATGATTCATTTTTAATAATTTTGTTGTTTATATAATTAATATCATATATTTATTCAATAATTGCTAAAATTGTTCTTTTTAAGGATGATCATTTTTAGAAAACCCCAGATCTGATTCAAAGGCTTTCATCAATCTAGGGGTATTCTGATTGGAAATGCATCGCATTGTGAAGGGGTTACTTTCACATTCTCTTCCCGAATGATTAACTGAAATAGCGAGCATGGGGCTTTAGCATGGTCTTGCTAAATCCTGGCTCTTTGAGAATCTATTAATGGAGTTTTAACTTCAACCTATTTGAAGTAAAAAACTCTTTTTCACAGGTCTAGGTCAAGATCTTCAAATATAACTAGATTATGTGGCATCCAGACAAATTATTTGATATTACCTCTTCAATTGGTGTTCCTATAAAAATGGATAAAGGATTAGAGAGAGCTAGGTATGGATATTTTGCTAGAGTACTTGTGGAGGTGGACTTCAACCTAACTCTTATCAATAAAGTGATCCTATCAACTAAATTTTATGAATTGAATTTTCAAATTTCTTATGATAAATTGTTGGCATTCTATTCTGAATGAAAGAGTATAATCCATTATTTGGACTCTTGTCATAGGGCCATGGTATATTCTTTTTTCCTGAAAAATGGGAATGATGCTGCTATTTTCAGGAAGAAGCAGAGGGAAGATACCAATGTACTATGTAATCAAAATATTGCGGTAAAGGGTAATGGTGATAGTGGATATGATTTAAGTGAGTAGGGACTGGTAGAGTTGGTCGTTACCCAACCAACCAGATATAAGCAAGATTTTTCCTCTCCTTCGTCTAAGAAGAGGCCCTTTAATATTGACATTAACTCTGGTAGAGACAAGGATGGAAGTGTTTATTATGATACAGATGCAACAACACAGAGCAATCAAGATTCTTTTACAAGGGAAACAAATGGATATACATATATTGCTGAAATTCACCAGGCTCAGCATTCTAGTGGAGTAAAATCCACTATGAAGGAGGTTATTTCATTTAAGTATTCCATGATCAAGAGTTCTTTGAGAGGGGATATAGGTAGTGTGATTGTGAAGATCCACAATGTGTATGGTTATGGTTTGGGTGAGGAAGTAATGGAGAACCAATCCATTGATGAAGAGTCTTCCCAATAATTGGATGATCAATAGTTGATGCAGGAATAAATAGTTACTTCAAGGTCTCGCAAGGTCAAGCATAAAATAAATGCTTAAATTCCATAAAAAACTAAGAAGTTATCTCTAGATCCTTGTTTAGTGTGAATTTTGGTCCTGAGGTGAGTGTGTCTACATCAAAGGGGGCATATTTGGATGCTCTTGAATAAAGGATCTCCTCGACATTGGCAGGTTCCCCTCTTGTTAATCAGGATTCTACTAAGTTGGATCACACTAAAGGTAGAGACTTGTCTATTGCTTCCAACAACAGTGCGGAGGTCCACATGGATAGTGGTTTATAAATAAAGTATCTTCATATAAGGTTATTTCAATGGATGAAGAGGGATTCCAATTGGTCACTTTTAGGAAGTCCATGCCACCTTTTTCTGAGACTGGACTAGCTTCTCTTACTGAATCTTCAACTAATATGGCTTTGTCCCCTTTGGTGGTTTCTCTTCATATGGAGCCTCCATCATGCATCTCCACATGCAGGTAGGTTTTTTTATCCTTTCAGTTGTCTTAGGTGACTCTACAACCAAAAATGTGTAGGGAACTCAAGAAAAATCAGGCAAAGTGCATGTGTCTAATCACAACCTTTATGGAGTGCTTGACTCTACTAATGATGCACAAGAAGGTGAGGTATAGTTAAATGTGGTTCAAACCCCCACAGAGAAAGGTACTGAATATACCATGCTTAATGACCCTTCTCAGCAGTTGTAAGTATAATCAAGTGATGGGATATCTAATTTAGAGGACACTAACATTTAAGGATTCTTATTACAAGTGAAAACGTTGGGGAGAGGTCGTTACCCTAGAGGTTGAGGTTGTGGGTACAGACAAACTGATTGGAAAGCTATACATGATGAGGAATGTATAATTGGGGTTGAAATTATAAAAAAGTTAAGTCTTTGAATGATTTATTTATGAGGATGGTATTTCTTTTTCTATACCCATCTCTCTTTTTCTTTATTTTTTATTGTTTAATAAAATGGATTTGACCCTACCTTTTTTAAAAAATATCATCTATTTATTCATTTTTATTCATTTTTTATGTATTTTTTATGATGGACATATGGGCTTAGAGCTGATCGTTTTGGGTCTTTGAGCCATATAATGAAGGTATTACATGCATTATAATAATAAAAAAAGGGTTTGGAGGGACCATATAATAAGGGATGGATATGGGGAGTTACCCCTTAGGGGGGATATGACATGCTTGTTCAGTATATGGGTGTGTGGTGTGTGTGTGTGTGTGTGTTTTTGTAATTGTACCCCAAATATAATATATATATATATATATACTCAAAATGGTTAAAACCATGAGTAACCCATGGTCCCCCAAAATTTATTAAAAAATAAAAGGAAAAAAAGTATAAGGAATGAGATTTAAATGGAAAAACATGCCCAAAACCAATAAAAAAGAAAGTATTCATCTTATGCCACCCCCTAGACCCCAAGGGTGTTGTCCTATCCTCTATTTGGGAGTAATCCAGGGTTTTTGATCCATCGTCCATATTCCAATCATCTATTCATTTGGTTCTACTTCTGATTCATAGTCTGAATCATTGGCATCAAGTGTGGCTTCTTTACCACCTCCCTTTTCACCAGTATCATTCTCATCTACTTCAGGTTCATTGTTATATTCCCCATGATTATTTTGATTAGAAATTATCTTACACTCATACTGACTTCCCAAAACCCCTTGGCTCTCCTCTTTACCAAATGCGGTTGAGGAAACCTTTCAGACTTATGGATTATTGCAAATCACCTTGGATTTTTCCACTTCTTCCAGGTAGGATTCCATGCTAGAAATGAAATTAAGATGATCAAGAATATTAAAAAAAATCTATAGATGGTGCACTTTGTGAAAAATTCTTGAATGAATAATGTAAGATCCCATCTTTTTTCAGTTAAGTCTCTCTCTAAGTTTTTCATTAATATTTTCTGTCAGTTTCAGTTTTATCGTGAAAGTATATTATTTGAATAAACACAGTCTTGGTTTACAAGGAAACTTGAGAAATACCATGGATTATCCATAAGGAGATATTTTTTGGATAAAATTACTTAAAGTTTGGGGATGTATACTTGTTTGAATTAATGAAGTTTGGTCATAAATAGGTTAATTGTTTTGTGGGTTCTTGGTGAGTTGAGAAACTTTAAAAGAGGATTGGATTATTTAAAAATAAAATGGGATGAAAAATAAACTACAGAACATTTACACACCATGTAAAGGGATTACACGTCATATAATTGTTCTAGGTTTTTAATAAAATAAGTCTACAGTGACGGGTTTTTCAGTGTATTTTGTTAAAAACATTTACATGACATGTTATCACATTACACACTATGTAAATGCCCGAACTATTGTTTTAAACATGTTTTGCAGTTGAATTCTCATTTTTTTTGTATATATTCTCCTCTCGAACCTAGGGCTTTCTCCAGGTGATTTTGGGGTGCCAAATTCCCTTCTGGACATCCTGTTTGTGTGAGAGACCCCTAGTAAGTCTTTTTGGTTAAATTTTCTTCTTTATCTTCCTTATTCCCCAACTGTTGTGATGAAATCTTTTGACCAATTGCATTGTTGGTTTTGATCTTGATCAATTTTGATCTAGGAACCTCTTTTCAATCATCTGCACCTTCTTCCTCATGGGTGTTGGCCATTGTAAGCATTGTTGGATTGTCAGTTAAAGGTGGGGGTCTAAATCTTAACCCTATGGTTTTATAATTATCATTTTTATGCAATAATGTGATTGTGACATCATTTTATGTACCCAAATTAATTAAATAAACAAATGGAATTATTTCTTGAAGTCTTTGATTTCAAATGGATTTTTAACTAGCTTATGGATGCCCATAGGGTGAGAGAACCATGATTATAATTGAATTAGAGAATACTTTAAAGTTTTTTTAGCATGACATGTGACCTAGGGTGATTTCTTGGTATTCAATCCCTAAATTATGGCTTATTTTGTATTGATATAATTGTTAATCAATTGTTAATTGAATTGCAAGTGGAATATGAATGAAAAATGGTAATTCACATAATTAATCATTGAGAATTGTGATGTGATATTGTGATGTCCATGTTATATGATAAGGATTTTTTTCCATGCTAAAATTATTATATACTAGGCTCGACCCTAGAAATTTCACACTTATATGTTGTAATGCTAATATTGAGTGGGCTCAGCCCAGTCCCATGTTGTAATGTTTATAGAGAGTGGGCTATGACCAGTCCCATGTTGTAATGCTTATAGGGATTTGACCTAGATTCTATAATTCTTATAAGTATTTATCCCATATTTTTGTGACTATACCATTGTTATATGGTTGTGGTTGGCATAGTTGTAATACATGCTCAGAGTTATTCTAATATAAAGCTGAAGCATGTTATTTCCTGTATTTTATTAATTGTTAAATTAATTAATACACATGGTTATTGATTTATTGGATACACTTATTATTAGACTAGTTTTGTTTAGACACAGTGGTGTTGACCTACTAAATTATACTCATTCCCTATTTGGGCCTCAATTTGGTACCTAATAAGATTATCTAGATGCAGGTTTAGACAAGGGAAAAGGACCTTGTAGTTGATTGCATGTCTGAGGATGGGATGTCGTTTGGAGATGGGACCGACATGGGGTTCAGGACCCAGGACTTTGACTCTTTTATTTGAGTATGCTATTCCTTTTCTTGTATTATTCTAGCATGACATTAAATTATTCCTTTATTATTTATTAGATTGTTCAGTTGTCTTTTATTGTTGTCTTCCTCTATGTCTTTACTTTGATTATTTGTGTTTTATTATGATTTTTTTCTACTACTATGACACTTCATAATAAGGTTATAGTCTCCCCACTATACATTTCACACCATTGCTTCAAGTCAGGAGCCTCTGGAATACGGGGTGGTGTGCTTGAGGTCTTGTAACCAACCCTTTCTGGCCACATGAGAGAGTACCATATTGAGGGACATTACAAAGTGGTATCAAAGGATCGGGTTTTCTTTTCTTATGCCTTACTATTTGGGGAAAATTAGAAAGGAGACTAGGATGTTTTGGGACTTGGAAATCATCTTGTGCATGGGAGTAGCTAACCCATATATGGGGTGAAATCTGAGTGCCTAAGGATGAGATTGTTGTTTGTACCGTGTACTTGTTGCATTTGGTGTTATTTCACCTTGGGTGATTCATATGTTGTATGAAGTTATTATTTTATGATCTTACTATTTTTTTAGGTTTGTACTCATGGACCGGTATGGAATAATATGAGAATACATGCATCATAATAGGCACATAGGGATATATTGACATACATTGTTCATGATAGGGGCATACCTAATTTTTTGCATGTGACATATACCTGCCTGTAGAATGGTGATATGAGATATATATTTCACTGGATAAATGAAATTAGTTGATGTGTCATGATAAAATACTTGTAAGTCATTTCTAGAGAGACCAAGAGTTAGTGGTTCTCTATTACAATCACATATTGGGTTGACCTTATTGTTATCTAGTTCTCTAAGGTGTGTGTTTTTCTTGTAAAGAAAATGCCTCCTCGTCATCTTTGAATTGAGCATTAGAAGAGTGGAAATCAGAAAACTCTTAATGCATCTGAACTGAATCTTACTGTAGTTCATGAGGAGAATATGGATGTTCATATTCACAATAGATTCCTAAGGGTAATGTGATCCATGGAAAGGGAGACTATACATATCATTCCTTCGATGCATGAGCTGACAAGAGAGTTTCAGTTGTTTCATCCTCCTATGTTTATTGAGGAAGGGGGACCCTAGGCAGCCGAGTTCTAGATTGAGTCAGTCCAGATGATCTTCAATAATCTCGATACACCTATGGATAGGAGGGTGAATATTTATTCATATATTCTTCGTAGACCTTCCAAGCGTTGGTGGGATATTCTGGTGGAAGCTGGTAAACATGATGATCTATCTTGGAAGGACTTTGAGATAAAGTTCCTAATCCATTTCTATTACGAGACCTTAATGGATGAAAAATCTTGCAATTTCATGCATCTGACACAGGAGGGTTTTTCAGTGTTGGACTATGTTGGATGCTCTACTGACCTACAGTGATTTGTTCCATCTTTGGAAGTAGATGAGATCTTCATGGAAAAAATTTCCAGGATGGTCTTTGTTAGGAGATCAGGTTATAGGTAAACATTTTTTATTTAATCATCTTTGAAGATGTGATGAATCAGGCATTCATCACAGAAGGGAATCTGAGAGAGGCCTCGAACAGTGGCCAGGCTATTTTAGCAGGGTGATCTGGGAGTTCTTCTCCGAGTGGTAAGAAGCATCATTGTGATAGTTTCTGCCAAATAATCAGTGGGAAGAGCAATCAATGTAGTGGAAAACCATCTCAAGATCTTGTTCTGTTCTAGTGATATCGGTGTGGCAAGTTTGGACATAAGAACTTGTATTGCACTTACCCCACTATAGAGTGTTGTATCTATTGAATAATGGGTCATATTCAGAGGTTATGTGTGAAATGTCCATATAAAACTAGTGGAAGAGTATCAAGACATGACCTAGAGTTGAGAAGGGGCTCAGCTACTCCTTAGTAGGTTGGTAGCTAGAGTTCCATAGGCCGTTCAGGACGAGTCAAGGGATGTGGTACCCCAATTCATGATTAAAAGTACCAAAAATGGATGTAGCTCAGGGTAGTCAAACTATAGCTCGGGATAGAGGGACAAGTCAGTTGCACATTATGTAGACTACTTCGACTAACATGGATGTAGGACCATCTATCGTCAGAGGTACGATTATTGTATCATCTACCTTATCTTGTTTTTTGTTTGATACAGGAGAATCTCATTCTTTTCTATATGATCTTTTTGAAAATGGTTTTTACTTGGATATGGAAATCTTATATGGTGTTTTAACCATTGAACACCATTGGGAGTGCGGTCTGAAAATATCAAATGTTGAAAGATGTGTTCTCTATAGATTGGTGGTTACCATTTCTTTTGGGAACCATTCATTCTAGAAATGGTAGGATTCAACTTGATTCTTGGTATGGATTGGTTAGTTTTATACCAGGCACATATCGACTGTTATAGGAGGAGAGTTACTTTTCTATCTTTAAAAGGATACAGTTATTCTCATCAGGGTGAATGGGATCGTTAGGATGGTCGTGCAGGACCAATTCAGTGAAGATTGGATTGTCTCATGGTTCAGATCATCGATCTTGATCTAGATAATTGTGTAATGCAATAATATTCTTTTCCTCTAGTGGTAGAGCATTTTCAGGATGTCTTTCCTAATGAGTTTTATGGCTTACCGCCCGAGTGAGAGGTCAAGTTCACGATCGAGTTGGTGTCGGGAGTAAATCCAGTTTCTATCATGCCTTACCAAATGGAACTAGAAGATCTTTAGTAGTTGACGGTTTGGTTGGAAGATCTAGAATATAAAGGATTTTTATAGATTATTACATATCCTTAGGGTTCTCCAGTTCTCTTTTCCATAAAGTTTGATGGGTCCTTGTGCTCATGTGTGGATTATTGAAGGTCGAACCAGATGACGGTCAAGAATTGGTATCCTCTTCTATGCATTGATGATATTTTCAATCAGTGAGTGGTGCTAATATCTTCTCTAATATTGACTTGAGATCAAGATATCATCAGTCAAGAGTGAGACTATTGGACATACCTTAGACTGATTTTAGGAGTAGTTATGGATTGTATGAATTCATAATGATGTCGCTTGGGTTGATTAATGTGCCTACAGTATTCATAGACTTAATGAATAGGATTTTTTATCCTTTTCTAGATCAATTTGTATTTTTTTCATCAAAGATAACTTAGTGTACTCCTAGTCATCAAATGATCATGCCAAACATCTTGACATCATCTTGAGTACGTTGAGAGAGCATCATCTTTACGCCAAGATAACCAAATGTAGTTTATGGATTAATTAAGATCACTTCTTGGGCCATGTCATCTCAAAGGTAGGAGTGTCGATGGAGCCACAGAAATTCATAGCCATGATATCTTGGGAACATCCTAATAATTTCTTTTAAATTCAGATATTTCAGGTTTAGAAGGTTATTACCAATGTTTTATCTAATATTTATACCATTTAGTAGCACCAATTTCTGGGATGACCAAGAAAGGGGTGAAGTTTGTTTGGTTTGATGCTTGTGAGAGAGATTTTCAAGAGCTAAAAGGTAGTCTAACCTCATCACCTATCCTTACTTTAACTATACTAGGTAAATAATATACCATGTACTGTGATACATCCAGAGTTGAACTCATAGCAGTTTTGATGTAGGAGGATCGAGTGCCTGCTTATGGATCCAGGCAGCTGAGACTGTGTGAGAGGAATTACCCTACTCATGATCTGGAGTTATCTTTAGTGGTACATTCCCTGAGATGTTGGAGACTCTATCTCATGGGTAAGAGGATTGTGGTATACATGGATCATAAGATCCTCAAGTAAATTTTTCTCAGTGGAACCTGAACCTTCAGCAGAGAAGGTGGGTTGAGTATCTATAGTCTTTTATCTTTGAATTAGCTTATACACTAGGAAAGGGCAATTTCATTTCTGATGATTTAAGATGAAATATATAGATAGAGGTAGTACAAGAGTCTTGTGATGAGTGTTGAATAATGGTCCTTTTGTATACATACATCTAGATGTTCTGGAATCTTAGGGGAAAGTAGATCTAACTTTGATATCTGTTATACCTATGATTTTGGACCAGATTAAGACCAAGTAGTTTTCTAAATAGGAGGGCTCAGTATTGATATACAAATTATATGGTGGGGAGATGTCTTCAATATGGTATCTCAGTTGTGACAATTCTTTTCTTTTTCATGCCTGAGTATGGGTTCCTACGGGCAGGCACGAGGATCTGATAAGGGAGTTTCATGATTATAGATGGGTGGTGCATACTAGTTTAACAAATATGTATCATGATCTTAAAAGAGATTACTGGTGGTTAGGAATGAAGAATGAGGTGGCAATATTCAGGGCTAGATTCTTCACTTGTCAGCATGTGAAAATCGATCATCAGAGGCTAGCTGGGATTTTGCAGCCTTTACCCATTCCTGAGTGAAAATGGGATGTTTTCACAATGGATTTTGTGATAGGAATACCCAGGAAAACCCATGATGATGATGTTGTATTGGTTGTTTTGGATTGACTGACTCTGGTAGACCAATTCTTAACTATTAGGGAAACCTTCACAGTTGATGATCTCGATAATATTTACATGCATGAGGTGGTTCGGTTGCACGGTGTTCCAAGGAGTATCATTTTAGATAGAGATCCTCATTTTACATCACATTTTTGGAAAGGTATTCAAAAATCCCCAAGATCTGGGTTCTTTTAAGCACAGACTATTATCCACATACTGATGGTCAATCTGAGCAGTCTATTCAGGTTCTAGAGGATATGTTATGAGCCTGTGTTTTGGATTTTGGTGGTTAATGGGAGAAAAATATGGAAGCTATGGAGTTTGAATATAATAATAAATTCCAGGAGTCGATCCAAATGGAACCTTTAGAGTATTTGTATGGCAGGACATTTCATTCACCTTTTTATTGGATGGAGGTGGGTGAGTCGGCAGTTGTTGGGCCTAGTCTCGTGTAGGAGACATCTAAAGAGGTTCAGTTGATTATAAAGTGGTTAGTAACTATGCATAGTAGGTAGAAATCATATTATAACCATCGAAGATGACATATGGAATTTGAGGTTAGTCATAATTTATTCCTTTGGGTGTCTCCTAGGTTGGGGAACACCATGTCAGGAAATAAGGAAAGATAGAACCCAGATTTGTCAGACCATTAGAAATAGTGGCAAGTGTCGGTCCAGTGGCATACCGTTTAGCTCTTCTATAGTGATACAGTGCCATGCATGATGTGTTTCATGTGTCGTATCTATGGAGATATCATCCAAACCCTTCCCATGTGATAGACATATCAAACATAAATATTTGTACTGATGCATTATTTGAGGAGCATCTGATACGGGTTGTGCATCATAGTGAGAAAAATCTTCAGGGTAAGACTATACCATTTGTTCAGGTGTAGTGGCAGAATGGGAGTATTCAAGAGGAGACCTAGGATAGGGATTATAATATGCAAACATAGTGGTCAAACTTGCTTATTGATACCTCATAGTGAAGCTTGGAGTAGCTTGGAGATGAGATGTTATAATGTAGGGAGGTTATAAGATCCTATCTTTTTTTAGGTATGTATCTCTCTGAGTTTTTCATTAATGTTTTATTTTGTTTGTGGTTTCATGATGAAAGTATTCCATTTAAATAAATTTGGTCTTGGGTTGCAAGTAAACTTGATAAATACCATAGAGTATTTGTAAGGAGAGATTTGTTGGAGAAAATAGCTTAAAGTTTGGGAATGTATGATTGTTTTAATTAATGGGGTCCGGGTATAAATGGGTTAAGTGTTTCATGGTTTCTTGGTGAGTTGAGAAACTTTAAAATAGGTTTAGATTGTTTAAAGGGAAAATGGGATGAAAAAATAAACTGCAGAACATTTACACACCATGTAAAGGGATTACACGTCATGTAATTTTTTGAGGGTTTTAATAAAATAAATATGAGGTGATGGGTTTTTCAGCATATTCCATTAAAAACATTTAAACAGAATTTTATCACATTACATGCCATGTAAATACATAACCTTCTATTTTAAACATTTTGTGCAACTGAATTATCATTTGTTTTAGTTACAGCTCTTCTCTACTCGACCCTAGGGCTTTCTCAAGGCAATTTTGGGGTGCCAACTTCCCTTCTGGACATCCCATTTGTGTGAGTGATCCTTATTAAATCTTTTTGGTTAAAATGTATTCATTATTCTCCAACCATTTTAGTGAAATCCTTTGACTGATTATGTTTTTTGTTTTGATCTTGATCAGTTTTGATCTAGGAACCTCTTTGAAATCATCTATACCTTCTTCCTCATGGATGTTGGCCCTTGGAAGTGTTGTTGGATAGTAGATTAAAGGTAGGGGATCTAAATCTTAACCCTGTGATTTGATAATTTTCAAGTTTATGTAATAATGTGATTTCACCATCATTGTGTGTGCCCAAATTAATTAAATAAATGAATGTAATTATTCCTTGAAGTCAATTGGTTTCAAATGGATTTTTAACTGGCTTATGGTTGCCCATTGGATGAGTGAACAATGATTATAATTGAATTGGAAAATGGTTTAAAGTATGTTTATCATGACATGTGACCTAGGGTGTTTTTTTATAGATTACTTAAATTGTATCTTATTGCTTATTGATATAATTTTTAATCAATCATGAATTGAATTTCAAGTGTCATATGAAAGAATAATGGTAATTCACATAATTAACCATTGAGAATTTTAATGTGATATTGTGTTATCCATGTTATATGAAAGGGATTGTGGTCCATGCTGAAATGCTTATATATCGGGCTTAGCCCTAGAACTTGCACACTTATATGATATTATGCTAATATTGAGCAGACTCGGCCCAGTCCTGTTTTATAATGCTTATAGAGAGCAAGTTATGCCCAGTCCCATGTTGTAATGTTTATAGGGATTTGACCCAAATGTTGTAATTCTTATAGGGATTTGACCCAGATTGTTGTAACTATACCATGGTTATATGGTTGTGGTTGGCATGGTCATAAGACATTCTCATAGATATTCTGGCATGGCACCAAAGTAGGTTATTTTACCTTGTTTATATAGTTGTGGTTGGTATGGTCATAAGACATGCTTAGATCTATTTCATCATGGCGTCGAAGTAGGTTATTTTACCTTGGTTATATGGTTATGGTTGGCATGGTTGTAAGACATGCTCAAATATATTCCGACACAAAGGTGAAGTAGGTTGTTGTTGTATTTTATTAATTGTTAAATTAATTAATACACCTGTTTATCACTTTATTTCATAAACTTCTTATCAGACTGGTTTTTTTATACATGGTGGTGTCAACCTACTTAGTTACACTCACACCTTATTCAGGACACCATTTGGTACCTAAGAATATTATGTGGATGCAGGTTTGGACAAGGGAAAAGGACCTTTCTATTGATTGTTTATTTGCATATGGGCTAGAGTTTGGAGATGGGACCGATGTGGGGTTTGAGACCCTAGAATTTGAGTCTTTTATTTGATTCTGCTAATCCTTTTATTATATTATTTTAGCATGACATTTAGTTACATTTTAGTACGTCATTACATCATTTCTTTATTATTTATTAGATTATTCAATTGGCTTTTATGGTCATCTTCCTCTATGTATTTACTTTGATTACTTCCATTTTATTATGATTTGTTTCTAATAATATGATGCTTTATACCAAGGGGTATATTCTACCCACTATACATTTCACACCCCAACTGCTAGTCGGTAGCCTCTGGCATACATGGAGGTGCACTGGAGGTCTCATAACCAACCCTTTCTAGCCACGTGAGATAGTTCCAGATTAGGGGACGTAACAAAGAAAGTGTCCTAGAAACTATGGTATGCTCAACACTTGTAGGGGAACTGTAATTTTTAGGCATCTCCTCTATGGTTTCCAAATCCAGGTCATAAGGGGATTTCACCTTAACATAATTCATGTCATTGGATATCTTCACAATATCATTTGCAGGCAATGGTCCAAAAAAATCTCATTTAGAAGTGGGTAGGCTCCCACCTCCCTTTTTAAGAATTTTCATCTGTAGAGGAGGGTTCACCCTTATGGCTCCCTTTTTCCCCTTACTACCACCAAAATTTAAATAGGCATCCTCTAATAATTTATCTACATCCAGATCAGGTTCATCCTCTAAGGACCACCCTTCCTACCAAGCACATTCATCCTTCATAAAACTAGTAGAATGATTTATGTCAGCAATACCAGTCTTGAAATGATGAGGACATTCTGTTGTCACCTTCCAAATTGATGTGGTAGGCCCATCCTAAGACATATTTTGGGTTCTAAAAAATATTTATAATTATATAAAAATATTTTTAAATATATTTATTTATAATTATAATTATATATATATTTAAATAATTATAAAATTATAATAAATATATTTATTATATTTATAATTATATATATTTTATATATTAATAAATATATATATAATTATATTTATTTATTTATTTATAAATATTTATAAATAATTTTTAAATATATATATTATAGGTACTTGGAGGTATAATTATAGAGAAACACACAAACCCACACCTCACCCATAGGATGATGTCCAAGTCATAGCCCCCCCAAGGGATAACCCTACCCATCAAGATTTTTATTTTATTCCCCAAAAGTCCTATACATACAGACCATATATCCCAGGCCATCATGGCCTATAGATGTGGTTTCCATAAATTAGGCCTCTTCTACATATCAATGATGTACATACTCCTCTAAGACATATGTTCTCCCTACGTTTCTAACCCACAACCACCATTGTCTTTCCAAACCACCATGGTTATTCCATAAACCACCACCAGACCACCACCGCTATCGACAAGTAGGGGTTTTCCAATCCAAATCAATGATCAACATTCCAACCTATTACTCCTACACTACAATTAATTTGTCAACCTCTATATATTTTTTATTATTGTCTCCCTTGCATCACCACAACACTACAATATGTCTTTGGAGCCACCACCTATAATTATTCCCACTACATCATTATACCTCTTCCAAACAACATCATTGGTGATGATCATCACTACCTTAAGTCCAATGCTAGCCTGTTTTTCCTATAATTAGTGTAATCCACCTTCATCTAATACTTTACAACCCACCACCTACTGACATGGTCGATGATCGACCCCTACCTCACTTTTTTTCACCCATCGCTTTTTCAAACGATGCCAAGAATGATAGTGGATAGTGAAATTGATGGTGGTGACCTCAGGATGTGTTTCTGGGGGAAGGGACCAGGCTGGTGATGACTACGATGACCTTAGGGCGTGGGGTGTATGTAGTGAACTCGATTCATGGATTAATGTCAATCTTGGGATAGGTATAGGTGATGTCAATTTGTGTGTTACAGTATGGCAGTTCTTGGTTGGTGGGATCTCAATTTTGGGTGAATCAAGTCATCAACCCTTAGATGAGGACATGTATAGAGCTCAAATGTTCTTACATAGGTTGGCCACAGGTGTGTAGGTTGACCTTAGACATTGTGGCAGTGAAGGGTGTTGATCTGAATGGGTGACCATTATCAAGACTTTGGGCTATGCTTGATTGGGACTTCAGTCCACGTTGGAGATGAACTTTAGGATAAGAAAAATTTATAGTCCCCTAAAGCCATGTTGTAAGGGGGTCTTTAGGGACTCATTTTTATTTTAGGGGTCTACATCCCATGTATATGTGTATGTGTGTGTGTTGGCTTTAATTTTTTCAATAAATTTTCAGGGTCATGGTTTTGGGTTACCAAATCCATGATCTAAACTTTTTTAGTATTTATTTATAATTATATAGTTTTAAAAATTTTAATTATATTTATTATATTACTAAAATTTGGTCTTTATCAGTGCTAAAAAAATATGATAGAATGGTTTTATCATCACTTACTACTTTAGCACTGATAAAACCACTCTTTGTTAGTGATTTTTTGAAAGATATAATAAAAACCTTCCTAATATTTTAAATGGAACCCTAACAAGGTCCTCCTCGCTCACGTCATTCAAAATCTCATGAAACCAAATCATTATCTCCACTCTTAATCAATCTTCTTAATGAATCAATCCTCTCAAAATCTAAGGTATGTGATTATTTTTACTCCTCTTCAATCGTGATCCAATGTCACGAACCAAGTCGGGTCGCCATCAACCCGATGCCCGACCTAGCCCACGACAAGGCCCGAAGGGCATTCCCGATCCCCATGGGCTGGCACAAGTGCCCGGGTATCAAATTGAAACTTTGGGAACAATTTACCCGCAAAAACAACCAAGAATAACCACAAGTAAATTGAACTCAAAAACAGAATTGCAACCACAAGTCTTCAAACAGCAAAAGTGAGTCTCAAAAACAACCACAACCCAACCACAACTAACACCAAAAAAAAGGGGGGTGACCAAAAACCAAGTCAGCAACCATCACCTGATGCAGGGATACCACCGTCCGGCCTTCACCACCAATGCCAAGTCAGAAGAAGCAGCTAACAACTCGGACCACCGCTCTCAAAACCTTTGCCTTTCCCTGCATCAGATATAATCATATCTACTTACACCCAAGGGTGTAAGTAGGGTGTGAGCAATCTCTCAATAGGTTGGAACCAGAGAAAAGATTCTGCATGTAAAGTTTAGGTGACCAAAACAGTTTGCAGGCTTGAACTATAGAAAATAAACAAATGCACTAACAACTTTAATGAAAACAGTTTTTAAAGAAAGACAGTTTTAAATAGGGAATGGGGTTTTTGGTACTAAAAGAAAATTAAAACATTCTTACCATTTTACACCATATAAATCACACAATCAACCAGTGATGAGTATATAATTGCACAGGAGCAACAAAAGTGGGAGAGGCCCTAAGGGACTAAAGCTGTGTGGGGCCCTAGAACCTCACGTCTCGGTGTACCAAAGAATCCATATCATATGTTCCCATGCACAATCCACTAGTAGGGAAACACCTCCATAACCTAGTGCTCTCTAGACATCATCCAAAGTTTAGTTAGTGTTGTAATCGTCAATCCAGCTAAGTGAAACTGGGCCAGAGCCACTCCTGTATCACTAGAATGCTAGTATAGTCCGCCCACCTAGTACCCAGGCTTCCCCTTTTGTGCTCAACATTCAAAGTTCACCCTACTCATCAAGGTCAAGACACAACACACCTGGATGTCAACTAAGTCAAACACCATACACCTAGGATGTCAACTAAGTCAACCATTACACTTACACATTCAATATAAATGGATAAAAAAACAACCATTAAAGGTATTACACATGAAAGAGATCCTCAGAAACCAAAACACAACATGCAAGAACTACACAGTCAAATAACTACACAATTCCAAGAACCAAACTAAAATTTAACAGGCATTTAAAAACAAATGGTCTAGTAGTTTTAAAGAAAATAAAACAACATGATCATTAGTGCCAAAACTCACTCGAACGCACACTAGAACTGTAACAGGAATCAAATTTCAAATGTAGCATTTTTTCAAAGACCAAAGGAAAATATAGTAAAAAAAACAGACAACCTAAACATTATGAAAATAAAAATAAAACACCAAATCCTACCAACCAAAACCAACAACTCACAGCAGCAGGTAAATAAAAGACATATCAATTTAATTAAACCAGAATACTAATTTATCAGATAACCTAAGCATGTGAAACCACCTACCTCAAGGTATGTACGAAAAAGAGATACAGAGCGCAACACTCCCACTGTGCAACGGTCGCACCACACAAATCCATAAAAAAGGTCCTAAAACAGTAGACCATGTAAACTCAATGCCAACCCAGTAAAATATCAGCAATCCATAAAATAAACATCATCAATTAAATAAACAAGTTCAATAATAATTAAATTAATTAATTAAAAATTAAACAAAATCAATTAAATAATTTGATTAACAACTAAACAAATTTAATTAATTAATTAACAGATAAACAAATTCAATAATAATTAAATAAATTAATTAACACTTAAACAAAATCAATTAAATAAATTGATTAACTAAAACAAATTTACTCAATTAATTAACGATTAAACAAATCAAAATAATTAAATAAATTAAAAACAAACCCCCGACCATAGAAATTGTCAGAATGACTACCGAGGGGCAGCACGGCGGCTGTCCGGTGAGCGGAGGGGGTTGCGAAACTGTTGTTCGGTGAGCGGAGGGGGTTGAAGCGGCTGTCTGGCGAGTAGAGGGGGTTGAAAAGGTGTTTTCTGGCGAGTGGAGGGGGGTTACGGAGGTGTTTTCCGGCAAGCAGAGGGGGTTTCAGCGGCTGTCCGGCAATCGGAGGGGGTTGCAGCAGCTGTCCGGCGAGCGGAGGGGGTTACGGTGGCTGTCCGGCGAGGGGAGGGGGTTACAGCAGCTGTCTGGCTAGTAGAGGGGGTTGCAGCAGCTGTCCGGTGAGAAGATGGGGTTGTAGTGGCTGTCCGGTGAGCGGAGGGGGTTGTGGCAGCTGTTGTCCGGCAAGAGGAAGCAGGGGTGTTGTTGGTCGGTCCAGTTGGAAGAGGAGAAGGGTGGAGGGGCCGAGTGAGGAGGAGAGGAAGGGAAGAGGGATAGGGGAAGATGGGGGGGCACGGCGGAAGAGAAGAGAAGGGAGGGAGAGAAGGAAAAGAATAAGGAGAAGAAGAAGGAGAGGAGGAGAAGGGGTGGTGCACGGGAGGAAGGAGGATAAGGGAGAAAGAGGAGGGAGGGGCGGCCAAGCAGGGAAGAGAAGAGGAGAAGGGGATAAGGAGAAGAAAAGGGGAGAGGAGGGGAGAAGGGAGGCCATGGGAGAGAGGAGAAAGGGAGGAAAAAAAGGAAAAGAGAATTAGGGGGGTGGCGGATAGGGTAGGGTTTAGGAGGGGGAGAGAATAAAAATAAAATAGATAAAAAACAGAAGAAAAAAAAGATAAAATAAAAATAGAATGGAAAATAAAGAAAAGTAAAATAAAATAAAATAAAATAAAAAAGAGAGGAATGGGGGAAGAAATGAGGGAGATAAAAATAATAATAAAACAAACTAAAATAAAATAAAATAACTAAATTCAAATAAATAAAAACTGGCTTTAAACGGTAATAGTAAGGAGGTCTGCCCGCGCGTCGGGCGGGCTGCGCGGCTTTGCCCGTGCCCTGCCCGCACATTGAGCGTTGCCAAACAAAGGTTCACTGACCAGCGCAAGAAGCGCACCACACATCAGGATCGACGTGCTTTCCAACTAAATAATTATAAAAAGGGCAGATGAACTTATAAAATTAAACTTAAAATTAAAATCATACTGTACGTGAAGTCCGGGTGCGACATCCAAATTGCACACCTAATCTGATTCCAATCCCACTGTATCTCATCACACGAAAAACAACTAATTGAACCTCTATTGGTTAACCCCTCCAAAAATTCTCAACTTCCACCACTGACGTGTTATTCATTTACCCAAACCTGATGCCTTCACTCTTAGATCCACCAAAAGATCGTTCTGAAATACCCACTGAAGTCCCAACCCAACTTTCACACTTTGTTTAGAAATAGTGATTTGGATGGAAAAGAAATGATATACAGTCTATTATTTTATTTCCACTATTTGGTGTGTTTCACAATATGGAAGAAATGAAATCTAAGTAGAAATAGATAGAAATCAATTTCTTGGCTTGTTGGAGTGTTTTTTGCTGTAGACGATGACTTCTGGATCATTTTTCATTGAACCGAGGAGGGTGTTTCTGTGCTGTCACATTATATTACAATCCTTTGAATACTAGTTGGTTTCAAAGATTTTATTTATTAATTTTATCCCTATATGATTTTCCATGAGGAGAAAATAGTATTTTTCAAATGCTTTCAACCCTTATCTTGGAATGGGATTCCATAACATGTGTTTTTAAAAATGTCTAAGTGGTTTTTAGAAAATATTGTGAGTGATTTTTTAATGTGTCTATTCATGTTACCTTGAATTTCTAAATATAATTTTTGTATCAATTGTTTTTTGATCCAAATATTTGTAAAAATTCCATAACGGCTCATAATGTATGCATTTTGTTTTAAAAGAAGTGGATAGCATGAGCTTAAGGTTTTTAAATGTGTTCATTACACCAAATGATTTTCAAAGCAAGTGTCTGAGTGTTTAAAAGTGTTTAAAATGATCAACATGGGTTTTTGACATTACCCAATGTGCATATTTTATTCAATGTTTTATTAAATTAATATTTATATAAATGATCATCTTTGTGATTATTAATAATAACAAACAGTATTTTCATGTGTATATAAATATTTTGTTAAAATTAATTTATAAATAATTATTTTTATAACTTCAATGTTATTTATAAGTAATAATAAAAAATAATTATTAATAATTTTGATTATGTGCATATAAATATTTATAAATAATTTTTAAATAATTTTTATTGTAGATAATTTTTATTATCTTGAATTAATAATTTATATAAATAATTTGTAAATAATTTTGAATTAGTAATTATTTTGAATTAATAATATTTTTGAATTAATCATTTTTAATTAATATTTTTTATTATCTTGAATTAATAATTTTGAATTAATAAATTATATAAATAATTTATAAATAACTTTTATTACCTTGAATTGATATTTTGATTATGTATCTATAAATAATTTTGATTATATGTGTATAAATAATTTTGATTATAGATAATTATGTATATATAAATAATTTGTATTATGTGTATATAAATATTTTATTCAACATAATTTATAAATAATAAGAGCAAAAAATTATAAATATATTATTAAGTATATATATATATAATTATAAATTTATTTTATAAATTCAAATTTATGAACGCATATTTATATAATTATATATAAATGTATATATTTATAAATATATATAATTATATAATTATATAAAGATATTTATAAATATATATATTTATAATTATATAAACATTTTTAATATATATATATATATATATTTATGTATAATAAATATATTTATTTATTTAAAAATCAAAGATACAATTAAAAATTATAATATTTTTTTATTTGGAATAATTGAGTATTGGAAAACTATATTTTTAATAAGGGTTATTTTTGTCATATTTCCAAAACATTTATTCTATTTTCTTTTAAAAATTGTCACCAAACATGATAGAGAGAAATTACAGTAATTTATTTTCTTTTACTAAATTTCACATTGAAACAAAATGAATAGAAATTAAAATTACAATCATTTCTTTGTTTAATTTTTTTTAAATTAAAATTTGTATTAATGTATTTTTATTAGTTTAACGTTTATATAATTTTGGTGTCTTGAAATTATAATGATGTATTAAAATCAAGGTATGTGATTAGTTGTGATATATTTCTCACCCTCAAACATCTTTATTTGTTTTTAATTTTCCTAGATGGTTTGAACAGCGTACGCAAATGATCTTATTTTTCCTCGATGTACATCACTGATTATCCACCCAATCTCTCTTACCTCTAGCCATTTTTGGTTCACCCTCTCCCTCATCTTCACATTTATTTTCAATCATTCATTATTATTTCTCACTCTGGTTACATAGAGCTCCTAGTTGTGCATTGTAAAAACCCTACCCACTTATCATGTGAGGTGTTGACTGAAAATGATAAGTAGGAAGAGTTTTTATGATGTATAGATGCTAATAGACTTCAAGTTTCAAGTATCAATACTGCTCTCATGGATTAAAATCAAACAATTTTTCCATTTTATTCTAATTATCCCTCATACTCCCATGGATTAAAACCATAATGTCTTTTTAAAACATGTCATTACATAATGTATTTTATTTTTAGTGCCCATTATATTATCATATTTCAATATTTTTTTCTTTTCAGGAAAGAAAAATATGGAAAGTATATTATTTCAAATGTTGGGAGAGAAAATTTTAAATTTGACCAATTATAATTTTTTTATAAATATTATTATCAATCATTGATATAGATAGGTAGTTTTGAAGATTTGTATTAAAGTCCATATGTTAATCACCTCTATGTTGGGTTCTGATAGGGGAGCAGTCTCTCTTGGGACCCAAATTAGTGAAATAGATGGTATATTAGGTTCATATAATATATAAAAGATTAATAATAACCCATGTTAGTAAAATCATAACCATTAATAAACTAATTTATGTCTTTAAAATCATAACCATTAATAATCTTACCTTACCCTAATATTTTAATCATAAGATGGAATTTTTCTATGAAATGGTTTTTACGCTTTTTTATTTTGTTAAATATTAATATTATTGAATCAAATAAGATGGATATGAATCTAAAATAAATATATGTTAATCATATGAAAAAAGAGTATGAGGATGGGGTGAAAGAGTTCATCAAGTTTGCAAAAGATTGTGCATATGACCCTTATCAAATCCTTTGTTCATGTTTATGATGTTGTTATTCAAGACTAATTAGTCCAGAGGAGTTGGATCTATCACAGAATATATCAAATTTATAAATTATAAACTAAACACAGGGGAAAACCAAATGTAGCTATTGACTGTGATAATATTGCACTTTATGGATCATCTGATATGATTACAAGTGTGTACAATGATAAAGATTGTATTGAGGATGTGATTATAAGTGTGAACAATGATGAAGATCATATTGAGGAAATGATAATGAAAATTTAAGATAAACTTTTTGATTGTCCAAAATAGTTTGAGAAGTTAAAGAATTATTAAAATTCACCATTGTATACTAGTTTTACTAAATATATAGCATTTTTAGCCATACTGAAGTTGTATTATTTAAAATATGTAAATGGATAGAGTGACGCCAGTTTTACTGAACTACTTGATCTCTTGAATGATATGATCCCAGAATATAATGAGCTTCCTTACTGAACATATGATGATGAACGAATGTTATGTTCAATGGGTATGGTCTCTGAAAGAATACATGTCCATCTAAATTATTGTATACTATTTTGTAAGGACCAAAAATCACTTAAAAATGCTCAAAGTATGGTGCATCTCGATACAAGAAATATGGATTGGGTCCTATTAAGTTTTATGGTACTTTCCAATCATTCCAAGGTTTAGGTTCCTATATAGAAGTGAGGATACTGCAAGATAATTAGCATGGAATGTAGATACAAGAAATAAATATGGGAAACTTCATCACTTGGTAGACTCTCCTTAGTGGAAGAGAATTGATCATGAGTATCCTAAATTCAAAAATGAGCCAAGAAACCTTTGTCTCATGTTATCTACAGATGGAGTGAATTCTTTTTCTTTTTAAAGAAGCGCCTGTAGCTTATGGTCAGTTATGTTGGTAAATTATAATTTTCCTCTGTGGTTATACATGAAATATAAATACATTATGTTATTTCTATTTATATCAGGACTAAAATAACTGGGTAATGATACTGATGTTTATTTAGATCCATTGATCAAATATTTGAAGTTACTATGGGATTCAGGTGTTACATTGTATGATTCTTACAGAAATGAAGATTTCATGTTGAGAGGATTATTGTATAGGATGATAAATGACTTTCTTGATTATGGAAATTTGTTAAGATATAACATTAAAGAAACTCAAGGGTGTCCCATGTGTGAATAAGGTATATAGTCAATTAGGTTGAAACATTCATCAAATACTGTGTTTCTATGACATAGAAGATTTCTACCTTGGAAACATAAGTATTGATCTTGGATGACATCATTCGATGGGAGTTCAGAAGAATATACAACATTGTTTCCACTAAAAGGTGATAAACTATTTTATAAAGTAAAAGATATGGACAATTCTTTTGGTAATCCTTTTTTGAAAAACCTTATAAAAACCAATTGGAAAATATATCATTTTTTAATTACCATACTATAATTGTTTGTATGTCATGCATTTTCTTAATGTTATGTGTGTTGAAAAAATGTATTTGATAATTTCATTGGCACATTACTAAATGCACCCAGAAAAAAGTATTGAATTAAGGCTAGGTTGGACATGATTGACATGGGAATATGGGAAGAGTTGGTGCTAGTGAAGAGTGAAAAACAGACTTTTCTTCCTCTGACTACTTATACTCTTTACAGGCAAGATAGATATTTGTTTTTCAATTTCTTTAATAATGTAAAGGTTCTAGAGGGGTATTCATCAAATATCAAGAATATTGTTTCAATTACCGATTTAAAGTTAAAGAGTATGAAATATCATGACTGTCATGTTTCGATGCAAGATCTAATGTCTATAGATTTACATTGAATTTTTCCTAATAATGTTCATCATATATTAACCAAGATCTGTTTCTTTTTAAAAAAAATATGTAGTAAAGTTGTATAACCGATTAAATTTTCAACTATGTAAAAGGAAATTGTTGCCATATTATGTGAATTGGAAAAGTTTTTCCCACCAACATTCTTTTATATGATGGTTTACTTGATGGTTCACTTAATAAGAGAGATTCGACTATGTGTTCATGTATATTATAGATGGATGCACCCCCCATTGAATTTTATATGAATATTTTTAAAGGGTATGTCAAAAATTGAAGTCATCCAAAAGGTTTTATTGCAGAGCAATATATTGTTGAGGAAGCCATTGAATTCTGTATCAACAACCTATTTGATGTGGAAATCATTGGTCTACCAAAATATCATCACACCAGGAATCTTTTGGGTGAATTAATTTCTAGAATATATGTTGTCACAATTACTTTTACAGATCAGGAGTAGGACCACCTTTACATTTTTCATAACAGTTGTAACGTCTTGGCTCATTTTTCGCTCAACCAAGGCCCCAAGTTGGTGGGTCACATGGCCTCAAGTGTGCCTCCCCATATTCTAGAGGCTGCCGAATAGCAGTGAGGGTCTAAGGTGGTATAGTGGGGAATATTATACCCTCATATCAGAGTATAATAGTGGATAAGATAAATAATAGACAACAATGAAAGCATGTATAAATAGACACTAAATGATAGGACCAATAACCCATCGTAGAAAAAACATGATATAATAAATAATCTACAAAAGCATAAATAACCAAGAAATTTTAATAATATCAAAATCAAATAGGTTGATTCATATATAATGATTTCATGCAATGTTGATATACAAAAAGGGGAAACAGGGGATAGGCATATATAACATGTTGTAAAAAATACAAAAAGGCCAGAAGACTACTCCACTAGAATCATGAGCATATTCTCAATCCTCTACTATCATGCTCTATACTATAAGATAAACATATCAAGCATATTTAGTAGGGTTGTCCCCTTATCTATACCCACAAACAAGTAATCTACTTGGGTACTAAAGGCTTCCCAAGTAGGGTGTGAGATAAAATCTTAATAGGCCACCACCAATAGTGACTAGAAATAATACAAGCAGCGTACATAGCATCAGTAGTGTGTAGGTAAGAGAATAATAATCAATGTTGAATGAATAAATACCATCCAAATCAGGTTCCATCAGGATACCTAGCTAACTCTACCTGCTTCGGCATAGGCTGGTAGGAGTTTGACCGGTAACCATATATATAGTAATAATATATATATATATAGTTATAGTTATATATTATACCCAACTATATACACTATGTATGTGTGGATGTAATTATCCATATACCTGGATGATAAGTGCTGGCTGGAACTAGAGAATAACTCAAGAATTCATAACCAATCTAATGAGTTATAAGCTCAAGAAAGGGTATGTGCCCTGAATATCATAATGAATGTGAGACATCATGATCAACACTTGAGATAGGTGGGGTGATTCATCATACCCAACACTCAATATAGAGAAATGTGTAACATCATTCCCATCGCCCAGATAATAGTATGACGGTGAGAAACGTCACGCTTAACACCTAATGTAGGGGAGAGTGAAATGTCATGCTCAACAAGTCCCTTAAACATCATTCCATAGCCAATGTAAATGGTGTAATAATAATAATAATAATAATAATAATAATAATAATAATAATAATAATAATAATAATAATAATAATAATCACATAAGGGATTACCTCATGAGCATCATAATAATCAAGACCAATACATCCAAGGGCATTACATATTATACAACTCACATTTAATAATTATATAACAAGATGTGTGGCCTTTCTAGCCATTTCCATTCAATAAAAATAAGTCATTTAATTAATTAAGACATGATAATTGATCATCAAGGTCAAGTAAATCACTTAGAAGGTTCTTTAATCAACTGGGAAATTACACAAGAGGTTAAATTCCATTTATAATCCAATATGAACACTTGGAAGGTGTTAGGTCCATTTAAAAAATTATATAAAAGAGGTTATATCATTTGGAACACCCAAAGGGGTGTCTATGATTGATTTTATCATTATATAAACACTTAGAAAGGGTCTTCTGAAGTATAGCATTGCGAATAATTAATTATAAAGGAAGAACACATTTTAAAGTAATGTGTGGAAATGTTCGGAACACCACACAATGGATAAAGCTATGAAAACACTATAAATTTTGTGAAATAAATCTAAACCACCTACCTTAGGGTCATAGATGACTCCTCATCCAATATCAACTTCAGATTCAAATTATATTTAAATAAAAATGAAGAATGGTCCAACACCCTAAAAATAGGGAAAATGAGATCACACCTAAATAACACAAGATATATGAATAGAAACTGTGAAAGGAAGTAAGAGGATTTGAGAGAATACCTCTAGCTATCCAATGCTTCTGGAAGTTCTTGATTTGGAGTTCGAGTTGAAGAGTAATAGTGATCCCTAGATTAGATGGAGGAAGGAGCTATAGGAGAGGAGATGAGAGTTTAATCATAGGAAATGAGAATGGAGAAAGAAGGGTTATGGTTTTAATTTCATTAAGGGTGAAATCGTAAATTCACCCAAACTGATAGGGCCATATGGTTTGGCCACAAGGTTGGCCAAATAGTTCACCAATCATGTGACATACCACTACCCGAGGAGGACCCTGCATGGGCTAGGCACACAGTTTGGGTAATCGTTCATAGCCCATGCAAATTACCTATGAAATTTTTCTGAGAAAAATCATAGTCATACGCCTAGTCTTGCATAGTTTCAAACAACCATGTGCCTCTTACATGACACTAAGATTCTCGTGTAGTTACTCCACAAATTTAGTACTAACCATGCGCTAACCGTGTGGCCTACCCTACTTGTCCAAATCTCATAGCTCTAGGCTCCAAAAAATCCCAATATTCTCTCAAAACCTTCCATAGGTTGTTGGGAATGTTTACCAATATTTAATAAAGGATTTAAGTTAGAAAAAAAACAAGTCGTACCTTTGATAAAAGTTGTTCGTTACAACCTTCTCTCCTTAAAGTAACTCATCCTCAAGTTATCCATCTAAGGGTAAAGAGTTATAATCTAAGAAAAGCTCTGACCACTAAGATTGTATATTAGTTGCCCACTCCTAGGTCTCATCATGCACTCAGATAGGCTTCCATATCACCCATACCAAAGTAACTGACCTACCTCAGAGAGACTTCACACTCTGATCCACAATACAAATTGGGCACTTCTCGAAGAAAGCATCCATCTCTAACTCAACCTCATCAGGTTGGAAAATGTACAATGAATCTGGATAATATTGGTAAAGCTGAGATATGTGAAAGGCATCATGCATAGACTCGTATTTGTGAGGAAGTGCTATCTGGTAAACCATTGGTCTGATTCATTTAAAAACTTTAAAGGGATCATAAAATCATGTAGAAAGCTTACCCTTCCTCTGAATTCATCGATAGACCAACATGGGAGAAACTCATAAGAAACCTCAATATTTGAACTCAAACTAAAGAGGTCATCAGTATCGATTGGCATATGACTGCTGTTTGGAGTGAGTTGTCATCATGCACATTCTAATCAATTGGATCCACTCTGTAATCTCTTAAACAAGACCTAATCCAAGCAAAGCTACCTCCCCTACCTCTATATAGAACAAAGGATAGTGGAAAAGTCTACCTTATAAAGCTTCATAAGGATCCATATGAATGGTATATTGAAAGTTGTTATTATAAGAAAGGTAAATGATGGGTATGTATTTCTCCCAAGAACCCCAAAATAAAGGAAACATGCATAGATTATGTCCTCTAACACATGAATCATATGCTCTGTTTGTCCATAGGTCTTAGGGTGATAAGTCATGCTTAAACATACCTGTATACCCAAGGCCTTCTATAAACCCTTATAGAACCTAGACATGAAGCGACCATCCCTGAAAGATATGATATAATGAGGTTCTCCATGGAGACGTATGACCTCCCTGACATATAGTCTCCCTATCTCGACTACCAAGAAGGTCTCTCGAATAGGTAAAAATTGTGTGACCTTCATCAAACAATAAATGATAGCCCAAATTGTATCATTTCCATGAGGTGATATGGGTAAAACAATCAGTAAATCCATAGATACATCATCTCATTTCTACTCAGGAATGGAAAATGGTTGTAAAAGTTATGTTGATCACTGATGTTCTGTCTTCACAGGCTGACAAGTGAAACATTGAGTGATAAATTAGAAAATCTCCCATTTCATAGTAGGCCACCAATACTGTCGATGTAAATCTCGATACATCTTGGTGACACTGGGATGAACCTCCCAAATCAAGGCATGAAATTCCCACATCAGCTCCTCTCTAATGTCTTTTGGGACCCGTAAAAACCCATGAAAGTGTAAAGTATCATCCCCATCCATGGTATAACCAAAAGATGAATCATCATGTGAGATACTTTACCTCATGACTAAGCCCTTGGGGTCAGATAGTTTCCTCATTCCCATCCATTCCATAAGGGTAGAGGTCACTATTAAGGCTGAGAGGATAGTCTAACCATGATCCTCATACACCTCAAAATACATATCTGAAAACAAATCCATGAGCTTTCACTCACCACTAGCCTCGTAAACTATCTGTATATAATTCTTCCATATTAGATCATTAGCTATAACATTACATTTTCCAGACGTTCAAGCAAGATCTAAATCGAAGGATTGAGGATAATCAACCCATCTGCACTATATGAGATTAAGATCATACTATTTAAAGATGTACTTGAGGCTTTTTTGATCTGTGAATACCAAAAAACAATCTCCAAGTGAATAGTATCTCAAACAACATAAAGCATGAACTACAACAGCTAGCTTGAGGTTGTGTGTTGGGTAATTCTGCTTGTGAGGCCTCAACTGATGAGACATGTACACTACGAATCAATCATCCTACATTAGAACATCTCTAAGACTAATATATAATATATCATAGTATATTTTATAGCTTCTGAAAAACTCTATAAGAATTAGGATCAACGCTAAAGTCAATCTTCCCTTTAAATACTAAAAGGATGCTTCACAAGATTCTGACCATACAAATTTTACACCATTTTTTGTCAGACCAGTAAGAGGCACTACAATGCATGAGAAACTGTGTATGAAGTATCTGTAATACCTGGATAGCCCCAAGAAACTATGTATGTCAAAGACATTCTAAGGAGACTCACAGGAAACTACAGCTCTCACTTTCTCTAGGTCTACTAAAATTTTGGACTCTAAGATGATTTGACCTGGGAAGTAGACTTTGTTGATCCAAAATTGGAATTTACTGAGCTTAGTGTAAAGTTGGTGCTCCCTCAGTGTATTCAAAACAGTCTCAATATGATTGACATGGTCATTTCAATAGTGTGAATACACTAAAATTTCATTCACAAATACTAACATTAATGAATCTAAATATGGGTGAAAACCCCAATTCATCGGAGTCATAAAGACTGCAGGTGCATTCGTGAGACTGAAGAGTGTGACCAAGTAATCGTATAGACCATACCTTCTCCTGAAATCTGTGCAAGGTATGTCTGAAGTCCTGACACACACCCGATGATATCCCAACCTCAAATCAATCTTTCAAAACACCCTCACTCCTCAAATCTGATCAAAGAGGTCATTTATTCAAGGTAGTGGATATCAATTCTTAACTATATGTTGGTTCAGTGAGTAGTAATCCATACAAATACTAAGGGTACTGTCTGCCTTCTTAGAAAAAGGATAGTTAAACCCTAAGGAGATATGTTGGGGAGTATAAATCCTTATCCTTCATATCCTCTAACTATTTCTTGAGCTCTAAAATCTCTATAGGTTCCAACCTGTAAGGAGGAATGTTCACAACTTCTTCTCCTAGTTATAACTAAATGGTAAATTCTACCACTCGCACTGGAGGCATCGTAGAAAAGTCATCAGGGAATATTTCCCTAAAACCATCCACCACAGGAGGGAAAACAACAAATCATAACCCTTGATCATCCAATAAAAGACTGGAAACCTAGGCTGTCACACTGCCCAGCCCATGATGCTAGAGTCCTGATTGTGTAGCCTAGATATCCCATTCTCCCTTATGCATGTGCCTATTTCCCTATAGTGATGTAAATGTTACCCTCCAATGATAATAGTCAATATGGGATCGATAGGGAACTAACCAATCCATCCCAATAATTACGTCAAATCTTGTCATGCTGAGGATGAAAAGATTCCATATGAAGAGATATTCACCTATCTTAAGGGGAAAATCCTTACAACAGTGAATGATCTCTGATCGGAAACCTAACGAGGTGTCGAGTGTCACCACACCATGAAAGTGTTCTATCTTGAGGCCTAGAATATCCATGATGTTATCTGATATAAAAGAGTGAGACACTCCTATTTAAAATAAAGTGGATACTAAAGTGGAGGGTACTAGAATAGTATATAGAACAATATAAGGTCTGGAGCTCTACTCCTTCGGTATAGGCTGCGCTGTATGTAATTGGCTCGTATTGTGGCCCTAAGTCATAGCCTGACTACCCTTATCAAGCCTGCTCTACTGGCATTAAGAATTGTGAGTCTGAATACCTCTACCTCGGCCACCACCTTAGCCTGAGTGGTCGATGGTATTCCAGTTGTCTTCCTAATGATATAATATTGGCCCCGCTCTGAACACTCCTTTATTCTATATTTTTCTTGGTCTGGAATTTTTCTAGTTGAGGTTTGGATTGATTCCCGGGTAAAATTTTCGGATTTTAAAACTTTAGGGTGAGTTTTTAGCCTACACACAGTTGGTGCACGATCTGGAAGACCGTGCGGCCAAACCGTGTGGCCTTCTCTATGTCTAAAAATAATAAAATTAGTTGAAAAAAAGAATGATTAATAATATTATTATTATTGTTTCTATTATTATAGTTGTTATTATTATTATTATTATTATTATTAAAATTATCATTATTATTAAAACTATTATTATTATTAAGAAAATTAATATAATTATTATTAAAATTTAATTTAATATTATTATTATTATGATAATTATCATTATTAAAATTATTAGTTTTAGTTTTCTTTTTTTCTTTTCTTTTCTTTTTTTTCTTTAAACCTAATTTTCCCTTTCCCCTTCCCCTTCCCTTCCACAATGCAACCCCTCCCCTATTCCCCTCTTATGCAGTGTGACACCCCCCCCCCCCTTGCACACTTCCCTTCTCCGACGAGCCACACTCTGGCGCCCTCTCTCTCTGGCGCGACCCTCTCTGGTGTGACTCTTCTCCATCATGACCCTCTTCGATGCGACCCCCCTTCCTGGCACCCCCTCTCTCTGGTGCGCCACCTTCTTTCCACTGACTTCTCCTATACACGGCTCCCTCCCCTCTCCCCTCTCTCTACTCGTGCGTCACCCCCAACTGAAACCCCTCCCTCTTGCACGACCCTTGTCAACTAAGGTCCTCTGGCGAGCTGATCCTCCCTCTAGCGACCATTTCTTCCACTGGTTTGGTGTGTGGTCCCCTCTGATGATTATCTTCTCTCTCTATTTGGTGGTTTTCCTCTCTTTTTTATAGTGCATGGGGTTTGGAGAACCCTAATTCGTTTTGAGGGTTTTGTTTTGGTTGATTCTTGGTGATTAGGTTTGGTTGGCCCTGTTGTTGATCGTTCTTGTCATGGTTGATAGAGGCAGTGAGTTTCTCCATGGTTTTCGAGTAATAGTTCTTTGATTTCTTCATTGTTTATTAATTTTAATTAGAGATTTTTTTATATTTGAGTTGTTGGTAATTTATTTTGGGTGTGTGGGTCTTTGTCGTAGTGTTTTGAGGTGTTGGTAATTTTTTTCTAGTGTGGTTTGGACCTCAATATGGTTGTTTTGGGATACGGGTGTCGAGAACACCTATATGTACATGCATAGGGTAAGACATATATATATATGCCCTATTTGTACATATTTCCTCATGGTGTGGAGAATATGTGCAATGCATCTAGGGGTGTGTGTGTGTGTGTGTGTGTGCCAAGGGTCGGTTCGAGTGGTTGTCGGCAAATAGAGGCATGTTTGAGGTAGGTCCCCTATATCTATGACTTTAATTTGAATTACATAATTGCTTGAGTGTTTTAAAAATTGATTTTAATATTAAATAGTATATACCTGATATGAAAGGTGATGGTGATGCTTGTTGTTGAACTTCCCTTTATTTTTCATGGTTTGCTTTTAAGTTTTGAAATGTGTAGTCTTTATTTAAGTGTGATCCCAAGCTTTCTTTAGAATTATTGAAACTTTTAATACTTAAAAAAATTCTAAAATGGTTTTGGGTGTGTCGTTGGTATTTTATAATATGTTTTATGTGTGCATATTAGTTTTGGAAGTTGAATGGAATGAAGATGAGTTAGTGTGTGATTTTAAAAAGGGTAAATCTTATGTTTTGGTTAGTTTGGAAAAATGCATGGATTTTGGTATGAATTCGATGTTAAGTGGTATTTTTCCTTTCTTAAAATGTTTGTTTTGTTTTAAGCATGGTTTTAAGTTGTTTTAAAATGTGTGAAGCCTTTTTTGTTTACTTGGAATTTCAAATGGATTTTAAAACTTAAAAGTGTTTGGTGAAAATGTTCTCTAAAATGAAAGTATTCCTTGTAAAGTAACAAGGCCCATTTGGCACCTTGGAAAAAAATTATTTGTAAAAGTGAAAACCCCCCTCTTAAGGCATTCTCTTTAATGATGCAAGTGTTAATGTGTGATTTGTATTATGTGCCTAGTGTAAAGTCGTGTGCATGGTTGTGTGACTTGTAAAGGGGGATACACTCAAGGATAGAGATCGATGGTGGGAGGTTGAATGGGTTTTTGGATAAAGAAACTAATATGTTCGTGTTGGAATCCTATTGTTTTAATGCTCATAAATCATAAAAATCATAAAAATCATGTAAATCATGTAAATCATGTTTAAATATTATAAATAATGTTTACTCATGTTCTATTATGTTTTATTATGATTATGATTAACCATAATACATTCTATGAGTATTACTTCTTATGACAGATGGCAGATATTTTCCTAAGTATGAGACACTATTTCTATGATCAAATTGTCTCACCGTTTAGTCTGGAAATTGGAAAAGTCCATGACACTGTTACCTATGACATTGTTTCCCTAACACCATAACCGTGATACTAGTTCTATAATTTTCAAATTACTAGAAACTATTTCAGTAACATCGGTTATGTGACACCATAACAAGACATCATTCAGAATTTTGACAAAGGACTAGACATCGTTACCTAAGACATTGTTTCCCTAACACTGTAACCTTGCTACTGGTTCCAAAAATTGCAAAGGACCAAACACCATAATTGTGCTACTGGTTCCAAAACTTGTGAAGGACGTCACTACTAACTGTGGCACCACTTCAGACTCATCTTGACTGTGGCACCGATTCTGTCTCACCACTAACTATGACACCATTCCTTACTTAACATTTTTTCTATCTTTTTCAATTAAATTTAAAAGTTTATTCTAAAATCCATATTTTAGTCATTAAATGACACTGAAATAATCAATTATCTTTTGTAGGCATGACACCTAACAGTATGAGGTATGATATGTGGATATTGTGCTCCTTGTCAGCCATAACACAAACACCCGAAGATTAAATACAAGGTGGCGCACGAGCTAGAAAGAGAGTCAAGAAAGGAACTGAAAGAGACGTTAGAGAAGAACATACATTCATGCAAGAACACATAGAAGAAAACATGAATAACTCTCATTTTTTGTTAGCTGTATTGATGTGGATAAAAAATTTGAACATCCTTGTAGCAGCAAAAACACAAAGAAGAGAATAAGAGAAACTCACTGAACTGAAAATCAGAACACGAAGCTCTACAACACTCTGTTTTCAAAAGAGTACCTGAACATCAAATCCGCTAAATCCTAGAATTCCAGAGTTGCATAGAACACTCAAAGAATTTTTAATCCCTTCTTATTATATTATGCTCTATTTTTTACTATTTTATTAATCTTTCAAGCAATGTGTGTATCTGTATTAAAATCACACTATCACCTATGCTAAACTAGAGGATAGAAGATATCCTCTCACTAATATGCTTGGCACCATGTTTCACCCACATATAACTATGGAAGAGGTCTTGTGTGACCTGGTTGTTATTTTTCCCACATAGAATTGTGGTAGAGGTCAAGTGACCTGGATAGATCTGTATGCTATTGTAAACCCCGATCTAGGGTGTGGATCAAAGACTTTTAATATATTTTTCTTTGTGGTAGGTGATCACCAAGCAGACTGGATTAGGTCTTGTCTTGAGACTGAACCACTTATTTTAATTCACTGTGTTTTCAAATTTAGTTTACTATTTATTTATATCATATTCCATACAACTAAGTTTCAATTTTATAGTTAATCTTGGATAGTATTTATAACTATTCTGATTTAGTAAATTAGTTTCAAATGTTATATCAATATCTCATATTACTATAACTGAGAAATAATCAATCCTATGAGAAATAAATTGAATAGTCAGACTATTATAAATTTACTACCTTCATTAACTGGCCTGTTTTGTTTTTTATTTTTAAATTTGAGGATTTTCAAATAAATTTTTTTAACAGAAGTTTTTATAGGAACTCAATTCACCCCCCTCTTGAGTGTCCTACTTTGACCAACATTTGGTATTAAAGGTGGATTTTTAAACTGATATTTTCAAAGGTTTCAAATCTTTTTCAAATATTTTCAACTATGATTTAGTTATGTTTTAAATATCTCTAAATTTCTGTTAGTTCTAAATTTATTACTCTTTAAAATCTAGCCTTTATTATTTGTTATAGATAATAGATAGGATGGTGTTGCTACCAACAGACCTCCCTACTTTAATGGAACAAATTATGCTCTGTGTAAAATAAAAATGAAAATGCACTTAGAAAGTATAGGCTTTTATATCTAGACAGTAATAGAAGATAAATATGAAATACTAGAAACTCCAATAACTACATGGATTGAAGCTACAAAATTCACTTATAATAATAATTATAAATCTATAAATTCCTTATTTTGTGCTTTAGAGGATGAATAATTTAATAGAATATCTGCTTGTAAATATGCCTATAAAATTTGGGATGCCTTAGCTATCTCGCATAAAGGAACCACTAATGTTAAAGAAATGAGACTAAATACCATTACTATTAAGTATGATAACTTTAAGATAAATACTTATGAACCCATTTTTGATATGTATCTCAAGTTTAAATAAATATTCAATACAATTATCTCTCTTGGAAATCCAGTGGGTTCCAAATAACAAATTGTGCAGCTAATCAGATGTCTACCAGAAAGGTGGAGAGGAACCTCAGTATCAATTAGATAATTATGTGGTATTAGTAAGTTTCCAGTCAAGGAGGTGATAGGTAAATTGATTATGTATGAGGAAGATTTAAAGGTAAACAAAGAGGAATAGGATGAACCAAAGAGAAATTCAGTGGCTTTCAAAACCACTACTTCCAAAAATAAAGAAAAGGAGAGGATACAGATTCATTCTGATAGTACAAGTAATGATGATTCACTATTAGATAGTGATGCAGAAATGGATCAATTATCTAGAAGGTTTAAGAAGTTTTATAGAAGTAATAAATTCTTCAGGAAGCCCAGCTACAAAGGAAAGTATGATCAGAAGGGAAACTGGAAGAAGGACTAGAAAAGGAATGAGAACTCAAATGAAATATTCTACTATGAATGTAAGAGAAAAGGACATGTAAAGGATGGATATCCTAAGCTAAATTATAAAAATAAATATGAGGACAAAGATATAAAGTATAAAAAGGAAATGAAATCAACATGGAGTGCTTCTGAGGATAGCTCAAGTGACTCAGAATCTTCACATGATGAAAAGGCTGGCAAAGCCAATATGTGTTTCATGACAAAAACGTCAGAGGTAACCCTTGAGTCTCCTATATATAATTCTTATTATTCTGGAGATGAAAGTGATTCTGAAAATATGACTAATGAAGAAATGTTTGAATACTACTAAATGCTTTAAGATGCATGCAATGAATTAAAAGATAAATATAAATCCCTAAAGAAACAACATGCTCTTACTTATACTGTTAAATCTGATCTTACTTTAGAAAAGGAAAAAGAATACTCAATTACTTAAAGAGAACAATGAACTTAAATTATATAATGAGAAATTGAAAAATGACTTATAAAAATTTACCAATATCAAGAATACTCTAACATATATTCTTGGTAAACAAGTAGCTCCTAAGTATACTACCGGTATAGGATACCAACCTAGACAGAGGAACATAGCTAAAACTCATTTTATAACAAAATCTGGAAAATTTGTTTTCATATCTAGAACTAAAAAATCTTCTAGATCTAGCTCTGGGAAGTCATTTATTGCTTCTAATTTTTTAGGACCAAACAAAGTTTACTTTTCCAATACTTTACAAATGGTGTATAGGAAACCCATGAAGCAAGTATGGGTTCCCAAATCTCTTATTACTAATGTTACTAGACCCAAACAAATTTGGGTACCAAAACCATCTTATGCTTAATTATTTTATAGGAAAGTTGTTTGAAGAGATCATATAGAAGTCTATGGTACTTAGACAATGGATTTTCAAGACACATGATAGGAGATTACTCATGCTTCAATAATTTGATAAATATTGAAGGCGTACATGTCAACTTTGATGACAATGCTAAAGGAAAAATAATTGGCCTTATCCAGATTGGTAACTCTAACTTAGTTTTAATTTCTAAAGTAATTTTTGTTGATGGATTAAAATATAATCTACTTAGTATTTCACAATTGTGTGATAATGGTTTTCATATTAAATTTGAAAATGATTCATGTAATGTTTTAATTCTAAAATTGAATTAGTATTTTCTGCTTTTAGAAATGAAAATTTTTATGCAGTTAACTTAGATTCTTTAGTTTCTCAAAATGTTTCTTATTTAAGCGTCTTTCACAAAGAGTCTTGGATTTGGCATAGAAGACTAGGACATTATAATATACACTCTCTTAGAAATCTTACTAGAAAAGGCTTAGTTAAGGATCTACTCAAACTTGAGTTTCCAAATGAAAAAGTCTGTAATCCTTATCAAAAGGGTAAATAGCACAAAATCACTTTCAAAACCAAAGAAAGAAGTTTCAACTTATAGATCTATTAAAACCCTTAAGAAAAATACTTTATATTCTATGGTTGGAGATTTAGATAAAGGAACTTAGACTAGAGATTCTCTAAAAAATCAGGCTGAACATCAAGCTTTCTTGTCAAAACTTGAGCCTAATAACATCAATGAGGAAATCAATGATGAGTTTTGGGTTATGTCTATGCAATAAGAATTAAAATAGTTTGAAAGATATAAATTCTATAAACTAGTATATATACCTAAAGACACCTTGACTATAGGCATTAAATGGGTGTTTAGGAATAAAGTAGATGAAGCTGGTAATATTATAAGAAACAAAGCTTGATTGGTTACACAAGGTTATAGTCAATAAGAATCCATTGACTATGAGTAAACTTTTGCACCAGTTTCTAGACTTGAATCCATTATAATATTTCTACATATACATCACATCTAAATTTTAAACTATATCAAATGGATGTTAAGAGTGCATTCCTAAATGGGTATATATTTGAGGATGTTTTTGTTGAACAACCCCCTAGTTTTACAAACCCTCATTTCCAAATCGTGTTTTTAAATTAAAAAAATATATTTATATGGTTTAAAACAAGCTCTAAGAGCTTGGTATGATAGAATAATTACTTTTCTTATTTATTAAGGTTTTAAAAAAGGTATATCTAATTCTACTCTCTTTATAAAAATAATTTCTAAATATGTTTTAGTTATTAAAACCTATGTTTATGAAATTATTTTTTGGATCTTCAAAAAATTATTTATGTGTTGATTTTTCAAAGATGATTCAAAATAAATTTGAAATGAGTTTGATGGGTGAACTAAAATTCTTTCTTGGATTTAAAATATTTCAAAATAAGGAAGGTATCATTTTGAATCAAATTAAATATACTAAAGATCTTATAAAACATTTTGGATTGGATAGTACTAAAAGTAGTGACACTCTAATGAGTACCACCTGTAAGTTGGATTTTGATGAGAATGGTAAATCTGTTGATCAAACCACTTATGGAGAAATGATTGGGAGTTTACTCTACTTAACTGCTAGTAGGCCTGATATTATGTTTAGTGTGTGTATGTGTACTCATTTTCAAGAAAATCCTAAAGAGTCACATCTTCTTGTTGTTAAAAGAATTTTCAAATACCTCAAACATACTACCAACTTAGGACTATTCTATCCTTAAGTACAATTAGTTGACTTTGTTAGCTATTCAGATACTGATTTTGGTGGTTGTACGTTAGATAGAAAAAACACCTCTGGAACATGTCACTTTTTTTGAAAGTCACAAGTATCATGGTGTAGTAAAAAAGCAAAATTGTGTTTCATTGTCTACTGCCGAAGATGAATACATAGTTTTTTGTAGTTTTTGTGGTCAGATTTTGTGGATGAAATGCACTTTACTAGATTATGGATATCAATTTAGACATGTCCCTATAAATTGTGATATCATAAGTACTATTAACATCTCTAAGAATCCTATTTCTCATTCAAGTAAAAACATATTGATGTAAGGCATCACTTTTTGAGGGATCATTATCAAAAAGGTGATATTAATTTAGAATTCATTGGCACTGAACATCAGCTTACTAAAATTTTCACTAAGCCTTTAAATTATAAAAGGATAGGTTGCATCATACATGAATTAGGAATGATCATCCTTTAGTGACCAGTTTACGGTCTCACAGTTACTGTCTCGCAGTTACTATCTCAGAGTTACTGTCTCGTAGTTACTATCTCGCAGTTATTGTCTCGCAGTTACTGTCTCACAGTTACTATCTCACAATTACTGTCTCTTATTTTTCTATCTCATTTTTGTTGTCTCACTTGTTACAGTCGCACCGTTTAGAGTCACGCTGTTATGTTGACACCATGAATATCTGTTCTGGTCTCACCATTATGACTCGGACTTCTTTTTTTGATCTTTTTCTCATATCTCTATATTGATTATTTTATTTCTTTTATACTGTGTTTTTGTGTTTTGAAACATTTGAACTCCCTAAATGGTAAAAAATCATCCTTTCACTTATCTCTTCACTCATACTCTCTACACCTGAAACCAATATCTTTTATCTCAAACTCATTTTCTTCCTTGAGCTCACGTTGAATGCCCAGTATGAAGCGTCCATCTTCATCATCTCCTAAAAAGCATCGGTCTTCAAAGAAACAGAAAATGGCTCCAAATACCAGGCCTGTGAAACCACTAAACCCAAGTCTTAAGGATCATACATTTGTGCCAGAGAAAGAAATTTGTACGAAGTGGATCCTTCCAAGTAAGTTTCTTATTATAAAGGGCTTAGAATAAAAAGGATGGTTATAGTGGTTTACAAAAGAGAAAAGACCTATCTATCCAAATCAAGTTTTCAAATTTTATCACTATGTTCAATTCTCTTTCAATTCTCAAGATGATTTTGTGGTTAGAAGCTGAGTGAATGGATAGAGATGTACCTTTTCTTCAATTTTGTGGGATTCCTGATTATAAATACCCCATGAAGGAATTTTTGAGGACTATCAAAGAGGTCCTCCTCCTCCAAGTGACATATTTAGTTTAGAAGAGGCTTTGGGTGAGTTTACTGGAAACAAAAATAAAAGAAGGCCTATAGATGTTAAACTGGATAGAGAGACTAGGTTGTTGTTTAAGTTTATTCAACACCTAATATGTCCAAGGAAATGAGACTTTGATACTCTCAAGTATCAAGATGTGTTTTTGATACATCTTCTAAATAATGGTTACAAGGTTAATTTGTGTAAGTACATTATCCTTCACATATGTGACATGATCAAGACAACATCAAAATCAACTTATCTTTTCTATTCAAGGTTTATAACTTCTATGCTACTATCAAAAGGTGTGGTTGGTAAGATTGAATAAATGGTTGAAGATTGTAATTTTTGTATATCTAAGGATACTTGAAAATGAATTAAGATTAGTTGGAATCCATGGAAGAGGTCATGGGCTGAAGACAATGACAGATTGTATAAGGATTTTAATCATATTGAGCACCCTTTATGACCTAATAATGTCATTGACCCTAGTTTAGAGTCATATGAGCTTTTAGAATACTCATATGAAGGAATATATATTGATAGATCTTAAGTAGAAAAAGATGTTGATGAAAGTGAAGCAATTATGGAAGAATCTCATGAACCTATAGATGTTCCCTCTAGAGAATATTATATCTATAAAGGTGTAGAAGATGATAGAAAAGGAAGTGAATTTATTGATAAAAGTAAATTTGTTGTTTAAGAAGAACATTCTTCTATGGAAGAGCATGCTGATATAGAGTCACAGATAGAGGAAGAACATGTAGAAAAAGAAGTAATTTTATCTGCTGAAGAAATAATGGAGCAAGAGTTTCAATTAGTTAGAGTTGTAGATGAATATGATAGAGTAGAGGGTGTGGAATATGGTCAAGATATTGATTCTCTTAGTCCTCTAAGAGATGCATCTATTGAGGGGGAGAAAAACCCCATCTTGGAAAGGATTGAAGTTCCAAATCTTGTTGACTTAAGTTTTGTGGATACCTGGTATAGGTTTCCAAGGTATTTTGATGTTGATGAGTCTCAAGGAATATCAGTTCAGGGATTAGATATTTCAACTATGTTTTAGATGAAAATAGTCTCTAAAGATATGTCTACTAAGGAACCAGAACCTCTTCCAGTTCCTAATCCTGAACTTGCTCAAGAAACTCCTAATTATGTAAGTCCAGCAGATCTGAAAGTTTTTGGAGAAACTTTGTTGTCTGGTTTTTGAGAACCTCCTAAATACTCAACCTACTCCTATAACAAATCTCAATGAAATGGATGCTACATTGCTTCTGGAGAAAATCATATGGTAGATCCAACCCAATATGCTTCCTGAAATTCAGGAAGTCCAGATTGAGAACAAACAGTTGAGTGATGAGGTGAAATATTTAAAATCTATGGTTGAGGAAATGAAGAAATACTTTTAAGTTTCTCAATTACCTATTGCTCATCTCAGTGGGGATGATGCTGATAATATCCCAGAGAAGGTTGTATCTTTGATTCAACCCAACTTGATTACTGTGTATGAAAAGGTGGTTGATAACAACCCCAAAATAGCAAATGAGATGCATGATCTTGTCTCTGGAATCAATAATATGACCACTGAATATAAAATATGTTTACAGACTGTTCTAAATCATCTTAATACTCTCACATCAGCTATTTATGCTCAGCCATCTTATCCCTTAGACAGTGAAATGGTCAGATCTGTAATTAAAGAACAGTCTTAGTTTTTTATTGAAGGTTTTGATAAGGAAAGTCTTGATACAATTTTCAAGAACAATGACCATGTGATTGACTTAGTAAGAGTTCACTCAAAAATTTCCAATAATTCTCAAGAAGAAATCTCTAAGAAAGTGAACTACTACTTTAAGAGGATCTATTCCAATCATGAGTTGAACAACCATTTCAAGTATCTTGTGGATAATTTTAAGTTGCCTCCTATAACTCAATATTTCAAATATCAAGTTTAGAAGCTCAAGGACTTCACACCTACTCTGGAGAAATTCATGGGGAATAAAGATGATTTTGAAAATTCCATGCAGTGTGGTGGTAAAATCATCACATATTTTATCAAGATGTTGAAGCCTTATCTCCATGTTCAGAGCACAACCATCATAACCCCTGTAGCATCTCCTTTGAGACCTAGCCTGATTCCTTCTACCAATCCTTCTTCTTCCACTTCTTTTTCACTTGTAACCATGACTGTCTCTTAGGATCTAAGTTAGATCAAACCTACTATTATTGAATAGCCTTTTCCTCGGTCTTCCACCAGAGCAACCCTTTCCCCCTCTGTCATTGAAGGAGTGTCATTGCCTTCCCTTCCTACTACTTCTACCTCCTCCACTTTTTCACCTCCTGCTTCTACTCCTGATATCTCTGATGAGGATAAAGAAAAGTATGTTGAATATGAAGATAAGTGAAGTATAATTTTTAATAGGGTTGTGATGTATTCTTTTTTCATGATTTCACTCTTCTCTGTTTCTCTATTCAATGAAAAATGCTCTCTCTCTTTTATTCACTTGTTGGTTTCATTTCGTGTTTGTTTTTCCTTTCTCTTATTCTCTTTTTGATAATACCAAAGGGGGAAAAGAGATGGAATTTGTGTTAAAGGGGGATAAATAAGAACTGTATTTTAGGCATTTATGGGAAAGGAATATTTATGGGAGAAGAACTACATTATACTATTTGTTACATATATTCACTAATACCTTTATATGATAATAAATTTGCTTATTCCTTTCTAAGACGTATGGTGTGTAAATGCCACGATTTTTGATCATCAAAAGGGGGTAGATTGTTGTACTCATCTTGTTTTAATGCTCACAAATCATAAAAATTATACAAATCATGTTTAAATATTATAAATCATGTTTACTCATGCTCTATTATGTTTTATTGTGATTATGATTTACCTTAATCCTTTTTGTGAGTATTAATTCTTAAGACAGATGGTAGATATTTTCCTAAGCATGAGACACTATTTCTGTGATCAAACTATCTCACCATTTAGTCTGGAAATTAGCAAAGTTTGTGACACCATTACCATGTTACTGGTTCCAAATTTTGCAAGGGACTAGACACTATTTCCATAACATTGGTTCTGTGACACCATAACAAGACATAATTCAAAATTTTAATGAAGGACTAGAGACTATTACCTGAGACACCATTACACTAACACTGTAACCTTGATACTGGTTCCATAAATTGCAAAGGACCAAACACCATAACTCTGCTACTGGTTCCATAACTTGCGAAGGACATCACTGTTGATTGTGGAACCACTTTAGACTCACCATGATTATGGAACCGCTTCTGTATCACAACCAACTGTGAAATTATTCCTTAACAATTTTTCTATCTTTTTCAATTAAATTTAAAAGTTGATTCTAATGGTCATATTTGAGTCATTTAATAACACTAACATAATTAATGATCTTTTTTAGGCATGACACCTAACAGTACAAGGTATGAGGTGTGGAGATCATGATCCTTTTCGGCCATAACACAAACACCCAAAGATGAAATACAAGGTGGCGTGTGAGCTAGAAAGTGAGTTAAGAAAGGGACTGAAAGAGATGTTGGAGAAGAACATACATGCATGCAAGAACACATAGAAGAAAACATGAAGAAATCTCATTTTTTGCTAGATATATTGTTGTGGATCAAAACTTTGAACAGCCTTGCAGTAATAACAACACAAAGAAGATAAGAAGGGAAACTCCCCGAACTGGAAATCAGAACATAAATCTCCATGACACTCTATTTTCAGAAGAGGAACCAAACATCAAATCTGCTACATCCTAGAAGTCTAGAGCTACATAGAACAATACTCAGAGAATTTCTAATCCTTTATTATTATATTATGCTTTGTTTTATACTATTTTATTAATATTTCGATCAGTGTGTGTGTGTGTGTACTAAAAACACATTGTCTCATGTGCTGAACTAGATGATACAAGATATCCTCTCACTACTATGCTTGACACCTTGTTTCACCCACATATAACTATAGAAGGGGTCCTGTGTGACCTGGTTGTTATTTCTCCCATGTAGAATCGTGGTAGAGGTCAAGTGACTTGGAAAACTTTGTATGTTGTTGTAAACCCCGATCCAGGGTGTGGATCAAAGACTTTTAATATATATTTTTTTGGTGGCAGGTGATCACCAAGTGGAGTGGATTAGGTATTGGCTTAAGACTGAACCACTTGTTTTAATCCATTGTGTTTTAAATTTTATTTTATTCTGTATTTATCTCATATTATAGAAAACTAAGTTTTAATTTGATATTTAGTCTTGGATAGTATTTATAACTTTTATGATTTAGTAAATTAGTTTCAAAGGTTATATAAATATCTCATATTGCTATAACTGAGAAATAATCAATATTATGAGAAATCAATTGAACAGTTGTACTATTATAAATTTACTACCTTGATTAACTGTCCTATTTTGTTTTTAATTTTTAAATTGGGGGATCTTCAAATAAAGTTTTTTAACAAAAGTTTTTTATAGGAACTCAATTCACCCCCTCTTGAGTGTCCTACTCCGACCAATAGTTCATATATGTTTTATTTATAAAATCCCACCACCATTTGGAATAGAGCACATGGGTAAACCCCATGTGCCTAGCTGGGCAGACTAGGACTAGTACGCTAGATGATTCAGAAGTGGTTCATCCCAGTTTGGTCTAGAAATATTGATGATTACAATACTAACTAAATGATTATGATGATTAGAGACCACTAGGTTATGGGGGTGTCCCCTACTAGTGGCTCATGAACAAGAACATTGATAGTCGTGGTTTCTAAACCACATTTCACCAAGTTATGAGGTTTATAGGGACCTATTTGTTCTAGTTACTTATAGGGATTGACCATAGTGTGCGCTTATGACATGGTGTTTATGAACTGATTTCCATTTTAGTTACTTCAAGATTATTTTCTCCTTTGTAAAATCCATGTTTTTAATTTGAAATGTTTTTGTTTCATTTTGGAATGTTAATGCATTCTTGGAAACTATTTTGAAAATGTAGTGGAATAGAAATTCTTTCCTTAAAAATTTAAACTTGTGACTTGAACTTAAAAAGGATGAAAAATATTATTTTATTATGTCTTATTTTCAAATTAGCGTGATTGGGTTTCTTTTTAAAAGGTAACGGAAAATGGTTTTGTTGTTCTTTGGCATTCCTATTGAGCATCTTGGTGCTCATGCTGACTTTATCTTTTTAGTTTCAGGTTCTAGTTTTGGATCGCTCTTGCAGCGAGCGTGTCTCTGTGTTTGGTGGTGACCCACGAGGTCACTTGAAGGTATGTTTTTTTACTCAATTCTATTTTTATTTCCAATGCTAGTGTTTATTTGTTTTGTTAAGTTTATATTTATTTAATTGTATTTTCTTTATTGGCCAAATTTGTTCCCAATTATTTTACTTTGGTGCCTGACACTAGTTTCCAGCCCGTGGGGATCGGGAACGCCCTTCAGACCTTACTGCGGGCCGACTCGGGTGACTAGTTCAGGATTGACCTGGGTTGGTTTGTCACACTAAAAGTAGAGGCTACTAGAATATTACCTAGAATAGTATAAGTTCTAGTGCTCTACTCCTCTGGCATAGGCTATATTTCATGTAATTGGCCTGTACCGTGGCCTTGAGTCATAGCTTGACTGACCTTAGAAAGCCTACTCTACTGACACTAAGAATCATGAGTGTGAATACCTCTACCTCAACCACCACCTTGAACTAAGTGGTCGATGGTATTCCTAATATCCTCCTAATGAGATACTACTGGCCCCACTCCAAAACATGGTGTGGGTGTAGATCCCCGCTTGTTAGGAACTGATGGAAAAGTCCTGTAGAAGCACTGGATATACCCCATCCCACTCTAGCCTCTGCATTCCATTGTATCCCATAAAAACTAAGATTTCATGTGTCCTAGCTTCCCTCACCGGTGACATATGAGAAAACTTTTAGTATGAGGGGTCTAACTGGTTCTACCCACATGAGAAACCTCGAAGTGACGCTTGCATCCACTAGAAGAAACACTACCAGATCTAGGTGTTGAACCACCCTAGTTCACACCATTATCTTCCCTTAAATTATGATAATTAATGAGGGTATGGTTTATGATCTCAAAAATAGTTGTCATCCAAAATACATTGACTTGTAATCAGATGGAATATACTAGACCATCCTCGAATCACCTTGCAGTCATAAGATCATCACCCGCTAGAGTCGATGCAAATCACTGTAGCTCAGTAAAGCGGGAATAATACTCCATGACAGACATGGATCCCTACTGGAGGTTTATAAACTCCTATTCTAGTCATCCCTTAGAGCCTGTAGAAATAAATAGTCATAAAAGATCATCTGAAAGTCTACCCAGACTATATCTTGGTGTTGGTCTGCCTAGATAATAACATCCCACCACCGCTTGGTAGAATCGCACAACTTATAAGAAAAAATATTGACCCTTCACTTTGGAGGCATATAAAGGTGCTCAAATTGTAAGAACCTGGATATTCTTTTCAGGTATGTTTTTCTTTTCTAGTGTTTTTGAGAAAAAGAGGAATTTTCTAGAAATTTTTGAAGTACATTCCGTGTAATTTATAAGTACACGTCGTGTACTCGGTTACCGCGAGTAGCTGTGTGCTGGCCGTGTAGCGGCTGTGCACACAACCGTGTGTGGTGAACTGGAGATCGCCTAATGTGGGGGAAGGTAAATGCAAGTGCACACCGTGTACTTCCAAAGTACATGCCGTGTACTTCCAAAGTACACGTCGTGTACTTTCTTTTTTTCATTAAACATATCGGGGTCACGTTTGATGGACAGAACTGTATCCTTCTAGGTCTGGTTTGTCCGAGAGAGACCATACGACCGCAATCTTTCCCCAAGCCCCCAATCGAGCATTTGATATATGATTCAACCACCGTCGATTGAGTTGGGATTGCCTCGGTAAGCTCTTCCTTCTTTTAGAGCTTCGTTTCATGATTATTCCTCTTTCAAGAGTTGTCTTTTGTTGAATGTTTTAGAATTTTTTGTAGATCAATGATGTTCTTGGGCAATTCAAGGCTTGAGGTTTACGTATGTCGATCTCCCAACACTAAGGTAGGTGGTTTGTGCCTTTTTGTTGAAAGTCTTTGAATTATATGTGTAATTTGACCAATACCCTTGAATGGGGTATTGCATGTTTACTATTTTAGCCCTGTTAATTTCCTATTATGCTTGTATGCTTGAGTAGAGGTTGATTGAATGTGAATAGGGTTAATTTTTATGCTTTGTAAGTGTTTTCCCATGCATGACTTGTTTTTACCGTTTGGTCCTGCTTAGCCTGTTAGGATGCCTTGTTGTTTTTCACATGCCTAGTGTTGTAGGATGGAGTGTTTGTATTTTTTTTCTAACATGATGATATGTTGTAGACTACTAGCCAAGTAGTTCTTGAGGGTTATTTTGGTCGATACGTGTTGCTATGCTTGTTTGGCTTACACAGGGTCGTGAGAACCTAGTGTAGTAGACCATAGGGAGAATGGACGTAAGGGATTATACATAGTGTTTGTTTACTATTACGATGTGAGACCATAGGGGGAATTGACGTAAGTGCTTCCTCAGGGTGTTTGTAGTTCCTCGACGTAGTCCACAGGGGGAATGTGACGTAAGTGCTTCCCCAGAGCGCCTTTAGTTACCAATACGAGACTATAGGAGGAATTGACGATGAGTGATTCCTCATAGAGTCTATGATTAAGCTGAACCAGAGGGGTTAGACTGTGTGTACTTCCCAAAGGGTTGCTTGTACTTTTTTGGTTTAACCATAGGGGTTAGGCTGTGAGTAATTCCTAGAGGGTTACTGTTTGTGTTTAGCTGATTGCTTGTACTTGTTTGGTTGAACCAGAGGGGTTAGGTTGTGAGTACTACCCAGAGGGTTACCTGCTTTGATTAGATATTTCTTGATATATGAAACTGAATTCATTGAAATTGTGGATTGTTTACTACTGATTACTTCCTTGTTTACTACTTTCTTTACTGATTACCTGTCATATATTCACTGACTATTAGGCACATATCTCGTGGTGGTTTCCTACTGGGATTTAGTCACATACCCTGTTTGGGTGATGCTTTTGGGCCCAAACAGATTATATTGTTGCAAATATAGATAAGGTAAAGTGTCCTTCTACTTTAGGTACTTAACCGCTTTGGAGCTGGAGAGCATGGGACCAAGCTATGGCTTGCGATACTGAGGATTTGTTTACTTGTTTTTCTTTTTTTACTTTGGATTAGTACTGTATTCAGAATTGTGAATTGTTTGGCTATTTTCCTAGACATATTTATCATTCATCATCTTATATATGTGCTCTAGTTGTTATTACTTCTAGTGTTTTGATGTTTACTTTTGTTATGGTACTATTGCTGCCTCTACTATTGCTATTGATTTACTTATACTATGTTACTCTGCCAATGAGGTCATAGTTTCCCCACTATCACACCCAAGTACCTCACTTCTAGTCGGTAGCCTCTGGCATTTGGGGAAATGCGCTTGAGGTCAGGTGACCAACCGAGTACAGGGCACCTCTGGGTGGCTTCCAGAACCAGGACGTTACAAAGTGGTATCAAAGGAATTATTTTCTTCTTGACTTACTGTTTAGAGCCTATAGCCATGGATAGGAAAGAATAGGTACTTGGTAATAAGTTATGCTCGGGAGTAGCTAACCTGTGTACAGAGAAAAAGCCAATCTACCTTGTTATTTCAATTTTTCTAGTTTTGTAAATATTACAGTTGATTTGATTTCACCTTTAGTGATTCACATGTTTTGTGTTGTTATCATTGATACTGTTGAGGTTCTATTTTAGTTTAAACCTGATGAGATGAGGGTATTCCATCTCATGCATCATATAGTCACTTTTTAATAATCACATGTCATGCATTCTTTCCATGCCATTTAGGGTGCATTAGTGATGCATGCTTTTGTGATAGATGCCTTGATAAATTACCTGCTGTTTGATAGGGTATTGATTGCGTGAGGTTTTGTTTGAATGAACATCAAACTTTGGTTCTTGTGGTGTTATGGGCCCTCATGGATCAGAATTTGGTGAATAATTTCCTTTTTTTCTTTTATATGACATGTAAGATATTCCAAGATTTGATTCGCAGGGAGTATGGGACCTCACGGATCAGAATTTGGAACTTTAATGTTCGTTTCAGTGTTTTTTCTGGGATCTGGAGTAGTTTCTGAGGATTAATGTCTAGAAAAACCCAGAATGCACGCCGTGTAGTTTTGAATACACATCATGTGTTCTTCTGTTCGAAAAGAAAATGTTTTCCTTAAGTACACGTCGTGTACTCTATGTACACACCATGTAGTCTCTGACTGTCTCACTGGCTGTGTGGGAAGAGACATGAGGTTGGGGAAAAACCTTGGTGGAACACGTTGTGTACTGGATGTACATGTCTTGTGTTTAGATCATGTGTTTGTCCATGTGTCTAACGAAACGGGTGGATAAAAACTTAAGAAATACACGTTGTGTTAGTCTTGAACATGTCGTGTAGTGTAATCCCTAGAATCTGGTCAGGTAACTAACAACATGGGTCGGTGGAAATCCTTTAGTACATACCGTGTCTGTATAGAACATGTTGTGTAGTGTGAGCTATGTATCCGGCCGTGTCACTAACAACATAGGTTAGTGGAAATCCTTTTGTAGACACTATGTCTAGCACAAACACACCGTGTAGTCTTGTTCTAGGAGAACCGTGTAGCTTAGTCGTGTAGAAGTACTCAGGAAGGGGAAGAGTATTCAAGTACATGTCGTGTGTTAGGACCACATGTTGTGTGTTTGGGTTGTTACATGACCAGTTGTGGAAGGAGTACATGCCATGTGAAAGGCTTCAGGGAACACGTCGTGTAGGCATTAAACACGCCGTGTATCCATGTTTTGTAAAACTTGAATGCTTTATATATCCTGTTCCCTTCTTACCCTTCCAGTTTTCAGTCCTTGATAATCTTGATCTATGGTGTGTGTTTGACCTTGCAGAGTCACGCCACCGAGATGTCCTCTGGCTGTACTCCAATTTCAAGGCAGTGATCAGACACCAGACATGGATGATCAGGGACTTCCAGCAGATCCTGTAGTTATGTCAGTCTTGGCACCATCTGTCATTCTGTGTAAGGATCCGACCCCAGTTTCCCAGAGCCGGTGCCTTATTTGATTACGTTGGTATACATACAAGGAAAATGAATCCCGAAGGACCGAGTAGTTTATTATTATAGGAAACAAGATACATACATAAGTTCAAATTTACATATGGAAAGGAAAAACAACACTAAATTATTCCACTAACAACATCATGTATCCTAGATTATACTTGCATGTCATTCATAATTTACTTCTTCATATCCTGAGAAAAATGAAACATAAGAAAGGGTGAGATCAAACACTCAGTAAGAGTAAGAAATATAGTGGAAGATAATATAAACATTAGACATGGTGAATTATTGAAAACACATGCCTTTAATAATAAACTTAAACATAGTATGGTAGGAATATGAGCTGAGTAAATATTAACATAATAAAACATAATCAAGGGTATTATACTAGTCAAATACCCACATGAACTTTCAATTAATAGATTCATAATGAGATAAGTGCATATTCTAGACATTCTAAATCATTTTTTCATGGCCTCAGCCAAGACATCTAGTGATTAAGGCCTCAGCCAAAATCCATATCTCATTGGGAAAGGCCTCGGCCAATTCCACGTCTATTTGTCTCATGAGACCTATCGATGCATCGAGGGGCTATATAGGGCCCCACCCATCACATAATAAGTCCAATTCATTCCTCATATGAGCGGGGATCAACATAAACAACATATACATTCATATTGAAACTATCATATGAAATGTAACTAACTTTCCCCAATCATTAAACATAAAACACTAACCATTCCGAGTAATATGGTGAATGGTTTTAGGATAGATCATCCACAATAGAGTTATTCATAAACCATTAAATAAAATATGATATATGACTTCATAAATTATTAAACCCAATAATACCATGGAATCAATAAGATCATCAAACAAAAATACTCTTATAAAATCATTAAGAATTTTGAGATAAATACTCTTTTATTTTGAAAAGAAGATTTCTTTTGGAAAATATTTGTATAAAATCAGAAGTGAAGTAAGATAGTATTTTCATAATAAAATGAGTATTTTTAGAAAGATAATGGTTTCCAAAAACAGATTATAGAGTGCACTTGTAAATAGATATGAATTGGAGAAATCCCCTTGAATCGGGCTTGTATTTTGGAAACAATTTTGAAAGTTCCTTTTAAAACGTGTAACTATCCATAAAATAAGGAAGTATTCTGGTTGGTGTACAAATATAAAATACTCACATAGAATTTATGAGGAGTATATAACAATACATAAGAATTTCATTGAGGAATTTAGACAATAAAAGTAACCCGAATGAAAATAGAATTTCGGGTGGAAAACCCTTACCTTAACTCCAAATGTGTTCCTCTCTTGTACTTAAGCTCCTAGAATATGAAATTATACTTTTTAATAACTTATTTCAGAACCTATTAGACATGTATTTAGTTTACCATAATTATGGTTTGTAAGAACCCGGATCTCTTTTTAGGTATGTTTTTCCTTTTTTCTGGAGTTTTTGAGAAAAATGAATTTTCTAGAAATTTCAGAAGTGCACACCATGTACTTTCTGAGTACACACCGTGTACCCTTTCCCCGGCTCGAAGCCATGTGCTGGCCGTTTTCGGGCCACACACACAGTGTGTAAGGCTGAGGTGGAGGCCGGTTATTTCAGAGTACGGAAAATTCGAAGTACACGCCGTGTACTCCAAAAGTACACACTGTGTAATTTCTTTTTTTTCATTAAATAGACCGGGGTCGCGTCTAACCCCCATATTCATCTTCTTATTCAGTTTTAGACCGTCTGGGAGCGACCGTATGGCCGGATCTTCGACGAATTCCCACCTCGCCATCCGTTCTCTGATTCGAGCACATTCAGTTGCATTGGAATCGCAGCGGTAAGTTCTTCCTTCTACTTTAGACTTGTTTCTTGATTCCTCCTCATTTCCAAGTTATTGTGGGATGAACATTTTGTGCGTTTTCTCAGATCTACATTGTTCTAAGAGGAATCTGTCATCGAGTTTCACGTATATCGATCTCCTCGGATCGAGGTAGGTGGTTTTTGCCTTTCTGTTGAAAGTTGATGAATATTTTGTGCAATTTCCACCAATACCCTTGAACGGGGTATTGCATGTTTCTTGTTTTTCCCTTGTTTCTTTCCTTATTTGCTTGATTGCTTTAGTAGAGGTTATTGCTTGTGATTAGAGTATTTTGTTTGTGCACAGTTTGATTTTCCATGCCTAGTTATAGGACTGTGGACTATTGTTTTATTATTGTTGTTGAGCCTTAGTTGATAGCCAAGTAGTTCTTGAGGTTTACTTAGATGATATGCACGCGCTGAGCATGGTTAGTTATACTTAGGACTGTGAGAACCTAGAGTAGTAGACCAAAGGGAGAATTGACGGAAGGGCTTCTCCAGAGTGTCTCACGATGCAAGACCAAGGGGGGAATTAACGGAAGGGGTTCTCCAGAGTCTTTAACTATGACGTGGGCCACAGGTGGAATTGACGTTGAGTGCTTCCCCAGAGAGCCTTTAGCATGATATGAGACTATAGGGGGAATTGACGGTGAGTGCTTCCCCAGAGATTCTGCTTAATTACGTAGCTGAACCAGAGGGGTGAGACTGTGTGTGCCTCCCAGAGGGTTGCTAGTACTTAGAGGTTGAACCATAGGGGTTAGACTGTTAGAGCTACCCAGAGGGTTACCTGTTTACTTCTTGTTGTTGACTGCTTACTTATGTGCCTTACTTGTTAGAGCTGTGGATTGTGGCTTCTTGTGATTTCCTGTTTACTGCTTCTTGTTTATTTACTTCCATGTATTCATTGACTGTTAGGCACAAATATTTGGGTGATTGCCTACTGGGATTGTATCTCACACCCTGTTTGGGCCATGCTTGTGGGCCCAATCAGACTATGTTGTTGCAGGTATAGATAAGGGCAAGCGTCCTTCTACTTCAGGATCTTGATTGCACCGGGAGCTGGGGAGCATGGGACCAAGCCGTGGCTCGCGATGCTGAGGAGCTTACTTTGTTTTTATTTTTCACTTGGTTTCAGTTGTATTTCAGAACATTGTTGTGTTTGCTGTTTTCCTTAGACACTTTTACCTACTGCATCCTTATCATCACAGTTATATATATATACATTGCTTCCGCTGTTTGGTTTCTGTTGTTATTCATGTTGTTTATCGTTTCCGCTGTTATTGTTGTCTTCTTACCTTGTATACCTTACCGAATGAGGGCATAGTTTCCCCACCTACTCACCAAGGCCATCGCTGCTAGTCGGCAGCCTTTGGCGTTCGGGGAAAAGTGCTGGAGGTTATGTGGCGAACCGGGTACAGGCACCAGTAGAGGGGCTCCGGACTCTGGAAGTTACAAAGTGGTATCAGAGGAGTTATTTTCTCTTGCTTTATTGTTTGGAGACTTTATCTAGGGATAAGACAGATTCGGTACTTGGTATTAAGCTGTGCTCGGGAGTAGCTAACCCATGTACAGGGAAAGGCCATACTACCTCATTAATGGCAGTTTGATGGTTTTGAGTTTTATGGTTGATATGTTTTCACCTAGAGTGATTCACATGACTTGTGCGGTTATTGTTTTGATATTTCGGTTCTATTTCTATCACAACCCGATGAGATGAGGGTATTCCATCTCATGCATCATATAGGCACTTGTAGAAATCACATGTCATGCATTCTTTCCATGCCATCTAGGGTGCATTAGCGATTGCATGCTGTTGTGATAGACTTTGTGTAGATTATGCATGTTGTTGTGATAGTTGCTTGATAGATTCTATGCGGCTATGTTAGAAAACTGTTGTTCTATTTCTTGCTTAAAATGAACGCCAAATTTTGGTTCTTGAGGTGTTATGGTCCCTCACGGATCAGAAATTGGCATCCTTTCCCTTGTTTTAGTGTTTCTGGAATTCTGCGCAGTTTCTAAGCTACTACCCATAAAACCCAGAATACACGGCCTGTGCTTTTTAGAACACACCGTGTAGTTTTCAGGCCATGTCACTGACCGTTTGAGCAGAACACGGTGTCATGGGAGTAACTTCGAGAACACGCCATGTACCATTGGTACACATCGTGTGAGTTCGGAGCCATGTACCCGGCCGTGTCACTAACAACACGGGTCGGGGAAGCTCGGGTAGAACACGCCGTGTCCATAGGGAACACGCCATGTAGTCATGTCCAGGTACCCGGTCGTGTCATGACCAACATGGGTCGGCGTGACCTTCCTTTCCACACGCTGTGTTTGTTCGGAACACACTGTGTAGTCTTGTCCAGGTACCCGGCCGTGTCACGAACAACACGGGACGGTGTCACCTTCGACTATACTTGTCGTGTTTGTTCGGAGCACGTCGTGTAAGGTCCAGCCATATAGACGACCGTGTACTCAACAACACGGACCGCCGAAGCCTTGTCTAGTGCACGCCTTGTTTGTTTCGAACACGTCGTGTAGTCTCGGGTTGAGTCGGACTGTGTGGGTTAGCCGTGTAAGGAGACTCGGGCAGGGGAATAGTTTTCAAGTACATGCCGTGTGTGGGGTTCAACATGCCATGTAGTTTGTAGTGTACATGACTTGTAGGGTAGGGGTACACGCCCATGTCAGTGGTTTCAAAAGACACGTCGTGTAGTTTTATACACGTCGTGTAGTCGTGTTTTTCAATCTTGTGAGTTTTTCTTCCCATGTTCCCGTTTTGTACTCTTGTGTTCCCTGTCCTTGTTTCCTGATCTAAGGTGTGATTTTGATCTTTCATAGTTATGCCTTCGAGACGTCCTCTGGTCATACATCTGTCGTCAGGAAGTGATCAGATGTCGGATATGGCAGATCAAATACTTCCTGTCGATCCCCCAGCCGAGCCAGCTTTGGCACCGGTTGTCGTACCAGTTGCAGGTGCTGATGTACAGTTCAGGGAGGGTTTCATGAGGATGATGCAGGACTTCCAGGGAGCACCGCCTCCTACCTCGTCTATGGCAGACTTGACGCGGGTTTTCCAATAGCAGCATCCTCCCACGTTCTCAGGGGAGGGAGGACCTCAGGCTGCAGAGTCGTGGCTGGAAGCCATACTAACTATATTCAAGCATCTGGAGACGCCTCCAGAGAGGCAGGTCAAGATCGCCACCTACATGCTCCGAGAATCCGCCAAGAGGTGGTGGGACGTGATCTCATAGGCGGGTCATTAGCAGGCTATGACTTGGGAGGAGTTCCAGCGCATGTTCTACGACTACTTCTACCCGGAGACCCTGAGGGTCGATCGAGCCCGGGAGTTCATGAGCTTAGAGCAGGGTAATCTATATGTCATGTAGTATTCCTCTCATTTCACTGAGCTGCAGCATTTTACACCCCTTCGGGATGGGAGTGGGGTGTTCTTGGCGAGGAAGTTTGAGGATGGACTTAGGCGGGAGATCCGATCGCAGGTGAACATCTTCCAGCTGACTTCCATTACTTCCATCGTCAACCAGGCACTGATTGCGGAGCACAATCTGAGAGACTCTGGAGCTACGAGCCAGGGCGGTTCTACTTCCAGAGCTAGCTTTCCTTCGGATGACAGCAAGAAGCATCGTAGGGAGCCTACGCGCGGTGATTCGAGGAAGCGAGACGCATCATCAGGCAGCCAGGTGACATGCTATTAGTGTGGCCGGACAGGGCACACGAGGCCACAGTGCCAGAAGGACCCAATGGAGTTCTGATCTTGTAGCAAGATGGGTCACCTTCAGCGTTTCTTCCAGGTTTTCTCACCAGCAGCAAGTGACCAGGGTTCTTCCATGACTCCTCGTTCAGGAGCAGCACTGCCAGTTTCCCACCAGTCGGGGAACTGGAGTTCTTCCGGCCGTTCGGGCCAAGGTGGAGGTTAAGGTCGTGGTGGTCAGCCACCAGTTCCTCAGCACCAGCAGGGTGGTTCAGCTCAGAGTGGTCAGCCAGGGGCGTAGGGCCGCGATACAGGCCAGTCTTTCTCCGTGGATCAGACTTATCCGGAGCAGGATCCTGGCCCTTCTACCATTTGAGGTATGATTTTAGTAGCCTCAGTTTTATCTTCAGCCCTTTTCGATACTGGTGTTACACATAGTTTTATCTCTGTTGCCGTTGTGGAGAGCCTTGGACTCTGCATCTTTTCTTCTGCCGAATCGTTGACACTAGACACACCTTTGGGAACAAGGACATCTAGTGTATGCCAGTGTAGAGAGTGCCCTCTCGAGGTTGCAGGGTATCGCTTATTATGGGATCTCTATGTCCTAGAGATGATAGGCTATGATGTCATCCTTGGCATGGATTGGCTGATTCCCTTTCAGGCAGTCGCCGACTGTTATCGCCGCAGAGTGAGTTTCGTTTCACCAGAAGGTGAATCTTTCCTTCATAGAGGTGAATGGGATGTTCGGGCGAGTCGGGCGGGACTCGAGCATCTTGGGCTAGGAGGGGTGATAGCCCAGATTGCTAGTCTTTATCTGGATGATTAGGGGACTCCACAGTTGGACTTTCCTCCAGTGGTGGATCACTTCAGGGATGTCTTTCCAGAGGACTTTTCGGGTTTGCCTCCGGAGCGTGAGGTAGACTTATCTATTGAGCTCGTTCCAGGAACGTCACCGATGTCCATTCCTCCCTATAGGATGGCCACACCTGAGTTGCAGGAGCTCAAGAAGCAGTTTGAGGAGCTACAGGCTAAGGGGTTCATTCGACCCAGTACTTCCCCTTGGGGTTCTTCTGTTCTGTTCGCGAAGAAGGCATACGGTACCCTTCGGCTTTGTGTGGATTATCAGAAGCTGAACCAGTTGACGGTTAAGACCAATATCCCTTACCGCAGATTGGTGACCTTTTCGATCAGCTTCGAGGAGCCCGGGTGTTCTCGAAGATCGACTTGAGTTCCGGTTATCATCAGTTGTGCGTTAGACCATCAGATATACCTCTGACAGCCTTCAGGAGCAGGTATGGTCTATACGAGTATATAGTCATGCCATTCGGTCTCACGAACGCGCCTGCAGTTTTCATGGCACTGATGAACCGAGTGTTCCATCCTTACTTGGAATCCTTCATTGTGGTCTTTGTGGATTATATCTTGGTGTACTCTCACACTCAACACGACCATTCCACACATCTTGAGATCGTTCTGAGTACATTGAGAGAGCATCGGCATTATGCTAAACTCTCGAAGTGCCACTTCTGGATGAATCAGATTCACTTCTTGGGTCACTTTATTTTAGAGGTAGGAGTATCTGTGGACCTAGAGAAAGTGAGGGCTGTAGTTTCCTGGGAGCATCTGAAGAATGTTTTTGAGGTATGGAGCTTCCTAGGGCTGGCTGGATACTACAGACACTTCATTCAGGACTTTTCTCATCTATCAGCACCTTCGACAGGTCTAACCAAGAAGGGGGCGAAGTTCTTATGGTCAGATTCTTGTGATTCAGCCTTTCAGAAGCTGAAAGGGAGGTTGATGTCAGCACCGATACTATTCTTGCCAGAGCCAGGCAGGAGATACACTGTTTACTGTGATGCTTCGGGTATCGGGCTGGGAGCTGTGCTTATGCAGGGAGATGGAGTCGTTGCGTATGGGTCTCGGCAGTTGAGGCCACATGAGAGGAACTACCCTACGCACGATCTGGAGTTGGCAGCTGTTGTTCATTCCTTGCGCTGTTGGAGACACTATCTTCTGGGAGAGCACTTTGTGGTCTTCACTAACCACAAGAGTCTTAAGTATATCTTCACTCAGCGTAATCTGAATCTGAGGCAGCGCAGGTGGGTCGAGTATCTTCAGTCTTTTGATTTCAAGCTCGCCTATACGCCGGGAAAGGGAAACGCCGTGGTAGATGCGTTGAGCAGGAGAACTCAGATTCAGGCAGTTCAGGAGGCCAGTAGTGAGTGGCAGCTGATGGCGCTGTTCTCTGAGATGCATCTGTAGGTGCACGACAAACGGGGACAGACTTTTCTATCTTTGGTAGTTGTTACCTCCACACTACTTGATCGGGTACAGATGAGGCAGATATCAGACTCAGAAGGCTTAGTCCTGCAGGAGAGTGTGTCAGGAGGGGACCCTCTTCCTGGATGGACAGTGGGTGAGGATGAGATCTTGCACTTCCAGGGACGCGTATGGGTTCTAGCAGACATACACAAGGAGATAATGTGGGATTTCCATTCCTCTGTTTGGGAAGTTCATCCTGGAATCACCAAGATGTATCAGGACCTTCATCACCAATACTGGTGGCCTGGTATGAAGAAGGATGTTGCTGGTTTTGTCTTGAGATGTTCTACTTGTCAGCAGGTGAAAGCAGAGCATCAGTGACTAGCGGGTCTTTTACAGCAGTTACCCATTCCGAAGTGGAAGTGGAACGATGTTGCGATGGACTTCGTGACCAGGTTTCCGCGATCACCTCGAGGAAACGATGTTGTTTGGGTTGTCGTCGATAGACTTACGAAGGTTTCTCACTTCTTGCCGATCAAGGAAACCTTCAGTGTCGATGATCTGGGACGACTTTACATCAGAGAGATTGTTCTTCTGCATGGAGTTTCGCGCTCTATTATTTCAGACAGAGATGCGCACTTTACCTCTTGGTTTTGGCAGGGACTTCAGAAGGCCTTGGGTACATAGGTACTTTTGAGTACAACTTATCATCCTCAGACTGACGGCCAGTCCGAGCGCACGATCCAGGTGCTTGAGGATATGCTCCGAGCTTGCATCCTTGACTTTGGCAGTTCTTGGGAGAATCATATTTCTCTGGTGGAGTTTTCCTACAACAACAGTTTCCAGGCGACCATTCAGATGGCGCCATACGAGGCTTTGTATGGTAGGCCATGCCGATCACCCTTATACTGGCTGGAGGTAGGAGAGGCAACTTTGTTGGGATCTCGTCTTGTTCAAGAGACTTCAGAGCAGATAGAGCTGATTCGGAAGAGGATGGCTACAGCGTAGTCTCGACAGAAGTCTTATGCTGATCAGTGGAGACGACCTCTGGAGTTCAAGGTCGGTGGTCAGGTTTTCCTACGTATTGCACCTAGGTTGGGACAAAAGAGGATTCGGAGACAGGGTAAGATTTCATCATGGTACGTCGGGCCGTTTGAGGTCTTGGAGAGAGTGGGGCCGGTTGCCTATCAGTTGCAGCTACCTCAGAGGTATCGGGCCATGCACGACGTCTTCCACGTCTCTCAGCTCCGAAGTTACTTTCCAGATCTGTCACACGTCTTTCAGCCTGTGGAAGTTGAGCTTGAAGCGGATGTGTCGTTCAGGGAGCATCCTATCCGGATTGTCGATCGTAGTACGAAGGTTCTCCACGGGCGGTATGTTCCTCTGGTACGAGTGCTATGGCAGCACGGGCGAGTACAGGACGAGACCTGGGAGAGGGAGGCCAATGTACGATCGTAGTGGCCAGAGCTGTTCGGGGTTTCTCCTTCTCCGCCTCATTAGGGAAATTCAGGGACGAATTTCTTTAAGGGGGAAAGTTTGTAAGAACCCGGATCTCTTTTCAGGTATGTTTTTCCTTTTTTCTGGAGTTTTTGAGAAAAATGAATTTTTTGGAAATTTCATAAGTACACGCCGTGTACTCTTTCCCCGGCTCGAAGCTGTGTGTTGGCCGTGTCCAGGCCACACACATGGTGTGTAAGGATGCGGTGGAGGCCGATTATTTTGGAGTATGGAAAATTCGAAGTACACGACGTGTACTCCATAAGTACACGCCGTGTACTTTCTTTTTTTTTCATTAAACGGACCGGGGTCACGTCTAACCCCCATATTCATCCTCTTCTTCAGTTTTTGACCATCCGGGAGCGATCGTATGGCCGGATCTTTGACGGATTCCTTCCTCGTCGTCCGTTCTCCGATTTGAGGACGATCAGTTGCGTTGGAATCATAGCGGTAAGTTCTTCCTTCTGCTTTAGCCTTGTTTCTTGATTCCTCCTTATTTCCAAGTTATCATGGGATGAATGTTTTGTGCGTTTTCTCAGATCTACGTTGTTCTAAGAGGAATCTGTCATCAAGGTTCACGTACATCGATCTCCTCGGATCGAGGTAGGTGGTTTGTGCCTTTCTGTTGAAAGTTGATGAATATTTTGTACAATTTCCACCAATACCCTTTAACGGGGTATTTCGTGTTTCCTGTTTTGCCCTTGTTGCTTTCCTAATTTTCTTGATTGCTTTAGTAGAGGTTATTGCTTGTGATTAGAGTATTTTGTTTGTGTACAGTTTGCTTTTCCATGCCTAGTTGTAGGACTGTGGACTGTTGTTTTATTATTGCTGTTGAGCCTTAGTTGATAGCCAAGTAGTTATTGAGGTTTACTTGGACGATATGCACGCGCTGAGCATGGTTAGTTATACTCAGGACTGTGAGAACCTAGAGTAGTAGACCAAAGGGAGAATTGAAGGAAGGGCTTCTCCAGAGTATCTTTTTAATCACGATTCGAGACCAAGGGGAGAATTGACGGAAGGGCTTCTCCAGAGTTTCTTTAACTATGACGTGGGCCATAGGGGTAATTGACATTGAGTGCTTCTCCAGAGAGCCTTTAGCACGATACGAGACTATAGGGGGAATTGACGGTGAGTGATTCCCCAGAGAGTCTGCTTAATTACATAGCTGAACCAGAGGGGTGAGACTGTGTGTGCCTCCCAGAGGGTTGCTAGTACTTAGAGGTTGAACCATAGGGGTTAGACTGTGAGAGCTACCTAGAGGGTTACCTGTTTACTTCTTGTTGTTGACTACTTACTTATGAGCCTTACTTGTTAAAGCTATGGATTGTGGCTACTTGTGATTTCCTGTTTACTGCTTCTTGTTTAGTTACTGCCATGTATTCATTGACTGTTAGGCACAAATCTTTGGGTGATTGCCTACTGGGATTGTATCTCACACCCTATTTAGGACATGCTTTTGGGCCCAAGCAGACTATGTTGCTGCAGGTATAGATAAGGGCAAGCATCCTTCTACTTCAGGATCTTGATTGCATCGAGAGTTGGGGAGCATGGGACCGAGCCGTGGATCGCGATGCTGAGGAGCTTACTTTGTTTTTCTTTTGCACTTGGTTTCAGTTGTATTTCAGCACATTATTGTGTTTGCTGTTTTCCTTAGACACTTGTACCGGCTGCATCCTTGTCATCACAGTTATATATATATATACATTGCTTCCACTATTTGGTTTCTATTGTTATGCATGTTGTTTATCGTTTCTGATATTATTGTTGTCTTCTTACCTTGTATACCTTACCGAATGAGGGCATAGTTTCCCCACCGACTCACCAAGGCCCTCGCTGCTAGTCGGCAGCCTCTGGCGTTCAGGGAAACACGCTTGAGGTCATGTGGCGAACCGGGTATAGGCACCAGTGGAGGGGCTTCGGACTCGGGACGTTACATGGTTAGTTCATTTATGTCTTTATTGATAAGTTATTGTATTGAAGTTCATCGTTTTGGAGTGTTCGTTTCCTTTATTTTCATATTCAGTTCACTTGTTTTTAAGTAATGAAGTTCATGTGGAATGGTTATAAATCTTCAGGATTGGAATTATATATTATTAATGAACATAAATAATTGATAATGGTCATTTCTATCATTTTGTTACATGGAATGAGGATTCATTAGATGACAACCACTTCGATTATTCTGCGGTATTTGGAATATTATGAACTATTTTGGTCATATAACTTAATTATATGTACATATTCTGGTTCCTGATTATTAATTAGGTTATAAAACATATATTATAGTCTGGTTCAACCATGAATATGGTTTCATGGCCAGTAATGAAGAAGAAATTGAAGAACGAAACTTCATCATCCACGAAGGTTATAAATCAGAACCTCATGGACGTCGATTTCGTTTATAAAAAAAAGGGAGGGAGTAAGAATATTTGTGATGGTTCTTCTATTCACATGATATAAATATAGTATATGGATTTTATTGGAGTTATCATGATCATTTGGACAGATGAGGTTAGGAGAGAAAAATAAAAGAGATGAACTTGAAAATAAAGAAAAGTTAAGAGATCCCTTATGAAAATTCGGCAGCCTAACGGCGTCACTTAGAATTTCATAAAATCAAATGATGAGAACAAAAAGGGAATATAATCATATTTAAATCAAAATTAAAGTAATAAGAATAAATAAAATCAAACCCCAACATATTATAAAGGAATTTCAAATAGCTAACATAAAAGAAGTGTCGACTTAAAGAAGAGAATGAAGGATTTCCTTACCTTGTAGAATAACTCCTAGATCTTGAAGGATGGGACCTTGGGGGATTAGGGACAACTTTGGAGGACTCCTAGAGAAGTAGAACCACCAAATATTCGAGTATGATGGATTTGGAATGAAATAAAATGAATGTATGAGTGGGTATTTATAGAAAAAGAGAGGTAATTTTTTAATAATTTCAAAGGGACACCTCATTAGTGGTTTTTGCCAAACCATGGGCTTGCCCATGGTATTTCCCCATGGTTTAAGACACTTGGGACACCTCATGTCATTAGTTGCTATACACAAGTCGACCATACTTTTATATTTAATTATTACATCATTATGATGTCATTAATCTATTGAAAACTCAAAACTGTATTTTTACTATTCATGAAAAATTCATGTATTTTAGAAAAATCCCAAAAAATCACCCCTACAATTTTTCAACGTGTAGAATTAAAAAATGAAATCCATTTATCGAAAATAATTTTCTAAATATTATTAATTTAATTTTTAAATAAAAGCATACTTAATTCAGAAATTAACAGGTCTAATTCTACAACTACTTCTTTATCACAATGAAAACCTAACCAAGATGTTATTATCTTCTAACCTTAAGAAAATAAAATAATAATAAAATTTAATATTCATTAGGGTCATATTAATATTCATATTACTATTCATAAGGGTATGTTACTATTCACTAAAAAAATCAAGTTTGTTCTATCGAACTCCAAATGACTTACTGAACACAACTCTAGATGACTATTTTTCGAAATTCAAAGAATTGAAGAGGAAAAGTTGTGTTTTAATGGATATATTATAAAATTTAATTCTATATTTATTTTCAAAACCTTGGGGTGTTAAATTCTCCCCTCCTTACAAAAATTTCTTCCTCGAAATTCACAGAATATTACCTAAAAATATTCAGGTATGTCTTTAACATAAGCTCCTTAGGCTCCCATGTTGATTCCTCCATCTTATGGTTCCTCCATAGAACCTTCACCAGACAAGTCGTCCAATTTCTCAATACTTGTTCTCTAATATCAAGAATCTTGATAGGCTCTTCACAGTAAGATAGATCGGGCTCAAGTTCCACTTCTTCATAAGTGAGTACATGTGTTGGGTCTGACATGTACTTTCTTAACATTGACACATGGAACACATTGTGAACCTTGGAGAGACTTGGTGACATTTCAAACGGTAAGATACAGATCCAATTTAGTCCAGAATTTCAAAAGCTCTGATGTACCTAGGACTTAACTTCCCCTTCTTATCGAATCATATAATACCCTTCCATGGAGATACCTTTAAGAAAACGTGATCACCTTCTTGAAACTCCAAATCCTTCCTTCAGTTATCTGCATAGCTCTTTTTCCTACTTTGAACTATTTTGATACGGTTCTGGATAATCTTCACCTTTTCCATTGTTCCTTCAACAAGTTCTTGGCCCACTAGCTTTCTTTCACCAGCATCATCCCAGCAATTTGGTGTACGACATCGCCTCCCATATAATGCTTCATAGGGTTCCATTTTTATACTCGAATGGAAGCTATTGTTGTAGGAAAATTCTACGAGAGGTAAATACTTATCCCACATGCCTTGAAAATCAAGTGAACAAGACCTCAACATGTCTTCCAATATTTTAATAGTCTATTCTGATTTTCCATCAGTTTGTGGGTGGTAGGCAGTACTCAAATGAAGATTTGTATCTAGTTCCTTCTGAAGAATTTTCCATAATCTTGATGTAAAACGTGGATCACGATCAGAAAAAATCGATTGGGGTACTCCATGAAGTCTCACAACTTCATTAACATATAGTCTTGCTAGACGTTCAAGTGGTAGATCTTCTCTTATAGCAAGAAAATGTGCTGACTTGGTAAGATGGTCGACAATGAACCATATTGTATTGTTCCTTCTAGGAGTCTTTGGTAGTACCATGACAAAGTCCATCTTGATATTATCCCATTTCCACTCAGGTATGGGAAGAGGTTGCAATACTCCTCCAGGCCGTTGCCTTCCAGCTTTCACTTGTTGACAAACCATACATCTTGACACAAAATCAGCAATCTCCCTCTTCATATTGTCCCACCAAAAATGTTCCTTCAAATCTCTATACATCTTAGTGCTATAAGGTTGTATAGAGAAATTGTAACTATGAGCATCATCCAACAATTCCCTTTTTTGATCAGGTATATCAGGAACACAAAGTCCCTTCCCAAATTTCAAAATTCCATCTTCATATATGAAGTCACTCAATCTCTCATCATTGACAGCTTTAATCTTCTTTTGAAACTCCACATCATCAGCCTGATAACTTTTTATCCTTTCTAGTAAATATGGTTTGGAAACCATTTGAAAAAGCATTGATTTTTCACCTTCCATGGTTATTCCCATATCCATCTTTACTAGATCCATGAAAATAAGATCCCTTTCAACTCTCATATTGTTCAAAACTCCATGATTCTTTCTGATCAAAGCATCTGCCACCTTATTTTCCTTCCCCGAGTGGTATTGTATCGTGAAATCATAATCCTTGAGTAGTTCAAGCCATCTCATTTGCCTCATGTTGAGTTCTTTCAGTGAGAAAATATACTTCAAACTCTTGTGATCAGTATAAATCTCACATTTTTCACCATAGAGATAATGTCTCCATATCTTCAAAGCAAAGATTACAGTAGCTAACTCAAGATCATGATTAGGATATTTTTACTCATGAATTTTTAGTTGTCGTGATGCATAATCAATAACCCTATCATTTTGCATAAGGACACAACCAAGTACTTTCTTTGAAGCATCACTATAAATAATAAACCCGTTATTCCCCTATGGTAGAGTCAATATAGGAGCATTGACTAATATTCTCTTTAGTTCTTCGAAACATTCTTCACAATATTTTTTCAAAACAAATTTAACCCCTTTACGTGTGAGCTTCATTAGCGGGTTATCCAGTCAGGCAAAATTTTGCACGAAACGCCGATAATAACCTGTTAAGCCAATAAAACTGTGTACCTCAGTTATGTTTGTTGGTGTAGGCCAATCTTAGATTGCCTTTGTCTTTGCAGGATCAACTAGGATTCCATCCTTAGAGACAATATGGCCAATAAAAGAAATATCCTGAAGCCAGAATTCACACTTGTTAACTTCCCATATAATTCATGTCTTCTAAGAGTCTTCAGGATAATGCGCAAGTTATTTTCATGATCTTCGCAGCTTTTGGAGTATACCAAGATATCATCAATAAATACCACTACAAAATCATCGATATATTCCTTGAAAACTCTATTCATTAGAACCATAAAGATAGAGGGTCCATTAGTCAATCTAAAAGGCATTATCGTAAACTCATAATGCCCGTACCTGGTTTGAAACATTGTTTTCAGAATGTCTTCCTTCTTCACACTCAACTGATGATATCCAGATTGAAGTTCAATTTTTGAAAAGTATTAAGCTCCATGTAGTTGGTCAAATAAGTCATCAATGTGAGGTAGGGGATACTTATTCTTTATTGTAATAGCATTTATTTCCCTGTAATCAATGCAAAGCCTCATGGATCTATCTTTCTTCTTGAAAAAGAGGACTGGGGCTCCCCATGGAGAAACACTAGGTCGAATAAATCCTTTTTCACTCAAATACTCTAGCTATTTCTTTAGATCCACTAATTTTGCAGTGGTCATTCTATAAGGGGTCTTCGATATGGGCCTTGAACCAGGAATTAAATTAATAGAAAACTCAATTTCTCATTCTAGAGGATGTCCAGGTAAATCTTCGGGAAACAAATCAACATATTCTCTCACAATAGGTACATCCTCTATTTGAACATTCCTTTCCCCACCCATAGTTATTTCATTCTCTTTCTCCCCAATAATTGAATTTAGTTGAGCTATTGGGGGTGGATCTAGATAAGAATCATGTGGTGATGATTCTTCTCTAAAGATAAGGTGTTCTTTATCATCATCATCAAAAATTGTAACCTCCTTCTTCTTACAATAAATTTTTGCATCATGGTCTGAAAGCCAATACATACCGAGGATTATATCAGTTTCAATCATGGGTATGATGATAAGATCAGCAGATAAAGAACATTTATATGCCTTAATGGGAACTAATTCACAGAACTTTGTAGTAATGATACTTCCCTTAGGAGTTTTTACTAACAACTCCCTTGTTAAATAAAATTAGAAATATCTATTTTTCTTAGAAAACTATAAAGATATGAAACAATGCGATGATCCAGAATAAAATAAGGCATTGGCTAAACTTGAGGAAACAATTAAAGTACCTACCACCACGTCATTAGGAACTTCAACCTCTGCAGTTGTGATTGCATAAGCTTTTCCCCGATCCCTTGGCCTTTTCTGTTGCATATTTCCTTGACGTTTTGGACAATCATTAGCATAGTGTCCCATCTCCTGACAACTATAGCATTGAACATCACTGGCTTCCTTCTTCCCTTTGCAATCACCAGTAAGATGGCCTTTCTGACCACATTTGTAACATACTCCTTTTTCCTTTTAAGCATTCACCAGGGTGTTTCCTTTCACAATTGTCACATGGTGGAAATTTGACTCTTCCCTTCTTCCCCGTTTCCTTATTTCCATTCCCAGGGTTTTCAGCAGCCCTCTTCTTTTCTTGCTTTCCCTTAAATTCATAAGACTTAGAGAATTCTTTTTCTGTCTTGATGGCACACGAAACTATATCCTCATATGATGAAAAAATTTGGGAGACTAGTGCCCGCCAGAGGAATGGATTTAGGCCATCAAAGAATAGATCAATTTTGTTCCTTGGATTTTGTATATAGTCCACAGCATGTCTTTCTAACCTTGTGAATTTGGCTTCATACTTGGCAACATTTTCATCCTCCTTCTGCCTCAAATTCAAGAATTTTCTCTCCATATCTACTCGCTGATCATGAGGAAAATATTTTTCTAGGAAGATTTCCCTAAAATCCCTCCATTCCATCTCTTCTATCTCTTCCTCCTCCTTTGTGTTTTGGATTAATGACCACCACTGATCTGCATCTCCTGATAGAAGATATACTGCCATGACAACCTTCTCTCTTTCATTACATCCCAAAGCGAGAAATATCTTCTCAAGGGAACATATCCACTGATCTGCTACAAACGGTTTTGTAGTCCCATTGAATGATGGAGGCTGTTGCCACATAAAGAGATCTAGCATGGCTCCTCCACGTGGTGGATCCGGATGCTCCATACGGGTAAGGTCATTATTTATAACCTGAGTAAGTTGTCCCAGTATAGTTATGAGTTGCTCAGCACCATTCACAGCATCAGATCCAACATCATTATCTTGCGTCAGAAAAAAGTCCCTACAGGGGACACGTGCATTCGTGCGATTTCCATTCCTTCCACTAGGTGACATATCTAAATAATGGCATACACTATATTAGGTTATTAATCATAATGTATAATCTTAACTTAAAAATACTCAAAAAAATTGAGATCATATGCATGGCTAATCCCATATTCACAAAAATGGTTTCTTTAAGGAATATTTAAATTAAACTCCTTCATAATGGCTTATAAAGAAAATGTAAATTATGCTAAGCATATCCCCCTAGAGTGTCGTAACCAAGAGTGCAGCAAGGCTTGTTGTCATGCACCATTTCATGTTCGAGTCTATCTCAAAGAGGTGTTTTCAGGTTTTACCCCTAGATACATCTGTGCCAGAGCTGCCTCTACCTACTCGTATCCAAACAGGGATTTATTGCTTGAATGATCCACATAATCTATTCCTTACCAAAATACCAAGACATTCTTGTATGTTTATCCTCAAAGACTATCTTAGGGACTCTTCCCTAATTCTACTTTTTTTCTAAATCTAGTTTCCAAGTATTCTACTAAACTTCCTCTGATACCAACTGTAAGGACCCGACCCCAGTTGCCCAGAGCTGGTACCTTATTTGATTATGTTGGTATACATACAAGGAAAACAAATCCTGAAGGACTGAGTAGTTTAGTATTATTGGAAACAAGATGCATACATAAGTTCAAATTTACATATGGAAAGGAAAAAACAACACTAAATTATTCCACTAGCAACATCATGTATCCTAGATTATGCTTGCATGTCATTCATAATTTACTTCTTCATATCCTGAGAAAAATAAAACATAAGAAAGGGTGAGCTCAAACGCTCAGTAAGAGTAAGAAATACAGCGGAAGATAATATAAACATTAGAAATGGTGAATTATTGATATCACATGCCTTTAATAATAAACTTAAACATATTATGGCAGGAATATGAGCTGAGTAAATATTAACATAATAAAACATAATCAAGGGTATTCTAATAGTCTAATACCCACATGAACTTCCAATTACTAGCTTCATAATTAGGTAAGTGCATATGCCGAACATTCTGAATCATTTTTTCATGGCCTCAGCTAAGACATCTAGTGATTAAGGCCTCAGCTAAAATCCATATCACATTGGGAAAGGCCTCGGCCAATTCCATGTCTATTTGTCTCATAAGACCAACCGATGCATCGAGGGGATATAGCGGGACCCACCTGTCACATAATAAGTCCAATTCATTCCTCATATGAGTGGGGATCAACATAAACAACATATACATTCATATTGAAACTATCATATGAAATGTAACTAACTTTCCCCAATCATTAAACATAAAACACTAACCATTCCGAGTAATATGGTGAATGGTTTTAGGATAGATCATCCAAAATAGAGTTAGTCATAAACCATTAAATAAAATATGGTATATGACTTCATAAATTATTAAACCCAATAATTCCATGGAATTAATAAGAGCATCAAATGAAAATACTCTTATAAAATCATTAAGCAATTTTGAGATAAATACTCTTTTATTTTGAAAAGAAGAGTTCTTTTGGAAAATATTTGTATAAAACCAGAAGTGAATTAAGATAGTAGTTTCATAATAAAATTATTATTTTTATAAAGATAATGGTTTCCAAAAACAGATTATAGAGTGCCCTTGTAAATAGACATGAATTGGAGAAATTCCCTTGAATCGGGCTTGTATTTTGGAAACAATTTTGAAAGTTCCTTTTAAAACGTGTAACTATCCATAAAATAAGGAAGGATTCTAGTTGGTGTAAAAATATATAATACTCACACAGAATTTATGATGATTACATAATAATTTCATCGAGGAATTTAGACAATAAAAGTAACTCGAATGAAAATAGAAGTTCAGGTGGAAAACCCTTACCTTAACTCCAAATGTGTTCCTATCTTGTACTTAAGCTCCTGGAATATGAAATTATACTTGTTAATAACTTATTTAAGAACCTATTAGACATGTATTTAGTTTACCATAATTCTGGTTAGTTCATTTATGTCTTTATTGATAAGTTATTGTATTGAAGTTCGTCGTTCTGGAGTGTTCGTTTCCTTTATTTTCATATTTGGTTCACTTGTTTTTAAGTAATGAAGTTCATGTGGAATCATTATAAATCTCCAATATTGGAATTATATATTATTAATGAACATAAATAATTGATAATGGTCATTTATATCATTTTTTTACATGGACTTAGGATGAATCATTAGATGACAACCACTTCAATTATTCAGCGGTATTTAGAATATTATGAACTAGTTTGGTCATATAACTTAATTTTATGTAAATATTCTGGTCCCTGAATATTAATTAGGTTATAACACATATATTATAGTCTGTTTCAACCATGAATATGGTTTCATGACCAGTAATGAAGAATAAATTGAAGAATGAAACTTCGTCGTCCACAAAGGTTATAAATCGGAACCTCATGGACGTCGATTTCGTTTATAAAAAAAGGGAGGGAGTAAGAATATTTATGATGGTTATTCCATTCCCATGATATAAATCCAGTATATATATTTTACTGGAGTTATAATTATCATTTGGACAGAAGAGGTGAGGATAGAAAAATAAAAGAGATGAACTTGAAAATAAAGAAAAGTTAAGAGATCCCTTATGAAAATTCGGTAGCCTAACAACGTCACTTAAAATTTCATAAAATCAAATGATGAGAACAAAAAGGGTATCTAATAATATTGAAATAAAAAGGTAAGTAATAAGAATAAATAAAATCAATCCCCAAAATATGAGAAAGGAATTTCAAATAGCTAACATAAAAGAAGTGTCGACTTAAAGAAGAGAATGAAGGATTCCCTTACCTTGTAGAATAACTCCTAGATCTTGAAGGATGGGAACTTGGGGGATTAGGGACACATTGTGAGGACTCCTAGATAGGTAAAACCACCAGAGATTCTAGGATGAGGGATTTGGAATGAAAGAAAACGAATGGATGAGTGGGTATTTATAGAAAAAGAGAGGTAATTTTTTAATAATTTCAAAGGGACACCTCATTAGTGGTTTTTACCAAACCATGGGCTTTCCCATGGTATTTTACCATGGTTTAATACACTTGGGACACCTCATGTCATTAGTTACTATACACAAGTCAACAATACTTTTATATTTAATTATTATATCATTATGATGTCATTAATCTACCGAAAACTCAAAACTGTATTTTTACTATTCATGAAAAAATCATGTATTTTAGAAAAATCCCAAAAATTCACCCCTACTATTTTTCAACATGTAGAATTAAAAAGTGAAATCCATTTTTCAAAAATAATTTTCTAAATATTATTAATTTAATTTTTAAATAAATCGTACTTAATTCAAAAATTAAGAGTTCTAATTCTACAACTACTTTATCACAATGAAAACCTAACCAAGATGTTATTATATTCTATCCTTGAGAAAATAAAATAATAATAAAATTTAATATTCATTAGGGTCATATTACTATTCATATTACTATTCATATGGGTATGTTACTATTCACTAAAAAAATCAAGTTTGTTCTATCGAACTCCAAATGACTTACTGAACACAACTCTAGATGACTATTTTTCAAAATTCAAAGCAATGAAGAGGAAAAGTTGTGTTTTAATGGATATATTATAAAATTTCATTCTATATTTATTTTCAAAACTTTGGGGTGTTACATTCTGGACACAGGTGTTGATGCACAATTCTGAGAGGGCTTTATGGGATTCATGAAGACCTTCCAAGGAGTACCGCATCTTACCCCATCTATGGTAGAGCTGACGCGGGTTTTCCAGCAACAGCATCCACCCACTTTCACTAGGGAAGGAGGACCTCAGGCTGTAGAGTCATGGTTAGAGGCTATGATGTCTATCTTCGATCATCTGGAGATTCCTCCAGAGAGGAGGGTGAAGCTCTCTACATACATGCTTTGAGATTCTGCCAAGAGATGGTGGGATGTGATATCACAGGCGGGATGCCAGCAGGTTATGTCATGGGATGAGTTCCAACGTTCCTTCTACGACTACTTCTATTTGGAGACTTTAAGGTCTAATCAAGCCCAAGAGTTCATGAGTCTAGAGCAGGGTACTCTTTCGGTTATGGAGTATTTTTCTCGTTTCACTGAGTTTTAGCACTTCACGCCTATTCCAGGAGGTGATGAGTTATTCCTATCAAGGAAGTTTGAGGATGGTCTGAGGCACGACATATGATCATAGGTGAATATCTTCAGGTTGACATCTATCACTTCTATAGTCAACCAAGTGTTGATCACAGAGCATAATCTGAGGGATTCTGGAGTTGTGAGCCAGGGCGACTCGACATCTGGAGTTAGTATCCCTCCTAATGACAACAGGAAGTTCTATAGGGGGTCTTCATGTGGTGATCCCAGGAGGCAAGACACTTCTTCTGGTAGCTAGGTGGTGTGCTACTAGTGCGTGAAGAGCAAACATACGAGGCCACATTGCCCAAGAGACCCAGTGTAGTGCTGATCTTGCGGCAAGATGGGTAATCTTTAGCATTTATGTCAATTATTCTCACCAGCAACTGGTGACAGGGGTTCGTCTGTGACTCCTCATTTAGGAGCAGCACCACCAGTTTCTCATCAGGCAAGGAACTGGAGTTCTTCCAACCATTCAGGCTGAGGTGGAGGTCATGGCCATGGTATCTAATCGCCAGGATTCTAACGACAATAGTTTGGATCAGCTCAGGGTGGTCAGGCAGGGTCACAGGACTGCGGTGCAGGCCTGACTTTTGTAGTGGAGCAGACCCAACAGGATCAGGATCCCAGACCCTTCACAGTTCGAGGTACAATTCTAGTTTCCTCAGTTTTAGATTCTGCTCTTTTTGATGCAGGGGATTCCCATAGCTTTATATATGTTTCTTTTGTGGAGCCTTGGGATCTGTATCTTTTCTTCTACTATTATCATGACGTTAGACACTCCGTTGGGGACTAGAACAGCTAGTGTACATCAGCGTAAGGAGTGCCCTCTAGAGGTTGTTGGGTGTCACTTCTTATGGGATATCTATGTCCTAGAGATGACAGGCTATGATGTCATTCTTGGAATGGATTGGTTAGTTCCCTTCCAGGCTATTTTCTACTGTTATTGTCGTAGGGTGAGTTTCACATCACCAGAAGGCAGATAGTTTCTTTATAATGGTGAATGGGATGTCCATGTGAGCAGAGAGGGACCCGAGCATCATGGGTTGGGAGGATTTACAGCCCAGATCACTAGTTTATATCTGGATGACCAACGGACTTCACAGATGGACTTTCCTCCAGTGGTGGATTGTTTCAGGGATGTATTTCCATAGGACTTTTCAGGTTTTCCTCTGGAGCATGAGGTAGACTTTTCTATTAATCTTGTGCTAGGAGTGGCACTGGTGTCCATTACTCCCTATAGGATGGATACACCAGAGTTATAGGAGCTCAAGAAACAGTTGGAGGAGTTGCAGGAAAAGGGTTTCATCCGACCTGGTACTTCTCCTTGGGGTTCGCCTGTCCTGTTTGTGAAGAAGGTGGATGTTACCCTCAGACTTTGTGTGGATTATTGGAAGTTGAACTATTTTATGGTCAAGAATCGATATCCTTTACCGATGATTGATGTTCTCTTTGATCAGCTTCGAGGAGCCTGGGTATTCTCAAAGATTGACTTGAGATTTGGTTACCATCAGTTGTACATTAGACCATCTGATATACCTCTTACATCCTTTTAGAGTAGGTATAGTCTATACGAGTATGTGGTTATTCCATTTGGTCTCACGAACGCGCCTGCAGTTTTCATGTCACTGAGGAACCGAGTGTTCCATCCATACTTGGATTCCTTTGTGGTAGTGTTCATGGACGATATCTTAGTTTACTCTCATACTCGACATGACCATGTTACCTATCTTGAAATTGTTTTGAGTACACAGAGATAGCATCAGTTGTATGCTAAGCTCTCAAAATGTCACTTTTGGATAGACCAAATTCACTTCTTGTGTCATGTTATCTCAGATAAAGGAGTATCAGTCGACCCAAAGAAAGTGAGATCAGTAGTTTCCTGGGAGCAGCCGAATAATTTCTTTGAGGTATGAAGTTTTCTAGGGCTGGCTGGTTACTACAGACGTTTCATACAAGACTTTTCATGTTTAGTAGCACCACTAACGAGTCTGACTAAGAAGGGTGCAAGGTTCTTGTGGTCAGATTCTTGTGAGTCAACCTTTTAGGAGATAAAATGAAGGTTAACTTCAGCACTGATACTAGTATTTCCATATCCGGGCAAGAGTTATATTGTTTATTATGATGCTTCAGGTATGAGTCTGGGAGTTGTGCTTATGCAGGGGGAAGGAATCGTTGCGTATAAGTCTTGGCAGTTAAGGCCACATGCGAGGAATTACCCAACGCATGATCTGGAGTTGGCTGCTATTGTTCGTGCTTTATGTTGTTGAAGACATTATCTATTGGGAGAGAATTTTGTGGTTTTCACTGACCACAAAAGTCTCAAGTATATCTTCACTCAGTGCGATCTGAATTTGAGACAGCGAAGGTGGGTTGAGTACCTTCAGTCCTTTGACTTTGAGCTTGCCTATGCGTCTGGGAAAGGCAACGTAGTGGCTAATGCGTTGAGCAGGAGGACTCAGATACAAGAAGTTTAGGAGGCCAGCAATGAGTGGCAGTTTATGGCTTTGTTCTCAGAGATGCATTTGGAGGTGCATGACAGACAGGGGTAGAATTTTTTGTCTTCTATAGTTCTTACCTATACTCTTCTTTATCAAGTGAGAATGAGACAACTATTAGATTATAAAGGCCTAGTCTTGTGGGAGAGTGTGTCATAAGAGGACCCTATTCTTGGATGGACCATAGGTGATGATGAGATCTCGCATTTTCATGGGCGTGTATGGGTGTCATCAGACATACACGAGGAGATGATGTGAGACTTTTATTCCTCAGTTTGGGTAGTTCATCCTATTGTCACCAAGATGTATCGTGACATACACCGATAGTATTGGTGGCCAGGCATGAAGAGAGATGTTGTTGGTTTCGTCACGAGGTGTTCCACCTATCAGTAGGTGAAGGCGGAGCATCAGTGACCAGCAAGGCTTTTGCAGCAGTTACCCATTCCTGAGTGGAAGTGGAATGATGTCGCAATGGATTTCGTGACAGGGTTGTCGAAGTCTCCTCAAGGGAATGATGCAGTTTGGGTTGTCATTGACAGACTCATGAAGGTTGCTCACTTTTTGCCGATTAAGAAGACCTTCAGTGTTGATGAGTTGGGACGGTTGTACATCTAAGAGGTTGTACATCTATATGGAGTTCCACACTCCATTATTTCAAATAGGGATGCATGTTTTACTTCTAGGGTCTAGCAGGGGATTCAGAAGGCTTTGGGTACATAGGTGCTTTTGAGTACAACTTACCATCCCTAGATAGATGGCCAGTCTGAGCGTACGATTCAGGTTCTTGAGGACATGCTTCGAGCATGCATTCAAGATTTTGGTGGTTCTTGGGAGAAGCACATACCTCTTGTGGAGTTGTCCTACAATAATAGTATTCAAGCAAATATTCTGATGGCACATTATGAGGCTTTGTACGGTAGGATATGTCGATCACCCTTATGTTGGTTGGAGGCAGGAGAGGCAGCTATGATGGGACCTCGTCTTGTCCAGGAGACCACAGAGCAGATAAAGTTGATTCGGAAGAGGATGACTACTGCACAGTCTTGACAAAATTCTTATGTTGATCGATGGAGATGACCTTTGGAGTTTGAGGTCAGGGATCAGGTTTTCCTGCATGTCACACCGAGTTTGGGACACAGGAGGATTAGGAGATAGGGTAAGCTTTCGTCGAAGTATGTCGGGCTGTTTGAAGTGTCAGAGAGAGTTGGTTTGGTTTCCTATCGGTTCCAGTTACCATAGAGGTATCAGGATATACATGATGTCTTCCACATTTCTCAGCTTTGACGTTACTTATTAGACCCATCTCATGCCTTCCAACCCATGTAAGTTGAGTTATAGGTGGATGAATCATTCAAAGAGCATCCTATCCGGATTATTGATCGAAGTGCGAAGGTTCTCCATGGTTGATCTGTTCCTCTGGTACGAGTGCTATGGTAGCATGGGTGAGTACAGGACGAGACTTAGAAGAGGGAGGTCGATGTACGATTGCAGTGGCCGAAGCTGTTTGGGGATTCTTCTTCTACGCTGCCTTGTTAGGGAAATTCAAGGAAAAATTTCTTTAAGGGGGGAAGTTTGTAAGAACCTGGATCTTCTTTTCAGGTATGTTTTTCTTTTCTGGTGTTTTTAAGAAAAATAGGAATTTTCTGGAAATTTTTGAAGTACACGTCGTGTACTGGGTTACCATAGGTAGATGTGTGCTGGCCATGTAGCGGTCGTGCACACGACTGTGTGTGGTGACCTGGAGACAGCCTAATGCGGGGTTCGGTAAAGGCAAGTACACATTGTGTACTTTCAAAGCACATGTTGTGTACTTTATTTTTTTTCATTAAACATATCAGGGTCGTGTCTGACAGACAGAACTGTCTCCTTCTAGGTCTGGTTCATCTGAGAGAGACCGTACGACCACGATCTTTCCCTAAGCCCCCGATCGAGCATCTGATCTCTGATTCGACCACCGTCGACTTTGTTGGGATTGCCTTGGTAAGATATTCCTTCTTATAGACCTTCATTTCCTGATTCATCCTCTTTCAAGAGTTATCTTCTGTTGAATGTTTTAGACATTTTTGTAGATCTATGGTGTTTTTGGGCGATTCAAGGCTTGAGGTTCACGTATATTGATCTCCCAACACCGAGGTAGGTGGTTTGTTCATTTCCATTCAAATTCTTTGAGTTATATGTGCAATTTTACCAATACCCTTGAACGGGGTATTGTGTGTTTATTGTTTTAGCCCTATTAATTTCCTGCTATGCTTGTATACTTTAGTAGAGATTGATTGAATGTGAATAGGGTTAATTTCTATACTTTGGAAGTGTTTACCCATGCATACCTTATTTTGACTGTTTGGTCTTGCTTAGCCTGTTAGGTTTCCTTGTTGTTTTTCCCATGACTAGTGTTGTGGGATGGAGTGTTTGTATCTTTTTCTGACATGCCGATATGTTGTAGACTACTAGCCAAGTAGTTCTTAAGGGTTGCATTATCTGATACACGTTATTATACTTGGCTTACACAGGGCTATGAGAACCTAGTGTAGTATACCATATGGAGAATGGACGTATGGGCTTCTCTAGAGTGTTTGTTTATTGTTACAATGTGAGACCCTAGGGGGAATTGACGTAAGTTCTTCCTCAGAGTGTCTGTAGCTCCTCAACGTGGGCCATAGGGGGGATGTGATGTAAGTGCTTCCCAGATCACCTTTAGTTACTGATAGAATAATATAGGAGGAATTAACGACGAGTGCTTCCTCAGAGAGTCTATGCTTAAGCTGAACCAGAGAGGTTAGACTGTGTGTACTTCCCAGAGGGTTTCTTGTACCTGTTTGGTTGAACCAGAGGGGTTAGGGTGTGAGTACTTCCCAGAGGGTTATCGTTTGTGTTTAGCTACTTGCTTGTACTTGTTTGGTTGAACCAGAGGGGTTAGGCTGTGAGTACTACCCAGAGGGTTACCTTCTTTGATTAGATGTTGCTTGATATATGAAACTGAATGCATTGAAATTGTGGATTGTTTACTGCTGAGTACTTCCTTTTTTACTGCTTTCTTTACTAATTACCTGCCATATATTCACTTACTATTAGGCATAGATCTCATAGTGGTTGCCTACTAGGATTTAGTCTCACATCCTATTTGGGTCATGTTTTTGGTCCCAAACAGATTATATTGTTATAGGTATAGATAAGGGCAAGCTCCCTTCTACTTCAGGTACTTGACTGCTTTGGAGCTGGAGAGCATGGGACCAAGCTATGGCTTGTGATACTGAGGAGTTATTTAATTATTTTTCTTTTGTACTTTGGATTAGTACTGTATTCATCATTGTGACTTGTTTGGCTGTTTTCTTAGACATATGTATCATGCATCATCTTATATATGTGCTACAGTTGTTATTACTTCTAGTCTTCTTCTGTTTACTTTTGTTATGGTACTATTGTTGCTTCCACTATTGGTATTGGCTTACTTCTGCTATGTTACTCTGCCAATGAGGTCATAGTTTTCTCACTATCACACCCAAGGTCCTCGCTACTAGTCGGAAGCCTCTAGAATTTGGGGAAATGCGCTTGAGGTCATGTGACCAATCGGGTATGGGGCACCTCTGGGTGGCTTCCAGAATGAGGATTTTACACAAATATAGAAAACTTGGACTCAATCCATGACTCAACAACATGTAGTCTGCCATCCCCTAAAAAGGTGGGAGGATTTTTCTTCTAAAACTCCCGAGTCAACTCTGTTATAGTTGGGGAAGGTCAAGTGACACCTTGCCTATATTGCATCATATAGAACAAACCCTCTCAAAACTAATTGTTGGTGCCCATATCAGAAGTAATAGGTGGTGTTATAGGTGTCACTATAAGAGGATTCATTGGCGACTTAAGGCCCACCACCTATGATGTGTGGTCTTTACCACCTTCAGGGCATACGACTCAAGGCTGTCATGGTTTCATGATTCTACAATTCCAAACACATGCCTCAGAATAGAATTTAATAGTTGAAATATTTACATATAGATAATTAGGACAAGTACATATCCTTCTTATATAAAATAGAACACATCTCTACCTACTCCAAAAGCCAAGTCTAGGCAGTAAATAAACCTATATTAGGATATAATAACACAATATACTCCTAACTACCCACTAATAAGGCTAGGTTTGGGTCTAGGTCTCGTGTATGGCGGTAGGGGTTCTAATATATGGAGTGTCAATTGAAAGTTATGGAGGAAAACACCCTTTAATTTACAACTGGAATCCCATTTAGTAGTAACCATTTTAATTTTAATTTTTAATTTTGATCGAGTTCATAATCTCTTTTATATAAATATATATATATCACAGTCTAGATCCAGTAGGTCCAGAACCTACAATATAGTATAATCATCTAATTAAGGTTTTATCACTAATCTATGTAGGAAAATACCATTTAAATTGATGTAGACACATTAATTAGTCCAATTATATTCACCCTGCAATAAATTTCATCACATTTCAATATATAACCATCAAACGCTAACTATAGTTCGCAGAAAAATGCACGTAGAAAATAGATATGGCATGAAAAAATGCATGGCATATTAGTCCGAAAGAGCCTATAATGATGCATGATATTTACACCCTCATTTCATGAGGATAAAGTAAAATAAATCTCATTGTAATAATACCAATATAAATAGAATCACAAAACATGTTTGTCACCCAATGGTGAAGTTGTATCAACTATAATAGGAATAATCAATAATAACAATTACCCATCCTAAGTAATTTGGGTTTTCCCTTTACATGGGTTAGTTATGATCAAGAATAGGATCATTACCAAATTCCATTAGCTCATAGTCTCTTTTCTAATACCCAAACAGTAAGACAAAGGAAAAAATAATGATTTGATGCCACTTTGTAACATCCCAGACCAGAGCCCACTCAACTGGGGCCTTGATCCAGTAGGTCATGTGGCCTTAATCATGCCCCCTATATGATAAAGGTTGTCGAATAGAAATGATGGTCTAAAGTGGTATAATGGGGATATTATACCCTCATATCAGAGTGGCATAGTGGATAATATAAATAATAGACAATAGCAAAAGCATATATAAACAGACACTAAATGACAATATCAGTAACCTGTCATAGTGGAAACATGATATTATAAATAAAATATGAAAATTTAAATAACCAAGAAACTATAATAATATCAAAAGATAATAGTTTGAGTCATATAAAATGATTTCATGACATGTTGATATACAAAAAAGGGGTAATATGAGACATGCGTATACAATATGCTGTAAAAAAATACAAAAAGGCCAAAAAGACTACTCCACTAGAATCACAAGTGTATGCTTGATCCTCTGCTCCAATGCTCCATACTATAAGTTAAACATATCAAGCATTTGTATTAGGGTGCTTTCCCTTATCTATACCTACAGACAAGTAATCCACTCAAGTACCAAAGGTGGCCTGAGTAGGGTGTGAGATAAAATCCTAGTAGACAACCACCAATGGTGTCTGGAAATAATCCAAGAAGTGTACATAGCATCAACAATGTGTAAGTATAAGAATAATAAACAATGTTGAATGAATAAATATCATTTGGGTCAGGTTCCATTAGAACACTTGGCTGACTCTACCTACTTCAACATAGGTCAGTGGGAGTTTGATCAGTAATCATATATATAGTAGTAATATATATATATATATATAGTATATTTATATATTTTATTCACCTATATTAACTAAGTATGTGAGGACATAAGTATGCTTATACCTAGATATTAGGTGTTGGATAGACCTAGGGTGTAACTCAAGCATCCATAACCAGTCTAACGAGCTATAGGATCAAGCAAGGGTATGTGCCCTGAATCTCATAATGAATGTGAGACGTCATACTCAACACTTGAGATAGGTGGGGTGATTTTTCATTCCCAAAACTTGATATAGAGGAACATGGAACATCATTATCATCACCCAGATAATAGTATAATAGTGAGAGATGTCATTCTCAACACCTGTTGTGAGGGATAGTGAAACATCAAACTCAAAAAGTCCCTTAACCATCATTTTATAGCCAATGGAAATGGTGTAATCATAATAATAATAATCATCTTAGGGATTACCTCATGAGCATCATAATCATAAAGACCGATACATCCAAGGGTGTACATATTATACAACTCACATTTTATAATTATATAATAAGAGGCATGGCATTTCCACCCATTTCCAATCAATACAAACAAACCATTTAATTAATTAAGACATAGAAATCGCTTAGAAGGTGCTTTAATCAACTATGAAATTAAACACAAGGAGAAAATCCATTTATAATTCAATTTGAACACTTACAAGGTGTTAGGTCCATTTAAAAAATTATATAAAAGAGGGTATATCATTTTTCACACCCAAAGGGGTGGATATGATTGAGGTATCCATTCCCTAAACACTTAGTAAGGGTCTTCAGGGGTATAACATCATGTGAATAATTAATTAGAAATGAATAATGCATTTTAAGGAGATGCATGGTAATTTATGGCATGTCACATAATGGAAAAAGATATGAAAACATTATAACTTTTGGGAAAGAAACCTAGACCACCTACCTTAGGGTCGCAGATGACTCCTTGCCCAATATTAGCTTCAGATTTGAAGTAAATCAGAAGAAAAACAAATAACAATCCAACACCTTGAAAATAGGGTAAGTGAGATTGCACCTAAATTGTGCAAGAGATGTGAAGATAAACCATGGAAGGAAACAAGAGGATTTGAGATCATACCTCTAGCTATCTAACACTTTTGACAGTGCTTGATTTGGATTTTGGGTCAAAGAGAAATGGTGATCCCTATATTATATGGAGGAATGATTAATGGGAGAGTAAAGGAGAGTTCAACTGCTGGAAATGAGACAAGAGAAATAAGGGTTATGGTTTTAATTTCATTAAGGTAGAAATCATAAATTCAGCCAAACTGATAGGGGTGAGTAGTTTGGTCGCACAATTGGCCAAATCGGGCACCAACTATGTGTCGCACCACTACCCAAGGAAGACCCCGCATGGGCTAGGTGCACATTTTGGGTAACCGTGTGCATCCCATGAAAACTGCCTCTACAATTTTTCTGAGACAAATCTCATGGTTGTGCACCCAGGCCTGCATGGTTTCAAATAATCATGTGGCCTTCTACAAGCCATTGATATCCCTACATGGTTACATTGCACAGTTATTACTAATTGTGTGCTAACCGTGCGGCCTACCTTGTTTTTCCAAATCTCATAGCTTCGGGCTTTGAATAATACTCAAACACTCATGAAACCATCCTTACGTTGTAGGGATTTTTTACCAAGATTTAAAAAAGTATTTAAGTTGAAAAAAAATGAGTCATACCTTTGATAAAAGTTGGGTCATTACAACAGTTTAAAGGTTGAACCATATGTTGAAACCTACAAAGTAATTCTTAGGAATTTAAATCCATTAAGGGATGAAAGCTAGATATAAAATACACATAATCAATAGTTAATAGGATGTTTTTTATACCATATTTTTAAGGATTCAACTAAAAATCTAGATTCAATTTCAGAGTGACTTTGATGACTAACCAAAGGACTATGTGTGTATGTATTATCTTATAATGGTTATGTAATTAATGGTTATATGTGATATAAAAATGAACATGATGAATGTAATACCATGAAAAATAGTGGAGTTACAGTTTTGACTAAAGTGATGCATATATATAGTACCAAGGATAGAAGTTCAATTTATGTGAATATGTTATAATTTGGCATCATCAAACAAATATGAGAGTTGGATTATACAACATTCCAAGTGCCAATTTTTCAATTAAAGTGGGTTAATAACAGGAGTGATATTAAAATAGATGGATTGGGATTTGTGAAAGTGTATTTTAGTAAGGAAGAGTTCAAAGATGAACCATTTATAATGACATCACAAATAGTACAAGTATTTTATATTTCAGATCCTGTAAAGAAAAGGTGGTCAATTATTCTATTATCAACCAAAACCATTGAAGGGTGAGATGTCAATTCAACTAAGGATGACCCTTTCATTGGGATATCACAATCATTTCACAATGGTCCCAATATATATGGGGTCTTTTATTTTATAGGATAATACAATTAAGGGATTTGGATACTTGATAGAGGGGTCAAAACCCTCCAACCTTTAAGAAAAGAGTTTAATAATCATGTTATATTTTTTATAATATACATTGTGTTACCCAATATTATTATTTTTTCACTACTACATTTATGTAATCTAAATTAAATATTCAACCACTTCTAAAAATAATGACTTATATACATGTCGATGCTCCCAATCCTGAGGAATAATAGGTTTCTCAAAATTTTGGTGCTCCCAATGCATAGGAACAATAACCTTCTGCACATGTTTATGCTACCAATCCAATGGAAAAACATATTGATGATGTTGAAGATGAGGAAATTGTATACGGTGAACAACCGGTTTCCCATAAAAAATAAGAGCATTGTAGAATGATAATGTTAGAAAAAATTATTAAGGCGAGAAACAAAGGCATCAAAATCAAGGTTGGATGGAATGCACACGACCACCCAATTAACTCCAACCAGGCCATGTTCAGAAGTTACATTGGGCTCGCCACTCGTATGCACATGCCTATTGATGTAGATTTGTGGCACAATGTTGTACCCACACTTAAGACACTAATTTGGGAAGAGATTAGGGTAGCATTATGATATACTTTCTTTATTTTACTAAAAAACAAAATGATGAAATTTTCACTTACTCTTCTTTATCCCTTGCAAAGTACATTTATAGTAGATGTATCCTGAATGAAATTTTTATTAATACTCATTGGAAAGGTTCAAAGAGGATTTCACTCAATTCTTATTAAGTATCATATCAAATTTGTTGAAGGGAAAATAAACCTACATACACCACAGATTTATGCACACTTGATAAACCAACAAGAATGGGATACATTTATTCATCTTCATGAGGAGACATCTTTTCAGTTACATTGTGACTGGTAATACATTTCTTGATAATGCGTATATTAATCACTTTGATTAAGAAATTGTTAATTTATGAAACAACAATTGAGTGTTGAAAATAAGAAATGGGAAGAAAAACCAATGTACCACTACCATAAAGTAAGCATGGGGTATGCTTCAATTGAAAAAATGGAACTTATTTTAAATCTACTATAATACTTTTATGTGACAAAAAACAAAAACATAATTATATTCATCTGTTTATATAAAGATTAATGAATCTAAATCCAAATTCACTTCCATCCCACATCATGTACAATGGAAGGAGGCACATGTAAATAAAGAATGGATACTAATAGATGAAAACACACAAAAAGTGTGGGAAGCATGTGTATGTATGACATAATAAAAACTTGTTTTGCTTTAAATAATTATTACATAAAAATGATAATTTGTTTTCCTATATTTTTATATGACTTAGACATAATAATCATCATCAGCTGTACTTGATGAATAACTACTATTAGTGGCCTTAAAGCGGCCAAAATAGTATGGTTGTGTTAGAGGTGTGAGTTTTGGGGTGTCACCCCAAACATATTTTGAGAAAATAAATGAATAGGGAGATAGAGATAAGAAAATATAAGAGTTTCAAGCATGATTATATACTCTAGAAGAAAATTTTATTTGGAAATCAGAGTTTGTAAAGAATGTTATGGGAAGTAAACAAAGAGAATAAACAACACAAGAATAACCACTACGTGAAGATCCCCCCACTCCTCGCCATCTTTGAGGAGATCCATTCCCCTCAAAGAGCTATATTAGAAGAGGTAATCAATATTATCATAATTTTTTCAGTAAAATGTGAATTAGGTTGACACTGATACCTTTCCTGTACTGATATTCTACAGGGTGAAAATGATTGTGATTTATATCTATCAACACTCACCCATTGCCTTGTTATGAGGGGTACCATGTACAATATCCATTGAGATATTCTATACAACAAATAAATTTCAATTGGTTATGTGAGAGTGGGTATTAACATGTCTCAAGATCCAAGTTTAAATCTACCTAATCCACTTGATGATGCAGATATTCATACGGTTGAGAAAGCTATTAAAACTTTCATAGCATGGTTGTTGGATCTTGTAAAAAACATGTTGACAAGGAGGTATTCATATCCAATTTATTTTTCATCCAAGATCTTTAACAATTAATGAAAAAAAGGTTTGAACTAATAAATTTTATTATAGATAGAAAAAGGTAAGGTGCTGAAATAGAAGGTCAAATCAAAACATTCTAAAGGATCCAACCAACCAATCGAAAAGATCTTCACAAAGTGCCTTTACCCCACCTGTTCAACTTCTACATTTACTAACCTTAAAGGTTCATGTGGATACAACATTAGCAATTGGTGATATAACTTTAATTGATTTTGAAGAAAAAATTTATGGAGAGGCCATTACATGCTATATTGGTCTTGAGAAAGTAAATGAAATCCTCACACATGAATGGCTAGGAGTCTCAATTGTAAATGTATATATGAGGTGTGTTTTCATGATTTTTTTATCCAATAGATGATATATTATGTTAATTATGAATAAATACCATTCATAATTTTTTCAGGTGTATATATCAATACTATTTGAAGGGAAAACCCTGTGAACATAAATTTGGACTCATTAGTCCTCGCATCACTTCTACACAACTATTCTCATTAGAACCAAAGCAATATGAAGTAATAGTGGAAAAACTGGCCATAATGTTTGAAAGAAAACTTATAGATGACAAACACTTCTTAATACCCATGATGTAGGGGTAAAAATTTACAATTTAATCATATAAAATATATTTTCATTAATTTTATTACTTATTCCTTTTTGTTTTTTAGGTAGCATTGGTTACTCATTGCCGTCAATTTAGATACTCCACATATTTATTGTTTGGATTCAATGCATGGATACCCAATAAACCGACCACGCGTGATAACATTTATCAATTTTTAATACTTTTCATGCAATGTTATACAACTAAACTTCAAGTTATATATTTTATATTATTTTTTAATGAAAATTCTATTATGATAGAGCGGTGTTTAAATATTTTCAAAATCATGGCATGAGGAAAGTCCATGGGAACAAGGAACCTATCAACTTCTACAAGTGGATATGTATTAGGGTATATATAATAATTTTTCACTGTCAAAACATATATCAAAACAAATTAATTATTTTTCTCAATGTTTCTATAGTGTCTGAAACAAACCGATGGAAAAGATTGTAGTTATTATGTTTGAAAATTTATAAAAGATGTTATATACCATCAACAAACTAGCATCCCCAAAGATTAATTTTCTAAGATAATTACAATTTCATTTAAAATATTTATTAATCCCTTGTTTATTTATATTTTTCCATCACTACCAATATTTTTTATAGTTTTAGTATTCACAAGAGAAAATATATATTTTTTAGAAATGAATGGGCATCATACATGGTGTCAGAATGTATACAGACATCATGAAGAGGTGACTTCCTATTACTTATTTAGTTTTTTTCTCATAATTTTATCTATTTTTTAGTTAATTTCCCTATAATTTTTATTTAATACTTTATTAAAATGATTCATAAGCCATTTGTGACATGTAATAATCAATCACACCTCAATATGATACATGGTGTGTCAGGTATGACTCAAAGTGAGTGTTTTCAATTTAAAATTAACATTTTAATTAAAAACACATATCGCATGCTTAAAACCAAGAAAAAACATTTTGATTATTTTGATAATTTAGGAAAATAGTCCATAATTCATTTGTGATGTATAAGAATCAGCCACACCTCAATCTGATACATTGTGTTTCTGGTGTGACTCAAAGTGTCTGTTATCAATTTAAAATTGAAAAATTAGTTAAAAACGTGTGTCACTCATTGAAAACTGAGAAAACATTATCAAATTGTCTTTATACTTTAGGGAAAATATTAATAAGTCATTTGTGATGTGTGGGAATCAATATCACATCAATCTGACACATGATGTGACTGGTATGACTTAATGTGTGTGTTTTTAGTTTGAATTGACAATTTAGTAAAAAATACATATGACATACTCAAAACTAAGTAAATTCATTTGGATTGTGTTTATACTTTATTAAAATGAACCTTAATTTATTTGTGATATATAGTAATAAATTGAACATCAATATGATGCACGGTGTGACTGATATGACTCCAAGTGCGTGTTTTTAATTTAAAATGACATTTTAGTAAAAACCACAAGTGACATACTCAAAAATAATAAAACACATTAAAATTATTTTGATACTTTATAAAAATGATTCATAAGTTTTTTTTTATTTTTAGTACTCATCCACACCTCAATTCGATGTACAGTGTGACCGGTATGACTTCAAGTGTGTCTTTTTATTTAAAGTTGACATTTTAGTAAAAAAGAAAAGTGACTTACTCAAAACTAAGGAAACACATTTGGATTGTTTCAATACTATATTACAATAATCCATAAGTCATTTTTGATGTGTGGGAATCAACTACACCTCAATATGATACATGGTGTGCCTAGTATGACTTAAAGTGTCCATTTTTAGTTTAAAATTGACATTTTAGTTCAAAACATGTTTCACTCACTGAAAAATGAGAAAGCGTGCTCAGATTGTCTTGATAATTTAGGAAAATGATTCATAATTTATTTTTAATATTTAAGTATCATTATTACATTAAATTTACACACGATGTGTCACACCTCGACCTTCACATATTAATTATTTTAATTATTTAATTATTTTTAGCCTTGATTTTGAGTTTCAAGCCGTTTCGGGTTTAAAATTTTAAAAAATTTGGGTTTTTAGCACGGGCACACAGTTGGAACATGGTTATTAGAAATTTTTTGCAACCCATGTGATCCATCTGCATTTTTTTATAGAGCCTAATTGCACGGCCAACACACAGTTTGGAAAACCATGCGGCTGCCCATGAAAGGTGTCAAGAACCTCTAATAGAGGCACATGGTTGGCGCATGATTTGCCAAACTGTGCGACCAAACCATGTGTGGTGTCTAGAATAAATAAATAAATAAATAAATAATGTTTTAATAGTAATTATTATGAAATTATTATTATTATTATACCCCCAAAGGGGGTCTTTCCTCCCCCTACCCACACGATGACCCCACCCCCCTCTTGCATAACCCAGCCAACCAGGAGGGATCTCAACCATGTGCCTCATACTCTCACTCCCTCTAGTCACCACTTCCTCTAATTTCTTAGTGTGATCTTCTTCGATGAGTCCCCCACCTCCTTTGATTCGTTTTCTTTCCATTTTCATCGCACCATCTCGTCCCCCCATGTGGCGTGCGATTGGTCCAAACCCTAACCATCTTTTTGGGTTTTTCTTTTGTTGATTATTGATGTCTAAGGTATTTGGGTCATGTTGAGGACAGTTCTAGACATTTTTTTCCAAGTAAAATGGTTCGTTAATGGTTTTGGGTAGGGTTTATCTCATTCTAATTCTTTGGCCCAAATTTAATTGGGGATTTTATAATTTTTAGTCTTCTTTATATTATTTAGGGTATTTTTTGGATCTTGAAGGTGAGTTGCATGTGTACACATAGGTAATCATATATATATCCTCCTTGTACATATTTCCTCATGGAAAGGGGAATATGTACCTTGGGTTAAGGGGTATGTGTATATATATAAGTGTACATGTGTGTAAGTGCGAAGTAGTTTTGGGTTTTCTTCATCAAAGGAAACATGTTTTGGGGTAGGTTCCCTATGACTAACCCTTTAATTTTAATTTTATACTTGCTTGGTTGTTTTAAAAATATGTTTTCATTATTATATAGAAATTATATGTTATTAAAATTAGTTTCTGTACTTATAAATTCTAATTACATTTGTTTCGCATAATTTTCCTAAACTTGAAATGTGAGTTTTTCTTTTTAATATATGCTTTCAACCTTGTATTTGAAAATGTAAAGTAGTTTCAATGTTCGAATGGTTTTCTAAATTATGGTTCATTAAGAGTGGCAGGGCCCATTTGGATCCTTTATGTATTTCTTGGAAAATGGTTTTGAACTCTCTTGATGTGTAGGCTCGGTTTGCACCTTTGAATACTTTCTTAAAAGGAGGGAGCCTCCATGGATACTCTTAATTATAGGGGGATTCACATGTATGGAGTCGGGAGGTGGGCCTTATCATGTATGGTGGTTTTCCTTATATTCATACTTGCTTCCTCACCTCCCATGTTTTCTATAGCCATGGTATCCTAGGCGCCATAGTGAGAGTCAAGAGACAGTTTCTATCTATGTCCTGATTAGATGAACTAGATCCCCTTGGTAGAGATAATCCTTATGGGCTATGCCACTAGCGAGGCTAGTGTAGAGTAGTCAGGTTGGTTATTAACTATGAAGTTGCATCATATGCCGATAGATGGATCCAAACTGAGCACATCTAGGGTTTATTTACTTGGTGTCTAGGTACATCCCATGATAATTGTTTCACAAGTATTTTACTTTCCTTTATCTTCTAGTATTTTTATAAAGTGACTCCCTTGCTTTGAATTCTATATTAAAATACTTTTTCCAACAATGATTATATTTTAAAGGAATTTATTTAATTTCCCTTTCATTCCTTGGAAACAGTTTTTTTAAATGCAATGGATAATTATTTTTCTTAAAAATGGAACCTTGTTACTTGTTTTTGAAGAGAGTGGAAAACATTATTTTTATGTCTTATTTTCAAACTAGTATGAAATGGTTTTATTTTTAAAGGAAAGTTATAGGGTGTGATTCTTCTTAGGCATCCCTACTGATCATTTTAGTGCTCACACCTATTCTATCTTTTCTGTTTTAATTTCCTCTAGTTTTGGAATCTCTCTCGGAGCAAGTTTGGTTCTGTGATTGGTGGTGACCCACAAGGTCACATAGAGGTATGATTATCCATATATTTTATTTCTTTTCTACTTCTAGTTGGTTATTTAATTTTATTCTTGTTTATTTATCTATTTTTCATGGGCTAAATCATTCCCAACTAAGTATTTTTTTATTCCCAAAACTAGTTGCCAACCCTGGAGGATTGGAGATGCCTCTCGGGACTTATCGTAGGCCAGCTCAAGTGACCGGTTCAGGGTTGAACAACGTTGGTTCGTGACAAAATGGCATCAGATCCAGGTTTATCCCTTGTTATTTGGGTATTTCTGGTAGTTTGACAGTAGGATTATCAGAATTTAAGTGGTTAGTCATGGGTAGGTGCTTGATCACCACCTATTTAGAAGGATGCTTGAATTACCAGGGTAGTTAGGATGGTTGTACCTCAAAATATGATCTTGGTTCACAGATGTTTTCAAGGTTTTGGTTTTTGGAGTGCTATGTTTGGCATTGAGAACTGGTGGATTATTTTGAGAAACTCCAAGTCTTGGGGTGATTATTTTGTAGGAACTCAAAGTGGTGCATGGTTGCTATGAACGGTCTGGTAAACCATGTGCAAACCATGCAGCTGCCATTGTTAACCTCTAGTGTTCTCACCCACTTGGCACACAACCTTCCAAATTGTGCGACCAAGCCATGTGTAGTTGTTTTTCTTTTGATATTTTGGGATTTTTGACCTGTTGAGTGGTGGGTTGATTTAGTTTGTACTTAAGGTTGTCTTGTGATGGTTTTGGAGTGTTTTTATTTAGATTTTAAAATGATTTTTGGATTGAAAAAATAGAGATTGGTTTATCAAAAATGGGATTTCCAAAATGAAAACATTGAATATTTTTGAAAGTGAAATGGGTTGTTTTGAAAATGGGAGTCATTTTCGAAAAAAATTGGGGGGTTTTGAAAGATTTTTTAAGATGTGAAATCAGAAAATGAATGTGGAATTTGAAAATGTTTTTTTCTTTATTGATAATATGTGGTTTTAAAATTGGTTGGGGTATTTTTAAAGTGGTTTAGAAAGTGATAATGATTCTTTAATTTGTCCCTTGGTATTCCTATGAGTACTCATATATATTTATATAGATGTATGTATGTGGTAATTGGATGGTTATAGGTATGTTTGTATGGGTACTTGAGCTATCATAGGGATCTATATATGTGAGGATTTATGGAATACTAATGGTGGGTGTTTATGTTTTATAAAAATGTTCTTCAAAAAGGTGGATTTCAATGTTTAAAAAAGTGGGAGTGTGTGATAATTCCTTTTTGTGTTTGGAGTTTTCCTTTTTGGGATTTGGATTTTATGTGTTGGGGGTGTGATTGAAATGATGTTTTGAGTTTTGGTGGTTTATTTGAAAATGAGATGTGGAATTTTGATTTATGATATTTTTTGATTTGGTTTTGTGCACTCTGTTTTCATATTATTCCCCCACTGAGTTCTAATGGATTTTGAAAAGCATCTATGGGTGGTTATTTAATTGTGTTTCTTTCATTTGATCAAGTCATACTTTAGATTCTTGGTTTATCCATTTTGGATATAGAGCCTAGTGGTCCTCAATATCAGGAGTTCATCTAAAGGTTTCGAGAGTCAAACCCTCCTCATTTCTTTGGGCAGGTGGAACCAGGAAAAGCTAAGGAATTGCTGTGAAATATTGAGGGTATCATTATTCATCTTGAGTCTCATGAACCTCTCAAGATTGATCTCACAACCTTCATATTGGAAGGACTAGGCTGAGAATGGTGAAAATTTGTTCTTCAGGCCAAACCACAGAATAATTACATGTGGGAATGCTTTAAAGCCTTGTTCATTTAGTAGTACTTCCCCGATGACATGAGGATACCAATGGGTTAAATATTGTACTGTCTTGATCAGGGTTATTCAACAGTGTTAGAGTATACTAAGAGCTTCATTGATTTGGTGTCATATCTCCCAAACCTCACAGGGGGTGAATTTTTGAAGGATCAATTATTTGAAAGGGGTATCCAATCATAATTTCTTCAAGCATTGCCTTAATTCCCTGAAGATTATGAAGTGGTGAGGTAAGATATTCAGGTCAAAGTTGATTTAGCTGTGTTTGGCCAGTTTATAAGAGGTACAAAAAGTTTGTTGTATCCCGGCTCACTAGATTCATCCGAGAGTAAGATCTGGTTGTGTTTTCAGTGTGGGAATCCTGGGTGTAGGAAGTTTTCATGTCTCAAAACACTTAATATCTATCATACCTGTGGCTATTTAGGTTATTTGTAAAGGTTTTGTTAGGGTGGTTTCAAGAAGAGACATGGAGCCAGATCCACTCCCTTAGAGAACCTTCCAACTTAGTTTGATGAAAGTAGCACTGGCGCAAGCTCAATCAAAAGCTTCTTTTTTTGTAAATGCCATTTTTATTGGAATTAATGTATGTTTTAGTGTTGTATTCTTTTGGGTATAGAGGATGATGTTGTATTTATTTTTTTAACTCTATTTTAATGGGGATTTCTTTGTAAAGTTATTAATGTTTCTGATGTAGAATGGTGGTGTTTTTTATCACATGCTTCATTTCTTTGGGTTTTTTGGTTTTCATTAAGAATTTATAAGCTTATTTCGGTTTGAGGATTCAATGTCCAGCTATGGTTATAAAATGTTGGAGATACCACCCTAGATGATCTCATGATGAGCCTAGTTCTCTAGTCTTTGTTCTTTTCTTCTCGGGAATTTTAAAAAAAAATCACCAGTGTGATTCTTTGATTCTGCCCTACCCAACCCTAATCATAGTGTTAGCTGGCTAACCTGGGTAACGGTTCATGTGACATATGCTTGTAGAGATCTCTAACATCCCATGATGGGTTTATTTGGTGGCTTCTAAGTTAGGGATTGGGGTTTTCCATGTTTTGAGAGAGTGCATGGAGTTGTAACTCCCTTGATCCTTGTTCTTTCATTTGGTGGTTTGGGTTTTATATTCTCGTTGATTGTTTCTTTGGATGTTAGTTTGATTCCTCAAGGATGTTTATTTCCTTTGGGTAATGGCTCGTTCATGTCTCATCTAGTCAAGTATTTTGAGACTTTTGGGGGCAAGAAAGTGTCATGGTGAGGAGAACTATCACACTATAACCCTAACATATTAATTATTTTAACTATTTAATTATTTTTAGCCTCAATTTTGAGTTTTAGTCCATTTTGGGTTTAAAATTTTAAAATTTTTGGGTTTTTAGCATGGGTGTACAGTTAGTGCATGGTTAGTAGAAACTATGTGCAGCCAGTGCGAGTGGTCTCTAGTTTTTGATAGAGATGAATCGCACGGTCAATGAATGATTTGGAAAATTCTGTGACTTCCCATGTGAGGTGTCCAAAACCTACAATAGAGGTGCACAATTGGTGCACGGTTTTCCAAACCATGCATCCAAACCATGTGTGGTGTCCATAAAGGAAAAAAATAATAAATTAAAAAAGAAAAAAAAATATTTTAATAATAATAATAATATACCCCCAAAGGGGGTCTTCACCCCCCCCCCCACCGACACACCGCTTTCCTCTCTCATGTGACCCAGCTGACCATGAGGGTTCCTAACCACGCACTTCCGCCTCCTGCTCCCTCCGGCTGCCACTGCCTCTAATTTATTGGTATGGTCTTCCCTAGTGAGTCCCTCTCCCCCTCTACTTAATTTTCTTTCTATTTTCATTGCACCATTTTTCTTCCCTCAAGTGGCACGTGATTGGTTCAAACCCTAACCCTCTTTTTGGATTTTTATTTTGTTGATCATTGACATCTAGGGTATTTGGGTCCCATTGAGGCCATTTCTAGCCACCACCATCCAAGGCAGTTGTTTCATCAATAGTTTTGGGTAGGTTTTATCTCATTCCAATTCTTTGGCCTAATTTTAATTGGGGATTTTATAATTTTTAGTCTTATTTTTATTATTTAGGGTATTTTACGGCTCTTGAAGGTGAATTGAAGCACACACACACACACACACACACACACACACACACACACACACACATATATATATATATATATCCTTCTTGTACATATTACCTCATGGAGAGGGGAATGTGTACATTGAGTTAAAGGGTATATATATATATATATAAGTGTACATGTTAAGGCCCACCTCCCAACACCATCCATGTGAATTCCCCCTAGAATGGAGAGTATCCATGGAGGCTCCCTCCTTTCCAGAAAGCATCAAAGGTGCCAATTGGGCCTACATATCAAGAGAGTTCAAAACCATTTTCCAAGAAATACTTAAAGGATCCAAATCGGCCCCGCAAACCTTGGTAGAGATAGGCCTTGTTTGTTGTTCCACTGGTGAGGCTAGTGTAGAGCAGTTGTGTTAGTTATTGAATATGGAGTTGAATCATACACCGAAAGATGGATCTGAACTGAGTATGTTTAGGGTCTCTTCACTCGGTGTCTAGGTACATCCCATGATACTCATTTCACAATTATTTTAACTTCCTTTGTCTTGTAGTATTTTTATAAAGTGACACTCTTACTTTGAATTCCATATTAAAATACTTGTTCCAACACTGATTATTTTTTAAAGTAATTTATTGAAATGCCTATTCATGCCTTGGAAATTATTTTTTAGGAAATGTAATGGAATTTTTTTTTCGTAAAAATGGAACCTTATTACTTATTTTTTAAGAGAGTGGAAAACCTTATTTTTATGTCTTATTTTCAGACTAGAATGACATGGTTTTCTTTTTAATGTCAATGTATAGGGTGTGGTTCTTCTTTGGAATCCCTATTGAGCATTTTACTGCTCATGCCTACTCTATCTTTTCAGTTTCAGGTTCCTCCAATTTTGGAATCACTCTTGGAATGAGTTTGGTTCTATGATTGATAGTGAACCATGAGGTCACTTGGAGGTATTCTTAGTTGTCTAGTTTATTTATTTTCCACTTCTAACTGGTTCTTTAATTTTATTATTGTTTATTTATCTATTTTTCATGGGATAAATCATTCCCAACTGAGTATTTTTTTATGGTCGACACTAGCTGTCAGCCTATGAGGATCGAGAATGCCTCTTGGGCCTTGTCAGGGGCTGGCTCGTGTGACCGGTTCAGGGTTGACCCGGGTTGGTTTGTGACATAGTGTGACCGATATGACTCAAAGTGTGTGTTTTCAGTTTAAAATCACATTTTAGTAAAAAAAACAAGTGACATAATCAAAACCAATAAAATCCATTCAAATTGTTTTGATACTTTAGAAAAATGATCCATAGGTCATTTTTTATATGTATGAATCATCCACACCTTAATCTGATGCATGGTGTGACTGGTATGACTCCAAGTGCATGTTTTCAGTTTAAAATTAAATTTTAGTAAAAATCACAAGTGACATACTCAAAACTAAGAAAAGACTTTTGGATTGTTTTGATACTTTAAAAAAATGATCCATAAGTTATTTACAACATATAGGAATCATACAAACCTCAGTCTGATGCACGGTGTGACAGGTATGACTCCAAGTGTGTCTTTTTATTTAAAATTGACATTTTAGTATAAAAGACATGTGACATACTCAAAACCAAGAAAATACATTCATATTATTTTTATACTTTAGTAAAATGATTTATAAGTCATTTGTAACATGTAGGAATCAATCTCACCTCAATACGATACACAGTGTGTCCGGTATGACTCAAACTATCCGTTATGAGTTTTAAATTAACATTTTAGTTCAAAACATGTGTCACTCACTGAAAAACTAAGAAAGTGTGCTCATATTGTCTTGATAATTTAGGACATAGATTCATAAGTCATTTTTTGTGTAGGAATTAGTCTCACATCAAACTAACACACGATGTGATCGACATGACTCAAAGTGCATTTTTTCAATTTAAAATGACATTTTAGTAAAAAAAACAAGTGACATACTCAAACCCAATAAAAAACATTCAGATAGTTTTGATACTTTAGTAAAATTATCCATATCTCATTTATGATGTGTAGGAGTCAGCCTCACCTCAATCAGACATACGGTGTGACCGATATGACTCCAAGTGTGTCTTTTTATTTAAAATTGACATTTTAGAAAAAAATAAAAGTGACATACTCAAGAATAAGTAAACACATTTATATCATTTTGATACTTTATGAAAATAATCTATAAGTCATTTGTGATTTTTAGGAATCAGTTTCACCTCAATCCAATACACATTGTTCTTGGTATGACTCAAAGTGTTTATTATCAGTTTGAAATTGACATTTTAGTTCAAAACATGTGTCACTCACTGAAAATAGAGTAAACATGCTCAGATTTTCTTAATAATTTAGGAAAACAATTCATAAGTCATTTTGATGTGTAGGAATCAGTCTCATGTCAAAATAACATATAATGTGACTGATATGACTCAAAGTGCGTGTTTTCAGTTTAAAATGGAATTTTAGTGAAAAAAATTACATACTCAAAAATGAGTAAACACGTTCAAATTTTTATGATATTTTACGAAAATGATTCATAATTAATTTTTGACATGTAGAAATCATCTTCACGTTAATTCGACGCATGATGTGACCAATATGACTCAAAGTGTGTGTGTTTATTTTAAAATGACATTTTAGTAAAAACCCCAAGTGACATGCTCAAAACCAAGAAAACGTATTTGGATTGTTTTGATACTTTATAATAATGATCCATAAGTCACTTTTTATGTGTTGGAATTAGTCGCACCTCAATCTGATGCACAATGTGACCGATATGACTCCAAGTGTGTCTTTTTATTTAAAATTGACATTTTAGTATAAAAGACAAGTGACATACTCAAAACTGAGAAAACACATTCTTATTGTTTTTATACTTTATTAAAATGATCCATAAGTCATTTATGACGTATAGGAATCATTTTCACCTCAATATGATACACAGTGTGCCCTGTATGACTCAAAGTGTATGTTGTTAGTTTAAAATTGACATTTTATTTCAAAATGTGTGTCACTCACTAAAAATCGAGAAAACATGTTTGTATTGTCTTGATAATTTAGGGAAAAAATCATAAGTCATTTGTGATATATAAGAATTAGTCTCATATAAAACTGACACACGATATGATCGATATGACTCAAAGTGCTTGTTTTTAGTTTAAAATAATATTTTGGTAAAAAAACAAGTGACGTACTCAAAACTGAGAAAACACATTCAGATTATTTTAATGCTTTATAACAATGACCCATAAGTCATTTTTTGACATTTATAAATCAGCCGCATCTTAATCTGATGCACGGTGTAACTGGCATGACTCCAAATGTGTCTTTTTATTTAAAATTGACATTTCAATAAAAATGACAAGTTACGCACTCAAAACTAATCAAACACATTATAATTATTTCTATACTTTAGAAATATTATCCATAAGTCATTTTTGATTTGTAGGAATCAATCGCACCATGATCTGATACACAGTGTGTCCGATATGACTCGAAGTGTCCGTTATCAGTTTAAAATTGACATTTTAGTTCAAAACGTGTGTTACACATTGGAAATTGAGAAAACATGTTTGGATTGTCTTAATAATTTATGATAATGATTCATAAGTAATTTTTGATCTGTGGGAACTAGTATCACATCAAACTGGCACACGATGTGACTGATATGACTCAAAATGCATGTTTTCCATTTAAAATGACATTTTAGTAAAAAAAAATAAGTGACATACTTAAAACCGAGTGAATGCTTTCGAATTGTTTTGATACTTTAGGACAACGATCCATAAGTCATTTCTGATGTGTAAGAATCAGTCGTATCTCAATTTGACACATGGTGTGACCGATATTACTCAAATTATGTGTTTTTAGTTTAAAAATGACATTTTATTAATGTGTTGTTTCAAGTTTATGTTTAATTTATTTATTTATAGTATTTGTAAGAACCCGGGTTTTTAGAATGGGTCAAAATCCCGACTCTGTTTGAATTTTTGACTTGTCCCTGAGGAAACTGGAGAAAATGGGCAGTTTCTAGAAATTTCCAGACTACACGTCGCGTACTTCTAAGTACACACCATGTATATGTTAGGTGAGTGACCGGCCATGTGCTTGCCGAGTATATGTCATGTGATGACCGTGTAGAAATTTCTTACTACACGATGTGTAGTTTTCAACACGCCATGTACCCGTGACCGTGGGGAGGTCATACATGGCGTGTAGGCCTGTTGGCCTGGTAGAATCATTTAAAACAAGTACATGTCGTGTTCTTCTTGTACACACCATGTATTCTAGCTATGTATGAGGGATATACATGGTGTGTGGGTAAGTCGGTGAGGAAGAGAATAAGAACTAAGTACACGTCGTGTACCCCTAAGTACACACTGTGTACTTATGTCGGCAGGTTCTGGAAAGTAAGTCGGCAGAATTTTAGCCATCTTATGAACAATAAAATGATACACGGTGTGTATTCCTAAAGTACATTCCATGTAGTTTCTTCTTTTTGCTAAAACAGGTAGTAGCCTCGTATTGAGGCAGAACCTCAATTTTGCGATGGGGTTGAGTGGGGAGAGCCGACTGTGTTGGAACCATGGTCGTTTTATGCAAGAATTGGAGTATGGTTTGTGTTTATTGTCAATCCTCATTAGAAGTTCAGAATGTTTCCCAGTAAAGTGATCATACAGTTCAAGCAGACAACGGTATTGAAGGTGGCGTTGTTTCCTAGTGTTTGCCAAATTTTTGGGCCTGAAAATCAGAAAATGAAGACATGGATTGTTGGTAAAAGGAGGTGCGCGAAAAATGTGGGTTGTGCGCGAAATATTTGAGTTGTGCATGAAAAAAAGTGTGGTACACAAAATAGTGGAGCGAGGTTTTTCGCGCAAGTAGTGTTTCGGAATTAGAACGTCGAAAAATGGCAAAGGCATGGGCTATGTGAAAAACCTGGAGATGTGCGCAAAAAACGGTACCTGTGTGAAATATTACGCGCTGAATAAGAGGTTTTTCGTGCCACAGGGGATTTTCCGCACGGGGGTCTGAGATGCCTATAAATAAGAGGTGACCCCCCTCATTCCGTATGTTCGAAGACTTAGAGAATATCCGAGTGCTGATGCGCGTAAAATGTTCGCATAAAGTGGGTTGCGTGAAAAAGGCTGGGTTGCGCGAAAAATTTGAGGTTGCGCAAAAAACTTCGAGCTGCATGGAAAATCCCAAGCTGTGTGAAAAAGGTGTTGCATGTAAAGCTGCGCGTAAAGGAGGTTGTTGTGCGAAATATTTTCTGCACGAAAATCAAGTATTTCACGTAAAAGTGAGATATTTCGTGCAAAGGGTAGGTGTTGTGAGAAATCATCAGTATAACCTGTTTGCACATTTCTGATTATCCGGTTTAGTGGTTCAGTGTGTTCAAATGCATCAATTCTAGACTTCGATGCAAGCATAGTCTCGTGCTAAGTAGAGGAAAAGACTTCAATGCGAATCTATTGAAGAGACCTTCACGTCTATAAACTGACTGAGACTTCACTGAAGGCAGTGAGCGAGGAGGAGTCAACGGGAGTGACCTGAGGGACGCAATGGGCTATCCCTGAACATTTGTAAAGGTAGTGAGCCTGGGACAGAGTTACTATTCCCAAACCATTGTAATCCACAACTAGTGAATAATAGTGGAATTAGGTATGATAGACAAACTGTCAGCGTATGCTCCTTGGACGTAGCCCTTAGTGGTGAACCAAGTAAAAAAGTGTTGTGTCATCTCTTTACATGTGAATGTTTGATTTCTGATCATATCCATCATACAGGTTTGACTAGTTCCTACCAATTTGGGAACACGATCCTTTAGTTTAAAAGAAAATTTGACACCCTGATTCACCCCTCCCCTCTCAGGGTGTCCCGGGGTCCTACAGCCTGGACCTTGTTCTTGCTCCCGAATCTTCATCTGAACTCTGTTTTGATCACCAATTGATCCATTGGAATCCCCTCGGTAAGGCATTGATTCCTCTTGAGTCGTTCTTCTTGATTTTTGTTCTAGAATGAGTTATAGGGGTTTGAGTGGTTTTGATTCTTTTATAGATCTACCATGTTTTAGACCTAATTGGAGGCTGTTATTAGAGGAGTATCATCGTACAAGTCTTAGGTAGGTGGTGCATACCTCTTTTGTGTTTTAATTGTAATTTGGGTGGCATGGCTGTAAGAACCCAGATCTTTGTTTCAGGTATGTCTTTCCTTTTCTGGAGTTTTTGAGAATTTTTTGAGATTCTGGAAATTTTTGAAGTACACGCCGTGTACTTTCTAAGTACACGCTGTGTACTCTTTTCCCGCTCAAAGCCGTGTGTCGGCCATGTCCGGGCCACACACACGGTGTGTAGGGGTGACATGGAAGCCGATTTTGGCAGAGTACAGAAAACCCCACTACACATCGTGTACTTTAAAAATACACGTCGTGTACTTTTCTTTTTTTCACTAAACGGGTTGGGGTCATGCCTAATCACTAAAATCATCTTCTTCTAGGTCTGGTTCATCCTAGAGTGACCCGTATGATCGGATCTTCCCCAATCTCCTGCCTCTCCGTCCGTTCTCTGATTCGAGCACGATCGATTGTGTTGGAAGTGCAGCGGTGAGTTCTCCTTTCTGCTTGAGCCTTGTTTTCCAATTCTCCCTCCTTCTCAAGTTATCTAAGGTTGAACGTTTTGTGCATTTTCTCAGATCTATGATGTTTTAGGGGGAATTATCCATCGTGGTTCAATTATATCGATCTCCTAGGATCGAGGTAGGTGGTTTGTGCCTTACTGCTCAAAGTCTCTAAGTTTTATGTGCAAATTCCACAAATACCCGTGAACAGGGTATTGCGTGTTTACCTTTTTGCCCTCGTTGTTTTCCTGCCTTTCTTGTATGCTTGTGTAGAGGTAAATTGACCTTTTTATAGGATAATTTATTGTGCTTGGATGTATTTTTCCCTTGATTTGTTATGTTTATGACCTTTGGGTGTTGTTTGCCTTTGGCTGCTACACATGTTTTCATGCCTCGCAGTTATAGGTTGAAGTGAAACTCATGTCATGCTTGTTGCCTTATAGACTATTTAGATAAGTAGCTCTATAGGTGTACTTTGGTTAGCCAAGTAGCTCTATAGGTTTACTTTGGCCTTATAGAATTATTATGCACAGACTGGCACGGGGCTGAGAGAACCTAGTGCTGTAGATTATAAGGGATAGACCGAGTGAGCTCCCCAGAGAGTCTTGGATATTATAGACTATAGAGGGGATGGACCAAGTGAGCTTCTATAGAGTTTTGGATTTTATAGACTACAGGAGGGTAGATCGAGTGAGCTTCCTCAGAGATTCTTACCTTGTTTTAATCTCTTTAAGAACCTTTCCAAGCTAGAGGGGGAATTGACCGAGTGAGCTTCCTCAGAGAGTTTGTGGTATACCTAAGGCTATAGGAGGAATTGACCGAGATAGCTTCCTTAGAGAGTCTCTAGACCTTGGGGATAAGAGGTTTAGACCACGTGATCTTCCTCAAGAGAGTCCCTGACTACCCTGAACTATAAGGGGAATTGACCGAGTGAGCTTCCCCAGAGAGTCTCATGAATTCGTATGACCAAGCCATAGGGGTTAGGCTGAGTGCACTGCCCATAGGGTTGTGGTACTTCTTGGATAAGACCAGAGGGTGTGGCTGTGAGTACTTCCCAGAGGGTTTCCAGCTTATTATATGTTTGTTTCACTACTGTTGATTGGTTGTGGATTGTTTCCTGCTATGTATCATTCTGTTTTACTACTTACTATTACTGCCTATTGCTTGTTGTTATTGTTTACTACCTATTGTACTTTTACGTGCCATATACTCACTGATTTTTAGGCACAGATCTTTGGGTGAATGCCTACTGGGACTTTATCTCACACCCTGTTTGGCCCATGCTTTTGGGCCCAAGCAGACTATGTTGTTGTGGGTATAGACAAGGGAAATCGCCCTTCGACTTTTGGAACTTGATTACTTGGAGCAGGAGAGCATGGGACCAAGCTTTGGCTTGTGATACTGAGGAGATGTTTACTTTTCTTTTTTACTTGTTTTGGTATTGTGGTGTTTCAGCATTGTGACTTGTTTGGATGCTTTCCTAGAGTTGTATTTTGCACTATTCCATATATGAATATTTGCTCCAGCTTGTTTATTTAGTCTTCTGCTATTATTATTGTTGGTTATTCACTGCTTTCGCTATTGCATGTTTATTTTTTTCAGTTGTATACTCTGCCAATGAGGGCATAGTTTCCCCACTATCACACCCAAGGCCCTCACTGCTAGTCGGCAGCCTCTGGCGTTTGGGTAAATGCGCTTGAGGCCATGTGACCAACCGGGTACGGGGCACCTCTGGGTGGATTCCGGAACCGGGACTTTACAAAGTGGTATCAGAGGAATTCTTTTCTCTTGCATTACTATTTGGAGACTTTAGCCAGGGATAGGATGGATTCGGTACTTGGTAATAAGTTTTTCCTAGGAGTAGCTAACCCGTGTACAGGGAAAAGCCATACTACCTCATTTATTACAGTTTTCTGGTTTTGAGATTTTACGGTTGATACGATTTCACCTAGAGTGATTCACATGTTTTTTATTGTTATTGTTTTGATATTATGGTTCTATTTCTGTTGCGACCTGATGAGATGAGGGTATGTCATCTCATGCATCATATAGGCACTTGTAGAAATCACATGTCATGAATTCTTGTCATGCCATTTAGGGTGTATTAGCGATTTCATGCTGTTGTGATAGACGTTGTGTAGATTATGCATGTTGTTGTGATAGATTCTTGATAGAATCTCTACTACTTGTTAGAGAATTGTTTGTGTTGTACTTTGTTTAAATGAACGCCAAATTTTGATTCTTGAGGTGTTATGGGCCCTCTTGAATCGAAAATTGGTGGATCATGATCATGTTTTCTCTTGTACATGATTGTAGGAGATGCCAAGCTTTGATTCGTAGGGAGTATGGGCCCTCACGGATCGGAATTTGGCACCTCTTTACCTTGTTTTCAGTGTTTCTGGGTTTCTGTGCAGTTTCTGAGCTACTACCCAGAGAAACCCAGAATACACGGCGTGTACTTTCTGGTTACACGTTGTGTAGTTTTTAGGCCGTGTTACTGACTGTGTGTGCAGGAACATGGTGTTGTGAAAATAACGTCAGGAGCACGTCTTGTACGGTATGTACACGCCGTGTAGTGTCGAGCCTTGTACCCGGCCATGTCACTAACAACACAGGTCGGGGAAGCTCGAGTAGAACATGTCATGTGGGTGAAGAACACGCCATGTAGTTCTGTCCAGGAACCTGGCCATGTCACGAACAACACGGGTCGGCGTGACCTTCTCTAAGACACGTTGTGTTGCTTTTGGAACACGCTGTGTAGTCTTGCCCAGGTACCCGGCCGTGTCACGAACAACACAGGACGGTGTCACCTTCTCCTATACACATCGTGTTTGTTCGGAATACGTCGTGTAAGTTCCAGTCATGTAGACTACCATGTAACTAACAACACGGTCCGTCGAGTCAATGTCTAGTACATGCCGTGTCCCTAGGGAACACGTTGTGTAGTCTGAGGTTAGTTGAACCATGTGAGTTAGCCATGTAAAGAGACTCGGTCAAGGGAATAATATTCATGTACACACCGTGTGTTGGGTCAACACGCCGTGTAGTTTGAGGTGTTACACGACCTGTAGGGCAGGGGTACACGCCCATGTTAGTGGCTTAAGAAGACACGCCGTGTAGTTTTTATACACGTTGTGTAGTCGTGTTTTGTAAACTTGTGTGTTTTTCTTCCCCTTTTCCTATTTTTTAATCTTGTGTTCTTTGTCCTTGTTTTTTTAATCTAAGGTATACTTTTGATCTACCAGAGATATGCCTCTGAGACGTCCTTCGGTTGTACGTCTGTCGTCAGGCAGTGATCAGACGCCAGATATGGCTGATCAGGGACTTCCTGCCGATCCTCCAGACGAGCCAGCCTTGGCACCGACCGTCATACCCGTTGCAGGCACCGAGACACAGTTCAGGGAGGACTTCTTGAGGATGATGCAGACCTTCCAGGGAGCTCTACCTCCCGCCCTGTCAATGGCTAAGTTGACACGGGTTTTCCAGCAGCAACATCCTCCTACTTTTTCAGGGGATGGAGGACCTCAGGTTGCAGAGTCGTGGATAGAGGCCACACTGTCCATCTTTGAGCACCTAGAGATCCCTCCAGAGAAAAGGGTAAAGCTGGCTACTTAGATGCTCCGGGACACCGCCAAGAGGTGGTGGGAGGTGATCTCACGGTCAGGGCGTCAGCATGATATGTCTTGGGATGAGTTCTGATGCACCTTCTATGACTACTTCTATCTGGATACCCTGAGGGCTGATCGAGCTCAGAAGTTTATGAGTCTGCAGTAGGTTACTCTCTCTGTTATAGAGTAATCATCTCGTTTCACTGAGATGCAACGTTTCACACCAATCCCAGCAGGTGATGAGTTGTTCCTTGCTAGGAAGTTTGAGGATGGTCTCAGGCAGGAGATCCGTTCCCAGGTGAATATCTTCCAGTTGACTTCGATATCCCCCATCATCAACTAGGCGCTGATCACTGAGCGCAATCTGAGGGATTTTAGAGCAGTGAGCCATGGTGGTTCGTCATCTAGAGCTGGTGTTCCTCCTACGGATAGTAGGAAGCGTCGCAGAGAGTCTTCTCGAGGAGATCGAGGTTCACGAGATGCGTCTTCTAGCAGCCAGGTTGTATGCTACCAGTGCGGTAGGAGTGGGCATACTAGGCCTCAGTGCCAGAGGGATCCGATGGAGTGCCAGTCTTGCGGCAAGATGGGCCATCTTCAGTGCTTCTGTCATATCTTCTCACCATTATCTGGTGGTAGGGGTTCCTCTATGACCCCGCGTTTTGGAGATGCTTCACCAGTTTCCCACCAGTCAGGGAACTAGAGTTCTTCCGGCCGTTCAGGCTGAGGTGGAGGTTGCGAACGTGGTGGTCAGTCACCAAGTCATCAGTGACAGTAGAGTGGATCGGCTCAGAGTGGTCAGCCAGGGGCGCAGGGTCGCGGTGCAGGTCAGTCTTTCGTCGTGGAGCAGACCTATCAGGAGTAGGATCTCGGCCCTTCTACAGTTCGAGGTACGATCTTAGTAGCTGCAGTTTTATCTTCAACTCTTTTTGATATTGGTGTTTCCCATAGCTTTATCTCTGTTGCGGTTTTGGAGAGCCTTGGGCTCTGTATCTTTTCATCTACCGACTTGTTGACTCTTGACACACCATTGGGAACGAGGACATCTAGTGTACAACAGTGCAGAGAGTGCCCTCTCGAGGTTGCAGGGTGTTATTTCTTATGGGACCTCTATGTCCTAGAGATGACAGGCTATGACGTCATTCTCGGTATGGACTGGTTGGTTCTCTTCCAGGCAGTCGTTGATTGCTACCGCTGTAGGGTGAGTTTCATATCACCAGAGGGTGGATCTTTCCTTCATAGAGGTGAGTGGGATGTCCAGGCGGGTAGAGCTGGACCAGAGCATCATGGGCTAGTGAAAGTTACAGCCCAGATTGCTAGTCTTTATATGGATGACCAGGGGACTTCATAGTTAGACTTTCCTCCAGTGGTGGATCATTTCAGGGATGTCTTCCCAGAAGACTTTTCAGGTTTACCTCCAGAGCGTGAGGTAGACTTCTTGATTGAGCTCATGCCAAGAGCGGCATCGGTGTCCATTCCTCCTTATAGGATGGTTGTACCTGAGTTTCAGGAGCTCAAGAAGCAGTTAGAGGAGTTGCAGGCAAAGGGTTTCATCTGACCCAGTACTTCTCCTTGGGGTTCGCCTATCCTGTTCGCAAAGAAGGTAGACGGTACCATTTAGCTTTGTGTGGATTATCGGAAGCTGAACCAGTTGACGGTCAAGAGCTGATATCCCTTGTCGAGGATCAATGACCTCTTTTATCAGCTTCGAGGATCCCAGGTATTCTTGAAGATCAAATTGAGGTTCGGTTATCATCAGTTGTTCATTAGACCATCAGATATACCTCTAACAGCTTTCCGGAGCAGGTATGGTCTTTACAAGTATACAGTCATGCCGTTCGGTCTTACGAACGCGCCTGCAATCTTCATGGCACTGATGAACTGAGTGTTTCATCCGTACTTGGACTCCTTTGTCGTGGTCTTCATGGACGATATCTTGGTGTACTCTCACACTCGACACGACCATGCCACACATCTTTAGATCATTCTGAGTACACTGAGAGAGCATCAGATGTATGCTGAACTCTCGAAGTGCCACTTTTGGATGGATCAGATTCACTTCCTAGGTCATGTTATCTCGGAGACAGGAGTTTCAATAGACCCGGATAAAGTGAGAGCTTTAGTTTCCTGGGAGCAGCCGAAGAACGTCTTTGAGGTGCGGAGTTTCCTAGGGCTGGTTGGATACTACAGATACTTCATTCAGAACTTCTCATGCATATCAACACCGTTGACAGGTCTGACCAAGAAGGGGGTGAAGTTTTTATGGTCAGATTCTTGTGAGTCAGCCTTTCAGGGGCTGAAAGGGAGGTTGACGTCAGCACCGATACTAGTCTTTCCAGAGCTAGTCAAGGGATACACTGTTTACTATGATGCTTCAGGTATCGGGCTAGAAGCTGTGCTCATGCAGGGAGATGGAGTCGTTGTGTATGGGTCTCGGCAGTTGAGGCCACATGAGAGGAACTACCCGACACACGATCTAGAGTTAGCAGCAGTTTTTCATGCCTTACGTTGTTGGAGACACTATCTTCTAGGAGATCACTTTGTGGTTTTTACCGACCACAAGAGTCTTAATTATATCATCACTTAGCGTGATCTGAATCTGAGACAGCGCAGGTGGGTCGAGTATCTTCAATCCTTTGACTTCGAGCTCGCCTATACGCCTGGAAAGGGTAATGCAGTAACAGATGCGTTGAGCAGACAAACTCAGATTCAAGCAGTTCAGGAGGCCAGCAGTGAGTGGCAGCTTATGGCTCTGTTCTCAGAGATGCACTTAGAAGTGCACAACAGGAAAGGACAGACTGTCCTATCTTCTGTATTTGTTACCTCTATACTTATTGATTGGGTGCAGATGAGGCAGCTATCAGATTCAGAGGCCTTGGTCCTACGGGAGAGTGTGTCAGGAGGGGACCCTCTTCCTGGATGGACAGTGGGCAAGGATGAGATCTTGCGTTTCTAGGGACACGTATGGGTACCAGCAGACATACGCGAGGAGCTGATGTGGGATTTCCATTCCTCAGTTTGGGTAGTTCATCCCGGCGTCACCAAGATGTATCGGGATCTACATGGCCAGTACTGGTGGCCGGGTATGAAGAGAGATGTTGCTGGTTTTGTCATGAGATGTTTTACTTGTCAGCAGGTGAAAGCAGAGCATCAGCGACCAGTAGGGCTTTTACAGCAGTTACCCATTCCAGAGTGGAAGTGGAATGATGTTGCAATGGAATTCATGACTGGGTTATCGAGGTCACCTCGGGGAAGTGATGTTGTTTGGGTTGTCGTCAACAGGCATACGAAGGTTGCACACTTCTTTCCGATCAAGGAGACCTTCAGTGTTGATGATCTGGGATGACTTTACATCAGAGAGATTGTTCGTCTGCATGGAGTTCCACACTCTATTATTTCTGACAGAGATGCGCGCTTTACCTCTTGGTTCTGGTAGGGACTTCAGAAGGCTTTGGGTACACAGGTACTTTTAAGTATAGCATACCATCCACAGACTGATGGCCAGTACAAATGCACAATCTAGGTGCTTGAGGATATGATCCGAGCTTGTATTTTAGACTTCGGTGGTTCTTTGAAGAAGCATATACCTCTTGTGGAGTTCGCCTACAACAACAGTTTTCAAGTGACCATTTAGATGGCACCATACGAGGCTCTGTATGGTAGGTCATGCCGATCACCCTTATGCTAGCTGGAGGCAGGAGAGGCAGCTTTGCTGGGACCTCGTCTTGTTCAGGAGACCTCTGAGTAGATAGAGCTGATTCGGAAGAGGATGGATACATCACAATCTCGACATAAGTCTTATGCTGATCAGCGAAGACGATCTCTGGAGTTCGAGGTCAGATATCAGGTTTTCCTGCGTGTCGCACCGAGGTTGGGACACAAGAGGATTCAGAGATAGGGTAAGCTTTAACCATGGTACGTCAGTCCGTTTGAGGTATTGGAGAGAGTTGGTCTGGTTGCCTATCGGTTGCAACTACCTCAGAGGTACCGGGTGATGCACGACGTCTTCCACGTCTCTCATCTCCAACGTTACTTTTCAGAACCGTCTCATGTCTTTCAGCTCAAGGAGGTTGAGCTTGAAGCGGATGCATTGTTTGAAGAGCATCCAATCCGGATTGTCGATCACGATACAAAGGTTCTCTGAGGCCGGTCTGTTCCTCTGGTATGAGTGTTATGGTAGCACGGGCGAGTACAGGATGAGACTTGGGAGAGGGAGGCCGAGGTTCGATCGCAGTGGCCGAAGCTGTTCTAGGTTTCTTCTTCTACGCCCGTATAGGGAAATTCGGGGACAAATTTCTTTAATGGGGGAAGTTTTTAAGAACACAGATCTTCGTTTTAGGTATGTCTTTCCTTTTCTGGAGTTTTTGATAACTTTTGGAGATTTTGGAAATTTTTGAAGTATACGCCGTGTACTTTCTGAGTACACGCCGTGTACTCTTTTCCCGCTCAAAGACGTGTGCTGTCCATGTCCAGGCCACACACACGGTGTGTAGGGGTGATGTGGAAGCCGATTTTGGTAGAGTATGGAAAAACCCACTACACGCCGTGTACTTTAAAAATACACGTCGTGTACTTTTCTTTTCTTTCACTAAATGGGTCGGGGTCGCGCCTAATCGCCAAAATCATCTTCTTCTAGGTCTGGTTCGTCCGAGAGCGACCCGTACGTCTAGATCTTCCCCGAGCTCCCACCTCTCCGTCCATTCTCCGATTCGAGCACGGCCAATTGTGTTGGAAGCGCAGCGGTGATTTCTCCTTTCTGCTTGAGCCTTGTTTTCCAATTCTCCCTCCTTCTCAAGTTATCTAAGGTTGAACGTTTTGTGTGTTTTCTCAGATCTACGACATTCTATGGGGAATTAGCCACCATGGTTCAAGTATATCGATCTCCTAGGATCGAGGTAGGTGTTTTGTGCCTTACCGCTCAAAGTCTCTGAGTTTTATGTGAAAATTCCACCAATACCCGTGAACGGGGTATTGCATGTTTACCTTTTTGCCCTCGTTGTTTTCCTGCCTTGCTTGTATGCTTGTGTAGAGGTAAATTGACCTTTTTATAGGATAATTTATTGTGCTTGGATGTATTTTCCCCTTGCTTTGTTCTTTTTACGACCTTTGGGTCTCATTTGCCTTTGGCTGCTACACCTGTTTTCATGCCTCATGATTATAGGTTGAAGTGAAACTCATGTCATGTTTTTTGCCTTATAGACTGTTTAGATAAGTAGCTCTATAGGTTTACTTTGGTTGTCCAAGTAGCTCTATAGGTGTACTTTGGCCTTATAGCATTATTATGCACAGACTGGCACGAGGCTGAGAGAACCTGGTGCTGTAGACTATAAGGGATAAACCGAGTGAGCTCCCCAGAGAGTCTTAGATATTACAGACTACAGAGGGGATGGACCGAGTGAGCTCCCAAAGAGTCTTGGATTTTATAGACTACAGGAGGGTAGACCGAGTGAGCTTCTTCAGAGAGTCTTACCTTGTTTGAATATCTTTAAGAACCTTCCCAAGCTAGAGGGGGAATTGACCGAGTGAGCTTCCTCAGAGAGTCTGTGGTATACCTGAGGCTATAGGAGGAATTGACCGAGATAACTTCCTCAGAGAGTCTCTAGACCTTGGGGCTAAGAGGGTTAGACCGCATGATCTTTCTCAAGAGAGTCCCTGACTACCCTAGACTATAAGGGGAATTGACCGAGTGAGCTTCCCCAGAGAGTCTCATGAATTCTTATGACTAAGCCAGAGGGGTTAGGTTGAGCGCACTGCCCAGAGGGTTGTGGTACTTCTTGGATAGGACAAGAGGGGATGGCTGCGAGTACTTCCCAGAGGGTTTCCAGCTTATTAGCTGTTTTTTTCATTGCTCTTGATTGGTTGTGGATTGTTTCCTGCTATGTATCATCCTGTTTTACTGCTTACTATTACTTCCTATTGCTTGTTGTTGTTGTTTACTACTTATTGTACTTTTACTTTCCATATACTCACTGACTGTTAGGCATAGATCTTCAGGTGAATGCCTACTGGGACTTTATCTCACACCCTGTTTGGGCCAGGCTTTTGGGCCCAAGCAGACTATGTTGTTATAGGTATAGACAAAGGCAAGCGCCCTTCGACTTCTGGAACTTGATTGCTTGGAGCAGGAGAGCATGGGACCAAGCTTTGGTTTGCGATGATGAGGATCTATTTACTTTTCTTTTGTACTTGTTTTGGTACTGTGGTGTTTCAGCATTATGAATTGTTTGGATGCTTTCCTAGAGTTATATTTTGCACCATTCCATATATGCATATTTGCTCCAGCTTGTTGATTTAGTCTTCTGTTGTTATTATTTTTGGTTATTCACTGCTTCCGCTATTGCATGTTTATTTTCTTCCACTGTGTACTCTGCCAATGAGGGCATAGTTTCCCCAATATCACACTCAAGGCCCTCACTGCTAGTCAGTAGCCTCTGGCGTTTGGGGAAATGCGCTTGAGGCCATGTGACTAACCGAGTACGGGGCGCCTCTGGGTGGCTTCCGGAACCAGGACGTTACAATGGCCTTCGGCATGTTTTCAGGTATTTTGAGTGGGAACTGTTTTATCTGCTATTACCTATTGAAATGATTATTTGACCTATGGGATGCCTTTGGGTATGCCATGTTACCAGTTTTGCTTAAGCAGGGCCAGGCGAGGGGTCGTTGCTCATCGAGGCATTTTGGTCAGGGATGCCAAAATGGTTATATTTGAATTAAATTATTTTAAACTATTGAGTTTAGTTATTAAACCTTTATATGAAATGTTAGAGGCATTCAAGACCTCAGTGCTATTTTTTTTATAACTGTTGGGTTAGTGCAATTCAATTATTTAGATTGTTTTGCCTGTTTATGTGTTCTGTTTAAATATGTTATGTATGTAATTGTTGAATTGCATATGCTGGAACCTTTGGGTTGTGTTGGGCATGGCCTGGATATTCTTGAGTGATGCTGATCACAGGTTGGGCTTGGCCCGGGTTACGTTGGGTGGTTCTGACCACGGGATCGGGCGTCATGGGCATCGGTTTGAGGCGGGATGACTGTTAGGTTGAGCATGACCCAGGTTATTGGGATGGCAAGGCCATCAGACTTGAGCGGCATGGTGGCAGGGACACGAGGTTTCAGAGGTGTTGTGGCTTGGGTACTATTTTGGTGATTACCACTCACCCGAAAACTTTGAGTAGTGTGCACACAGAGAGATTCTGCGATGAGGTGGTTTTGACCACTCATGTGGGTAGAGACCCCTGTTAATTGTGGTTTAGGTACTATCGGTTTTAGGGTGCTTGTAGTAGGAAGCCACGTGGAAGGTGAAGAGCCTTCAGGGGATAGCATTGATACTATCGGGTTGGGGGCAGAGGCTCGCCATTATTTAAGGGCAGATATCGTTGTCCCTTCGGGTACTTTATTTGAGGGCAGACATCGTTGTCCCTCCAGATACCTTATTTGAGGGCAGACATCATTGTCCCTATGGATAATTTATTATGAGGGCAAACATCAATGTCCCTATGACTACTTATTTTGAGGGCAGACATCGTTGTCCCTCCGGTTACTTATTGAGGACAGACATCGTTGTTCCTTCAGGTTACCATTTCTCGAGTGTGCCTTGTAACAACCCAAAGTTTCATTAATGGAAATCCCTCTTGATCTAGTTAAATGTCTCTTTATATAAAACGTTTATATAAAATGTCAACTTCTTTGGTTTTATGTTAATAATTGTGACCGTTACTTTTATATCCGTTAAATAGTGATCACATGATTAGTATAAATATAGGGCTTTAACAAATCCAATTTACTCAAACAAAAGAAGCGATGGCCTCATCCATTAGAATTGCTCCGTACGAAGCCCATTTGTCGGAGCTCGGAAAAGAGGTGGCGTCCTTGGGCTTCGCTCTTGACCAAGCTCAAGCTGAGCTTCATCATGTCAAGCTCAAACGAGACTGTCTATGGGAAAAGTGGAAGTTGATAGAGATTACCACTCGAGCGATGTTATCTGAGCCACCCCAAGAGTCTGCACCACCGCACACCTTACCCTTAGGTCTTATGCGGTTGTTTTAAGGGGTTATGTAACAAATCGCTAGTAATATATTCATGTATATTATTATTTTTGTATATAATAATGAATATACTTTCTTGTCATTATTGATACATTGTAAATAGTTTTTAAAGTACAAATAGTGTTTTTAGTTATTATTTAATTAAGAAATATATTTTATTAAATTAATGGATTTTTGAATTAAATAATATTTTAATAAATTATTATTATTATTATTAAATTAATTTTATTATATATAAATGATCATATAATTTTATGAATGTAATTATAATTTTTATTAAAGTTTGAAAGTCATTTCTGTCAAAACCCGTGAATTTTCGATAAATGTCGGTTTTTATTTTAAAAGTGAAAATTAACATATTTATAAAATTATTTAGATAAAATAAATGATATTTCTGGAATCAGGACGTCGAAATTACCCAATGGTGAATTTTTCATAATTTTCTGAGATAGTTAAATTTTTGGTTAAAAATTAAATACCGTTTAAATATATAATGTGTTTTATGACATCATAATGACCCAATAGTGATGTAATAAAATACTATAAGCTTTATGTTCGGACAATATATGTTTTACCATTAAAATAATGTGATTTTGGGTTTGTTTGACTTACTTTTCAAAGCATTAATGGACCCCTCAAGACTTATTAAACATCTTGTCTTTTTAAATTATTTTCCATGGGAGTGTGACTCACCTCCACATAAGCAACCCCATTATTTTAAGAAGTTAGGACTTTGGATTTATAAAATATATTTTTCCTCTTCCCTTTTCCAAAAACCATGGGCAAAAACCATGAGGTGATTTGTGGTTTGGATTAGTTTAATGTAAGGGGTCCCAAACCTAAATAATAAAGAATTCACTCATCTTTCCTATATAAACTCACCCAAGCTCCCACTTCCTCCTCACTAAAAGCCTTTGGAGTTCATCCAACCTCTATTATACTCTCTCTAAAATCCTCCCAAGGTGCCCCAAGCTCCCAAGAAGCCTCTCTCAAGCCTCTCTCAAGCCTTTGGAATCACACTTCCAAGTAAAGGTTTTTTCTTCCTTTCTCATTTTTGTCCAATTTTCTTTGAGTTGTTTTGACCATTTAATTTCAATTATGAATGTTGGGGTATGGTTTTTCACCTCCCTCATACTTCCCTCTTTATGTTTGAATGATGGGAGACCCCTTTCTCTCTCATTAAATGCCTCCCATGTACACCCATTACTATGCCGAAATTCCGAAAGGAACTTCTCTCTCCTCATTTACATTCAAGCAATACTTTTGTATCATGAATCTAAATTCCATTACAATTTTTGGTACATGTATATATATGACCTCCTTATTATCCATTACATGTAAATATTATGAGTAACCCCTTTCTCTCTCATCAACCATTTTTATGAATTCTTATGTCACGTCGTTACGCTGCCGAAATCGCACCGATTTTCTAAGCCAATGCCATTGTGTAGTGAATACCATGCTCATTTCTCCATCAAGGGTATTCACCTTTATGCACATTTACTTATTGATTATAAAGTTTCATGTATGAATTCTACATTCCTTTATCATGGAATAAATGATTATGTTTTATGAATCCATGTTTTATGATCCATGTGGCACACTTATGCATGAAATGAAATGTTTAAGAAGGATGCGCCCTTATAGCGCTCCAATGCATTGGGTAAAGTATAGTATCATGACACGTCATGTGCAATGAGTATTGACTCATGATAATTCAAGTACAACGAGGGTTTACTGTGCTCCATGTGTAATGAGGATTTACTCATGCTCCATGTGCAATGAGCTTTGGCTCATGCTAATTCCATGTTAAGTGTTGTTGCCACATTTCTATGTTATGATTATCATGCTTTATCATGCCTTTATGTTCATGTTTCTCTTTTTATCTATTGATATGCCTATTTTCTAACATGTATTGTACTCCTCATGTATTCCATGTTTATTCCCTTACTGGGCTTTATAGCTCACCCCTTTTCTTATGCATGTCCTCAGGTTATTTCATGCAATGCTAAGTATGAGAGAATGTAGTGGTCATGTAAAAGAAGTTTTCAATAAAGATGTTGTATTTCATGTTTTAAGTTGTTATGTAATGATCCTAAGTCCCAAAGACACTAGACCTCTCGATCATCCATGTTGTATCAAGTGAATAGTTTATGTAATAAATCATGTTTAAGTTTGTAATAAAAGTTGGGTTGTCATATGCCTTCAAGACGTCAGTACTTGAGACGCACGGTGTTAGGGGGCACATGGTGTCGGGTTACTTGACAGAGATTCTGGCGTTAGCCGAAACAGGTGACACTCCATGGTGGCTGTTGAGCACCAGTGTAGTTTGTGTTTATTTGTGCATTGTTCTATTTACTACTTTTCTTATAAATGAATGTCTGCTTAAACACTTATACTAGGTACGCACCGTTGGGTGGTATCCTACTGAGATTCGTCTCACACCTTGCACGGGCCCTTCGGGATGCGTGCAAACTTTATGGATTTACGTGCAGGGAAGAGGTCAGCTTCAGGAGCTAGGTTGTATTAGTTGTTGCATGGAGATGGTATGGACCTTGAGGTTCTGTCTAGCTGGAGTCACCAAGTTGTTCTTTATTCTTGAATCAGCATGCTTACCTGTTTTGTAGCTATAGTTGGTTAGCCATTAGCGCCCCTTTTATATTCAGATATGTACGACCTGCTTTGGATGCATGTTTTATTGTTCAGTAGTAGTTACAAGTGATCAACATGCTGTTGTGTTTATTTTTGTTGCTGTTGTTTATATTTATTACTTCCGCTGTTTATTAATATTGAATGTGCTTTTGCTTTGCGGGTCTGGTTCGAGTCTGCTGAGTCATTTATTCCACTACATTTTTATTGTTATACTTGGACCAGTACCATTAATATTATCCTCTGAGAGGGTATAGTCTCCCCACTATACCTATAAGACTCTCGTTGTTAATCAGCAGCCTTTGGCGTTCGGGGAGGTGCACCTAAGGTAGTTGCATCTGACCCGTTTAGCACTGTTCGGGTGGCTGTTCAGGTCCGGGCCGTTACAATATTACTGAAATAAGAATTGTTTTCTTATAAAGGTGGATTCTTTTGAATGATTTGGGATGATTTGTTTGGAAATCGATGTCATGATCAGGCTTTTTTGAGAGGGGGTCGTATGACATCTCGCCTTTTTATTACACAACTTTTCATTACATTTTATAAACAGAGGATCTTTAAAGTTTAGCGTCTTGGAAAAAAGGTACATAATACATGAAAACATATAACATTATTTTAATACTCTTGAAATGTTTCTTGAAATGTTCATCCTAAGTACAATTACTACATCTCATAACCTGAGGACATACATCAAAGGAAAGGGTGAGCATAAGGCCCAGTAAGGGAAAATAGGGAAAACAATTTACATGTGAACTTGAGAAAATATAATAAGAACGTGAGAAAATACCATAAAGGTATGAGAAGAGACATATCATGATAATAAGAACTTGAATCGTATCTTGAAAATGTGGCTACAATATTTAATTTAGACATTCATAAGCATATCACCAAGGTCCATCCCCAAGGTGTCGTAAAAATTACCAAGCTTATTCACCAAAGTATCATAAAACTTGTCATCTCCAGAGATTAATTTCTTTACCCGATGCATTGGAGTAATATCAGGGCACACTCTTAATATGCCTTTATTTTCATGTGATCCACATAGATCATAATCAAACATTTCATAAATAACCTAAAGAGAATAAAAGAAACGAGTTTCATATCAAAATTGTGACGTAACATGATCGTTATGTCATTCATAACCCACAGAAAAGGAATGAGGGTTTTGTGTATGTCAATTCCAGAATCAAATATATCATTTTTATGTCTTGATGAATACACCTGGAAATGAAATGGGTTTGGATATTCACATAAAAAAATAAGAGAATTTTTTGAGAAAAAAGAGAGAGATTTTGAGACGAAAATTTTGCAGCATAACGGCTATGCAACATGGTTTTAGAAAACATTAAAAAGAGAGGGGACAAGGGTCACCCATTCATAAAAGACTCATAATATAGTAGAGAGACAGAATAAAATGGAAATAAGAACATGGTATGGAAACTTGAAAGACATACCACATAGAAGAGAACTTGAATGGAAAAAGAGACTATGATAATTCTCTTACCTTGAAGAGTAACTTCTAAAACTCTAAGATCAGGACCTTGAGGGCTTGGGGGCACTTTGGGAGGACTCCTTAGGAGGAAAAGCTATCAGAGCTTTGAGGGTAATGAATTTGGAATGAAAGAAAATGAAGGAATTACTTGGTATTTATAGTAAAAGAGAGAGTTTGTTATTAATTTGCAAGGATACCTCATCGATGGTATTTGCAAAACCATGGGTTTGCCCATGGTATTTGCCTATGGTTTTGGCCATTTGGGACACATTATATAATATTTTAATCTAAATGAGCCAACCAACAATTTAAATTACATATTACATCATTGTGATGTCATAAAACACACCAGAAACTCAAAATTTGTATTTTTTACTATTCACTGAAAAACAAAACATTTTATAAAAATCTCATAAATTCACCCTAACCTAATATCAATGTTCTGAATTCAAAAATAAACTCAATTTTATGAAAATAATTTTCTAAATATAAGAAATATAATTTTTAAGTAAAATCACTATTTACACAAAAAAATACTAATACTTAACTAATAATTTCTAAAACGGTTATTTATTTATATTATTATATCACATTACCATTCAAGACGCCTAAATTATATTTATACTTACTCAAGTGGGATTATTATCCTATTGGTCGTATTACTATTCATAAGGGTGATAATATTATTCATAATTTGATATTCACCAAAAATTAAGTTGATCTTATCAGACTCTAAATTTCTTACTAATCACAACCGCATATGTCTATTTTTTTAAATCATTTCACATTATTAATTATTTAAAGTATAAAAATTATATTTTAAAATACTATTTTTTTCAATATTCATCAATAATATGAAACTTCTTAGAAAAAAACTAAAAAATCATCATATATTTATTTGGACATTTGAAATTCAAAAATGATGGTTATTTTACCATAATAAAAAATAACAACCTTATTTGTACAAAAGGATTACACAAAGTAACTAAGGTCTCGTTACATAACCCCTTATAACACATGCATAAGACTTAAGAGTAAGGTGTGTAATGATGATAGAATCTTGGGGCGGCCCAGACAACATTGTCTGAGTTGTGATTTCTATCAACTTGAACTTCTCTCGTAGACGATTACGTTCAAGGTTAACATGTTGAAACTCAACTTGAGCTTGATTCCGAACAAAGCCCAGTGATACTACCTCCTTCCTAAGCTCCAGCAAATGAGTTTTGTACGATCTGAGTCTACTGAATGAGGCCATCGACTCTTCTCTCTGCATTAATTATCCATTAATATTTATATTTTAAACAATTATTATAATGTTAAAAATTATTATTGTTTCTAACGGTTATATTGACCAATGGTCATATAACGGTCAAAACCCGATGGTTGCATTTCATTTATACTCATATATTTTTTATTGATTACGACATAATAAGACATACATTTTCAGGAAACAAAAATATTATTCAAAAGTTCGGATCGTTACAGATCAGGTGCAAAAGACAATGAAACTATTGATATTTTTTAATGTTTGTGATAAATTGTATTTGCTAATGTAACTATACAAAACAATGTTTAAAATGTCTATAATAACATCTTTTTTCTTGTATTTGCGATGTCTTTGACATATCCTGTATTTGTTTGTATTTGTTTGTATTAGTTGCTGCAATGTGCTGTAATTTTAACAACACACTGTAGTAATACGACTTTTATCAGTGCTAAATTAGTGATGATAAAGATCCACCTTTATCATTGTTTTTTTAGCACTGATAAAAGTCTTCTTTTATCATTGTTTTTTTAATGTTGATAAAAGGACTTTTCTTTTAGCGATGTTTAGATCAACAACATTTTTTTAGTGCCAATGCATGCCTTTTCTAATTATGTTAAAAACATGTTCTATAATAATTTGTGGGGAAAAGTAGTCGTTGATGAAATAAGCCCGGATCTAATAAAAAATAATAATTGATAAAATTATAATCTCATGATGAATGGTCCAAACTGGCGATAGACAACTTCATTGAACATCGAAGGAGGGATTTGTCGTGCATGCGCACGGGCTTGGTGGTGGCGAATTAAGGCCGGGTAACAAATCAATGGGCCTGGTTAATGGGCCCATTCCATTTTTTTTCAAGCTTTCGGTTGGGCCTTGGGTAAAATGGGCTTGGACTCTGACAAGAGAACATTTACGTACATTTTAACGTACCCGCGACTCTTCCGCGCCCAGCGCCCGTCTGACCGGCTGCCGGAGTGAGCGAGCGAGCGAGCGAGCGAGCGGAGGATGGGCGGAGCGCAAGCAGTGAAGAGGATACATCGAATCAAATTCCCTCGGAGGCATGCGAAATCCTCTGGTTCTCTTACTTTCCCCCAATGTATTTTTGTTTTTTTTTGGGTACTTTAAACACCTTTCTATCTCTTATTCTGTAGACTTGCGTTGAGCTTTGGCGGATATTTTATTGCCTTCCAGATCTTTCTGTTTGATTTTGATGCGGTAAAATTAATAAACAAATACAATTCGAATGTTTTTTTTTTAAAAATTTCTTTGGAACTGTTCCTTGCATGCCGTGCCTGGCGTTTTTTGTCCCGAGTTAGCCGATGGGATTTTTTCCCAATGCTTTTTAGTTTTTTGGTGAATGAATGGTATCTTTGAGGGGTTCTCAGTGACCGACAGGATCTTGCGGGGAGAAACAATCACCGCCCCTCTAATTTGGTTTCAAATCCTTAAAATATAGATTTACTTTATTATCCAAATGCCATGTTAGGTCGACTCGAGTAAATGGAATTCAGTGGATGAATTTTGTGCTTGATTATATCTCATTGTTATGCATCATTCCATGATGCCCCGAAAACCAAAACAAGTCACTCTCTTAAATTTTGGATGATATGGCGTGATGGCAAACCGGCATTGGAGTAATTGTTCATTAATATTATCCAAATTACAATAAATCGATTCACTTTATTCAGCAGCAAAGCATAAACCCAAGAAACAACTCTGATTGTCAAAAATCTCCATGAGCAAAATGAATTCTATTAAACCAAGCTCCTCAAATCTTTGTTTAGTGAGAAATGTAAATCATAGTTGAAATCCCTGAAGACAAGAAAAAGTTGGTGCAAAATCTGGTAATAACTATCAGACATGCACGACAGGGTGCAAATTCTCCTATAAAAAAGCGAGTGGTTGAGGCTTAATCTGCAGATTACATATTTCAATCAATATTAGTTAAAACATTTACAGGATGACTGCAATACATAAGTGATTACAATGTAAGGTCGAGGTTATCAAGCAAAATTGAAATAATATAATTAACAAATAATTGAATCAAATCATCATGTCTTTTTGGACTTTATTATTCTTTCAAAATCCCTTGTTTAACAATAATATAACATTTAGACACCCGACGGCAAGTTAATGGTTATATGCCAATCACAACGAGCCACAAAGCACGTTGATTTGGAAAGCAGTGTATTTATACCCTGGATGAAAATATCTTTTTTCTATTAAATTTCAACTCCGACCCCATTTAATTTGGTTTAGGGTTTGTTTGTTGTTGTTTTATCAAATTTCATCTGATTAATGATGTACTGTATGACTCAAATTGATTTGAATAATCCAAAATTGAAAAAAACTAATTCAAATATGGAACTTAATCAAACCAACGTCTTAATTTTTTTCTAGAAAATGTAATTGATGAGAAGATGCTAGGCCTACAACTGTATGGGAGACTGATAGGACACACGACCAGTGAATCCCCTTTGTATTATAAACATGGAGTATGAGAAGTACAATATAGAGGTGGAAAAGAGAAAAACCAAAAAAGGAGAATACAAGAGAAGGCTTCTTCTCTCCAGCCCAAGCCACCATACCGATTGTCTATATTCTTCCCTCTTTCTGTGCAGTTCCCCTTACTCTTCTTTTTATAACCACTTTCCAGTTCCTCCACCTCCCTATGGGCACCACACTGGATTCCCCACTTATTCTAACCGAATGTTCCCATATTCTCTCTCTTATAACCACTTTTTCCATCTCCCCATGACCCACAACAAGATGTCCACTTTCTAACTACCTATTATAGTTTCTCTCATAGTGACTCTTTTGCCCCTCCTGGAATATTCATTCTGGGCTATGCTGGTGTCATGAACTCTATCTCCCACCCCTCCTTGAGAGGCAGTCTTGTCCTCGAGACTAAGGAAAGGAAACTGATTTTGAGTGATGGATTCCTCTTCCCATGTAGCTTCTTCCGCATGACACCCCTTCCATTTGATTAGCCACCGAGTTACCGCTACCTTTTTCCGTAGAACAACTGCCATGACTTCAGAAGATTTAATATGTTGCATGTAGGGCTAATAGTAATAATTGATGGAGAGGCATTGATCCTTAGATCCATGGGTATGGGGATTTTCTTTCCATTCCTCGATTTTTAATCAGAATAACCACGTGACACAAATGTGATCTTAATGCCAATTGGGGAAGAGTTCCCTCGATGGCCACCTCCAGAAGATCCAATTAAAGATGTAAGAATAGAAGAAAAATATTTCAGATTAGAAGAACGTGGCGCAAAAAATTCTCTAAAAGGGGTTAACTGAACTGTTTCTGTAATAGGTAATGTGTGAAGACGAGTAGGGATATAAGTAGTAGAAGTTTGTTGAGATAAAATCCAAGAGATTGGAAAGGGGCTTGTCGTGGCCCAAAAGTATGTCTAGCGACAGATGGTCGCAGATTGTTAGGAGATTGGCTAAATACACTGAAGTGGAAATGCAGTAGCCATCATACAATTTCCAATGGGCGAAGGAGGAACCTTGTTGCATGCTCGGCCAATGGGAGTGGACACACCTTTACTTTGAGCAGCAGAACGACTCTCGATTAAAAGACCGTGCAACAAAACAGGACGACAATGGTGATTTAGGGTTACTAGTTTGTGGTTTTTTATACAGGACGACAATGGTGATTTAGGGTTACTGGTTTGTGGTTTTTTATAATGCGTCCTTTCTACACACGCACGCCAAACAATTTCCCAGATGCTCCTAGCTTCAGATGATCCAAAGGCTGTTAACATAAATGTCTCATCAGATGCTGCTTCTAAGATTAAAGACCCACATATAAAGATTTGTGTACATAATTGATGTTGCTGCATATCTGTGAAAGGTTGCTGAAATAACACAGGGCTAGAAGCTTGTAACATCCCGGGTTTTTGAGTCGGGTCGAAAACCACTCCCGATTTGAACTTTTCAATTAGTGGGGGTGCCGTTTTCCAATCCGATGGTCAGAACTCAATTCTGAGAGTTCCATCAGCTTTATATCGTGTTTTTACATGAGTTTCAAGCTTTGGCTGATGCCTCTGGTGTTTCGGTTTAGTTTCAGAAGCGTAGAGGCCAAATGACCTGTTTTGGGTTGCAGGCCGAAGGCGCACGGTTTGGGGTAAACCGTGCGGGCTCTTTGAGGTAACCGTGCTCCCTGTTTTTGAACTACCTCACAGTTTGGGTAAACCGTGTGGGTGAGGCGCACGACCGTGCGGTTTGTCTGCAATAGTTGCAGAGGGCCAGTGCACGGTTTGCACATGTTCAGTGCAAACCGTGCAGCAGGCCGCACGGGTGCTGCCACTTAGGCAGTGCCTATGTACTATAGCCCACACGATTTGCGCACAGTTTGGAGAACCGTGCGACCCTTACGAGGTTCTTTTTTTAAGTTTTTCTTTATTTTTCTATTTTTTCTTGTTTCCTTCTTTTTTCCCTTCTTTCTCCTTGTCGCCACCACAACAGGGGGGGGAGCTCCTCCATTCCCTCCTCCCTCCTCTTTTGATCCCACTTCTTCGTCTTTGATTTGTTCTTCGATCGGTTGGTGGCGTTGGATGCGCATCAGTAAGGCTAACCTCACCCCAGCCTCTTCTTCGTTTTGTTTTCGCCTCGCGGAGCGCAGAATCCGTTTGAGACGTTTTGCCCCATTTTCAGGGCATAATACGGAAACTCAAATCTACGTCAAATCGCTTCGAGTTAGAGTTTGAGATCGGACGTGCTTACGTCTACGAGTTTAAGTTAGGTGGTGCATATCAAAATCTAATTTTTATCAAACTCATTATATATGTATATATAAAATAATAATCAAAATATAATTATTATTTTATTAAAAAGAAAAATATATAAATTCATACTACTGGGGTCTGGATACATCATCCCTTATTGCATCGATGTACACCCTAAGGGGAAGGTGTGTGATGGTGGTTCTTTCTTGAGGTGATTCGACGAACATGGTTTGGGCGAACGATTTCGCCCATGTTTCAGTTGTTGAATCTTGGCTTGAGCTCGGTCAAGGGCAAAACTCAGTGATGCCATTTCCCTCGAAATCTTCGATAAATGAGCTTCATAGGGTACGATTCTACTCGTTGTGACCATCATTTCTTCATTCTATGTCAATTAGATCTTATCATAACCCTTATTATATTATAATCTTAATGGTCACTGTAGAATGACTATATTATCAACGATTATAATGCTTAATGGTCTTTTAAGCCCGGCTTGTCATACCACTACTGACCTACTAGTCGGGGTCATGACATGGATGGTTCGATCATGCGTGGTTTGAGACCTGGGCAGGATGGTGACAATGTCAATCAATGCAATTAGAGTAGCATGAGGGTTCTTGTGGTTTATCTTCGAGGGGTTAGGGGGCTCGTCAATGGATAATGTTGCTATTGTGGTGGTTGCCAAGGTTTTACAACGACATTGAGAAGATGGGGTTGGGTACATGGTGGATGATAGTCGTGTTGTCATTGAGACCGATATAGAATGATATCGAGGTCAACGGTGGCAGGTTGAGTTGCAATGGCAATCAGAATGTGTAATGCACCTAGTATGCTTGCGGATCGTGCCAGTGGTGGTACCTCATGACATTCAAAGTGACCACTCTTTAACCCCCTAAACACAATGTCCCTATGTGATTGGGTTTGCAAAGTCCATGTTTTATTCCAAATAGCTATGGCAGGTACAATGGCCATATCCATGGGTAGAATCGAATGACACCTGACATGGGTTGTTCACTTCTATGCCAATTGGCACCCCACTGGGGAAGATGCACCGAGTGGGCGGGTTCCCAATGTGGGTGGAGAAAACCAGTTGATGGGTCAATGCACTTTGCGCCGGGTTCCTGGGCTCCTTGCGGCGATGTGGATACGATGGACATCTGCTATGCATCAATGGCCGACTTCATCAAGAGGGAGTTGTGGTTGGGAGGAGGTTCCATTTCAAAAAGCTCTTTTTTTTCATTGTAATATAGGGTGTGGTACCTTTTATTGACATATAGATGTTGGTGGTCGGTGAAAGAGAGAAAACAATAAGAATCCAGGTGCTCCTTGGCTTGGAATACACGATGTATCCCTAAGAATGACTAGGTCGCACTCCGATACGGGTCAAGAGGGCGAAAAAAACAAGATAAGTAGAGAGAGTGCTCGAAACCGCCCTCCTATTCGTTTGGGGATGGTGTGCTCAGGAGAGATCTGAGGTTGGAAATCACGTGTTTGGCATTGGAACGGTCGCCCACTCAAGAGGGTTGCGCAGTTGCCATGGGAACGACTGAGAGCACTCACAAATCATGGGTTGCGGGGACCAACGACGCTCAAATCCACAAGAGATGGGTGGCGATTGGTGTTTCTGGTAGTAGGGAAAAGAGTGAGGTTGGGCGGATGGAAGTGAGGTCGAATCAGGCGGAAGAGGCAAGGTGCTGTCTCTTTCAAGGGTGAGGTGGTAGGAACAAAGGGAGGGAAGCGAGTTGAGCACAAGTTTTCTAGATCAAATTCCAATGCTGCAATTGGATGCATTCACCTATTGGACACAATTCAATTTGTTATGCCTAGTACTCTCGACATGCTATATATATATGAGCCTGGTTAGAGTTCGGGAGTTGAGCTGCATTTGGAAAGTATGGTTTCACCTACAAACGCCGGGAAGGACCTTACTGTTAAAAGAGATAGACATGATGTTCCGCTTTTAAGATGAATTCAACCATGGGTTTCGCACCGATGTAGACTATTTGTCTGAATATTGATGCCAAGTATCCATTGGTGTACGGGCATGGGCTGGTACTAGGGTCACCGGATCAAACGACTTGGGCTTTTGGGCATCGGAGAAATCACTGGGCAACTAGGCATAGAAGGCCATATCAGTTGGCTATTGAGGTCGGATCTCACTGAGAGGGGGTCGCCATGTTGTACGAAGATTTTGTTAGTGCATGTTCTACTCAGGCAGAACAGTCTGTTTTACTACCATGCGGACACTCAGTGAAAGATGGTGTGCCTTTGTCATTGAAATGGACCTTGGGTTTCGGGGTTGGGCATCTCCTGATATTGACATCACGATACAGAGCGGTGGGAAGAGATCGGATCAGCCAGAGGTCAATGTTTTGGCCATCTCAAGGGTACCTGGGTGGTCGTGAAGCTATTTGTATTGGATCTGGTATGGGGCTTCCGAACTCCAATCCAACTACAATGAGACTTGACACATTGCGATGTGGGGCTTAGACAAGGTTGAACGGGAGATTACCTCAAAATGGAAGTGGGAAGGCCTAGTACTCATCGGTCATCAAATGCACAATTCTTGAAATGGGGGTAGATCGTTTCATTGGCTTGGTCATTGGGTCACTCTGTCTTTTTTGATGAGGCACTCTTGGACAAATACACTCACAAATGGGTACTCGCTTTGCGTTCCATTTACAGCTTCGAGCGGGCAATGCACCTACTTCCACTCCTTTAAGCCAATTGGGTATTGCTATATTGGAATTGAAATGGTGGTTGAAGTGGTGTTATGGGGTGGGGGTATGCAGCGGAAGGCACTCGAGGCATGTGATTGGCATCGTACATCAGGTTGTCGATGTATATTGACATTGAAACAACATGGGGGTGGGGTGGAAAGCAAGGATTGGCCGAGTGGAGAAGGTGGTTTGATCTCGGCGGTTCTCTATCATCGCATGAGGTTTTTCAGGGGGGGTTTCCATGTCTCCCCTCTGTAGAGCCGCAACCCTTCTCCGTGAAACTGTGGTCTGGCACCCTTCCTGACTGCTAGCTCCACATGTTGAGCCAACCACATCACCTGCAACAGAGTCTCTAGATTGTGGATGCGAACCCGACATCGAATTTCTTCTTGCAAACCATGAAGAAAATTCCCGACATATTGCAGTTTCAGTTGGTGTGGAATAAGTGATGCTAGATATTTGAACTGCTCGATATATCACTGAACAGATCCCTTCTGCTGTACTGCTGCCAACACTTTGGATTTTGGATTTCTAATTTGCTGAAACGCTCTATCAACTCCTCTTTGAATACTTGCCAAGTTAATTCCGGGTGCACCTCTTCCAAAATAGTAAACCAGTGAATAGCGACTCCTTCTATACTGACCCGAGCGAGCAATATTTTTGACTCCTCTGCCATCTGGTTGATTCGTAAGTGTTGGAGTCTCTATTCCACATCGGACTTGTGGTCCGATGTGGAGTTTATCATTCATTATAAAAGAATGCCTCCTCCTCACTTTGAGGTAAGGAGGCAAGGGGAATTCACCATTTACATGGTATCAGAGGGATTTACTCCCGACCCTCCCTCCTGAATTTTTTCTTCTTCTCCCTTCCTTTAGGGTTTCCCCGTCCGGGGGGCGGCGACTCCAATCCAAATAGCTGCCGCCCCCCTCCCTCTGTTGCTCCTGCCGACCATCATTCCCGGCGGCCCTCCCTGCCCCGGCACTCTCCCCGTCGTGCATCCCGTCGCCCCCATCGGCCCCGGTGCGCCTCTGCGTCGCGCCTCGTCCCGACGACCCTCCCAGCGCGCGCTCGTCCTGCACGCGATCCTCCCGGCGGCCCTCCTGCCTGACGCGACTCCCGGCTCCCCGGCGTCCCGGCTCCCCGCGTCGCCCTCCCGTGGCTCCCCGCGTCGCCCTCCTGCCTGGCGCGGCTCCCCGGCGGCCCTCCTGCCTGGCTCGGCCCCTTCTCCCCTGCGGCGATCTTTCCGCCTCCCGCGGCGTTCCTCTGCTCTCGATCCAGCCGCGACGGATCTTCCCCCCCTGCCGCATCTCCGGCGGATTCCGGCGGTTGATCCTCCTTTCGGCCGTGACTCCCGGCGGCGCTCCTACAACCCGCGACTCCCGCACATCCCGTCGACGGTTCTTCCCGAAGGCGGTTCCAGGCGCAACTCCCGGCGACCTCGCCTGCTGCTCTCCGGCGTCCAGACCCGACGACCTCCATGCGCGTCAGCCCGCGACTCGCCTCTTCCCTCTGCGCGACGGACGCCGGCTCCCCCAATCCCGGCGGAATCCCTCTGCGCGCTCCGACGACCCCTTTTTTTTTCTGGCGTTTCTCCCGCACGCGACTCTCCAGCGGCTCCTTTTTTTTTCTGGCAGCTTCTCTCGCCCGACGGTCCACTGCTTGTCGGCCATCCCATCGACGGCTCCATGTGCGGCACCTCCTGCCCGGCGGTTCTCCCCCCCTGCCGACCATCCCTTCCTGGCGGACTTCTATTCCTGCCGGCTCCTCCAGCAGCCGGCCTCCAGCAACCGGCCTCCATCCCCGCCGGCTCCTCCAGCAGCCGGCCTCCAGCAACCGGCCTCCACCCTTGCCGGCCCCTCCACACCGGCGGCCTCCTCCGGTTTCCAGCGCCGCCTCCCGGCCTCCTGCTCCCTCGCCGGCCTCCTCCTCCGCTTCTCTTCCGGCAGCCAGCCGACACCCGTTTCTCCCAGCGGCTGCCCTGCTTCAAGTTTCGGCTCTTCGGCACCTCCTGCGGCATCCCCGCTTCGCCGGCATCTCCTGACGACTCCCGACAGCCGCATCTCTATCCACCGGCACGCCCATTCGCTGGCGCAACAGCTCGACCACCTAGGATTTGGGCCCGTTGGCGCCGCTAGACCCCGCAACACTTCTGCGGAATCCCCGCCTCCCGTTGCCGGCCCCGCAAATGCGGTTTTCCCGGTGCTAGTTTGGATTTCCCGGCGTTTCATCGACCGGCCCCACTAGTGCGGCATTCCTGGCGTTCCGTCAACCGGTCGGTCTGAGTGGTTTCTTTTGCTGCGCCTGCAACATCATCCATCCATCATCGTAAGGGGGAGCTGCGATCGTGAGGGGGAACATCAGTCTTGCAGCCTTTTATTTTATTTTATTTCGTCTTGTTTTGTCATCAAGCTGGGTATGTCCAGCTTGAGGGGGAGTGTTTGCAGCTTGTTGCTTGCTTTGTTTTTTCTTTATGTGTCCAAGCTAGGTACACCTAGCTTGAGGGGGAGTGTTGGAGTCTCTATCCCACATCGGACTTGTGGTTCGATGTGGAGTTTATCATTCATTATAAAAGAACGCCTCCTCCTCACTTTGAGGTAAGGAGGCAAGGGGAATTCACCACCTACAGTAAGTATAACTCGGCGCGATTGTTCTAGCCTCGTGGATCCTTGCCATCGAACACTGGTAGTTTGTCCTGTCAAATAGCTAGCATAGAATTAGAAGTGCTGTTAGACGTAGTTACCATCACGATTGTACCTTCATTCAATTTTTCTTTGATACCAACTTCTGACGAGTGCGCTCCGGATTCCGCCATGAGATCTGATGGGCACGTGTCGTCCTGCATTGGGCATTTTCTCCATGCGTGGCACCAGACTGGACATGGATTTCCAGAGTAATGCTAAATTTTTCATTTCCCGTGTAAAAGTTGCTACTGTCAACTCCTGCCTAGACACTGTCAATTCAAGGCGTTCCATGCGCTAGTCCCTTCTTTCTTCGACATGTCCCACACGTTGCTCTATCCCTTCAAGCTGAGCTTGGAGCCTCGTCTCCATCGTCACTGTTCCCTCTGTCTGTACGCTTTGTATCCGGCATGTCAAACTAAAAGTGATAAATTACTTGGAGCCAATCGGTCCACCAAGGACTGCTATGCATTTATTGCTAAATACGTATCAAAATTACAGTGGAGAGGAGTGGAGAAGAAAACTAGATGAGTTACATGAGAGGAAGGACTCTCCACTCTCCCGCTTATGCCAATTGGACGACTGTCAATACAGAAGATTCCCTGCCTCCCAATCTCTCTCCCCTGCGCCCTTATACATTTTGTTTTGCCCCTCACGTGGGCAACTAACTATCCCCTTCTACACCCACCAGTAAGACCTTCTTTCCACTTCTAGAATACACTTTCCACATGCCCGAACTATCTTGGGCTCTATTAGCATGTAATATGAAGATCCACTATTATGTTGGCAAAGGAGTTTAGTTAAACTGTTGCTTGGTGAGCAGCCCATTCATTTGATGATCGGAGTGCTGGATTGTAATGAGCCAATGGCAAGTGCTGATTATATGGTCGGATCACTGTCTTGAACAGTTTTGAAGAGTAGAGAGAGAGCTGGCTCGGTGATTAAAGAGAGAAAAGCTGGCTGATATGTTGAGAAACCATTCAAGGATTGTTTAGCATGAAGGCTGTTGAATACAGTGAACAATATGACTTGCATGGAAGTTTAGAGAAATTGAGTTCGAAGCTGGAGTATTGAGGTAGTGGTGATATATATAAATACTAAAAAATGAGTATTTATATGGTGCGGGACTTTGGAATTGAAGCTGAGGAGGTTGGAAATATTATGATATTTTTCTAAGTCATTAAAGTTGTTTTGATGTCTATTTGGAATGAGTGGAGAGCCCTGCGATGAATTAAAGAAGTTCTGGATTGATTTGAAGAAGTTCTGGAATTTTGGAGTTGGAGCGGAAATTTGACAAAGTATCTCCCTTGTATTTCATAAAGGCCATCCTGGACAGCTAACTGGAAAAATGGCCCAAGGCATGGAAATGCGTAAGAGTCATTTGGAAATTCATAATGGTCATCCAGAACAACCGACTGAAGAATTAACAAAGACATGAAGTTTTCCTAAGGGTCTTCATGGAATTCGTAAGAGTAATTTCGAAGCAGGGCAAGAGAATTTGGCAAAGGCACAGACCCATGCTGAAAACATAAGAGTCATCTTGAGATTTCGTTTGACAAAGGTATGAAGTCCACCTTGAGTGCGTATGGGTAATTCTGAAGATCAAAGTGTAGAATTTGGCAAAGGGATGATTTCATAAGAGTCATCTGAAAATTCATAGGGGCCATTGATCTGACACGTAAGAGTCCTCTTCTGAGTTGCAGGCAGAAAATTGACGAAGTCGTGAGAGACACTGTGCTTTGTAAGAGTCATCAGTCAGCCGCGTAAGAGTCATCTGACAAAGCGTTAGAGTCATTTAGTCTTATGAAAATGTTGCTGATTGAAAACCTGGCAAAGGGAAGGGACCTACAGCTTCATGTAAGAGTAATTTATGAAAAAAAAGTAAACAAATGTTTCGTAAGGGTCACCTCGAGTCCAACAATTAGAAAAACATGAGAAGTTAAGATTTCCAGAAGATGGATTTTAAAAATAAATCAGGTGATGCTTAGATTTTTCTTCATTGGATTAAACATCACATTTAATCAAAAGAGTTTGTGATTCTTGCTGAGAATTGAGGAGTTGATTTCCACGCTGTGAAGAGCTGTGCTACACTTCAACAAGAGTCTTACTATGTTTTTCATACAGTTGTGAACATTGATTTATTACGGGTGTTTGTGGAAATATTTTGAGAAGAATCTCGATCTATTTGGCAGAATTATATGAGAATTTAATTCGGTTGGGATTAATTGAGATTAAAATGAGAAAAAAGTTATTCATGGAATACCCTGAGAGACAAGTAGTTATGAGAAGGAATATTTTTTTGAGATTGTGGGAGCAAGGCCACATGGTTCGATTGTGAAAATGAGATGGAGATCACAGCACCGTGATTGGAGGAGATTTTCTATTTTGAGTTTTATAGAAAATATATTCTGGTGACCTCAAATATAAAATGTGAGAAGAAGAAAGAGATAGATGGTTGGAAAAGAAGAGAATTGAGAGAACCCGATAATGCTTTGAAGAGGAAGAGCTTACTATGCATTGAGTAAGAAGAATCATAAGAGACCCACGAGAGTCTGAGAGCTAATCCAGTTCGTCGAAGCATAAAGAGGAGGAAGAAGAGAAACGGGTTCAGTGTCCTTTTCCTGTGATACCCAACATTGCAGAAGTTGATGATAGGAGAAAGAAGAAGAGTCAAGGGCACGACCGGCACTACTACTACCGTATGATCTGTGTCAAAGCACTTGAAGAATATTGAGGAAGAAGACAACATAAAGTTCGTCCTACCTACATGCGCTGATTATTCTGAGTTTGAGTTGAGGAAGACCAGTGACCCAGATCTGCCTAAGGTTAGGTTGCTTGGTAACTTGCAAAGACCGATTTGCATGCAGTTGCAGAGATTATCTACAGATTTCCGAAGACTCTGCGGAGGAAGGAGATCTGATTTCTTTGATACAGCGATATCCGGTTTTGATTGGTGATCTTCTTCTGAAGGTTTGGAGGGCCGTGTTGAAAACTGGTCGAAACTAGTGTGATACCTGTTCTTGGGTTCCGGATGATACCTGTCCCGTTGTAACACTTGCGAAAAAAGTGGAAATTCTGTGACCCGGACTCGACTCGATCACAACAAGGAGTAGGTGCCCACATCGGATCCCTGACCCTAAAAATACAGTGTTGCTCTTTATTTCCTGCATTTGCATGTGGTATTGTGTGTCAGAGAATCATAAACAGATTCACTTATATGTTAACCGGTAACAGGGGTTCAAATACTGAGAGGGGTAAAAGTTTGAAAGGGAAACCTGGCAAAGGGAAGGGACCTACAGTTTCATGTAAGAGTAACTTATGAAAAAAAAGTAAACAAATGTTTCGTAAGGGTCACCTCGAGTCCAACAATTAGAAAAACATGAGAAGTTAAGATTTCCAGAAGATGGATTTTAAAAATAATTCAGGTGATGCTTAGATTTTTCTTCATTGGATTAAACATCACATTTAATCAAAAGGGTTTGTGATTCTTGCTGAGAATTGAGGAGTTGATTTCCATGCTGTGAAGAGCTGTGCTACACTTCAACAAGAGTCTTACTATGTTTTTCATACAGTTGTGAAGATTGATTTATTATGGGTGTTTGTGGAAATATTTTGAGAAGAATCTCGATCTATTTGGCAGAATTATATGAGAATTTAATTCGGTTGGGATTAATTGAGATTAAAATGAGAAAAAAGTTATTCATGGAATACCCTGAGAGACAAGTAGTTATGAGAAGGAATATTTTTTTGAGATTGTGGGAGCAAGGCCACATGGTTCGATTGTGAAAATGAGATGGAGATCACAGCACCGTGATTGGAGGAGATCTTCTATTTTGAGTTTTATAGAAAATATATTCTGGTGACCTTAAATATAAAATGTGAGAAGAAGTAAGAGATAGATGGTTGGAAAAGAAGAGAATTGAGAGAACCCGATACTGCTTTGAAGAGGAAGAGCTTACTATGCATTGAGTAAGAAGAATCATAAGAGACCCACGAGAGTCTGAGAGCTAATCCAGTTCGTCGAAGCATAAAAAGGAGGAAGAAGAGAAACGGGTTCAGTGTCCTTTTCCTGTGATACCCAACATTGTAGAAGTTGATGATAGGAGAAAGAAGAAGAGTCGAGGGCAAGACCGGCACTACTACTACCTTATGATCTGTGTCGAAGCACTTGAAGAATATTGAGGAAGAAGACAGCATAAAGTTCCTCCTACCTACACGAGCTGATTATTCCGAGTTTGAGTTGAGGAAGACCAGTGACCCAGATCTGCCTAAGGTTAGGTTGCTTGGTAACTTGCAAAGACTGATTTGCATGCAGTTGGAGAGATTATCTACAGATTTCCGAAGACTCTGCTGAGGAAGGAGATCTGATTTCTTTGATACAGCGATATCTGGTTTTGATTGGTGATCTTCTTCTGAAGGTTTGGAGGGCCGTGTTGAAAACTGGTCGAAACTAGTGTGATACCTGTTCTTGGGTTCCGGATGATACCTGTCCCTTTGTAACACTTGCGAGAAAAGTGGAAATTCTGTGACCCGGACTCGACTCGATCACAACAAGGAGTAGGTGCCCACATCGGATCCCTGACCCTAAAAATACAGTGTTGCTCTTTATTTCCTGCATTTGCATGTGGTATTGTGTGTCAGAGAATCATAAACAGATTCACTTACATCTTAACCGGTAACAGGGGTTCAAATACTGAGAGGGGTAAAAGTTTGAAAGGGAAACCTGGCAAAGGGAAGGGACCTACAGTTTCATGTAAGAGTAACTTATGAAAAAAAAGTAAACAAATGTTTCGTAAGGGTCACCTCCAGTCCAACAATTAGAAAAACACGAGAAGTTAAGATTTCCAGAAGATGGATTTTAAAAATAATTCAGGTGATGCTTAGATTTTTCTTCATTGGATTAAACATCACATTTAATCAAAAGGGTTTGTGATTCTTGCTGAGAATTGAGGAGTTGATTTCCATGCTGTGAAGAGCTGTGCTACACTTCAACAAGAGTCTTACTATGTTTTTCATACAGTTGTGAAGATTGATTTATTACGGGTGTTTGTGGAAATATTTTGAGAAGAATCTCGATCTATTTGGCAGAATTATATGAGAATTTAATTCGGTTGGGATTAATTGAGATTAAAATGAGAAAAAAGTTATTCATGGAATACCCTGAGAGACAAGAGTAGTTATGAGAAGGAATATTTTTTTGAGATTGTGGGAGCAAGGCCACATGGTTCGATTGTGAAAATGAGATGGAGATCACAGCACCGTGATTGGAGGAGATCTTCTATTTTGAGTTTTATAGAAAATATATTCTGGTGACCTTAAATATAAAATGTGAGAAGAAGTAAGAGATAGATGGTTGGAAAAGAAGAGAATTGAGAGAACCCGATACTGCTTTGAAGAGGAAGAGCTTACTATGCATTGAGTAAGAAGAATCATAAGAGACCCACGAGAGTCTGAGAGCTAATCCAGTTCGTCGAAGCATAAAGAGGAGGAAGAAGAGAAACGGGTTCAGTGTCCTTTTCCTGTGATACCCAACATTGCAGAAGTTGATGATAGGAGAAAGAAGAAGAGTCGAGGGCAAGACGGACACTACTACTACCGTATGATCTGTGTCGAAGCACTTGAAGAATATTGAGGAAGAAGACAGCATAAAGTTCCTCCTATCTACATGAGCTGATTATTCCGAGTTTGAGTTGAGGAAGACCAGTGACCCAGATCTGCCTAAGGTTAGGTTGCTTGGTAACTTGCAAAGACGGATTTGCATGCAGTTGTAGAGATTATCTACAGATTTCCGAAGACTCTGCTGAGGAAGGAGATCTGATTTATTTGATACAGCGATATCCGGTTTTGATTGGTGATCTTCTTCTGAAGGTTTGGAGGGCCGTGTTGAAAACTGGTCGAAACTAGTGTGATACCTGTTCTTGGGTTCCGGATGATACCTGTCCCGTTGTAACACTTGCGAAAAAAGTGGAAATTCTGTGACCCGGACTCGACTCGATCACAACAAGGAGTAGGTGCCCACATCGGATCCCTGACCCTAAAAATACAGTGTTGCTCTTTATTTCCTGCATTTGCATGTGGTATTGTGTGTCAGAGAATCATAAACAGATTCACTTATATCTTAACCGGTAACAGGGGTTCAAATACTGAGAGGGGTAAAAGTTTGAAAGGGAAACCTGGCAAAGGGAAGGGACCTACAGTTTCATGTAAGAGTAACTTATGAAAAAAAGTAAACAAATGTTTCGTAAGGGTCACCTCGAGTCCAACAATTAGAAACACATGAGAAGTTAAGATTTCCAGAAGATGGGTTTTAAAAATAATTCAGGTGATGCTTAGATTTTTCTTCATTGGATTAAACATCACATTTAATCAAAAGGGTTTGTGATTCTTGCTGAGAATTGAGGAGTTGATTTCCATGCTGTGAAGAGCTGTGCTACACTTCAACAAGAATCTTACTATGTTTTTCATACTGTTGTGAAGATTGATTTATTACGGGTGTTTGTGGAAATATTTTGAGAATAATCTCGATCTATTTGGCAGAATTATATGAGAATTTAATTCGGTTGGGATTAATTGAGATTAAAATGAGAAAAAAGTTATTCATGGAATACCCTGAGAGACAAGTAGTTATGAGAAGGAATATTTTTTTGAGATTGTGGGAGCAAGGCCACATGGTTCGATTGTGAAAATGAGATGGAGATCACAACACCGTGATTGGAGGAGATTTTCTATTTTGAGTTTTATAGAAAATATATTCTGGTGACCTCAAATATAAAATGTGAGAAGAAGAAAGAGATAGATGGTTGGAAAAGAAGAGAATTGAGAGAACCCGATACTGCTTTGAAGAGGAATAACTTACTATGCATCGAGTAAGAAGAATCATAAGAGACCCACGAGAGTCTGAGAGCTAATCCAGTTCGTCGAAGCATAAAGAGGAGGAAGAAGAGAAACGGGTTCAGTGTCCTTTTCCTGTGATACCCAACATTGCAGAAGTTGATGATAGGAGAAAGATGAAGAGTCGAGGGCAAGACCGACACTACTACTACCGTATGATCTGTGTCAAAGCACTTGAAGAATATTGAGGAAGAAGACAACATAAAGTTCCTCCTACCTACATGCGCTGATTATTCCGAGTTTGAGTTGAGGAAGACCAGTGACCCAGATCTGCCCAAGGTTAGGTTGCTTGGTAACTTGCAAAGACCGATTTGCATGCAGTTGGAGAGATTATCTACAGATTTCCGAAGACTCTGCTGAGGAAGGAGATCTGATTTCTTTGATACAGCGATATCCGGTTTTGATTGGTGATCTTCTTATGAAGGTTTGGAGGGCCGTGTTTAAAACTGGCCGAAATTAGTGTGATACCTGTTCTTGTGTTCCGGATGATACCTGTCCCGTTGTAACACTTGCGAGAAAAGTGGAAATTCTGTGACCCAGACTCGACGCGATCACAACAAGGAGTAGGTGCCCACATCGGATCCCTGACCCTAAAAATACAGTGTTGCTCTTTATTTCCTGCATTTGCATGTGGTATTGTGTGTCAGAGATGTAGGTTCCGAGCGCAGCGGAAGCGCGTTGGTGGGTTTGCCCAACTTTAATTTTAACGTTAAACAACGTTTAATCCGAGATCCGTCACGATATAAAACGCCGAATCTTCGTAATAGAACGAAGAACGAAAAGAAAAGAAGAGTCCCATAACCCTTGAGGAGGATCATTATATGTTGATTATAATTAATTTAATTAATGCATAAGAATTACCTCATTGGAATTCTTTCTTCGTTGATGTGTCTTGTCACGATTTGGTGATCCGTCGTTGCGTCGTAGAATCCAAGTGTAGGATTCCTCTAGTGGTGATCCACACGTGTGTCACGTATCTCCAGACGTCGCCGAAGGGATCTCCGGGTGCTAGCGCGGAAGAACCTTCGCTTGCGATGTCCGCCTTCGACCGCCTTGATCCGGTGGAGGATCTTGCTCTCGTAACTTGAGGGCGTTCTTGGTGGAAAGAGAATTCTCTCTTGGCTTGAGAGTATTTCCAAATCCGTTGTGCACAACAATGACTCTTCAAAATGTTGGGGTTGCGAGGATATTTATAATCGGGTTTGAGGTTAATAGAGTTATGACAATAAGTAAATGCGTTACGCGTTTTATTTATTTCATTAACTCTTATTGAAAACCCCCATGTCGAATTATTAATTTCTTGACATGCGCCACGCTGATTATAATAAATATCATTTAATAAAACAATATTAAATCCTCAAAATCCCAACTGGAAAAACTACACGGCGTGTAATAATTAATACACGGCGTGTATTTGTTTTCCATAAAACTACACGGTGTGTATATTTAATATACACGGCGTGTACTTTTATTTTCCATTTTTCTCCACCACATTTATTAGACCTTTAGTAATGACTATTTATTTCTTAAATAAATGTAACTGCATTACTCGCTAATAAATATATTATTTCGTCCACAATATATTCTCTCGAATAACTAGTGTCAAAATAAATGCGATCAGACATCCTTAAATAATTATTAAACCACAGTCGGGAATAATATTTATTTAACTTGTTAAATTAATATTTAACTAAGATACATGGACACACTTAGTGTGTGACCCTCTAGGCCTCTTTCTCAGTGGCATTAGGCTGAGCTTGCCTAAAGTCCAAGGTTAGCGTCTAGCAACATGCCAAGGCACCCATAGAGAAAGAAGTTAACGCCGCAATGACGTGTCACCTCCTACGAACGCTTACCGTGTAATATAATCCCTTTGTCTCGATATCTCCAATCAAGCGGGTTGCATGCTAGTGCCATCAACCCATATGCTTGATTATTCTTTCTTTGACTTCTCGAAATTGAACTTGCCCATACCTTACCATTGCCATGGATTTATTTAGGCTATATCAATTCCATCAAAGGGCCTGAGATATCTACTTCCGTTATGGAACAGAAGGGACAAATCTTTTCTCGCATTATCTATTAATGCGGTATTACTCGTGACGCACCCAACGTATCCTACCTCGCTGCGAACAGTGTGTCGTCACAGTTTTCGTCAATACATCTAAGTGCGCGAGTTGTAATACCCATTAATAATAATCTTAAAGTCTAAGGACCAATACACACGTCCGCAGATAGGAACATCCAATGACACTATGAAATGCGGATTTCCTACTGGCGGGTCTCGTTCTCATAATATCCTCCTGAATATTACCAAGGGCGCACACCATGAGAAGGTGCCTCAAAGTTTTATGAGTCCTCACCCCTAATGACCTGTATTATTTGTGTCCATCAAATAATATCATCCGACCATAGAACATACATTCAAGAACTGTGTTATGGCACTTTCGGGTTCTCATCATAGTAGGGATCCGCTACGACCCTTTAATGCAACAGCTGTCCTTAGGACATTATCACATGACATGTCACGCAGAAGAACAATCAAGATGTGATAAAGCTTTTATTTAATGAATAAAGTACAAAGTAGTTGGTTCTAGACCACCAACTCCAACAGACTCTCACTTGGACTAGAGCCAACTGCTAACAACCTTTAACCCGCTAGCTCTCACATGATATTAATGCTTTTGCTGAGATAGACCTTTAGTCATGGGGTCCGCCACGTTCTCTTCCGTGAACACTCTGCTCACTGCAAGTTCACCCCTTTGATAGAAATCCCTCAAGAGGTGATACTTCCGGAGTATGTGCTTTGTCCGTTGATGTGACCTTGGTTCTTTTGTAGGAGCCACCGCTGCAATATTATCACAATACAATGTAATGGGATCTTTACTGCTAGGCACCACATCAAGCTCCTGGACAAAGTTCCGAATCCAGACGGCTTCCTTGGCTGCATCAGAAGCCGCTATATACTCGGACTCCGCTGTAGAATCGACGACAACTGGCTGCTTTGAACTCTTCCAGTTCACAGCTCCTCCATTGAGACAGAAAACATATCCAGATTGCGACTTCAGATCATTCTGATCTGTTTGAAAACCAGCATCAGCATACCCTCTGATGATAAGCTCCTCGTCTCCTCCATACACCAGGAACATATCCTTAGTTCTTCTCAGATACTTAAGGATAGTCTTAACAACAGTCCAATGCTGTTCTCCTGGATCTGCTTGATATCTGCCTACCATGCTCAGTGCATAGGCAACATCAAGCTTGGTACATAACATGACATACATGATGGATCCTATAGCCGAAGCGTATGAGATCTTGCTCATCCTATCTTTCTCCCGTTGTGTCTGGGGACATATTTTCTTAGAAAGATGTAAGCCATGTGACACTGGAACCAATCCCCTCTTGGATTTTTCCATACTAAATCTCTTTAGTATCTGGTCAATGTATGTACCCTGACTTAGTCCAAGCAGCCTCTTGGATCTGTCACGAATGATCTTGATCCCTAGAATGTAGGCTGCTTCTCCTAAGTCCTTCATGGAGAAACACTTGTTCAACCAGTCCTTAACTGACTGTAAGGCTGGTACGTCGTTTCCAATAAGCAATATGTCATCAACATATACCACTAGGATGACGACTGCATTCCCATTAAACCGCTTATAAACACATGGCTCACATTCGTTCTTAATGAAACCAAATTCCTTTATGGCTTCATCAAATCGAATGCTCCATGACCTGGATGCTTGCTTCAATCCATAAATGGATTTCTGCAACTTGCAAACCCGTTTGACTTCACCTGGTGTCACAAACCCTTCTGGTTGTGTCATATAGACATCTTCCTGAAGGTTTCCGTTAAGGAATGCTGTTTTGACACCCATCTGCCAAATCTCGTAGTCATGGTAAGCTGCTATGGCAAGTATGATTCTTATGGATTTAAACATGGTAACTGGCGAGAAGGTTTCATCATAGTCAATTCCTTGACGCTGTCTGAATCCTTTAGCCACTAGCCTTGCTTTATAGGTGCTAACTTGACCTTCCATGTCCAGCTTTCTTTTGAATACCCATTTGCATCCAACAGGCTTTACATCAACTGACTCATCGATCAGAACCCAAACTTGGTTCTGATACATGGAATCCATCTCAGAATTCATAGCTTCTAGCCATCTTGCAGCTTCTGAGCTTTCTACTGCTTCCTTGTAGGAGAGAGGTTCATCATTGTCCAACAATAATGATTCACCATCCTCGGTGACTAGGAAACCAAATCTCTCTGGTTCCCTTACCTCTCTTGAGCTCCTACGCAGTACTTGTGTTTCTGGAACCTCTTCCACGGGGACCTGTGGAACTTGTTCCTGTACCAACTCCTGTGTATCTTGAGCATCAACTTCGTCGAAGTCAATCTTTCTCCCACTATCCATCTTGAGGATGTGCTCCCTCTCAAGAAAGATGGCTTGTCTGGCGACAATCACTTTCTTGTCTTGAGGGTTATATAGGTAATATCCTTTCGTTTCCTTGGGATATCCTATAAAGATACACTTCGTGCTCCGGGGTGCTAGTTTGTTGCCTGAGAAGGCCTTAACAAACGCCTCGTATCCCCATACACGTGTGTACGACAAAGTGGGTTTCCTTCTATTCCATAACTCGGATGGAATTCCATTTGCCGCCTTAGTTGGTACTCGGTTTAATGTGTATGCTGCAGTTTGTAATGCATATCCCCAAAAGGATAATGGAAGATCCGCATGACTCATCATCGACCTCACCATGTCCAACAAGGTGCGGTTCCTCCTTTCACTAACACCATTCCACTGTGGTGTATAAGGAGGAGTGAGCTGAGATAGAATCCCAGACTCCCGTAGAAGATCGATGAACTCTTGGTTCAGATATTCTCCACCTCGATCCGATCGAAGCTTCTTTATCTTCTTACCAAGCTGATTCTCTACTTCATTCTTGAATTCCTTAAATTTCTCTAAGGACTCTGACTTATACCTCATTAAGTAGACATAGCCATATCTACTCAAATCATCAGTAAAAGTAATGAAGTAAGAATATCCACCTCTAGTTTCTACTGGAAATGGTCCACACACATCCGTGTGTACCAATTCTAGAAGCTCTGTGGTCCTTTCACCTTGTCCACCAAAAGGCGGCTTGGTCATTTTTTCTTGTAAACAAGCATGACATCTATCAAGTGGTTTTAGCTCAGTAGAGTCTAAATAGCCATCTTGGCAGAGTTTTGTCAAACGCTTCTCGTTCACATGACCAAGGCGGTGATGCCATAACTGGGTGATGTATGAGTCATGTGAGTTTGTTTCGTTATCGATTGCCAACACTTGGTTTTCGTAATTCAATACATACAAACCATTATTTAAATGTGCCATACCATAACATACGTTGTTCTTATAAAAGAGACTACCCTTATTTCCAAATTTGAAAACAAATCCATCCATATCCAAACAAGATACAAAAATTATGTTCTTGGTAAAACTAGGCACATAATAACAGTTATGTAAAACCAAAATCATCCCAGTCGGCAATGAGAGGTGGTAGTCGCCAATAGCCAACGCAGCCAGCCTTGCGCCATTGGCAGCTCGAAGATCCACCTCTCATCTGGCGATCTTTCTAAATCTACTTGGTTCCTGTATTTGAATACATATGTGAGCCCCACAAGCTGTATCTAATACCCAATGTGTAGAAATAGAAAGATTGCACTCGATAACAAACGCACCTTTAGCGTCCCCACGCTTCTGGGTGCAGTTCCTCTTCCAGTGGCCCTGCTTGTCACATGCAAAACACACTGCCTCCCGTTCCTTGCCCTGCTTCTGGATCTTCCCCTTCTTGGAGGGACGATGCTCGGGGGCTTCAGACCGTTTATAAGTCTTTGGCCCCTTTGCCTTGTCCTTCCTTTTCTTGTTCACCATAAGAACCGCGAGTTTGTCACGCCCCATGTCCTTATCTACCTGGAGAATCAAGGTCAGAAGCTCCGATAGACTCTTCTCATTGCCGCTCATGTTATAGTTGACAATGAAGCTAGAGAAGGTCTTGGGCAGTGATGATAGGATGAGATCTGTACGCAACTCATCCGGGAATTTAATCCCTAAGATGTCTAGGCGTTCAATATAGCCAATAAGCTTGACTACATGAGGCCCAGCTGGCGCAGACTCTCCAAGCTTCGTGGTAAACAAAGCATTGAAGATCTCATACCTCTCCTGTCTCGCCTTCTCTTGGTAGAGATCTTTAAGGTGAGGCATCATGCTATACGCGTCCATGTTTTCATGTTGCTTCAAGAGCTCATTAGACATGGCCGATAGCATGAAACACTGGACATCTGTGGCATCATCCATGTGTTTCATGTAGAGAGATAATTCCTCATCACTAGCCTCTTTCCCAGGCGCAACTGGAATAGGCTCTTCCAGCACATATAATTTCCTTTCGTGGCGAAGGATGACGTGTAAACGCCTCTGCCACTCTTGGAAATTGGTGCCGGTGAGAAGGTTTTCTTTTTCGAGTATGGTGCGCAATGATATGTTTGAAGTCATTTTCTTGCCGTTTCTACAAATTAAGATGAGCAAAGGTTTAGTACTTTATTACAAAAATTGAGACAAATAAATAAATTAATACTTATTAGTCTCCCACTATTTTATCGAAATCCAATAGCCCTCACAATTGTCTTCGGAATATTCTGTTGCGTGAATATTCTAGTGGCAAGGATCTATATTGCCCTTCGCATTACCCCAACTAGGGTTGGTCAAGCAACTTGAAGGGTTTTAGGTAGGCATTCCAAATGCCAACTGCATTAACTCGCAGCTCCTTGATCCGCTGAGTGGACTTCCCAATCCTGAAATCCTTTTTGGATTTCCTCAACCTTTGCCTTTTGGTCACACCAAGTCCTGCTGTGGCAGTCAACCCTTGATGCGAACCAAGTCAAGTCAACCCAAAACCTTGAATTAGAATTCCCCGATAATTGAAAGCACCCCAATTAGGGTTGGTCAAGCACTTTGAACTATGGTTCGATTCTAACCAAGATTATAGAAGGCTATGCCGACTTAATATTTATTTTGAGGGATTTTATCCTTATACGTAAATTTCCATTTTATTATCTTTGATTACATGCTTGTTAATATTAAGTGGGATATACTTAAGTGATTAACCATGTCTAAGATAATATTTACGTATAAGCCGGTTTTATTTTAGTTCCATCTTGCATGCTCGTTTAATTCATTAATTGTGTGATCGTGACAACACACCCACAATAAATAAACCATGCAACTGACAGAAATAAAATAAATGGTATGATCATGAGCTTTTCTATTGGTTAGTTTATCTAGCGGTTGATAAACTAACCCAAGACCTAGGGGAGAAACACCTTGAACCTTTCGGGTTCGTGTTTACAGCTTTCCACCTGTCCACCTTTGTATCTCCTTGGATTGGTTTCACCTTGGTTCCTGACTTGAGCCGCCTCCACTAGTTTGGGAGCTCCATCCATTACATATGCATTTATCTCACACGCAGGTGAGGGGTAAAAGGGGTTTTTACATAAAAGAATCATTGGGCGCGCAGACCCTACATATTAATGAGGAGATGACTCGCAGACCAACAAATTTAATTTAAATAAATAAATTAAAAGAAACCATTCACATACAAAGGTCTCGGTCTAGCTCATGATCATCCATACATGCAACGATATTTACGCATAAATAAAACTAGCATTCAATTCTTTAATCGTTCTTGTTTAAGATAAATCACGCTTGAATCAATTAATTATCTTTAATTAATCAATCCTTTTATCTTAAATCCCTTTTCTGAATTTTCTTGAGATTCTCATCCATCATAATTTTAAACAAATAAATTCATTTAAAATTATCCTTGTACGTAACTTGTACCTTGGAGGCAACCCGGTGAATTCCCATTTATTACGCAGATGTTAAATTAAACACATATATATAAAACACCTATCACGTGTTGTGCCTCAGCTTTACGCCTGCACCATGGTACACGTCTCAAAGGTTTGTATAATATAATGATAAATTTTAATAAATCTGCGTAATTTGGGTGAGTACACGGCGTGTAGTTCCGACTACACGGCGTGTACTTTTCTTCACCGTCCATCCGAATTACACGCCCGGGGACAGGGCGTGTTAATGTACTTCGGAAATTTTCGGAGTACACGGCGTGTACAGTGAGACACACGCCGTGTAGTTTCCGCGTTACACGGTTTCCAGCCGGGCAGGCCGTGTACGGAGTACACGACCCAACCCTAACCCGAAGGGACTACACGCCATGTTCATTGGACCACACGGCGTGTATTCCGGAAACCGTGTGCCACCTGTTTCTGGTCAACACACGGTGTCTTAAATTCTTAGAAAGAATCCAATACACGGCCTGATTTGGCAGATTAGTCAATGCATTGAACGTAGACTACACAGCGTGTACTTCCGAATACACGCCGTGTATTCTGGTGTTATACGGCCAGAAACGTTTGGCTCCTCCGGATGAGTTCCTCTATTTTATTTTAATCAAAATTAAAAGAAAAATTCGTTTCTGTGAGGTGAATGAGAAACGAGGGAGGAGGAATAGATTTCGATATTCAGATTTCCAGAACGATTAAACTTGAATTGAAATAACTAAATTATTAAATGAGTAAATTACCAACGAAAAACTAAATAATTATAATCAACGATATGACCCCCTCTGATACCACTTGTAGGTTCCGAGCGCAGCGGAAACGCGTTGGTGGGTTTGCCCAACTTTAATTTTAACGTTAAACAACGTTCAATCCGAGATCCGTCATGATATAAAACGCCGAATCTTCGGAATAGAACGAAGAACGAAAAGAAAAGAAGAGTCCCGAAACTCTTGAGGAGGATCATCATATGTTGATTATAATTAATTTAATTAATGCATATGAATTACCTCGTTGGAATTCTTTCTTCGTTGATGTGTCCGGTCACAATTCGGTGATCCGTCGTTGCGTCGTAGAATCCAAGTGTAGGATTCCTCTAGTGGTGATCCACACGTGTGTCACGTATCTCCGGACGTCGCCGAAGGGATCTCCGGGTGCTAGCGCGGAAGAACCTTCGCTTGCAATGTCCGCCTTCGACCGCCTTGATCCGATGGAGGATCTTGCTCTCGTAACTTGAGGGCGTTCTTGGTGGAAAGAGAATTCTCTCTTGGCTTGAGAGTATTTCCAAATCCGTTGTGCACAACAATAGCTCTTCAAAATGTTGGGGTTGTGAGGATATTTATAATCAGGTTTGAGGTTAATAGAGTTATGACAATAAATAAACGCGTTACGCGTTTTATTTATTTCATTAACTCTTATTGAAAACCCCCATGTCGAATTATTAATTCCTTGACATGCGCCCACGCTGATTATAATAAATATCATTTAATAAAACAATATTAAATCCTCAAAATCCCAACTGGAAAAACTACACGGCGTGTAATAATTAATACACGGCGTGTACTTGTTTTCCATAAAACTACACGGCGTGTATATTTAATATACACGACATGTACTTTTATTTTCCATTTTTCTCCACCACATTTATTAGACCTTGAGTAATGACTATTTATTTCTTAAATAAATGTAACTGCATTACTCGCTAATAAATATATTATTTCGTCCACAATATATTCTCTCGAATAACTAGTGTCAAAATAAATGCGATCAGACATCCTTAAATAATTATTAAACCACAGTCGAGAATAATATTTATTTAACTTGTTAAATTAATATTTAACTAAGATACATGGGCACACTTAGTGTGTGACCCTCTAGGCCTCTTTCTCAGTAGCATTAGGCTGAGTTTGCCTAAAGTCCAAGGTTAGCGTTTAGCAACACGCCAAGGCACCCATAGAGAAAGAAGTTAACGCCGCAATGACGTGTCACCTCCTACGAACGCTTACCGTGTAATATAATCCCTTTGTCTCGATATCTCCAATCAAGCGGGTTGCATGCTAGTGCCATCAACCCATGTGCTTGATTATTCTTTCTTTGACTTTCCGGAATTGAACTTGCCCATACCTTACCATGGCCATGGATTTATTTAGGCTATATCAATTCCATCAAAGGACCTGAGATATCTACTTCCGTTATGGAACAGAAGGGACAAATCCTTTCTCGCATTATCTATTAATGCGGTATTACTCGTGATGCACCCAACGTATCCTACCTCGCTGCGAACAGTGTGTCGTCACAGTTTTCGTCAATACATCTAAGTGCGCGAGTTGTAATACCCATTAATAATAATCTTAAAGTCTAAGGACCAATACACACGTCCGCAGATAGGAACATCCAATGACACTATGAAATGTGGATTTCCTACTGGCGGGTCTCGTTCTCATAATATCCTCCTGAATATTACCAAGGGCGCACACTATGAGAAGGTGTCTCAAAGTTTTACGAGTCCTCACCCCTAATGACCTGTATTATTTGTGTCCCTCAAATAATATCATCCGACCATAGAACATACATTCAAGAACAGTGTTATGACACTTCCGGGTTCTCATCATAGCAGGGATCCGCTACGACCCTTTAATGCAACAGCTGTCCTTAGGACATTATCACATGACATGTCACGCAGAAGAACAATCAAGATGTGATAAGACTTTTATTTAATGAATAAAGTACAAAGTAGTTGGTTCTAGACCACCAACTCCAACAAGAGAATCATAAACATATTCACTTATATCTTAACGGGTAACAGGGGTTCAAATGCTGAGAGGGGTAAAAGTTTGAAAGGGAAACATGGATTCAGCAAAATTGGTCACCCCCCCCCCACTCATGTGATTCATGTGACTCCATGGTCCATTGGGCACCTCACACTCTGCGCCCACTACCTTCACTTGGCACTTCTGTGACACTCTCACTGATGTCTGGTATATGATCCTGCCATTCATGCTATTTATACTCACATTCCTACAAGGGGCTTATTTGCTGCGACAAACAATCTCATCTCTACTCTTGAAGTGATCCATGTTTCTCTCATGGTTGTCGAAGCTAATTCTCATCCGTTTTAAAAGTAATTCAATGAAGAATTCCATGCACTGGATGACAGTCAGACGTGACATCCGATATCTCTTCCATTGGGCAAACAGGCCGTTGTATGCTAGTGGATTTTCACGGTAAGGTTAAATGTCGGTGGTACTCTCCATTGCCTTAAGGTTTGTCTTGTCGCTAAGTGCTATGCTTAGACATATGAAATTGATTACTTTGACACCCTCTTATTCATCGCCAAAATGGCCTCTGTTCAGTTATATATCTCTATGGCTGCTACTTATCGTGGTTCCTTCATGATCTTGATGTCAAGAGTGCATTTCTTCATGGTTTTCTTGTGAGCAGGTTTATATGAAGGCGCCTGTTGGCTTCGTAGCATCTGGGGCCGAATCTCGGGCATGTCCTCCTCGTTGCTCTCCATATGGACTTAAACAGTCCTCCTGTGTCCGGTTCAGCACTGGAAACGAATCCCAAGGGATCGCTCGTCTCAAGCACTCTCTCTATTAGCAATTTCATACAAAGGACTTGGGTTTGCTAAAATATTTTCTCGACAGCGAGTTTTTTGGTTGTGACAAAAACATTTTTCTCTTTCAAGTATGCTTAGTCCTCTTGCATGTTACTATATTATCTCAGGCTGTCGCGGTCAACACTATTCTTGCCTGGTGAGAAATCCTTTCATGATGTGAGTGAATACTACTCTTCCGTCGTTATCTTGACGCCTCATAAGGAAACTTAATTACCTTATGATAACCTGTCCTGATATTCCCTGCGCTGTCAATAAGGTACGAATTCTCAGTGGGAATGCTATCCTTCACATTGTGAAACACATCATACAGGATCCTGGATGTAACCTTTATTCTGATCATGGCCACATGAATATTGAGACATTTTGTGATGGTGACTATGCCAGTTGCCTATCAACTCTGAAGTCTTCTTCTGGTTTTGCTGTATTCACCAGCAACAACCTGATCTCATGTTGCAGCAAGAAACAAACAGTTGTATCACGCTAACATTGAGTCCGAGCACTGACTTATGACCCATGTTATTGCCAAGATCCTTTGGGCCCGCCAACTCCTTCATGAAGTTGATTTTTTGATGACGAACCTTGTTCATCTCTGGTGTGATAATTAGGCGGTTATCAATCCGGATTTGCTTGAATGCACCAAACACATCAAGATAGGCCGTCATTTTGTTCGAACACTTTGAGCGTAAGCATATCACTTTCGACTATGTCCCCACGACGGGTTAACTTGATATCACTTACAACTATGTCCACACAACATGTCAACTTGATAACACCTTTACCAAAGGTATTTTTGGACTGAGTGAGATTCCTTTACTCTAAGCTTGACATGCACAACATCTGTGATACAACTTGGGAGGGAGTATGTTTGGTCTTTGTTTTTCTGTTTTTTGTGGGACTCATTTTTCAAGCTAGATATGTCCCTAATTGAGGGGTAATATTGGCCTAGTTGAGTTTGCCCCAATTTGAGGATTAATATTGACCTAGTTGAGTTGGGTCTTGGTCCGGTTTTAGCTATGTCCTATTAATAATAAGAGTCATAGAGTCTCACGCTGGTTTTTATGTTTTATGTATTCTATGCATTTATTAATAAGATGCACAACCTCGTATTGAGGGATGATATTTCATTCTACACCTATAAATAGGTGATTAATGGAATAAAATCGCAGAAAGAACGACTATTCAATTATTTAATTTTTCATCTTGTTGATTTTCATTCTCGCAAAATTCTTCACATCAATATGATTGTGCAGTAGTATGGGTCGGGTCTTTGGGTTGGGGGGCTTTTTTAATAGAAAAATGTATAAATCCATTTCTCAAAGCCTGTCCTGGTCCATTTTTTATTTTTTATTTTTTATTTTTTATTTTTTATTTAAAAAATAGCCTAAAACTCAACCCATTTAAAATACCCTGACCCGAAGCTTGGCCCTTTAGTTTCAAACACTGAAAAACCAACATAGAATCAGCCTCACCTAGAACCTGACCTGAAATGTCCAAAGTGACCCATTTATATTGAAGTGAAAAAATGAGGTCCAACTTTGCTGTATCATTGAAAGTAACTGAATTTCGGTTACAATGTAGATTCTTCTACATCCCAGCCTCTGGAAGTGGCCACAGCTGGTGATGCTCCTAGGCCTTCAAGTTCTCCATCCAACGCATCTGTGGGAGGAAAAGCTTCTCTCCAGCCCAAACGAACACCTGTATCTAACGGAGAAATTGAAGCTATTTTGGTATGGAGATCCTTATTACTGGTTTTGCTATGACATAATTTTTATCACTTCTGGTTTCATTAAATTGAATGGAAATATTACCCTGAAGCCTAATTTGAGCCCCCATTCTTTTGTTTTGACTAGCTAAAACCTAGTTTGGTTGTCCTTTTACAGTTGGGTGGCTGCTTCTGATGTTCCTCCAAAGCTTCAATGGCCTTAACAGCAACCTATTGCCTCCCTGTGAAGACATCCACAGGAGTTTTATAAAAGAAAAATTGACTTTCCATGGAAGAACCCAGAAAACACGGGCTCTTAGGTATGAGACGCTTGCTTTGATTCGTTTGTGGCCCTTTTGTAAAGGGATTTTCGAATTCTGTTGCTTGAACTCGGTTTTTTAAGGGTTGTGTTTTTCTTTAGGTGGTAAAGCATTACGTGAAGGGGTGATCATTCTCTCGCATTAGAGAGTGGTTATGATAGTGCACATGTGCTTAATATATCTGGTTATAATATAGAATTTGAATGGGTTGCATGGTCTGCCTTTGGGCAGACCCATTTCATGTTTTGTTTTTTGTATGGCGATGGTTGTTTCATGCTCGGGCTGGCTTTCAGTAGGATGGCATTCTCTGTGTAATTTTTGATGAATTAAAAATTCAGTTTAATGGTTAAATAATATATTTCACCACAAAACCTTTATTTTTTGCTAATTTATTATTTTAACTAATAATTAAATTATTCGGAGTTAGATATTTAGTTTCATAAAATGGATTGTAAATTTCGAATCACAACGTTTGAAATTAGACAAGTGTGATGTTTTGAACATTTTCAAAATCAGTTGAAGATTTTTCATGCATCACAATGTTAATATATATAGGTGATACATACTCCTCTTTGAGGGATTATTTTCAGTTGTCATTTTGTTGACCCTTTTTACGATCCTTTGAAATAACACACTTTCATGGGGTATGCCTCCACCATGCACCTTTCATTATTTCTAGCATAATTTTGGTTTGATTGAATGATATTCCCCCACTTCCTTCACTTGTGAGTTAGCCTTGATGATTGATCACATGTGAAAGATTTGTGTTATCACTCATGCCTGTTTTTATTTTCAAGTGTAGCATTGAGTTATGGGCAAGTTATGTGACAAGTGAGATAAAAAATATACCTTCTCATGAATTGGATAATGTTAATCTTTGGAGAAGCTATAAATGGGGTATTGGTAGCAACTCTTGCCCAATATGATACTAATGTTTCTTATGAAATCCTAACGGTTGGGGTGGAGGAATTAAAAAGTACATAGAAAATCTATCGAAACCAGCAAAAAACAATAGGAAAAAACCTTATGTTATAGAGGACTAAGAGAAAATGTTAGGAGAAAACCTTATGGGTTTAAAGTTTTATTTCATTGCACATGTTGCGGTGACTGTTTTTACCTTATAAAACATTGAAATATATTAAGTAATATTTTTGGTGTCAAACGCTGAGTTGGTGCGAGATTCTGAGGCCCACTGAGCTCGAAATTGATACTATAAAGATATTAAATATCACAATATCACGTGTGCAAATTTTCAGGAATAATGGAATAACACATGAACATAGCCTCAGTTCGAAAATTCGAGGCCAAAGTTGAGTTTAGAATGTGGAGTTTAGCGTGACCTAAGGTTGGTCATCATCAGACGTCCGGTTGAGACAGTCATTGGCGCTGTGTTTAATTAAAATAAATAATTAAATTTATTTATTTTAAACACCCACGACCTAAAATCCTCTATATACACCTTGTTATAACAACTCTCTCGGTTTAACCGCTTAAGCCCTAGGTGAATTGAGAGCAGTTTTGATGTTCTTCATTGGCGGATCGAGAACGGAGGACGAAGGTTGATTGGATCGAGGTGGATCGAGAGGCAGCGGACGCAACGAGTCTTCTCCTTCGCTGGGGAACACATTATTCACGAACAATTGTTTCTTTTTCGAGATAGGGCTCGTCAGTTGTGGATTTCTTACATTTTGATTAAAAGATTTAGCATTGATTTGTATATGCTATTCTTGATCTGCGTTTTTGCACCCTTCACATGAGTCTGTTTATCGAATTATTTTTTTTCCGGTTTATTCTTTTTATGCCATGTTCTCACCCCGATTTCTATGTTCTATGATCATTGGCCAAGGACGCTAGGTCAACGATGTTTGCACCTTTTTTCTCATGCCTTTCCCCCACTTGTTCTCAAATTCGTGGTGGATGTGCGCACGACGACCGAATTAGTGATTTGTGGACATATCAAGATGGATTGTGGGTGTTTCTTCATGGATCTAGAATCCAAAGTGGCGACAGACAATGATTCAAGGTGCTACGAGCGACAAGAGGCGACAAGATCTTCGAGTGGCTCGCTGAAATCCGATGTCTGGCCACCAGAGGTCGGAAATCGATGGACGGTGGCATGTTCCCTCGATCTCGGGCGATCAAACGGCAAGATTCGCAACAGCGAGATCGAATCTGGAAGATGCATGAAACATTCTTCGATTTCTGCAAAAAACCTGACTACACGACATGTAGTTCAGAAGAACATAGGCTGTGTAGCGCCATGGCTGTGGCGCTAAGGTTTCAGGTGAAGTTAAATATCACATGTCGTGTAGGTGGGCCTACACACCATGTGACCCTGCCTAGGTGGCCAAGCCGTGTGCTGCACACACCCATGTCCCCGTGTGGACGGACACACCGTGCACCAGAGTATACGGGCACGGGTAGGAATACAAGGGCACGAATTGAGATGCACGACCAGGACCCCGGGTGGTCATACACGCCGTGTATTTCGGAGGACACACCGTGTATAGAGACACGACTTCCCGAGTCGTGTAAAGGGAGAACACGGCCAGACAGCGGAGTGGGGCCACACATCGTGTGGACCCCCTACACGTCGTGTACTCTTATATGGATTTTATACCTCTCATATCTTCTTAGCTTGAACTCAGATTTTGGCCTGTGAATAACCCATCATAAGTGTTTTTCTGCGTAGAACGCGATGATGACCTTCGTAGTGGCTTTTGAGATATGAAGTGAGATGTTCTGAGCATGACACTTATTCAGGCGATGCTTAACGGTGGCAATGATCAGGCAGGATCATCAGATAGATTCTGGGGTCAGTACTCCCTTGTTACACCAGGGTGTGGGTTCTCCACTCTATCAGGGAGATGCTGGGGTCAGTAATCCCTTTCTGTACCAGGGCGCGGGTTCCCCATGCTATCAGAGAAATTCCAGGGTCAGTACTCCCTCATCACACCAAGGCTTGGGTTCCTCAGGCTATCAGAGAGATATCGAGGTCAGTAATCCCCTGTCACACTAGGGCGTGGGTTCCCCATTTCTCTATATAGGTAGGGTCAGTACTCCCCTTACTATAGAGCGTGATTTCTCTACCAACAGAGCGGTACTCCCTCGTGTTTGAGCTCCGGTGGGGTGTGGGTCCTCCATAGGAGATGTGTGCTCCCTCAGTTGTGTAGTGCAATTGCGAGGTGCGGGCCCCTCCACTCATATTCTGGTGAGGCTGCGTTTGATGCTGGACATCAATGATGTACTTTTGGACTTGCAGGTTTACTCATCAACTTCGATTGGGCTGTGAGATGGAGATCCATTTTCTCTCTCATTTGGGTTTCTTTATGAGCATATGTGTGTGTGTGTGTGTCTGTGTCTGTTGGGTTTCATTTCCCCTTTGCTTGGGGTTGAGCTGATTATTCTTATATCTCTATATTGCTCCCTTTCAGTTTCGAAGCATCCTACTGGGTATGTATATACTCACCCTACATGAGATTTTCTCACACGTGTTGTGTCTTATGCAAAAGACAGAAAGATCAGCGGTGATTACAGTGAAGTATAGTGATACCTGGGTGCATTGACCACATATGGTGGTCGGACTTGAAGATCAGGAGTAGGACTCTCTCAACTTTCTTTATTTCCAGTTGTTGTCAGGTTAAGACTTCATTTATGGTTGGATGTGTATTTTCCCCTTTACACTTTTTCTGTATTCTACTACATTCTGTTGTACTCTATTGTATTCCCTAGAGTTTATTACATGAATGATTTATCTCTAGATGTTAATGCCTTTTACTTTATATTCCTTTTCAATATTGCATGAAAATGGCTAGGTGTGTGCGTACATGTTCATTAGGAAAAAACCTCCCATTTTAGTTATGCCTTCTCAGTGCTTGTCACCAGCCCCTAACCTATTGGAGACAACATTGGGGTTGTGGCGGCTCGGCCTTCCACCGACTAGGCGGAACCCAGTGGGTCGGGTCGTTACAGAGTGGCATTATAGGTGGTTCAACCTTAAGACGGTATTTGGAGTTTTTTTCTCTTATGAGGTTTGGCTGGGAAAATGGGGCAACAGTTTTAGAGTGTCTTGTGTGCGACTTTTAGGCCAGAGAACCCAATATTTGTGTGGCGGATGATGTATCAATATACCAGAACTCTGACTACCTACTTGTCGACTTGGCATACCGAGACATTGGTTATAGGGAACATTGGTACATGAATCATATATGATTGGGTCATTTTATTGCCCTTCTTGAGTCAACTCCCCATATATATATGCTCATTTGACCAAGGTACGTCTTTATTACTTCAGAATGCCTCCATGAAGAAAGTTATCCAGATTACCGATTTAGTATCGCAACAATGATCTGATGAGCGATGAGACTTCAGTTCAGGGGCCGTCCCACGATGTGCTTCCTCTAAGTGGGCAGGTAGTAGCACCCCTGCCCGTCAAGCAACAGTTAGTACCGACGGTTCAGGCCAAGGATGTGTGCAAGCTTAGCATACTCTAGGAGTTCCAATGTTAGAGACCGTTGAGGTTCTGTGGTGAGCAAGATCCCCAGACAGTGGAGTGGGGCCACACACCGTGTGGACCCCTTACACGTAGTGTACTCCTTTATGAATCCTCTACCTCTCATATCTCATTCGTTTGAACTCATATTTTGACTTGTGAATAGCCCATCCTTTGTGTTTTTCTGCATAGAATATGATGGTGGCCTTCATAGTGGATTTTGAGATACGATGCGAGATGTTCCAAGCGCGATTCTTATTCAGGTGACACTTGATGATGACAGTGATTAGATGAGTTCATCAGATATATGTTAGGGTCAGTACTCCCCTGTTGCACTAGGGCACAGGTTCTTGACTATATCAGAGAGATGTCGGGGTCAGTACTCCCCTGTCGCACTAGGGCATGGGTTCCCCATGCTATCAGAAAAATGACAGGGTTAGTACTCCTTTGTCACACCGGGGCATGGGTTCCTTAAGCTATCAGAGAGATATCAGGGTCGGTACTACCCTTCCAAACCAGGGTGTGGGTTCCCCATTTCTTTATATAGGTAGGGTCATTACTCCCCTTACTACAAGGGGAGATGTGTGCTCCCTCTGTTGTGGAGCGTAGTTGCGAGGTGCAGGCCCCTCCACTCAAATTTTGGCGAGGTTTCGTTTGATGTTGGGCATCAGTGATGGACTTTTAGAGCTACATGCTTACTCATCAACTTCGGTTGGGCTGTAAGATATAGAGCCCCTTTCTCTCTCGTTTCATGTCATATCTTATGCAAACGGTGAAGAGATCGATGGTGATTACGGTGGAGCATAGTGATACCTGGGTGGATTGACTGCGTATGGTGGTTAGGCTTGGAGATCAGGAGTATGAATCTCCCAACTTTCTTTATTTCTAGCTTTTGTTAGGTTGGGACTTTATTTCTAGTTGAGTGTGTATTTTTCCCTTTACACTTTGGTTGTATTCTTCTACATTCTGTTGTACTCTATTTTATTCCCTAGAGTTTATTACATGCATGGTTTATCTCTAGATGTTACAATCTTTTACTTTATATTACTCTGCACAATTGCATGAAGATGGTTGGGTGCGCGCATACAGGTTCATTAGGTAAATGCCTCCCACTTTAGTTATTCCTTACCAGTGCTTGTCGCCAGCCCCTGACCTATTGGAGGCAGGCTTGGGGTTGTGGAGGCCTGATCTTCTGCCGGCCAGGTGGGCCCCGGTGGGTTGGGTCATTACAAAGTAGTATTAGAGGTGGTTTGACCTCAAGATAGTGTTTGGAGTTTTTCCCTTTATGAGGTTTGGTTTTGAACTTACCAAAATAGTGTCGAATTATCTTGAGTGCGGCTTTTAGGACAAAGAATTTAGTGTTGGTGTGGCGGTCGATGTATCCATACAGCAAGACTCTGTCTACCTGCTTGTCAACTCGGCATACTGCGACATTGGTTGCAGGGAACATTGGTACATGCATCATATAAGATTGAGTATTTTGACTATTCTTATTGAGTCAGCTCCCCATATATATATGCTCATCTAACTGTGGTATGTATTGATTACTTTCAGAATGCCACTATGAAGACAACCAACTATGTTATCGATTCAGGACCGTGAGGACGATCCAATGAGTGATGATGCCTTAGTTCAAGGGCCATCCCATGATGTGTTTCATCTAGGTGGGCAGGTATCCACACCCCCACCCGTCGAGCAACAGTTAGTACCGACAGTTTAGAATGAGGATGAGTGTAGGTTTAGTGTACTCCTAGAGTTCAAGCGTTAAAGACCGCTGAAGTTTCACAGAGAGTCGGATCCCCAGGCAGCGGAGTGGGGCTACACACTGTGTGGACCCCCTACACATCATGTATTCATATATGAATCTTCTACCTCCCATATATCCTTCATTTGGACTTGGATTTTGGACCATGGATAGCTTATCCTGAGCGTTTTTCACATAGAATGCGATAGCGGTCTTCGTAGTGACTTTTGAGATACGATGTGAGATTTTATGAGCATGAAACATATTTAGGTGATGCTTGATGATGACAATGATCTGGAGGGATCATCAGATAAATTCTTGGGTCAATACTCCCCTGTTACACCAGGGTGCAATTTCTCCACTCTATCAAAGAGATGTTGGGGTTAGTACTATCCCATTGCACCAGGCCACAATAAATAAAAAACACCCTTTTTCGAGAATTGACGACCTATTTGATTAGTTGTGAAACATGAGATCGTTCTCGATTGTTGAGCATGTGTTGATTCAACAATCTCGTTAATTTATTTTTGGTTTTGATGCTAAAAAATGACCACATTTGTTTTACTAATGAGTTTATTTTTAAATTAATTTCATGAATTTCTTATTCATGTAAATATTCATTCTGGACTTATAATCAAGACATTGACCCATGAGGAATATTGGTTGAAGCATTCAAAACATGTTTTAAACATATTTTGGAAACATTGTTCATACCCTACGTGTGAAAGTGTAGCGTAAGGAATAAAACCTATGTTCAGAACATCACGTATGGATCATGAACCCTACGCTGTTAGGAAAGTATGGATATATAACCCTATGTTTGGATGAAACCCTACATTTGAGAAAACAAACGTATGATATATCACCCCCACTTTGTGAACAACCCAACATTATCAAACCCTACATTTGAAGTTTTTTTCATTACATGAAGGAACCCTATATTTGACTATTCAACGTTGAAGATTTTAAATCTGTGATATTATTCGTGATTTATGCAATAGTCTTGATAGTATTTAAGACATGTTCAAAGCTAGTTTATGACCGATTCAAAGGATCTTTATTATCGATTTAAAGACTCGTATTCAATGGAGTAACTCGTTACTATTATTACGAGAAGTTACAACTCTTTGGAATATCTTTTGATTTCAAATATTCATGATTAAGTCTACAATATTTCTAGAGATATTTTCGACCTGAAACTGCTCGACCAAAAGTATAAATATCAAGGTGCTCTTCATCGATATATATATATCTGTGTGTGTGTGTGAAAAATATATACAAAAGCAGTGATTATACAGAAAAAGTGATATCCACACAGAACCGTGTGTCATTGCTTTTAGATCTACACTTTGGAGATATACATGTTTTGATCTATCACACCTTTGCTATTACTACTACTACTGTTATTTCTATCACTGCCACTGCACCTCATCGTTATATCTTCATTTGCAAGAACGACGAAGCATTTTTCAGAGATACACTTTGGTGACATACACGTTTAAACATCTATAGGGTGTTTTCCCAATCACTGTTTAAAGAAAGCCTACATGAAGTTGAAGATCTTTTTGTTGCTGTGCTATATTAAATATTTGAATACATCTGTCAGTTTTTACTATAACTGTGGAGTGAAACCCATATTTTCAACAAAATCAATCGCTATTGATTTGGTGGAGTTTTGACTACTCAGACTCAGTTGTGGTTAAGTGTTAGCTTCTTGCACTAAGATGTGGATAACTGGTTCCTTGTAAAAGAACCAAAAGTCTTTATTAAGTCTTTTTGTAAAGGTTTCAACCACTTGTACTTAGTTGAGTATTAAAGGTCTTAGGATAAGAGGACCTAGTGAAAATCACCAAGATTATGGATTTGATCATTGGTGGAGTGGACCAGGGGATCTTTGTGCCTTGAACCACTACATCACCGTGTTCATTTCCTTTATTTATTTCCGCTGCTCTCTCATCTTTGAGAGAAAAGGAAAGGTTCACTGCTAAACAAGAGAGGCATTATGAATTGTTTAAAATTATTGAAGTGCACAATTCACCACCCTCTTGTGTCTTTATCTTCATCATCGCCATCCTGAATCAATAATTGGTATCAAAGGTAGGGATCTTTTGGTATGTTTTATTCTTGATTTTTTTGGATATCAACTATTGACATCGACAAAAATTTCTCTTTTTTGTAATTATTCTGTTTGATCTATTCAACAAAGTGGTAGTTGAAGATTCTTCTATTTTCTAGATTTATCAAGCCCAAGTTAAAGATTTAGACAAAGAAATCTAGAAATGACTGATTCAAGAGAAGGTATGTCTATAATCTGTGCTCCATACTTTAATAGTGATAACTATGGATGCTGAAAAAGACGTATGATCATATAATTGATTTTTTTTGGAATAAGGGTTTACTTGAAGATAGTTAAACCTTATGAAATCCCTAAGGAAGATCTAGAAAAATGGAGTAATTATCAAGAAAGGGAATATGAACTGAATTCAAAATCTATGAATTCTATTGTGTGTGGTTTAGGAACTAAAGAATTCAATTGAGTATCTCAATGTCCTACTGTATATGAGATGTGACTGACTATTGCTATTTCCTATGAAGGAACTGACGACATCAGACAATTAAAGTATACTACTGTGAAATTAAAGTTTGATACTTTCAGAATATGCGAGGATGAAACCATCACCCGGATGAATGGACGATTGACAGAAATAATCGATAATATTGTTGCTTTGAGAAATCCTATTTCATAATCAGAACAAGCATTAAAAGTACTCAGAGTACTACCCTCAAAATTGAATGGAATATCCATAGCTATACGTCTATCTACACCTAAAAAATATTTATCTATAAAGGAGTTGATTGGAACTTTAATGATGTATGATGCTAAGATGTGGGCTGAAGATGAAAATCATTTGAAACATGAAGAATCTACTCTCAAAAATGATTTTGAATGAATCATCTAATTCAAATCATCCAGACTTGGATAAAGATATGTCTGACCTTACTAAGAAGTTTGAAAAACTATACAAAAATAAGAAGAAAGAGACTGATGATAATTGATGTTGTGAATGCAAGGAAAAATGTCATTCAAAGGAAAAATGTCCTTCACTAAAAGCACAAAGGAAATCCAACTACAAAAGAAAAGGTAAGCGGAACATGAAGGCTACCTGGAGTAATACTTCTGGATCGCATAATGAATCTTCTATAGATTCTAATTATAAGAATAAAAATAAAATGATATGTCTAATGGAATATACATATCATGAGGTATAATCTTCTTACTCTCAAAACTCTAGTTGTGAAAAATTATCTTATGATGAATTGAATAAATATTGTTTTATGTTAGGAGACAAATATGAATCGTCAAAGAAAGATCATAGAGAAATTAAGATATCTTATGATTCTGTTCTTTTAGATAAATAATATTTGTCAAAACAAATTTTAGATTTAAAATTTAATTATTCTAAATCAAGTGATCTACATGATATTAAAATTTAATAACTATTGGCTAAGATTGATGATCTAAAACAAGCCTCTAGTATGCTGATAAAAGGAGAAAAAAAATACTTAAATCAAATCCTTAGTAAAAATAAAATACCAAAAGAAAAATTTGGAATAGGAAGTAATGGTGAAAGACCAAAAATATGTAAAAATTACTTTGTTCTTGGTATAAATAGAAAAAAAAACATGTCCGCTGTTAAATGTTTTTATTATGGTATTAATGGTCATTACACAAATGATCATTGTTTTAGAAAACCTCAAATTTTTGGTATTAAAAATGTATATTTTTCAGAAGAACTGTTTGACTTAAATAGAAAAATTACTACTAAAAATAAACAAGTTTGGTTACCTAGAAATTTAATTACTAACACTGCTGGACCCAAAAGTATATGGATACTAAAAAGAATTTGTATTTGATGTTATGCAAGATTATACTACAAAGCTATATTGTTAAATATTTAAGTGGATGATCAATGGATATATGTTAAAGTATCTACAAAAGGAATGCACAACTCTGAAGTAGTTCATTATAAAAAAAATCCTCAATACTAAAGTGACTGATTATGGAAGTATTTGTTTTTAAATATTTATATACTTTTGGTACATTAACTGTTTTATAAAAATATCTTTTCAAATATACTTCTATCTAAAAGGTTTTTTTTAATATTTTTAAAACTATAGTATTTATTATAAAATATTTTTCTTCTTCTCATTTTTGAAATCATTATATTTCATGTTCTTAAAAAATTCTTCAATTTGTTTACGAAAACCGGAATACTTGTCTTACGTAATAGGTAATGGTTATTCTTTATTTTTTGGCTAAAGAAAATGAAGCGTCGTCTGCAATTTTTTTTATAAAGGTGAGACACTACTGCCTTTAAATTAAAACAAAAACGCAAAGAACAGAGGAGGAGTGTCAAGGATGAATACAAGACAAAGTCAAGAAATTAGCTTCCCTTAGATCTTGTGCTTATGATGTGATGTGAAGAGCGTCCACCTCTACCCCGAGGATTTCTCCCTCTTCTCCCTGATTTGGCCGGAATCCAGGGACCACCGCCATCATCAAGTAGGCCAGCATCAACGGTATCCATCATCTTATCAACTTTAATTTCACGGACATTACTTTGAACCTCCTCCTCGCTACTACCTGAACCGAGCAACTCAAAGGAGTTATGAATACTTACTTCCATAGAAGGTTTTTTCTTCATAGTCTTGGGCGATTTTCGGTTTTCCATAGCACAGGGAACCGATTCCCTCTCCAATGTAGGAATTGGGATTAAGCATCGTCTGCAATATAGAACCTAATATTTCATTTTCTTTTTAAAAATATTTTAAATAATGAAATCATCTTCTTCAAAATATCTTGTTCAAAAGTTTCTGAAAAATCATACATAACAAGATGTAGCGGTCAAGCTCTTCAAGTTTAGAAGAAAATAGTTCTTACCAAAGGATGAAAGGTAATCCTTCTAGTTTATCCATTTTTTGTTGAAGATTCTCTTGAAAAGTCTTTTGAAAGAAATAAAGCAGTTCAAATTCATGAAGAACAGTAAGTATACTCTTCTCAATTATCTTATGAAAATATTCTGATCAAATTCAGCACTCTGAATGAAGAAAAAGAAAATCTATGAGCTGAGTTGGAAGTGTTTAAAAGGTTGTATGATGACCTACAGAAAAGGAAAAATTTTCTTAAAAAAATAAAGTTCTTAGTAACGTTTTATAGAAAATTTTATTTTTTATCTAAATAAAAAGGTTATTGGGGGAGATTGTAAAAAAAGTTTTTCTTAAATAATTTTTTATTTATTTCAATTTAAATTTTGACATGGGTTTTGTGACCATAAAAAGGGGGAGATTATTGAGCATGCGTTGATTCAACAATTTTGTTAATTTCTTTTTGGTTTTTATTCTCACAAACGCCCATATTTGTTTTACTAATGAGTTTATTTTTAAGTTAATTTTAGGAATTTATTATTTGTGGAAATGTTTATTATGGACTTATAATCAAGACATTGATCCGTGAGGAATATTCATTGAAGTATTAAGAACGTGTTTTAAATATATTCTAGAAATATTGTTCATACCCTACGTGTGCAAGTGTAGCGTAAGGAATAAACCCTACGTTCAGAACAATATGTATGGATCATGAACCCTACACTGCCAGGAAAGTATGGATATAGAACCCTAAATTTGGATGGAACCCTATATTTTAGGAAACAAACGTATGGTATATCAACCCTACTTTTGTGAACAACCCTAGATTATCAAACCCCACTTTTGAATTTTTTTTCGTTACATGAAGGAACCCTATGTTTGACTATTCAATGTCAGAGATTATTCTTATGGAAAGTTATGAATCTCTTGAATATATTTTGAATTCAAATATTCATGATTAATTCTATGATATTACTAGAGATATTTTTGACCTAAAGCTGCTCAACCAAAAGTATAAATATCGAGATGCTCTTCATCGATATATATATATATATGTATGTATGTATGTATGTATGTATGTATGTATGTATGTATGTGTGAAAAATATATACAAAAGCGGTGATTATACAGAAAAAGTGATATACATATAGAACCGTGTGATGTTGCTTTCAGATCTACACTTTGGAGATAAACATGTTTTGATCTATTGTCTCTTTGTTGTTATTACTGCTACTATTATTTCTATTGCTGCTACTGCACCTCATCATTATATCTTCATTTGTAAGAATGACGAAGCATCTATCAGAGATAAACTTTGGTGACATACACGTTTAAACATATGTATGGTGTTTTCTCGATCAATATTTAAACAAATCCTATGTGAAGTTAAATATCTTTTTACTACTGTGCTATATTGAAGATCTGAATACATTTGTCAGTTGTTACTGCAACTATGAAGTGCAACTCATATTTTCAAAAAAATCAATATCTATTGATTTGTTGGAGTTTCAACTGCTCGGACTCAGTCGTGGTTAACTATTATCTTTTTACAATAAGCTGTGGATAATCGGTTCCTTATAAAATAACCAGAAGGCTTTGTTAAGTCTTTTTTTTGTAAAGGTTTAAACTGCGTGTACTCAATTGAGGATTAAAGGTCTTAAGATAAGAGGACCTGTTGAAAATCACCAAGTGTCATGACCCGTCCCCTGGGGCCCATGCCGTGACTACCCCAAGCCTATCTCCCAAAGGCCAGGGGATGTCAACTAGCACCGAAGACATTAACCTACAAGTGGGTGGCATTTTCTGAGTACCTATACACACGCACACTCACAACCCCAACCCAAAAAGCAAAAAAAGTAAAACATGTATGCCACTAAGACAACCACCGAGAGTATATAGTACAAGCTGGAAGTAAGGGGTCAGAATACAAGTCCAACAAAAACAAGATGAAAATTGGAAAGTGCAAAGGTCTTTGAAAAATCTGCCCATATAAAACCCTACTTGAAGGGCAGGTGGAGAGTAGTTATGGGAAACTGTAGGAGTACACCTCACCTGTCTAACCTCACTAGGTGCTGCCTGGTTCTAGGCCACTAAGGTCTTATTCAAGATTTCAGTCGTCTAAAGGGTAAGTGAAGAGTCGCTGCGGGAAGTTGTAGGAGTACACCTCGCCTGTTTAACCTCATTGGGATCCACCTGGTCCTGGGCCACCAAGGTCTCTGTCAAGACGTCGATCGTCTGCACAAGACACGACACGTGCAAGTGAAGCCCGTGCAAGGGTGAGTAACACAATACTTAGTAGGGACCCCAAACCATAAATAAATGTCCAAAAAGGAAACACCACCAAGAAGGTATAGTTAGCTCAACACAGGTATATGTCATCAACATATTTAACAAGAACATCTAGGTATACTCATAGGGGGTTCCAAGATGCAACGTCTCCTCCATTGCCAACCATATTGTTCCATGCGTAGCATGCTTGATTCCAATAGGTCCCACTCCTCGAGCTATCTAGTAGTAACCACATAGATCAAGTCTATCAAAAGTATCCAAGAGAACATCTGGTCTCAATACGTCACAAAGTTTCCCTGAGACGTCCGATCTCACTGAGACAAGGAGTCTCGATGTCAAGACCAATCCTTTGCCACAAGATTCTGCTCAAGGCATGCTCATCCTGGGAGGACTTTCTCATAGAGCCACCAAGTCATCACAACCCTTCACTAATAGGTTCCGTTTTCTTGGGATCTGCCCAAAGAGAACACACTGAGAACTACTTGAAGTACACTGCTTCAGTCATAACGCTGAATATCTTGTACTGCTGAGGGACTCATCCCTGATGAGTCACTGAGGTTTGATCATCTGCCAGTCCAATAAGGTCCACTCGAATAATTCTCATCTGTAGGGACACTAAGGTCCGCTCGGCTACTGTTCGTCTGTTGGGCCGCTGAGGTATGCTCGGCTACTGCTTGTCTACCAGGCCACTGAGGTCTGCTCGGCTACTAATCGTCTGTCGGGCCACACAGGTCCGCACGACTACTCGTCTGCCAGGACACACAGGTCCGCATGGATACTCATCTGCCGATCTACATAGGTCTACACGCATACTCATATTCTAGGCCACACAGGTCCACTCAACACTTCCTTCTTGTCACATTCAGTCACATGATTCCTACTCATAGCGCACTTGATTCTGGGAGAATCTACTCCTCAAGACATTGGTTATATCTCAACCTCCACGGAAAATCACTTGAAGTATATAAAAAGGACCGCCTCATCACAAGGGTTCCAATACCGTAAACATCTTGTCAATCGGACGTACGGTTTGCAAGTTATGACTATTTTACTGAAAAGGGGATGGTGGGGTTCGGGTCTGGTTCGACCCGGGCAGACCGACCTGACCCAACCTGGCCCGGGGTCCACCGACCCGACCTGGATCCAACCCAGTTCGGGTCCGACCCACTGTGAGCGGACTGGACAGCCAGGTCGATACGCGGTCGGCGCGCCACGTCCCCCCTCCAACCCGCAGGTGGCCACAGGGTCGCCTCCACCGCGGGCCATCTGGACCATGGCCTTCCAGCTGCGTCTGCGTGTTCCACCTCCGGCCCATTGCCAGTGGTTTTCTCCCCTACCCGAAACCAATGCCGCAAGTCACCTTTCCGTCACGGCATGCCATTAGCTGTCACCGGCACTGAAGGTGTCTTCTACTGGCCACCGAGTTCGCCCTGGTGGTCCAATTCCTAAAACGCAAGCACCCTAAAAATTCTCGAGTTTCCGCCATCCCTACTACAGCCTCAAGGATGTCTTTTCATCGATCTGGGGGGGTTTGGTCTTGAAGAACACATGAACACCCGTAACGGAGGAATCTGGGCCTTGTTCGTGTCAGCCTGAATCCTCCGCGTTAGAATTCAAAACAAGCGGGGAGTAGATTTTTAAGAATTATGACTTGGATAATCCCAATTCAAATCCCTGAATCAAAACCCTACCAAAAACACATGCATGATCCGTGAATAATTGCATTCTTTGAATGATTGTTCGTCGTGGATATTTCCAAATGGGAAAAAAATTAATTAACACACCTTACCTAGAAAAAGGATTGGTCAACATCGGGGTTCAATCGTCGTTGGAAATATATTAAGAAACATCATGATCTGTCGTCTCATCGACCATCGATCCGTGATCCATCGTCATTGGTGATTTTTCATTCATCACCATTCGTTGCTCACCAATATAATTCCTCTAGAGCCTCAGAGCAATCTCCCAGGTTGTCCCCTAATCCCGTATCTCTATTAATAAACTTAATGGATGAAACACATTTCAACATTTCTGTTACGCTGAGTCGCCACATCGTTATACTGTTTCATTTATGAAATGAAGCAGCTACCTCATCATTGCGTTGTAGTGAAACATTTTTGAATAAAATAAACTTTTTATGTTTATTTTATTTTTTCTTAAAATGCCTGAAAATTAACTTTTAACCTCGACCCGCACCGGTCGAGGTTAGGCCCCGTATAAGGAAAATGCACCCTAACGAGCTCAAAGGTACTCTCGAATTTCCAATCCGACTTATCGTTTATGAGTTATTGGGAATAAAATAATATTTATTTAATTATTTTATTTACAGTCACGTCCCAAAAACAACTTTCCACAGTTGGCCCGCGTCGTCCAATGTTAGGTTTCTCCTAAGGAAAGAAAACCCTTACAAGCTCAACGATGGTCTCAGATTTTCAATCCGAGACACTGTTTATTAATTATATGGATTTGAAAAATAAAATAATTTTATTTAATTGTTTTATTTACGGTTATTCTATTTTCAGGTTTTCTCACTTGAGACTCGTGCCGACTAAAATTAAGTCGCTCCTAGGGTAAACCCACTACTATAAACGCAACGATGCCCTCAGATTTATGATCCAGGAAACCGTTTAAGAGTTATTCCACTTTTTTAGGAAAACTGGTCACACACGCTATTTAAAACTTAACATTTTTTGACAGATCATTCTGGGCACTTCGGGCCTTAGAATCGCACGCCACCTCAGTGCCTGTTCTCTAAATAATCCCATATAATTTAAAAAAATTACATGGAATTCCAGGACTTTACATTACCCCATATTTAGGGATTTACGTCCTCAAAATCCAAAATAAGGGCTAAACAAACAAATGAGGATACGAGCACGAACCTGGGCCTCCCGCTCCCACATGCTCTCCTATAAATTCTTGTGCTACCACTAGACGCGCATTATAGGAATCAATAACCCATGGAGGGTCCTCTCTTGTTGATCCTCGATTTCTACTGGAACTCTACAAAAGTCGCCCCATCGTTAATGTCCAGCTCGCCCTAGTACCCCCAGAAAGAGAAAGAATAACCCATGAAACTGATTCATACAAGCGTTTATCTTTTTATCTCAACAGGTAAAGCCCAGTTTCAACCTGTTCCGTCATCCCCGGTGTCCACCTTGACACCCACACACATACCCCGATGCATCTCACCACTCTATACATCACTGCTACAACTACACATCCTCTGAAAAGAACAACGTGCTCCCCACATTTCAAATATCCATCAGGGGTATTACCTGTGGAAAATTGAGCATGTAAAGACTTATAGTCGGTTTCACCGAGTTGTGCCTCCATGACTCATTTAAGAGTGGACAGTTAACAACCAATGACTGGAGATAAGCTGTTTCATCCCCATCCATGAAGGATAACTGTAACGAGGTCAACTGCTCTGTTTTCTCATTTAGAAACTACGAACTGGATCTCCTACTAAGAGAATCTTCTACCATGTTCCCCTTACCAGGAGCATAGACTACTTTGAAGTCATAGACCTGGAGGAACTCTAGACATCATATTTGTCTCAAGTTCAAATACTTCTGAGAGAAGATATACTTGAGACTCTTGTGGTTAAAGTAGATGGTAAACCGTTCGCCCATGGAGGTAGTGTCACCACATCATCAATGCAAAGACTACTGTTTCCCACTCAATATCGGGGTGCTCGTCAAACTCTATCTTAATTTCTGAAAAGCCTACGGACACCTTTCCATTCATGCGAAAGGCCTCCCCTTTCAGCTGATCGATGTGTTCACCGTCCCTTTGGTAGTGGGTACTTGTTCTCCATGGACACTTGGTTAAAGGGCCGGTAATCCAAAAATAAACTTGAACACTAGGTCTTACTAATCCCTTCCTCTACAAGTCCCCCACCTACACCCTCAGCTCGTGAAGCTCTACAAAAGACATCTGATATACTGATGCTGATATTGGTGCCATCTCGGGGTGTAGAATGATGCAAAAGTCCATCTCCCTGTGGGGAGGTAATCCTAAAAACTCAAAACATCCACTGCCACGTGGGTAAGGCTGGCCGACTCAAGTGTGATCAAATACACCCTCTTATGCATGAGTTTATCAAATGCTTCCTGGGTTTCCTTTTTCACCGACCAAGGAAAACCCCATTCCAACGCTACGGACATACCATATCCTTTTGCCTAAAACAGACAATTTGAGCATGAACCGTGGATGACTATTCCATACCCAAACTAACGTCGTAAGACCTTGATGCTTCCACAAAGAGGTTCTAACCAAAACTCTCACCTCAAGGGTCATATCACACTTTCAGTATAAGTGTGATTATCGAGTCTCCTCCCATAGGTATCTCCAGACGTAAGGATCAAGTTAATGGTTTAACCGGAAACTATTGGTCTTGAAAAAGATTCGTGACAAGGAGGAATGATAAGCACCTATGTCTATTAATACAACAGCTAAGAGTAGACACAGACTATACCTCGAATCATTCCTGGATCACTTGGGTCATAATCCTTGGCTGTATGCAGCTACCCCCTTCCCTTGTTCTCCAGCTCCTGAGCCTAGTGTGGACCACATTGGGGTGGTGGTTGTTACATGTAGAAATGTATACCACCTCCTGCTGCTCTCCCAGCTCCTCTGCCATGCCTACCACCTTGCAGATTAATCTGTTCCTGTCATTGTCTCTGCCCTAGTGGCCCATTTATCATTTCAATTTTAGTATGACGGGCTGGAAAATCTCTAGCGAGATTTCCCCTATCACCTTTTGAAAATCATTACCTCTTTTTAGGATGACTGGACTCACACTATGAGCCTTGATATGTAAATACCTTATCTTAGGACCTCTTATCGAAACGTCTCACACATCCAAGTCTTTGAGACTGATGTCAGCTTCCTGCTTTCCCACTGTTGACATCCACTGGCTGTATCTTCTCATCCAAAGGACTTTCAACCAAAATGGTTCTCTCTAGAACCATAGCATAAGTAGGAACGCACAGAGGAATAGTGTTGGATTGGATGTCTCTAAACACATCTTGCTCGGAGGTTTGAGCCCTGTAGCATTGTTCGTATCATATCCATCGAGTACCTAGAAAGGTCAGTATGCCTTGATGAATACTTAGCTACTGACATGTCATCCTATCGAAGATATAGAATCTCTTGGGCATGGATAACCCTTAGCTTTTATGGCAAGAGCCCCTTCTCTAAGAAAGGTTCTCAAGCTCTATCCATGGAAAAGTCACCTCATCATAAGATCAGGTAATCTAAATCCTGCCATTGCCCTTCTGATCCAAGTAGAAGGATCACTTTCAGGACCACCATCTGATCTAATGTCGTCCTAACTAGATGGAAAACTTGATCACCGCCTCAAGCCAATCCTTAGCTACCTGTGAGTCGGGGTCTCCTCGAAAGCTGAGGGGTCACTGTCACTGAAACTCGTGAAGTGCACTCAGACCATGCATCTCATCCGTAGGTACTATGAGTACCATGTGCTAATCCACATGTATTGGTATAGCTATCACACCACTCGGTGGTGCTGTCTCTAGTATGAACCCCTGTACCCATATCATCACCCCACAGATCATCCTCATGATCATGTAATGGAACCCTGGTTGGCTGTCTACATAGAAGCATATTGAAACAAAACAAGATGTACCATGATCAATAGAGTATAACCAGTGATCTGACTCAAGAAGGACATGAAAAAATCAACCCATTCCTATATGATGCGTGTACCATCATTTTTCCCTGCAACTAATACTTTCATGTACCGAGTCAAAAAGCAGAATTCAGGGTCATGGTGTATGGATACGTCGGCCGCCACACAAACACTTGATTCCATAGCCTGAAAGCTGAACTCAAAAAACTTAACACTATTTCCCCAAACCAAACTCATAGACTCTGGGTTCTTAAGGTAGAACCAACCTTCTCTGATACCAATTTGTCACAACTCGTCCCCCGGGGCCCGTGCCGCGACTACCCCAAGCCCACCTCCTAAAGTCCAGGGACTGGAAACTAGTACTGAAGGAATTAAATTGCAAGTGAGAGGTATTTGCTGAGCACACACACACACACACACACACACAACCCCAACCCATAAAGAAAAAAAAGAAAAACATGTATGCCACTAAGACAACCACTGAGATTATATAGTAGAAACTGGAAGTAAGGGTCCAGAATACAAGCCCAACAAAAACAAGCTGAAAATAAGAAAGTACAAAGGTCTCTAAAAAATATGTTTGCAGAAAACCCTACCTGAAGGGTAGGTGGAGAGTAGCTGCAGGAAGCTGTAGGAGTACACCTTGCCTGTCTAACCTCATTGGGAACTGCCTGGTCCTGGGCCCCCAAGGTCTCCGTCAAGATGTTGGTCATTTGAAGGGTAGGTTAAGAGTCGCTGCAGGAAGCTGTAGGAGTATGCCTCGCCTGTCTAACCTCACTAGGCGCCACCTGGTCCTAGGACTCCAAGGTCTTCATCAAGACGTCAGTCGTCTGCACAAGACACGATGCATGCAGACAATGACCGTGTAGAGGTGAGTAACAAAATACTCAGTAGGGACCCCAAAACACAAAGAAATGACCACAAAGAAAACACCACCAATAAGGTACAATCTGCTCAACACAAGTATATTTCATCAACACATATAATAAGAACATCCAGGTATACTCATAAAGGATTTCAAGTTGCAACATCTCCTCCACTGCCAACCATATGGTTCTGTGCGTAGCATGCTCGATTTCAGGTGGTTCCACTCCTTGAGCTATCTGGTAGTAACCACATAGAGAAAGTCTACTAAAAGTATCTGAGAGAACATCTGGTCTCGATACATCATGAAGTTTCCCTGAGACATCCGGTCTCACTGAGACAAGGAGTCTCGATGTCATGATCAATCCTTTTCCACATGATTCTACTCAAGGAACGTTCATCTTGGGAGGAATTTCTCTTAGAGACACCAATTCATCACAGACCTTCGCTAAGAGGTCCTACTTTCTTTGGCCCCACACAAAGAGAACACACCGAGAACTACCCAAAGTGCACTACTTCAGTCATAATGATGAACATCTTGTACTGCTAAGGGACTCATCCCCGATGAGTCACTGAGGTCTACTCATATTCTGGGATAATGAGGTCTACTCGGTTACTGCTTGTCTATCGGGCCATTGATGTCTGTTTGGCTACAGCTCATCTGTCGGGCCATTGAGGTCCGCTCGGATACTGCTCGTCTACCGGGCCACTGAGGTCTTCTTGGCAACTGCTCGTCTTCCGGGCCACACAAGTCTACACAGCTACTCGTCTGCTGGGCCACATAGGTATGCAAGACTACTCGTCTGCCGGGCCACACAGGTCTTCACGCCTACTCGTCTGCCGGGCCACACAGGTCTGCTCGACACTTCCTTCTCGTCACATCTAGTCATAGGATTCCTGCTCGTAGTGCGCTTTATTTCAGGAGAATCCTCAAGCCATCTGTCATATTTCAACCTCCATGAAAACCCACTTAGAGTATGTCAAAAGGACCACCTTGTTGCAAGGGTCCCAACACCAAAAAAGGATCATCAATCATATGTACGGTTTTCAAGTTATTACCGTTTTACTAAAAAGGGGTCGGTGGGGTTCAGGTCCGGTCTGACCCGGTCTAACTGACCTAACCCGACCGGGCCCGGGGTCCACTGACCCGACCTAGGTCTGACCCAACCCAGATCTGAACCAGTCCGAGTCTAGCCCTCTATGAGTGGGCCGACCTGCCCGACTAAGATGCAGCCGACGCACCGCGTCTCCCCTCTACCCCATGGGTCGCCGCAGGGTTACCACCGTTGCGGTCCAGCTGGACCGCGACCTTCCAGCCTCATGACACAGTGTGACCGCCGTGTTCGCGTGTATAACGACCCATACTTTACATACATTGTTAATACTTCAAAATTGAAGCACACTTATTACAACATATGACAAAATCACAAAGGACCGTATAGGTATAATGTCTTTAGAAACTGGGAAACATAAACAACTGGTTCATAAATCTTCTACAGTGTCTCCCATTTATTTCATCATATATAGGGTCCCTTTTAGCATATTCTACTTAATATCCATCTTCCTGACCTGGGGAAAAGAAAACATAAAAGGGTGAGCTCAAATGCTCTGCAAAGGAAATAAAAATCATATCATATCTTTTTGAAAATCAAAACCTGCAAAAGAGATCATAATATCTTAACATGGAATAAATCATAGAAGTGAAAATGAGATCCCCATAATCATAACATAAAACTTGAAACTTTGTGGCATGCACACATAATCATGGAAAATCATTTCTTGTTAGTCATGACTCATTGCCAAGACTATCTTAGTGGACAAAGTCCCTTTCTGAACCGAGTCACCCTCGTTCCAGTCCTGTTTCACTGAACCGGTATAACCTACCGTTCCAGCCATGTCTATCTCATGAGATATAAAACCTTTACCCAATGCATTGGAGGGAGATATAGGTCCCACCCATCTTATAATGAATCCTTTCTTATGTGTGCCACATAATCATAAACCATACATCATAGCGTAACCCATGTAATAAAAATGGGATTCTTAAACAACATGACATCATAAAACAATTCATATAAGATAAAGGAATTCATAAAAATGTTTCCATCACAACATAATCAAATCCATGTAATAATAGGGATAAAAACAGAACCCTTTTATTATCTTAGATGGAAAATAATTTTGATAAAATACTTGAACTCTATTCTTGAGGAAAATATCCTTTCTACTTTAAAAACATTTTTCCTTTCATAACATGTCATACGACTTTAAAATAAAAGAAGTTGATTAAAAATAAACTTGAAAACTTGTAAAGGAATCTTCTTGGAAATAATGTTTTAAAAATCCATTCATGCCGTATAAGTTAAAAAAACATTCTTCGTACTTTTGTCGGAAAAGTCAAAAAGTACCTCGTACGAAAAACGTCAAAAGATTCCTTTCATATCTTTTACTAAAAACTCACCGAAGGGTAAAATTTGATTTTAAAAATTTAATGTGGATGGAAATAATATTACATATTGAGGAAACATGGATGTGGATGATAAAATACACCCCAGTAAATTTCAAAGTATAAACAATCTCGGATAAAAATGAGATTGTGATATTTCCCCTTACCTTAGGTCTGATTTGCTTTGTACGTGTCCGAAGCTCCTGTATAATGGTTTAAATAATGTTATTGACTTATTCCAGAATCATAAATATTGATATGATATCATATATGATCATATTCTTAGCTTCTTGTTAGTAATATTTCATTGTTACTTGTTACTCGGGTCTTTATTGCCTTTTGTTCTTATGCGTGTTTTGCCGAATAAATTCTTATTCTTATTTTAAGGTTATAGATACCTTATATCCAGAATGGTATTAGTGTAACATATATCATATTTATTCATTCAATTCATTTATATAATTACTATGTAATTATGATCATGTAGAACGAGTCACATCACATCGTGGAGACGGTATTCCGTACGTACGCACGAGTGATGATATCGTTCCTATGATCGTGGAACTGTATTGGAGTATATATATATTATTTCAGTATCAATATTACTTTATAATAATCATAAATAGTTACTCATTACACCATTATACCCATCCTTGTAAAGTGATGGTGGAAAAATAGATTACACCACGGCGTGGAGACGGTATTCCGTACGTACGCACGCGCGGTGATTTCATTTTTCCGTAGGATGGATAGAAGGTGAATTAGGGTTGTTTCATATTTATAATAACATATCATTATGTAAGTAATACTGATGTTATTACTTTATCATGAAACAACTAAAGAAGAAGAAGTTGAAGAAGAAAGAAATTGAAAAGATCGGTAATGGATATTACCTCTTCTTTGGAACGCCTCTTTGAATCCTCCACTTAGGGAACTAAGATTGGTCTTTGAAGAAGACCAGGACCTCTAGGATTATTCTAGGGAAGTGGAGAGGAGAAAATGGCAGGGGTTGGCCGAGCTTGAGTGCTCAAATTGGTGTGAGGAGGAGGGGGAGGAGGTGCCCTTTTATAAGGGAGGAGAGGGGCACCTTAGGAATATCTCAAAATATTATTTTATATTAAAGTCAAAATCGATTTATAATGGTTCCAAAGGGTCTTATTTCGAAGCTAAAGTGGGGATGGGTCGAAATCCTATCAACCAATAGGATTTAGACAAGTTTAGGGTATTATTTTAACCTTATCAATTAGATTTAACTCTAAGTTAAATAATTTAACTTTTACCGTGTCTTTTTGTTTTCTTTCACTATATGGTTAATACACTTACTATTGTTGTATCTCTCGTTCCCCTCGTTGTTTGATTTTCATGATCACAATCACCTTCTTATTTATCTAATATTGTGTTTTAAGTGTTGTGGATGATAGGCAAGAGATTGCCAAAGGATTGGCCCAAGAATGGACAAGAAATGGACTGAAATTCAGTCCACCGGCCAACCGGTGTGATAGCACCGGCCAGCCGGTGGAACTGGCAGAGGGATTGCCCATTGCCAGGTTCCACCGGTCGACCGGTGGCTCTGTCACCGGTCGACCTGTGGCACCCAGCCCAAATAGTGTTTGCTACTGTCTTGCCACCGGCCAGCCGGTGGCTCCTCCACCGGTCGACCGGTAGAGCCTGGATCGAGACTCTTCTTCTCTACCAAGGCACCGGCCAGCCGGTGGAGCTGTACCGGCCAGCCGGTGGAGCTGTACCGGCCAGCCGGTAGCCCAGTCAAACTAGCCATTGGCTTTGACCAGTCAACCTTCTTTTGGCCTCCAACGGCTCCGAGGCCTTTCCCAACGGCTCCGAAGACTGCCCAAGGGTTCCATGCCTATAAATAAAGGCCAAGGAAGCCCCGGACACCTCCCGGAACTATTGTGAAGCCAACAGACACTTTTTCCATCATTCGGCAATCCTCCGGCGGACTTCCTCAAAGGAACCCCAAGTGCTCCAACCAACTTCCAATCCAAGGAGCACCTCAAGAAGCTTGGGAGAGCACGCTACATCAACTCCATCATCCAATTGGCGCCCAAGTCTTCCTCCAATACGGGTTTTATTGTATTTATCTTTTTGAGCTTTAAATTTGGGTTTGTGCCTACAAACCCCAACCTTTTCTCTATCCTCCCTTTCTTTTGGGTTTCACACCACCACTAAGGTGTGAAGAGGTTTCTTCAAGCCTTTCCTTTTAAAAGGCTTGTGTTTCGGTGAGCTAGCCTTCACCCGTTAAAAAGGCTAGTGGGTTCTTGCTATTCCATTGAAAGCAAGTGGGTTCTTGCTTAACCACAAAAAGCAAGCTGTAATAGGTCCTAGTGCTACCTCAAAGCCTAGTGGGTTTCTTGCTAAAACCATTGAAAAGCAAGCGGTAGGAATCTCTCAACGGTTGAGTTGGGAGCGGAGACGTAGGTCGGGTTTTGGCCGAACTCCGTTAACAATTTCTTGTGTGATTGCCTCTTTTATTTCCGCTGCATTCTTTACTTTGATTTTAATTTGTTCATTCATTTTTTAAAAGGCAATTCACCCCCCTCTTGCCATCATTCCTCGTTTTCTTCCGACCCAACAATTGGTATCAGAGGGAGTAATTTGAGTAATACCTTAAACGGTTTCAAATTCAAAGATCCATTGTGATGGCTTCTACCGCTTCTTCCTATCAATCCCCCGAAGGCTTTTCTTTGGATCGTGCTCCATTCTTTGATGGAGCCGATTATATTTTTTGGAAAACCCGCATGTCAACTTTTCTTAAAAGTATTGGCTATCCAATTTATAGAATTGTTATGCATGGTTTTACGCTCTCCTCTCCCGATGAGTCTAAATGGACCCCCGCCGACATTGCAAATTTCGAGCTTGATGGCAAAGCCATGAATGCTCTTCATTGTGGCTTTGACCGTAATATATTTAATTGTATTTCTTCTTGCACTACTTCTTATGATATTTGGAAATATTTAGAGCTAACCCATGAAGGTACTAGCAAGGCTCCAAAGCAAGAACCCGCTCAAGAGCAAGAACTCGACGAAAAATTCAAACCCGCTTGCCCACTTCACAAGAAAAGGGCCAAGAAAAAGAAGGGAAAGAAGAAGGCTTCAAAGGCATCTTGGAGTGATAGCTCCTCCTTCTCCTCCTTCTCCTCAAGCGACCAAGGTACAAAATGCCTAATGGCAAAACATGAGGTATCATCCTCCTCTTCCTCCTCTTCCTCTTCTAGTTCTTCAAATTCTTTTAATAATATGTCGTATGAAGAACTCCAACATGCTAGAGACCAACTTGAAAATGGTTTTCATGCTTTATCGTCAAAATTTGTTGCTTTAAAAAAATCTTTCAAAAAACTCTCCTCCGAAAAAGAACAACTTCTCAAAGAGAAGGAGGAGTTGACCCTTAAAATCCAAAACCTCCCGGATATTGATTCCATGGAATCAACTATCAAAGACCTTAGGGAATCTTTAGCCAAGTTCACCCAAGGTGAACAAAATTTGTCCAAACTCTTAGGTTCTCAACGAGTATCTAGAACCACCAATGGACTTGGCTACACCAATATAGCTTCCTCCTCCCATGCACCCACTGTTTTTGTTAGGGGGAGCTCTAGTTTTAAATTTTGTAATTATTGTAAGAAAACCGGGCACCTTATTTATGAATGTAATTGTAAAAATGCCCGTTATGGCCAACCCAAGACTTTTTTCTTTTCGGACGAATTTTATAGGAGAAGACCCGCTATGAGACAAGTATGGATTGAAAAATCCCTTCTTGCGAGTCTCTCCGGGCCTAAAATTGTCTCCTTTCAAAATCCCTCTCCTCGGTGATTAGTTGTTTTTATTTAGGGGGAGTTAGGTTTGTTTAAGAATTTTCAAACTTTCAATTTCAACTCTTGGTTTCAAATTTTTCAATTCAAAATTCTCTATTCAATTTTTGATTCAAAACTTTCAATTCAAATTTCAAATTTCATTTGGTTTAAAAATCTCTATCTTGTTTTTCAAAGTCTTCCCTCAATCAAGTTTTATGCCCCATTCTATTTTGATAATCACAAAGGGGGAGAAAATTATTGATTGATTGGGGGAAAAATCTTTTAAAAGCATGCCTCTCATTTCATTATTACTTTGATTGTTTCGGTGATTGTGATCATCAAAATAGGGGGAAATTGTTGTATCTCTCGTTCCCCTCGTTGTTTGATTTTCATGATCACAATCACCTTCTTATTTATCTAATATTGTGTTTTAAGTGTTGTGGATGATAGGCAAGAGATTGCCAAAGGATTGGCCCAAGAATGGACAAGAAATGGACTGAAATTCAGTCCACCGGCCAACCGGTGTGATAGCACCGGCCAGCCGGTGGAACTGGCAGAGGGATTGCCCACTGCCAGGTTCCACCGGTCGACCGGTGGCTCTGTCACCGGTCGACCTGTGGCACCCAGCCCAAATAGTGTTTGCTACTGTCTTGCCACCGGCCAGCCGGTGGCTCCTCCACCGGTCGACCGGTAGAGCCTGGATCGAGACTCTTCTTCTCTACCAAGGCACCGGCCAGCCGGTGGAGCTGTACCGGCCAGCCGGTAGCCCAGTCAAACTAGCCGTTGGCTTTGACCAGTCAACCTTCTTTTGGCCTCCAACGGCTCCGAGGCCTTTCCCAACGGCTCCGAAGACTCCCCAAGGGTTCCATGCCTATAAATAAAGGCCAAGGAAGCCCCGGACACCTCCCGGAACTATTGTGAAGCCAACGGACGCTTTTTCCATCATTCGGCAATCCTCCGGCGGACTTCCTCAAAGGAACCCCAAGTGCTCCAACCAACTTCCAATCCAAGGAGCACCTCAAGAAGCTTGGGAGAGCATGCTACATCAACTCCATCATCCAATTGGCGCCCAAGTCTTCCTCCAATACGGGTTTTATTGTATTTATCTTTTTGAGCTTTAAATTTGGGTTTGTGCCTACAAACCCCAACCTTTTCTCTATCCTCCCTTTCTTTTGGGTTTCACACCACCACTAAGGTGTGAAGAGGTTTCTTCAAGCCTTTCCTTTTAAAAGGCTTGTGTTTCGGTGAGCTAGCCTTCACCCGTTAAAAAGGCTAGTGGGTTCTTGCTATTCCATTGAAAGCAAGTGGGTTCTTGCTTAACCACAAAAAGCAAGCTGTAATAGGTCCTAGTGCTACCTCAAAGCCTAGTGGGTTTCTTGCTAAAACCATTGAAAAGCAAGCGGTAGGAATCTCTCAACGGTTGAGTTGGGAGCGGAGACGTAGGTCGGGTTTTGGCCGAACTCCGTTAACAATTTCTTGTGTGATTGCCTCTTTTATTTCCGCTGCATTCTTTACTTTGATTTTAATTTGTTCATTCATTTTTTAAAAGGCAATTCACCCCCCTCTTGCCATCATTCCTCGTTTTCTTCCGACCCAACAACTATAACATGCCAAACGAACCCCAAATTGTTTATTATTAATATATATATCCTTATCTAAGTCATTTGGACGAACCTTATATTTTTAGGAATAAAATAACAATTAATAATATAATATTTGATTTAAAAACTATTTTGTGTCAATTTTGACACTATTTGATATATGATTTTTGTGAAAGTCATAACAGAATTATAGGTTCGAACCAAGTTGATTAAATCAACATTAATATATCATAGTAACCTAGAAAATTAGTAGAATTCATAAAAAGTCTCAAATTACATTTATTTTGGTGTTTATAACATCAATTATGTCAATATTTCATTAATAAGATAATTACTGCATCATCATTGTGTCATAAATAAATTAAATTATTTAATGTCTAAAAATTACAAATAAAATACCATTATGTATGAAATCTTTTTAGATTTCTAATGAATATTTATAGTTGAATTTATCTTATGTATAACCCCATATTAAAAATGATTTACTTATTAAACTTTGATTTTAACTATTTTAACCCTTCTTTAAATAAATTAATAATAAATGTCCTAATCTAATCCAAGTGGACCTAAATGGTCATATTTTTATTCCTAAGTTTGTTTTTGGTCGAATTACACTTGTCCAATAGAATTAGGACATGTGTTAGGGTAATATTAATATCATATTTACCCTTAGTTACCCTATTTACTATTAACCGCGGTAAAAAAAGTTAAAAGTTACTATTCACCAAAAAATTATTTTTATCTCATTGAACCACATTTTACTTACTGATATCAACCGTGTCTGTCGGATTTTCGAAATTCCATTCACAGAAGCGGTAAAATTAAGTTTTATGCAAAATTCAGTTTTTAACCTACCACTTAGTGGTTTCACTATTCATCAAAAATTGAAAGTTTTCAGAAAAATACCAAAATTTCACCCTAGGCTAATTTTGATATTCTGAGTCCAAAAATGAAGTCCATTTTGAAAAATAAAATTTATAAAATTTCAAAAAGTGGTTATTACTATTCATAACAGCTAGTTTTAATAGCATATTGTTGTTTAGTGAAACTCGGTATTGCGTACGACGCAAGCTATCGAGGAAGGTCGCGATTGCGTGTAAAGCAAGACAAGCAAGTGTTGTGTAGAAAAAGATTCCTTTGATGATTTATATAACATAAAAGTCTCGGGTGTTACAGCGTGCATCACTAGTGGCCTGCTCCCCCTCCCGTGGATGATTTTGCATGCCACCTTTCCATCACAGAGCACCGTTGGCGCGTGTTGCCTCCCACACGCGGCGCTGCAGCGTTCCGGCGCCGGCGCCGACAGTGTCTTCTGCGGGCCACTGAGTTCGCCCCGGTGGTCCGATTCCTGAACCGCAAGCGCCCTCAGAATTATTAGGTTTCCTCCATACCTGCTACGACCTCAAGGTTTTATTTTCATTGATTCAGGGGGTTCGGTCACGAAAAACACACGAACACCCATAACGGAGGAATCCAGGCCTTGTTCGTGATGGCCTGAACCCTCCATGTTAGAATTCAAAACAAGTGGGGAGAAGATTTTTAAGAATTATAACTTGGATAATACCAATTCAAATCCCTGAATCAAAACCCTCTCGCAAATGCACGCATGATACGTGAATCATTCCATTCGTCGAATGATTCACGTTCGTCGTGGATATTTCAAAATGTGGAAAGAAAATTAATCCAGCACCCTACCTAGAAAAAGGATCGGTCGATGTTGGGGTTCAATCGTCATTGGTGATCCGTTAAGAGAAATCACAATCTGTCATATCATCGACCATCGATCCATGATCCATCGTCGTTGGCGATTCATCATTCGTAGTCGTTCGTTGCTCGCCAACAGAATTCCTCCAGAGCCTCAGAGAAATCTCCCAGGTCATCCCCTAATCCCGTATCTCTATTAATCAACTTAAGGGAGGAAATGTGTTTCAGAATTTTTATTATGCTAAATTGATGCATCGTTATGCTATTTCATTTATGAAATGAAATAGATGTCTTATCGCTGCATTGTAGCGAAACATTTTCAAATAAAATAAACTTTTAAGTTTATTTTATTTTTCCTTAAAATGCACGAAAATTAACTTTTACCCTCAACCTGAACCAGTTGAGGTTAGGCCCCACCTAAGGAAAACACTCCCTCACGAGCTCAATAGTACTCTCAGATTTCCAATACGAGTTATCATTTATGAGTTATTGGAAATAAAATAATCTTTATTTAATTATTTTATTTACAGTCACATCCCAAAAACTACTTTCCATAGTTGGCCCGTGCTGACCAATGTTAGGATTCACCTAAGAAAAGAACCCCCTTATGAGCTCAACAGTGGTCTCAGATTTCCAATCTGAGACACCGTTTGTGAGTTATAAAGATATGAAAAATAAAATAATTTTATTTATGGTTATGCTATTTTTTTTCTCATTGGAGACCCATGCAGACTAAACTTAAGTCACGCCTAGGGTAAAACCACTACTATGAACACAATTATGCCCTAAAATTTATGATCTGGGAACCCGTTTAAGAGTTATTACACTTCTTCAGGAAAACTAGTCACACATGCTATTTAAAACTTAACATTTTTTGACGGATAATTCTGGGCACTCTGGGTCTTGGAATCGCACGCTGTCTCAGTGCCTGGTCTCGAAATAATACCTTATAAATTAAAAAAAATTACATAGAATTTCAATACTTTACACAAAGCTTGTGGAGATGAGCATTGGTGGAATGGACTAGGGGATCTTTGTTCCCTGAACCACTATACATAGCTGTGTTCATTTCCTTTTATTTATTTCCGCTTCTCGATCATATTTGAGAGAAAAGGAAAGGTTCACTACTAAAAAAGAGAGGCATTCTGAATTGTTTAAAATTATTGAATTATATAATTCACCCCCTCTTGTGTATTTATCTTCATCATCACCATCCTGACGCAACATCACTGATCAATATTAGGTCCGGTTACCACCAGTTGAGGGTTTGTAAGGTTGATATTCCAGAGTTGGAATTCTGATGTCACCACAAACACTATGAGTTCCAGGTGATTCCTTTAGGTGTGATGAATTCCCCCTTGTGCTTATGGATTTGATGAACTGGATCTTCTAGTCATACTTGGACTAATTTTTGGTTGTATTCATTGATGAAATATTCATCTACTCCACGTTAGAGAAGGAGTATACAAAGCACTTGAGGATGGCCATAGACTTTATTTGAGAGTACTAGCTTTATGGTAAGATCTCAAAGTTCTAGTTCTGGATATGAGAGGTTCACTTCATAGGGAATGTCATTTCTAATAATGGATTAGCTATGGACCCAGTAAAGATTGATGAAATGATTTCTTGGGAGCCACCAAAGATAATGTAGAAGGTGTTGAGTTTTATTTTCTTGAAAGAGTAATATAAGAGGTTCAAGGTATAATTATCTAGGTTACATCCCCTTTGACCACCTTGATGTGGAAAGGGTGGCTGTTTTCTTAGACTGAGCAGTTTCAGAGATCCTTTGAGGAGTTGAGGCTGACTATTTCTTATGTTCTGAGACTACCAGAGGAGGGCATGAAGTATGTAGTGTATTACGATACCCCAGGAGTTGTTCTTGGCTACATGTTTATGTAGAGGTAGGTAGTGATATCATATGGGTCAATGAATTTGAGATCCCACGAGAAGAATTATGTGACTCAAAACCTAGAATTGGCAGTGGTAGACTTATCTCTAAAGATGTGGAGGAACTATCTTCTGGGAGTGTGATTTTTTTTTACTCATACCATTAGTGTCTTAGGTATATCTTTACATAGAAAGATCTGAACCTGATACAGATGTGTTGGTTGGATTTTCTATAGGAATATGACTTTGAGATAGACTATACTCATAGGAAGGGAAATATGGTGGTAGATTCCCTTAGTAGGAAGTCTCTTTCTCATTTTGTGGAGGAGGAATATGAGGATTTGGCTTCTTTATAACTAACCCTGGTGGAGGAGAGGGGCAAAACTTATTTTCAGTTGATGGGGTTGACTCCTCCTTTTCTCCAGCATTTGAGAGAGGCTCAGTTGGGAGAAATCAACTGTGAGGTTCTCTATGACTATATATCTTTAGGAGATTCACTAGATGATTTTCTAGATGGGAACACACCATCCTTTTCTAGGGATAAATGGTGGTTCTAGTTGCAACGTGAGAGGAGTTGATGATGGAGTTTCAGACTTCTCCTTTGGCTATACATCCCAGTGCAGGGAAGATGTACAAATACCTTCAATAATAGTTTTGGCGGGATGGAATGAGTCAGAGTATTGCTGAGTTCATCTCTCAGTGTCTCACATTCCAGCAAGTGAAGTCCGAGCACTAGGTTCTGGCAGGTTTGACATAACCTATTGAGATCCTAAAGTGGAAATGGGATGACATATCCATGGAATTTGTGACAGGGATTTCATGGATAGCGTGAGGAAACGATTTCATATGAGTAATAGTTGACCAAATTATGAAGTCTACGCACTTCCTTTCCATTAGGGAGTAGAGTTTGGTGGAGAGTCTGGGATAGTTGTACGTGTGGTAGATCATCTAAATCTCTAGGGTACCTTCGATGATCATCTTCAAAAAAGACATACAGTTTATGTCACAATTGTGGAGATGAATATAAGAGGTATTCAGGAACCAATTGCGGATGATTATGATGTTTTACCCCCAGAAAGATGGGCAGACTGAGTGCACTATCCAGGTGTTGGAGGTTATGTTGGGTGCTTATGTTTTGGTCATTTTTTGGAGTTGGGAGGATCACTTTCCATTGATAGAGTTTTCTTATAACAATAGCTATCACTCTATGATCAACATAGAACCTTTAGAGGCCTTATATGGGAGACCGTACATTTCACCCTTATGATATACTAATATTGGATACACATATCTAGTCTTGCCAGAGATGGTGCAGGTGATGGAGAAATTTTAAGTGATTCATGAGCATATGAGGACATACCATAGCCGATAGAAATCTTATGCAGATTGTTTTCATAATCCCTTGGAGTTTGAGTAGGGAGACCATGTTTTCCTTAGAGTCTCCTCATGAAAATGATTGAATAGGTTTGGTCGGGGAGGCAAGCTATCCTCGAGGTTCATTGGGCCATTTGAGATCCTACAAAGATTTGGTGAGGTTGCTTACTCTCTAGAATTACCCCCATAGTTGGAGAGGGTGCATGAAATATTCCATGTGTTTAAGTTAAGGAGATATGTGTAGATCCCACGCACATCGGTGACTAGGGTGAGATGGACATTGAGGATATATAAACCTTCACAGAGTACTCGGTGGTGATCGAGGATCAGCATGAGAGGATCCTGTGAGGATGGACTATTCCCTTTGTTTGTGTGCTATGGTCTCATGAGATCATGCAGGAGAGCTCCTAGGAGTGGGAGAGCCAGTTGCAGGCTCATTATCCCCACCTTTTTGTTTAGATTGTGATTTTTAGGGATGAAAATCCTTGAAGGGGGGAATAATATAGTGATCCTATTTTTTCCTTGTAAGACTTTGAAATAGATTAATGAATATTTTTTAGAGCCAAACACTGAGTCAGTGTGAGATTACGAGGCTTGGTGATCCTGGAATTGATATTATAAAAATATTAAATATATTAACATCACATGCATGTAGTTTTTTAGAAATAATGGAATAACTCTTGAATAGAGCCTCAGATCAGAAATTTGAGACCATGGTTGAGTTTGGAATGCAAGGTTTACCCTAAGCGCAACCTAAGGTTGGTCATCATCGAACGTCCGTTTGAGGCAGTTATTCGCGGTGAGTTTAATTAAAATAAATAATTAAATTTATCTATTTTAAACACCCACAACCAAAAACCCTCTATATGTACCTCATTATAACAACTATCCAAGTTTAGTGGCTTAAAACCATGGATAATTGAGAGGAGGCTTGGCGTTCTTCATTGGAAGATCGAGAACAACGAACAACGATTGATCAGATCAAGGTGGATTAAGAGGCAGCAGATGTAGCAGGCCTCATCCTTCATTGGAAAACATGTTCTTCACTAAATATTAACCCTTTTTTGAGCTATATCTTGTTAATTGTGGATTTTCTTGTAAAGAACTGTAAATTTCAAGGGAAATTTTTTTCCCTTAATTTTCTTTGGGATTTTACGAGTACGCAGTTTCTGACGACACCTGATTCCGAGGCCCGGTGTGCCCAGAATCAATTTCCGAAGTTTAGCTCGGGTACGTTCAGTGAGCGAACGAGCGAGTTTTCCTAACTTTTGAACCAGTGCTCGGAATCAAAATCCGAGGGCACCGATGAAACTGCAGCACCAATATTTGCTTAGGAACACCTTTTCTGGAGTTGTGTTTGCTTGAGTGAGGTTATTAAATAAATGGGTTAACTGAGGAGTGAAATAAAAATTTGTGCTACAAATTTTATTTCTATTCCAAGCAGTTACAACCTATGCATGGAAGTTGAGGTGGGACCCACTCCATCCTAACTCCATATGGTAGGATAATAGTGAGGTGGGTCCCACACAAGCCCCACCCCTTCAAACCCCTTAAAACCTCCCTCGTGCATTTATTGTGTAACACACCCGCACCTCCCCTGTTTTAATGTCAAGTCAACTCAAGTAGTTTTTCTTCCCCATTAAATACATGCCAATAAAACGCCTAATTAATTGGATAACGCACATTAATTAATTTGAATAATTCATTTTGAATTTCAAATTAATGATGGCTTGTGTGTGTAAATTAAATAAGACAACATCTTATTTTATTGTGGGTGATTTGCTGTGTGGAGGAGGGAACCCTCGAAGATTTTCTTCTTCCTTCTTGAAGAACGCGAAGAACACCGAAGCTTCAACGAAGAATGCCGTCTCATCTTTGCATCTTCTTCCCGCGTCGAAGGAAGCGAGACGTTGCATCCTTCATCGGGCGAACACCGACGACATACGGAGCCTCTTTCCGCAACGCCGTCTTCCGCGACGCCATTTCTCCGCGACAATCCTCGTTCGACGACTTCTTCCAGGTAGGGGGTTTTCGTATTAAGTGTATATGTGAATTATCCCCTCGTGCATCCGTATTTTAATTTCAGGGTGTTTGAATAATTTACCTTGAATAAATTATACCGTCATCTAAAGCATGTCTTTTAAAGATTTCCTTTTGAAAAACACCTAACGCGGAGGGTGTGGGCAGAACAAACACGACCCGACAACCCACCACAGTTTGTTTATTGGTGTGCGGATCGACAGGCGACGACGAAGAGGGCCTCAAAGGTGTTTTGAACCCTTCACAGTAATCTACGGGTCCTGGGAGAGCCGCAGGCGCAGACGGCGAGCAAAACGGACCACCGGAGCGCGTCCGGTGGTCCGCGGAAGGCGCTGCCGGCAGGAGCCACCGCGACTGAAGTCGCGGCAGCGGCGGGAAGACCGGATCCTGCGGCCACGCGGGATCTGGGGAAGATGCGGTGACCAGCGCCGCGTCCGCTGGCAAAGGGGGGGGGGGGGGACCGCGTCCTCACCCCCAGCGCGGCCCGCTGGCTGAGCCTGCGCCCCCCCCGGCCGAGCCGGGGCAGGTCGCGCGGACTAGGCCGGGTCGGGCCAGATCCGGACCCGGGTCGAGTTGACTCGGTCCGGATCGGCCCAGGTGGGGGTTGGGCCGGGACGGACCGGGCCCAAACCACCATTTCGGGCTGTTTTCAGTCATTTGCCCATATCTTGAGCTTTGGACCTCCGATCGACGCACCAAATGTTGCGTTGGGATCCTTGGATCGAGACGGTCGTTTCGGTATATTAGAATCAAGGTTTCGGAGAACTTTGGGTATGTCCAGGTTGGTTCGAACACAAAACCAACCGGGCCCTCGGAGCGGAAACACATATAACTTGAGCTCCGGACGTTCGATTGACATACCGTCGACTATGTTGGTTTCCTCTTAGTGAGACGGACCTTTTGGCTTACTCCGCTTGAGGTTTGGATGCAGTTGGAGTACGGTCGGGTTGGTTTTGACTTAAAAACCAACCGGGCCCCTAGGACGAAAATGCCAATAACTCTCAGACCGGGCGTCCGATTGACGCGCCGTCTGTCGCGTTGTGTTCCTTTTATCGAGACGGAACTTTGGGATACATAAACTCCAGACTACGTGTCAGTTGATGTATCGAACCCCCTTGGCTCGTGGAGCGGACCCTCCCGGAAACGAGCATGCTGTGTGCGGGAACCCTAGAGCTGGCTACGACTGCGACGACGATGACGACTGCACTGAAATCCTCCGTGTGTTCGACAGCGACGACAACTGTACTGAAATCCTCCATGGGTTCGGCAGCGATGACGACCGTACTGAAATCCTCCGTGGGTTCAACGGCGATGACTACTGTTCTTGTATCCTACGTGGGTCCGACAGTATTTGAATATGTACTTGTATCCTACGTGGGTCCAACAGAGTAGCTGGTCTTGTATCCTACGTGGTTCCGACAGCTTAGCTGGTTTAGTATCCTACGTGGGTCCCATCTTAGATGAATCAGTGGCTACATCTGATCATATCTATCACCTTACGAAGAAGTATACCTGTGTGAGCTGAGTCTTGACTATTCAATCAATATCTTCGATATGATTGACTTGCTTTCTTATGTGGATTGGGTTGTGTTATCCTGTGTGGGTTGGTTGTACTATCCTGTGTGGACTAGATTGAACTTGGGCTCAGATGTTGGAGTCGAACTGGAATTGGTAACTTAGGTATATGTATGGGAATATACCTAAGTAGTGTTGGTTGTTACTTCGTGATTGTATCTTTCCTTTGTGGTTTATCCTTTGTGGATTCTGGGAGACCATCGGGGGTCTCGGGGTCCCTACTGAGTAGCGTATACTCACCCCTGCACGGGTTTTGCCCGCACTTCGTTGTGTTGGATGCAGACGATGGACAACGTTGATCGAGGTAGAAGCTCGTGGAGCCGGACGGTACCTGGAGGTGGAACACTGGACGAGACGTGCTCGGAGCAGACGGTTAGAGCCAAGGAGCAGAGGAGACGATCTGTACCCACCCTTCAGGTGGGATTTCCGGAGGATGGCTTGGACTTGATGCTTACTTTTCTGCTGCTGCACTCTCTTTCAGTTGTACTTTACTTTCCGTTGTACTGCACTTTTCAGTTTGGGTTTGTATTCTGGCCCACTTACTTTTCCGCACTTACTTTTGTACCCAGTTTTACTTAGTGTTTACTTCTTCTTGCTTACTCAGTGGTATTTGTTTACTTTATAAAGGCAATTCCTTCCCTTTTTATCGGGATTTACGCCTTTGGCGCTAGTCGCCAGCCCCTGGCCTATGGAAGGTGGGCTTGGGGTAGTCACGGCCTGGGTCCTGAGGACGGGTCGTGACAAATTGGTATCAAAGGAGTTCGGTTCTACCGTAGAACTCGGGACTCTGATCTTTCTTCTATGTGAAGAAATAGTGTTAAGGGTATTGAATGTGATTATTAGTCCAGGGAGTCCAGTGTTGGTGCGGCGGCCGACATATCCGTACACCAGGACCCTGACTTCTAATTTCCGACTTAGTGCATGAAAACATTGATTTCATGTGTGTTTCAAAAGTTTTCTTTGTGATTACTTTGTGTCATCTCACCAGGTATACTGTATTGACCGTGGCACACCTGTTTCTTTTCAGGATGGCCCCACGACGGCAGCCAGCTAGGGTTCAGAGCCTTGTACGAGACGACAACCCACCGAGCGACGAGGCCTCGATGCAGGGCCCTTTTTCAGTAGAGGCATCGACGGTACCTCTACCTGCCGAGCCACCGATGCCACCAGCCCCAGCCATTGAGAGTGCACGTCGCCTTAGTGCACTGCATGAGTTCCAACGTCAGAGACTGCCCAGGTTTCGCGGGGAGATGGACCCTCAGGTAGCCAAGGATTGGCTGGAGGCTGTGGTTCGAGTTTTCAGGTTAGTGGGGACACCAAATGATTATCCAATAAAAACATATATTTTAATTACATTTTAATGGTATTAAATGTTCATTTTTGATCTTATAGGTCTGAGTTAGTGCATTTTCATTATGAACATCCATTCTCATCATTTGTGCACTTCATGCCTAATATACACCAGTTTAGGACCAATGAGTCATCTGATTCTAAGGAATGTAATTATCAATTTTTTTAATTTGATATTTTGGGAACTTTATCTACACTTAAATGTGAACATTTTTCATTAAGGGATCAATGGAGAATTCATGGAAGAAGATGGGGATATTTTGTGATGAAAGGAAGTAATTCTAGAAGTCAGATTGGACACTAGCCCACTGATGAGACTGTGGGGCCCAACATACTGGCCCAATGAATCCCAAATTTTGTGGGATGATAGAAGACATTCATATGAACAAATAACTCTTCATGAGCCAATGCTAATTCGGCCTCTATGGTGGTCATTAAAGCAGCCCAAGTTAGAGATACAATTCTGGGCCAGATTCTGCGACCCAGAAAAACAGTCCACTAATTTTATCATATATCTGAATCAGTAACTCCAAATGGGCCCAAATTTTACAGGCGGTTAGAAGACATACGGAGCTCCATTTTATTCTTCTATGGCCCACTCTGATTCGGCCGTCTAGAAGGTCTTCCAGACGCGTCTGTACGGTGAAGGAAAGCTGGCTGCCACCTCGGGTCAAATGTGGAAAAGTTCAAATTCCACAAGCTTTCCACCACCTATGACCTACCAAAATTAATTGAGATGCTTTGTACTATTTAAGGCTCGACCCAAGGCTCCCAAAATTCCTATTTAAGGCAGTGGTGGTGAAGGAGTTTGGGATCTTGGATGCTTTGTTCAATTGTAATGTTATGCTGCATTTTTGTTGCCTCAAATTTGTCTTTCACATGTAAGTTGTTCAATTTACTTTAGTTTCTTAATAAAAGTTCTTCTTCTACTCTTATTATGTTGTTCTTAATATCACTTTGATACCTTTGGATCAAGGTGTGAATTTATTCACACCAACCCTTGTGAAATTATTCACACAACAGTGGAGTGATCATTTTATTTTTCTTTTGTTTTCTTTACTTCTCCATTTCCTCCCTCATGAGTCTAATTTCCGCTTACATTGAAACCATGGGATCAATGGAGGGATAAACCACTTATGGGTTGATCCAAGGGAGTATCAAGGGGCTGGATTGGATGTTATTTATCACCTAATTAATGTATAATCACTTGTTTAATTGGGATTTTTATTTGATGATTTTTAAACTCCATCGTCCTTGTTGAATTTAAGGTCACACACTTCAAGTACTAATACGAACCTTTACCTTGAAGTGCTCAAAACTTTGATCCTTAAAGTGTATAGGTGATTAGTATTAAAGGGTGTAGGCATTAAACTAGTAAGTGATGATGTTTTTTTATCTCCTTAAATGAACCCATCTCAAATTTAAGAAATTGAAATCATTAAAAAGGAAATACGTCCAATCCACCCCGAGCGATAACCTAGGATCAACTCATTCTTTTAAATTAAATTCACTTAAATCAATTAGATATATATAAAACCCATCCAAAATCAATCCATGTTGGCCACTTCATAGCCGAAAAAAGTCCATAGAATGTATGTGTCTATAGGTTTCTTCTTAGGTCTCTGTGGATTCGATAACCCAAGCTAAACTACAAGGACCGTCTTACCTTCTTCTCTTGGGTAAATTTGGGCGTGAAACAAATTTTGGCACCATTTCCGGGGACCAAGTAAGTACCTTAGATCCAAAAAAAACCTTCTTTCCTCACCTCCATTCTTCTACTCTCACCCAATATCTCTTATCTTGTCCCTTTCTCGCTTTTTTTTTGGCGCATGTCCGCCTACTCCCGCGATTTCTCAAACAGACTAGTTAGGGTGGAAAGTACTAGGATAGGAGAGTCAAGTGCACCTAAGGGATTGTTTAAATAAAATTCAAATATTCTTGAAACCCCAAAGTCAGAACTTGAAACAAGTCCAATGGAGGGTCATCCACAAAATCAAATTGTAAACCCTGGGGGGAATCAAATGGGAAACCAAAACCAAGAAGCTCCAAACTTATGGAATGTAGTTGATCAAACCATGAACGACTACCTCACTCCATCTTGGACCAATGACCCCTCATGCATTAGACACAATTCCATAGGAGACACCAACTACATATTCAAACCCCATGTCCTAAACCACCTTCCAACCTTTCATGGGATGGAGTCAGAAATGCCATACCTTCATGTCAAAGAGTTCAACGACATTGTTGAAACCATGTGTCCCCCACATCAACTAGAATCCGCTAAGATGAGGCTATTTCCTTTTTCATTAAAGGATCGAGCTAAAAATCGGATAAACAACTTGATACCTACATCAATACACTCTTGGGACCAACTGCAAAGAGAATTCTACAAAAAATACTTCCCTCATCACAAAACAATTGCACTTAAAAAGAGCATCCACAACTTTTTTGAAAAAGAGGGAGAGTCATTTTATGAAACATGGGAGAGGTTCAAAGACACCCTAAACATGGTTCCACACCATGGGTTTTCCATACCTGAACAAGTGAGAATTTTCTATGAAGGGTTGGGTCCGGGTAATAAACAATTCATTGACATGATGTGTAATGGAACTTTTAAAAACAATGCCCCAAATGATGCTTACGAGTATCTGGAAAGTCTGGCTGAACAAAACCAAACTTGGGGAACTTCACCTTATTCTGAAAATCCACAAAGAACTACTGGAATTCATACACTTAGAGAAGAGGAAAGCCTTAGGGCTAAACTCGCAGCACTCTCTAGGAAGTTTGAAGAGATAGACCTTAGGAAAGTCCATGAAATCCAAACTGTTGACCCTGTTTGCAAAATTTGTGACAAACATGACCATAAGACAGACAACTGCCCAACCATTCCATCCATCAAGGATTTTCTCTTAGGAGGACCCCCAGCAGAAGTAAATGCTATGAACTTTCAAAATCCTCAATACCAAAACACCTTCAATCCAAGGTACAATGACCACCCAGGCTTCCGATGGAAGGATAACCAACAACCTAGCCAACCACATGGACAAAATCCTTACCCCCATCAGAACTACCAAACCCATAACCAGTTCCAAACCCAATCTATCCAATACCAACAGCCACCGATCCATTTTCAACAAACCATCCCACCTCCAAAATATCCCCCTGGGATAAACCAACATACTCAAGCACCCACCCAAACTATTCCACAAAGCCTACTAGAACAATTGTGCAAACAAATGGAGAGGATGAACTCAGAAGTCTCTTCCCTAAAACAAGAGCTTCAAACCATCAAAACAGGAAAGGCACCCATGCCTACTCAGGCGGTGCCATCCTCAACTTCAAGGGGAGAGTCAAGTTGTGCTCAAACAACTCATGAACAACTAAAGGCTGTGACTGTTTTAAGAAGTGGGAAATCAATTGAGAAACCTGAACAACTAATTCAAAACCCACTTAAAGATTCAAACTTGGATGAAAATTCAAATGAACCACAAGATCAAACTGAGGAAACTGATAACAATGTGAAAGAAACAACTCTTCAACAAACAACCCCACAACTTGCACCATTTCCCCAACGCATGAGGGGGAAATCCAAGCCTGAACTGAGTGAAACGTTGAGGGAAATATTTTCACAAGTCAAGTTGAACATACTCCTTCTCGATTCCATCCAAACTATACCTTCCTACTCAAAGTACCTTAAGGACTTGTGCACTTTTAAAAGAAAATTTTCACATAAAAACCAAGTCCTTTTGGCTGCTAATGTGAGTACCACCATTCAAGGGACCATTCCTCCTAAGTTGAAAGACCCAGGTTGCCCTTACATCAATGTTGAACTAGGAGAAAGTAAAGTTGTCAAGGCCTTGTGTGACCTAGGTGCTAGTGTCAATCTCATCCCTTATGCTGTGTACTGCCAGTTAGGACTAGAAGAGCTCCAACCCACATCTGTCACACTTCAGCTTGCTGATCGTAGCATTAGGGTTCCAAAGGGGATTTTAAAGGAAGTTTTGGTAAAGGTTGAAAACTTCATCTACCCTGCTGATTTCATTGTCCTTGACAACCATCCAAACTTAGGAAATAGGGAACAAAATCCAATCATCCTTGGTCGTCCTTTCCTTGCAATAATCAACTCTGTTATCCGAGTCCAAAATGGGAACATGACCATCACCTTTGGGAACATGAGTCTAGACTTGAACATCTATAATTCAAGCTCACAAATAGGGGATGATGAGGACATTCATGAAGTAAACATGATAGGAAGCATTGATAATGAATCCATGGAACATAAAGGAATATTTGATGAATTTTTAACTCAGGATGAGATTGATTTCCTTTTTTCATATGAAGGAATTTTATCTCCTTGGATTGAATCATTTTCAAATTGCTCTTATGATGAAGTCTTAGGTCCAATAATCAGTGAAACCTTTCAAGAAACCACTTTCATGGAGACCACTCTAATATCCTTCCCTAAATCTGATCAAGCCAATCTAGTAGCTGAAACTTCTACATGTGGGGAATCAATCCTATCTGAAACTCTAAAAAATGAAATTGATCATGATCCAATGTCCCAATATTCTGATGAAATTCTGAACCAACCTGATCTTGAATTGAAGGAACTTCTTGCTGCACTAAAGTATGCCTTCCTAGGGGAAAATCAAACACATCCTATAGTCATATCTTCTTCTCTTGAAGCCAATCATGAGGGGATGCTTCTAGATGTCCTTAGGAAACACAAGAAAGCCATTGGTTGTACCCTGTCTGATATTCCTAGGATTAGACCACTTATTGGAACTCATAGGATTACTCTTGAATCTGAATCCAAACCATGTCGTCAACCTCAGAGGAGACTCAATCCAAATCTTATGGATGTGGTAAGGAAAGAACTTATTAAGTTGTTGAAAGCTGGTATCATATATCCCATAGCTGAGAGTGAATGGGTGAGCCCAATCCAAGTGGTTCCAAAAAAGGCTGGAATCACAGTGATAACCAATGAGGATGGAGAGATTCTTCCAACAAGGGTGAGTAGTGGATGGAGGGTCTGCATTGACTATAGTAAACTAAACTCATTCACCAAGAAGGACCATTTCCCCTTACCATTCATTGACCAAGTCCTTGAGAGAGTGGCAGGTCATGAATTCTACTGTTTCTTAGATGGGTACTCAGGGTACAATCAAATTGAGGTCTCCCTAGAGGATCAAGGGAAGACTACATTCACATGTCCTTTCGATACCTTTGCCTTCAAACGCATGTCCTTCGGGTTATGCAATGCCCCTGGAACCTTCCAGCGGTGCATGATGGGAATCTTCTCAGACATGGTAGGGGATTTTCTTGAGGTCTTCATGGATGACTTCTCTGTGTTTGGGGATACTTTTGAGGGATGTCTGCAGAATGTGGAGAGAGTCTTGTCAAGATGTGAAGAAAAAAATCTGGTCCTAAACTGGAAAAAATGCCATTTCATGGTTAAAGAGGGACTTGTTCTAGGCCATCTGGTCTCGAGTAGGGGGATTGAAGTTGATAAAGCAAAGGTTGACATCATTCATCACCTTCCATCACCCAAAACTATCAAGGAAGTGAGGTCTTTCTTAGGACATGCTGGTTTCTATAGAAGATTCATCAAGGACTTTAGTTCAATATCCCGTCCCCTTTGTGCTCTCTTAGTAAAGGATGCTCCATTTGTTTGGACAGAAAGCTGTGAGGGTTCATTCTCAACCCTCAAATCCTCTCTCACCTCTCCTCCCATTATGAAATCTCCAAATTGGAACCTTCCTTTTGAACTTATGTGTGATGCCAGTGACTTTGCTGTAGGACCTGTGTTAGGACAACATTGTGATAAAACTCCTTATGTCATTGCTTATGCAAGCAAATCCTTAAATGATTCCCAAATCAACTACACCACCACAGAAAAGGAGTTACTTGCTATTGTATTTGCCTTAGAGAAGTTTAGGTCCTACCTCTTAGGATCACCCATCACTGTGTTCACCGACCATTCTACACTAAAATACCTCTTCCAAAAACAAGATGCTAAGGCTAGACTGATTAGGTGGGTCCTTCTATTACAAGAATTTGACCTCACAATCAAGGATAAAAAGGGAGTTGAAAATGTTGTAGCTGATCACCTCTCTAGGATGGAATTCAAAGACAACTCAAATCACCTTTCTTTGTCTGATTCGTTTCCTGATGAACACCTATACTCTGTGAGTGACTGCCCTTGGTATGACAACATAGCCAATTTCTTAGTGACAGGAGTCATTCCAAAATTCTTAGGGACTCAAGATCGAAGGAAATTCCTTTCTGATGTTAGACACTATGTGTTTGATGATCCATACCTCTATAAGTTCTGCCCTGATCAAGTCATTAGGAGATGTGTTCCAGAATCTGAACAAGAGTCCATCCTTAAATTCTGTCATAGTGAGGCATGTGGAGGTTACTTTTCCTCTAAGAAAACATCTGCTAAGATTATTCAATGTGGTCTCTTCTAGCCCACCCTCTCAAGGGACTCCTACACATTTTGTCAAAGCTGTCCTAGGTGTCAACAAGTAGGGTCCATCACAAAAAGGAATCAAATGCCACTCACTCCCATCTTAGTGGTTGAAATATTTGACTGTTGGGGAATTGATTTCATGGGCCCCTTCCCAAACTCTCGGGGATACCTCTACATACTCTTAGCTATTGATTATGTCTCAAAATGGATTGAGGCCATTCCCACTAAATCCAATGATCATCAAGTTGTGATTCAATTTCTGAAAGAGAACATATTTTCCCGATTTGGAATTCCTAGGGCTATAATCAGTGATTGAGGAACCCATTTCTGCAACCGCTCATTCTCTTCACTCATGTCCAAGTATGGTATTTCTCATAAAGTTTCCACTGCATACCATCCTCAAACCAATGGTCAAGCTGAGTTAGCGAATAGGGAGATTAAGCAAATTCTTGAAAAAACTGTCAACCCCTCTAGGAAAGATTGGTCTGAGAAACTCTTAGATGCTCTTTGGGCCTATAGAACAGCATATAAAACCATTTTAGGAATGTCCCCATATAGGTTGGTTTATGGTAAAGCATGCCATTTTCCAGTGGAGATTGAACATAAGGCCTTTTGGGCAATTAAGAAAATGGATTATGACCTCTCATTGGCCGGAACAAAAAGGAAATTTGATCTCAATGAACTGGAGGAATTAAGGATGGAGGCTTATCAAAATTCAAGGATCAATAAAGCTAGAGTTCAAGCCTACCAATCAAGGAATATCAAGGTAAAACATTTTGAACCGGGAAAACTTGTGCTCTTGTATAGTTCAAAACTTCATTTACACCCGGGAAAGTTAAGGTCTAGATGGTCAGGTCCTTTCATAGTGCATCATGTATACCCCCATGGGGCAGTAGAGATTCAAGATCCCACAAGTGGTCACATTTTCAAGGTCAACGGTCAAAGGTTAAAAACATTCATTGAATCATTCAATAAAAAGGAAATAGATGTTGAGTTAATTGATCCAATCTATGAACCAGGAAAAAATTGATAAATTTGGGATCTATGTCGGGCTAACGACGTTAAACAAAGCGCTACACGGGAGGCAACCCATGGTTTTTATGTTTCTAATCTTTCTGAATCATCTTTATTTTTCAAATAAGATTAATTAATCATTTTTATATTTAAAAATAAAAAATAGACTTTTGACCTGTTCTTCTATTATGAGTATGGATGGGTACAAAAGAGGAGCACCATATTCATCTGTGTCACGTGGTGTGATCCTTGAGTAATACCTTACCCAGAAATTTAAAAAGAAGACAATGCATCATCAGTTTATTTTGTTTTTTTTTATTTTATAGGTTAAGATAAACATAAAAATAAAATAATAATAAAAAAAGTCCACGCCATAGGCCATGGGGCAAACCCCGTCACAACCGGCGAAGCCGCGGGGACTCGAACCCGGGACCGAAGGGAGACAGGGGCGCGCGCTTACCACTGACCTGCGGCTTCTTGTGCTTCCTTATTCTATAATTTTTATATATATTCTTATATTTTACTTCCTTTATTATATATATATATATATTGTTTGTTTTTGTTTGTTTTGTTTGTTTTGTTTTTCCTTTTTCCACTAGGGAACTTTGCAAACGACATGGATATCAAAGGACTAAATTCGAGCGGCAAGAACTTCAAACTTCAACCACCAGGTGACTTCATTCCATGATCCTTATATTTCAATTTCCTTATTGAAATCCCCTTTTTATTCCTCTACCCCATTCTAAATTTTGTTTTTATGAAACTAGGGACAGTTTCATTCTAAGTTGGGGGGTGTGGAAACAAAATGTTTGTTTAAAAAAAAACAATGATAACAAAAAGAAGTAAAATTCCTTTATCATTCATATAATAACATCTTTGCTCACATAAAAACTACATATCAAATAATTATTATTTCCTTGACTCTTAATTTAATTCATGATTAAGTTTAAAAGCATTGATTTTGGAAGTTTGGTTGTCCAATGAAAATTTTCATCATTTTTATTTTCATCCATTAAATCAAAATGCCACAATGCACGTCCTTTAGACTGTGGGGTAATAATTTGAAATTTTGGGGTCCCATAATAAATAGCATAGGTTGGTTTGATTTTTATGAATAATACGAGTATTTAAAAAAAAAAAATTTTAAAAAAAAAATAACAAAAAAAAAAAAAAAATTGCATGTAGAGCAATGGATTGATAAAATGCGAGGCTTTCGGCACTTGGGGATCGTGACTCCAGAGTTTTCTAGCCCTGAGTTTTTCAATATATCTCTATTTATGGTAATATGACTTTGTTTTTGATTAAGTTAACTCGAGACGATGCCCGAGTATGTGGGCTTCACTTGGTGCCCTAAGGCCTTTGAGTCTGGGAGTCATCGGCAAAGTCTTGCTACATGGGTTAATTTGATTAACTGCAATCTCAATTACTATGGCAATATTGCAAAAAAAAAAATCAAAAAAATAAAATAAAAATAATGAAGAATACTCATATTAGGAATAAATGTGATTCCACCTAGCGCTTCCATGATTTCCCCCTTGAATGAAAATGAACCCCCATATCTATTGTGATACACAACACATCATTACACCTAATTGAGTTGGATGAAGTATGATGATGGATTTGATCAAAGGAATGGGATTGGGATTGAGATCTGATTTTAAATTCATCTTGTTTTAAATTATCTTGATAGGTTATAAAAATATATTTGTGTGCAGTTTACATTGTGAGCACTGTTTGTTATAATGTGTTTGAAGAAAGGAATTCAAATAAAATCATTGAATTATTTGCTCGGGACTAGCAAATCTCAAGTTGGGGGGTGTGATTATCCAATAAAAACATATATTTTAATTACATTTTAATGGTATTAAATGTTCATTTTTGATCTTATGGGCCTGAGTTAGTGCATTTTCATTATGAACATCCATTCTCATCATTTGTGCACTTCATGCCTAATATACACCAATTTAGGCCCAATGAGTCATCTGATTCTATGGAATGTAATTATAAATTTTTTTGATTTTATATTTTGGGAACTTTATCTACACTTAAATGTGAACATTTTTTATTCAGGGATCAATGGAGAATTCATGGAAGAAGATGAGGATATTTTGTGATGAAAGGAAGCAATTCTAGAGAAGGCAGATTGGACACTATCCCACTGATGAGACTGTGGGGCCCAACATACAGGCCCAATGAATCCCAAATTTTGTTTGATTATATAAAAAATTCATAGGAACAAATAACTCTTCATGAGACAATGCTAATTCGGCCTCTATGGTAGTCATTAAAGCGGCCCAATTTAGAGATACAATTCTGGGCCAGATTCTACGTCCCATAAAAACAGTCCACTAATTTTATCATATCTCGGAATCCGTAACTCCAAATGGGCCCAAATTTTACAGGAGGTTAGAAGACATCCGGAGCTCCATTTTATTCTTCTATGGCCCACTCTGATTCTGCCGTATAGAAGGTCTTCCAGACGCGTCTGTTCGGTGAAGGAAATCTGACTGCCACCTCGGGTCAAATGTGGAAAAGTTCAAATTCCACATGCTTTCCACCACCTATAGCCTACCAAAATTAATTGAAATGCTTTGTACTGTTTGAGGCTCGACCCAAGGCTCCCAAAATTCCTATTTAAGGTAGTGTTGGTGAAGGAGTTTGGGATCTTGGATGCTTTGTTTAATTGTAATGTTATGCTGCATTTTTGTTGCCTCAAATTTGTCTTTCACATGTAAGTTGTTCAATTCACTTTAGTTTCTTAATAAAAGTTCTTTTTATACTCTTATTATGTTGTTATTCATATCACTTTGATACCGTTGGATCAAGGTGTAAATTTATTCACACCAACTCTTGTGAAATTATTCACACAACGGTGGAGTGATCATTTTATTTTTCTTTTGTTTTCTTTACTTCTCCATTTCCTCCTTCATGAGTCTACTTTCTGCTTCCATTGAAACCATGGGATAAATGGAGGGCTAACCCACTTATGGGTTGATCCAAGGGAGTATAAAGGGGCTGGATTGGATGTTATTTATCACCTAATTAATGTATAATCACTTCTTTAATTGGGATTTTTATTTGATGATTTTTAAACTTCATCGTCCTTGTTGAATTTAAGGCCACACACTTCAAGTACTAATACGAACCTTTACCTTGAAGTGTTCAAAAATTTGATCCTTCAAGTGTATAGGTGATTAGTATTAAAGGGTGTAGGAATTAAACCAGTAAGTGATGATGTTGTTTTATCTCCTTAAATGAACCCATCTCAAATTTAAGAAATTGAAATCATTAAAAAAGAAATACGTCCAATCCACCCCGAGCGATAACCTAGGATCAACTCATTCTTTTAAATTGAATTCACTTAAATCAATTAGATATCTGTAAAACCCATCCAAAATCAATCCATGTTTTCCACTTCATAGCCGAAAACAGTCCATAGAATGTACGTGTCTATAGGTTTCTTCTTAGGTCTCTGTGGATTCGATAACCCAAGCTAAACTACAAGGACCATCTTACCTTCTTCTCTTGGGTAAATTTGGGCGTTAACCACCAACTGACCTCATGGTGATCCTTACGGCGAGCCTCCTACACGCAGCAGTAGGCAGATGGTGGAGCTTGATGCTTCAGGTACACGACGAGGCATCTCTCCTCTGGACGGACTTTGAGAGCCTATTCCGTTTGGAGTTCATCCCAGCCACCCTCTGTGCAGTGCGCATCCAGGAGCTACTACAGCTACGACAGGGCAGCATGACGGTAGCCCAGTACTCGACGAGATTTACCGATCTCTCATGCTATTCGACGGACATGGTACGGGACCCATTCTTCTGGGCCCGGACCTTCGAACAGGGACTGAGGCATGAGATCAGAGCATCTATGATCTCCCTCAGCATTCCGACATAGGCAGGAGTATTGGAGCGAGCCATTCTCATAGAGAGCTTTCTTGCTGAGCCTACACCAGTAGCGAGACCGACCACAGGGCAACACATAGCAGAGTCGTCTGCAGCTGGCAGTCGACGGACGTCGCAGGGGTCCAGGCGGACCAGACCATCAGGCGGACGACCTCAGGACACTGGATCAGAGGTGCGGGGCACACGGCGCAGAGCCAACCTTTATAGGAGCAGACAGTGCTACGCATGCGGCGGGCAGGGCCACATGGCTCGTGACTGCCCGACCTGCCGTGCAGAGGAGAAACAGACGGTTGAGGATCCACCCAGGCAGAGGCAGAGGGTCGACCGTGGTGGTCTGCAGAGAGCAGGAGAATGAGGCAGAGGAGTTGGCCGAGTAGCAGGTGGTGGGCGACGCTTTGAGGCTTTACCACCACCACCACCAGGAGGTCCACCCTGACCACCAGGAGCTGGCGGACAGAGGCAGGCTCAGCTTCAGGCAGCGGAGGCCTACGACCACGGCGCGCCAGAGATGATTCGAGGTACTATCTATGTATACTACACCCTTGCTGCAGTTCTTATAGACATAGGAGCGAGTAATTCTTTCATTGCTGCTGCCCTTGTTCGGAGCTCGGAGATTCCGACGGAGCCGTTGACTCGATCCTTACGGCTAGAGACTTCTACGGGAGCAGACTCGACAATTACGCACTGGTGCCGGCAGTGTGAGCTTACTCTAGGAGGCGAGAGCTTCGGATGAGATCTTCTTGTAGTGCTGTCGAGGCCTTACGGTGTCATCTTGGGCATGGATTGGTTATCTACAGTCCATGCTCAGATTGACTGTATTAGGCGCAAGGTGTGGTGTGTCCGCACTGACGGGAGCAGGTTCACCTTCACCGGCGAGAAGGGAGCCTTTGCAGTGCAGGATGGACTCACGCAGAGGAGAGTACACCCGATCAATCATCAATTGGCTAGCCTCATCCTAGGAGCAGTTGACGTGTGGAGTCCAAGTTTTCCTGTAGTGGTGGATCAGTATGTGGATGTTTTTACTGACGACGTTCTAGGACTACCTCCTCACAGAGAGGTAGACTTTTATATTGACCTGTACCCCGGGACATCCCCGATATCCACTCCATCATATCGGATAGCCCCCGCTGAGCTTCGAGAACTATGGGTACAGTTGGAGGACTTGCAGGGAAAGGGATTCATCCGACCCAGTGTTTCACCCTGGGCTTCCCCGATTTTGTTCGCCAAGAAGGCGGACGGGAGCTTGCGACTTTGTGTCGACTATCGTCGCCTAAACCAGGTGACCGTGAGGAACAAGTATCCGCTACTGAGGATTGAAGACCTCTTCAATCAGCTCAAGGGAGCATGGTGGTTCTCGAAGATAGACCTCAGGTCAAGCTATCATCAGTTCAGAGTTCGGGACGAGGATGTGCAGAAGACGACCTTCAGATGTCGGTATGGCCACTATGAGTTCTTGGTTAGGCCTTTCGGCGTAACCAACACTCCAACAGTGTTCATGAGTCTCATGAACAGGATATTTCAGCCATACCTCGATCGATTTGTCATGGTCTTCATCGACGATATATTGATATACTCGACCACTGAGGAGGAGCATGCCTACCACTTGTGGGTTGTACTGGACACACTCCGAGAGCACCAACTTTATGGTAAGCTCTTGAAGTGTCAGTTCTGGTTACGTGAGGTCCACTTCTTGGGACACATCATCTCTGAGGTGAGAGTTGCGGTGGACCCTACGAAGATCGAGGCAGTGCTAGCTTGGGAGCCACCCAGGAGCATGACTAAGGTGCGGAGTTTCTTGGGTATAGCTGGGTACTACCGAAGATTCATGCCAGACTTCTCCAGAGTTGTGGCACCGCTTTCAAATTTGACGAAGAAGGGGAAACCCTTCGTGTAGTCAGATAGATGTCAGCAGAGCTTCTAGGACCTGAGACCGAGATTGACCAGCACACCTATCTTGAAGCTACCAGAGGAGGGAGTGGGGTACGTAGTCTACTGCGATGCATCAGGGACCGGACTCAGATGTGTCCTGATGCCGGAGTGGGAAGTGATCGCCTATGGATCACATCAGTTGAGGCATCATGAGAAGAACTACACTACCCATGACCTAGAGTTAGCAGCAGTGGTATTCGCTCTGAAGATGTGGTGACACTATCTGATGGGCGAGAGCTTTACAGTCTACATTGACCACCAGAGTCTCAGGTACATCTTCTCACAAAAGGACCTGAACCTGAGACAACGACGATGGCTCGAGTTCCTCCAGGACTATGACTTTGAGATAGTCTATACTCCTGGAAAGGGGAACGTAGTAGCTGATGCACTCAGCAGGAGGACGGGCATTCAACTACTTGGGGAGGCGACGGAGCAGCTAGCCACTTTGTAGATATACTTTGTGGATAGAGATGGAGCAGCCTTTCTTCAGTCACTCACAGTCACTCCTCCACTACTACAATGGGTCAGAGAGGCATAGCGTGGAGACACTGATTGTGAGATGAGGCGTGCACAGATATCCTCAGGACATGCACCTGATGGATTCTCTGTGGGAGGAGAGCATGCCATCCTTTTCAGAGGACATACCATGGTACCAGCTGATTTGCAGGAGGAGGTGCTGAGAGAGTTTCACACTTCCCCTTTAGCGGTATATCCAGGAGTGGAGAAGATGTACCAGGATCTCAGATGACACCACTGGTGGCCGGGTATGAAGAAGGCTGTGGTAGAGTTTGTTTCTCGATGCCTCACCTTCCAGTAGGTGAAGGCAGAGCATCAGGTACCAACAGGCTTGGTACAACCCTTGGAGGTCCCGTAGTGGAAGTAGGACGAGATATCTATGGATTTTGTGACTGTAATTCCACGTACTTCCAGAGGTCATGACTCCATTTGGGTGATTGTCGACCGACTCACCAAGTCGGCCCACTTCTTACCCATTAGAGAGCAGGGCTCAGTGGAGAGATTGGGATGCCTCTACGTTTAGGATATTGTATGGCTTCATGGTGTGCCATCATCTATCGTCACTGATCAAGATGCTCGCTTTACTTCCCGGCTTTGGAAGGGGTTGCAGGAGGCATTCGGGACGCAGCTACGTCTGAGCACCACCTTTCACCCTCAGATAGATGGTCAGACGGAGAGGACCATTCAAACTCTTGAGGACATGCTCCGTGCATGTGTCTTCGACTTTGGTCGCAGCTGGGAGGACCACCTACCCTTGGTGAAGTTTGCGTACAACAATAACTACCACTCCACCATCAGGATGACACCATACGAGGCGTTGTATGGCCGACCTTGCATATCACCTCTATACTGGACAGACCCTGGGGAGTAAGCACTTGTGGGACCAGAGATGGTCCATGCCACGACAGAGAAGGTCCAGGTCATCCAGGAGCGGATGAGGATAGCTCATAGACGACAGAAGTCTTATGCTGACAGGAGGTGAAGACCACTAGAGTTCGAGGATGACGACCACGTCTTCTTGCGGGTCTCACCTCGATGTGGATTACGGAGATTTGGAAGGGGAGACAAGTTATCTCCGCGCTTCATCAGACCATTCCGGGTTCTCAGCAGGATAGGCGAGGTGGCTTATCGCCTGGCTCTACCACCTCAGTTGCACCGGGTGCATGACGTCTTCCACGTATCTCAACTGAGGAGGTACGTGCACGACCCGATGCATATCATCGACCATGGGGAGCTGGACATTGACGATGGAGCGACTTTTGCGAAGGTCCCGGTGGAGATCGAGGATCGACAGGAGCAGGTCCTACGTGGGTGGTCGATTCCTCTAGTGCGCATCAGATGACAGCACAGGAACCTCCAAGAGAGCACTTGGGAGCGGGAGGCTCAGATGCGTGCTCAGTAGCATCATTTGTTCCCCTAGTTTGTGGTGTATCTTTACAGGGACGTAAAACCCTGAGGTGGGAGTAATGTAAAGACCCTTAAATTTCAAGAGAATTTTTTTCTTCTTAATTTTCTTTGGTATTTTACAAGTACGCAGTTTCTGATGACACCTGATTCCGAGACCCGGTGTGCCCGGAATCAATTTTCGAAGTTTAGATCAGGTACGTTTAGTGAACAAACGATCGAGTTTTCCTAACTTTTGAACCGGTGCTCGGAATCGAAATCCGAGGGTATCGATGAAACCGTAACACCGATATTTGCTTAGGAACACCTTTTCTAGAGTTGCGTTTGCTCAGGTGAGGTTATTAAATAAATGGGTTAACTTAGGAGTGAAATAAAAATTTATACTACAAATTTTATTTCTATTCTAAGCAGTTACAACCTATGAATGAAAGTTGAGGTGGGACCCACTCCATCCTAACTCCATACGGTAGGATAATAGTGAGGTGGGGCCCACAAGAGCCCCACCCCTTCAAACCCCTTAAAACCTCCCTCGTGCATTTATTGTGTAACACACCCGCACCTCCCTCATTTTAATGTCAAGTCAAATCAAGCAGTTTTTCTTCCACATTAAATACATGCCAATAAAATGCCTAATTAATTAGATAACGTGCGTTAATTAATTTGATGAATTCATTTTGAATTTCAAATTAATGATGGCTTGTGTGTGTGTAAATTAAACAAGACAACTTCTTATTTTATTGGGGGTGATTCGCTGTGTGGAGGAGGGAACCCTCAAAGATTTTCTTCTTCCTTCTTGAAGAACGCAAAGAACACAGAAGCTTCAATAAAGAACGCCATCTCATCTTTGCATCTTCTTCCCACGTCGAAGGAAGCGAGACACCACATCCTTCATCGGGCGAACACCGACGACATACAAAGCCTCTTTCCGCGACGCCGTCTTCCACGACGCCATTTCTCCGCGACGATCCTCGTTCGAAGACTTCTTCCAAGTAGGGTTTTTTTATTAAGTGTATATGTGAATTATCCCCTCGTGCATCCGTATTTTAATTTCAGGGTGTTTGAATAATTTACCTTGAATAAATTATACCGTCGTCTAAAGCATGTCTTTTAAAGATTGCCTTTTGAAAAACACCTAATGCGGAGGGTGCGGGCCAAGAAAACACGGCCCGACAACCCTCCCGCAGTTTGTTTATTGGTGTGAGGATCGACGGGCGATGACGAAGCGGGACGAAAAGGAGTTTTGAACCCTTCGCAGTAATCTACGGGTCCCGGGAGAGCCGCAGGTGCAGACGGCGGGCAAAACGAACCACCGGAGCGCGTCCGGTGGTCCGCGGAAGGCGCTGCCGGTGCGCCGCCGGCAGAAGCCTCGGTGGCGGCGGCGGGAAGATCGGATCCCGCGGCCACACAGGATCCGGGGAAGACGCGGTGACCAACGCCGCATCCGCTAGCAAAGGGGGGGGGGGGACCGCGTCCTCCCCCCCAGCTCAGCCCGCTGGTCGAGCCAGCGCGCCCCCCCGGCCGGGCTGGGGCGGGTCGCGCGGACTAGGCTGGGTCGTGCCCGGCCGGGCCGGGCCGCACCGGGCTGGGCCAGACCCAGATTCGGGTTGGGTGGACCCGGTCCAGATCGGCCCAGGTGGGGGTTGGGCCGGGACGGACCGGGCCCAAACCACCATTTCAGACTGTTTTCAGTCATTTGCCTATATCTTGAGCTTCAGACCTCTGATAGACGCACCGTCAGTTGCGTTGGGATCCTTGGATCGAGAAGGTCGTTTCGGTATATTAAACTCAAGGTTTCAGAGAACTTTGGGTATGGACAGGTTGGATTGAACACGAAACCAACCGGGCCCTCGGAGCGGAAACACATATAACTTGAGCTCCAGACGTCCGATTGACGTACCGTCGAATATGTTGGTTTCCTCTTAGTGAGACAGACCTTTTGGATTACTCCGCTCGAGGTTTGGATGCAGTTGGAGTACGGTCGGGTTGGTTTTGACTTAAAAACCAACCGGGACCCTGGGACGAAAATGCCAATAACTCTCAGACTGGGCGTCCGATTGACGCGCCGTTTGTCGCGTTGAGTTTCTTTTATCGAGACAGAACTTTGGGATACATCAACTCCAGACTATGTGTCAGTTTATGTATCAACCCCCCTTGGCTCGTGGAGCGGACCCTCTCAGAAACGAGCATGCTGTGTGCGGGAACCCTAGAGCTGGCTGTGACTGCGACGACGATAACGACTGCACTGAAATCCTCCGTGTGTTAGACAACAACGACGACTGCACTGAAATCCTCTGTGGGTTCTGCAGTGATGACGACCGTACTGAAATCTTTCGTGGGTTCGACAACGATGACTAATGTTCTTGTATCCTACGTGGGTCCGGCAGTACTACTGTTCTTGCATCCTACGTGGGTCCGGCAGAGTAGCTGGTCTTGTATCTTACGTGGGTCCGATAGCTCAGCTGGTTTAGTATCCTACGTGGGTCCCATCTTAGATGAATCAGTGGCTACATCTGATCATCTCTATCACCTTACTAAGAAGTATACCTGTGTGAGCTGAGTCTTGACTATTCAATCAATATCTTCGATATGATTGACTTGTTTTCCTATGTGGATTGGGTTGTGTTATCCTGTGTGGGTTGGTTGTGCTATCCTGTGTGGACTAGATCGAACTTGGGCTCGGATGTTGGAGCCGAACTGAAATTGGTAACTTAGGTATATGTATGGGCATATACCTAAGTAGTGTTGGTTCTTACTTTGTGATTGTATCCTTCCTTTGTGGTTTATCCTTTGTGGATTCTGGGAGACCATCGGGGGTCTCAAGGTCCCTACTGAGTAGCGTATACTCACCCCTGCACGGGATTTGACCGCACTTCGTTGTATTGGATGCAGACGACGGACAACGTTGATCGAGGTAGAAGCTCGTGGAGCCGGACGGTACCTGGAGGTGGACCACTGGACGAGACGTGCTCGGAGCGGACGACTGGAGTCGAGGAGTTGAGGAGACGATCTGTACCCACCCTTCAGGTGGGATTTCCGGAGGACAGCTTAGACTTGCTGCTTACTTTTCTGCTGCTGCACTCTCTTTCAGTTTTACTTTACTTTCCGTTGTACTACACTTTTCAGTTTGGGTTTGTATTCTGGCCCTCTTACTTTTCCGTACTTACTTTTGTACCCGGTTTTACTTAGTGTTTACTTCTGCTTGCTTACTCAGTGGTGTTTGTTTACTTTATAAAGGCAATGCCTTCCCTTTTTATCGAGATTTACACCTTTGGTGCTAGTCTCCAGCCCCTGGCCTATGGAAGGTAGGCTTGGGGTAGTCACGCCACGGGTCCCGAGGACGGGTCGTAACATTTCTCCCTTTTTATTAAAATATTGAGCATTGATTTGTATCTTCTATTCTTGATATGCATTTTCACACTCTTCGCATGAGCCTTTTTATCAAATTAAATTTTTTATTCAATTTATTCTTATTATTCCATGTTCTAACCCCATTTAATTGGAAAATAATTATTTCAAAACGTTGTTTTCACCTTTTTTTCTTGTTCCTTTCCCACTCCTATTCTTTACATTCTTCACTATTGGCTTATGGGGCCACGATTCGACATTTCCGGGTGGGTCTGAGTGAAATCAGACCCCCTAATTCATGGTGGTTTCATTCATGACAACTAGATCTGTGATTTTTATATAGATCAGGATGGATTGTAGGTGTTTCTTCATAGTTCTCAGATCCAGAGTGGTGACGAATAGTGACGCTAAGCACTATGAGTGATAAGAGGTGACATAGTCTTCGATTGGCTCGACAGAATATGATTTCTAGCCACTAGAGGTTGAGAATTGATGTATGATGAAATGTTCCCTTGATACTAGGTGGTCAAATGGAGATATCCATGGTAGTGGGATTAGATCTGGATTATGCATGAAGCCTTCTTCGGTTTCTGTAAAAAACCTGACTACAAGGCGTGTAGTTCAGAAGAACACATGTTGTGTAGCCCCTTGACTGCAATGCTGGGGTTTCGAGCAAAGTTAAATATCACACAACATGTAGGTGTTCCTATACACTATGTGACCCTACCCAGGTGTCCAAGTCATGTGCCAACTGCACATGCCTAGGGCCTAGTGTGGACGGACACACAATGTACCGGAGTACATGAGCATAGGCAGGAATACATGAGCACGGGTTGAGATGCACAGCTAGGACCCTGGGTGGTCATGCACATCATGTATTTTATAGGAAATTCCATATAAAAATACATGGATTACTGAGCTATGTCTAGGGGGAACACATCTGGGCAACAGACTGGGGCCACACGTCGTGCGGACCCCCTACACACCGTGTACTCTTATATGAATCTTCTATCTCTCGTATATCTTTTGTTTGGACTCATATTTTGGCTCAAAAATAGCATATCCCAAGTGTTTTTTTGTGTAGAATGTGATAGTGTCCTTCATAGTGGATTTTGAGATACAATGTGAGATGTTCTACGCATGATGATTATTCAAGTGATGCTTAATGATGACAGTGATTAAGCGAGATCATCGGGTAGATACCAGGGTTAGTACTCCCCTGTTACACTAGGGTGTGGGTTCTCTACTTCATATGAGAGATGATGGGATCAATACCCATCATACTAGGGAATGGGTTCCCCATGATATTAGAGAAATTCTAGGGCTAGTACTCCCCTGTCACACCAAGGTGTAAGTTTCTCAGGCTATTAGATAAATATCAAGGTTAATACTCCCCTGTCACACTAGGGCTTGAGTTCTTAATTTATTTATATAGGTAGGGTCAATACTCCACTTACTAAATGGTGAAGGTTCTTTACCTACGGAGTGGTAATCCTCTGTCTTTGAGCTTCAAAAGGGTGCATGTCCTCCATAGAAGATGTGTGCTCCCTCAAATGTGGAGCACAATTGTGAGGTGCAGACCCCTCCACTCATATTTTGGTGAAGTTGTGTTTGATGATGGGCATCTGTGATGGAATTTTGGAGATACATGCTTACTCATCGACTTCAAATGGGCTGTGATATGGAGATCCTCCTTCTCTCTCATTTGGGTTTATTTATGAGTATATATATGTGTATCTGTTGGGTTTCATTTCCCTCTTTCTTGGGGTTGAGATGGCTATTTTTTTATATCTCTATCACTCACTTTTTATTTCAGGGTGTCTTACTAGGTATGTATATACGTTCCCCTACATGGGATTTTCACACATGTGTCATGCCTTATACATATCACCAGATATATTGATGGTGATTATAGTGGAGCATAGTGATACCTGGGTGCATTGACCACATACGGCGGTTAGGCTTGGAAATCAGGAGCAGGGATCTCTCAACTTTCTTTATTTCCAGTTGTTGTTAGGTTAGGACTTCATTTCTAGTTGGGAATGTATTTTACACATTATACTTCAGTTGTATTCTATTACATTCTATTGTACTCTATTGTATTACCTAGAGTTTATTGCATGCATGGTTTATATATATATGTTATAGTATTTTACTTTATATTCCTCTATACTATTTCATGGAGATGGTTGGGTGTGTGCATACAAGTTCATTAGGAAAAGGCCTCCCATTTTAGTTATACATTCTTGGCTCTTATTACTACCCCTGGCCTATTGGAGGTGGGATTGGGGTTGTGGCGGCCCGACCTTCCATCGACAAGGTGGGCCGTAGGGGGTTGGGTCATTACACATGTATTCAAATCTATATATGGTAGAATATTATACATAAAATTATGATGCTTACTGATGGAGATATTCCCTAAAGTATTTATACATATGATGTATTTATGGATATATCATATGGTATGATATGGGTATGTTATAGAGTATGACATGCTTATTACAAGAGGAATATTGTATGCCTTTGGGTGTATCATTGCTTATGATATAATGATACCCTAACATCACTACCCAATACTATTATATCATATGATAAGGATATATTACATGACCATAAGTGCATGGCCTAACATTTACAAATTTTGTAAATGGGTGGAATTACTCAAACATTACATAAAATATGAGTAAATTTCATACAAGGATCATGAGTGTCCCAAGGCCTATATAAAGAAATCCATTTCCATTGAGATGGTTACTGAACACTACTATGGTTCTTTATAATTCTCTTGAAGATTTATTCCTCATTCCTTTTCCTTGAGAGATACTAACATATCATGGCTGTAAGGAGGGTATTTCCCAAGTGTTGGTGATTCATTCAACCTGTGGATACACCTCAGAGGAAAGAGTCATTTTGTTCCTAATTATCTTCATCAAACATTTGGTTGGAGAAGGAGGTTCAACCATCTACGGTGAAAGGTTTAAGTTATTAATTTACAGGATACATGATCTTAGTTTTTCATAGCATGGTGATCTTGGGAAATGTGGTCTCTATTGTCTTCCACTACATTAAATAAGTGTTATTAGATCCTTTTAAATATTTCAGTGGAATCTTAGTTTTTAATTCCTTTTGATTCTCAAAAACATGTTTTAAAATAAATAAAAATTCATATTGTAATGATGTCATATTTGATATCATAAAAAATGATATAGATTTTGAACTGTGGCTATCTTTATTATATTGGATATCATAGTCGGCAATATAATTTTTTTACTATGGTTATTTTTATGATATGTGATATCATATGTTGTGATATGATCACCCAATATGACATAGGATGTCATAACTAATGATAGTATAAATCCTTAGGTCTTCACTATATCACAACATATGATATAGGGAATCACATTAATCAATAAAAATGATCCACACAAACAAAACAGGGCCTCACATCATCATTATGATATAAGGTATATCATAAAATATGATTCCCTAGCTGCTAAAGGCAATATCATAGACCATGTTTATCTATTGTAAAATATGATAAATAATAGGGAATGCCGTAGCTTACAATATACATGAAAAATTTAATTTTTCAAAATCTCAATTATGAATTGATTATATAATTTATAATTTTTTTTATAAATTATGGAAAGTGTTTATATGGAAATTATAAAGGAAATTTATAAATAGTTTATAAATTATAAAATAAGGAAAAATATAGAAGAGTTTATATTGAATTATGAATTGTTCATAATTATTAATTTGAACTGCTCAAATTAAAAATCCTTATTTGAGAAATTATTTAAATCATGTAAAAATAATCTTTTGACAATTGATATGATCAAGACTTAAATATTATTAAATATGTGATATTCTGAATGTTTACATAATATATGAATTTTCTACATATATAGTGTTTATATATTTTAGATATCATATATTTAAGTAAAATTTTATAGAATGGTTAAACTATAAATTGTTTATAATAAATAGTGTTTATAATAGATTAATTTATGAAATGTCCATAAATGGATATATCATGTCTATATTTAAGAGTTGGTCATTTATTTAGTATTACTCCATTGTTTTTATTCATGAATATGATTGTTATATTATGAATTGTGATGTATTCTTTAGTTTAAAAGTGTTTAAATTACTTCTATAAATCGACCTATATGTATTTAAAGAATTATTTACTAGGCATGAAAATCAAATTATTAGAATAATGCATACATAAAAGGGAATAACATGAGATTGGATGATGAGATTACATCCCCTTTAAAGAATAATATGTGTCAGATTCCTTTCAAAGTAAACACTTTTCAAGACCCTGATCATTCAATCAAATAGTTTCATGCTAAAGTTGGGTTCCTTGTGATTATTTTGTGTAAGTAAAGTAAGTAATGAGGTGAATTTAAGATTTAGGTGCTTCATTTTTGGTATTTTCTTTGAGTTACACTTATCTGAAAAAATATTAGGAAGGATACCAGTGGAATAATGTTTAGTTTATCCATATGATGGATTTGGAAAAGAGTTTTCTACTCAATTATCTAAGATTGATATATGATATGATTGATATAATGAACTACCTAAATAATTAAGAGGTAAAATGAACACTAAAGTGGAATCTTTGATAAGTGAAATATAGATCTTGACCCACTAATGAATATAATTTATATTAAAAGGGTTCATCATTTTAGGGAAAAAATATTTAATAAAAGTTATTATTAAATGAATGAAAAATATGATACTCATATAGTAAATGCTATTGTTGTAGATACATGACATCATCATCATAAAACATCACTTTCATATCAATAATTTAGAAAAGTAAAACCTTAATGGAAGTAATTTACTAATATAAGTATTGAAGCTTAAGAATTGTTTTGAATTAAGAGTAAAGATTCTATGTGTTAAGATAAAAACCCTTCCTAAATGCTCTAATGTTTAAGTTGTTCAAATAGTGGATCTTCTAGATTCATACAAGAAGCATTGATAAATTCACTTAAGGTTTTAAATAAATTATATATGAAATGACTAAAGGGATATTATTCTCTACTCATGTATTCAATATGATTATATATGTCAATGACTTGGAGAGATTGAAGGTTTCTTTTAAGCAATTTTCTAGCTATAGAATCCATTCTATAAATCATCATAGGAAACTTTCTGATAGTATGAATGTGTTTAGTAAAAGTTCACCTAGTTTCTTCAAAGTATTGGGGATATATGATCATGAAATATGATGTTTAATCTCTAGTGTGTTAAGTCATAATAATACAAAGATACACAAGAAGGGGGTGAATTGTGTTTTTTTGATAATATTAGACAAATTCTAAATTTTATACTTCTTTGCGATTTATGCAGATATGAAGTATTCTCTTATTTAGGTAAGTTAAACAGTGGATAAACATAGAAGAACAAAAATATTTTTATAGTGGTTCAGGGCACAAATATCCCCTAGTCTACTCCACCAATGCTCTCTCAACGAGCCTGGTGACTGGTCCTCTTATCATACAACCTTAACAATTGAGTGTAGGTAGTTGAAACCTTTACAACAAGGCTTTTGTAGGGACTTCTAGTTATTTTACAAGGAACCAAATTATCCAAAACTTAGTCTGAGAATCAGACACTCCACCATGTCTGAGTCTGAGCATCCAATACTCTAATAAATCAAAAGAGTTTGATTTGATTGAATAAAAATATCCATGTTCATATTTACAGCACCAACTAACAAAAAATATATCTTATCCTTTAAATATTAACGTGTTCAAGAAATAAAAGCTTCGAAGAGATCCCGATTTAAAATAATCTTCAATAAAAACAATAAAAAACAAATAACAATAGTAATAGTTGACCATCATCTTACACAACAAAAGATTGAAACATACATATCTCCAAAGTGTATCTTATTTAGAATAATAGAGTCATTTGATATTTTGTTTCATTTTAATAGTTTTTTTATCAAAAAAGATATTGAATACTTAATATAAAAATGAAAATACTCTTACTATTTATCAAGAGAAACTTGGATTGCTTTCATTTTGAATATATCCAAGAATATCGCTTGATAAATCATGATCATTTGAATTTCGAATCATTCAAGAGATTCGTAGATTCCCTTAGAAATAGGAATGATTTAATCCATTGAATATGAGCCTTTGAATTGGTCATAAAATAGATTGAAAGTGATATTTATTTCTGGAGAGATCATTGAAAAAAATGGATAATATATTTAATTTAAAACTCTATCTTTGAATAGTCAAATGTAGGGTTCATTCATATAATGAAAAATTCCAAAAGTAGGGTTGAAAATGGTTGTTTAAAAACATAGGGTTGATGAGCCATACATTTATTCCTTTAAACTTTGGGTTTCTTTCAAGTATAGGGTTGATGGACCATACTTTTCTAACAACATAGGGTACATGATCCATATGTTTTCTTCCAAACACAGGGTTTCCAAACCATACATTATGCTTACAAATGTAGGGTATGAACAATGTTTCCAAAATACTTTCAAACATGTCCATAATATTTAGACAAATATTTTAACCTGTAAATAAGATAAACTTATCAGGAAATATATTTCTGAAAAATACTTAAAGTAATTTCATTAGTAAAAAAAATAAGGGTGTTTTTGGGAATCAAAATTAATAAGATTCATAGATTATTTTTGAGACAATACATGCCCACCAATATCCCCTTTTTTGATGATAAAAAACCCATATAACATAACTTATAGAAAATATAGGAAATGTAAACACAAATAAAATAAACCTTTTAAAGATATATAAAATTTAATTTATACAGGAAACATTTAAATTCCTACAATCAATAAAAAGTATTCAATATAAAATTAATAATGTTGTATTTACCCAATTTTCTCCCCCTTTTTGTGATATAAAAAAGAAAGTGATAAAAAATGGTTTAAAACACATTCAATTTAGCACATAATTATAAATGAATGTTTATAATATTCTAATACAAAATAATATGTTTTCTAGCAGTAGAAATAGACATAAATTTTATTAAATAATAGATACAAACATCATAAATAAATTAATTTCATTAAAAAGATGTTTTTGATCATAATAAGTTTTTAGATGAGAAATTTTAAAAGGTAGGAATTGCTGAGGGTTAAAGGTATTGTTTTGAAGAGGTGTCAGAATCCTGAGAAGCTTGGATAGCCTATTGAACATACTTTATCTCTACCTATAGTCCTATAAAACTTTCATTAAAGTTATAATCTAATTTTCGTATCAAAATTCTAGAATATTGACCCACTTTTAAACTTGTAACTAAATTGACTTTCAAAAACTCATGAACATTCACTTCTGACCAAACAAATGATGAGATAATCTCACCGAATTGATTGAGAATATTTATCATAACATGATCTCTAGATGTTAACTTCTCAACTAAACCTCTCTGATTTCCCAACAACACATTTAAAGGTGAACTATCACACTGTAGTGAATGAATCTGATCATTACAGGTAGACATAACAGTAGCAATTGCTTCAAATCTTCTAATAAGATCTGAAGGTTATTGAGTAGTATAAGTAGATGATTTGGATTAATTATAACTAGTCATTAATGATTTAAACTAGCTTCGCAAATATTTATTTAAATCACAAAAATATTTCTTTGAAATAGATTCTACTCGCAGTTTTCCAAACCGATCTGCCATTTCTCATTGAAATGCATCAAAATCTCTTCTTAAAACTTATATTTCAATGATTTATTGAAGTTTACATTGCACAAATTATAATTCCTCTCTATTAAAAGTTAAGACTCTCAAATCTTCCAAATATTTCTTAGTAGTATCTAGATCACTATGCAATTTTGAATTTTCCTCCTTCATCCTGTTAAATTTGATGAAAAACTCTTTGATTAGATAATTCAGAGAATCAAAATATTCTTCTTTATTTCTTGACGGGTTTACTCTACCAACCAAAACTAAGGACTTAACCTTATCATTCTCAATGGAAGAGGAATATTCAATGTTAATAACCTTTATTTTCTCAACAGATGTATAAATAGATTTGTCCAAAGAATTTGCAACAACAAAGAATATTAGATTCTCAACTATCCTAGTAGTGTCAATTTCTAATGATTGTTCTTGATCATTTTCTTGTGTGTAGTTTTCTCAACATGATCTTGAGCATGATCTCTTTGAACCAGATCTTCATCATGTTCCTCTTTCTCTTGAATTTCATTTTGACTTTTAGAGTGAGCCTCTTGCTCTATTATATTTTATGGTTGATTCTAGAGTTTTTGTTCCTCAAGAGTTACTGATACTATTAGAAACACATGTTAGTTGACTTCACCAGTTTCAAGAGCCTATTCTTCTAGATCCTAAAATATAGGATCCTAATCTGTAGGTTCATCACTTTGTCTAGGCTGAGTGAAAAGGGCCTCATTCTTACCTTCTTCCAAATTTTCTTAAAGATATTGATGAATCACTCTTGAATCTTCTTCATCAGAGAAATAATATCTAATTATGCACCTCTTTTTTTGAGAAACATCATCTATTATAGATTTAAAATTTTCATCTTCACAAAAAACAGACTGCACCAGCAGATCTCAAATTTCCTTCCCCCCCTAAGTAATAGGATCAGATTCTTGTTGGTCTTCAACACCAATGGGAAACAGATTTATTTTGACTGTACTATAGAAGAAAAATATCTTCCTTAAGGTTCCATCATTTAAAATGTTACTATGATGACACTTAGTATGCATCTATACATCTCAAATCTATCCCTTTTTATACAAAACAAGAGAAAAAAATTCTTTTATATTAGTAAAATGACATCCTTACTTCGGTCTAACAGCAGTGATGCATATATCAGAGCATGTATCTAGGAAAACTAAACTTAATATATATCATCATAAAAAAATTATATATATATATATATATCAGGATAAAAAATCTTTTCTAAATTAGCAATTCTTGGAAGTATTGCTGACTGAATAAATTTGACTAACACCTTCTGGTCTGCCTCAATACCCTTTACAAACATTTTTTGAATCAAAGTTGAGCTAAAAAGAAAAGACATAATATATTCAGATTTATGTTCTTTGATCCCAATGGATCTAAGATCAAAATAAAAAAATCCTTCAAGAGGACATTGAAAAATCTTTTCAATTTCTATTGAGGAAACAAAAAACTCATTATCATTTACCTTTTAAATGTTGACATCCTCTATGTCACAAAAACTAAACTGAACATTTCTATAAAACTCATTTACTTTTATGTCAAACACAAACACAATATTTTATTTATTGAAAAGTAATTCTAAACCTTTAAAGGCTATAGATTTCCTGATTAGAAGATTCATCTAATATAGCCATGTGAAATCTATAAATTTTCCTTGAAGATATTTTTGTAAGTTACACATTGATGCTTCAATCCACTTGTTTCAACTTATTCTATCCTCTTAATCATTGAAATTACTAATAATATAAAGGTTTAAGGTTTATATTCTAGGGTTTTGAATGGAATAAAAGAGCTTTATAATTCAGAAGGGTTTGAATACTGAGATTAAGAGTGAAAAGAGAGAGAGAGAGAGAGAGGGTTTTCTAATAGTTTTGGTGATGTCAGTTCTACTTTCCTGATCCAATTAATTAGTGTAATCATTATTAATTTTTATTTTTTATTTTGAAAAGATTCTCTTTTTCCAAAACAAATAGTAAATTATTATTTTAAAAAATTAGTAAGTAAATGAATAATAGACGAAAAAAATAAGTAAATAAATTAACAAAAAAATAAATAAAAAATAAATAAAAAATAAATTAAAATTAAATATTCCTAACCCCCCTTAATAAAATCAAAAACAAAAATGAGAAGTGGTTTAGTGAAAATACCAGCAAGCTAGTTTTCATTATTTATAAATTATAAATATATATTAATTTTAAGAGCACAATCTCTTAGAAAATGATGTCTTATATCAATATGCTTAGTTATTAAGTGACTTACATGATTTTTTGAAATATTAATTGAATTAGTATTATCACATAAAATCTAAATATTATTGAAATTAAGTCCAAAGTCCAGTAATATGTGTTTCATCTACAACACTTGTGCACAAAAACTATCAGAAGATATATATTTAGCCTCAGCTATTGATAGAAAAACTAAATGTTCTTTCTTACATGACCATGAAACTAATGATTTCCCTAAAAAGTGATAGGTTCCTTAAGTACTTTTTCTGTCTAATCTAAAACCTCCAAAATCATTATATGAATATGAAATTAAATTAAAATTAAAAGTTATTGGGTAAAGTATATATTGAAAAATAGTTCCTTTTAAATATCTAAAAATTATTTTAATAGTAGTAAGATGAGATTCTTTTGGATTTGGTTGAAATTTAGCACATAGAAAAATAGAAAGCATAATATATTTTTTACTAGAAGTAAGATATAATAAACTAAATATCATAACTCTCTATAACTTATTATCAAATAGCTTTCCAACTTCATCCAAATCAAGTTTTATATTGGTACACATGAGTTTTGTATAAGTCTTACTATTTTCCAGTAAAAAGTTTTAAATAAATCAATAATATAATTGATTTGATTTAAAATAGTTCCATAATCTTTTTGATAGATTTTAAATCCAAGAAATAAATTTAGTTCTCCCATTATAATCATTTTAAATTATTTTTGCATAAGACTAGAAAAATCATTACAAAGTTTTTTATTTTTGGAATAAAAAATAACATCGTCTATATAAATATGTACTAATAATATATTATAAATAACTATTTTATTGAAAATATTAGGATTATTTAACCATAAAGGAAATCCATTTTCCAATAAAAAATATCTTAATTATTCATACCAAGCTCTAGGTGCTTGTTTAAGACCATAAAGAGATTTAGTAAGTTTGAAAACTGAATTTGGTAGATGCGGATTTTCAAAACCCAGTGGTTGTTCAATAAAACTTCTTTTATTAAATATCAATTTAGAAAAGATAATTTTACATCCATTTGATATGGTTTAAAATTAATATGAGATGCATAAGTTAAAAGGATTCTAATTTCTTCTAATCTAGAAATAAGAGTAAAAGTTTCATCATAGTCTATTCCTTATTCCTGATTGTATCCTTTAGATACTAATCTAGATTTATTTCTAGTAATTATTCCTTTTTCATCTTGTTTATTTATAAATAACCATTTACTTCCTATCATTGGATGATCAGATGGCATGTTAACTAATTTTAAAACCTTATTTCTACTAAATTAGCTAATTTCTTCTTGTATATTTGTTAGCCAACTTTTATCTTCTAAAGATTATTCAATATTTATGTTATAATTGAGATAATAAGGTAGTGAATTCATCTAAGTTTTCTATATTCCTTCTAGTTCTTACTTTAGTATCTAGATATACTATTATAGTTTCTAAAGGATGGTCCTTCAAGGTTCTAGTTTGTCTAGGTGAGACACTTTCTAGTTCATTAGTTTTATGTTCTTTTGAACTAGACTAAATTTAATTTAATTTTTTAATCTTAGGTGATTCAAGTTTAATGTTGTAAAATGAGTCAATGGTTTTATCAGTTTAATTTTTTCCTTTTATCAAAAGGATTGCTTTCATCAAACTTCACATAAACATATTCTTCAATAATCCTTGACTTTTTATTATACATTATATAAACTTTAGAGGTAGTATAATATACTAGAAAGATTACTTCATTAGTCTTTAGATCAAATTTACTAAGGGTTTCCTTAGTATTCAATATATACACCTTACATCCAAATAATTTAAAGTATATGAATTTTGGTCTTATTTTATTCCATAGTTCATAGGGTGTCTTTTTAATAAGTGGACTTATTAAAACTCTATTCATGATATATCAAGAAATTTTTATAACTTTTGACCAAAAATATGTAGGAATACTATATTCATTTAATATAGTTCTTTCCATTTCTTGAATATTTATATTTCTTCTTTCTACAATTCCATTTTGTTGAGGTGTTCTTGGTGTAGAGAAGGTATGTTTAATACCTAAGTTTGAGAAAAAGAATTAAATTCTTGATTTTCAAATTCTCCACCATGATCACCTATTAATGAGATTATTTTAAAATATTTTTCATTTTGAATAATTTTACAAAATCTTTCAAAACTAGAGAAAACCTCACTTTTAAGTTTTAGAAAATAAACCCATGTAAATCTTGAAAAATCATAAAAAAATATAATCTTCCAGCCAAAATTTCTACTCTTAATTGGACAAAAAAATATACTTAGATAAGTTCAAGTGGCTTGGATATATAAAACTTGTTAATGGATTTGAAGGATGATTTGAGTTTAAAAATTTGGCATGCATCACAGAATATATTGTTATCAAAATTAAGACTAGGAAAACTAAAAACTAAATTTTTATTAGATAATTTATGTAAATTAAATACATTACAATATCCAAGTATAATATGCCATATCCATGATTAATTTGTCTTTTTAGTTAAATAATTCACTTTTTATTTATATAAGGAATTAAGATATAAGATATAAACATTTTCATATTTGGGTTCTCTAAATTTAAGAAATTTATCTTTAAAATTTGAGCATGAATTATTAGAAAGAGTAACATAAAATCCATCATAATAGCATTGAGAGATACTTATAAGATTTTTCTTTATCCCTTGAGCAAATATAACTTCATTGATTGAAATTGATTTTGGATCTCCAACCAATCCAACTAAAACTATATTTCCTTTAGAATTTTCTATGAAGGTAACCAACCCTCCATATAATTTTAATAATGTATAAAAATTGGAAGATTCTCTACTCATGTGTCTTGAGCAGCCGCTATCCATATACTATACAATATTTTTATTATTGTGACATTTTTACTATAAAGAATTTAAATTTTTTTGGTACCCATATTTTCTCAGGTCCAGTCGTGTTAACAAGAAAAGATCTGGGTAACCAAATTTTCCTTATTTTTCCATAACTTTCAATACCTACTCTAAACATATTTTTAGAAATAAAATCTTTTTTAATTCCACTAATTTAGGGATTTCTTAAAAAATAGTCATTAGAGTAATTTCTCTTAATTCCACAATAAAAAAAGTAACTCTTGATATGTTTTTTTATTTTTAAAGTTAGGTACAAAGTAATTTCTATATAATTTATATTTCTCACCATTTCTTCCTATTTTATATTTTTCCTTCTTGATAATTTTTTTTCATAGGATATAATTTAATATTTCTTATCCTTTTGTTAATATTCTTGCTGCACTTTTAAATGACTCTACTTCATCATGTAATTATTTTATTCTATTTTTATTATTAGTACAATCTGAAGTGAATTTAATAAGTTTATCTTTTAATTCTTGTTGTTGTTTTAACATATTATCCTTTTTAACTAAAACAACATTGTGAATATTTTTTTGTGACTTATGATTTTGTACAAAATATTTATATATTTCTTCAAGAATGGAGTGGTAAGTAGCTAATTTTCTATTAGAGAATCTTTTAGAATTAGTGGTAGAATATAATAGTATTGTACCTCATATTCTTCCTTAGACATAAAGAACATATTTTATTTCATATTTTGGATCCTTTTTTTCTGAGTCAGATTAGAAGAGCCGCTGGAATCTTTAGATATACCTCAAGAAGCCTTTATGTCTTGTTTTCCTTTTCGATCATAATCATCTCTCATCTATTTTTTTTATTTTATTTATTCTATATATTTCTATTTTATTCTTTTAATTGAGGAAAATTATGAATAATATGAACCATTAGTTTACATTCATAGTATCAACTTCTTTATATCATTTTTTATCCTTCTTACAAGTCTTCTTAAAGCCTCTATTTTTATTGTAAAATTTACTAAATATTCTCGCTAATTAAGCCAACTCTATTTCAGAATTTGAACACACTGAATCATTTCAAATTTTTAAATATTATTTTGATTTCTTTTCATGATTATGAGTAGTAACTCTAAGGGAAGTATTTTTAATTTTTATCATTTTATGATCTTTATCTTCATCTTGCATCATTACTTCATATATCATTAAGGTATCGATCAATTATTTCATTATAATATCTTTAACTGGTGATGGTTTTCATATAACAAAATATATTCCATTCCATTTATCGGGTAGAACTATGAATACTTTCAACACCTGATTTGGTTGTGGAATTGATGTTCATAAAGTAGTAACACTATTGTCTATATCTATCAATCTTCCATTCATCTAGTTGATGGTTTTACCATCATACATTCCGAAAGTATCAAATTTCAGTTTTGCAGTAGTGTATCTTAATTGTCTAATATTTTCAATTCCTTCATAGGAAATAAAAATAGTTTTCCAAATTTCATAGGTAGTAGAATATTGAGATACTCGATTGAAATCATCTTGACTAAGTCCACATATAATAACATTCATCTCTATTGAATTGATATCATACTCAACTTATTTGTTAGCATCCCATGTTTCTTATTTTTTAGGGATTACATATAGAGTGATAATCTACATATATACTTTGAATCCAAGATTTTTAAAATATATAATTATTAAAGCCTTCTAGAATCCATAGTTATCACCAGTAAAGTAAGGAGTATTGAACAATAACATGCCTTCTTTTAGTTATGTCATTGACATATGTCTTTGTATAGACCTTGTACTTTGAGTTTTCTAGAGCTTATCTACTTTCTTCAAAAATCACTCATTTGATACCAATTGTTAGATCATAATAATACAATGATAAATAAGAGGGGGTGTGAATTGTGTTTTTTCAAAAATCTTAGACATATTATGAATTTTATCCTTCTTTATGACTTATGAAGATATGAAGTATTATCTTCTTTAGGTAAGTTGAGCAGTGGATAAACAAAGAAGAAGAACACATCAATTTTTTATAGTGGTTTAGGGAATAAGGATACCCTAGTCTGCTCCACCAACAATCTCTCAATGAGCTTGATGATCTTAAATAAATAGGTCCTCTTATCATAATACCTTAAAAACTGTAGTGCACTGTAGCAGCGGCGACACTGTAGCAACGGTGGGCACTGTAGCGGCGACAGGTAACTGTAGCGGCGGCAGAGCACTGTAGCAGCGGCGGGTACTATGCAGTACTGTAGCAACGCTGGTACTGTAGCAGTACTATTCACAGAATGGGCTTTGGGCCAACAAAATGGGCCTATGGGTCATGTAATGGGCTAAATGACCACTAGGTTTTCGGGCTATGTAATCGGTCTCCCTCTACCCAGTTAAAGAGGTCTTTGCTTTGCTTTAATAATAAAATGAGGCTTCGGCCCCAACCTTAAAAAAAAAGATGACAATCCACCACAATTGAGTCCGAGCATTCAATACTCCAATAAATCAAAAGAGTTCAATTTTATTGAATAAATATAGTCTCTTTCACAGTTACAACAACAACTGAAATAAAACATATCTTCTCCTTCAATGATTAATGTCATCAAGTAAGAAACATAAAAAATATAAAAAATGCCTCTAAAGTGATCTTTAAAGAGATCCCAATTGCAAGTGATCTTCAATAAAAATAGAAACAAACAAATAATAGTAGTAATAGTTGGTCAACAAATTACACAACACAAACTTGAAACATGTATGTCTCCAAAGTGTTGCTTCTTCAGAATAATAAATTAATTTGATCTTTTGTTTCTTTTTAGTAGTTCTATATTAAAAAATATATTGTACACTCAATACAGAAAATGAAAATACTCTTTCTATTTATCAAGAGAAACTTATCTTGCTTTTGGTTTGAACAGATCCAAGAATATAGATTGAAAAATCATGATCATTTTAATTTCAAATCATTCAAGAGAGTCATAAATTCCCTTATAAAAATGAATGATTTAATCCATTGAATAGGATCCTTTGAATCAATTGTAAAATAGTTTGAAAGATATATTTATTTCTGGTGAGATCATGGTAGAAAACATGGATAATATATTTAATTTAAAACTCCATCATTGAATAGTAAAACTTAGGGTTCCTTCACGTAACAAAAAATTCCAAATTTAGGGTTGCCAATGTACATTTGTTTACAAACATAGGGTTGATGAACCATACATTTATTCCTTTAAACACATGGTTTCTTCCAAATGTAAGGTTAATAAAACATACTTTTCTAATAGTGTAGGGTGCATGATCCATATGTTTTCTTCTAAATGTAGGGTTTCCAAACCATACATTATACTTAAAAATGCAAGGTATGAACAATGTTTTTAGAATACTTTCAAACATGTCCAAAATAATAAGAAAAATATTCTAACCCATAAATAAGATAAAATTATCAAGAAATATATTCTTGAAAAATAATTAAATTAATTTCACCATTAAAATAAACAAGGGTATTTTTGATCATCAAAATCAATAAGATTTATAGAGTATTGTTGAAATAATACATTCCCAACATAGTGTTGTGTTGAAAACACATGAGGGTAAATGTATAAAGTCTTCTTTTCAGAATAAGGATCCAAACACAAATTACCATATATGAAATGGTTGTTAATAGATTATTTGTTAAATATTATCACTAAAGGAAATAAATGTTAGTTCTTAAACAAAAATTAGTCAGTGCATCTTAATATGATATTTTAGATAAGAATATAGTATTTAATGGGATAGTGAGAGTATGTTTGAACTTAGTGAAGATAAAAGTTAAAAAATAAAGGATTATACTAATTATAATACATAGTGGATGTCACTTTATATCTCAAAGGATTTTAGGATGTGTTGGTAAATAAATAATGAAAAGAGTTTTATTTTGTTACCAAAATGATCTCAAGGAAAAATTTTGAGGGAAAAATTACAAGAATGATGATAATTATGAACTTATAAAGAGTTTTAAATAAATAATAGAAGTTATTAATATCATAACATTTGATATTGTGAAGTAAAGGGGTTTTAATATGGTAGTCAAAAAAGTTAAACATTAGGAATATTATTCCTAATTCTCACTATTATTCAAACTATATTACTTCATTGATGTTACTCACTAAAAGAGTTTAGTGGGAGAGATTTATTAGATAGTCACATAGAGATATAATAGGGATTACATATATATGTAATGAGTTTTAATAAAACCTGAAAAATTGAAGTAAACATAAAGCCTTTATAGTGGTCTATCATATGTGATACAATTAGATGAACACTTGCGTATAGTTTTTTTAGTATTCTTAAATGTGTTTAAGAATATAAAATGTATCCTATTATACAAAAGGAAGTCACCACCTTATTATTCTTTAATTTTGGATGTATATATTTCATGAAATGAAATGATGGTTAAACTTTCAAAGTAAATTGATGTTCATCATGGAGTATTATAGGTTGTGATGAAATGTTATGGTTAATGTGAATAGGATTCTATATAGTGATAAAATATGCTCCTGTGGAACAAATAGAGTTTTGTGGATTAGTTGACCCACTAAGTATACCACATGGAGTGTCATACACTATGTATGTGGTATACTAGGATTGCATGTTTTATATTGAATCCTCAAACCTGAGGTTGGAAAGGTATCTAACATAATAACCTTCATACTTTGATACCTTTATTATGAAATCCTCAAGGTTTAGTTAATCAGTGGGTGGTTGGATATGTTTCTGATCATGTCATTGGACAAGGATTAACCAAGATGAGAGTTTTCCTCTCATATGATGATTATAACACACAATCCCTTGATTGATATAGAATAAGTAAGTGTATGACCATACTTAATATTAGGTAGATGTGATGTTATTATCTATTCGGGTGAGGGGAATGTAATGTTATCATCCACTTAGATGAATATCATGTGATGTATTCATGAACCTGTTCATTCTATACTCAATTAATTAAGAATGTATGAGTATGATATATGAGATTGAAGTATTCTATGTCCTATGATTACTTTATGTCTTGTACAAAGAGATTATATGGTTATTAATCTTTTTATATGATATAGCTGGTGGAAATGAGTATGGAGTTACTTGTGTTTGATGAAGATCATTCTAGATCCCTTTATAGATTGAGTAACATTGATGCTTTTCTTAAGGATTCTCTTTGCTTCCATTTATGAATTCAAGAATTCATATTTGTTTTTAATGCTGAAAAAGTCTATGGGGTCACACTTTGTGGTTGAATAAATAGATATTGTGCTTTACAAAACTTAGAGAGTTGATGTAAAAGTATTTAGAGTTTATCCAAAAGGAGTTTTGGATGGATATTCTCAAAGTATTTCAAATTATGTTATGTATGGTGAAATTGATGACAAATTTACAATTTTTTTATAATATATCCAAAAGAAGTTTTGTATATGGTTTCACGAGTTAATATAAGGTGAAATAAATAATTCTATAAGTATTTAGTATAAGTGAGAGATTGATGGAGATATTCCCTGAAACCTTTATACATATGATGTATTTATTTTTATATTGTATGGTATGATATAGGCATGTAATAGGGCATGACATAATTATTATAATAGGCACATTATATGCCTTTGGGTGCATTGTTTCTTAGGATATACTGATATTGTAACACCACTATTTAATCCTATTATATTATATGATAGGTGTTGCAACCAAGATCCCCAAACAAGCCTTAAAAGGGGGGATGGGGTTAATTAGGGTGTGAAATTTTATCAAATCATGTTAGATCTTGTTCTCATATTGATAGGAACATGTTAAATATTCTAAAATTAATTATATATCCACCGTAATGAAAAATATAGAAATTAAAACTAGGCACACCAATTTTACTTGGTTTGCCTCTAAGGGAAATGTCTAAATATAACACACTAAAAATGTATTCATGTTCCAAAATCAACTAATCTAAATAATTTTGATGGATATAATTTTTCATTCATGGTCACTCCATGCTAGGATCACTACCTTTATAATAGTGTTCAGGGATTAACACATTGACTTCCACAGGACACTCCTTCCACTGACTCCTTCACTCATTACTTTGGGGACATCTTCTCAATTTATCTACGTGAAGGTCACCTCCATATTCTCAAGAATTTTTATGGTTATTTTCATCATGAAATACAAAATATGATTCTCTAATGAAATCCTCAGTCTCACAAAATAATATTCAATTGAAATCTTGAACTTCGGGTGTACTTTTGTTTAGGTTCAAACAAAAATCCTAACTTTTGTGTAATATTTATGTTGTAAACTACTCACCATGTAAGTTATTCACCCAAAAATTCCTTTCACACAACTCCTCTATGGTACTACCTTTATGGAACTCCTTCATGGTATTTACTTTAAAAAATTCCTCCATAATTCTTATTTTCATGAAAAGCCTTCATGATAATGTCAAGCTTCCACAAATGATTTTACTCTTAAAAAATGATTCTTCTTCATGATTTTTTTTCCTTTGTAAATGGTTATGCTTTCCATGAATGATTCTGGTTTCCCTGAACAAAAAAGGATTGAATCTGATTTTCCACAAATGAAAAGATTAATTCTCCCTAATTTTCCTTTAATTTATTCTTTATATTTAATAAGGTTATTAGTGGACTATTTATAGGAAAAGGATCTCAATTTTTTTTCTTTATATAGTATTACATTTTTTCCCACTATAGAATCCACTTCACATAAGTTTTCCATTCTTGAAAAAAAAGAATCATCACCAAATGTTTATAAATGACACCACATTTGTTGATTCTATATAAGAACCATCCTTTTCAGTTTGTAAACTACTTCCATATTCCTTTTTAAAATGACCTTTCTCCCACATGATTCATTTTAATATTTATGAAAAAAATTCCTGAAAAATCTATTACATAAACCCTTTATGAAAATTCTTCCTATATTCTAGATTTTTCATGCAACTTCACCACCTTTGAATTCAAAATCCTTGTTCAATAAGGAAGGGTAATCAGAAATTTGATTGACAAAACACTAACATACCAATATCTTTATCATCCAAGAAACTTCATACAATGATTTCCAATACTATCTTGAGTATGACCAAGATTCCATTAATTCTCAGCATAGATAGCCCTGGTTCCAAAATTACCCCCTTTTAATTTTTTGGAAATCCAAAATTAAATTCAATCTTATAAACTCATTTTAATACTTCCAGATGGAAATAGAATAACTCATACATACATGATAAATTTGTGTTATAAAAAACAAGAGTTCAAGATATCATTATATGACCCATGAAACATCTCATTCCATAACTCATCCTATCTTCAAACTCATTCAAATTTCATTCCCCATGGATCGTATCAATCCATGACTTTCATACCATTAAATCCCTCTTAATGAGATAATTCAACGTCCAATCCACTTATTAGGAAAAATAATAATTTTATTCCCTTTATCACTAAATTTTACTACCAACATAATTTTCAATTAATTCAATCACAATCATCCTCATTACTCTCCTTTAATAATAAACCTAAGGGTAAATAACTTTAAAAACACTAAAAACACAATATAAAGTAGTATATTCAAATAAGGAGAGGGGATTATACAAAACTCCTCAAGCTAAGGGAGGTGATTAAACACCAAAGTTCAACCAATGTTTCAAAAATGTTTAAGAAGCCAAATACTTAGTCATGCTATTTTGAACTTGTTGATTAGTTCCAACATGATCCATTTTGATCACTCCTTGTTCCAATTTTTATTTGATAAAGTGAAATCTAATCTCAATATGTTTGTTATGAGAGCGCTTTATTGACTTTTTCATGAGTTAAATTTCAATCTTATTATCATAAATGATCATCATAGATTGTTTCAATTCTTTACCAATATCATATAATCTTTTCCTCATCCATATAAACTGAGTGAATTCTTTGATTACTGAGATGTATTCTACATTTTTAGTTCTAAGAGACGTGATCTCCTATTTTTTACTCAAACAACCTACACATTTACTTCCAATGAAGAATGCACCACCACTTATGGACTTATGGTCCACCAAATCATCATCCTCATCTGTATCAAAAAAATATAATAATTCATAATATTTTAATAAATCAAATATTAGGTAAAAATTGAGAGTACCTTGGATGTACCTCATGATCCATTTTACTAATGTGAGATACTCCTCTTTTTTGATTACTTTTAAAATTGGTAGCAAAAAATATTAAAAAAACAATATCTAGATGATTTTCTGTCAAATATAACAAGATTATAATTATTAACCTATATTATTTAGGATTTATATATTTTCCATCCTTATGATTCCCAATATTGTTTACAACTATAATCAAAGTTGAAATTGGTTTGGAGTCATGCATATCAAAATTCTTCAGTAGATATCTCACATACTTGGATTGGGAGATAAAATTTTATTTCTATCTTTGAACCACCTATAGACCTATAAATTATGTGATTTCACCAATCATGGAAATTCTAAATTCTATCCTAAAGTGATTAGAAAACTCCACTATAAATTTCTTTACACTTTCATTAAATATGATAGCATCCACATAAACAAGAATCATGAATCATTATTTCTTAGATGTATTCACATAGAGATTGTGATAAACATTTCCCCTTTTGAATTTAAGCTACTTTAAGTATGAGTCTAGCTGAGAATACCGTGATTTTGGTTCTTGTTTTAGACTATTAAAGTCCATATTTAACCTAAACACTTTAGTTTCATAATTTCCCATTAATAATCCCACCAGCTATTCAATAGAAACCCCCTCATTGAGCACACCATTAATGCCACTTTTACATCCATATGATAAGTCTTAAATCCTCTTCAAATCACCATATCCAATAAGATACTAATCAACTAAAGTCTATCCATTGGTGAAAAATTTTCTTCAACATCAACACCTTCAATTTTTGAATAGCCTTTGCACACCAAATACGCTTTATATTTGATCACATTTCCACTATTGTTAAGTTTATTCTTAACGATCTGATTTTTTCAATCAAATTGTGATGTTTATGATTCTACACAAGTTCCCAATTTTTATTGTTTTTGATTTTATCCAATTACTCATTCATGAATTTAACCCATGACTCAATTTTCACTAATTATTCAAATGATGTTTGTTTCACCATCGACAATAATTATATTATATGGATCAAATTTAATTCTCATGTTCCTATTTTTAAGAGTATATTGAATCTATTCTATAATGGTATCCTCATATGATTCAGCCTCAAAATATTCATCATCTATAGAAACTTATACAACTTCAGAATTTGTACCAACTTCATCATCTTCTTCACATAATTCATCAAAGTTTAAAATTTAAGAATTATTCCCATTTTTCTCCTCAATTAATTTTACATCACTAGTCTCCATAATTTTATTAAGCCTTTTATTATATCATTTTTAGGACTTAATATTTGTCAAGTATCCTACAAATAATCCTTCATCAGTTGCATCACCATATTTTCCTTTATTTCTATCTTTATTTTGAATAAAGAATTTACTTACAAATACTAAAAAATATTTCATTGAGGGTTTACTTATATACCACATTTCATTGGATGTCATCTCCTCCCCAAGTATTAATAATTATTGGTTTTGTGTATACAATGAAACTTATACTTCCTCCTTCCAATAGTGGTGAGAGACACCAATGTCGATTAGCAATGTATTGGAAATATTATTCACTAAACAATTTCATTATTTAACAACTATATTTTGTTGAGTAGTTATCACTAAGATACCTCATAATTAATTTCATGTTTCTCAAGGTAGTTTTCCACTTCAATAGATATGAGCTCTATTTTATTATCAGATCTCGTGATTTTGATTGTGTGTTCAGTATCATTTTTGGATCTCCTTCAATACCTCTTAATGCACTCCATGACTTATTTATCTCTTTTAATGAACATAATACATTGACCATTCTACTATAATCATTAATAAAAATGATTAAATACATATTTGTACATGTTCTAGGTTGATTCATTAGACCACATATATTTGGGTGAACTAAATCAATTAGATTGGATTCCCTTTTCTTCTTTTGTCAATAAGGGTTTCAGACCATATTTTACCATATACATGCATCACATGTCTTTTAATGGCCTTAATTCATGTTTTGAATTTCCCTTTTAGATTTTAGTTTGGATAAGTTCTCTATGTTCTATTGGTTAATGTGGTCTAGCATCCAGTTACATAAGATGTTCTCCTCTTCCACTATAAGAAGACAAGTGTCTTATTCACCATCCACATGTTATATATTACCTTTTGTAATCCATACTTCCACAAGAGAGTTTATTCACTTGAAATAGGTTGTTCCATAATCTATCCACATAGAGAACTTACATATTCAACTTATCACCTTCTAATTAAGTATTGTCACTTCCTTTGATCTTCAAAGCTCTATATTTTCCAAATCAAACCATTCCATCAACTATTACCTTCACATTTTTAAAGATATTCATATTACCAGTTATGTGATATGAACACCTATTATCAAGGATCCAAGTGATACTATTCTTTGTATCTTTAAGAGAAATTTCAGTCAGGTTATCCTTCTCACTCTTCTTCTTTTCCTTTTATGAGATGCTCGATTGAGTTGAGGCATAAGATAACCACTACTCCTTCTATCTAGAACATGCATTGCAATTATAATCTTCTTATTTATCTAGCATGGAGTATCTATTTCTCAATGAAATCATGACATGTTGTTTTTCATTTATAAGTATTTAACTTCCCTGGTGGTAATTAACATTTACTATTTGTTAGTAATCAATATATTTTTTTCTTTTGAAATTAGAAAAATGAATGTAATATCTATAAAAATAATTTATTTTATGTCCTCATTCTTATTTGATGACTTTTGGGTGATTCTACTTTAAAGTATCTCTCCAACTATTCATAATAAGACATAGTGTGGCCAAGAAAGCTATAAAATTGGCACTTAATTAGAGGAAATATATTCTCACCTTCATCCCTCCACATGCATCCATCCTTTAAATAGCTCCCCAGTTGTTGATTAACCCTCAATGATTGATTAATATCTCTAATCCTCTACTTCTCTTTGTCTTGATTTTTCATTTTCATGATTTTGATGTATCAGTATTGAATCCAATATCTCTAACCTTTTTCTTCCATTTATTTTGATCCATAAGTGTTTCCTCTTTTGATGTCTCAATATTAAGTCCAAATCCTCTTTTACTCATGTATCTAGGTCTTTTACCATCTAGTATTTTCTCAATGCCTTCTGAATATTATTTTTTCCTTTATAATAATTATTCATCAAAGAACTTTCCAAACATTAACTTCATCTTTTGATCAATTTATTTCATTCCAGATTCAAGTTTATTTATCAAATTTACCATATCTTCTTTATGGTATTTAACTTTATTTTTAAGCTTCTTTACATAAGAATTGAGGTCATCAATCAACTTATCTTGATTTTCAATCTTTATCCTAGAATTTTATACTTATCCTAAGTTTCATTGATTAGTTGATTGATCTTATAACTACTTTTCTATTTAGTCAATATTAACTTCAAGATGATCTATATACTTAGAATATTCTCTCAACAATCCACTAATCTTTCAATTTTTGTTTTATTGATCATTTAGCTCTTTAAGATCCACCTAAAGTTACACCTTGATATCAACAATACCTTTTAGTTTATTTTTATCCTTCCTTTTTGATTTTTCATTTTCAATAGTATCCATAATAGTATCTTCTATATCTAACTTAAATTTCATTTATACTTCATTCAAATAATCTTCATTATCATCATCTTCTTTTCTTTCTAAGATCTTATTCTAAAATTTCTTTTCGGATGAGTTTCTCAGTTTGAAGTCACTTTTCTATCTTTTTATTTGAGTGATTCTTTGTTCTTTATAGATTCACACACATTTCATATGTAACCAAACTACTTTGCAGATCATCCAATGACAATTCTTCCAAATTCCTCTCTCAATAGCTAATACCTTTAGATTATAATTATGTGTAAATATTTTAATGATCTTCTTTACAATATCAATATATTTTATCTCTTATTTTATAAATATTCTTCCTTTTCATCAGGGTATATTTTTAAATCATCAAACTTATTGTGTATCACTTAGCTTAACCTCCTTTACTGTTTTTTCACCCTTATATAAATTAGAAAATTTATCGCACATGGCCTTAAAATTAATGAAATTAATTATCTTTATGTAAAATTGGTTTTACAGATCTCTAGATAAATAATTTCTTATTTGGAATCAGCATTGAGAAACTTTCTATCTGATTTATTCATGTATAATTACAAAAAATCATTAACATGTATCCAATGTATAAATAAAGAGAAAATATCTAGTCTAAGAGACCATAAATGAGATCACATTATATTATTTCATATTTGGTAATTGAAAGCATCGAACATGGGTACTCCTTTTTTTCCATTCACTATGTTCTCTATATTGTGAATCTTCATATGAAAGATTTAACACCTATAATATATGGATCTGATACCACTTTTTGCAACCAAGAGGGCCAAACACTCCCTAAGAGGGGGGGGGGGGTGAATTAGGGTTTAAACTTTTTTATTATCATGTTGGATATTGTCATCATGTTGGTAGGAACATGTTAAACCTATCGAATATAATTTCACATCCATCACAATTACAAATATAAAAATTAAAAAAGGGAACAATAATTTTACTTGGTTCACCTCTAAGGAATACATCCAAGGAGAGAACACCGACAACATGTCGATGTTATAAAATAAACTATGCTAAAATAGTTTTATGGATACAATTTTTTAGTCATGGTCACTCCATGCTAGAATCATTTCCTTTAAAATAGTGTTCAGAGATTAGCACACTACCTCCCTTGAGACACATCCACTAAATCCTTACTCTCCCACCACTTCATGGATTTCTTATTTGTTTATCAATGTGAATATTTCCCATATATTATCAATAATTTATATGGATCTTTGCATCATGAAGGATAGAATATGATACTCCAATGCAATCCTCTATCTCACAGAATAATTTCTAGAAATAATATTAAACTCTATATGTACTTATCTTCAGTTTTAGATAGAAATACCGATATCCACATAAGATTTATATTGTAGAATGTTCACTATGTAAGTTCTTTACTCAAAACCACTGTAAGAACCTGGGTTTTATTTGAGGTATGTATCTCTTGTTTTATGTCAATTATCAGTTTAGTTGCTTATTTATGGCCTAATGTCGATGCCCATTGGGGTCATGGAGGCCTTTGAGGGTGTTCGGGGTTGGTTCAGAGCTTAGAACACAAATTTTGGGTGTTTTTAGCCCAGAGAAGGATAGTGAAAACTATACAGGGTAGGCCACATGATTTGACTAAACCATGTGAGGGTAGAAATTGGGGTATTATAGGCTATACGGTTTGGGTAAACTGTGAGAGAGGAGCTATATGACCTTTCGAGAAGTCTGTAGTTTTTAGCAGATTTTGACATTGGGTTTTAGCATGGTTTACACATGGTTTTTAAACCATGTGGGTAAACCATGTGATATGAACCAAGGCTACATAAATCCATGCATAGTTTCCACATGGTTTGGTAAACCATGTGGGTAAACCGTGCGAGCCCTGCTATATTGAAAATTTTATAATTTTTAATTAAATTAAAAATTATTTAAAAACCAAATTTGAGATCTTATTTCACCCAGATAGCAAAGGAGACTAAAGGAAGCTCTAAAATTCAACTATTCTAGGAATTCAGATCCATTCTCTATCTGACCTTTGATTTGAACTCATTTTATATCCTTGGATCTATAATGTTAAGGCCTTAATTTCTTTTTATCCATTATCTATTATTTTTGGAATCAGTTGATCTATTTTTATTTAGGCTCATATGCCCTAATTTCTCATTCTTCATTCGTTCTTTAGATTTCTTCCAAAACTGTACGAATCAGAGTTTGATACTGGAAAACCTATCAAGCATGAGCCTAAGGTTGGTGGTCATGTGATTTTCATTAAAATTCAAGTTGTTTATATATTCTGTCAAGCTGCACGCCCATTTTCTGGGTGTTGCCTTAAATAGAAATTAAACCCTATTGTTTCTAGTCATGTTTTAGGTAATTTAATATGGTTATTAATGATTGTTATAGGTTGTAAACCTTGAATAAACCACCCCTTTGGGCATTGTTTATTAAGTGTACCTTTTTTGGATTTTGGCCTTGGATGCCTATGAGGCATGCCCTTTACCCCATTTTATGGGATGTCAAAATGTAATTTAGTTATGAATTTAACTAAAATGTTATGAATTATAATTGAAATAAATTAAGGGTATGGGATGGATGACTTTCCCCTTGATCCATGCACTCTATTTCTTATTTAAAGAATGTTTCCTTGTAATTTTCTTTCCCATGTGAGTAAAATAGAGGCTATTCCTTGAGTTGATGCAATTGGTTTGAATTTATCTAATTAATGATTTTCCCATGTGAGTTACATGATAAATAATCCATGTGATAAATATATAGTCATGTTATATTAAAAATTTCCATGTGAGTATTTGAATGGCCATTTAATTGATAATCCCATGTGAGTTAAAAGGGAACTTATGCCTTGTGATGGTTTCTTTATGCATGTGATTCTTTGTATGTGAAAATGACCATGTGATTTATTTTTAGACCGTGATATCTAATGAATTGATTAAGAATGGGAAGATCATTATCATGTCATGCCCACGTGAGTAAGTGAAGGCCAAGACTTTTGAGGTTGGATAATACTTGAGTCACCCCTTGAGGTGAGTTTGATAAAGGATACTCTTGGTTTTGACCTTGACATGTTAAATTAATGGTTAAAATGAGATTGATTTGGTTAAATGATGAATAGAATTGGTTGATACATGGATTAAAATTATAATTCCATGGGTGGACTCATGTGACTATTGACCTTTATACCTTGGGTGAAACATAGATCCAACTTATGATTCCACTAATGGACTCAATGGTTAAATGTGATTAAGCCACAGGTGATACATAGATCCATTGAGAGATACCATGGATGGAATCATTGAGGATAGAATTATATGCTGACTAATACATGGATTCTTAGGAGAATTACATGGAAATAATCTAAGGGAATTTGACTATTATTCCAAGGGTGATACTCAAGATTTTATTTGAAGTGCCAAGGAAGGAATAGATTGGTTGTGACTTTATACCTCACTTAGAGCGATACTGGGTTCCTGAGGTGTTTGCTAGGGACTATCTTGTAGGGTGTTGATTCACATTTCACATGGAGTGACACTTGAATTACAACTTAGTAATGTCAAGGAAGAGCTCAGGTTATGAATTGAATTAATAATGAAATGACTATTATGATGCTTCTTACAAGACAAAGCATAAGCTTGGAAGTGGTCTTGACTTGGATTATTTAGATGGCCTTCTGAGGCATCTATTGTACTTCTAGTTACACAGGGGATGTTGGGCTTGAGATGGATCTTGAGACATTTAAATTCAATTAATTTTAATTATTAAAAATTTTGTTTAATGAACTAGATATTAAATGAGTACATGCACTTAAAGGATGTTTATTTTTGAGTTATCCTTGTTTATTACCTCATTCATTAAACACTACTTTTCATATATTTTCACTGACTATTGGGAACAAAACTTGGGTGGTTTCCTATAGGGATTATATCTCACACCCTGTTTGGGTAAAATTTTTAGAACCAAATATATTATATTATTTTAGGTAATGATATGGTAAAATTACCTCCTATAGGTACTTAATGTGCTACTTAGGTGCAGGAGAGCATGAGACCAAGATGAGGCTTGCGATGCTACTAGGATACCTTTTGGTCTTTTTGTACTTTTTTTTATATAGAGTGTAAATATATATTTTATTCTTATTTTAGATGCTTTATTATATACATATAAAATGTATCATTATTCTTTATATGAGACATATTATACTGTTGTCATCTATCAGTCTTCCACTGTTTATTTATGTTGTACGGTTTACTGCTTTCGCTATTGAACTATCATTGTATTTATACTATGTTACAATATGATAATGGGGGAATAGTCTCCCCATTGACACACTTAGGCTAGCACTACTGGTTGGAAGCCTCTGGTGTTTGGGGAGATACGATTGAGGCCATGAGGCCAATCGGGTATGGAGCACCTTTATGTGGCATCCGAAACCAGGATATTACAAAGTGGTATCAGAGTAATTATTTTTTGGTTGACTTATTATTTAGAGATAATAGAAAGGGATAGGAAGGAATAGTAATTTGGTAATGAGTTGTGCCTGGGTGTAGCTAACCTGCATATAAGAAAAATCTAAATTGCCTTGAATTGAATTGCTATTTTTTGGATTTTGAATATTATAGTTAAATTGATCCCACAGTTGGGTGATGTGATTGATTTATGCTGTTATTGTTGATATGATTTTGGGTTCCATTATGTTGGAACCTAATGAGATGAGGGTATTCCATCTCATGCATCATGTAGAAACCTGCAAGATTTCACATTCCATGCATTATGCCATGCCATTTAGGATGCATTACTGATTGCATGCTATTGTGATAGGTACTATGATATATACTTCTATTGTTGTGTTAGGTATATTGAGATATATTATGATGTGAAATAGATGGATGACAAGATTTGGTCCCTGAGGTGTATGGTCCCTCTTGGATCAGAATTTGGAGGATCATGGTTCAACCTTAAAGTGAATTGTGTTATTATGTGCCATAGGTGGATACCAAGATTTTATTCTTGGAGAGTATGGTCCCCCAAGGATTGGAATTTGCCATGCCAATAAATTATATTTTTAAAGAAAATGTGATAAACTTGAAATGAGTATCAATTCAATGAATAGGAATGTGAACTCAGTTTGAAATGGAATGAATGTGAAGAAAAATGAAACTAAAATGGATTTTGATAGAGAACTTGACTAGACCCAACCGTAGTAGTGGGATTTTGGTAGTGTCTCTCATTTTTTTAACACCCATACCTGACCCATGGGGAAGAAAGAGGGGTCAGTTCTTATAGAGGAAGGATTTTAACTATCCTGCTTAAATATCTACACTTTTGAGATGAAAACTTTGATAATGACTAAGAACTGAGGTGTGTGTTTGGAATTTTAGAGCCACACCACCATAAGGACCTCTAATGATACACCGGGAGGGTGGCGATGATCATACTTTGGAAGTGGTAGGACATGGGATACCAGTGGAACCTCCAGTCACGCTAGATGTGGCACTGGTTATTATACTGGACATAGGTGCTAAGGCATAGTTCTGTGAAGGCTTTATATGGTTCATGCAGACTGTTCAGGGAGCACTGTGACCTGACCTGACTATGAAAGAGTTGATGTGTGAGTTTTAGTAGCAGCATCCACCCACATTTTTAGGGGATGGTGGACCACAAGATACAGAGTCATGGATTGAGACCATGATTTCTATCTTTGATCACTTAAAGATGCCTACTAAGAGGAGGGTAAATCTTGATATGTACATACTGCATGATTCCTCTAAGAGGTGGTGGGATGTTATCACCCAGAATGATCATTATCAAGAGATGACCCAAAGGGAGTTTCCTACAACCTTATTTTACTATTTCTATCCTAAGATGATGAGGGTTGATAGAGCTTGGGAGTTCTTACATGTCACAACCCGCCTTCAACAAGATGAGAGAAGGGACAATAGATTGCCAGACCATTCCTTCTTCAAGTTGAAGGAGAGATAATGACCCCCAAGACCCGCCTTCAATAGGTCCCGGAGTGGCGACTAGCACCAAGGGTATAGAATCACACACAAGATGGAAGGAATTACCCTTTTTCTTTAATATTATTGGGAGATAAGATAGTAAATCCCAAAAATGCCAAAACTGGGGGGTAAAAGTAAATCCAAAGAAAGCCATTCCCATATGCATTTTACAAAAGTAAATGCCACAAAGTACAAGGAGACTACAAAGGTAAAGTACCAAAGAAAAGGAAAATAGCAACTGTAACTATCCCAAAGTCTGAGATAGTATGAACCTGCACAATCCCTGAAGTCCTCCTAGAAACCTGAAAGTATTTTTATATACGTAGGGTGAGCATACAAGTATACTCAGTAGGGAAAACCAAAGACTCTCATGCACAAGTGGAGAGGCATTCTAATGCCCTGTGAGAAAAGAGATAACCAAGAACCTAGCAAGGAAAACTATCCACCCAAGCCTCACCAAGGAACAATCCCCAAATAATGAAATTCAAGTAATGTATAGTAATAACACATTGATATTTGGGTACCCCACGCCACTTTCCCACTGGTTATTGAAGACATCTTACGCATCAAATCTCTCCCTCCATTCTCACTGAAGTCCCACTGCCATTCCCCACCCGCACACACCTAGTCCATCACTACCACACATCCCGCCCACAAACACCTGGGCCACAAAAACCACGCATAACCATGATCGTAAACACCAGGGCTAGAGAAACTACTACCACGCCCGAAGACACCTGGGCCTCATCCCGAAGACACTTGGGAAACAACTTTCCCGCACACACCTGGGCCACCACCACAACTACCCTGCCTGAAGAATCTTGGGCTATAATGGACCTCAGGCCATCACATCCTACCCAAAGAGTCTTAGGATATTTGGGAAAGGGAGCAGGAAAGGAGATAATAACCAACCACTCATAGAAGTGTTGGGAGAAACACCCTCCCCCATGAAATGTGGGTGTTCGACACTAAGTGATCAACTTGGGTGGGGTGCGAATAAGAAACATAAGAACTACAATTATATGTATAGGTAACAATAAATCATCCGAACCTAGGGTTTCCAAATCCAACCTAAGCACAAACACCCTTGTTACTATTCATTCATAAAAGAAAGGCACAACACTCAAGACCAATTCACAACTCATTGCGGAAAAAAATTCCCCATTGATCCCATTCTTGTTTTCATGTTCAAGTGATCCCATTTAGGTAAATTATACACTACTAGGAAACTAACAAGCATAACCACAAGCCAGAGAAAGAGAAACACCCAAACAACAATTTAAGCATTCACACCCAGTTCTCTTGTGAAGTCACAACAACAAAGGGATCGGTGAGATCCCTCAAAGTACTAGAACCAAACCAAGTCTTGAGATAAAACCCCACATAGCTTCAGATTCACAACCAACAACCTTGCCACAACAGAGGATCCCATACCCATTCACGTCACACCATAAGCATCAAATAGAACAACTCACCTACTACCAAAATAGAGTAGGGAAACTTCCAGGTTCAAGCACATCATTCATTAGGTTATTCTTTTTGTTGGTTAACCGGGGTGACCACACAAGGATTGATGTTCAATGGGTATCCATTTAACCAACCGAGTTTAGGTGATTAACCAATTTCCATGTTACAGTTATTTAATCATCACAGAAGACAAGGGTTCATTAGTGCACAAGGAAAGACCACCAATGGCCATGATTTTTAGTGAGCATAAGCCCATACAGTTCAAAACATATATCAAATATAAAAGAGTACGACAGAATTTTCAACACACCCCATCATTCTTTAAGAGTCTGTTTATTATCTTTGTTAAGGTTTGGTTTCATCCATTCCCACAGAAACAATAGCGTACCCACCCCGCATGATATACTGTGAGGAGAGACGACAGAAAATCCCTACTTGGTTGATCAAGGATCGAAGTTCTTCTCCACGCGCCAAGAACTGGGGATGCACAACTTGCAGGGGAGGAACATCGGGGACTCCAAGGGTGAGCGGAAAGGCTTCGAAACAGGCACACCACTTTCCTCGAGAAGGGGAACTCCAAATGCATAAGAAGAAAAGGAGACTATCCAAGAGAAAGAAGAAAGAATTTATAGTGTGATATAAAGATGAGATCCTGTTGTTATGGGATATGGAATTTTGAACGGATATAAAGTCATATTTTGGTTTCACCATGCAGTTGGGTGGTTATGCACAATGGAATTAATTGTCATTTAACAATTCTCCTTGGAGAGGTGGTCATAACGGATATGTGTTAAACAGTTTTCTTTAACCATAAGGAAATGTGTAACAGGTGTAGATCTGGAAGGTACGGGGAAGGGCGTGACACCAAGGAAAAACCACACGTTTTGGTAAGTTAAGGGTTTCCCGACTCTTGGGGGATTTTAGATATTATTTATGGGCTTTAAATGTCTTTTAAAGAGGGCATTAAATCATTTTTATGTCAAAAGATATGTTGTGGGAGTAGAAAAAGTTGGGAACTGGAAAATAATGAAAACTACTCGGTGAGGACACGGTGCCACCGTCATGGTGCCACCCTCGCGGTGCCACCATCACGGTTCCACCCTCACGATTCCACTGTCACGGTATCACCCTCATGGTGCCACCATGACCAACGCCACTGTGACTGGGGTACGACCATCATGGTGCCACCATAACCGGTGCCACCTTCACGGTGCCACCGTGACCGGTGTGCGACCGTCATGGTGCCACCGTAGCTGGTGCCCCCATGACCAGTGCCACCGTTTTGGTGGAGCCATGTTTTTGACAAAGTAATGGACCGGGTGGGTTTGTGCCATTACATTACATATGGGGTAGGATTCACTATCAGTCATGGACTATTCAACCCATTTTACCGAGCTCCAGCAATTCACACCCATTCTGAATGGTGATGAGTTATCAAAATCCAGATGATTCGAGGATAGTCTTAGATAAAACATCTAATCTTAGGTAAATGTATTGAATTTGACTACTATATCTGGGATAGTGAATTAGGTGATGATCCTAGAGTGTAACCTAAGGGAATCTGGAGGTGCGAGCTAGGGAAGTTCGACACCTAGGTCTGGTACTACATAAACTGGTAGTAGGAAGTGTCATATGAAGCTTCCATGTAGTGATATTATTAGTCATAACATCCCTTTAGGTAGCTAGGTGAGGTGCTACCGGTGCAATAGGTTGGGAAATACAAGGCTGTAGTGTATGAAGGACCCAGTCGAGTGATGATCTTATAGTAAGATGAACCATCTACAATGCTTCTACAGAATGTTTCCACTATTAGCCAGTGAGAGAGGGTCTACACTGACTCCACATTTAGGAGAAGGGTTAGTATCTTCTCATCATATAGGGATCTGGGGTATATTAGGCTGATCGGGACATGGTGGTGGTCATGTCTATGGTAGAAAAACCCTAGGTTTATAGTGATAGTTGGGTGGATCAGTTCAGGGTAGCCAGGCAATGTCATAGGGTCGTGGTACTGGCCAAGAATATGTAGTGAAAAAGACCCATCAAGGGTAGGTTCCCAAACCTTCTACCGTCAGAGGTACTATTTTAGTACCCTATGTTTTAGATTCAACACTCTATGATATAGGGGCTTCATATAGTTTTATGTATATTCCCATTATGGAGATCCTTGGGCTTTGTATTTATACTTCTGATGGTGTTATGAAGCTAGACACTTTGTTAGGGATCATAATGGAGGGTGTGTACCAATGTAGGGAGTTCCCCCTTGAGGTTGTTGGGTGTCACTTCATATGGGACCTTTATGTCCTCAAGATGACAAGCATAAATGTCATTATTAGGATGGAAAGATTGGTTTCTATCACCGTACGGTTAGATTTACATCACAAGAGGGTAGGGAGTTCATTTACATGGGTGAATGAGATGTATAGGCGAGCTGAGATAGACCCGATCATCATAGGATAGGTGGGATGACATTCCAGATTTTGATTTTATATCTAGATGATCAGGAGACATGTCAGAATGATTTCCCTCTAGTGGTTGATCATTTTAGGGATGTTTTCCCATATGACTTCTCAGGATTACCTCTAGTGGGGGAGGTATAGTTCTATATCAAGCTAGTTATAGGAGATGCACCAATATCCATTCCTCCTTATAGGATGGCTATGAAAAAGTTACAAGATCTTAAGAGGAAGCTAGAGGATTTATAGGAAAAGGGTTTCATCCGACCCAATACTTCTCTATGGGGTTCGTTGGCCCTTTTTGCAAAGAGGGTGGATGATACCCTTAGGCTATGTGTGGATTATCGATAGTTGAACCAGTTGATGGTTAAGAACCAGTATCCTATGCCACAAATAGATGATCTATTCGACCAACTCTGAGGATATCGGGTCTTATCAAAGATTAATTTGATATATGGTTACCATCAAGTGCGTGTCAGACCATCAGACATACCTCACACAACCTTCTAGAGAAGGTATGGTCTTTATGAGTATTTGGTTATGCTGTTCGGTATCATGAATGTGCCAGTGGTATTCCTGGAACTGATGAACCATGTGTTCCATCCTAACCCTGATTTGTTTGTTGTAGTTTTCATGGATGATATCTTGGTGTATTCTCAAAATCGATAAGACCATTAAAAACATTTTGAGATCATTTTGAATACATTGAAAAAGCATAAATTATATGATAAGCTCACAAAGTTCCACTTCTGAATGGATCAAATTTACTTCCTGGGTCATTTCATTGTAGATACAAGATTATAAGTGGACCTAGAGAAGGTGAGAGCGTTAGTTACCTAGGATCACCCCAATAATGTTTTTAAGGTGCATAGTTTCTTAGGGATGGCTGGTTACTATAGGAATTTCATACTAGACTTATCATGCTTAGTAGCACCGTTTAAGGGCTTGACTAAGAAGGGTGTGAAGTATGTATGGTTAAATTCTAATGAGAAGACCATTCAAGAGTTGAAAGGAAGATTGTCTTCATCACTGATATTGATTTTTCCAGAGTTGTGCATGAGTTACATTGTGTATCACGATGAATTAGGTATCAGGATGGGAGAAATTCTTATGTAAGGGTATTGATTCATTGCATACATGTCTTGATAGTTAAGGAAATATGAGAGTAACTACCCGATGAACGATCTCGAGTTAGTTGTGTTTGTTCATGCATTGCATTATTGGAGACATTACTTATTGGGATAGTGTTTTATGGTGTACACGGACCACAAAAGCCTCAAGTATATATTTACACAACATGATCTAAACCTAATACAACTATGGTGGGTTGAGTACCCATATTCTTTTGACTTTGATATTTCCTACACACCTAGTAAAGGCAATGAAGTGGCCGATGCACTGAGCATGAGGACTTAGATACATGTAGTGAAACATGCAAGTAGTGAGTGGTATCTTATGGAATTGTTCTATGAGATTCACTTGGTGATGCATGACAGTCAAGGGAAGACTTTTCTTTCATCCTTAACTATGACCTCTATATTACTGGATAGAGTGAGGATGAGGCATCTATCATATTTTGAAGGCCTAGTTCTATAGGAGAGTGTGGTAGGTGAGGAACCTCCTCCCGGTTGGACTGTAGGAGAGGATGAGATTCTGTGAGTCTATGGTTGTGTTTGGGTCTCTTCAGACATGCACAAGAAGCTGATGTGGGATTTTCATGACTATATATGAGAAGTGCATCCTAGTGTCACCATGATGTATTGGGATTTACATTGTCAGTATTGATGGCTAGGTATGAAAATATATATAGCTAGTTTTCTCACGAGGTGTTCCACCTGTCAGCAGGTGAACGAGGAACACTAGTAATTAGCTATACTTTTATAGCAGATATCCATTCCCAAGTGGAAATGGAATGATGTCGTGATAGATTTTGTGACAGGTTTATCAAGGTTTCCTCAAGTTAATGATAATTTATGGGTTATTATTGATAGGCTCATGAAGGTTTCTCATTTACTTTATATCAAGGAAACCTTTAGTGTTGATGATCTTGAGTGGTTTTACATTCGTGAGATTTTACAACTACACAGGGTTCTGCATACTATCATTTTAGATAGGGATTCCCATTTTTATTCTTGATTCTGGAAAGGGATACATAGGTATTTGGGTACATAGGCACTTCTAAGCATGGAATACCACCCTCAGATATATGTCCAGTCAGATCACATGATTCAGGTGCTTGAGGACATGCTGCAGGCATGCGTCCTAGATTTTGGGGGCTCTTAGGAGAGGCATATACCCATGGTTGAGTTCACCTACAATAATAGCTTCCAATATACTATTAATATGGCTCCATATAAGGCCTTGTATGGTAGGCCATGCTGATCACCCCTATGTTGGTTGGAGTTAGAAGAGGAAGCTATGTTGGGACCTCATCTTGCCCAGGAGACCACTGAGTAGGTGTAGTTGATACAGAAACGGATGGATACAGTATAGTATTGACATAAATCACATGCTGATCACTATAAATGACCCTAGAGTTCAAGATCAGGGATCAGGTATTCCTTCGCATTTCACTGAGGCTGGGACACAGGAGGATCATGAGATAGGTTAAGATTTCACCATGGTATGTTGGGCAGTTTGATATTCTGGAGAGGGTCAGGCTGGTAGCCTATCGGTTGCAGTTACCTCAGAGGTACCAGGATATGCATAATTTATTCCATGTTTCTCAGCTATGATGCTACTATTCAGACCTGTCTCAGGCTTTTCAGCCTGAGGAGGTTGAGTTGTAGGAGGATGCATCCTTTAAGGAGCATCCTATACATATTTTGGATCACAACATGAAGGTTCTTCTAGGCCAGTCCATTCCTTTAGTATGGGCACTATGGTGGCATGACTGAGTGTAGGACGAGACCTAGGAGAGTAAGGTTGATGTTCAATCATAGTGTCCAGATTTGTTCTCAGGTTATGCTTCACCAACCTTGGAAGGTAAATTCAGGTATGAACTGCTTTAAGGGGGGAAGTCTATACGAACTCAGTTTTTTTTGAGGTATGAATATTTTTTCCATAAATTCTTAGTTTAATTACCTATTTATGGACTAATGTAGATTCTTATTGGGGTCATGGAGGTCTTGGGGGTGTTTAGGGATAGTCTAGAGTCTGGAACCCAAAGTTTGGGTGTTTTTGGCCTGACGCATGGTTAGTGGAAACCGTGCGGGGCATGCCGCATGGTATGAGTAAACTGTATGAGGCTGGATAGTGGGGTCTTACATGCTACACATTTTGGGTAAACTATGCGAGAGGATATGCATGGTCGTGCGACAGGTCTGTAGTTTTCAACATATTTTGATATTGGGTTTTAGCACAGTTTGCGCACGATTTGTAAATCATGCCATAAAATCATGAACTATTCACCAAGTCTATAGGAATCCATGAAAAGTTTCTACATGGTTTAGAAAACCATGCGGGTAAACTGTGAGAGCCTTGATGTGTTGAAATTTTTATAATTTTTAATTAATTTATTTTTTTTAAAACCTAATTTAAGAACTTATTTCACCCATACAGTAAAGGGTACCAAATAAAGCTCTCAACATTGACTATTCTAGGAATTTAGATCCCTTATCCATATGACCTCTAATTATAATGCAGTTCATATACTTAGATTCATAACGGTAAGGCATTAATTCTTTTTATCCATTCTCTGTTCTTTTAGGAATCGATTGCACTATTTGGATTTAGGCTCATATTACCTAATTTCCTATTCTTCATTAGTTCTTCAGATTTCTTCCAAACTAGTAGAAATCAGAGCTTGATACTGTACAAGCTATCTAGCATGAGCTTAAGGTAGGTGGTCATGTGATTCTTTCTAAAATTTAAGCTATTTATATATGTCATCGATCCACATACCCATTTTATGGGTGTCTACTTTAATGGAAATTGAACCCTATTGTTGCTAGTCATGTTCTAGGTAATTGATTAGGATTATCAATTCTTGTTATAGGTTTTTCACCTTGAACAAACCAAAACTTTGGGTGTTGTTTATTAAGTGGACATTTTATGGATTTTGGCCTTGGATGCCTATGAGGCATGACCTTTACCTCAAGTCATGGGATGTCAAAATGTAAGTTGGTTATGAATTAAATTGAAATGTTATGAATTATAATTGAAATAAATTAATGAAATGGGATGGATGACTTTCCCCTTGACCCATGTATACCATTTATTATTTAAAGTATTTTACCTTATAATTGCCTTGCCCATGTGAGTAAAATAGAGGATATTACTTGAGTTGATGAAATTGGTTTCAATAGTTCTAATTATTGATTTTCCCATGTGAGTTACATGATAAATAAGCCATGTGATAACTAGATAGGATTGTAAGGATTGTTATATTAAAATGGCCATGTGAGTATTTAAATGGCCTTTGAATTGCTAAGCCCATGTGAGTTAAAAGAGAACTTATGCCTTATGATGGATTATTTATGCATGTGATGCCTTGTATATAAAAATTGCCATGTGAGTTATTTTGAGACCATGTTATGTAATTAATTTATTAAGCATGGGAAGCTCATTATCAAGTTATGCTCATGTGATTAAGTGAAGGCCAAGCCTTCTGAGTTTGGCCAATACTTTAGTCACCCCTTGAGGCGAGTTGGATAAAGGATTATCTTGGTTTTGATTTTATCATGTTAAATGAATTATTAAAATGAGATTGTATTGGTTAAATGATGAATATATTTGGGTGATACATGGATTCAAATTAGAATGCCATGGATGGACTCATATGACTATTGAAATTTATACCTTGGGTGATACATGGATTCACATTAGGATGACATGGATAAACTCAATGGTTAAATGTGATTAAGCCACAAGTGATACATGGATCCATTGAGGGATACCATGGACAAACTCATTGAGTCTAGACTTATATGCCAAGTGATACATGGTTTTTTAGGATAATTACATGGAAAAATTATAAGGGAATTTAACTATTATTTAAAGGGTGATACTTGAGATTTCGTGTGAAGTGATAAGGATAAACTTGATTGGCTGAGAATTTATACCTCATATAGAATGATACTAGGTTCCTAAGGGGTTCGCCAGGGATGGGATTGTAGGGTGTTAGTTCATATTGCACCTGGATAAACACTTGAATTCCAAATTAGGAATGTCAAGGAAGGGATATGGTTCATAATTGAATTAAGAATGAAATGACTATTATGACGTGTCTGCCAAGATAAAGCATAATCTTAGAGTTGGTCTTGACTTGGATTGTTTAGATATCCTTCTGAGGCATCTGTTGCACTTCTAGTTACACAGGGGATGCCGGGATTGAGTCAGATCTCAAGACATATAAATTCAATGAATTTTAATTGTTAAACGTTTGGTTTAATGAAATGGATATTAAATGATTACATGCACTTAATGGATGTTTACTTTTGAGTTCTCCATGTTTACTGCCTCACTCATTTCACACTACCTGTCATATATATTCACTGAATGTTGGGAACAAACCTTGGGTAGTTTCCTACTGGTATTTTATCTCACACCCTATTTGGTTCACCTTTTTAGACCCAAATATATTATATGATTTCAGGTAATGTTGAGGGAAAACGCCCTCCTATAGGTACTTGATATGCTGCTTAGGAGCAGGAGAGCATAGGACCAAGCTGAGGCTTGTGATGCTACTGGGATACCTTTTTTTCATCTTGTAAATTTTTATATAGATTGTACATATTCCTTGTATTCCTTTTTTGGATTATTTATTAGAGTCATATGACTTGTATCATCATTTTGTATATGATTCATATTCTGCTGTTGTCATCTATTAGTCTTCCATTGTTTTTTTGTTGTTTGGTTTACTACTTTTTCTATTGAACTATCATTGTATTTCAAATGTGTTACACTATACTAATGAGAGAATAGTATCCATACTAACACACCTAGGCCCTCACTGTTAGTCGACAACCTTTAGTTTTTGGGGATATGTGCTTGAGGCCATGTATCCAACCGGGTATAGAGCAACTTTGAGTGGAATCTAGAACCGGGATGTTACAACCACCTTTCACAGAATGACTTTATGGTATTTACTTTATGAAACTCCATCACAATATTTTCTTTACAAATTTTTTTCAAGAATATAATTTTTATGAAATGAATTCTCAATACTATCTACCATCTAAAAATTATTATGTTGTCTATAATCGATTCTATGTCATGAAAAATTATGCTTCCTGAATGGTTATTCTTTGTGAATGGTTTTTATTTCCTTGAAAAATTATTATTTCCATGAATGAAAGGTTTGACAATGATTTTATAAAAATGAAAAGTTTAATACTCCCTAATTTTACTTTAATTTATTATTTATCATTAATGAGGTTATTAGTATCATATTTATAGGAAAAGGATCTTAGAAAACTTAATTTACATAGGATTTAATTTTTCACTTTACAGAATCCACTTAACATAATTTTTACCTTCATGGTAAATGAGAATCAATGCCATGCATTTGTAAATAAAACCATCTTTGTGCCTTCAAAAAATATCCATATTTTTAGTTCATAAGCCTCTTCTATATTAACTTCAAAAAATGACCCTACTTCCACATGATTCATTTACAACTTCATGATTTTTTTTATGAATAAGTTGTGCATAAAACCTTTGAAAAAATTATTCCTTTACTCTATATTTTCATGTAACTTAATCATTACCTCCAATTTTTTTATAAACACTACCATTTGCTCTAAATTCATACGTACATGAAGAATATTGAATTCTAAAATAAATTATTGTTCACACTAGATCCATGCATAAGATTAAAATTAAGCTTACCATTTATAACCACTTAGAAATATTGATCCCAAGGGTGGTTTTTTCAAACCATTTCCATTTGATTTAAAACATATTATTTAACTATTAAGGGTACTCAAAATGTGTATTGAAAATAAACACAACATACCCAATATCTTTATTATATAATTAACATCATTCTCCACTTTATAGTATTCTACCAAATATGAACTAGATTCCTTCAACTCTTAACACAAATAACCTTGGTTCCCATAATAGGTCTATATAGTATAATCATATCATTAGTGTTATGTTAAAATTAATCATATTTTACAATTCAAAAGGAATGATGTGATTCATTAGGTTTTAAAATGTTAATTTTTAATGTTTTAATATTTTTCCATATAATCTATCATTAATGATTAATATTTGATAAGATGAAACATATAGGAGAACTAAGTACACATAAATGTGCTTTAATGAATGTTTGAAAAATTATAAATATATGTCATTACTCAAACGTTAAGTAATGTTTAAGTTAATTCCATGTAAGGATTAAGAATGTCTTGAGGCCTATATAAATACAAATATTTTCATTTATATGGTTGTTGAACACTACTATGGTTCTTCTTGATTCTCTCAAAGATATCTTCCTCCTTACCTATCATCAATAGATACTAGAATATTATAGATGTAAGGAGGGTCCCACCAAATAATTAAGTGATTTAGTAATCCCATGGATACACCTTAGAGGTAATATTCCTTTAGTTGTTCATAGTGATTTTTATTAAACATTTGGTTAAAGAAGTAAGTTTGACCATCTATGGTGAAAGGTACAAGTTCTTCATTTTCAATATTTTTTTTTCATTTTTTCATATCATGGTGATATTGGGAAATGTGGTTTCCATTATATTAATCTACATTTAATAAGTGTCACTCGATCCATAGAAACCCTTCACTAACATCCTTATTTTACTTGATTTATTTTCTAAATTTTTTTTAGATGAAAGAGATATGAAAAGAGAAACATAAAATGGGAAATGTTGGGATTTCTCAAGTGTACAACCTAATAGATTGGGTGTTGAAAACATAATAACTATTATAACTCATAGAACTTAAATAAATGGACAAATAAAATAAAATTTAATGGATAATATCACTATCTTAAGCTCATATATAGTGAACCAAATCATGATTTTGAGACCACCATAGTCCAATAAGTCCATGAATATACCATTGGTTGAATGTTGGGTGACTTCATTGGAAGAAGTATTTTCTATTTTGGAATCCTCAGAGAAGAAAAAGGTTACAATTATAGTCTGTTAGTTGGAAGGTGGTCACTAATCAAAAGTAAAAATAAGGAAGAATAAATTAAAGTCATAGAATAGAAATCTTTTAAAAAAACTATTTCTTATAAAATACTTCACTCATACACTCTGAGTTATGTTGGAAAGATAATTCTTGGATCTTAAATGGTGATATGAGGAGATAGAGATTTTGTATAAAGATAAACATTTTAAATTATAAAGATAATCCTATATTTTTGTGATTTACCATTAAAATAATATAATTTTTTTAGAAATCAAGTATTCTAAAAGTTTTGGAAATTCAAGGCTTCAAAAAATATTAAAAGGTGGTTTGTAGCACTTTAAATATGAAAATGGATATTTTTTATTCTTAGTGGTAATAATAAAGAAATAAAAAATAAGATATGAATAGATCAGAATCTTTTTAAGGAACATGATCAAGGATGAGAAAGAAATTATTTTTATTTACTTCATGAAAAATGTGTGGAAATAGGTACTTTGGGAATTACATGTTTTGAAGAGGAAAGTACTGTAAGTGTGGAAAGACCGATCACCTTACTCTGGGGTATAGTGGGGGTATAACACCACAACTCTTAAATATGAATGTTGATAAATAAATGATGATCTAAACATAATATATGGTACCTTGTCTCATTTTTTGAGAACATGGAACTTTTTAATTAGTTATTCAATAAAATGATGTCAAAGTGGAACTCAAACCATCTACAATAGACGCATATGAAGAAGGGTTGCGATTTAATGATAAAAAAATATAGTTTGAGACTCTAAATTATATCATGGAAAGAACTATCATTGTAAATTTAAATCTTGTTAATTAAATACTTGAATCTCATTCTATGTAATCTAATAATTTTTTAAATTTTTGAAAAATATCAAATAAAATTTAGATCTAAAATAAGTAGAGTTATTATTTATTAATTCAATTGGGTATATTAATGTGTAATGTGTAAAAACAATTATCTTATTGATTTTTGTGGATATAACCTTTCCACAGACCAAATTGTTATACCGATAATGTATTTTGATGTATTATTAGGAATAAATATACTCTCAATGTATATTGATAACATTAATTATAGAGACAAATAAATTTAATTTCTCTAATGGTTCATACTCAAATTATTTTCAAAGTATAAATATATACACACAAGTACTATCAAGAATCATACTATGTAGCATACTTAATGAAAATTATTTACAAGGAATAATAAGCAAGTAAAAATGAAGAGATAATAGATATACCTAGTATCCATGAATAAATTAATGTATCCCTATAAAATTTACTTGGAACTATGCTTGAATGATAAAGGAATAACATCATTTCAAGAAAAAACAAAATTAAGTTACTTTAATATTACAATTTCACCATCCTCTTTCACATGGTAAAAGAGAACAGGGGTTCAGATGTGTTAAGTAGAAAGTATTTTGGTGTTTATATGATGATGGGGTTTGAATGAGACCCATAAATTAATGTCTTGATAAAATTATATATAGAAATAATAAGGGATGAGAAAACATCATTCCTAACCTAAATGAGTGTCCAACCACCATTACTAGATAAAATAAAATAATCCCAATGAGATAAACTTTACTAAAAAATAATATGGAAGTAATAATGAATGGGTATTTCCCTATATTCAAAACAACCAAGATGATTTGTTAAGCTTTGAAACAATGTTATGTAAACCATCTATACTAGAGTTAAAGAAATATTTTTTAGATGAAGTACACAAATCAACTTTATTTATACATTATAGGAACACAAAAATGTATAGAAATTTATGAGGAAATTATTTGTGGGGTAACATGAAGAGAGAAAAATTATAATATTAAAATGTTGTTTATATAATTATCTAGCCTTAAACATTACATAATGTAGTAAATTATTTTAGAATTCAATTTATTACAATCCCAAATATCTTTTCAGTTTATAGTTTTAGATAATTAGGACATAATTAATACATATCAACCCACAAGTATACAAATTGGGTACTACTAAAACAATATTCATTTCTTACATAAAACAAAAGTTTTTAATAAAACATGAAATCTTTTCATGAATAATCTTCACAACATTCAGTTTGGATTCTTATTTTATCTTACCCATCCTTAAACCCCATGAAAAACATTTTAAAACTTAGGATGATCAAAAAATATTAGTAATGGATATATAAATAAGGAAAGAAATTGTTTAGTCCCTAAATACTTATAAGTATATGAAATTATTTCCACAAATATTGACTTCTCACCTATAAAGTATCATATATATACATGTGAAAAACATGAGACTTCTATAAAACATAGAAAAACATAAATAAACCATATAGGTAACTTGGGGAATTAATTATGTAATATTGTAACCCTCGTGGATACCTTATGATTTTTAATCCTCACAACTACCTTACAATGTAACCCTCACGATGACCTTATGGTGTAACCAACGTAGTTACACTTGGAGTAACCATACGACCGACCTCCAACTTAAACATACCCAATGCATTTTAGGGAGATATAGGTCCCAATATTCATCATAAACAATTCCCAAGAACCATAATATAATAATAAAACAAGAATAATTGCATCATAAAAATCATTCTTTTGAATTTTGTAAAAATAGAAGTTCAAAAGAGGATTTTTAAAGAAAAATCCCTTAAAAATATAATATCATTGAAGTGAGAATAATAAAAATGAAAGGAATATGTATATTCAATGTAAATACACATAATAAAATAAAATATAATCAATAATCACTTCACAAATAATCTTATCAAAAAAATCAATGAAGTAAACGGTTAACCCAAAAAATTAAAATTGGGTTAATAATTTCCTTACCTTGGGTTCATCTTACTTAAAATGTGTTAAAACCTCTTATATAATGATTTGAATAGATTTATTGTTATATTAAAGAAATATAATCTTTTTTATAATACCTTAAATGATCTTATTATATCATTTTAAACCCATTTATTAACAATATTTAGTTATTTCCATTGTTTCAGTGCATTCTTTTCATGGTTTCCATGGTCGGTTCATTATGATTTTTTCTTGTCAAATGGAAATAAAACTAAAGAAGTGAGAAAATATATATATTAGGCCATTATAAAAAATTATCAGTGAATTTAAACTTCCCATGATTGTGGTATTAGTAAAGGAAAACTCACTATCCATGAAGGCGGTGAATTGACACACCATGAACATCGATTTCATTTTTAAGAATAAAAGAATAAAATTAGAGATTCAAAGATGAATATACCATTTAACATAATAAAATTACATTATATATATTATAATATATTTATCATGAAACATTGAATATGAGGAAGACAAAGGTAGAAGTGAGGAATAATTTAAAAGAGGAGAAGAAGGAATTTTACCTCTTGAAAATTTCTTCTTGAGAACCTCCTTAAGGCTCTTGGAAGTGGTCTTTTTGTGAGACCAGAAGCACTAAAATGTGGAAATTAACGAGGATAAGGGATTTTTTCAGAGGATATTCAAGAAATAAGGCTCAAGGTGATGAATATTTGTAAAGGAATGATCCTCCTTTTATAATTGAAGTGAGGGGTAATTTAGGAATTACTTAAAATATTAAATTATATTACGTCTAATATAGGGTTAAAGAACTTAAAAAGGGATAAAAATCACAGGATATCACATTTTCAACCAAATATTTTCATTTTTGTCCCTTTTCAATAATTTTGTGATATTTAAATATTTTAATTAAATATTATATTCATGAAAAATGATTTTGTCAAATTAAACACTATTCATAACTTTTGACATTAAAAACATCACAAAAAGGTTTCAAATTCGAATACAATTTTTTATTATAACTTAAACTTATCATATTAATCTAGGGAATTCGTGAATTAGCATAACAATATCCAATTTTATTTATTGTATTATTTTTAATATCATTAATTTTATTTATTAATTAATTAAATAATTACTCCATCATTATTGTGCAAGCCATTAGGGTAGTTATTTATCCCATAAAAATTAAAAATAAATTCCATGAAAAATATAATTTTATTAGATTTCTAAAAAATATTTATTTATGAAACACACTTATGTAAATCCATAAATAAAAATGTTATACAAACTAAAGTTTATAGTGTGAACACCTTGACTTACTTTTGAATATAACATTCTAAAGACCTTAATGTGATTCTTGTGGGTCCAAAATGTGCCAAATTCGAATCAAAAAGAGATAATGGTCAAAAAAATTTATTGAAAAAATATTTAGTCAAGTTTGGATCCATTTAATGGTAATTATAATTTTAATTAAAAACATTTTATTTATTTATCTTTTGCTTTCCCAAGTAATCCATTGACATTACATAAGCATTAAAGACAATTATTTCATTTAAAAAAATTAAAACTGAATTACTATCATAAAAATAAATTAATTAGGTTCAAAATAATCATTTATCATGATTCATTAAGTTTAATTTCACATATATATATCAAAAAAACTTCCTTAATTTGTTAATTTGTCTTTTCTTGCCTTATATAAGCATTGCACATGCATTTAGATAAGGCTCATGTTATATAACAATAAAACGATAAATTAAAAACCAAAACATAAATAATACATAATAATTAATAAATAAGTTATGAAAATAATTCTCAGCACTCAATTATTATATATAAGTTACCAATTCTGACTTTGTCAGTGCTGCACAGACACCGCGTCGACATTGACAATGTTTTTTATACTTATCAGGAAAAATATAATTTCTATGTTATAAATTAATTCTATAAAATATTACTCTTATAATATCATTATATATTTATTTCATAGTTTAAATAATTTTTTTATATCATAATAATTTCATGACGATGTCATGAAAAATACCGTATTTTATAAAAAACTATATTTTTTACTATTCACCAAACATTAAACTTTTTCAGTAAATTATCAAAAAATAACACTAAGATAATTTAAACATGGTGAATTAAAAATTGAATTTTTTTTCTCAAATTAAAATTCTATAAATTTAAAATTAATGTTTTAAATAAATAACCATATAATAAATCAGTTTAATAACATTATTTATTTTAAGAATTACTTATAATTATGAATTTAGCTATTTAATTCAAGAATAATAATAAATATGAAAATAAAATATTATCTAAATACTTGGGTTTTTAAATTATCTACACCTTTTTTAAATTACATCCTCATAATTTTTATTCACTTGTTAAATAAGCAAGGATACCTTTCCCTCATAGCATTTTTAGATTCCCATGTTGCTTTTTCAATCATGTGGTTTCTCCACAAAACCTTAACATGGTGAATGAACTTATTATGAAATAATTACTCTTTAAAATAAAGAATCTGAATAGGTTTCTCTTCATAAGAGAGGTTCTCTTCTAATTGAACTACTTCTAGGATAAAAAATGTGAGATAAATCTGTAACATATTTTCTCAACATCGAAACATGAAAAACATTGTGTATCTGACATAAACTCAGAGGCAAAGCTACTTTGTAAGAAACTAGTCCAACTTCCTACTAGATTTCAAAAGTTCCAATAAACCATGGACTTATCTTTCTTTTCTTACCAAAAGGCATAACACTTTTCCAAGGAGTGATTTTAAGGAAAACATGATCACCGACCTCAAAAGAAAAGTCTCTCCTCATGCTATCTGCATAACTTTTCTTCCTGCTCTAAGCTTTCCTTATGTGCTTCTAGATTATATTCACTTTCTTAGCCACTCCCTCTACTAATTCTCATCCCATCAACTTTCTTTCCCTAAATTAATCCCAAAATTATGGAGTTTTAAACTTCTTTCCATATAATACCTCAAAAGGTGCCATCTGTATACTGGAATGAAAACTATTATTATAAAAAAACTCAACTAAAGAAATATGTTGATACCAACTTCCCTATAAATATATTAAACAAGAACATAACATGTCTTACAAGGTCTAAATTGTTTGTTATGACTATCCATATGATTAAGGATGAATGGCCGTGCTAAAATTTAATTCTGTGCCCAACAACTTCTGAAGGCCTTTCCAAAAGTTAGAAGTGAACTGGGATCACAGTAAAACATAATGGATAGAGGAACTCCATGAAACCTGATAATCTCTTTGAGGTATAGTTGAGAAATTTTATCTAGAGAAAGAGTGTCTCGAATAGGAAGAAAATGTGAAAATTTAGTCAGTCGATCAATAATAACCCAAATCACATTATTACCTCAAGAAGACTTTGTGTGTCCCACTATGAAGTCTATGGATATATTTTCCTATTTCCTCTATAGGACTAGAAAAGGATGATGCATCCACTTTGGTAGTTGTACCTCTAATTTAACCTATTGACAAGTCAAAAATTTCATTTTAAAATTAGTAATATCTCTTTTCATTCCATCCCACCAGTTATACTCCATAAGGTATCTGTACATATTAGTACTTTCAAGATGAACTAAAAAAGAAGAACTATGAGATTTACACAATAATTATTTCTTTAGCTGTAAATCACAAGGCACACATAATCTCTTACCAAATCTTAAAACACAAACTTTATCAATGTTAACTTCTAGAAACTTAACCCTTTTAATCAATTATACCTTTTTCTATAACTCACGATCATTATTATGTGATTTCTTAATTCTATCTGACAGGGACGACTGCATTAACACCTGAAGCAAAATAGAGGAATTTCCCGCACCAACAAATTCCAAGCCAACATTCGTCAAATCATTAATAAAGGAGTCATGTTTAAAATGTAACATATTTAATGTAGCATGGTGTTTTTGGATCAAGGCATCCACCACTTTTTTTTTACTTTTACAGTATGGTAATTGATCATGAAATCATATTCCTTTATTAGTTCAATCCATCTTCTCTGCCTCATGTTTAATTCATTCTGAGTAAATATATACTTCAAAATTTTATTGTCAGTATATATTTCACGTTTGGATTCATATAATGGATGACTCCTAATTTTTAAAGAAAAAACCATAACAGCTAATTCCATATCATGAGTGGGATAATTTAAATCATGAGATTTCAGTTATCTTAAAGTATAAGCAATTACCTGATCATTATGCATTATAACACAACCAATTCATTTCAAATAAGCATCACTATAGAAGAAAAAATCACCATTTCTAGAAGGTAGGTCCAAAACCAGAGCATTCACCAATCTCCTTTAAATTTCCTGAAAATAAACATCATATTATTATATCCAAATAAATTTAACCCCCTTTCATGTTAACATAGTTAGAAGAATAGATAACCATACAAAGTTTTTAACAAACCGTCAATAATAACCTGATAATCCAAGAAAATTACGAATCTCTATTACATTTTTGGTCTTGGAAATTCATCAATCACTTATTTTTGTGGGATCAACTATTATGACATCCTTTTTTACAATGTTCCCAAGAAAAGAAATCTGTTGCAAAAAAAAATCACATTTTCTAAATTTCCCATATAACTTCTTTTCTTTAAGATTTTACAGAATGATCCTTAAATGTTTTTCATGATATTCATAACTTTTGGAAAACACTAAAATATCATCAATAAAAAGAAAAAAAAACCTATCCAAGTCATCATGGAATATTCTATTCATAAATCCATGAATACAGTAGGGGAATTTGTCAAACCAAAGGGTATAATAGAAAACTCATAATGCTCATATCTAGTTCAGAAAAATGTTTTTAGAATGTCATCCTCCTTCACCTTCAGATGATGTTACCCAAATCTCAAGTCAATCTTTGAAAAATACTAAGCTCCCTGGAGCTGATCAAAAAAGTCATATATATGAGGAAATGGATAATTATTCTTCATAGTAATGTTTTTCAAAGCTCTATAATCAATGAAAAATATTATGGAACCATATTTCTTTTTAACAAATAAAATAGGATCACCCCATGGTGAAGTGATAGGTCAAATGAAACCTTTATCAAGAAACTCCTGCAACTTCCTTTTCAATTCAAAAAGTTACACTTGAGTAATTTGATAAGGGGGTTTTGAAATTAGATTATCATCAGGAACTGAGTCAATTGTAAATTCAACTTCCCAACCAGGTATAACACCAGTTAACTCATCATAAAAACACCAAGGTATTCATTTACCACCGACACATCATTAATCTGAATAGATCCCTTATTTTCAATAATATGTGCAAGATAACTTTAATTTTCATCTTATAATAGTTTATTAGTTTCCTGATATGTTATCAATGGTATGTGTTCATTCTTGTATACAAACTGAAACCATTTCTAGAAAAAATTCTTTAGCTCTATAATCAATGTTAGCATGATAAATAGAAAGCTAATCCATACCCATAATAACATCAAACTCTACTAAGGAAAAAACAATAAGGTTTGCAAGTAATTTCTTTCCACAGACTACAATAGGCATATTCATATAATGTTATTTTCTGAACAGACATATCTTAGATAAAGAAACATGGAAATCATAAAATTCTATATAATTTCAGTATAAACATAAGATAATAATCATTTATGGTATTATATTAACATCACAATAACCCCTAAAGTTATCTAAATCTTTCTCTGATACCAACTGTAAGGATCTAGACTTAAACATTACATAATATAGTAAATTATTTTAGAATTAACTTTCTTAAATTACCAAATATATTTTTAGTTTAGAGCTTTAGATAATTAGTAAATAATTCATACATATCAACCCACATGAATACAAAGTGGTTACTACTAAAACAATATCCATTTCTTTCATAATACAAAAGTTTTTAATAAAAAATGAAATCTTTTCATGAATAATCTTTACAACATTCAACTTGGATTACTCTTTTATCTTACCCATACTTGGAACATATGAAAAAAACTTTAAACTTGGGATGAGCACAAAATCATTGTAAGGTATATAAAAAGAAGGAAATAAACCATTATATCATAAATACTTATAAGTATATGAAATCATTTCCACAAAGACAGAATTCTCATCCATAAAGTATCATATACATACTTGTGAAAAATATGAGATTTACATAAAACATAGAAAAACATAAATAAAACATATAGGAAACTTGGGGAATTAATTAATTAATATTTTAACCATCATGGATAGCTTATGATTTTTAACCCTCATGACTACCTTACAATGTAACCCTCACAGCTACCTTATGGTGTAACAATTGTAGTTACACTTAGAGTAACCATACAGACAACCTCCAACTTGAATATACCCAATAAATTGGAGGGAGATATTGGTCCCAAACTTAATAATAAATAATTCCCAATAACCATAACATAATCATAAAACAATAATAATTTCTTCATAAAAATTATTATTTTGAATTTTGTAAAAATAGAAGTTTAAAAGAGGACTTTTAAATAAAAGTCCCTTAAAAATATAATATCATTGAAGAGAGAATTATTAAAATGAAAGGAATATGTATATTGACTATAAATAAACATAATAAAACACAATATAATCTATATTTAATTCAAAAATAATCTTAGAAAAATAAAATCAATGAAGTAAAATGTTAACCCAAAGAATAGAAATTGGGTTAATAATTCCCTTGCCTCAGGTTCTTCTTACTTAAAGAATGTTAAAACCTAGTATATAATGGTTTGAATAGTGTTTTTGATATATTATAGAACTATACCCATGTTTATAATACATTAAATGATCTTCTTATAACATTTCCACCAATTTATTAACAATATTTAGTAATTTCTATTATTTTGGTGCATTCTTTTCATGGTTTCCATGGTCGGTTCATCATGGATTTTTATTTTCAAATGAAAATAACACTCTAGAAGTGAGAAAAAAAAATATTATTCCATTTTAAACAATTATTAGTGAATTTAAATTCCCATTATTGTAGTATTCAAAAATGATAACTCATCATCTATGAAGACTGTGAATTGACACACCACGGACGACGATTTCATTTTTAAGAATAAAAGAATAAAACGAGAGATTCAAAGATGAATATACCATTTAACATAATACAATTATAGTATATATATGATATTGTATTTATCATGAAACATTGGATATAATGAAGACAAAGGTATAAGTGAGGAATAATTTTAAAAAGGAGAAGAATGAATTTTACCTCTTGAAAATTTCTCCTTGAGAACCTCTTTAAGGCTCTTGGAAGTGGTCTTTTTTTGAGACTAGAAGAACTAGAATGTGGAAAGGAATGAGGAGAAGGAAATTTTGTTGAGGATTTTTAAGAAATAAGGCTCAAGGTGATGAATATTTTTGAAGTAATGAGCCTCCTTTTATAATTGTAGTGAGGGGTAATTTGGGAATTACATAAAATATTAAATTATATTAAGTCTAATATAGGGTAAAAGAATTTAAAAATGGATAAAAATAACAGAATATCACATTTTAGACCAAATATTTTTATTTTTTTCCTTGTTTAATAATTTTGTGTTTTTTAAATATTTTAATTAAATATTATATTCATGAAAAATGATGTTGTCAAATTAAACACTATTCATTACTTTTGACTTTAAAAACATCAAAACAAGGTTTTAAATTAAAATATTTTTTTATATCTTATAAATATCATATTAATCTATATTTATTTTATTATGTTTAATATCATTATTTTAATTTATTCATTAATTAAATAATTACTGTATCATTATTGTGCAAGCCATTAGGGTTGTTATTTGTTACCTAAAAATTAAAAAATAAAATTGCATGAAAAATATAATTTTATTATATTTTTAAACAAAATTTATTTCCAAAAGTAAATTTTGGAAAACCATAAATTAAAATATTATACAAACTAAAGTTTATAGTGTGAACACCTTGACTTACTTTTAAATAAAATATTCTAAAGGTTTTAATGTAATTATTGTGGGTCCAAAATGTATCAAATTAAAAAGAAGATATAATGGTATAAAATTTCAATTGAAAAAATATTTATTTAAGTTTAGATCCATTTAATGGTACTTATAATTTTAATTAAAAATATTTTATTTATTTTTCTTTTGCTTGCACAAGTACTGCATCTGCATTGTATAAGCATTAAGGACAATTATTTCATTTATAAAAAATTAAAAATATATTACTATCATAAAAATAAATTAATTAGGTTTAAAATAATCTTTTAATAATATTAATTATTTTTAATTACACATATCTATATCAAAACAACTTCCTTAATTTGTATTTGTTATTTTCTTACCTTACACAAGCATTGCACAAACATTTAGATAAGGCTCATGTTATATAAAACTAAAATTAGAAATTAACAACCAAAAAAATAAATAATACATAATAATTAATAAATAATTCATGAAAATAATTTTTATCACTCAATTATTATATATAAGTGACCAATTTTGACTTTGTCAGCACTGTACAGACACTACGCTGACACTGATAATGATTTTTATATACTTATCAGGAAAAATATAATTTTCATGTTATAAATTAATTATATAAATTATTCCCCTCATAATATCATTAATTATTTATTCTATAGTTTAAATAATTTTTTTTATATCATAAAAATTTCATGATGATGTCATGAAAAATACCATATTTTATAAAAAACTGTATGTTTTTACTATTCACAAAAAATTAATCTTTTTTAGAAAATTATCAAAAAATCAGACTAAGATAATTTCAACAAGGTGAATTAAAAATTGAAATTAGTTTTTTCAAATTAAAATTCTATAAATTCAAAATTAATGTTTTAAATATATAACCATACAATAAATCTGTTTAATAACATTATTTATTTTAAGATTTACTTACCATTATGAATTTAAATATTTAATTAAAGAATACTAATAAATTTGAAAATAAATTATTCTATAAATAACTAGGTTGTTATAGTTAAACATACAAAAAAAATTTAAGGTGGAATGAAAACTACCCAAAGTAGAGATGAAACTACTATTCACTTTTGTATAGAAGTAGGATAACATCACTATGAATTTTATTATTGACCTTCCTAAAACTTACATGGGAAATAATGTTATATGAGTTATTTCTAATTGATTTACCAATTATAACCATTATATAGAATCATTATAGGGTTTATACATTTATTTTATTACTTGAATATATATATATATATATATATATATATGAGTTTTTGTGGATTAATTATGCACTACCATCCATCATGTAAAATCATGATCTAAAGTTTTCATTAAAATTTTGGAAGTGTCTTCAAATGGTATTAAACAGAGAGATAAATCTTAACACTACTTATCAAACTCAAATGGATGGGTTATTTAAAATGATTATCTAATCATTGGAGGATATTTTAAGGTATACTTTTATTGATTTTCTTGATATTTAGGGTGAAAACCTTTCATTGGTGGGGTTATCATACAATAGATGTTTCCACTCAAACATAAAATTTTTCCCACATGAATATTTGTGTGGAAAAAATATTTATAACACTAAATTTATATGATTAATAAAAATAAGTGAAACTATTGGGACTATACTTTGTATAATAAATGATTTATAAAATAAAATCCATCCAAAAATGCATTATAGAAACAAAGAGTTTTCAAAAGAATTACATTGATAATTGATGAAAATATTTAATGTTTCAAGTTATAGATCATGTTTTCCTTAATATATCACCATGGAAAGACTTAATGATATTTGTAAATAAGGGAAAGTCAATCCAAGTAACATTAGGCTATTTGAATTATTATATTATATAAGAGATGTATAATGTTAGTTTGACTTTCCCCCTAGCCTTTCTAAACTTCATGATGTCTTATATGTTTTTGTATTGAGAAAGTATTTGTAATTCCCAATGAATATAATCAATAGTGAATAAGTGAAGTTGGAGTTCAACTAATCACATGAAGAAAAATCAATTCATAACATTGATGAAATAGTGTATGTGTTCCTGAACTAAATGAACCAACCAATGAATGTGTTGTAGAATAATTAAGAATTTTAAGAGAAAACATGTGTTATGAAGGATATGATGAAGGGAAGATATCAATATATATTTTTTATTTATAGTGAAATTTAAAATTTTTAGATGAAATTTCTTTAGAGTGGATAGAATATGATAATTTAGTACTTTTAATAATAAAAAATATAATGTATGCACCACATTATCCATAAAATTAAATAAATATTATTTTATTTATTTATAATAAAATGTTAAGAACCAATGATAAACATTCATCATAAATTCTAAAAATAAAAGTTGATAATAAATACAAACAAAAACTATGAAACATATATGTTAATCTCTTGGATCATAGTTTCCTATAAGTAACATAGTTATAAGAACCAAAATCATAATGAAAAATGATATTAATAAAGGTATAAATATTTTGTATAAGGAAACTAAAATCTTAATAGAAATTAAAGGAATGAGAGGAAAGGTTTTGAGTGTAAGATTTTAAAAAAAGATATAGTAATATGAGTATTTAAGATAACTATTATATAATTATTGAAATAGAGGTAAGGTGATTATTGCATGAACATTGGAATAGGTAAGGTTACCAATTGTAATCTAACTACTGGTATAATAATATTATCACTGTATAATAATTTCAACGTTATAAATAAAAATTTCTAATAGTGAAACCAATGCATACATTAGTTTTTATATATATTTAAAGTGTGATGGCATTCCATGTGTAATTTTTGATGAAATCAAAATTTCTTATAATGATTGAATAATATATCACACTGCGAAACTATTATTCTATGTTATATTTATTATTTTTAATTAATAAGTAAATCACTATTTATTATAGATTGTATTTCATAAAATGAGTTTCAAATTTAGAATTAATATGTCAAAATTAGACAAGGGTGATTTTTTATATTTTTTGGAAATAGTAAAATATGGAGAGGAATAATAAAATATGATATTCATATATGATATACTATATAATATAATTTTAATACAAAAATAATTTATAATTAAAATTATTCTTTTAAAGTCCTAAAACATTTCTTTAGTTAAAAAATTTATTTTTAAATATTAAATTTAACTTCCAAAAGCTATAAATCCATATCTAAAGTTATCATATATTTTATAATTTTTAAAACTATTTTTATTCCTAAATGTTTTTTTCAAGTTATAATTGATATTAAATATGTATTTTTTTATTTTAATCTCTAAAACTAAAATAACATGGTCTAAATATCAAATAAAAATGGTGTAAACTATGTGTGGATTATTTTAACTGATTTTTTCACATGCTAGTTTCCCAAGGGATATATATAAAAAATATTAAACCAATATATGAAATTTACTATAAATACATAATTATCCATATTATTTCCATTAACTAAAAGTTTTAGAACCTTATTTAATACCAATCCATGTTCACCCTATGGGTATCACCCCTTTGGATGCACACACAAAGTTCCAACCTTGGTTAGTGTGCATGTATCCATCTTAGATCTCATGTTCACTAATCATTTCTTGGAATTAGAACCCTCTCATACCCTTTATGAATCCTACTAGACCTTTGAGGTTCATGTGTAACTTGAATACATTTTATTTCCACAAACTCTTATGGAATCAACCCACTTTATATCTTAGGAACCATATCTATTTTTTTGTTTTGAACTTCTCCAAGTTCAATTTTCTTCCTAGTGAATCCTCTATTGATATATTCTTTCTTAAGAAAAATACCAGTTAATGACATAAAAATTTTATGTTTAGTAGGAATATATAAATAATACCCCATTTTTTCTTTGGGATAACCAATAAAAGGTATTTATATTATTTAGGGTCATGTTTGTCAGAATTTGAACATGGTTTATATGTTTCACAACTCAAAATACTCTTAAAAGAAAAATTGGTATGCCTCTAGGTCTATATATCATATAGTGTCTTTATGTCTACTTTAAATGAAACACAATTTAGTATTAAAGATGTCATTTCTATAGAATATCCCCTAAATGATATAGGAAGTCCATATTGAATCATTATCGATCGAACAATGTCCTACAAGGTATGATTACTTATCTTAGACTAACTATTCCACAATGGTATTTTAGGAGTGATTTGTGAAAAAATTTCATAATCTCCCCAATTTATCAGTAAATTCCTTACTCAAGAATTTGATTCCCTGATCTTCTTAGATAATCTTAATTACATTTCTTCATTGATCCTGTATTTCTTATTTGAGAACCTTTAAATTCTCAAAGGTTTAAAACTTATGTCACATAATAAATACATAACCATATCAACCTATGTCATCATAAAAGGTTAAAAATGCAATATATCCACTACTTTCATGCGTACTCATTAGTTTATATACATTACTACTTATTAGGTCTGATAAACCACTATCACTCTAACCTTTTCCACTAAAAGGTACTTTGGAAATTTTTACAATAAAAAATGTTCATATTTTTTATATGATTCAAAATTAGATGAATCCAGCAATCCATATCTATAGAGTCTTTAGATGTTTCTCACATTTATATACCTATGGTGGTAATACCAAATATAAGTGGTGTTAGAATCCATATCGACCTTCTCATATTCAATGTTATAGATAACATTTTCCATATCCAAAATTTATAATCTATTCAAAAATATTCTCAATTCCATATAACAATTCATTCATATATATAAAACAACTATTATTCTTAATCATGAATTAAAATCCTTTCTTTTCTAGATAAGATATAGAAATTTTATATTTATGGTTAGAACCTAGGAACCATTTTCCAATTCTAAAACTAATCCACTAGGTAGACTCAGATCATAAATTCTGAATTCTAATGTGACAAATCTTTTCCCATTTCCAATATATATATTCGCTTCTCATTTTATAAATTCTCTTCTACTTTTGAGCATGTGTTTATCAGTAAAATTATGTGATTCACACCCATTATCCAATAACCTTGATTTCAAATTATAATAATTGATTCCTATAGCATTTATATCCATATACTTAGAATACTTATCCTTGATAACACTTATCAAACTTAGATAGAAATATATTTAACTATAGGTCCAACCTATAATATATCTCAAAATGACATTCATGGTTCATGCCATAATCAATAAAAAATATATATTTGGGTGATTATTATGTTTTATATCATTTTAATAATTATTTTTATTGAACACAATCACACTAAAAATGATGACCCAATATGTTATATCCATTTAGCGAGTTAAGATCTATATTTAACTTAATAGTGGGCCACTTTGGTGCTTCGCCTAACATTTTTCTATTTAGGTAGGCCATAATTCCAGTCATATAACATATTAATCTTGGATAGTTTTGTGTAAAACTTATTGTTGAATTAATCATATAAATTATCCAAACTCCATTCTTCTCATCACCTAATACTATTAGGGTCACTCAATTAAGTGTAACAAAAATATTACAATTGAATATGAAAACATAATCCTATTTGGGTCACCCACACACAATATGATTTACATAAAATAATCCATGGGAACCTAGATTTTTCATGACCTACCCATTTGGATGATCGAGGTCTTTACTTATGACATCTTTAGAAGGAATCTCACACTTAGTATTTCCAATGTTTTCTTTTATATCCCACTATTTTTATATGAATCTTATGAATATAATACATAACTATTGTATCTTATGAAATATTTACATCTCATGCAATAACAATATGTATGCATAACTATAATGATTTAGATTTTGAATCATATTCTTCTAACCAAATTAATATGTTCCTAAAATATTATTTCATAACACTTTATTCAACTCATGATGTGTGTTACTTATACAATAATAAAATAAAATTATATCTATACAAATACAAACTTTTATATTCATAAGGTACATCAAACCTTTTCATATAAAGGATTATAATTACATGAATCAAAAATCACCATGACATAAATTATGGTGAAACTGGTAGATATCCCACACATTTCTAAATATATTATTTTAAAACACTTTATACAACTCATGATTTGTGTTACTAATCCAATAATAAAATAAAATTATATCTACACATAACCAAATGAATCCATGGATAAGGTACATGAAACCTTTTCATATAAAATATTATAATCATATGAAACAAAAATCAACATAAGGGAAAGTATGGTGCGATAGGTAGATAACCTCCACTTTTCTATACAAAGTATCAAGCTCCCAAGATAGTGATAAGTTTGACCCAAAGTCTCACTATCCATTGATCAATACCTAAGAGAGGCCTTATTTCCAATATAACTCTAACAAAAAATATGTATAAACCAAAATATTCCTTTATTATTTAATTTATAACTATAATAAAAAATCATAGACCTAGTTTAATAAAAACTAAATCTTTTATGACATACCTAGTATATATCACTTATATGCATGAGATGAAAATCATAAAAATAAATTTAATCAATTTAAATTATAACATATCAAAATTTACAATATAAAAAATTTATATAAATGAATATAAAATAAGTATTTCATAAATAAATGAAAATTTCCAATATTTTACATGAAATATAAATACTTTATACAATTATAACAATCAAAACCATTTTTGATATGGTTTAAAATCTCCAGAAATGCACTGATAAAAGTTTTGATAATTTTTAAATTTCCAACAATACCATAACTAAGAAAAATACTATGGATTCTTTTACCAACACATATTAGATGTATATTTACTCAAAGTTCCCTCCTTGAACCACAATATAGTTTATAATCACAAGTAATTTTTGTTCTAATTACATACAGACAACTATTTATTCTTAATATTTACACGTTACGATTTTTCATCTTGGAAATACAATTTTTACCAACCATGATCATTTTGGTCAAAAACCATGATGTAAAAATTTCATTTTTATGATGCTATATTCTATGATAATAAAATCATGATGTTTTTTTAGTAAACATTGTAACACCACGACCCCAGCTACCCAGATTCGGTGCATTACTTCGTAACATTGGCATGATCACAAAATATCATGTTCATAAATGTTACATTACATCATAAAGTGAAAAATCAAAATAACATAGTCTCCATAGTCCTCACTTCTATCCTCTTCTAACTATCCCTGCAGGTCATTCATAAAATACTTCTTCACATCCTGGAAAATATTAAAACAATGAAAGGGGTGAGCTCAGATGCTCAGTAAGGATAACAATATTGCGGAATCTTTCATAAATAAACATTAACATTTAAGGCAATGTATAACTAAAACAAAATCCTTTTTAAACTTGAACTTTAGCATAATATGGAACAAATAAAATTGAGATAATGCCATTTACTTATTCACATGAATATTCTACTAGTCTAATAATCCCATGCAATATCAATAACCACTTTCATAATGATGGAATGCATAATGCCATACTATCATAACCACATAGCCAAGGCCTCGTGCCAAGACCACAAATAAGATTTTGTCAAGGCCTCATGCCAAGACACTAGTTTGTCTCATGAGACCTACCGATGCATCGAGGAGCTATAGCGGGCTCCACCCATCACTTATTAAGTCCAATGCATTCCTCATATGAATAGGTTTAAACATATCATAAACCACAACATAATCGTATCACATAAAACATACATAAAGGAAACATAAAATTTACATATTTCAATCACAAGATATCAATACAATACATTGATATAATAAAAACACTTTCAAAACCATTTTCAATACCAAAATAATGGAAAAATAAAACTTTGTATTTATTTTTCATTTAAAAAAAGTTATGGCTTGTAGAGGAAGCCAAAACTCAAATAATAGTCACAACGGTGGAGAAGTCGTTGTTGCCACATACGTAAGAAAAAACATTACTTTTGTCGTTTAGTAAAAACGCTTCATATAAAAAGATTCCTTTTGAATAAAAGTAAAAGTCAAAGGGGTTTATACACCATATAAATGAAAGTTGTGTATAAAACCAAATATGCCTCAATGAAAGGAGATTGAGACGAAGTCCTTACAAAGATAATTTTTAAAATAAAATAGATCTATTATGTGTATTCACTATAAGTACACATAAAGAAAGTACAAATACAAGATATGACATAATAATATCATGACATAATTTTAAAGTAGGAGATTAACCCAAAGAATGGAAATTGGGTTAAGAAATTCCCTTACCTTATGTCCGACTTGACTCGACCGTTCTTTAACCTCCTGAATAATAAACTAGAGTTAATCTATACTTTCTTAATAACCTTTTTCAAGTTCATTATACATTTTATATCACTTATTACAATGTTATGAAAATTATGTAGTCATTTAAGTTAATAACGGTCGTTTTGTCGATCTTTGGTACTTGAGTCAACAATAAACTTCTTATAATTACAAGTTGTTTATGTGGTAGAATATCCATTATCTCCAGAATTATATTCATGATGTAGATATCATATATATCATATATATCTTTTATTTACATTCATTTATAATATTATATAACATTTAGAGGTAAGAAATGAAATGCACCGTTCATGGAGACGGTAAGCCGTACGTACGCATGAACTCTACTTTCATTTCTATTTCATATTTAATGGAATGAAATTATAATTATATAAAGGTATAATATAATTCCAGTATAATATAATGTATAATACCATTTACTCCATCCTTTATACATCCCACATATGGCATTAACGATTCAAATCACTTTGAGGGGGCGGTAGTCCGCACTTCCTAAAATGAAAATATCGTGTTTACCCATAATGGAAACCATAAAGGTATGCAATAAATGAAAAATACAGAAGCTTAAGTAAAACATAAACATATTATATATCATATATAAATATAGTGACATCTTAATGGCCACCTTTGAGGGTGTTATATGAGTGTTGAACAATCATCGTTTCATGAGGCAGAAATTCGCCATCCACAGAAACAGTATATTTTTTAACCATTAGATGTAGGTGTGTGTACGTGTAGCTCAAATAATTCTTATAAAAACATCCTAGTATATTTAGGATACTGTTGTTGTTACAAAAGAAATTAATTAAAAGATTTTAGGGGGTTGGAGAAGAAAAATAAAACAAAATAACATAAGAGAAGACATTACCTTAAAATTGGGTAACTCTTTTTGATTTGAGCCAAAGGATTCCTTGGTAAGAATTCTGCCTAAAGTGAGGCTTCTATGAGTAATAGAGGGAAGTTGGGAGAGTATTTTGGCAGAGTTTGGATGAGCCAAATGGCTTGAAGGTGTGAGTAAGGTGGTAGTGGTGGGGGACTTTTATAAGAGGAGAGGAGGTGCACTCTTGGAAAGATTGAAATGTTACATTATTATGAAATGCTTTTCGGATTCTAAAGGTCCCACAATGATATATTTCGAGGATAAGGTGATAAGGGTTCTAAATATACTCATACAATAGGTTTTTTACATGTGTAAGTCTTAGATTTTACATTATATTTTCATTTTATTTAAATCGTTAATTAATGAGGTAATCGCTGCATCATCATGGTGTCATAAATAATTTAATTTATTTAATGCCTAAAAATTATAAAAAAATTATCATGATTTAGGAAATCTTTCTATATTTCTAATGAATATTTATAGTCAAAAATATGACTTGTATAACCCCATTTACAAATTGTTTTAGTAAAACAACTCATGTTTGTGACATTTTTATTTTAACATTAAATAAAAGGTTTTTAATGTCATTTTCCTACCAAAGTGGCTCCATGGGGTCCCCAAGTTGACCCATGGATTTTCTTGGTCGGCCATGACTCATAAAATAGGGGTAGGACAAGTGTAAAGGTATTTTCATATTTTTATAATATCATTTTTACCTTAAATTTCACTAATTACATTTAATCGCGATTAATTAAACTTAAAAGTTACTATTCACCAAAAAATTATTTTAATCCCATTGAACCACATTTTACTTCCTAATGACAGCCATGTATGTAGGATTTTTGAAAATCAAATCACAGAAGTGGTAATATTTCATTTAAACGAAAAATCAGTTTTTTAACCACCACTTAGTGGTTTCACTATTCATAAAAAATTGAAGTTTTTCAGAACAATGCCAAAAGTTCACCCTAAGATATAATTGATATTATGAATTAAAAAATGATGTCTATTTTACAAAATTACAAAAATATAAGTTGCATTAATTAATTTTATAATTAATTTCCGCTGTCACAACAAATAGCGTGTTTTTAAGAAACAATATATATCAAAAGATTGACAATTGTTTATGTCCAATTTCAATGTTAAATTAATTCTAATGACCACCATTGGATAAAATGGTAAAAATATATTATAATTATACTTTTAAACTACTTAATAGTATAATTTATCACTATAAATTATTTTGATTAAAAAATTTGTTTTAAGTATTTTTCACTATTCATAAAAAATTGAAAGTTCTCAGAAAACTACGAAAAATTCAACTTAAGATAATTTCGATATTACGAATACAAAAATGAAGTCCATTTTGAAATATAAAATTTCTCTAATTTTAAAAAGTGGGTATTACTATTCATAACGACTACTTTGATTAGTCGCGGTGTGTTAGAACTCAAACTTGCGTACAATGCAAGCTATTGCATTATTGAAAGAGAGGCGTATCGTGGAAGCTAGGGGTGTTACAAACATGATGTTTTTGAAAAAATATCATTGACCATGATGAGATTATAAGAACAATGGTTATAGTTTTAGTAAACTCCAAAATGAATTCAAATTTATGATCTTTATCTTATTTATTATTCAACAACACTCAATTTGATATAACTAATGGGTTATTTGGGATATCACTATACCTAAATGTAGTGAAATAAAACATATAAATCATCCATAAGATCTACTAAGAGTGAAATAAAAAAACTAAATGAAAAATATAAAACAAATCATACCTCACTATTTATGTTGAATCTAATGAAACAATGAGTTTAATTTATATCGCTTAGCAGTAACTGATGAATTTATTCCTCCAAATGTATCCACCTACCAATAAAATTAGTGAACACTTTATTAGTACCCCTTCACCTTGAAAGGTGTTATAACACCTCCTTCGTAAAAAAATTATAGAGAAGTGTGAGAGAAAGATTTGTTTATAAAATTTAATCTCTAATACCATGTGTCCTACACAAATATGGTTCATTAAATCTATTATATAGGATTAATTAATTGAATGTATGAACCTATTTTAATTCACATGTTTCATATGTTATGAAACAAACAAATATTTGACTCTCCACCATTGTAACATTTACAATGATGCTCATTTATATATATTATAATTAAATTTCATTGAAAATAAATAAAGTATCTACACTTCATCACATAAAGTATAAAAATATGAATGAAATGTTATAATAATTATAGGATATTTGGATAAAATATATCTAATATCATTCATCATATACATAATGGTGTGGTATCAAGAACCATGAGACAACACAAACCACGACATGGTAGATTTCAACAAATAATGGTTTATAATTTGGTGTATATTTTAAATAAATTTTTGTATCCATGAAACTCATAGAAAAAATATATTTTTGTTGATAGTTTTTCCATTTGGAAGAATACCATAATTATGTTATTCATAGGTGTGAATTTTGATTCCTATATTTTTTATCCTCAAAATTCAACTATGAATCCTAAATATATTGCTTGGAATTTAGTTTATATAATTTTTTTTATCTTACTAATTACATGTAATTCTCAATCAAAGATGTTACTCGTGTGATAAACACTATCAAGAAACTCTATTATTCCTTGACTCTCATGTATTTTGAGACAGTCTTACCCTATTCTTAGATGTATTACAAAGATGTTACCCTTTAAAAATAATGATGTTCTTTTAAAGTATATTTTATAGATTGGAAGGATATTCATGATGAACTCTTTGAGTTGTATCTAATCCCACATGCACCGATAGAGGCACTGACCCAACAAGATCAGTTATGTTTATTCTGATTCTATATTTCTATCCTAACCAAAATGTGGATATACCTTCCATGTTAAAGATAACACTTTTTACCATTAACTTGGTTTGGATAAATTTCACCATACACAATCTTCTAATACTATATATTACAATATAATTATGAGATTTGGAAATTCATGATCTAATATTTCTCATATACATAGACATGGTGGTGTTTGGAATCACCAATTTTTTCAATACTATAATAGTTCAAGACACATCATTGATCACTATTGGGTGCTTTATGGTTACCCATATATGGATCCTTGATCTACCTAAGTTTCACTTGGTGAGTCCTTAGACCCACCACCAAAACCACACCACACTCTTGAGTTTTCACTAGATGAGTTAGAGTTCTTTTCATGCCAATTTGAAAATAACTTCCTTACTATAATCCTTGACCTAAATGGGGGGATCTAAAATGTATGTTTCTTGGTGTTCGATTTCTTTTATGTTTGATATGGGAAACTTATATCATATTATTAGTGATTTAGGTATTCTTATCACCTATCAATACTATATTAGGGTTTCCATTATCACAATTTTCGAATGATCCACCATTCAAATCACAAAGTTTTTTTATCATTCCATAAACCATAATATTGAATTGAAGATGGTGGATCATGTTTCCGATATCCTTTTCAACCTCAAATATATCATAAAGAATATATATGATTTTAAAAATATCACAGTATTATCATCTACTAATTTTTTATCCTAGGAGTAACTGATGAATTAATAATTTGGTAGAGATTATTATATGGATGGTTTTTAATGTTTGATGTGACCACCTATATTGTCTACCACTTTTCCCCTAGCACTGAAGTTACACATTATTTATAACCATCCACATTCCCAAGTTCTTCAACGAATCTATCTATGTCTTTGTATGTGTATGTCCTTTTATTATGATTTTTTTTAGTTTTCCAATCACTTTTGAACATCCTATATTCCTTTAATATATTAGTGTGCCTCATCTTATTTTAACTATTTATATTTAGATTTTTTGAGCACTTATTTTTTAGGTTGAACTATGATAATCATTTTTCGGCTAAAGTAAACATAAATTTTGGGAGGCAGTGATTCCAAAAGTTATGTTTTGAGAACCTGATGATGGTTATTAGTAGAACTAGGGAAATATAGAACCAAAAGAATTAAACTATAGTAGTGATGGATGAATCCAAATAATAAAAGTATATAAGAAGCTATCAAATTATATATGAATAACTCTATCAAATATATAATAACAACTTGATGTTTTTTAAAGTCTATGTAAGGTTTTGTAGAGGGATGTATACAACCAAAATGGATGGATTTCACTGTTCATAGGGGATTGAAAGTCTAGGTGGTTCATTTACTGGGTAACTACTAGCTTCCTTGACTAAAAAGAGGGTCTTATACAATGATCAGAAGGTAGTATCACCAAATCAACTAACTAGATTTGTATATTTATAGATGGGTGGGGTCCCTTGTTATAACAACTCAAAATAGCTTAAAAGATTATAATTGTTCTACTATTCTTATTCTATTTAAAATAAAAACTATCAGTGTTTCTTTGATAGATTGGGACTATTTATGAATTACATTAATCTATTTTTTGATTCATGTAAGTGGGAGTTATTTTTCATTCTATTGGCGTGTATATTCTCAAAACTATACTAATATCATGAAAATTCAGCTTAATGAGTTGGATAATATTTCCTTTATTCATACATTTATATTGGGTTTCTCTAGTTTTATAATATCTGAACATTGTTTAGTAAGTGAAGTTTTTGAAGGTGAGTTTTGAAAATTGGAATTTTCAGCACAACAAGTGGTATTAGTGATTAGCTTGGAAGTATAATTTTAGTGAGGTAATTATCCTTTAAATTTTATATTTTAGTGAAAGTTAACTATTTTAAAAGGTATAGAATAAAAATATGGAAAATTATGAATCAAAAAAATAATGAATCAGATTTTAGTTTATGGAAGATGAAGATCAAAGATTATATATTTTAGAGACATTTTTAGGTTCCATTAAAGGGAATCAAAGAAGAATAAATGGACCAAGTTTAATGGGAGATAGTTAACTATAAAAAAATTATGGTTGTTTAGATAATATTTTCCTAGAGCGTGTCTTTCAAAAAGCAGGAGGTAAAGACAAATATGAATCTTATTTCTAAACTTGTAGACATTAATGAGAATCCTACCACAATTTAAAAAAATTTTATGATGAAAAAAATCTTCATTTTTAATATGGAGGAATGTATGTTGGTAACTGATCATGTTAATGACTTCAACTGAACCCAAAGCCAATTTGAATTAGTAAGTGTGAAGTTTGTAGGACTATTATGGGCATTTATTCTTCTTTTATCACTTTTAGAGTCATGGGATGTGATTATTACTATGGTAATAATATCCAGTAGTAAAAATAACTTAGAGTTTGAGGATTTTCATGATATCATTCTAAATTAATATATTAGGAATAAATAGCTCCAATGGAAAACCATAACAACTTTTAGTGTGGAAGGAAGAGTGCACTCCACTTGGATGAAATGTTAGAATAATAATTCATAGAAAACAGAGAAAATATGAGGAAAATTAGTGGAACTAAAATATAAATTCTAGAATTATGGAAAAAATGGGAATCTAAAGAAGGATTGAAAATAAGGGTGAGATAATTCTAGAAATTTCACTTTTGAATTTTCTTCTACAAATACCATAGCTAAGGAAAGTGAATTATTTATCAGTGTAGTCAGTCTATTAGAATCATAAATTATTGATTCCAAGGAATCATTTTAGTCAAAATCTAATAAAGAAATCATACAAAACCATGTCTCTAGAATATTTGAAAAGTTATATATTATGGATGATTAAACTCTTGAGATATTTATAAAGGGTGATGTGAATTCCCAAACCAAGAGTATATACTTTTTTTAGTTGAAAGGAGTGAGGCACATACTGAGATTATGGAATAATATGATTTTGATAGGTTAACTTAATGATGTAGGTTTTTGTATAGGTTTTATAGAAGGTGTTTTTAATATCACATTAGCATTAATGGTGGTGTCCAAAGGAGCGAAATATGAAATGTTTTACCTTCTTAGGAAGTCAATAGGTGCAAAAATTTCTAAAATAATAAATTTCAGAATGGAAAATATGGGTCATGATTATCTCAGTAATATAGGTGAGAAAGGGTTGAAAATAATATCTATTAAAGGAATAATAAAACTCATTCTCATGTAATATATAACATATAAAGATTATATCCTTGGGAATTAGAAGAATGTGCCCTTTAATATGGAAGGCAATATACCAAAGCACTAGAAGTTAGAGTTGGTGTATATAGATGTATGGGGCCTGACACTTGTTCTCTATCATGATGGTTTATTATACTATGTTACCTTATCCTAATATATGACACATAAGGTGTAAGTGTTATTTCTAAAGTAAAAAATATTAAAATTTTAAAACATTCATTCGATGTAGAGGCATGGTGAAAAAAGAGGTCGGTTTAAAGATTAGGTGGTTGAGGTCTGATAATGGTGGAGCGTATGGAAGTAGAGAGTTCTATAGGTTCTATTTGAATAAATTAATTTTTGGAAGAATATTAAATTTCATGAAATACCTTATAAATAAAAGTCATTTAACACTGCTAGGGTAATATCTTTTAAAATATCTATAGACCATAAGACCATTTGATGTCTCATAATTTAAAGTCTATAGATATGATTCCTATATCCATGTTGATTCTAGGTAGTGGGATAAGTTAGAAACTAATTCTTAAGCATGTTTCTTTATAGGGTATGGTAGTGAAGAATTTTTATTTTTGATATAGGATATTTATCTCTAGAAGTTCATCAAAATATTAAATGTTTACTTCAATTAAAGGATCCTATCGAAGGATTAGAAGCTTGTGGAAGACAACACCTAGAAAAAAGAATTAGTAGAGCATGATAAGGTTGATATGAATGGAACTTTAGAATATATAGAAATTCTAGAAAGAATTTGTGTTTTGGAAACATTTCATTGTATAAAAGGATAATTTTTAAAAGGATTTTGGGTTCCATAGGTGATTCTAATACTATATGTACCAAAAATATCAAGGACTTTTGAATCTCTAGGAAGAGTTTCAAAAGATGCAGTTCTATAAGGAGCACAACCTCCGAATTTGGGGAGGTTTACCAAAGTCAAAAGACTAGTGAAAAGGTTCAGATATAATTTTTGTTATCTAATTCTTACAAATAAAGGATAAACTAAGATTCTAGAAGAATATATAAGTCTAAGTGACTTGAGACAATAAGATTTAGTAATAAAGGAAGATATGGAATCCTTACATTTTATCAGAACCTGGGAGATAATGAAACTTCCTACTGTAAAAAGTGCATTGAAGAAGAAATGGGTGTACTAATTTAAGGAATAAGTGGATGATATAAATGGTACAAAAAAAGTTTATTTGTTAAATTATTTCAACAAATAAAAGGTTTATATTTTATTGAAATATTTTATCTATTTGTTAATCACAAAAAACCCAAATGGTTCTTGGAATTATTGTATATGAAGGATTGAATCTAGAAAAATTATATCTAAAAATGGAATTCCTTCATGAATATTTAGAGTAGAAAATATTAATGGAGAAAACAAAAGTAATCAAAGAATCTAGATGAAATTTAGGGTGAAAACATAAAAAGAGTCTATATGGGTCAAATTAAGCACCTAAAAATGGAATAATAATTTCAATGCCTTTATGGAGGAATAAAAGTTTATCTAGTGCAATGCAGATCATTATTACTACTAGAAGGCATTTAATAATTCAATATTAATCATAATTATCTTGAATGTGGATGGAATTATCTTGGTGGGTTCATACATATAATTAATTAAATAGATAAAGGTAGATTTATCTAGAAATTTTTAGAAGAAGGATCTTAGGGAAGATAAGAAAATTCATGGGATAAGAATATGGAGGGACTGAAAGAACATAACATTAATATTGTTTCAGTAGGAATACACTTGAAAGATAATGGAAATGTTTTGAATGTTTGGATCTAAACTTGTATCTATCACATTGCACTAAGATTTAAAACTATACAAAGATAAATAACCTTGAAAATAAGATAAGGCTAAGTACACAACAAATGTTCCTTTTGCATAAACAATTGTAAGTTTGATGTGTTCTATAGTGTTTATATGAATGAAAATTGATCAATAAGTGATAGTTGTTAGTATATTGATGGTAAATCTAGGAAATGATCATTTGGAAGTGGTAAATTGGATAATATAGTATCTCAAATGTTTATAAGGTATTGCCTTGTATTTTTAAATGAATGATATGTTACAAGGGTATATTAATGCAGATTTTAAAGGGGATGTGAATACTAAAATAAGTATCATGGGTTTTGTGTTTACCTATAGAGGATCTATCATAAGTCATATGTTTAGACTATATCCAGTAGTTTTACTATCTACCATGAAAGTATATTACATTTTAGAAATGGAATCTAGGAAGTAGATGATATGGATAAAGAGATTGTTGGAGGAACTTAAAGTGAATTAGGGGAATAGAATGTTATTCTATGATAGTCAGAGTGTAATCTATCTTGAAAAGAATTTATTCTTTCATGAATGAACAAAACATATTTAGTTAGAACATCAATTTATTTAGAATATTGTAGAATATGGAGTGTTGAAGATATAGAAGATATATAGATGTCAGAATCTAACATATAAGCTAACAAAGGTCATAGTATGGGAAAGTATAGGGAAATTCTGTACCTCAGTGGGACTTGGATGACCAAGAATAATTGAAGGGAGATTCACTGACTATTGTTAAAAAATTAATGAAGTCTAAAATCACACAAGTGACTCAAAGGACTTAGTGAAGTCAATAAAAAAAAAATTCTCAAGTAGGAGATTGCTAGGGTGGCCCATGATAACTAATTTCTAGATAAAGTAAACACAACCTTTAAGAGGGAGTGATTCTAGATGTTTTTTTTATTATAACCAGATGATAGATATTTAGTGGAACTAAGGTAATCTAGAACTATAGGAAAATGACAACTCTGATGATAGATGATCTTGTATAATGGGATTATAGAAGAAGTGATTGACTTGGATAAGATTAATTTTTTCAAATACATAATAATAACTCAATGTTTTTTAATGTACACATAATATTTTCCATAGGTATATATAAGAGTAAAATGGCTAGCATTCACTTTTCTTAAGGTATTTGAAGTTTAGGTAGTGAATTTTTTGGGTAACTACTAGTGGCCTTGACTGAGTAGAGTTTGTTCATGAAGATCAGAAGAAAGTGGAATCCGATCAACTAAATGGATTTTTTTATTTATATATGGGTGAAGTCACTTATTCCAATATCTCAAAATAACTTTAAAACTTATAATAGTTCTCTAGTTATTATTTTTATAATAAAAAGTAGCAGTGTTTATCCCATGGAGTAGGAATTAGTCCAAAATACATTAATTCCTTTATTGTTCTATGTGAGTGTGAGTTATTTTGTCCTTCTATTGGGGTGTATATTCTTGAAAATATATTGAGTTTAAGGAAACCTGGCATAATATATCAGAGTATAGTTCCCTTGTATATACATTGGAATTAAGCTTCTCTAGTTTTAGATTGTATGAACCTTGTTCTACAAGTGAGGTTATGAAAAGTGATTTTGGAATCAGGAGGTTTTGGACCAACATCTATGCATGGTCAATTTACTTGGATAACTACTATTAAGTTTATTTTATTGATGTTTTTATTGAATGTATTGGGTTTATCATAAGTGTGAAGTTTCTAATATCTTCATCATATTAAAATATTTTTATCATAAAATAAAATCTCAGTTTTCCAAAAAACTTAAATTTCTAAGATCATTTAATGGTTGGGAGTAATTTTTTTTACTTTATGTCATTATTCAGTAACCATGATATTATACATCATAAGTTTTGTACTAAAAAACCTCATTATAATGGAGTTCTCGAGGAAAAACACTGTCATATCTTAGAAACTTCATGGGATATATTTTTTCTTATTTATGTACTCATCATATTTTGGGTTGATGCTATCCTTAAAATCACACATCTCACTAATCATCTTCCGTCCATTATTCTTCAAAGAGAGAGTCCATTTTAAGTATTTCTCATGATGACCCCCATTCACTTATCTTTCTTATTTTTGGATATCATTGTTATATCCATAATATATTATTAAACTTATCTAAATTTACCCAATGTGTCATTCATTATATTTTTTAGGATACTTTCAGCTAATAAAAATATCATTATTTTTCGATTGACCTCAGGAACTATGTCATATCTATTGATATATTATTCTTTGAGTCCTCTATTTTTTCACCCCAATATTCCTCCTTTTAATATACCTATCTAGATGGTTTTATACCCCTTTCCATATGCCCATAACTCCTATATATTTCTCTCCATAATGATCCCCACTTTGACCATGTCCACTCATGTTGGTTGTTGTCCATTCCATATATGCTTACTAAATATGTCACCTATCCTCCTCTATTTGACACTCTTGTAACACTCACTAATGTACCACCCATTACACCATATAAATATATATGATATTTCCATTATTTATGTTTATATACACATTCCTATATGGGGTTTATATGTAAAAACATATAAATCCATCTTTATCATTGAAGTGATCCTTGTTTCTTGAATGGTCATCGAGGATAAATCTCATCTTATTTGGATTAAATAAATTCTAAGAAAAATTTCTGGCACTAGAGGACAACTAGACATGAGATATGACATTTTTTTTATTGGGAAATTAAGTAATTGTATGCAATTATATTTTTATGGTAAGGGTAAATGTTGATGGCACTCTCCATTACCTTTAAACTCATGTTTTCTCTAATAAATATACTCAAACATACAAAGTTTATTACTTTTAAATCTTACCATCTTTCAAAAATGGTCTTGTTTTAATTATTTATCTCCATGGTTAATGTTTATTTTTTCTATCCTCATAAGATTTATGTTTAGAATGAATTTTATATGGATTTATTGATAATAAAGTTTAAATATAGAATCCTCTTGGCTTCATGGAATCAGGGGAAACATGTATATCATATCCATTTCTATTAATATAGACTCAAAGATTATTCTCATGCTTGGTTTAGATAATTCTGTAATGTGGTCATTACCTTTGGTCTTTAGGGTATAAGAGATTAATTGTTTTTTCTAACACACATTCTCTATCATTATCAACCTTATTATCTATATTGGCAATATTATTGACACAAGAATCACTCCCAAGGGATCATTGATCTCATGCACTATTTTCATCAACAATTTTATATAATGGAACCAAGTTCACTAAAATATTTTATGGACATTAAATTTTATCTTTATGAAAAAAACATTTTTCCCTTTCAATGTAAGTATGAATTATACCTCTTATAGGTTACTATATTATCTCAAGTTGTCATGGTCAACACTTCTCTTTCCCAATGATAAGTTTAATAACATTTCAAGTGAATTCAAATATCTTTTTTTTGATCTCAATTAATTATAAGGAATTTAATTACTTTGCAATGACTTATCCTAATATTTTCTACACCATCATTAAAGTCAAAAAATTTATTCAAATCCAATGACTTCCCAATGGGAATAATATTATTCACATCATGAAATATATTAAATATGATCTAAAATGAAACCTTTTTTATTATAATCATGGTCACATGAATATTTTGGAATTTTTTAATGGTGATTATGTAGGTTTTATATTAACTTATAAATTTAAAGATTTTTCTCTTAGAAGGGACTCTTTAGTCTATAATGTGTATGGGACTATAGAGTATGAATTAAGATATTATATTATAAAGAACCCCTCTTAGGATTTTATGACAATAATATTGAAGTTAATCAATGTTATAATTCATTTTAAATCTTTTTAATTAATATATTCCATTCCACTTGTTTCTAGTTAGAGCTAGTTTATCTGATGTTGTGTCACTCCTCAATCTGTCAACTCTAAAAGAAAATAAATCAAAAATAAAGGAAAATAACGAATTTTTACAGTGTTAACCACTATTTTTGAGCATCTATACCTTAGTGTGTAATGGATGATATCCCACTATACGTGAGTTATTTTTGTTTTTATCAAAATCACCTGATGATAAAATTAAAGAACTAACATTAAACGTTCTTTTACAAAGTCTCTCCTAATCACTTGTTTTTACTCCCACATATTTACAAAAATTAAATGATTTCAAAGATTAAAAATAAAAATAATAATAAAATTAAAATATAATAACACCAAAATATCACCTAGTTGATGAACTTCATGAAGTCTTATAGTGGATACATAAGTCTACAGAAATATATTCATAAAAAACTCCCTTTAATTATTTTGAAATATTTAAGAATAGAGTGCACTCAGTATATTATATTTTCTTATCCATTTATTAATATGTCCCTTGTATCAATTTTATAAAAAATAAATAGTATAATTTAGAAAGGAATGAAGAACTATGATGATCATATCATGAAAAATCTATTTAATTCAATGTAGGGACCATCTTCACTGGTAAAAAATTGAAAATATGATCAAAATTATTCTCACACATATCTATTTTATATAGAAACATTCTATTGATTTTAATAGAAAATTTTCCACACAAACTAATACAAGACCTTGAAACAACAATGGCTAAATTTAGGAGAAAACCATCACCAGTCCTTCACCAATCATTTGACTTAAAATCAATCAGGATCCATCAATCAAGTATCTATTATCTTATTCTAGCTTGAAAATTTGAATTCAATCAATTTTACATGTTAAATATGACTCCATTAATAAATTTTAAATATAATAAACATCTTTTAATGTCATGGGTAAGTTAGAATAAGCAATATAAGTTAGATATTTCAAAACAAATTGATGATGTGTTATCATCTTACTTAAATATTTGTACAACAACTTATTTTGGATATTTTTTTTCAAAATAACTAATATCGAGTTGATTAAAAATAATTTGGAAAAATTAATGAGTTTAATAAATTTATTTAGTTTGAATTCAAACTTATTTTGGATTTATTAATCACTTGAAAATTCAATTAATCTATTCATATAAACCAAAATATATTATTTCACTGATACTAGAAAATAAATTTTAAGGATTATAAATTTTGATAAAAAACTTTTATTGACATGATTAAAAGATATGAATCAATTTTAACCCTTTAATTAAATTTTATTAGATAAAATGATTACCTAAATATTACATATAAAGGGTTAAATAGTCCACATAAAATATGTTTTTAGATTATCTAAAACTAGTTTGACCACACCTTGAGTGTTTATGAATACTTTTTAACATTATCCAACCAGCCCAAAATTTTTCTCTAAATTTTTTCAAAATTCATAAACATTTGATACATTTTTAAATCCCTAAATATGACTCTCTGATGATACAACTTCATTGAAAATATAATTATGGAAATAATTTATATGGATGAATAAAATATTCTTTTTCCAATATTTGTTTAAATAGATGAATTATCATACCTCAAAGGTTCTTCATAAATGTTTTGATGGATCTAAACCTTCTAAAACATAATCATGTCATGTAATATTATTGATATCCATTCTTTTTCTTTGATTTATAATGATAATGACAGACTATAATGAAAAAAACATACATTCTATCATAGGATGGACATAATATGTTTTTCCATCCTTTGTTTTCCAAATTTAATGACTTTCAATCATACTCAAATAATTTCTAATGAATCCTAAACATTTATGAACTTATCCATGAAAGTTTTACAATATAAATAGTACTCATGTTGATAAAAAATATAACATGGAACTCTAAACAATATTTTAAATAGAGGCAATTCAGGTGGAGAATAATTTAATTTCAAAGTTTTATTTATAAGGGGAAAATTATTAACACCTTATTATAGGATAGAGTAATAATTTTTAGAGAACTACATATCTTGATGAAAAAACCCAATTAAATGATGAAATGATTCATTGAAATTCACTCATGGTCACTTCAAATTTTACTTCTAGTTTCATCGTATTCATGGGTAATAACTTGATCTCATAGTGTAATAAGAAATAATTAATTTTATCATGATACAATGATGAGTCTAGGCCCCATAAAATAACCCATATTACTTCAAATATCATTTTATACCATAAACACTTTCATAAATGTGGGTTTTTAGTGAATAACCTATGTTATATTTGTTTATATAATTAGGTGTTTATCAATTTATATTTTCTTGAACATTCCAAACACATCAAGGTGGACTACTATTTTGTTTTCCAACACTTTAAGAAGAAACATATCACCTTAGACTACATATATACAATGGATAAAATTTCCACCACCTTCACCAAATATGTCTCTAGACTAAGAGTAATATTTTTTTGTGCCAATATTTATAAGCACAACATCTATGATCCAACTTGAGTGGGAGTTTATATGGTCTTTATTTTTTTTATTTTTTGTGGTACTCTTATGTTCCAAGCTATATATAACCCAAAATGATGGGGAATATTTACCCAATTGAGTTAGGCCTTTTCCCGGTGTGAGTTATTCTCGATTATTAGTAAGTGTTAAAGAAACCCACATTAGTTTTTATATTTTATATACCCACTTTATGCATTTATAAATAAGATGTAGACACTCTATAGAGGGATGATATTTAATTCTACACCTATAAAAAAGTATGATTAATAGAATATAATAAAATAATTAATGATTATTTAATTATATAATCTTTCATTTTTTTTTCAATTTTTAGAATTTTTTCATATTAGTATGATTGTGCAATAGTATAGGTCGAGTATTTCAGAATTAGGTTGGGATTTTTTCATTAAAACATGTATAAATACATATCCTAAATCATGTTTCCATATATTTATTATTTTTTATTTGGAAACAAACCTAAAACCCAACCCATTTATAATACCCTGACCCAAAACATGTCCAATTTAATTCTAAACACTAAAAAAGCATCATAGATCAGACTCACCTAAAACCAAACCAGAAAATTTTAAAAGAAAATAACATAGAAAAATAAAGTGAAATAGGATTAAAAATATTAAAATATAATTATTATACATATGATAATGAAAATATTTTAAAATATTAAATAAAAAATATTTTATTTTTGATAAAAATAAAATAAAGCAATTTTTTGGTTGAATCATTAGTTATAGTCCAAACCTATGGAAACCCATATTTTATTACAACTTAATTCATGTTTTGTTATATAAATGTACACATAATACAATCCCAAAAGATAATGAAGCCTATTATATTTGGGAAATTAGGTACATAGAACAACAAATTTCAATAGGAATACAATGAAATTATTGAAAACTTCCTTAACATGCTTCTAATATTTCATCATTATTCAAAAATTGAAAGGGATAACCAGGGACATACATAAGAAAGGGGTGAGCTATAAATCCCAGTAAGGGAATAAAAAATCATAGCATAATATAATGTAGTACATGTGATCCAAGAGGCATATCAAGGTATTATAAGATGGGTGAGAATCATAATCTTGAAAAATGAGGCATGATATAACATGATAGCATAAAGGAAACATAGGAATGCATAGAAAATATAAAACATGACATCATAAAAATAAGTTATGGATAAAAAACAAGAAAATATAACATATTGTGCCTAGGATAACCTTCCATTCACCAAACATTTCATCTCATAAGATAAAAATATTACCCAATGCATTGGAGGACTATATAATTTTGATCCCACCAGTCACCTTTATATTATGTACTTGTATAAGTGTGTGACATAGATCATACAACATAAGGATGTATTTAATAAATTTAAACCCCAATACTAAGTAGTGTGAGTTAAATAAATGTAAATCCACAATAAATGAAGGATATACACAACTAGGTTAATACCCTTGAGTGTAAATAGAGATGGATATTCACTATACAAATGTTTGGCATGGAAAATCACAAGATAATTTCAGACACACAATAGGCGTAATAAAGGTTTATAGAAGGTATTAATGAGAGAGAAAATTGTCTATCATTACTTGGGGATCATAAGGATAGTAATAGGTATGTGTAAAAATACATTCAAACTTGAAAAATTGAAAATCAAAATGCATGACATAAATATGGTTCTTGGATAAAGAGGAGGAGGGTATCCATTACATTGGGAGGATGATTATAAAAGCTTTGTAGGAGATTATTATGAGATTTAGGGAAACCTAGAAGGGATATAGATTGGTAATGGAAGAGTAATGTCATTATATACAGGTTTTGAGTGAAGTTTAAATGGTGGCTGGGTTGTTTCTTATAGAAAAAGAGAGAGAATTTATTTATTAATTTCAAAACTTAGGTTTTGGAATCTATATGATAAAGTACTCAAAACCATAAACCTGAACATGGGGTTTACCATGGTTTTATACCAAAAAGGGGAATTTTTAATTATTTTATAATTCCAAGAACCTAACTCATTAAAATAACGCACTTGGTGATGTGTAGGTGAGTCATGTTCAGAATGAAATGATTTTAAAACCTTAAAATATAAAAAGGTTTTGGAGGATTCATTAAGGATTTAGAAAATTATTCAAATAACTTAAAAAAATACATTATTTTAAATTTTAATTATGTAATTTTTCATGTATACCATTTATGGAATATATTACATCAATTTTGGGTCATTATGATTTTATAATACACACCGTAAATTTACACCGTATTTAATTTTAACCCAAAAATTTGACTCTCTGAAAATTATGAAAAAAAATCATTGGATATTTTCAAAATATTAATTTAAAAAATAATATTTATTTTATCCAAATAATTTTCTAAGTATATTAATTTACACTTTTAAATAAAAAATCCATATTTATTGAAAAATTATGGGTTTTGACCATAAAAGTTTTATGACCCTTATAAATATTAATTTTGAATTCATAAAATTATGATATCATTTATATTTAATAAATATTATTTAATAATAACATTTTATTAAAATTTAATTTATTTAAAAAATTATTTAATTCATCAAAAAGAGTGTTTTTATTGAAACTATATATTTACCAAAAATAAAATTTGTGTTTCATCATATCAAAATCATTTTTTTATTAAACTCATTATTTAATCATTCAAAAAGTAATATTAAAAAGAGATAAATATAATCATTTTTGTATTAAAAATAAAATATAAAAGTTTATACTATTAGGGTATATATACATAGCCCTTTATTACAATAATGAACTCCCTAAGGGTAAGGTATGTGATGATGATATTTTATTGGGGTAGTTCAGTATACATGGTTTGGTTTGCAATATCAATAAGCTTGAAATTATACCATAAATAGTTTCATTGTTTCATTAGTTATTGAATCTCAACTTGGAATTTGTCAAAGGAAAATCCTAGTGATACCATCTCCCTTATAATCTCTAATAGATGGGATTCGTAGGGTACAATTATACTAATCGAGGCCACCACTTCCTTTGTTTGTGTAAATTTGACTTTATCATAACCATTAATATATAATAATCTTAAGATCACTATATAATTACTATACTATAAATGGTTATGATTCTTAATGGTCTTTTAAATCTAAAAATATATTACATATAATGCTTTAAAACAACCAAATTAATTCACGTGTCTTCTATAACTTCATTTATTAATAAGGAATTTATTTATTCAAAAAGAGAATTTAATTTATAAAAGTTTGGGTTGTTACATTATTCTCCATTCAGAAATTTCACTCAATTTTTTTTATTTAATACACTAAAGAAGATGAGGTTACTTCTATTTCATCATCTCTTATGGTTCCCATATAGCCTCCTTAAACTTGTGGTTCTACCAGAACACTTTGACCAGGTGTGTTTTCTTGTTTCTTAGAACTTTTTATCTATAATATATGATCTTCAATGGATTCTCATATAAAATATCATTCTCCAATGACACCACCTCTAGATTTAGTAAATGTGAGGGGTATGGTATGTACTTTATCAAGAGTAATATATAGAACACATCGTGTTCTTGAGATATGTTAGGTGGGAGTTCTATTTAATAGGCCACCACTATGATATGATCAAGGATCTCAAAGGGGGAAATGCAACTAGGACTAAGATTTAACTTCTTCCCAAACCTCATGACTTTCTTCCATGGTGATATACGAAGGAATAATTTATCTCCAAACTCAAACTATAATTCTCATTGAAACTTTTCTATATATATATATATTTTTCATCTTTGTGTAGATTTCATATTTTATTGAATGGTTTAAACCTTCTCTATCATCTCTTAAAAATGATAAGGTCCCACCAGCTTCTACTTTCCAACTTTTTTCTCAAAATGTTTGATTTTGGAACCTATTTCCATACAGAGCCTCATAAGGTGACATTTTAATGTTATAATGGAAAATGTTGTTATATGAGAACTCCACTAGGGGATGTGTTTATCCCAAAATCCTTGGAAACCCACTGAACATGATCTAAATATATCCTCCAGAGTTTGAATGATCCTTTTATACTAACCATCTATCTGAGGGTGATAAGTAGTGTTTTATCTATAAGGCCCCAACCTTAAAAATTACATAATATTTAATTATGTTAATAATTCACATTGAGGATATTTTCAGGTTTAGAGATTTATAGAATTAGGTAATAAATTATACATAACAACTTGAATATTACATATAGACACTTCTACTCAGTATCCATTTTTTTCATAAAATAAAAACTCTTAAAAAAATAAACATGTTTAGTTCCATGTTTTAAATATTATAAATTTTCCTTGATCCTATCCTAGACCCTATTCTACTTTAAGTCCTATGAAAAACATTTTAAAAACTTGGTATGAGAATAAAAATTTCTGCAAGGGATACATAAAGAAGGAAAACTATTATTTTTCAAAACAACATGTAAACCATGAATACTTTATCATAAAGTAATAATTTTCACACATAGAGAAGTAGAAAAACACTTCATTGAATATAAGATCATTTCTTACCCTTTTTTGTAAACAAAAGATTACCATAAAACCCATATAAAGAAATATATATCATATAAAGGTAAACTTGGGGCATAATCATACTTAAATAGAATAAACATACAGTCAACTTCCAAAAATCATTCTTACAAATGGAATAACCATATGAATGACTTCCATACCTAATTCATTGGAGGTTATAACGTAACCAACCATCCTTGGTTTATCACAGAACCACCCATCATTTGGTTGATCACAGAACCACCCATCATTGGTTTATCACGAAACCACCTGTCAAATGTCCAAGTACCATTACATAATCATAACACATAAAATATTTCAAATATCAACATTTCAGTAATAACATTTAATTTGCAATCACAAGATATCATTTCAAGATATTTCAATACTAAATCCATTTCAAAAACCATTTTCAATACCAAAACACCCAAAAAGGGAATAAGGGATTTCTTTTCCTTTTAAAAACATTAAGGCTTATCGAGGAAGCCAAATAATGATTACGGCAATGGAGAGGTCATTGTTTCCGCATACGTTAAAAAAATTCCTTTTGTCATTTAAAAAAATTCTTAGTATAAAAATGATTCCCTTTGAATGTAAGTAAAATTCAAAGGGTTTTATTATACATTGTATAAAAGAAGGAGGTATATATTATCGAAATATGCCTCAATGAAAGGATATTGAGACAAAGTCCCTTACAAAGATCATTTTGTAAATAAAATAGATCGATAATGTGTATTCAATATAAGTACACATAAAGAAAGTATATATAAAAGATAGGATATCAAAATTCATTTATCACATAGTCATAGCACGACATAATCAATAAGTAGAAAATTAACCCAAAGAATAGAAATTCGGTTAAGAAGTTCCCTTACCTCATGTCCGACTTGACTCGTTTGTTCTTTAATTTACTAAATAATAAAATTAAGTTAATTTATACTTGATTCAGAATATTTTTAAAGTTTATTATTCCTTTTATATCACTTATCACCTTGCTATAATAATCATATAATTATTAATGTTCATATCGGTCGTTTTGTCGATGTTCGGTACTTGAGTAAAAAATGATCTTGTTATAATTACAAATTGTCCATGTGGTCAAAATTATATTATCTACAGAATGATATTAATCATTTAGAAATCATTGATATCATATATTTCCAGTATATATGTATTTATAATAGTCCATAACATTTGGATATAAGAAATGAAATGCACCGTTCATGGAGACGGTAAGCCGTACGTACTCATGAACACTACTTTCATTTATTTTTCATATTTAAAGGAATGAAAACTAAATGATAAATTGTTATATTATAATTACATTATAATATATATGTTATATATGTTGAATAATTTCATTAATTACATCCTTTATACGTTCCATGTATTGCATGAATGAGTCATATCACTTTGAGGGGGTAGTAGTCCGCACTTTCTCAAATGAAATTATCGTATTTATAAAACATGAAAAGCATAAAGGTATGTTATAAATGAGAATTAAAGAAGCAAAAAGATAAAATAAATATCATAAATATCATATATAATTATATTTCCATCATAATTTCCACCATAAGAGGTGATAGGAGAAGATTGAACAATCATCGTTTCATGAGGCAGTAGTTCGCCGTCCACAGAAACAATATGTTTTATAACCATTAGACAGAGGTGTGTGTAAGTGTAGTTAGAATAATTATCATAAAATCAACCTAGTATATTGAGGATACTGGTATTTATTTTTTAAATAATAATAATAAGAGAATAGGCAGTGGAGAAGGAAAATAATTGAAAGAAACTTGAGAGAAGACGTTACCTCAAATCGGGTAACTTCTTTTGATTTGGGCCAAAGAGATTTCTTGAATTACCTTATACCCAAGGTAAGGATTATAGGAGGAAGAGAGAGATGTTGGGAGATTATTATAGTAGATTTTTAATGATCCAAGAGGCTTGAGAGGTGTGAGTAATGGGTTAGAGGTGGTGTCCTTTTATAAGAGGGAGGGGCACTTTAGGAATGTCTTGAAAGTATTATTTTATTATTAATTTATTTTAGAATTATAATAACACAAAAGTGATATATTTAGAAGATAATACGAGGATGGGTCAAAATAATCTCATCCAATGTCTTTTATACAAGTTTAGACTACAAAATTAACCTTATCTTTTAGCTTTAACCCTTTGTAAACTTATTTAACTTTTACCATTTATTCTTGTATATTCATAATATATGGTTACCATAGTTACTATAAAATGCCAAGAAACCCAAAAATGGATCATTAATGAGATTTTTAACATAATATATTTCATTTGTATTAATATTATATTTTTATGACTATTATATCAATTAATAAAATATTAATTGATTTAAAAACTCATTTATGTCAATTTTTATACTATTCATATCCCGACTTTTTAAAAATACACAACAACTTGATTCATTATAAAAAATTAATCAATTCAAAGATAATAAGTCATAATAATCCATAAAATTCTTGTATGTCATAAAAAGTTTCAAAATGAATTTATTTTAATATTTATAATCTCATTTATTTAAATATTTTATTAATAAGGCAATCACTACATCATCATTGTGTTATAAATAAATTTATTTATTTGATGTCTAAAAATTATAAATAAAATACCATGATGTATAAATATTTTTTTATTTATAATGACTATTTATAGTCGAATAGATCACTTATATAACCCCATATAATTCTTTTAGTAAAAGATATATGTTTAGGTTATATTTTCCTTAACTTTAAATTAAAAGTAATTAAATGTCATTTTCACACACAAGTGGCTCCATGGGGTCCTAAAATCAACCCAAGGATTCCCATGGTCAAAAATATATCATAAAATAGGGTTAGGAAATGTGTTAGGTTAATTTAATATTATTATAATATTAGTTTTTACCCTTATTTACCAAATTTACCCTTTAACCGTGGTAAATAAAATATTTACTGAAGTTACTATTCATAATGTCTAAAAATAAAAGGTACATATTTTCAAAATTTGGACCTAATGATTCCAAATATGGAATCCATTTTTCCAAATTCAAAACTCAAAAGTTTCATAAATTAATTTAAAATTAATTCTCATTGTCAAAACCAAAAAGTGTGTTTTTAAGGAATAATAACTACCAAAAGATAGACATATGTTTATGTCTAATTAAAAAGTGAAATTACTTACAATGACAAAAATTGGATCAAATGGTAAAAAAATTATCTAATTAAAATTTAAAACCAATTAAAAAGATAATCTAACCATACAAATAAATCATATGAAAAGATAGTTTTGACATAAAATGAAGTATTTTTCACTATTCATTAAAAATGAACTTTTTCAGGAAAATACCACAAATTTACCCAAAGTAAATTTTGATTTCCCAATTCTAAAGAAGAAGTTTATTTTTTCAAATTTAATATATAAAAGTGACAAAAACTATATTTAAAAAGGGTTCTCCATCAAAAGGTGGTAAATCGACCTTTTAAAGAATATTAGAGTATTTCATGCTTAAAATTGGATCCATTATTATTTCAACCCTCTAAAATTTATTGGTTAAATGTAAATACATTTAAAAAATATGTGTAATAATAATGTAGTTAGTTATGTTTATTCATAGTAATATAATGGCTATGCGTTAACTACCATTTAAAATAATAATAATATTATATTATTTTTTGGTATAACTCAAAGTTGTGTGCAACATAAGATTTCAAAGAAACCCATTGTTGCATGTTGAGTACGCTATCAAAAAAAGTGTCCTCTTTAACATAAAATTAATATCTTATTCATAAATATTAATATATATGAAAAAGTATTATTCTATAAATACCTGGGTCATCAAATCCTTCCCCCCTTTTGAAAATTGCATCCTTGCAATTTTAAAATTGGGCTTGGAAATTTTATTGAAAGTCCCAAATCGGAAAAAGAGTCAATATAACTATCACTTTAAAAGAAAGAAAGAGAAGTAAAAAGGTCACCCGAGATAACTCATACTAAGATTACATGTAGGAAAACATAGATATGGGAGAGAAACTAAACATCAAGTTATGATGGAGAGTGATAGAAAACATGATTAGGGGAAAGTTATCCACCAAAAAATCACAAACTTGTGATGGGTTAAACGGTCTTTGATTCCCCAGTAAGTAAAGTAAACATACAACATTTTTGTTTTAAGTTCATTTTCATAAATTTGAGGAATTTATTTATGAGATTTACTAAGAACATAAGTAAACATACTTAATTTTCATGTATGCTTTCATCCTTTACTAAATTTCTACCACAAACTCATATTTTCTCCAAACAATGAGTATTCAAGCTGACTTGGTCACATTAAAAGTGTTAGAATCAACTTCTAGAGAATCACATAATCCAAAAAACATGAACTCTATATTAAACAAAACCAAAATGGTTAGTATGAGATCAGATAATCCCCAAAAGGATAATCCTTTATAAAAAGAAATACTACTATGAATCTCCAAAATTCAACAAACAGTACCCAAAGTTCAACAAAGACCATTAAATACCCAATTTTACTTAAAATTATTTAATATAATCCAAACTAAGATTGAAACCCAAAACTCAGAAGAATTTAATCTCATATTATTCTATAGTAAATATTAACATTTATCTCCAAATAATATCGACTACTCTTAAAGTATAATACCAAAGTGTAATTAAACTAATCACATATTCTCTATGATAGGTTAATCATTTCCATAAATAACCCAAATCTCCATATGTCCACAATAGAAACATATATTCTTCCAAAATAAAATTTCAACCATTACTTCACAAATGAAATCCCATAGTATTCTATTTTACTTAGACATATAGTGTTTCCCCAAAAGAGAGAATGTCTTCCAAAATAAACTTTATCACTTAATCACCAAATCATTTTCCTATACTAAGGATATCCATTTGATAAGACATAAGTTCCCAAAATCAACTTATTCTTGATCTATAAAATCAATTAACTAAAAATAATTAGTCATACTAACCAAGGACTTCATGTAGTCCAGTGGTAGGTGATAAATCCAAGTTGTACTTTGGTTGTGGGTTCGATTCTCACAGCTTTGTCCGATGCGACGGGTTTTCACACAGTCTGCGTGTTGTCATTTTTCAAAAACAATATAATTCTAATAAAATTAAAAAATGAGATAAAATCCTTAAAAACATCCATAATATTTTTTAAACTCAAAGGTTATTTAATACCTCATATTTTGCATCCCATAAACAATAACCCATAATTATGTCAAAAACAAAAGATCACATGACCCCCTAAGGTTATCCATTATGTCCACACAAGAAAAGACAATTCTTCCTTGAATAAAATTCTTGTTGGATCTGAATCTACGGATTACACACAAGAGGGGGGTGAATTGTGTCTTTTCAAAATTATTACAATCTCTTCACTTTAGACAAATTCTGTCCACTATGATTTTGCACGATTAAATATGCAGCGGAAAAAGTAAAAGCATGAACACACGGATGTATAGTGGTTCGGGGAACAGAAGGCCCCTAGTCCACTCCACCAACGCTCAAATCCACGAGCTTGGCGATTTTCACTATCTGGTCCTCGTTTCCACATACCTGTTCACAACTGAGTACAGGCAGTTGACACCTTTACAAGATTCAGGAAAACACAGCCTTCCTGGTTCAAACACGAACCCACACAGCTTAGAACGAGAAGCTGATCACTCAAAAATAAAAAAGGGTTTCAATAAAGAAAACACTTCTCCAGTTGTTCTTCACAATTGCAACAGAATGCAATTGACAGTAGATAGATCGTTGTCTTCAGAAAATAAAGATCTGTAATCAAAACAGTTCTGAGTCGATCCAGTTGCAATAGATATTACCAGAAACTTCACAACTTCAGCAGCAATAGATTCACAACAGATAGTCGATGTAGAACACGTGAATCTGCTATCAAGATCTTCCTTCGGTAATAAAGGTTTTACACTTCTTCTCGATCACCAGAAAATAACGCCTTTACACAGTCTCTGTTTCTTGCTCGTTAAAAGATCAATCTATATATTTCACACACTTTTCTGTGTATATATATATATCCGAAGTTTCCAAGATAGAACATATATATTCAAATCTGAGAAAATCTTCCGCATAAATAGATCCATGAAAATCTCCTTTAGATTCGCGATATTAAATGAAATAACAGAGCCATTGTAACTCCCCTGAAGAATCGGCATAAAAAGATCCGTTTAAATCAATCAGTAATCCGTTGAAAATTTGATTCAGTCAAAGTCATACTTAAGAATCGGCTCGAAATCCGCTTAATAATCCGCTTGTTTGACCAATGCAAAAGGAAAAATCGTCTGTCAAAAATATCCCGACGCCAAACGTAGGGTTGATGACGTGGCTCCAAACGTAGGGTTCACAAACGTAAGGTTCACAAACGTAAGGTTCAGAACGTACATACTTTCTCTTCAGCATTCAAACGTAGGGTTGATCATCCATACTTTGTCTCACTTCAACTCTCCAAAGAACGTACGGTTGATTATAAAAGTAAGGTTGATGATCCATACTTTTGAGAAACAAACTCAACACTGAAAACTAACGTACGGTTTCTCTTCCATACTTGTCCAACAACAAAAACGTAAGGTTCCTTCCAAACGTAATGATCTTCTTCCATACTTTTCAACAACGTAAGATTCATTAACCATACGTTTCAAAATAACGTAAGGTTCCTTAACCATACGTTTCTTTTAACATAAAAAGTAAACTTTTCATCCATACGTTACGTTCATCAACGTAGGGTATGAACAGTGATTCCAGTACGCGCTAAAATTGATCTTGCGCTACAGTGATTCCAGAACACGCTAAAATTGATCTTGCGCTACAGTGATTCCAGAACACGCTAAAATTGATCTTGGAATAAATGAAGTATGAAATCTCGTTGTATGAAATAAATAAATAAAATAAATTCCTGCAAAATACTCAACGAAATAATTAGTAAATAATTAAGGGTATTTGTGAGCATCAAAATCATCATAAAGAGACAGAGTATTATTTGAAATAATCTCCCCCTTTAAAAAACATTATTTTGAATTGTTTGAAAACAATACATTGCTCAACAATCTCCCCCTTTTTGATGATCACAAAACCCATAAAATAATAGAACTAATTTAATTGCAATCTTTATTGAAAAAAAAATAGTTTTATAAAATTTTAGAATTCTGAAAGGATTAAAACAATATTTAACTATAATAAAATTTCTCCCCCATAAAAATAAATTTTCAGCTAAAAAATAGATAAAAGATAAATGTCTTCTCCCATATATCCAAATTTCTTCATAGGAAACAAATGAATTTAAATGTTGTGTTTATCCAAATTCTCCCCCTTTTTGTGATATCAAAAAGAATGAAAAATTACGGATTTGAACACATTCAATATTGCAATGAACTATAAGTAAATTCTATAATTAACTGTGTATGAATAAGTGAATTTGTTATACTGGCTAACTTAATCATAAATCAATAAACAACAAAACAAAAAAGAAGTAAGAAAAGAATTTTCATTCACAAGCTGTTATATATAAATGACTGTGATATACAGAGGAATCAAGGTTCATGGATAAGACAGGGAAAAAAAAGAGTGTCTATCTCCTTTGAATCGCGGTCTTGATCTCTGTACACTATTCTCTGAGCCTCTTCATCATCCCATCTCCTAACTTGATGATAAGATCTCTGTTCTCTTGAGTCATATGAATATCTTCAATCAAATTAACTCTGAAAAACTCATGCATTCTTTCTTCTTTTTCAACAAAAAGAGCCAGTTTCTCTGATAACTGATTCAACAGAATCCTAATCGGTTGCTCTCCAGATGTCAACTGATCCACTAAAAATTTCTGATTATCTAGCAAAACTGACAAAGGGGCACTATTACACTGAAGATCGTGTAATCTATCACTCATATTGCTCATTGCTGCAGTAATTGCTTGAAATCTCCGAATCAAATCAGGTGAAGAGCCTGATCCACTTACAGCATTGTTTGCAACAGACTCAAATTTATTCTCCATGTAAATCTTCATCTCAGACAAATCATCTTTCTTTACCATCTCTGATTTTAACTGATCAACAACATGCAACATATCAGTCTTAAACAAATCTACTTCCTGTCTTGAAACAGTATATTCTTTCAGCTTCTGAAACTTCAACTGCTCTAAATTCAGAGAATTTCTGAGACTAACATTCTCAGATTCTAATTGAGAGATATGCTTGTACAACTCAACAACTTCTTCTTTTCTCGAATCAGGGGCACCCTGTGATCTATTCTCATGTTCAGAAATAAGTTGATGAGGCAGGGCAAGAGGTAAAGAATCTGCATCTGACTGTTCTTTGTCCTTGTCCTGACAAGGTTGATCCACTGAACTAGCTTTTGAAGCCTGAAACTCTTCCACTGAAAAATCTTCCTGAAGTACCTCTGTATTAGCTTCAGAAGTATGTTCATCACGAACAGTAGTCTCTCTAACTTCTACTGAATGGTCAAGAACAATATTTTCATGTAAATCTTGAGGTCGGGCCACTTCTTCACCAGGCACTGCCTCCATAAGTTGTTCTTGTGGAATTACTTTTTCAACAGCCACAGCAGCAGATTGAGGTTCTTTTTGGATTTCCGGTTGAGCTGCTGGTTCCTCTATCGGTACAGTCTGCTCCACAACAGCTTCTCTCACAAATGAATAAGAAATTACCGGTTCAGAGGATTTCAAGGCAGGAGAGATAATTTCTTCATCAATTGACCTCTTCCTTCTAGATTGAAGTCCCTCTTGACTTCTCTCTTCCTCAACTTCCTCCATCTCAAAGCGAATTCTCCTTGCCACTGTACTAACCCTTGATTCTGCTTGTCCCTCCTTGGACTTAGCCGGTTGAGCCTGAGCACTCTCCGAGTCTTCCTCAGCTCCAACAGGTAAGAGTTTTCCTTTAATTGTGCTCCAGAAGTATCCTACTTTCCTCAAAGTTCCAGCATTAAAAACATTACTGTGGTGACATTTCACCCCAGCATCTACCAATCTGATCATTCCTCTTTTATGCAAAAACAAAGAAATGAACCTTCCATAAGGGAAAAAGGTCATTCTTGCTTCACTCTGACAGCAGTATCTCAGATATCTTATCATAAACCGAGGAAAATTAAACTTAATATCACACATCAGAAGATACATTATGTACATGTCAGGGTATAGGATTTTCTCCATCTCAGCCATCCTTGGTGCTAAACCAGTCTGAACAAATTTTACCAAGATTTTCTGATCAGGCTCCAAATCTTTAATAAACATTTTCTTTATCACTCTGGTTCCAAACAGAAAAGACATAATGTCTTCAAACTTATGTACAGAATCTCCAATATTCCGTAAATCGAAATGAAAAACTCCTTCATGAGGGCAGTTAAGAATTTGACTTATCTCTACAGATGATATGGAAAAGTCCTTATCCTCTATTTGAGCCAATAAACTATCCTCCGTATCTCCAAGGATAAACTGAATAGTTCTAAAGAAATGTCTCATTTCTGCCTCATATAGAAACTCAGAATTTTCACTATTAAAAGCTTGCTCAAGGCTTTGAAACGACAACGCTTGCTTCAACAGTAAATTAGTTTCAAACAGCCATTCTAAATCTATGACTTTACCTTGCAGTATTTTCCGACCAACTACTTTAGGTTTCTTTGCAGCACTGCTCTCGGCTTCATCTGGACGCTTAGTCTTTGCCATTCCAACAACGATTTCTGAAGGTTCGTAAGTTTAGGGTTTGAAGATTCAGAAAAGGGTTTTGGAGCAGATGTGCGGTTTTAGGTTTTCGAAAGGGTTTCCGAAAAAGGTGAAACAGTTTAGAAGGTGAAACGGTTCTGACAGCCTTGATTCCCGTGTAATCACTAATCATTACTTTTATTTAAAACAAAATAAAATTACTTATAGCGGGAAACAGAAATTAAGCAGAATTCGAAAACAGAATAAGATAAAAAAAAAAAATATTTAAAATTAAATAAACCTAACTCCCCCTTAATAAATTCAAACCTTGCCGTGGGAAGTGGTTTAGTAAAAATATCTGCTAATTGATTTTCTGTATTTACAAATTCTAAAAATATATCCTTTTTAAACACATGATCTCTTAAAAAGTGATGTCTTATATCAATGTGCTTAGTTCTAGAATGACTAATAGGATTTTTTGAAATATTAATTGCACTAGTATTATCACATAAAATAGGTGTATTATTGAAATTTAATCCAAAGTCCATAAGAGTGTTTTTCATCCACAACACCTGTGCACAGCAACTACCTGCAGACACATATTCTGCCTCGGCTGTTGACAGGGCAACTGAGTGTTGTTTCTTACTAGACCATGATACTAAAGACTTTCCTAAAAAGTGACATGTTCCTGAAGTACTCTTCCTATCTAATCTACAGCTTCCAAAGTCAGCATCTGAATATGAAATTAAATTAAAATCAGAGGTTTTTGGATAAAGCAGAGATTGATAAATAGTACCTTTTAAATATCTAAAAATTCTTTTAACATCAGTTAAGTGGGATTATTTGGGATTTGATTGAAATCGAGCACAAAGACATACTGAATACATTATATCTGGTCTACTAGCAGTAAGATATAACAAACTACCAATCATACCTCTATATAACTTGTTGTCCACTGATTTTCCAGTTTCATCCAAATCAAGTTTTATATTAGTACACATAGGAGTTGTAAATGTCTTGCTGTTTTCAAGTCCAAATTTCTTAAGTAAATCAGTAATGTATTTGCATTGATTTAAAACATTTCCAAAATCTTTTTGAAATATTTGAAGACCCAAAAAGAAATTTAATTCTCCCATCATACTCATTTCAAATTCTTTTTGCATTAATTCTGAAAATTCATGACAAAGAATTTTATTGGTTGATCCAAAAATTACATCATCAACATAAATTTGAACCAACAAAACATTATTTTTCACAGTTTTCTTAAAGAGTGTTGGATCTGCTAGTCCAACAGTAAAATCATTTTTCAAAAGAAAAGAACTTAGTCTTTCATACCAAGCTCTAGGTGATTGTTTAAGGCCATAAAGAGCTTTAGTAAGTTTGAAAACAGAATCTGGTTTTTGAGAATTTTCAAAACCAGGAGGTTGCTCAACATAAACTTCCTCCATTAAATAACCATTTAAAAAGGCAGATTTAACATCCATCTGAAATAATTTAAAATTCATATAAGATGCATAGGCTAAAAGGATTCTAATGGATTCTAACCTGGCTACAGGTGCAAAGGTCTCATCATAATCTATTCCTTCTTCTTGATTATATCCTTTAGCTACTAATCTTGCTTTATTTCTAGTTATTATCCCTTGATCATCCTGTTTATTCATAAAGACCCATTTAGTTCCTATTACTGGATAATCATGTGGTCTTTCAACTAATTCCCAAACCTTATTTCTCTTGAACTGGTTCAATTCATCCTGCATTGCTATTACCCAGCTCTCATCATCTAAGGCTTCTTCTATGGTCTTAGGTTCTTGTTGGGATAGGAAAGCAGAGAATTCAACTATGTTTTCAAAGTTTCTTCTAGTTTGAATACCAGTATCTAAGTCACCTATCACAGATTCTAAAGGGTGATTCTTTAAGGTTCTAGACTGTCTAGGCATTACATTCAAAGGTTCTTCAGTGTCATGTTCTTCTGAACTGGACTAAATTTCTTTTATATCATTTTCAAAATCATTCTTTAAATTCTCAAGTCTCATGTTTTCATTAGAATCAGGTTCATCTATTTGTTCTATCCTTTTCTCAAAAGGATCAGATTCATCAAATTTCACATGAACTGATTCTTCAACAATCCTTGACTTTTTATTATAGACTCTATAAGCTTTGGAGGTTGCAGAATATCCTAAGAAAATACCTTTATCAGATTTTGGATCAAATTTACCAAGATTATCTTTGGTATTCAAGATGTAAACCTTGCATCCAAAAACTTTAAAGTAATTTACTTTAGGTTTTCTGTTATTCCATAGTTCATAGGGTGTCTTTTTCAAAATAGCTCTTATTAAAATTCTATTCATTATATAACAAGCTGTATTAACAGCTTCTACCCAGAAATATATAGGTAGGCTATATTCATTTAACATAGTTCTAGCCATTTCTTGAATAGTTCTATTTCTTCTTTCTACAATCCCATTCTGTTGAGGTGTTCTTGGAGCAGAGAAGGTGTGTTTAATACCCATGTTTGAGCAAAAGGAATTAAATTCCTGGTTCTCAAATTCTCCAACATGATCACTTCTCAATGAGATTATATTAAAACCTTTTTCATTTTGAATAGATTTACAAAAACCTTCAAATAAACTAAAAGCTTCACTTTTAAATTTCAAAAAGAAAATCCAAGTAAATCTAGAATAATCATCAACTAATACATAAACATATAATTTACCAGCTAAACTTGCTACTCTTGAAGGTCCAAACAAATCCATATGGATAAGTTCTAGAGGTTTAGTTGTAGCAACTTTATTAACAGATTTGAATGATGATTTGTGTTGCTTGCCAAGCTGACATGCATCACAGAATCTGTCATTTTCAAATTTGAGACTAGGCAAATCAGAAACTAGATGTTTCTTAGATAATTTATGTAAAGCATATATATTGCAATGACCAAGTATTCTATGCCAGATCCAAGATTCACTTATATTAGCAGTTAAGCAGTTTACTTGTTGTTTACACAAGGAATACAAATCCAAAGTATAAACATTATCAGTTCTGGGTGCTCTAAACTTAAACAGTTTATCTTTAGAAACAGTACAACTATTGTTAGTAAAATCAACAGTGTATCCATCATCACAGAGTTGAGAGATACTTATCAGATTGTGTTTTAACCCTTGTATATAAAGTACTTTGTTGATTGAGACTGTCTCTGGATCTCCAACTGTTCCAATACCAATAATATTTCCTTTGGCATTGTCACCAAAGGTGACAAGTCCTCCTTCCTTTCGAGTAAGAGAAGAGAAATTAGCTGAAGTTCCACTCATGTGTCTTGAGCAGCCACTGTCCATATACCATATTTCTTTCTTTCTTTGGTGACCTGCTACCTGCAAAGACATTCAAACAAATTGCTTTGGTACCCATATTTTGTTGGGTCCAGGAGTGTTAGCAAGCAGTGATCTGGGTATCCAGATTTGCTTTGTTTTCTTAAAATTGATTGAATCATATAGATCGTTGGAAATATAAGCTTTCTTAATTCCACATATTTGAGGTTGTCTTAGAAAATAGTTTTTAGCTATATGACCTTTTGTTCCACAGAAGTTACAAATAACCTGTTTAGTGCTAGGAACAAAATAATTTTTGTATAACTTAGGTTTTTCTCCTTTACTTCCAATTCCAAACCTTTCCTTTTTAATTACAGTTTTTCCAAGTATCTCATTTAAGGTGTTTTCTCCTTTTGTAAAAACTAATGCAGCCTTTTTATAAGATTCTGCTTCATCCTGTAGAGTTTTTATTTTTGATTCAAAATTAATTTTATTTGAGTCAGCAGAGTTGTATTTGTCAATTAATTCCTTATGTTGTTTTAGCAAAGTATTTCTCTCATCTGAAATAGCTTTTTTCAAGTTCTTTATAGATTTATATTTTTTAAATAATGAGTCATACCTTTCTTCAAGCATATTGCAGTAAGCTGCAAGTTTTTTATTTGAGAAGCTTGTTTCAGAGTTTGATTCATTATTTGAGTCAGAGGAGTAGTATGAGTGTACCTCATCAGTTTCAGCCATGAAACACATATTTTCTTTTAAATTGGCTTCCTCCTTCTCTGAGCTTGATTCAGAAGAATTACTTGAGTCTTCAGAAACACTCAAAGTAGCTTTCATAGCTTTCTTGTCTTTCTGTTCATAATCATCTCTTTTGAAGAATTTCTTCTTCTTTGCATCTTTCAATTTTGGGCAATCCGGTCTGATATGTCCCATCTTTTTGCATTCATAACATCTCACTTCCTTGCTATCCTTTTTGAAGGATTTCTTGAAGTCTTTCTTCTTACTGTAGAACTTTATGAATTTTCTGGCTAGCTGAGCCAGTTCTTCATCCGAATTTGAAGAATCAGAGCTTTCTGATTTAGCACTTACTTCTCTGTTCTTCATCTTTCTATCCTTTTGTTGAGAAGTCACTTTCAAAGCAGTATTTTCCCTTTTTATGTAGACTTTATGCTCATTTAACTCATCTTGAATTTCAGCTTCGTACATCATCAATGTACCAATCAGTTCTCTCATAGTTAGATCTTTAACAGAAGTTGATTGTCTGATTGCTGCAGAGATTCCATTCCATCGAGTAGGAAGTACTCTCAGTACCTTCAACGCTTGATCAGCCTACTTGATTGGTTCTCCTAGAGCTGTTATATTATTGACAATTTCTTTCAATCTTCCATTCATCTGAGTGATGCTCTCTCCTTCAATCATTCTGAAAGTATCGAATTTTAACTTAGCAGTTGCATATCTCATCTGTCTTACATTATCTGTTCCTTCATAAGAAACAGCTATTGTTTGCCACATTTCATATGCAGTCGGGCATTGAGATACTCTGTTAAATTCATCTGGTCCTAGACCACAGATTATTGCATTCATAGCTTTTGAATTTATGTCATACTCAGCCTCTGTAGCAGCACTCCATGTATCGGGATTTTCAGGAATTTCATAGGGAGTCAGAATCTTTGAATAGACTTTGTAACCAAGATTTTTCAGATAAATAATCATACGTGATTTCCAGCAGCCATAATTATCTCCATTAAAGTAAGGTGCTCTGACCATTGACATTCCCTCTCTCATATCAGCCATGATACACTATGTATAATCTTTAAATACTTCTAGCTTGATAAGACTTTAAAAAATAAGAAGCTCCTCCTTTGATACCAATTGTTGGATCTGAATCTACGGATTACACACAAGAGGGGGGTGAATTGTGTCTTTTCAAAATTATTACAATCTCTTCACTTTAGACAAATTCTGTCCACTATGCTTTTGCACGATTAAATATGCAGCGGAAAAAGTAAAAGCATGAACACACAGATGTATAGTTGTTCGGGGAACAGAAGGCCCCTAGTCCACTCCACCAACGCTCAAATCCACGAGCTTGGCGATTTTCACTATCTGGTCCTCGTTTCCACAGACATGTTCACAACTGAGTACAGGCAGTTGACACATTTACAAGATTCAGGCAAACACAGCCTTCCTGGTTCAAACACGAACCCACACAGCTTAGAACGAGAAGCTGATCACTCAAAAATAAAAAAGGGTTTCGATAAAGAAAACACTTCTCCAGTTGTTCTTCACAATTGCAACAGAATGCAATTGACAGTAGATAGATCGTTGTCTTCAGAAAATAAAGATCTGTAATCAAAACAGTTCTGAGTCGATCCAGTTGCAATAGATATTACCAGAAACTTCACAACTTCAGCAGCAATAGATTCACAACAGATAGTCGATGTAGAACACGTGAATCTGCTATCAAGATATTCCTTCGGTAATAAAGGTTTTACACTTCTTCTCGATCACCAGAAAAGAACGCCTTTACACAGTCTCTGTTTCTTGCTCGTTAAAAGATCAATATATATATTTCACACACTTTTCTGTGTATATATATATATCCGAAGTTTCCAAGATAGAACATATATATTCAAATCTGAGAAAATCTTCCGCATAAATAGATCCATGAAAATCTCCTTTAGATTCGCGATATTAAATGAAATAACAGAGCCGTTGTAACTCCCCTGAAGAATCGGCATAAAAAGATCCGTTTAAATCAATCAGTAATCCGTTGAAAATCGTCTTTGATTCAGTCAAAGTCGTACTTAAGAATCGGCTCGAAATCCGCTTAATAATCCGCTTGTTTGACCAATTCAAAAGGAAAAATCGTCTGTCAAAAATATCCCGACGCCAAACGTAGGGTTGATGACGTGGCTCCAAACGTAGGGTTCACAAACATAAGGTTCACAAACGTAAGGTTCAGAACGTACATACTTTCTCTTCAGCATTCAAACGTAGGGTTGATCATCCATACTTTGTCTCACTTCAACTCTCCAAAGAACGTACGGTTGATTATAAAAGTAAGGTTGATGATCCATACTTTTGAGAAACAAACTCAACACTGAAAACTAACGTACGGTTTCTCTTCCATACTTGTCCAACAACAAAAACGTAAGGTTCCTTCCAAACGTAATGATCTTCTTCCATACTTTTCAACAACGTAAGATTCATTAACCATACGTTTCAAAATAACGTAAGGTTCCTTAACCATACGTTTCTTTTAACATAAAAAGTAAACTTTTCATCCATACGTTACGTTCATCAACGTAGGGTATGAACAGTGATTCCAGTACGCGCTAAAATTGATCTTGCGCTACAGTGATTCCAGAACACGCTAAAATTGATCTTGCGCTACAGTGATTCCAGAACACGCTAAAATTGATCTTGGAATAAATGAAGTATGAAATCTCGTTGTATGAAATAAATAAATAAAATAAATTCTTGCAAAATACTCAACGAAATAATTAGTAAATAATTAAGGGTATTTGTGAGCATCAAAATCATCAGAAAGAGACAGAGTATTATTTGAAATAATCTCCCCCTTTAAAAAACATTATTTTGAATTGTTTGAAAACAATACATTGCTCAACAATTCTCACATATCAAACTTCAGGGTTACACATACTAGAAAAATTATTCCAAAGTAATCCTATCATTAATACATTTAAACATATCATCATCAATAGATCCAACATAACTCTTCAATTCCTAGACATCTTAATCATCAAACATTATTCATGATCCTTTATCCATGTTTTTACATATTATTATTTTATACTTCTTTCATAGAAAAAAAATCTTGCATAATGTCTTAAGATTTTAGTAATGTCAAAACATGAGATAAGAAATAATCCATACCTTTCATAGGCCATTTTCAGTTTCCTCATATTCAATTGGAATGGCATTAGGAATTGGTAAACATATATTTATACAATCCTGCTAATCCCATTCTATAAACTTCTTCATAGGAAATATATTTTTATAATGACCATGCACACCACATTTAAAACATTCAATTGATCCTTCAAAAAGAACTTTTTTCCCTTTCTTGGAGTCAACTGGATGCTTCCTTTTTACATGGCAGGCTATTACTTTACGACCTTCATTACCACATCTAAAACATCTTCCCATACCTTTGAATAATTTTCTTAAGTGTCCCTTTCCACATCCTTGACACATAGGTTTTTGAATATACTTATATTTATGATTATTACCTAAACTTCCGTAGGGATTTGTTTCTCACATATAAGATATCTTATAAAAATCACCAAGGTTCTGGTGGTCAATCGTGACTCTAGATAGTTAGTTGAGAACAATCACAAGAGTTCTCATTACAGCTCCTATTTCATTCGGTTGCTTATTCATAAAACCATCACAGTTTTCTTCACATCTATTGTTACTTTGGTGCCTGATAGATCCATCAATTTATTAAATCCAAAAAGGTCAGTGTGAGCATATCAGTAAAATCATCATATACTATCTTATGAGGAGGGTAAACACTAATATATACTTATTCATGTTATCTTAAACTCATTCAATTTATCAAAAATAACTATGACTCTTTATAATATTATAACCATTATGGTTATGTCACTTATTCTTAAATAACACCCTAACCTCTAAAGTTATCTAAACTGACCTATGATACCAACTATAGGGGCCCAACCTTAAACATTACATAATTTTGAATTAAGTTAATAATTCACATTGAGCACCATTTTAGGTTTATATCTTTAGATAATTAGGTCATAACTTATATATAAAAACTTGAATATTACATATAGACACTTCTACTCAGTATCCATTTTTTTCATAAAATAAAAACTGTTAAAAAAATAAACATGTTTAGTTCCATGTTTTAAACAGAATAAATTTTCCTTGATCCCATTCTTGACCCTATTCTACTTTAAGTCCTATGAAAAATATTTCAAAAACTTGGGATGATCATAAAAATCTTAGTAAGGGATACATATAGAAGGAAAACTGTTAGTTTTTAAAACAACATGTAAACCATGAATACTTTGTCATAAAGTAATACTTTTCACCCTTAGAGAAGTTGCAAAAACACTTCACTGAATATAAGATCACTGCTGACCCTTTTTTGTATCCAAAATATTACCATAAAACCCATATAAAGCAACATATAACATATAAAGGTAATCTTGGGATATAATCACACTAAAATGGAATAACCATATGGTCGACTTCCACAAATCATTCTTACAAATGGAATATCCATACGACCGACTTCCATACCCAATGCATTAGAGGTTATAATGTAACCACCCATCCTTGGTTTATCATGGAACCACCATTCATTTAGTTTAACACATAACCACCAGTCATTGATTTATCATGTAACAACCCGTCAAATGTATAAGTACGATTACATAATCATAACACATAAAATATTGAAAATATTAACATTTTAGTAATAACATTTAATTTTCAATCACAAAATATAATTTCAAGATATTGAAATACTCAATCCATTTCAAAAAAAATTTTCAATACCAAAACACTTAAAAAGGAAATAAGAGATTTCTTTTCCTTTTAAAAACATTGAGGCTTATAGAGGAAGCCAAATAACGATTACGGTGACGGAGAGGTCATTGTTGCCGCATATGTTAAAAAAAATTCTTTTGTCTTTTAGTAAAATGATTCATAGAAAAAATATTCCCTTTGAATGAAAGTAAAAGTCAAAGGGTTTTATTATACACTATATAAAATAAAAAGGTATATATTATCGAAATATGCCTCAATGAAAGGAGATTGAGACGAAGTCTCTTACAATGATAAATTTGAAAATAAAATAGATCTATAATGTGTATTCACTATAAGTACACACAAAGAAATTATAAATAAAATATAGGATAGAAAAATTCATTTCTCACATAGTCATAACATTACATAATCAAGAAGTAGAAAATTAACCCAAAGAATGGAAATTGGGTTACGAAGTTCCCTTACCTCGTGCCCGACTTGACTCGTTCGTTCTTTAATTTCATGAATAATAAAATTAAGTTAATTTATTCTTTATTAAGAAATTTTTTAAATTATATTATTCCTTTTATATCAGTTATCACCTTGCTATAATAATCATATAATTATTCAAGTTCATATCGGTCATTTTTTCGATGTTTGGTACTTGTGTCAAAAATGAACTGATTATAATTACAAATTGTCCATGTGATCAAAAGTATATTATCTATAGAATGATATTAATGATTTAGATATCATAAATATCATATATATATATAGTAAATATGTATTTATAATAGTATATAACATTTAGATATAATAAATGAAATGCACCGTTCATGGAGACGGTAAGCCGTACGTACGCATGAACGCTACTTTCATTTATTTTTCATATTTAAAGGAATGAAAAATAAATTATACATAGGTATATTATAATTAAATTATAATATATATGTTATATATGTTACATAAATTCATTAATTCCATCCTTTATATTTTCTATGTATAGCATGAATGAGTCATATCACTTTGAGGGGGCGGTAGTCCGCACTTCCTCAAATGAAATTATCATATTTATACAACATGAAAAGCATAAAGGTATGTTATAAATGAGAATTATAGAAGAATATATATAAAATAAATATCATATACAATTACAGTTCCATCATAACATCCAACATAAGTGGTGGTAGGAGAATATTGAACAATCATCGTTTTGTCAGGCAGTAGTTTTTTTCCACAGAAACAATATGTTCTATACCCATTAGACAGAGGTGTGTGTAAGTGTAGTTCAAATATTTCTCATAAAAAAAACATAGTATAATTAGGATACTGGTGTTGTTATATAAAAAAATAATAATAAGATCATAGGGAGTAGAGAAGGAAAACAATAGAAAGGAACTTGAGAGAAGATGTTACCTCAAATCAGGTAACTTCTTTTGATTTGATCCAAAGGGATTTCTTGAATTGCCTTCTGCCCAAGGTAAGGCTTCTAGGAAAAATAAAGGGATGTTGGGAAATTATTAGAGTAGATTTTTGATGAGACAAGAGTATTGAGAGGTGTGAGTAATGGGTTAGAGGTGGTGTCCTTTTATAAGAGGGAGGAGGGACACTTTAGGAATGTCTTGAAAGTATTATTTTATTATTAATTTATTTTCAAATTATAATAATACCAAAGTGATATATTTTGAAGATCAGATAAGGATGGGTCTAAATACTCTCATAAAATGGGTTTTAGAAAATTTTAGATCACAAAATTAACCCTATATTTTAGCTTTAACCCTTAGCAAACTTATTTAACTTGTACCATGTCTTCTTGTATATTCATAATATATGGTTACTATAGTTACTATAAAATGAAAAGAAACAAAAAAATGGACCATTAATGAAAATTTTAACATAATATATGTTAGTTGGATGAATATTATATTTTTAGGACTAATATATCATTTAATAAAATATTAATTGATTTTAAAAATCATTTATGTCAATTTTTATACTATTCATATCATGACTTTTTAAAAATCCATAACAACTTGATTCATTTGATAAACTTAATTAATTCAAATATAAAAAGTAATAATCATCCATAAAATTCGTGTATGGCATAAAAAGATTCAAAATGATTTTTTTTATATTTATAATATCATTTATTTAAATGTTTCATTAATAAGGTAATCACTACATCACCATTGTTTCATAAATAAATTTATTTATTTGATGTATTAAAATTATAAATAAAAGAACATGATGTAGAAATATTTTTAGCTTTCTAATTACTATTTATAGTCTAATATATCACTTATATAACCCCATATATTTTTTTTAGTAAAAGATACATGTTTAGATTATATTTTCCTTAACTTTAGATTAAAAGTAATTAAATGTCATTTTCACACACAAGTGGCTCCATGGGGTCCTAAAATCAACCCAAGGATGAAAATGGTCGAACATATATCATAAAATAGGGTTAGGACATGTGTTAGGTTAATTTAATATTATTATAATATTATTTTTTACCCTTATTTACCAAATTTACCCTTTAACCATGGTAAATAAAATATTTACTGAAGTTACTATTCATAATGTCTAAAAATAAAAGGTACATATTTTCACAATTTGGACCTACTGATTCCAAATATGGAATCCATTTTTCTAAATTCAAAACTCAAAAGTTTCATAAATTAATTTAAAATTAATTCCCATTGTCAAAACCAAAAAGTGTGTTTTTAAGAAATAATAACTATCAAAAGTTAGACATATGTTTATGTCTAATTATAAAGTGAAATTACTTACAATGAACAAAATTGGATTAAATGGTAAAAAAATAATCTAATTAAAATTTAAAACCAATTAAAAAGATAATCTAACCATATAAATAAATCATATGAAAAGACAATTTTGACTTAAAATGCAGTATTTTCACTATTAATTAAAAAATGAACTTTTTTAGAAAAATACCAAAAATTTTTCTAAAGTAAATTTTGATGTCCTTTTTCTAAATAAGAAGTTTATTTTTTCAAATTTAACATATAAAAGTGAAAAAAAATATATTTAAAAAGGGTTTTCCATTAAAAGGAAATAAATCAACCATTCAAAGAATATTAGAGTATTTCCTGCTTAAAATCGGATTTATTATTATTTTAAGCCTCTAAAATTTATTGGATAAATGTAAAGACATTTAAAAACATGTGTAATAATAATATAGTTAGTTATGTTCATTCCCAGTAATACAATGGCTATTCATTAACTACCATTCAAAATAATAATAATATTATATTATTTTTTGGTATAACTCAAAGTTGTGTGCAACATAAAATTTCAAAGAAACCCATTGTTGCGTATTGAGTATGCTATCTAAAAAAGTGTCATATTTAACATAAAATTAATATCTTATTCATAAATATTAATATATATGAAAAATTATTATTCTATAAATACCTAGTTCGTTACAATATCTCAGTTTTGTATCCAATGCTTACTGAAGGATTCTTCAAAATGTTGAGGTAAACCTTGAATCTTGATCTGATATAATATAGAGTGAAAATAAATGAATTATTACTAATTACCTTATATATATCTTGGCATATTATTCAAGAGATAAATATTACCTGATAACATTGAAATTTTCCAGCTTTGTTAAGTGATTGACTACTACCCAGATGGCATTGTTGCCTTTAGGTGTCCTAGGGATTCCTATGATGAAATATATAGTTATTTTTCTCATTTCCATGCTGGTATGGGAAATGGTTGCATCATACCCTTATAATCATGTCATTCTTCCTTAACTTGTTGGTATACCAAGCATTGAGATACAAACTCTGCAATCTCCCTCTTCATGTTTCCCACCAGAATCCTTGCTTAAAATATCTATACATATTAGAGAAGCATGAGCTATGTGCATCATCCAGAACTTACCCATTTAGTTATATTTTTTATGGGACACATATCTATATTCGAAACCTTATATATTAATCTTTAGGAATTTTTAACTTTGGAATATTAACTACCATCTTATAAATAAACTCATTATCTTTTTGGGACTACTCGATTCCCTCAATAATATATGGTTGAACAGTTATTTGATCAAGGTAGGACAAAGATTGTAACGAACCAATTTTTTTAATGGAAATTCCCTTCTTATATTTATGTCATGAAAACACAACATAATGAACTACTAAGTGATAAGTGACCTTTAAACATAACTTTTTCACTTATATGCTTTGAATTTTGAAAATCCGACAAACACGGTTGTGTTCAAGATGATTTTTGGAGTTTAATGAAACAAAAATAATTTTCGGTGAATAGTAACATACCCTTGTGAATAGTAACATAACCTTATTAATAGTATTATGACCCTTATGAATAGTAAATCATCCAAAATAAGAGTAACCTTACCCATGAATAATTAAATAAAATTTAGACATCTTAGAAACTGACAATTTGACCTTAATAAACGTTTTGGTATTTTGTAAGTCATAAATAAATAATTATAATTAATTAATTAATTTAAAATAAAATTTATTTTTCCTAAAATGTATTCATAAATTATTTAATCAATATCTTATAGTTTTTAGATAATTTTATAAGACCTTACGTAATTTTTGAAAGCACTATAAAATCAGTTTTAATTTTTAAAAAACTATTTTTTTAAGTAAATTGTGATTTTAATTAAATATTAAATTAATAATATTTAGAAAATTATTTTTGAAAAAATTTACTTCATTTTTGGATTCTACATGTCAAAAAATGGTTGGGGTAAGTTTTTGGGATTTTTCTGAAATACTTGAATTTTTGATGAATAGTGAAATACCGTAATTTACAAAAATAAGCTAAATGAGCTAATTATAGAGTCATGTGTGATGTTCTAATGATGTAATCCCACTTGTTTAGGGATAAAATGATAAAATTACTATTCTTGGTCATTCAATACTCACTATTCCTTATCTTAGGGGAAATTAATAAACTAATGAATTTTATATTAAGGAAACCCCTCTCCCCTCCACTATAAATACCACCCTTCACACCCTCATTTCCTTACACCTCTCAAGATCGAACCCTTATCTAAAATCTACCCAAAAATCTTTCCTAGCCCCTCTCCCACCTCCAAGAGCTGATGGTCTCATCAAAATACCAATCCTAGCTTCTTTAAGGAGGCTCTCAAGAGGAGGATTTAAGAGGTAATTTTTCTCCCACTTCTCCTTTAATTTCCTTTCAAGTTCAAGTTCATTTCTTGATCTCTCCCCACCTATCTTCATCCAAATTGTATTTTAACTCCATTATTATACATATAATGTAATTTTATGATTCTAATTGGATATTATATCATCCAACCCCATTTCCCTCTTCCTTTTATTTTATTAAAGAGAACGTTGTTCGTGAGGTGTTAATTTATCACCTTCAAGAACGACATGCTTTCTTATTCCATTTCTACCTTCAGATCTGGTCATGAAACCATTTTTATGGTTGAAACAGAATATATTATATGTATTATGTCCTATTTAAATTTCTGTAACTGACTTGTGAACATATTACTAAGTGATAAATTAAAACAAGTTCATTGTGATCGAAAAACCGCCCAAATTAACCCAAAAAATCTTCATTTAATTATTATCTAATGATTAATCCACATGGATCTAATATAATTAATTATAAGATCATTAAAACTAATGTAATATCATTAATTACATGTAATAACATTTCTTTATTTTTACCCATGTTCTACCCGAACTTCAATTTAAGAATACAAGTGAACCACTCAAGAAAACCATAAAAACAAACATTCTCGAACAATGTTTTAAAATTATATAACGCATAAAAAGGAACATAAAATCACTTAATGAAACCATAATTAACCATATTAATGTACAAAATGTTATGTATTTCTAATTAATGAATATAATGTCATTATACAGGACATTAAAGAGAAGGAAGCATTCAGATACAAGGTAAGGGGAAATTATCGAACCCAATATTCATCCTCCGGGTTCTCCCTCTTTCACTCCATTTTGATATGTTTAATTATTAAAAATCATTTGTTAATCATTGTCTTTAATTTTCTGGGATATAAATGTTTTTCAATGGTTTTTATGTCAAACAAGATGTCTTCCAAAAGAACTCTTCTTTTAAGAACACCCCTTTTACTTCTCACTCAAAGTGGACGGTTCTTGTAACATGTATGCTATTCCCTCTTTATTTTGGGAGCCCAAAGCTTATGAATGTGTTATTATGATATGAAACCCATTCCTTTACATGGGTTAGTTATGTACATTTTCTATATGTGTTCTATGTGGAAAGCATGATGATGATTATGTTATGATGTGACGGGTGCACCCAGAATTATATAGCGCAATATGAATGTTTCAATGTGATGGGTGCACCCGGAATTATATAGAACTCCAATGCATTAGGTAAAATAATTAATCTCATGAGTAAATGTGAAATGATTTTTGAACAAGATTCTAGCTTGGTTCACAAGTATTTGTGGTAGTTAACCACTAAGATGTGATGTCTCATTTTTATGCATTGCCACATTTCAAGTCTTATATTTATGCTTCCTCTCATGTTCGTGATCTTTTTACCATGTTATGATTATGATAACCCTATGATATATTATTCTTATCTATCCTCTTACCGGGCTTCTAGATCACCCCTTTTGATGTATATCCTCATGTGGCTACATGTACTAAGGAGAGGACAAGTGCCAATAAGAATCTAGAGAAGGAGAAATTAAATAAATGTTTATGCTTGATGTTGTATTGGTTATGTATGGTCCTATTTTTCCCAAGATAGTAAACCTTTGGATACTCTATGTGTAATAATATTATGTTGTTTATCTTTAAAATGATGTAATAGTAATGTAAGAAAAGTTAGGGGTGCTATAGTTGGTATCAAAGGAAATGTTTAGTTAATTTGGGAACTAGGATTAGTGAACCCTAGAGAAAACCTCTAGCATGAGACTAAGTAAAAATATGCACACAAGATTATTTACATAGGTATCCCATATGTTATGTTTTTGGTATAAATTGTTTAAATTAATAAGTTATTCATGACTTGTTTACTTATGTTTTGTTCTAACCTTTTCTATTTTATAAAATTGTGGGAACCGGGAGAAATCAGGCCAACAACTCGTGTAAGGGCCAATGCAACGATTGCCCGAATGACATCCACAATGATTTGGGAGGTAGAGTTCAGAACTTCATGGAGATTCTTAACCAATTATCTCAGGTTATGAACAATAACCATAATAATGGGGAATTTCCTCCATCACCAAAGAGGGAGAAACTGGTTATCGAATGTTTTATGCGGCAACGACCACCGACGTTTAGTGGATCTTCCGATCCACTAGTTGCGGAATAGTGGGTTAACTCCATGGAGAAGATCTTTTCTGTTCTTCACTGTTATGAGATGGAGAATGTGACCCTATCCGTTTATTATCTGGATGGAGAAGCTGATTAATGGTGGTCTTTGATTAAGAACACCAAGCCAAGGGAGGAAATTGAAGAGATGGAATGGGAAGACTTTAAGATAATGTTTCCTAATAAGTATTTCCCATGAACTCTTCGAACGAAGATGAAGAGAGAATTTATAGAGCTCAAAAAATAGAAGGAGAATCTGTCACAACCTATGAAGTGAATTTCACAAGGATTTCAAGGTATGCTTCAGGTTTTGTTATCAATAATGATAGCAAAATTGATAGATTCTTTAGTGTATTAAAACCACACCTTTAAAGGGTTCTCACAATTCGAGACTTTGGGAGTTATGAAGAAGTTGTTCGGTGTGCTCTAAAAGTGGAGATGGAGTTTGGAGAATGGTCCCATGGCTATGGTGAAAAGAAAATAAAGATGGAGTTTCAAGCTGGTGGATCTAATGACAAAGGTGGTAAGAAAAATCAACGACCCACATGCCAAAAATGTGGGAAGTTGCACCATGGGAACTTCCTCAAAGGAATGGGGAAATGCTTCAAGTGTGGAAAAGAAGGACACCATTCTCAAGAGTGTCAGAAAGACATGAAAAGGAAGGATAATGTAGCTGATGATAGGAGAGATCCACTCATGGTTCAATGCTATAACTGTAGGGAGATAGGGCACTATGCAAACCAGTGCACTAAACCTTGAGCTCTCAAGGGTAATCTGCATCAGCAGCCATTGAATCCAAAGGAACAAGGGAAGTCTTATTCCATCACTACTGTGGAGGTGGAGCATGATAATGAAGTCATACAAGGTACACTTCCTATTCACTCAATAATGTAAAAATTCTTATTTGATTTTGGTTCTACGCATTCATTTATATCTTGCAAGTTTGCTAGAACTATATAATCAAAGCCTCAAAACCTTGAAGTAGAGATATCTGTAAAAACACCAAGTGGTGAAATCATTGTAACCCAAGTGTTTGACTCTTCTCCTATTGGTATATGTGGGAAGATTCATCTGGAAAATCACGTAATACTTCCCTTGGTGGAATTCGATGCTATAATGGGAATGCATTGACTCTCGTTATATAGAGCACATATCAACTATCGGTAAAAGGAAATATCTTTTCATATTCCAAACCATCCCATGATCCTCTACAAATGCAAGGAAGATCATGAATCTCCTTTGAAAAATCATTCAATGGTGTGGGTGTTGATTCACTATAAAGAAGCATACCTCACCCAAATGGTTAAGTCGAAGGAAAGTGACAACCTTGAGGAAATGCCCATCATGAGGGAATACAACGATGTATTTCCCGAAGAGTTACCCAGAATTCCCCCAGATCGTGAGGTAGAGTTCTCAATTAAACTCATACCTAGAGATACTCCTATCTCAAAGTGTCCGTATAGGATGGCTCCCATCGAACGGGAGGAGTCAAAGAAGTAGCTGCAAGAGCATCTGGACAAAGGGTTCATACGCCCTAGTGCATCACCTTGGGGTGCACCAGTGTTCTTTGTGAAGAAGAAGGATAGAACAATGCGGCCGTGTATCAATTATCGGGAACTCAATAAGATCACCATAAAGAATAAGTATCATCTCCCAAGGATTGATGACTTGTTCGACTAGTTAAGAGGATCTCAATACTTCTCAAAGGTGGATCTTTGTTCTGGATATCATCAGGTAAAGGTGAAGAAGGAATATATTCAGAAGACTGCCTTCCGAAGAAGGTATGGGCACTATGAGTTTTTGGTGATGCCCTTTGGACTTACTAATGCCCCTAAAATCTTCATAGATTTGATGAATAGAGTCTTTAGACATTACCTCGACAAATTTTTGGTAGTGTTTATCAATGATATTATCATCTATTCCAAGAGCAAGGAGGAATATGAAGAACATTTAAGACTTGTGTTGGCGACATTGAGAAAGGAGAATTTGTACAACAAGTTCATAAATTATGACTTTTGGATGAATCAAGTCATGTTCTTGGGACATGTGATCACAAGTGAGGGAATTTCTATGGATCCTTCAAAGGAAAAGGCGATTGAGGAATGGCCCATGCCCTCTAGTGTCACAGAAATCCATAGTTTTCTTGGATTATCTAGGCACTACTGACATTTTGTGAGAAACTTCTCACGATTTTCAAGCCCGCTAACTAAGTTAACAAGGAACGGGGTAAAGTATGTTTGGATAGAAGAATGTGAGGGAAGCTTCAAGAAGCTAAAGAGAAGGATGATCACTGCACCTGTACTCACACTACCGAAAAGTGGAGAAAGTTTTGTTATATACAGTGATGCTTCAAAGAAAGGCTTGGGTTGTGTACTCATGCAAAATGATAATGTGATAGCCTATGCCTCATGGCAGTTTAAGATCCATTAGTAGAACTACCCGACACATGATCTAGAGTTCGCAACCATTATTTTTGCCTTGAAAATATGGTGGCACTACCTTTTTGGTGAGAAGTGTGAAATATAAACCGACCACAAGAGCCTAAAGTATATATTCACACAAAAGGAGATCAACATGCATCAAAGGAGATGGTTAGAGCTAATCAAGGATTAGAATTTATCTATTCACTATCATCCTGGAAAGGCGAACAAGGTAGCTGATGCTCTAAGCAGAAAAGAACCCACTACTCTATCCATGTTACAGATTGAGAAAGACCCTATCTTCTTGGATATGCAAAGGATGGATTTGGAAATCATAAGGGTAGGGGATACATACTACATTTACCAAATGATTGTGCAACCATCCATCCAGGAGAATATTAAGGAAGCACAAAGGGATGATGTGGAGATACAAAAGAGGGTGAATGTAGTAAAGGAAGGGAAGCTGCAGGAGTTCCATATCGATGATGATGGTGTGATTCGATTTGGAATGTGGCTTTGTGTTCCTTCATCACCTGGGATAAAGAAGGAGCTGTTGGAAAATGCAATAGCTCAACTTTCTCTATCCATCCTGGGAGTACCAAGATATACCGTGATCTCTAAGAACACTTCTGGTGGGATAACATGAAGAAGGAGATTACAGAATATATATCATGGTGCTTGGTATATCAGCAAGTTAAAGCTGAGTGACAAAAGTCCAAAGGTATGATACAACCATTGCCTATACCCATGTGGAAATGGGAAAATGTTACTATGGACTTTGTCACAGGTCTCCCGAAGACACCAAAGGGAAATAATGCAATATGGGTTGTGGCTGACCGACTCACCAAGACTGCCCATTTTATCGCTATTCGGGAAGACCTCTCGCTTGAACAACTTGCAAAGATATATGTGAAGGAAGTAGTGGGAATGCCCGGTGTTCCACTCTCAATTGTCTCTGACCATGATCCAAGGTTCACATCTAAATTCTGGAGGAGCCTTCAGAATTCTTTGAGTACTGAATTAAATTTCAGCACGACCTATCACCCCCAAACTGATGACCAATATGAAAGGACTATTCAGACTCTTGAAGATATGCTAAGATCCCACTCTCTAGGATTAAAAGGTGGTTTGGATCAACATCTCCCATTGGTTGAGTCCTCATACAACAATATCTTCCACTTGAGTATTCAGATGGCTCCGTATGAAGCTCTTTATGGAAAGCGATGTAGAACTCCAACCTGTTGGGATGAAGTTGGAGAAAGAAAGCTACTTGGACCTGATCATGTTTAAGAGATGACATAGAAGGTTCAAGTCATCTAGAAACACATCAAAGCTGCTCAAAGTCAGTAAAAGAGCTATGCTGACAACCGTCGAAGGGACTTGGAGTTCGACGTTGGATATAAAGTCTTCCTTAGAATATATCCATGGAAGAGAGTCATGCGATTTGGGAAGAAAGGAAAGCTAAGCCTAAGGTACATTGGCCCCTCTGAGATCCTTAACTGCATAGGACCCATGGACTATAGGCTTGCACTTCCACCAAATATGGCTCAAGTTCATGATGTGTTTCATGTATCACTATTGAGGAAGTACATACCAGACCCCTCACATGTACTAAACTCAGAGGTGGTGTAGTTGGAAGATGATCTCTCCTATGAGGAGCAGCCAAGAAAGATTCTGGATCCAAGAGATAAGGTTCTAAGCAACAATACAACCCATCTTGTCAAAGTATTGTGGAGGAACCATAAGTTTGAGGAAGAAACTTGGGAACCAGAAGAGGCAATGAAGGAGATGTACCCTCACCTGTTTGTGTAAAGTGAAATTTCAGGGGTGAAATTTCTTAAGGGGGGAAGAATGAAACGACCCAAAGTTTTTCAATGGAAATTCCCTTCTTATATTTATGTCATGAAAACACAACATAATGAAATACTAAGTGATAATTGACCTTTAAACACAAGTTTGTCACTTCTATGTTTGGAATTTCTAAAATCAGACAAACACGGTTGTGTTCAAGATGATTTTTGGAGTCTAATGAAACAAAAATAATTTTTGGTGAATAGTAACGTTCCCTTGTGAATAGTAACATACCCTTATGAATAGTATTATGACCCTTATGAATAGTAAATCATACAAAATAAGAGTAACCTTACCCATGAATAATTAAATAAAATTTAGACATCTTAGAAAGTGACAATTTGACCATAATAAACATTTTTGTATTTTGTAAGTCATAAATAATTAATTATAATTAATTAATTAATTTAAAATAAAATTTATTTTTTATAAAATTTATTCATAAATTATCGAATCAATGTCTTATAGTTTTTAAATAATTTTATAAGACCCTGCGTAATTTTTGAAAGCACTATAAAACCAGTTTTAATTTTTAAAAACTGTTTTTAAGTAAATTTTGATTTTAATTAAATATTAAATTAAAAATATTTATAAAATTATTTTTGAAAAAATGGACTTCATTTTTTGATTCTACATGTCAAAAAATGGTTGGGGTAAATTTTTGAGATTTTTCTGAAATAATTGAATTTTTGATGATTAATGAAATACCGTAATTTACAAAAATAAGCTAAATGAGCTAATTATAGAGTCTTGTGTGATGTTATGCTGATGTAATCACACTTGGTTTTGGATCACATGATAAAATTACTAATATTGGTCATTCAAGACTCACTATTCCTTTTCTTAGGGGAAATTAATAAACTAATGAATTTTATATTAAGGAAACCCCTCTCCCCTCCACTATAAATACCACCCATCACACCCTCATTTTCTCACACCTCTAAAGATACAATCCTTCTTTAAAATCTGCCCAAAAATCTTACCTATCCCCTCTACCACGTCCAAGAGCTTCTGGTCTCATAAAAAGACCAAGCCTAGCTTCCTTAAGGAGGATCTCAAGAGGAGGATTTAAGGGATAATTTCTCTCCCACTTCTCCTTTAATTTCCTTTCAAGTTAAAGTTCATTTCTTGATCCCTCCCCAACTATCTTCATCCAAATGGTATTGTAACTTCAGTATTATAAATATAATATAATTTTATTATTATAATGGGATATTATATCATCCAACCCCCTTTCCCCCTTCCTTTTATTTTATTAAAGAAAACATTGTTCGTGAGGTGTTAATTTATCACCTTCAAGAACGACATGTTTTCTTCTTCCATTTATACCTTCAAATCTGGTCATGAAACCATTTTTATGGTTGAAACAGAATATTTTATATGTATTATGTCCTATTTAAAGTTCTGTAACTTACTTATGAACATATTACTAAGTGGTAAATTAAAACAAGTTCATTGTGATAAAAAAACCGCCCAAATTAACCCAAACAATCTTCATTTAATTCTTATCTAATGATTCATCCACATGGATATAATATAATTCATTATAAGATCATTAAAACTAATGTAATACCATTAATGAAATGTAATACCATTTATTTATGTTTACCCATGTTCTACCCGAACTTCAATTTAAGAATACAAGTGAACCACTCAAGAAAACCATAAAAACAAACATTCCCGAACAATGTTTTAAAATTATATAACGCATCCAAAGGCAAATAAAATCACTTAATGAAAATATAATGAACCATATTAATGTACAAAAGGTTCTGGATTTCTAATTAATGAATATAATTTCATTATACAATACATTAAAGAGAAGGAAGCATTCAGATACAAGGTAAGGGGAAATTCTCGAACCCAACATTCATCCTCCGGGTTCTCCCTCTTTCACTCAAATTTGATATGTTTACTTCTTAAAAATCATTTTTTCATAATTGCATTTACTTTTTTGGGATATAAATGTTTTTCATTGGTTTTAATTTCAAACAAAATGTCTACCAAAAGAACGCTTCTTTTAAGAAGACCCCTTTTACTTCTCACTCAAAGTGGACGGTTCTTGTAACATGTATGTTATTCCCTCTTTCTTTTGGGAACCCAAAGCTTATGAATGTGTTATTAAGAGATTAAAACCATTCCTTTACATGGGTTAGTTATATACATTTTTGATATTTGTTCTATGTGGTAAGTATGATGATGATTATGTTATGATGTGACGGGTGCGCCCGAAATTATATAGTGCAATATGAATGTTTCAATGTGACAGGTGAGCCCGAAATTATACTGCACTCCAATGCATTGGGTAAAGTGATGAATCTCATGACTAAATGTGAAATGATGTGTGAACAAGATGCTAGCTTAGTTCACAAGTATGTGTGGTAGTTAACCACTAAGACATGATGTTTCATTTTTATGCATTGCCACATTTCAAGTCTTATATTTATGCTTCCTCTCATGTTCATGATCTTTTTCCCATGTTATGATTATGATCACCCTATGTTATATTTTTATTATCTATCATCTTACTGGGCTTCTAGATCACCCCTTATGATATATATCCTCAGGTGGATACATCTACTAAGGAGAGGAAAAGTTCCAATAAGAATCTTGAGAAGAAGAAATTAAATAAATGTTTATGATTGATGTTGTATTGGTTATGTATGGTCCTAGTTTGCCCAAGAAACTAAACCTTTGGATCCTCTATGTGTAATACTATTATGTTTTTTATCTTTAAAATGATGTAATAGTGATGTAATAAAAGGTAGGGATGCTATAAATATCCTTTTATTATTCCCATATTCATTCTTTTAATAGCCATGAAGATTGTAACCCTTGAAATCTTCATCATCGATAGAGTTTTTGGATCTTTTCTACTTAGAGAATATTCAACTTTGCTTGTTTTCTGAAAATTGGAATGGATTGAACAATCGTAATACTTAATCAATTATAACCACCTTTATTGGTGTATATTAAGCTCCTTTTTGTGAATATATACTTTAGGATTTTATGATCCATATATATTTCACACTTTTCTCTATAGTGGTAATGTTTCCAAATCTTCAATGTGAAGATCACTACAGCCAATTATAGATCATGAGTTGGATAGTTCTAATCATGGATATTTATTTGGTGGGATAAATAGGCTATCACTTTTTCATATTTTATGAGTACACAACCCAATCCCTTTTTGGACACATTACTATAGATCAAAAATTCATCCCCACTGCTGGGTAATATGAGCACAAATGAAAAGATTAGCCCCTTCTTCAACTATTTAAAGTTTTATTCACTTTCATCTGTTTAGAAAAACATGACTCCATTATAAGTAATCTTGGATAATGGGATTTTAAATCATGAAAAGTTTCTCAAAAATCAATGATAGTACCTAGAAAATAAAAAGAAACTATATATTTATATCACATATATTGGTATTATCCATCCTTTGATTTCCTATATTTTTGATATATCCACATATTTAACTTCATTGGTGATAAATTACCCATGAATGTTACTTAATCCAACCAAAACTCACATTTACTGTACTTTGAATATAAATTTTCCTTCTGAAAGGTATTCAGTACAATATTTAAATGCTCCCCATTTTCCTCCATGCTTTTGGAGTAGATATGAATATATTTTATAAATACTACCACAAATTTTTAAATGTAATCCCTAAAGTCTCTATTAATTAAGTCCATGATGATTTTTAGGGAATTGTTGAGTCCAAATGGAATCACTATGAACTTTTAGTTACTGTATCTTGTATGAAAAGAAGTATTGGGGATATCCTCCTTCTTTACCTTTACTTGATAATATCCTGACCAAAGATCCTCCTAAGATAAGTATTGTTCTCCATGTAGATAATTTAATAAGTCCTAAAACCATAGTAGATCATACTTTTTCTTTATCATGATTTTGTTGAGATCATGATAATCAATGAAGAGGTGAATTGATCTATCCTTCTTCTTAATGAAAAGGATTGGTGAACCCCACAGTGATGCAATTGGGTGTATAAACCATTTATATATATTCTTATGTAGTTGTTTCTTCATATCTTACATTTAAACAAAAACCATTATATATAGATTCTTATATATTGGAAAATATTTAATTATAAGTTCAATTGAGAAGTTAACCTCATGGATGAGAGTAATACTCGGAAGTTATTTGGGAAACACATCAGCATATTCGATTACAATGGGAATTTCATCAAGGATGATATTTTACTTAGTCTCAATAATTTGTGCTATATTTTTTCTCATAAGATGATAATATAATTTCTTGATATGATGATACCAAAATAGATTTATCCTCTTAATTACGCTTGTATATAATTAGGGGAGATTTGGGATACAAAGGGTGATTTTCTTCTCTTGAAAATTTATGTTGGCTCTATATAAAGAAATCCAATCCATGCCTAGAATAACATTGAATTACACTAAAGGGAGTATCATAAGGTTCACTAGGAAGTTTATCCCACAAATATGGACATGGTAGAAGTTATATACTTGGGATAAAACAATTGAATCATTTTCTATATTAACCAATAACTCAACTTCTATGTTTTTAGGTGGTGTTTGAATAGTTCTACAACACTTATATGATATGAAAGAATGTGTAGAACCAAAATTAAAAAGTGAATTATCTATTATTTAATGAATAACAACCTTAACCATCACCACTTTGTTGTTAGGATCCACCTCAGTAGTTGTGATGGAATATTCTCACCCTTTATCTCTAAGCCTTGGAGGTTATTTTCATTGGTTATCATTGAAATACCTTGGCTAAGGGAATTAATTATCATAGTGTACCTATTACTTGTAGTTGAAACATTAGATAATAGGATGAGGTTTAACCAGATCATTACTTTATTACTTCACATTGGTGGGTTTTTACCATAGAAAATCACTAGCTAGGTGCCCTTCCTTCCCCCACATAAACCATTTCCCTGTCCCCTTCAGGAAATTTTTGAGATTCTTCTTCCCACACTTTTGACAAGTGGGATGATGGAATTTCTTACCCCAATGATATCTTTCCATCATATCACTAGAATTAAAATATATTATCTATTTTTTGTCTCCATCCCCATGAGACCCTTGATACTCACTGATCTCCATTTTGACTTTGAGGGCACATAAAAAAATTTACTCATAGCTTTCAATGTCTTGAATAGCCAACAATTTTTATAGATTTTGCTTTATCCCACTAAAGAGCAATAAACTTTACTTTTGGGGGAAATTAAAAAGCTGGAGAAATATCATGTAAGTATTTTGAAGTTTTCCTCATATGGACTAATGGATTCATTTTCTTTTTACTTGATGCTAAACAAGTTCCTCTCTATTTTTAGTTGAAGAGTGTGAGGAAAATATTTGTTGAAAAACATTTTCCAGAATTCCTTTAACTCCATCACTTCGATCACCTCATAAGGATTATTATTTTTGACCAACATCCACCATTTATTAGATTATCCCTCTATATGATAAACAACTAGAATGAACTTATCTTGATCATATAATTTAATTATAGAGAAGATATTTTCAATGGGGTTGATCCATATCTCTGTGATTAAGGTATCAGAAGATGCACTAAAATTTGGAGGCCTTTGTCGCATAAAGGCCTCAATCACAACTTAAACTTTATTAGGGGTACTTGAGTGTTCGTCCCACTTTAGGTTTCTATTCAAAAAATTATTCAATTGAGAAATTATTTTCATGAAGTTCATGATTACCACTCCCATCAGGTTGGGCATATCATTTATTCTATAATCACATTTCCCCTCACATTGGTTGTTGACTTGGTTCCTCCTATTTCCACCCATTGAATAGAATAAAGGGAAAATTAGGGATTAGTATTTTAAAACTATTAAACACATAATTGGGAAACCATAAAAATTAATGTGATGAATCATAAATGACATATTTAATTTCACTTACAAATTTCTAGGTTTCAATCTAAGTTATCCATGATATATTTATTAACATAAAATCTTTTAGGAATATTTGTTACCTTAATAATGGTTCATAAGAAGATTGTGAATTTACCAAAGAATATCACCCAGGAGTGTTAAAACAGGTGTGAATCAAGGACCATTTTTATTCACCATATGATTATTGAGTCTATCTCAATGAACCCTTTTTAGGGTTATTACCCCTAGGTACATCTGTAAAAGAGTGAAAACCACTTATAGTATCCAGACATGGTTGTATTTTCTTAGAAACCACTTACTCTATACTTAAAAAAAAAATTGGTATATTTTCATATGTTTAGTCTTTTCCCAATGTATTTCACTAGAGTTTTCTAATATTAATCCCAAAAAATAACTAGCCATGGATTTGATACCAACTATGACAACCCATATTTTATTACACCTTAATTGATGATTTATTATAAAAAGGTACACATAATACAATCCCAAAAGATCATGAATCACAATGTATTTGGGAAATTAGGTACACAGGATAACAAATTACAATAAGAATATAGTTACATTATGGAATTTTTTTTAATATGCTCATAAAATTACATCATTCATCTAAAAATGCATGGGATAACTTGAGTTCAGACTTAAGAAAATGGTGATATATAAAGGCTTGTAAGGGAATAAAAATATCACTAAATAAGGTAAAGTGGTACATGTGAGACAAAAGTTATATCAAGGTAACATAAGACGGTTGAGAATCATAATCTTAAATAATGAGGCATGATAAAACATGATAGTATAAAGAAAACATAAGAATGTGGAAACAACATAAAACATAAAATAATAAACACAAGTTAAGGATAACCACCAAGACAAAATAACATAGTGTGATTAGGATAACCTCCCATGAACCATACATGGAATATCATGTGATATAAAAATTAACTAAATCAATGTAGGGATATATAATTCCAGGCCCACCCATCACTTTCATATCTTGTACATGAATAAGTGTTCCACATGGACCATACAAAATAAGGATGTATTTCATAAATTTTAACCCCATGATTAATGATTTCATGTAAAATAAATGTAAATACACAATCAATGAAGTATATGTATAATTAGGTGAATAAACTTGAGTGTAAATGGATATAGGTATTCACTATACAATTTTTTGGCATGGAAAGTCACAAGATAATTTTGGCAGCATAACATGTGTACATTAAGGATTATAGATGGGGAGAATGAGAGAGAAAATGGTATATAATTACTTTTTAATCATAAGTATAGTAATATAGATGTTTAAAAACATATATTGACTTGAAAAATTTGAAATCAAAAGGCACGACATAAAGAAAGTGCTTGAATAAAGAGAAGGAGAAGATCCCTTACCTTGAGAGGACGTTTGTAAAAGATTGAGAGGATCTTGTTAATAGATTGAGGGAACCTCGGTAGGGATATAAAGATGCAAGTTAAGAGTAATTTTGTTCTCCAAGAGTTTTTAGTGAAGAGTAAAGGGAGGTTGTGTGGGGTTTTATAAAAAAAGAGATGGGAATTCTTTATTAATCTCAAAACTTAGGTTTTGGACTTTATTTGATAAAGTAATCAAAACCAAAAACATTCCCATGATTTTCACTTGGTTTCTAAAAAAGAGGTATTTTTTTATTTTATAATTTTAAGAACCTAAATTATTAAAATAATACCCTTGGTAATGCAAAGATAAGTCATGTTCATAAATAATTGATTTTGAAACCTTAAAATACAATAAAGGTTTTTTAGGATTCATTTAGAATTCATAAAATTAATATAATAACTTCAAAAAAACATTATTTTAAAGGGTAAATATTTATTTGGTCATGGATACCTTTTATGTAATATATTACACCACTTATGGTTCATTATGATTTCATAATACACATAATATATTTATATCATATTTAATTTTGACCCAAAATTCGACTGTCTCTAAAAATTATGAAAAAATAACTATAGGATAATTTTCATATGATAATTCTAAAAATAATATTTATTTTATCCAAATAATTCTCTAATTATATTAATTTAAACTTTTAAATAAAAAAATCCATATTTATTGAAAAATACTCATTTTTAACAATAATAGTTTTCTGACCCTTATAAAATTTATTTTTGGCTTCATAAAATTATATTATAATTTATATTTAATAATAATATTTTATTAAAATATTATTTATTTCAAAAATTATTGAATTCATAAAATTTTTTTTTGATTGAAAATATATATTTCCCAAAAACATAATTGGTGTTTCATCATATCAAAATTTAATTTTTATTAAAGAAATTATTTAATCATTTAAAAACTAATATTAAAAAGGGTTAAATATAATCATTATTTTATTAAAATAAAATATAAAAATTCATACTATTATGGTCTAGATACATACTATTTATTACACTAGAAAATTCCCTAAGGGTAAAGTGTGTGATGGTGATATTTTCTTGGGATGGTTTAGTGTATAAGCTTTGGGCTGTGATCTCAATGAGTTTGAAATTATCCCATAAATGGTTTCATTCATGATTTAGTTTTTGAATATAGGTTTGGTCTTAGTCAATGGAAAATCCTAGTGATTCTATCTCCCTTAGAAGATCTGATAAATGGGCTTCATAGGGTAATATCCTACCAGTCGAGGCCATCATTAACTTCGTCTATGTGAATTAGACTCTATCATAACCCATAATATATAATAATCATAATATAATTGTATAATTGATATACTATCAATATTTATGATTCATAATCATCTTTTAAAATTTATAGGATGTAACTTATAATGTTCTAAAATAACCAAAGTAGTGCATATGTTTTCTATAACTTCATTTCTTAATAAGGAATTTATTCCTTCAAAAAGGGAATTTCATTTATAAAAGTTAAAGTAGTTAAAAATCACTACTCAAATATTAATTTGATTTTCAAAAGTTTTACATTTATGTTAAAGTAATAAAATTAGGTCCAATATTGTTGTATCATCAAAAGAAACTAAATTTTGGTAGAATTATAGTGTAGATTCTTCTAAATCCCACCCTCTATAAGTAACCAAAACTAGTGATGATCCTCAACCTTCATGTTATACATACAGTACATCTATGGGAGGAAAATATTATCTCCATACCAAATGAATGACTATATCTAATAGATAAATAAAAACTATTTTAGTATAAAGATCTTTGTTACCGATTTCTTATAACATAATTTTGATTTATCTCCTATTAGGTTTCATAAAATTAAATGTAAATAATACCCTAAAGATTAATTTAAACCCCTATTATTTTTATTATGATTGGAATGGTGCTTTACTCTATTGTTGGTCCTTACACTCTAAACAGCCCCCTCTTCCCCTCTTAGGGTTTCATGTATGGTCGTTCAAAAATGATGGCATCCCTTCACATTTCTCGACCTTCATGTCTCTTTCCTTACTGTAGTGGTTATTCTTCTTCTTTGGTGTCTCATTTCCCCCACTATTGAATTATTTTTATTTCTTATAGGTATTTCCACCTTATTTATTTTATTTTATTAGGGTTTCATTTTCCTCTATGATTAGTGTTGTTTCCCCCATTTATATAGGAGGTTATTGCTTATTGTTATTCATATTTTAGGGGACCGTTCTCTATCCACCACTACTCTTTCTACCCAACCCACTCCATTGAAAACCATTTTTTGTCAAGATTTATGGTTTCCTTGATAGTTTTTTACTATGATAGTGTTCACATTCAGTGTTATCTCATCCACTAGTTTGTTGGTGTTTTTTCTTCATTTTTTGATAGATATCAAGCCTCAAAATTATAGTCATATTCATTAGTGCTCAACTTTTACCCATTCTTCCTGACCCATCATGCAAGGACCTGTTCTTGGTTAGACATTATGGTGGTTTATGGTAGTTTAGGATGGTGATAGTGGAAGGGTATTGGTAGATCCAACTATACATTTTATATCATCATAATCTTCTTATTTGGTATTTGGTGGTCTATCCTAGTATGGTTTTGGTATGGTTCTTGGGTTTTTAATTACCAATTTTTGTGGTGAGTTTGTGGTGGTAGTGTTTGATCCTCCTCCTCCTTGGTTTCATTCATTAAATTATGTGGTCTTATTGCCTCATTATAATTTTTGGAAAACTTCTTAGAAAGGAATTTTTAGTGTTATTATTCAATGGAGGCAGTATATTGATGACACAATGGCTGCCTATGGTGGGAATGACACTATATAATGGCATGGGAAATTAGATATATAAGGATTACTCTTTGAATACTGATGTGAGATACATATTTTCAGGTTCTAAATTGGTCATGGCTATTATGTTTTATACATTCATGGCAGATGATCTGTTGGATGATCCATTGGATGTGGTTCTTGTGGCCAGTGATGGCGTGCTACAAAAGATAGTGCATGATGGTGGGTAGTGTTATAAATATGTTAGTATAGCTGTTTGATCATAGAATAAGTTTTTTTTTATTATGGAAAGTGATGTTGATGATCCAATTGTAGTTGGAGTTGATTTTTTTTAAATGAATAAATGATTAATTTAGTGTTGGGTGGTTTTTAGTTTTGCAATAATTTAGTCTATTTTTGTGTAAATTATGGTTAACATCATTGTGTTTTCAACATATAGGAGTTATCAGAAGTGAGGGAGATCTGGCCTAATGTTTATGGTGAGCAGGTGTGATAGGGGTTTGGGGATTGAGGAAGCTCTTAGATTTGGATGCACATGACACTTTTTTGTTTGTTTTTAATGGTGGTTTTAAGGCTTGGTAATTTGTGGATATATGTTTTTCAGGCTTCACCTAGGGCTTGAATTCAATTCACACTAAAATTCAAATTGGTTACATGAAAATAAAAAAATAGGCTTAGAGAAAACTCTCATTCTTTTATCTTGACTAGAAAAATATGGCTTTACTTTTATAATTGGGTGACTAATTTTGATTCTACTTAATGGTTTTAATGGAATAAAAAGAAACCAATTTCCTCCATGTAAAGGCACCCAAATGTGTTTTATAAAATAAAAATTTACTTTCCAAAAAATGATTCAACCCAGAAAAACCCAAAAAACATGGAATGTTATGTATAATTACCTATATTTATTTTTATATGGATCTTTTTCTATGAAGGTATTTTTGAATTTTATTTTTTGAACTTAGTTTTGTAAGTTTTATATTATTAGTTAAGTGATAAAGTATTATGTGAAGTGGTAAACTCGAGTATATTTTCATACAAAAATATAATGTTGAAATATTATACATGAAAAATAATTTTTATAGTTAAAATTTATCCTGAAACTAAGGTTCATGGTTAACTTATTTAATTTAAAAATATATTTCTTAATATACCCAATATTGATATCATAGTAAAGGATGATCCATTATATTATTTTGTTTCTATATCTTAATATCTCATACAATTATCTCATATACTATGATGTATGTAAATTAGTATATATTTTTAAATAAGGTAAAATATATCTTGTTATCCACATATTTGAAAATTAAAAAGGCTTAAAAACTAAGGGTGAGGTGTTAGTTGTAAAGGGTGAGAGTGAGCATATGTTTAAGAGGAATGATAACCATAAAAATGATAGAATAAGTTAGTTTAAATTTAGGATTAAAAACACTATTTGTTTACACAAAAATAAAATCCATTATGAGAAACTATCCTAAGAATAAGAATTTTCATAATAATAAAGAATGGGTGATAATTTTCTAGAAGAACACCCATTATGAGAGTTAAAATTTGATCAATATATCTATCTATAATATGGAATATAAAAGGGAATGGAGGTAGTGTTTCTTTTCCAGATGTATTGACTACCCCAAAAGAGGTCACGATGTAAAAGTTTATTGAGGGATCCTCCTTTTCCTTAGTTATTCATATTAGCCTTCAAAGAGAAAATGTGAATGAATTTATTCTAATTATTGATGATATTACAAGTGACACAAAAGAAGATACAATATATTCCTCATTTACTATATCTCCTATGAAAGAAGTGAATAAAATGAATCCTTTGCTTCAAATGTGCACTCACTTACCTCATAAAATAAAAACCTATATGATGATTATTTCTCTACCTCACCTATTGACCATTATATCTCAATGGGCCTCCAACCAGTTAGGTGAATAAAAAATATATGAAACATAAATGAAATAATATTTCCATAAAATATGATTTTTCATCAACTTTAAAGAGGATCCTCACCCACTTTACAACTCAAAAATATACTAATAGATTGCAACTCCATGTTTGAGTATTTGATTATGACCATGTCTTGATAAATGATTATCTATCATCATGATGTTACATTTTTGTCTTTTTCCCTCATTTTTGTAAGTGATTCTCTACCCCAAATATGAATTTTAATTTTCTTTGTTTTTTATGTTAAAATAAGAATGGGTCTTTATTTACACTAATGAAAATTATATTTATAATTTAGTAGAATATGATAAGGGTAATATGATCCATGGGAATAATAAAATTTATAAGGTTATGGGTATATAATCGATAAATTTAGATACTTATGGAAGGATAATGAAAAACCAAATATATGTGAGGTGAGTCCTTGAGGTTAAGAAGAATATTGTATCATAGGTAATGATTAGTCACTTATGATATTCCTTAAGGTTTGAATCAAGCATCATTAGGATCACAAAAAGATATCTCACTATTATAATGAGATTTTTTTAAATGGGTTGTATATTCTATTGACAAGATACATTTAGGATGTATAAAAAATTAATCTTTTTATATAAAAGATAACGTAGAAGATTAAATGCTCTTTTGGCATAAAATATTAATATATATAAGTTTTAAAGGGATTAAGAGATTATCAAACAATGGTTGTTTAAGGGTTCCAATACTGATAGTTTTATTTTTTCTATAAATATTGTTTCTATAGTCAATATATAATGGTGGATTTAATATATTTTTTCATTGAATCATCCAACCATTAAAGTATGTTTATTTAGATTTATAGTTTCCAAATATGAAAACCTCCCATAGTGTTAGTAGATATTAGTCCTAGAAAAAATAGATGATTACTCTTGGAAGATATGTTTATATATCCTTATGAATTAATGATATACTTTTAATTTTTTTAAAATTTGAAAACAAATGGTAGGGAATCAAACAAGAAAAAGGTTAAATTCAATAGAACATGTAATGGTTTAGATGTAGGAATTGAGAAATTATTATAATAAATAAATAAATAAAATATATGTATTAAATTATTCCAAATGTGAAACAAACATTATTTTATCACTACATAATATAACATTAAAAATCAGGTAAATGCGTTCATTACAATTTCTTAATATAAAAGTAGATGATAAATAAAAACAAACCTCATGAAATAAATGATTTGTTTTTTTCCTTATGGTCTTATATAAGTAGAATAGGTATAAGAACTGAAATTAAAAAAAAACACTATTAGCATAGGGATAACATTCTATTGAAGGAATCTAAAAATTTAAAAGAAACTAAAAGAATAAGAGTGATTTTAGGAGTAGGATTTGAGAAAATTTATATGAATGTGAGGAGGTAAAGTCACCATTATATGATTATTATAAATGAGATAAGGTGATAGTTATGTGACCATTGAAAATGAATAAGGCATCTATGTGAATTAAATAATTATAAAAATAATATAACCATTGTAATAGTAATTTAATTTTTATGTAAAAATTATAAATACTTTATTATATCCATAAATAAGTGGTTATATATCTTTAAAGTTGGATTCCCTTCTATGTGTAATTATTAATGCAATAAAAATTACTTTTAATGGTTAAATAACATATTTTATCCTAGAAAATTTATTTTGTGATATATTTATTATTTTAATTAATAATATAATTATTCATAGTAAGGTATTGAATTTCCTAAAATGGATCGAAAATTTAGAATAAAAACATCAAAATTTTCTAAGTGTGGTTTGAAAATTTTCAAAAATAGTGAAATACTAGGGTGAATAATAAAATATAGTATTCATACACTCTATATAATATGATCTTAGATTGATGTGAGAATTAGATAATAATTAAAATTATTTTTTCTAAAACTAAAAATATATTTTATTATTTAAATAATTTATTCTCAAATATTACATCTAATTTTTTAAACCAATAATGAATATTTTAAAGTCTAAAACAAATTTTACCCTTTTAGATTTTTTTTTATACCTAAATGATTTTTTTCAAGGTTTAATTAATATTAATTATTTCATTTTAGAATTACAAGCTCTAAAACTCAAATATAATGTGTTAACAATCATATACCATGGGTGAAAAAAAAGTATGAATTATTTTAAGTGATTTTCTCAAAAACTAATTTTAAAGGGCTCTATCTAAAAATAAATATAAAAATATTTATACTTCACCGTAAATATATACATCACTATCCTGTTTCTATTCATTCAAAAATTAAAAACCTTATTGATCATGTTAAATCTATTATTCTATCTTAAATATCACTTGGTGAAACTCCTAGAAGTTTTAAGAGTTATATTTTTTAAGTTAAAAAGTGAAAAATTTGGTGAGATTTTCTCTTTCAATTCTATTTTTAAAATTTCACTTACAATTATTTTTTGTTTAATAAATTTTAAATTTTATTTAAGAGTTTTAAATAATTTTTCCATAATCCCTATATATATATGATTCTATACTTATGGTGTGGTGATTATGGAAAATCTTAGGGGAAATATTTTTCAATAATGAGATGTTAGATATTTTTTGTTCAATTGTTACCAGGAATTTTAGGAGTATTCTTAGCATGAGAAACAAGCAAACCTTTCTTATATGAATAGTTAAAATAAGTTTTATATCTTTGAGTATTTTTCATATATCACAATGATATTTTATATACTGGATTCATACTCCTCCCAAAGTGATTATATTTGTCTTTCAATTTGATAACCTTTTTTTTACATTCCTTTAAAGTAATACCCTTTCATAAGGTATGCCTCCATTATGTACCTTTAATTATTTATATCTATTTTTTCATTTGATTTAAGAGTATTCCTATAATTATTCATACCATTTCTTGATTTCGGATTCCCTGAACCTAACACCCACATTCTTTACTTGTGGGTTAACTATGATGATTGATCACATGTTATAAAATCTTTGTATTATACACTAATGTATGTATTTATATTCAAATGTTAAATTTATTTATAGAATAATTATGTGAAGATTGAGATCAAAAGTATATATCCCCCAATAAATTGAGTAATTATTAATATTGAGAGTTGTTAAGAATGGTGAATTGGTAGTAATACTTACCCAATATGATAAGGAGTCCTGATAGGTAGCCTCAATCACACGATTCCATAGAAGTTAACCTTGTTAATATGTTTATGATATCTAGATTCATGTATTACTTATATTTCACAATTATTTATGATTCTTTTTAATAAATACAAATTATTTAATTGGTTCATATTTAATGTTTATATCTACAAAATTAAGAGTGGTGTGCGGTTTAAAGATAATATTTAGGTTATAAAATTTCTACTATAATATTTAAATAAATTCTGTTATATTATTTTCAATATTTGTGTGTCAAATTTCTAAAAACACTAAACTTAAAGTTGTGATATTTGAATAAATTTATTATTCGTCATGATATGAAATAAAATTTTTATTATTATAAAACAAAACCTAAGCATGTGTATTTAATACATTTTGGTTACTATATAAGAATATTTTATCTTTTTAGAAACCATGATAATTTTTTAGAAAAAACCTTTAGTTATAGAGAAATAGTGTAAGTGTGGGTCTAAATTTTAGTTTAAATATATATATTTGGAGATTTATCTATGGTATAATTTTTTACATATAATTATGATGCTTAAATAATTATTTTAATTAATTTATTTTATATGGATGGTTAATGGAATGAGATGTGAAAATACGTACAACAACTAGTGTGAAGAAAATAGGCAGTGTGAGGATTGCATGTGTGTATAACCTAAAGGCTTGGGTGTTTAGAAAATAATTTATATTCTAAATAAAAGGACATAGATCATGGATAATAACTAAAATAATGTGTAATGGATGGAATATCCACCTCAAAAATAATATATGGTGGACCAACTCATTAGGCTATGACCACCATCATCCCAAGGTTCCATGAATCTATAGGTGGTCGAATACTGGATGAATTCATTATATAAACTATTTTCTATGTTGGAATTATTATAGAAGAAAACGTTTTTCATTAAAAGTTTATTTTTTTAAATGAGGTGCATATTAGTGATGGAAATTGATTAGTAATACACTTAAGAAAAAAACCAGAGTCATGAAATGGGAATCCTTTAATAAATTATTGTTTTTAAAATAATTCCCTCATGCACTATGAGATAATATCAAGAGATAATTATAGGAAATTAATCAAGGGTAAAATTATGTGAAGATATCTCATAGGTATCATTAACATTGGGGAAGTTATTAAGCCCTCATTTGAGACTTAATCATTATAGTATTGATCTTTACACCGATACTTGGATTAATTTCACAAAAAATGTTCTATTCTATAACCTAGTGTTTAGATAAATCTCACATTTGGGGGATTAATATTACTAGTTTCTTGATATTAACATTCATAAAATTTTAAGTCATTTTCATGTTGTTTTTATTTACAATACGCTCATAGATGAGCCAAAGTTTGATTAGCTGCATAGGAGGTAGATGAAAAAATATTTCTTGAGTATTAAAAATCACACCATGATGGTGATTTCATCACTCTATTATTAAATTTTGGAATAAGATGCTTTTATATATGTGAAAAGCACACTAAAATTCATACTAATAGAGAAATGATTAGTTTTATAGTAATTTGAGTTTGATTATTTTGGATTTTATAGTTTCAATAGTACATATAAATCACATCACAACACTATACCATGAAATGATCCAAATTTTGAGAAATTTTGAAGAATTATTTGATGAAAGGATTGGAGTTATGGTTTAATAAGTACACCAAATTTTTAATAATTACAACATAAATAATTATATTATACCACAATCCATGTTTATGATTTGAGAAAGATGGTGGAGTTAAGTTTGGTGCATTAATGGGAATTATCAAGAGGAATTCATGCCACCATTTTAGAAATGACACCATAGTGTATAATATTATACTAAAATCTATTGGATATATAATATTTGATTTTTTGAGGGAATTTGAGATAGATAATTCACGGTAAAATATCTCTCAATCACACTGTAATAGTTTATTAAATATTATAAGAGAACTTGAAGCTCATAAGTATTACACTATTAAGAAATAAATAATGTAATAATGTGTGAGATATCCTCATGGTTTTTTATATTTGGTTGAAAATATTAATAATTATTAAAAGAGATCTGATATATGTTTTTTAAATATGAAGTTGGCCAAGTATTGAGTCATAATTATGGGTGTTACACCATGAATTTTGATGACTTATAGAAAATTAGATTTTTTTCCTAGAGAATAAGGATGAGACTTCTTGTTAGATATCCAAACATTATTGGAAGTGTTTTTATAGTTTTTTGGTCATGTTTTGAGAGATGAACTAAGGTAAATACTTGACTCATAATCATAATAACTTGAGGGGGATTGAAGGAGATCGATTGATTTATTTGGAAGTTAAATTTAATTTTTCTTCCATGTTTTACACATTTAATATTTAAAAATTCCTAAATTATCTTCTTTCTATAAATATGATACTATTTTTTGATAATAAAATGATGATGTGTGAAGTGGGATTTCAATAACTAAGAACAAAATGTGTAACCACTTGATAAAAATATTTGATGAATATTATAAATATCCTATATCAAATGGTTGTTTTTATCTCACTTTATGTCTCATTCATATCATTAACTTGATCATTTAATTATTATATACATTAAACAACATGATTTTTTTGAGATTATTTGGAAAGTTTCTTTGTGACACTAATTATCCCCCCTCTCAGTGCTTCTCACTTTTAATTCCTAAGGAACATTCTTTAGTATCACATCTGGGTTATTCTTGAGAGTTTGAGTTAGTTATTAATTTCATATATCTTTTGTTTGAGGAATTTATATGGAGATTATAAAATATACTAAAAATAAGGGTGTTTTCATGTTTTATGTAAAATAATTTCACTTTTTGAAATAGAGTATGGTTACATATATTCTATCATTGATCTTGGATGTTTGTGAAATCGTCAAGAATAGCGTTAATATTATTGAATTAGGAGATAAATTTATATTATAAGATAATAATAATATTGAATGAAACATGGGGGAACATAATTCATTACTCTCATCACTCATTGAAAAGAAATTAACATAAGTTATGGGTTTCAAAACAACAAACACCATATAAAGGAATTTTTATGAAATTCATAAATTATATAATATGGTTATATAGCCATGAATTTAAAAATATCATGATAAATTTAAGGAAATAAAATTTTTAAATATGAATCATTGGATGAGTTTTTAATTCAAGAAAACAAAATTGTTATCTTGATTTTGAGTTTTGGAGAAGTTATTGAAGATTCTACCATGGTAAAGAAGTTAATGAGAGTCCTACTAAACAAATTGGATGTTAAAATTTCTTTTTGAAGAATAAATACTTGGATGTATTTACCACTAACAAAATCAACAACATATTGATTGCCTAAGAAATAAGAAGAGGGTATAATTTAAATAATAAAGTAAAATATGAAATAAATACTAAATTTAAATCCTCCAATGGTTTAAAAATCAATGAATCAAATAGGTATCATGAATATGAATTGAAACATAAGATTATTCCATGAATTTAATCAAGTTTATATTACTCTTATTGGAAGTCATGAAAATGGGTAATGGTATGTATAAAGGAAAAATTGATTTAACAATTTTTAAATATGGAAAGATTAGAAAATTTTTAGCTAATTTTCCAGAGAAAAACCAAGATTAGAAATTGGATTATCATTACAAAAGATAATCAAGGATAAATAATGTGGAAAGTGTTTGGATTGGAAGAAAATAATATAAAGTAAAAGGGAGGAAAAATTCAGAAAATAAAATAAATTTTCTATAAAAAAATGATTTGTCATATTGTGATGAAGATGATAAGAGTAAGACTTAGAGGATTAAGGTGCTCATGATTTTATATACCAATAAAATAAATCTAATGAATCCTCTAATGATGAATGAAATAGTTAATATGATACCAAAGAAGGTAAAACCCAAAAATAATTCTAATTGAAAATGAAAATTATAGTGTTTCTCAAAGAAAATATAAAATTAAAAAGATAAAAGTATCCTTTAAGAAAGAGATTGAATATTTTAAGAAGTCACTTGATAAATAAAATTCCAAGGTGGATACTAAAAAATAAACTGTACTTTTGAACAAAATTGGGTATGAAAAATACTATTATTGAATCAAGAGACAAGATGTTTGAAATAAAAATAGAAAATTTATTTTCTTATAAATTTTTGGTTAATTTCTTGATTTGAAGTTTCTTGAAGCTAAAAATTCATTGAAGAAATTTTGGTTTGAGTTTAAAAAATATTTTAAAGCATAAGAATCTTAAAAATCAGTCGATAATGCCATAAAAGTAGAAAAGACAACTAAATGATTTTTTAAAAAGCTATATACTATCACTTTGGACACTCATGGTTATAAAAAATTGATGTAATCGATGAAAATAAAGGAAATAAAGTTATGGAGTCACAAAAATGAGAGGATATAAACATCATTACTTAAATTTTGTGTGATAAAAATCATAAAAAATGAGGGTTGGAAGAAAAAAATTGAGGATAAGACTAAGGTAAAATCCATTGTGAAAGAGAGAATAAACAATATTGAAAATATTAATAAATAAATAAATAAATACTCAATAAAAAAACTAGTGAGTAAATTTTAGGGAACAAGATTTTATATCGATGAAGTGAATTTTATTTGAAAGGATATTTTAGTGATGTGGAATGTATGATCATAAGGAATATTATTTTTCTATAATATGAATTTCTCTTAATAAAATAGAGGTCTTAATTCTTGTTGGAGGTAATCTAAAGACACACGAGTGTATCCAAGAGAACATCTAAAAGAAAAATTAAGATTTAAAAATACCATTTAATATATTGAAAAGGCTAGTGGTAGGTGTGATCATCAAGGAAATACCACTAAAAAGAGTCTAACATTACTATTGATGTAACTGAAACAAAAGTATAACTCAAAATATAAAAATAGGAGGAGTAATCAATAATATATGATGGTGGTTGAGGTTTCTTTCAAAGATTAAAAAGGAGAAAATCCTTAGATCATGGATAGTGGTTGATTATCACATATGAAAATAAAAAAAAATCTTTTGAAGGATATTCAAAAATATTATGGAGGATCACTTACTTTAAAAAATGATAATTCTCTAAGCATCAAAGGTGTTGGAAGCACACAAATTAGTGATGAGTTCACTTTGAGAGAAATTTTACTTGTTGACGGGTTAAGATATGATATCTGAAGTGTTTATAAAATTTATTATGACTATAATGAGGTGATTTTATATAATAATTTATATTTCATTAGGTGATTGGAGGATTATATGATCATCATGAAAGGATAGAGGATACAAGACAATCTATTTTAGATTTTTATTGATGAAAATAATTACTGCATGATTGTAATGGAAAAAAACCAACTTTATTATATAAAAATTGTCCAGTTAGGCTAAAATAACATGAAATACTTGTAAAATATGAATTTATAAAAATATTCCAAATTTTAAGTGTGAAAGAAGAAATAATTATGATGTTTTTTATAAAGGAAATATGGTGAGAAAGTGAATAAGAAGGAAGAGAAAAAAAATGATGAGGCCTCTTGAACTAATTTATTAAGATGTGTATGGCCTGATGAGATTTAAATCATCCAATTAAGATAAGTATTTCATTAATTTTTGTTATTATTTTAATCATATGAATTATATTTATTTCATGAAGAGTAAATCAAGAGCTCTCTTTATAAGTTCAAATCGATTTGATGAGATTTTTAAAATCAAAATGTATATACAATCAAAAAGTTTTGGTTTGATAATGTATTTGAGTACAAAAATGAATATTTTTAATAATATCTCAAAAAATGGGATTATGAATGAATATTATGTTCTATAAATTATTTTGAAAAATATATTGGAGAGGAAGAACTAAAGTTTGGTTGACATGGGGAGAACCATGTTATTGGAGCATGGCACCTCAAAATTATTTTAGATAAAAACTATAATATTGGATGTTTATATTCCCAATTGATGTATACTATGAATAAATTTGGATAATACATATTATGATATGTGGATTTTAAGGAAACAAAACTTTAAGAGTTTTAATGTAATGACCCACCAATTACCATTGGCTTGAGAGTACAACAAGTCATTACTAGGCCTTAAGTGACATCCCTAAGACGCCAAATGCTGGCAATAAATACCGAAGGGTTTCAAATATAAGTGGGGTATGATTTACCCTTTAGTAAATAAAAAAATAAACCTACTAACCATAACTAAACATTCTATATATGATGGATAAACAAATGAAATAAAACTCAACAACTTCATGCACTCAACACCACATCAAAGTAAGAAATAGCGGAAGGATAACCAAGTATCAGAGTACACAACAGATAAACTACACAAGAATCTCCAAAGACCTCAAGACTCCATGCTCCATATGCTCTAAGATCCAAAATCTATGAACAGACCAACATTAATAGGTAGTGATAAACACGTGTGAAACATTATCTTTTCCCCTATCCCGAAAGATAGCATCTGCAACAGCACCAAAGTACCAAAGCAAGGGTGAGTATAAAACTCAGTAGGTTTTCCCCAATGACTTCCCTACTCACACCACGAGGATAGAAGAGTTAGAAAAAATTATATAAAATGGTTTATATAAAAAAATTTCTCAAAATCATTTTATAACTGAATATACACAAGTTTCCAAAACCATTCATTACCAAAACCATACAAGTGCAATTGAAACCAATTTTTCCAGCAAGATATTTTTCCAAAAAATAACCAAACAATCTTTACAACCATTTCACAATATCCCTATATCGGCATACCCAACCATTACTTAAACCTATGAAACCGACCATTCATTCTATGTTATGAAAGTTCCATACTCATGAGCGGTTTCTCGTCGATCTACCAAGTTGTCACAAGGTAATTGTTTCCCATGTGCCATTAATCCTTTAGCACTGTGCACAAGGTCATATTTCAACCAAGCCCCGTATATAAAATTACATGTTCCATTAAACCTTTACCACCAAGAACAAGGTCATATTTCAACCAAGCCCCATATATGTAATATGAACACACAACACATATGCCCAACGATCAAGCCAAAATAAACCTTTCAATAAAAACACCTTTTATTGAGAACTATTTTCGTCAAAACCATTTCAATGCCAAACCATTTCAATAAAACTCCATTTTTTTATTAGAAACCATTTATGTTGAAAATATATTTTCTATAAACCGTTTAGAAATTCTAGAAAATCCATAATTTAAAATCATCATTTTAAATTCATGAAATAAACCCCCTTTGCACAACTATTCACCAATATCACGTAATTTCACAAAAACCATAAATCATCAAAAATGAAGATTTTTACATGAATTTAACAATAAATAAACCAATGTTAATCTAAGATAAATAATTCTATCAAGGGGAGTTGAGAGAGAAGCCACCTACCTCGAAAGTTTTGACGAAACTTTGACAACAGACGAAGAACACACAAGAAAGCGGGTTGATTCTCCAAGAACGGACTTAGTTGTATTATCCTAGAAATATCACGACTCAAAATTGAATTATTTGGCATAAAAAATGTATATCTACCCACTATAGGTTTAGATCTGAGAAATAAACGAGATCAGAGAAGTAGATCTAAGAAGATCTAAGAAAACATGACAAATCCGTAAAGAATGGTGACATACCTCAAGAATCAGACTCAAAATCACCAAGGGAAGGCTCCAGAATGGCTTCAACTAGTTTGGAGAGGGTTATCCAGACTTATATAAATATTAATCTCGAAATAGTGGTGTTTTGAAGCCAAACCGAAATATATAGAGAAAAAATGAGTAAGCTCCTTGAAAATTGGATATAGATTTGACCTCAGCGCAAGATTTGACCACACGGTTTGTGCCAACTATGTATGGATCATGAAACCTTCCTTTTGGTCCCATAAATCCTTAAACCCCCCCCAAATTATTCCATCCTTCACCTTTACCCATTTTTATGGAAACATCCCAATTTATGGAAACACCCCCCACTTTATGTAAACAACCCACTTTATGGAAACACCCCACTTTATGGAAACACCCCACTTTATAAAAACTCTCTATATTATGGAAAATCTCTATTTTATGCACACCAATTTAAAAAAAATGTTAGGAAAGGGGTTATATACCCAAAATAGGGGTACTACATTTAATGTGTTAAAAAACCCATACTCTATAAAAATAAAAGGAATACACTTGGGTAAATTTGATAAACGAGCTAATAAAGGTATATTTCATATATATAAACCCTGAGGAATAAGTTACTAGAGTTATAATAAAAATACCAAGAAAATTTTTAAAAAATAATTTTTTTCTTTATATAGGATTGTGGTATAAAAAAAAATCATTTCTCAACAATGGTGAGATTAAAGAAACTCAAGGTATATATGTTGATTAGTTGGGTAAAAATAATTTAGCACAACATGGTTTCAAAATTACCATGCCAATTAATATGTTTCTAATGTTTAGGAAGGATTGGAAGAAGGAGGATATAATTAATTAAGACTTATAAACATGTCATCTTAAAAATATAGTTAGATATATAAGTGAGAGAGTTTAAACATGAATATCCTTGATAAATTCCAATGATATAAGCCTACTTTTTATAGTTGAATAGAAAATTATTAAATAAGATTTGTAACATTAGGATTATTTTACATCTATTAAATATGATTTAAATTATATTGAGATGAATTAAATGTGGGAATTGGTGTTATTTCCCAAAAGAAAAAATAAAATGTTAAATGGTATTTCAGAAATAAACTCAATGATAAGGGAGAAATAGAATGGAAAAAATATCATCTAGTTTGAAAAGATTAGTCATGAATTTAGGGTACATATTTTGATGAAACTTTTTTTCCAGTCACAAGGATTGAAATTATTTGGTTTTTTTTATTTCAATTTGGGCTCAAATAAACTATAAAATTCTACAAATGGATGTTAATATCAACATTATTAAATGGTTAATTTGAATAAGAGGATTATATTAAACAAATAAAAGGATTTATTCTTTATGGTGATGATTCTAATGTTTTTAAGTTTAAGGTATAAATTTATAGGATAAAACAATAACCTAGAACATGGTATTCAAATCTATAAAATAACTTGAATATAATGTATTTCAAGAGAGAAAAGGTGGTGAAACATTTATATATCAAATAAAAAAAATAAAAACTTACTTATTTTGACCATGTACATTGATGGAATTTTTTTGTTAGGAATGAAGTGAAATATTATGATGAATTTACTTACCAAATGAGACTCTCTTAAAAATATTAATGATCTATGAGATGATTTTTTTTTAAATATTTTAAGTTGTGAATATAACAAATTTCACATTTTTTTGACAAGAAGAATATGCTCCTGAGTTACTAAATAGTTTTTGGAATGTAATACTCATGAGAAATTTAAAATATTATTACACTTGAGACTCAATTTTAGATAGATAAATAATGAAGTACTATGGATCAAAATGAGTTCTAAATAATGATTAAAAGTCTACTTTACTTGATAGCATCACTACCAAACATCATGTTTATCATTAGATTTTTTCTTAGTTCCAAAGTAACCTGAAGGAGTTTAATCATATGGTGGTGAAGTATATCTTACACTATGTAAAAATAACTATTTATTATATATTTATTTATGAAAAATAAAAATCATGATAGATTTGTTTTTTATACTAATTGGGCAAGTGACATGGGAGATAAAAAATATACCTATGTAGGTTCATTATTCATTGGAGGAAGGTTTACTTCTTGGCACTACAAAAATAATAATTCTATTAATTTAGCAGAATAGAAGTTTATTATATTGTGTCATAACTATATATAACTCAAATGATGTATATGAAGTTAAAAGTTTTGGAAATAAGGGTAGAAGTAATATACCCATTGGTGATTGGGTGTGAAATCCAAAGTGTAATCAATTTTCAAAGAACCTAGTGTAACATTAAAGGTTGAAACAAATTGACTTAAAGTACAAATTTATCAAGGATATGTTAAAATACAAAGAGATGAATTTATAATATGTTTTATTAAAGTATAAAATTGTGGATATATTAAAAAACTTACATGATAAAGGATGTCTTCTAGAACTTAATAGTGTCTCTTAGGAGTTTATTCTCTTATAAAATCATTGTGGGTTTATTTATTTATTTCCCCTATTTAATTACTTTTAATTTATTGGAAAAGGGGGAGAATATTTTTGGAGATATTCTAAAAAAAGGGTAGAAATACTATCTACATGTGGAGTTAATGAAGGTGGATAATAGGTTTTTAGGGAGTTTCCTTAAATGGGGAGACATGATAGTTTGGATGGTAGATGATGTTTTTTAAGGATCTCAAAATATTTTTACAAACATGTTTTCAATAGATACAAAGGGGGAACCCTGAATTTTATTGAGAAGTGGAGTTATAAGGACCTTAATTGAGAATTGATAAATATATTATTGATATTTACACTAATATTTGGAATGACCGAAAAACATTTCTCTATATAGCAACATAGTGTTTATATAACTTTCACATTCAAGAGCATATTATGACCACTTTATTGAGATAAACATTCATGATATTTTATGAAGCTTGTATATATTATTTATTGTTAACATGATATTGGTTGCGTTGGAGTCTAATCATATATGTACAGGTAGAAAATAAATAAATATTTATTGATATTGAAAAATCATGTTGTGATGGTGATTTCATTACACCACAATGAGATTTTGGAAGAATAAGTTTTCATATATGTGAAAATTTTTGGGTTTTAGAGAGATGTATAACATCCTAAATATGGAGGAACAAAAAATAAAAAACACCATTAAGCTCAGAATCTATCTATATGCTTAGAATGAATATAAATGAATAATAATAATGACATAACTTAGAACTATTGATTTAAACTGTTGAATATTTTCATAAGAGTTTGATCAAGATAACTGAGAAGAAACCAAAAAAATACTTTCTATAGAGGTGTCCATGGATTATAGGAATCACCCAATACTTGGGTAGGACCTCTCTCTACATCATTGTTCACTAGAAAATTATTTAAATGATAGAGAGAATTGAGATCTAGAGATAGTTTCTTCCAAGGAGTTTTTGTGATAGAATCAAAAAATAAAATCACAAACTAAGGGAAATCTTATATAATCCATTCAAGTAAGCTCCTTGGAAGATCAATGTTTGACCTGATAAATGGAACATTTCATAAATTCTTTATAGGTTACAACTCTTTATATCCCATTCCTATTTAATGTTTAACACTTAATTTTTTAGGATTCTCAAAATCCTCATAATCACCATTTTATAATGAATGTAACCGATCATTATAGCTTAGTATAAGAATATATGGATGAACCATGAATTTTCTCATAACATGACAACTCCCTTGAATAAAACCATGGAATAATAACCCTCACTATGCCATGGTTAATACTAGAATAGACCATGACATGGTCTAAACCACCATCCTATTGTGATGTTTTTAGTGAATAATTCCAGCAATCTATGACTTATACTAAAATCCTTATAGAATCAGTCAACTTTCACCTTATATAAAATCATATGTAACAACTCCTAAAACCATATAAAAAAATAATTTTTATATTTCCAAAACCCATTTTGGAAAAGATAAAATCAATTTATTATATATCACATCATATGAAATACCTTGTGAGTATTTATCTATAATATCTTCTATATATCCTCCAAAACACTTTTGGGGTATTTCTCAAAGTTTCAAAAACTTGATCCTAATTCACATGATTATAAAGTATAATCCTATGGTCCATTTAAAAAGTGATAAGAAATATGAATTCTAGAATTCATAAATTTAATCAAATGGTGTCCTCTATCAAAGTGTTAATGCTACTCAAGATATAAATGGATATGGAGTTATTTATATCAAACACATGTATCTCTTTACTTGTGTCTATTGGCTACATCATATGCTAGTATACATTTTCATATGATACATTTGTCTTGGAAATTGAATAACATAAGAAATGTATGATTTCATTCCCACAAAGATACTCATATATTCTCGGTTCTTTGAGTATAAACTCACCAGGTCGATGAATACAACACATGTCATTCATCTTAGTAGATGAGAACATCATAGGCCCCTCAACCAAATAGATAAGCACATCCTATATACTATCTAGTTATAGAATAAACTTCCTCAATCTATTTCAATTGAGGGACCATATGTCATATTGATCACATGAGGGGGAAAACCCTATCCAAGTCAAGATCTAATTGATTACATGATCAATAATATACCCAACAACCCCCTTGATTAGATAAGCCTCATGGCTTACATAAGAATGGTTTCAAATTATGAAGGTTATCACACAAGTTATATCACTAGCCTCAGGTATGGGGATTCAATATGAAACATGCACCCCTATTATACCAAAGACATAGGGTATGACACTCCATGTGGTATATACATAGTGGGTCATCTAACATACAAAACCATTTTTATTCCTCATAATAATATTACATATTTTAATATAATAATCCTATACATGATAACATTTACATTTCCTTACAACCTATATCACTCCATGAAAAGCATCACTTAGGGATAACTAAAAGTCATACTTTGAGAGGTCAATTATCATTCAATTCATGATATATATACAAACAATATGAAAGAATGATAAAGTGGATATTTATTTTTTTTACAAAATTATACATTTTATATTCTTAAAATATTTTTATAATACCTAAAAAAATCATACAAAAGTGATCGTCTAACCATATCTCATATGATAGACTGCCAAATTAGTCTTATATTTATTGCACTTTTTGGGTCTTCTAAATCTAATTACATCTCCATGTAATCCCTGCCACATCTATATGTGACCAAATACTTTTCCACTAAACTCTTTCAGTGAGTAGAATCTATAGAGAAATAAATTAGGAATAATGGTGGGGCTTAGGAATAATATTCCTAATATTAAACTCTTTGATCCAATATTAAAACTTCTTAACCTCACATCATCAGATTTTAGGATGTTAATAACTTCTTTTCTACACTTTGAGCTATTTCTAAGTTCCTCGTCAATAAATTTCATGGAAATATTCCATCAAATTTTTTATTTCAGATCATTTTGGTAAAAATTGTAACTCTTTACATTTTTTTCCAACACATCCTAAAATATATAGGATATAAAGTGATATTCACTTTGAATACTATCCAAAATAATCTTTTATTTGTTAAATTTTAATTTCTCTAAATTCAAAACATACTGACACTATATTTTAAGAAACTATATTCTCTTTATAACATCTTGTTATGATACACAAACTCCTTTATGTTATGAAATAAAATTTATTACCTTTAGTAGGGAATATTAATAAATAAAATATTATATCCAAATTATATATGGTATTCTATGTGATTGTAGTATTATTCTAAAAAAAACTTTAATATTTAAAATATTCCATTGTTGGGTGGTGGGATCTCTTTCCATAATATTTTAATGAATATATTGGATAAATCCTTTTACCCTGGATAAAAATATTTTTATCCTTATCTCCCTTTCAAGTATGTTATAGAATTTTAGGAATTATAAAACATGTGTAATAAATCCATCATCTCATATTATTCCCAACAAATTTTTTTTAATAAACAAATTCTCTTATCATATAAACAAAATAATATGAAAAGACACATCATTTATTAAGATCTATCTTATCTTGATATATTCCTTCACATTCAATTCTTTGATTCAAGAACCCTTAGTCTCATCATATAAATTAAAAATATAATATCTATCAAATTTCCTTGATTTTTAACTCCTATATGTTTATAATAGTTTAAAAATATACATTTGGCATCATATACCCTTGAAAATCCAAAAATTTATTTCTATAACACTAATACCTAAGCTAAAATTTATATAGAGTTTCCTAAACCCATTTGGGTAGAATAGATAATTCCATATTATGTAAATAATTTCCTCCCTCAATGAAATTAACTTTAGGTTTCAATGAGCAAGGATAACTATTCCAATAAATATTATTAGACTTTATAATTGGATTTTGTTCTTCTAGTTTGAAATCTTACCCATGTGTACAATCAATACAACACTAGAGTCTAGGTATCAATATCCAGCTCAACTATTCTCAATAATTTGAGGAAAAAGTGAAATATTTTATCGAACTAATTCATTTTTTTGAACATTTCGATTAATGTTTACAGAATTAATTCCATAGTAAGATAAATCACTAATGGATATCTTCAACCTCACTAAGTTAAGTCACACTCAATCATATTTAGTATATAAATAGAGACTAAAGTTTATTTGGTAATTTTTCATCTTATACCTCTAAAAACTCAATTAAATTATTCTATGATTCTCTTAAGCATCTATATTCCCTTATTAAACATATTCAACAACTGGTTACTCAGGAAGGTGTTTTACTAACACATAAAATTTTCTTCCTTATTAAAGATGATTCTTAAATTTCTATACCTATATAAGAAGTTTCTTACATTAATCTTCTTCTTTTCCAAAATTTGATCTCAAATCCTTGATTTATGATGATGATTCAATTATATCAAAAAAAGAAGATTTTATTAGATGATTATCATATTTAAATTCATTTATAATACCTTTAATTAAATGTTCTCCCACTAAAATGATGAACTATTTTAAATCCATCATTTCCATTAGTGGTTTGAGATCCATATTTCACTAAGTAATGAATCCAATTTAGTGTTCATATCACTACTTAGTAATTTAGGTAGGCCATCATTCCAATCATATCAGATATGAATCTTGAATAGTTAAGAAGAAAATACTTTTCCCAAATCCATCATATGGATATTTTCATCTATATCCTTATAGTATCCTATATCACAGGGTTTCCCAGTTAAGTGAAATATAAATATCACAATAAGATTTGGTTACCTAACTCTTAGGGTTATCCATTTCCACCATTCCTTACCCAATATAATCCATGAGCTCCCAAACTGACCATGAAACTACCCCATTGGTTGATGGAGGTCTTGAAACGTGTTTTCTTTGAAAGGAATCTAACCCTTAGTATTATTTTAATGGGATTTATTCTCACCATATTATCTCATGTATTACTTTTTTACATTTATTAATGATTATAATGATTTATTTTAGAATCCCATTCCTTACACTAAATCAATATATTCAATCCATATTGATGTGTAACTCTTTACACAACTCATAGATTGTGTTACTAACCCAAATTAAAATTCAACTATATTTATACATATCCAAATTCATCTTATGCATAATTCGTATAAAAAAATTTCATTTAAAGTCTTAGAATCACATGAAATCAACAACCCCCTAAAGAGTAATCCTGAAGTGACATGCATCCAACCCCTATATTTCTAGACAAGGCATAAGCCTCTTGGACTAGTGAGCAGTCCAAATAAATGTCCATCTTCACAAAGACACTTTACTCAATAGATATTTCTATTCCATCATAATTATAACACCCAATATGTGTAAAAATATAATAAAATCATTTATTTATTTTCATAACATAATAATAACCGAAATTCAATGTAGAATAAAATAAAATCATTTATCATACCTACCATGTAATTCCTTAAATTCATGTATGATAAATTGGAAGTATTTTAACACTTTAAACTAAATTATACATCATAATTAATAGAAAAAAAATTATTTCTATGAATAAATAAAATACTAAATAAATAAATAAACAATTAACATATTTACATGTGAGGTAAACATTTATGAACAAGTCATAAAATCATACAATTATAAATAACTTATAATTTAAAGATAAATAAACTTGAAAAATTTACTTTTATCCAATTTAAATGTTTTAAAATTATCATTTACATGGTTCTAATATAAACTTGTTCATATTCAAATATGTGATATTTTAGGATCACTTATTTTATCAAATAATAAACATTTTCATATTTTATGTAAAATATTTACATAAATTAAACATATCATATTTGGTTTTATCTAAACCATAAATCATATTAACATCCAAAACTACTTTTTGAATATATTAAATAATTTTTCAAATAAGGCCTTAATATAAACATTACATTTACATTTATGAACTATTAATAAATAAATATAAAAACTTTCACATTTCACCTTATTTTAATTTATAAAAACTATAAATTATTTACCATCTAGATCCACTTTAAATCTTAGTAAAATATTCCAAATTTTTTTGGAACATATTAATGTCCCCATTGGATTTGGAGCAGGCCCTCTAGATTTTTCCTAGTGAATGATTTTTAATTTTTTTAAAAAGATATATTTTATTTAAAATTCTGTTCAAAATTGATTGTAGCATGACATAATGCTCAGTATATTATTTCTATAGAAACACTATGAGATGTAGACATTTTGGTGGCCATTTTGAATCATGTTTATACCATGAAAATAGATGTTTTGAAAATCCATTTTTCTCAACCATTATGAGAAGAATTCTATTTTGTATAGGAATTCCAAAATGGATTTTCCTATTCCATGTTTAGTCCTCATTTTAAAATTTACTATGACACATATATTAGTTCTCCATGGTGTCAAAGAATCAATTTCTATGCTATTTTTTTACAGAAAAATATAGCTGTCCACACCCATTTTTCTTTCACCACACTATCGTATTATAACATATATAAGGACCATAAACATTTTTTATAATTATTATTCCGTGGTGGATGAAATAAAAGAGAATAAATGAGAATTTTAGATGAAATTGTCATGGTTCTTGAGAAAATTATATTTTTCAGTCTCTTTATTCATTCAAATATCAAACAAAACATTGATATATCTACTCTAATAACATTTTTGGGTTTTATAGGGATGTATAAAATCTTAAACTCAGTGGAATAATAACTCTAAAACACCATTAAACCCAAAATATATCTATATGTCTCAAATGAATATAAATGAAGAGCAAAAATAAGTTACCTTATACCAGTTGTCCTAGTCTTTCAAACCTTTTCAAACACATTTGATCAAGATAATTGAGAAGAAACAAAAATAATAATTTTTAGAGGTATACATGGATCATTAGAATCCCCCAAAACTCACATAGAACCTATATCTACACCACAATCTACTAAAAACCCTTTTAAAGGATAAAGAGTGTCGAGATCTTGAGATAGTTTCATCTGAATATTTTTTATGATAAAATCAAACACACAAATAAGAAACTAAGAGCCTATTTATATAATCCATCCAAGCACCCTCCTTGGAAGCTCAATGTTTATCCTAATAAATAAAGCACTTCATAAATCCTTTATATGTTAAAACACATTGTAACCTATGGATATAATGTTTAAAACTTATAAATTTGTTTGAATGGACCAGGGGGTAACTTTTTATTTTGTTTGAATGGATATTTTCCCCACATTAGTAATAACAAATTATACCTATTTGATTGTATTTATCATAAACCAAACACATAAATTCAGAAATAAAATATAACAAAACAATATTTTTATTTAGTTCACCACTAAGGGATAGTCCATGGAGCATATTCCAATGATGTGTTGGCCATACTAGAATATAATAATCTTCACTATTTTTTATGTATTATAATTTTCTTCTATGGTCACTCCATTCCAAGAATACTTTTTTTTAATATTTCAATAATAATGTGCTACCTCCCTCAGATCACCTCCACTAAACCCCCTTACTCACTATGTTGGACGAGGTCCTCCTCAATTTAATGACTTGAAAGTAACTTCCAAATATGAATGATTGTTGATTAATAATTTCATTATTAATGTATGCGCTTGATTCTCTAAATAATTTTTAAAATTCAGGTTAGGTAGTTCATGTAATTCCCAGGCTACGACCAGGTTAGCTTAACCCAGGTCACTGATTTCACATAAGTATAGCTCACCCAGGTTCACTTCTTCACCTAGGCATGGATTCAATAAGGTCCCTTTATTTTCCCAAGTCCACTTCTCCCATGTCCTTGGATTAATCCAAGAACCTATCTCCTCTTAAGTGAGATTCGTGCAACAACATTTTCTAAGGTAAGTCCACCTAGGTAGGTTCACCTTACTGATTTCACTATATCATGTTCATGAAACTGAGTTCATGAAAATCCTTTGCTCTGTATGTTCTCACTTCTAACTTTGTACCACTCCTTCACTATTTTACTTCATCTAGTTGCTTCTCCAAAGACCAATTTTCACAGGTGTGTCTTACCTAACGGAAGATCCTCTAATCCTTCTCCTAAAATCTTTAACCCCAAATAAGGGGATTAGCTGGGTATTTATAGGAAAAACACATACTAGTGCACAACCATCCATAATTCACCTAGACTTGTGCTTGACACTAGCACATGGAAGACTCTTAAATAGAAACACAACCTCATAAGAATATGGTGTTTCTACATGATAGTAGTGTATGAAACTTTAATGCATCACCTAGATCTAATGAGTGAGAAAAATATTCCTTTTTACTAGAATTAATTTGTTTCTCTTCCTCTAAAAAAAATCTAAATTTCATCCATAAAAATGGGCCAATTTTTTTGGAAAACACTAGACAAATTTGTCACCTTAACTTGTATCAATTGGTCATAAATCATTTTCAAACAACTTAAAAAATATTGACAATAAACACAACACTCACGTCCACCTAGAATCACCTTGATTCCAATAGCTTAGAAGATTCAAACTCCTCACACATATAAACTTATGATCATTTTAAGTGATTATGATATTTTTATATAGGTGATCACGACTATACCATGAATTATCTCATAATTTAATAATTCCCATTCATAACATCATGATATAATTACCCTAACTATTCCATGGATGATACCAGTATAAACCCTGATAAGATCTAAATCACCATTATGTGGTGACTATTTTAGTGTATAATTCCAATAAAAAACATTCCATAATTCATATTGATTGTTCCTAGATTAGTTTCTAAGGCATTTGAGTGTGATGATTTTGGAAATTATGGTTTCAATGGTACATAGATAATACACCATAATTCTATATCATTATGTGTTATAGAGTTTTAAATTATTTAAGACTTGATAGATGCAAGATCATACAATATAATTAGATAATTACAATAAATTTTTAATAATTATTACATGAATAATTATATTATATCATAATCCTTAGATTTTATTTAAATAGGCTATATGAGTAGAGTTTGGTGAATTACTGGGAAATACCAAGAGGAATTCATATTGTTGTTTCAAATGTTACACTATAGTGAATAAAACTATTCATAATTTACAAGACACAAAGTATTTGTGTTATTATAATAATTTAAGGTTTAGAAGAAACAAAATAATATTTATCTATCACACCATATTGATTTTTTGAGATCATATGAGAAATTTGAGCTTAAAAATATTTCGTCATGAAGAAATAAAATATTCTATACTTTTTTAGAGATGCATGATTATTTTTTGGGTCTAATTGAAGATATTAAGGTGTATTAAAGGTGATTTGATCCATGATTTTTGGATTTGAATTTGACCAATAATTACACCATATTTTTGGATGTTACACTATTATTTTTGAATACCATTAAAAATTTAGTGTTTTTCATGGAAAATTATGATCATACTTGATAATAACTATTAAAATATTATTGGAATAATTTTTAGATCATTTTGGACATAATTTGAGAGAATAATGAAGTGAATTCTTAATCCTTAATCATAAGCACTTGAGGAAGATTAAAGAAAATGTACCAACATATTTGGAACTCATATTTCATTTTTATTCTTGGATCATATTCTTTCTCCCATAATTTTTTATTTTTTGATAATAAAATGTAGAAATGTGAAGCGGGTTTAGAAATGATAAGCATTGAAGATATAATCACTTGATAATAAGAGTTGGTGAACCATGTAAATCTCCTATGTCATGTTGTTTTTTTTCATATCATCATATCTCTCATTCATCTTATTTTCCTGATGATTTCAAGTTCCTATGATTTAACCAATATGAGGATATTTGTGTGGTTATTTGGAAAGTATTTTTGTTACATCTATTCACTCTCCTATCAATGTTTCTCACTTTTATTTTTCAATTAACTTTAGGATGATGAGATTTTGGGACAACAAAAGCACTTAGAATGTTAAAAGTCATAAATAAATATCATCCAAGATCACTATATGTAAATTTAAATAAAAAAAATTAAATAATAAATTAAATAATACTTTATTTTATAAAAATATTTGGAATATTGAATTAAACTTTAATTATAAAATTATAGCCTTCTTTGGTACCCACTAATAATAATAATCACCAAAACATTTATGGGGCCCTATTAGAATCAAATTATTCTAGAAACTCTAATGGAAAAGTTTAAAGTGGGTATGACTAAACACTATAGATTCTATTGAATGAGAAAAACTAGATAACCATTTTTAACACCACCATTGAATTTTCAAAATTGAATGAATTACTACACTCCATTTCTTTGATACTTATAGTTATAAGGGAACCTGTTGGACCATTATATGTCCTCTAAAAAGGATAATACCAAGTCAAACATTGGGAGGTTCACTAATGAGCCTATAAAGACCCTTTAGTGTATTTTATAGCATTAAAAGGTGGTTAAGTTTTTGAAACACACTAGGAGGTACATTAATGAGGATCTAAATATGATTCAACAAGTAATGAAGGTGCATAAATTGGTGTATAAAGTAGATATAATAGTCTTGAACCCACACTCCCAGATTCTATTCTAAAATCCTAAAATTTTACATTTATGGATTTGATACTATTTAAGGTGACCTAATTTTTCCATCCTAAACTTACAACATCAAAAGGAAATATTTGATCACTTACAAACCAAAGTAACTTTTAGGTATAGTGTTTTATAAAATTAGGATAAACTCTTACAAAAATAATACCCTTAAATTCAAGGGATTATTTTTCCCACTATACCTAGATTTTTATATTCCATATTAAGTCTTTAACATGTCCCAAAAAATTCATCACATTAGAAAACTTTTTAGAAAAAAATAATTTAATCATCATTCTTCATAACTTGGGGAATATGAAACATAATAAGGGTGAGCTCAAATTCTCAGTAAGGTTAAAAATTATCATTAAAAATTGAATATCATCAGTGATAATAGAAAGATAATAAGTGTATGATTATATAATCAAAGTGCATGAGTATAATATAAGAATATTCATACCCATAAATGTCTGGATCATAAAACATGAAAAAATAGAATAAGGATTTAAAAAAGGAAAGAGTCACCAGAATCATTAATCACGAGCCATGTGATATCAATATTGATCAAAGTAAACATTTATAACCCATAGAAAGCATAAAAAAACACGTTGGTATTTTGGAACATCATCATCATAAAACCCTTACAATTGGAATAACCATACAGTCGACTTCCAATATAATTTTCTATAGAAAATAATCCTCTACCAATTCATTGGAGCACTATTTAGGATCACCCATCATATAAGCTATATCAGGATCACCTGAATTTATTTGGGAAAAACCATCATATAACAATGACCAATAACTATAAATAAAGTATATAGAGCTTTAATTTCATCATAAAAATCATAAAAAATCATTATTACTTTCATAACTTGATCAAACCATGTAAAATAAATGGGTTCCATGAAAATATATTTGAAACATGATTAACCCATAGAAAATAATTTTTTCTAGATAAATATTGAGGATGGTATAATTAAAAAATATCCCTAGTTGAGTATAAGTAATATAAAGGGTTGTTTATGTTGATGAATAAAAATACCATTAAAAGATCATTACAAATATTCTTGAGGAAAATGCCTTTTTTTACTTTGAAAACCACTTTTTAATAACTAAAAATTCAGAAAATATTCTAAAAATAATTTTCATTTAAAATAAACTTGTAAAATTATAAAATATCAAAGTACATAATGGTAATGAAAATAAGAAAATCTATTCATATTATAATTGTTAAAAATAAACATTCATTTCAAAAAAATTTGTAAAAGGGATTCAAAAGTGACCCATTTGGATAACGTTAAGAAATTTTCTTTTAAAAGAATTTAAAAAAGGTTAAAGACCATGAAAATTAGATTTAGGAAATAATTTATGTTTAGAAAAGAATATTTTTAAAAACACTTTAGAAAACATGGATATAAATGAGAAATATTCCTGATCTAAAATAAGGTACAAGATCAATATCACTTACAAGATACTTCCTTTATGTTTCATTAATCAATAAGGAAGTAAATGGAAATTAAACATATAAAACACATTAATAACCATAATATAATAAAATATATGTGTTTCAAGAAAATAATATCATATAATTTCCTCTAAAGGATCCTTGAACATAAACAATCCTAATAAGAAAGGATATTGTAATATAAAGCCTCCACCACTTTGGTAACTCTTCAATCGTAAGACCCATGAAAGGATAACTTCAAATAAAACTTTAAATATCATTATCATAAGGATATTCATGATATTACATAACAAAAGGGTAGTATATACATCTCATAAAATAAAATAGATGTATAACATAATATATGTCCCAAGTAAGATAATTTGAGATGAGCAACCCTTATAATGATCATAACATTGAAGTAAAAATTAATCAATGAGTATATTATGTATACCAAATTTAAATCCACATAAAAAAGTGGAATTAAAACATATTATAATCAAAATTCATTACACACATAATCTTAGAATATCAAAGACAATGAATAAGTAATATAACCCAATGAAAAAAATTGAATTATGATATTCTTTACCACTTGGTAACTTTTATTTCAAATTCCATCAGATGGAATAATTTAAAATTAAAATTAAAATATCATTATGTATGAAGTATTCATGATATTACATATAAAATGTGAATTATTTATAACACATTAAATAAATTAGGTTCATAATAATACAATATGCCTCAATGAATTAAAATTGGGACAAAATCCCTTACTTCTTTGGTAATTTCTGGATCAAGACCTCATGAAATGGAGAAACTCATATGTATTTTTAAATAAAGATAATTTTAATGAAAATAATCATAAAATAAATTCATTTCCAGTATATAAACCAAAAAATAAAAATAAGTGGTGAATATGGCATATGTCTCATGAAAATAAAAATGAGACGAGAAACCCTTACCTCCGGTCCGACTTCCTTCATATATGTTCGAACCTACTGTATAATAAAAATCTAAAAATTATTTGATTTATTAATAAAAGTTTATATGTTTAATAACCTAAACTTAAATAATTTTATTTATTTATTTTTAATTACATATTTAAATACTTAATCAGTTAAGTCCACATCGGGTGTTTTGAGGACATTCAGTTCATTGTTTCAAAACGGATTCGGTGTGTTAACCATGGTCAAATATGTCATTATTTAAACATATAAAAAATAATTATTAGGAAATAATTATCATATTTATATATAATTTATACTTTATACCAGTCATTTAATTTGTTTATGAAAATTGAACTACATTACAATCATGAATATGGTAGGTCATACGTACGTATGAGGAACATTTCTATTTTTCAATGGTATTTATGGAAAAAGGTAAGTAATATTTTATATTTAATTAATGATAATAATATCATAAATACAATTTTTTTTATTAAATATACTTATACATATCATCCATGTTATTTTTTATGAGAAAATAATTCCATCGCTTTGTGGAGGCGGTGGTCCACACGTACGCACGAACGACATTATCATTTCTCAGTGAGTGGAAAGGTAAAATTAAATGATATATATTATATTTTCAGAATGAGAAATATTTCACGAATATAATAATTATTTCATATATATAACATATATTAATTAACCTTATCCTTATTACCTTCCTTATAAATCATTAGTGAAAAACGAATCACATCGCTTCGTGAGGTGGTAGTCCACCGTACACACGAGCGATGTTATCGTATCCCCCACAGAATGGAAAGTAAGAAGGTATATGTGATTTCATAATTAAATATTAATAAATATGTTATAAATATCATATATATTATTTAAATCCATTATTATGTACATCCTTTAGAGGTGATGATAGAAAACTAATTAAATTGGTCTGCGCGACGGTAGTCTGTCGTACACACGAATGCTGGTTTCATTTCCCATTTGATGGAATAGGAGATGGATTTAAGTTATGGAATTAAAAAAAATAAAATCTTAGTATGTGGGATATATTGGTGTTATTTTATTATCATAATTTATGAATATTTTAATTATGTGGAAGAAGATATAAAAAAGATCCTCGGTTAAGCTTGATACCTCTTCTTCAGATAACCTCCTTAGGTAAGCACCAAAAGGATTATTAAAATGGATTTATGATCAAAATAAGGGATCTAGGTACTATTTAGGGAATTAAGGAATATATTTAGGTAGGTATTTTTTGATAAAAATGGATTTGAAGGTGTGAATAGGATATAAAAGTGGGTATCCTTTTATAAGTTAGGTGAGTGGCACACTTGTAATGTTGGAAAAGAAAAAGGTGTAACCACACATTTCAAATGAAAAAGTATCCAAAATGGAACATTTTCAATAATTATACATGGTAATTTCTAAATATGGCCAAAAATATATTTTAGAAAAGTTTTTAAGTCATTTTAACCCTTATATATTTAGTTTAACCCTCAATAAATCTGTTTTTACCTTAACTGTGGTAATTAATTTTTACTATTTTCACTATTCATAATGGTAACAAATTAAGTTGAAATTATTAGATAATATAAATTATGATGATTAAAAATATTGAATAAATTTTAATAAATTCAATTTATATAAGTTTTAAAATTTAATTTAAATTTAAAACATGCAGATTGATGGAAAAATAGTTTTTCAAGAAGTGTATTTTTCAAGAAAATGATGATTTTATATTTAATATATGACTAGTAATAATAATTATATGAATTTAAATTAATATTTATTTATATATAATCTATAAATTTAATTGACACCATTATTAATTATGTATTTTTTCAATTAATTAAAATGGTGAAATAATATGCACTTTAAACCAGTTTTCAAAAAAATCCCGTTTTTAACCTGAAAATAAAATTATACTAAAATACAATATAAAGATGATTAAAAATTAATTAAGTTGATTAAATAGAACTAAATAATACTTATTTTAAATAAAATAATATTCAAAATATTATGTGACTTTTAAATTACTTAATTTACTAAAAATAAATGATTTTTTACAAAAATTGCCATGTTCACTATTCACTAAAAATTCAATATTTTCTAAAAAAACCAAAATTTTTCCATAAGTTAATTATGATATGGTAATTTAAAAATTTAATTTAGTTTTATAAAATTTGAAAAAATTTATTATAATATTTTCTCACAAAAAAAAATTAATTTCGAAGGAAACATATTTTGATGAATAAAATGAATTTACTAAAAATTAATTGATTAATTATGAAGAATTTATCAATGAATTTGAGTAGGAAATTTATATACATATATATTATAATGTTTGGTAATAATATTCATTTATTCTAATTTAACTACTAGGATACAATTTTCATATTCAAAATAATATTATTTAATGGTTCGTTTATGATTGGTGTTGCATGTCTTGTATTCTATCGAGAATATGTTTCTTTTTTAAAATATTATGGTGTTACATTATCCCATATTTAATAAATTGAAACCTCACAATTTTAAATTTATCTTGGTAATTGTTGGATATTTTAAAATGCCTTTTTTGTAAACCCACATCATAAAAATGATTAATAAAACTCTCTCTTAAAAAGAGGGAAAGAGAAATATGAAGGTCATCACATAACTAGATTTCCACATAGGATCACATTAGTGGAAAGTAAATATATATAAATGGTAGAAAATTTAAAATTATTATGGATAATGATAGATATCATTGATCATAATAAAGTGAATGATCAACAGAATGTTAAGGACCTCAAAACCATGAATCTATGATGAGTTAAATGACCATTGATTCATCAGATATGAAGGTAATATGATAAAATATTTGTTTCAAGATCCCTTTTCTAGATTTTAGGAATTAATTTACCATACATAATGAAAAAAATAAGGAAATATACTTAGTTTATGAGTAAAATTTTATCCTTTAATAAATTTCCTCCACAATCTCATCTTTTTCTCCAAACGATGAGTATTCAAGTTAATTTTTTCATGCTAGATTACTAAAATAAACTTTTAAAGGAAAAAACAACCATAATAGGGATAATTAAGCTATTAAGGCAGTCATTATACATTAAAAATGGTTATAATATGGTAGTAAAATTCCCAAAATGAATAAACCATCATATGATGAAATAATATATTAATCTCTAAAATTAAACAATAATACCCAAAGTTAAAACTAAATCATTCCATAAATAAATGACAATATATCCAAAATAATCTAAAAAATCTCAAAATTAAAGAGTTTTTTTAACCAAAGATATTATCTCATACCTTTCCTCCTATAATCCCAAAAATATAACAATCTTCTTCTGAAATAATGTTAATCACTTAGTCACCAAATCACTTTTCAATCCCATGGTTATCTATACGTTAAAACTTATGTTCCAATAATTACCTCAATATCAAAGATAAAATAAACCATAAAGTTTATAAATACCCTTAAACATATGTCTAAAAAATTTAAAGGCATACTTCACTGACTGAATGACCTGACGAACGATAATTTTATTGATTTTGGATAAGCCCATTTTAAGGGTAAAGGGGAAAAACCAAGACTTTAGAGACATCAGGACATTAATAAGATTCAAAAAATAAAAGGGTTTCAACCCAAAACAAGACTACATGGAAGTTCCTCTACCCAGTATCAATATCATTATGGAAAGTCCCCACCAAAGTATGTCTGATCAGTAAGCTGTCCCGTGCAAAGATGCACGGGCCCGGTACCGATGGCTACGCCATACCCTCTTATTCATCCAAATCCAAAAATCCATACATGATGAAGATAACCAGCTCTATCCTCCTCTAAAGAAAAACCTTGTATAATGTCTTGGATCCCCAATAGAACATCCATTCCTCCATCAACAATTAAATAGCAGGTAACCAGTAGATTCAACCACGTCAAAGCACCACCACCATACCACAAATTTCACATCCAATCAAACAAGATCTCACCTTAACCAAATCAAAACCTGGAATAAACTTACAGGATAAAAAAAATGCAAGACCTCCCCCCTCTGGAGAACTGGATCCGACCCCAATCACACCAGAACATTCCAGAGCTGACGTCGATCTGGGACGAGGATGCACTGAGATCACGAAGCTGGAAGGCCTGCCAAGGCCGATGAGCACACCGAAGACCACACTGATCACACCACATCCACAATAGAAACCCGAGCAGTTATTTCCAAGCACAGAGGATGATTACAAGAAGACTAACTCGACGACAAGATCCCAAAACTTAGAGGCCGTCACCGAGCAACCAGAGTTGACACCAAACACCCGGAGCTACCAGGAGCCGGAAGGAACATTGTAACCCGAAGCTAGACCACTCGACATCAACGCACGCCAAGGTTGAGAAGATCTGAAGCCAGGAACGACAAAGCCTTCACAGAGGGGACCAGAGCCGGTGCCAAGGAAAACAAATACGAGATGCGATCCCAAATCCAAAAGTCACAACGAAGCCACCGCCGAGCCATGATCGAAGCTAAAACACATGGATCTTCCACCCATCGACGTCGATCCTAGAAAAGAAGGCTACCGCTGAGGTTGGGCCAAGCCGGAGGAGGAGAGGAGACTACTTATAAGAGAAACCCTAGGAGCGCATAGAGGGGGGGAGAAGCCTCCACTCAGAGGCCTAAAGGAATACTTCACATTAAACCAATTCTTTATATATAATTCAACCAAATAAAACATCTCTCAATTTTTCATTAATCACTTTAAGATCTCATTACATAAAATATCAATAGGGGTGTCTTAGACTTTGGAATTATGATCAAAATTAATTTTATATACCTATGATAGCATCCATAAATGTTAATATAACCTCAAATGAAAACATTGTAATCATCAAAGTTATCTAAACCCTGCTCTGATACCAACTATAACATCCCTAGACCCACACTCCTAGATCCAATGCTAAAATCTTTAACCTTTACATTTCTAGATTTGATATCGATGAAGGTGAACCAATTTTCCCGACCCAAAAATTTCAAAATAAATATGATATATTTGATCCCTTATATACCAAATGAAATTTTAGGTTTATAGTTTAAGATATTTAGGACATACTCTTACCTAAACAATACATATGAATTTAAGGGAGTATTGTTTATACTATACCCAACATTTCATATTCCATGTTAAGTCTTAAAACATCTCTCACAAAATTCATCACGCCAGAAAGTTTTCTAAAAAAATCATTTAATCATCAATATTTATAATCTGGGGAATAAGAAACATAATAAGGGTGAGATCAAATACTCAGTAAGGGTAAACATAATCATTAACAATTGAATGTCACCAGTGAGCAGAGGAAGAGTATAAGGGTATGATGACATAATCAAAGTGCATGAATATAACATAAGAATATTCATACCCATCAATACCTAGATAATCAAACCTGAAAATATGGAAAAAGTATTTAACAAAGGAAAGAGTTATCAAAATTAATAATCACAAGCCATGGATATAAATCTTTATCAAAGGAAACATTTATGACCCATAATAAGTATAATAAAAAATATGTCGGTATCCTAGACCATCATAATCATAGAACCATTAAAGAACACTTATAATTGGAATAACTATATAAATGAATTACAATATACTTTTCTAGTGAAAATAATTATTACCTAATGCATTGAAGCACTATCTGGGTGCACCCATCGTATAAGATATATTGGGCTCACTCAACACTATCTAGGTACACCCATTATATAACAATGTCTAAGAACCATAAATAAAGTATATAGATCTTGAATTTTATCATGAAAATCATAAAAATAATAATTATTCCTTTCATAAATTGATTAAAATTTGGAAAAAATGGGTTCCATGATTTTTTAAACATGATTAACCCATGGAAAAGAAATGGGTTCCATAAAAATCTCTTTGAAACATGATTTACCCATGGAAAAAAATGTTTTCAATAAAAATATATTTGAAACATGATTAACCCATGGAAAGGAAAAGGGTCCCATAAATATATCTTTGAAATAATAATAATACATCCATAGAGAGAATGAGGATGGTATAATTAAAAAATATCACTAGTGTAGTATAATTAACATCAAGGGTTATTGACATTTATCAGTGGAAATACCATTAAAATACCATTAAAAACATTCTTGAGGAAAATAACCTTTTTTTCATTATTTTTTTTAAAAACTAAAAATTCACAAAATATTGTGAAAATATTTTTCTTTGAAAATAACCTTGGAAAATTATAAAGAAATGATCAAATAAAATAGTGGCCATGATTATAGTAAAATCCATTCATGCTGTAAATGTTAAAAATAAACATTCTTTTTAAAATATTTTATAAAAGGGAGTCAAAAGTGACCCATTTAAAAAAATTTAAGAAATTTACTTTTAAAACTATTTAAAATAAGGTCAATGATTTTGAAAATATATTTAGGAAATAATTTATGTTTATAAAATATATTTTTTTCATTTTTTTTGAAAACATGAATATGGGAGAGAAATATTCTTGATCTAAAAGAAGGTACAAGATCGATATCGCTTACAAGATATTTCCTTAATGTTTCATTAATCAATAAGGGAGGAAATGAAAATTAAACATTTAAGAAAAATTCATAACCATAAGATAATACAACATACATGGTTTAAGAAAATAAGAGCATATCATTTCCTTTAAAGGAACCATAAACATAAATAATACCAAAACAAAATGATATTGTAATATAAAGTGTTTTCCACTTTGAAAACTCTTAAATTGTAATACCCATGAAAGAATGGTGTCCAATGAAACTTTAAATATCATGAAAATATATAAATTAATGATATTAAATAACTATGGGTCAGTAGATACATCTCATAAAATAATATAGGTTTATAACATAACATATTCCCCAAAGAAGACAATCTGAGATGACCAACCATTACAATGATCATAAAATTGAGGTGAGAATTAATCAATGAATAGATTATGTGTATTAAATGTAAATACAAAAAAAAATAAGTGTAAATAAAACATATTATAATGAAAATTCATTACACACATAATCTTAGAATATCAAATACAATGGATAAGTATTATAACCCAATGAAAAGAAATTGAGTTATGAAATTATTTACCATTTGGTAACTTTTAATTAAAATACCCTTGGATGAAATAATTTAAATTTAAACTTAACATACCATTATATATGAATTAGTCATGATATTAAATGTAAAATGGTCAATATATATACCATATAAAATAAATTATTTTCATAACATCACAATATTCCTCATTGAAAGGAAATTGAGACAAAATCCCTTTCCACTTTGGTAATTTCTAAATCAAAACCTCATGAAAGAGAGAACCAAATATGTATTTAGAAATCAAAATAATTTTCATGAAAATAATCATAAAATACATTAATTTTAATTTTATACACCACATTATATAAATAAGTTGTGAATATGGCATACATCTCATGGAAATAAAAGTAAGACAAGAAACCCTTACCTCCGGTCTAACTTCCTTCATACGTGTTCCAAGCTCCCATATAATAAAATTATATTAATTATTTGATTTATTGAGAAATTTTTTAATGTTTAATAAATTATAATTAAATATTTTTTTCTTTTTAGTGACACATTTAATTACTTAATCAGTTAAGACTACATTTGGTGTTTTGAGGATGTTTGGTTCATTATTTCAAAACAAATTCTTTATGTTGAACCTGGTCAAATAGATCATTATTAGAACATATATAGAATAATAATAATGAAATTTTAATCATATTTATACACAAATTATACTTTAAAATCTAATCATGGAATATGGTTATGAAAAATGAACTACATTACAATTATGGAGACGGTAGTCTGTACATACACATGAGTAACGTTTCCATTTTTCAATGATCATTATGGAAAGAAGGTAAGTAATATTTTATTTTTAAATAATTATGATAATAATATAAATACCTTAATTTTTCATTAAATATACATATATATATATATATCATCCATGTGTTATGGTGATGATAAAATAATCACATCGCTTCATAGAGGCAGTCATCTACACATACGCACGAACGACATTATCATTTCTTAGTGAGTGGAAAGGTAAAAGTGAATAGAATATATTATATTTTTAGAATGATAAATATTACATTAATATCATAATTATTTCACATATATCACATATATTACTTAAAATTATCCTTATTACCTTCCACGTAAAGTGTTAGTGAAAAATGAATCGTATCGCTTCGCGAGGCGGTAGTCCATCGTACACACGAGCGACATTATCATATCCCCCATAGAATGGAATGTAAGAAGGTATATGTGATATAATAATTATAGAAATATAAATATGATAATATATATATATATATATATATATATATAATTTTAATCCATCATTATGTGCATCCATGATAGGTAATGATGAAAAATGAATTACATTAGTCCGTGAGGCGGTAGTCCGCCACACACACGAATGATGGTTTCATTTCCCATTTGATTGAAGAAGAGATATATTTAGGCTATTAAATTAGAATAATAAAATATTACTATATAGGATATAATTTTTTTATTATATTATCATTATTTAATAATATTTGAAGGAGGTGTAAGAAGAAATAAATTAAAGATTCTCAGTTAAACACAATACCTCTTCTTCAGAGAACCTCCTTAGGTAAGCACCAAAAGGATTTTTAGGGTGGATTTATGATCAAAATAATGGATATAGATAGTGGGTATAGAATTAAGGAAGATATTTTTGTAGGTATTTACTGATACAAATGGATTTTAAGGTGTGAATGGGAGAGGAGTGGGGGTGGCCTTTTATAAGTTAGGTGAGTGACACACTTGTATTTTTTGAAAAGAAAAAGGTGTAACCACATTTTTCACATGAAAAAAGAATCCAAAATGAACTATTATAGAGAATTATAAATTATATGCTCTTAATATTTCCATAAAAATATTTTATATTAGTTTTTAGTTCATTTTAACCATTTTTTAGTTTAACAACCTAATAAATTCTTTTTTACATTAACCGTGGTAATTATTTTTTTACTATTTTCACTATTAATTATGGTAAAAAATTAAATTAAACTTATAATATAATATAAATTACTCTAATTAAAAATATTTATTCCATTTTAATAAATTTAATCCATATATTTGGTATAATTTAATTTATATTTGAAACCTATAGACGCGACAAAAAGTAGGTTTTCAAGAAGTGTATTTTTCAAGAAAAAGATGATTTTATATTAACTCTATGACCAATAATATTCATTATATGAATTTCAATAAATATTTATTGATATATAATATATACATTTAATTTAAATAATTCCAAATTATGAGTTGTTTTAATTTATTAAAATAGATAAATATTATGCACTTTAAAATAATTTTCAGAAAAATCCCATTTTTTAACTAAGAAATAAACTTACTCTAAAATAAAATATAAAGATGGTAAAAAATTAATTAAGTGGATTGAATATAAATAAATAATTATTATTTTACCTGAAATAATATTCAAAATTTAATGTTAATATTAAATTATTTAATTTATTGAAAAGAAATGACATTTTTACAAAAATCTGTATTTTTCACTCTTCACCAAAAAATCAATATTTTCCAAAAAATCACAAAATTTCACCCTAAGTTAATTTTGATATGATGATTTTAAAAATTAATTTCATTTTATCAAATTAAATTTCCAAGATTTTGAAAAATTAATTACAATATTTTTCTCACAAAAAGCAATAAAAATCATTTTTGAAGAAAACATATTTTGATGAATAAAATGTCTTTACTAAAAATTAATTGATTAATTAATAAGGATCTGTAAATTAATTTGAGTATGAAATTTATATATTTTTTATAAATTAGTTAATAATATTCATACCTGTAAATTTAATTTCTAGGTTATAACAACCATATTTAAAATAATATTATTTCATAGTTTATTTAAGCTTGATGTTGCGTGTCTTGTATGCTATCGAGAATATGTTACATTTTTAAAATCTCAGTGTTATAGTAGAACTATGAGATTATCTCATGTATTTTTACTTAAATTCCCATTAATTCAAACATAAACCCAATTTGGGATTTATTATTTCCTAATTTTTATGTAAAAATATTATAAGGAAATCACTATTTAATTATTTAATTAAATAACTAATATTTAATTAAATATTTATGTGTTAATAATATAAATAACTCATAATTTATATTTTAATACAACTTTAATTATTTAATTAAATAATAATTTCTTAATTAAATATTTCAATTGGGTTAAACACAAATAATATTTGTGTTTGTGATAAACAAAAACATTTCAATACATAAACCAATCATATTGGTCCACATAATCCAAATTAGCATTATCTTATGTGTGATCTCATAAACCTATTGTAAAGTTTGTAATGATTTTAAATATCATTAATAATCATAATCTTAGAGTAGTATCTAGCAACACATCATATTTTCCCAAAGCACGAAGGGGTTTGGTGTTGTATAATTCATCACATATTGATTAGTAATTACCCTTTATACTCGATGTCTAGATTAATCATGAGAGATGGATAAAGTCAATTCCATATAAATTATCTTGTTTTATTATTTATCAATATGACCAAAACATATATAATTACATCAAATGCAATTATATTTGTAATACCATGTACATTCTTAGTCAAAACTAAATTAAGGCGATGATTTCCTAAACATTTCATATGGGAAACACATACCATACTGGTTAAAAAAACTCTCTGCTTGATTTTTAATATACCTAATCACCTTTAGTTATTCCAAATTCTCAAATGGATTTGAGATAAATATAAATGTATGAAACCTCACTAGTAGGGAACCTTTTAACAACCTCAAGTTGAAGGATCCATGGACAATATCCATACGAGTAATACCAATGGCGCATAAGCCAACCCATGTGTTATACTTTAATTAGTTCATTCTATATACAAGTTCACCATTTTTAATCCCATGATTAATCAATCCTATCTTCATATAAGTGATCCTATACATACTAATATTAAAAAATCATCACAACATGACATGATAATCATTAATCAGGGATAACTTGGTAATATATATATATATATATTCTATAGGTTTAGTATTATATCATCTCTTATATTATAGGAAATAAATAGAAATGAATTATAAAGTATTTCTATTAGTGTACACTAAATGATATAAAATGAACCTATGTTAAAAATATTTGACCGAGGGAAAACACACTAATCTCTCATTTGTACTAAATCCATCCAAACATGTTTCCAATACCAAGGAAGATACTATTCCTTTCATGTTTTAATTAAATAAAGTATTTTTTTAGGAGATTCATCGTATTATCCCCTATAGAAACTTGACACATTTTGATATTGTATATAATGATAATATCTTAAATAATATTAAATAAAACCAAAATATGTTTGGATATCTAGCGAGCATGGGTTTTTTAGATGGTATAATCGCTCCATTATTATGAAAAAAGAGTTCAATTGGATGCATGATACTTTGGACCAAACCTAGTTTGGTAATAAAATTATTTATCTAAAAATATACTTTAGTCACACCAGCTATTGTGATATATTCATATATTATTATATAATTAATAAATTTTGGTTAATTTTAACTTTTCTATTTTATTGATCCAACATTTTGGAAACATAAAAAATCCAACTGAGATCTGGAGTCATTTTTTTTTGGTTTGGAAACTAGCATCGGTGAAACCCATTACAATGAGTTCTTCCTCACCACCAAATACTAATAACATGCCTTTAGTGCTTCTAAAGTACTTAAGGATATTTTTAATAGTCACCTAATGATTGTATCTGGAATTTTATTAGTATTTAATCATTATATTTAATGAATAAGATATATTAAGATAGGTATACAAAAAATCATATATGATTGATCCAATAGTCAAAGAATATGGGATCTTACACATACATTATTTATCTTTAATCATTGAAAGGAATTTTATTTTTGATAGACTCTTTCCATAAAACATTAGTTAAAAACCAATTTTAGTTATTTATATACTAAAAATCTTTATAATTGTACTAATTTATATATTTTGACCATGGAAAATAATATTTTTTTCTATATATATATATATATTCATACCTAGTATGTATATTACTTCAAAAATTTCCTTCATTGAGAATAATTCCTTAACCCAATTTTCACTGATTGTAATGTTGGGATGTCATTTTCAATGAGAAGTTTTTATTTGAAATAAAACACCATATATACTACTATTATCTCACTAACCCATTTTTATACACAAGGTTCATATTTATTTTTGATAAATTCACACACTTCAATTGATTTATCAAAATAAATATTCTAATATTAGGAAATATGTTTCAATTGATAAATGTATTGTTGCAACTTATAAATTTTATTAACATCATGTGGATATTTAAAACCTTTGTATTGTACCACACACACACACACATGTACTTGAATAAATTACTATAAAGGAATTTTATTTTTATATCCATTTTATATATCTCATAATAATAATTTTATTCCATGGAAAAAAGTATTTGAATGGATTAAATCATATACATTGGAGAAAAGGTTTATTAATATCCAATACCATGACCTCATTTAAAAAATTTAGTACCAATTAATATTTTTAGATAGAAAATCTAACATCCATGTCAATATTCTTATGAAAAACCCACCTACACCTAATAGACCTTTCCCTATCATATGGATTTACCAAGTTCCAATATTAATTAGTTTACATGGATTATATTTTATATTTCATTTATTTTTACATTTTTAGAGTCATAATAAATGATAGACTCCTAAAAATATTTCAATTCATCTTTTATGATAGTTACATCACCTTTATCAGAAATGAGAAATCCACATCTCTTGGTTTCTTTATTAAATAAATAAGAAATTTATATTTATTATGTATATCAAGATGATTCATTTTACAAAGATCTTGGTGTTATTGAATAATCCATTCTAGGAATAATATCTTGTTATTAATCATTAAATTTTCAATATTAAAATTTTATCCCACTAAATCTTTTGAAATTAAATTCCCTTTCTAGATAGACAACATGTAAAAAAACAAACACTTTGTGCTCTATATGATTATAGAAATAATAAACCATTATCATTTTGGGATAACCTATAAATAAAAATTTATTTAACCTATGTTCAAGTTTACATTAGTTAATATTACACATATATAACTCACATCCCCAAATCCTAATGAAATAAAAATTTAAATGCCTCTAAGTAAACATCTCATGTGGTGTCTTTTTAATAATCTTTGATTGAACATAGTTTAGTGTAAATGTATTACTATCTAAATCATACCTCAAATTAAAATAAAAATGTATACATGAATCATTATAGACTAAACCAAATCCAAAATAGTTCAATTATTCCTTTAAGATTCACCATTAAACTATGGTGTACCAGCTGTGTGATGAACCTTACATGAAATCCCAAATCCTGAGGCTGATTTGGGACTTCTACAAGGCCTTAAGTGCATTATAATATTTTCAGAGGATAGAAACTAATATTGAGGTATACAAAACAATAATTGGGGGAACAATTTCCCCTCAAAGAAAACAACCCGATATATGAGACAAAAATATATAATTTTATTTCAAAAACTAAAACCAACACTTTAAAATTAACTATTTTAGATAAAAAATAATATAATATTTTTGAATGAAAATAGACATAAATCCTAACATAAAATGATGAACTAAATCAAATGTTTCCTATCTAATATAAATATTTCAACTCCTCCAACATTTCACGCCTAAACAAATCCATGTAAACTATGGTCACAAATCATAGTATCCATCACCAATAAACATCTAATAATTTAACTTAACTAAATCATAACATAAGATATCTACACACATTGAGATGTGTGAGTAGGGGTGAGTATAAAAATACCTAATAGAATTTCCCAATATTATAACCATGAAATACCATGAAAAACCTATTCCAAATCATGTAATCAATTCTATTTAAAATAGTAATCACATTTCAAAAATAATAAATTTAGAACATAACTCAAGGTAAAGAAAATTAGTATATTAAAATACTATATGTTATTATTTTTTCCCAAACAAGCAATCAAATATCATCCATATAAATTTTCAGAAGATATGAGAAATAATGATTTATTTAACCCAAATACTTTCCTACAATCATAGTCTATAATAAATGTGGATTTTCACCCACTTATGTGTTTATTGAATTCATGACCCTCCCCATATGCATCACATATAAAATGGAACTTCCTATCTAAAAAATATACCAATAATATCTATTAAAACTCAACACTTCTTAGTCATCTATTATACCAAAATAATTTATTTTTTCAAAAATTATTTTACTTCATGAAATGTTTTTCCAAAAATACCATTTATAAAATTTGATCCTATGGTTTACTTAAAAAAACAAAAATCTAAGGCTCTGTTAAATTAAAAAACACCAGTTATAGAGACTTGGTTTTTGACTTGTAAGACTTTGAAATATTTTTATATATATTTCCAGAGTTAGGTGCTGAGACGGCGTGTGATTACAAGTCCTGATGTTCCTAGAATTAATTTTATAAAAAATAAAAAATATATTTTATATTATATGCATGAAGATACTTAAATAAAATGAGATAAATCTTAAAAAACTGATCAGATTAGAAATAAGAGACCACGATTGAGTCCAGAACGTGGTGTTTACCCTAAGTATGACATAAAGTTAGTCAGCGTGGGATGTTCAAACCACTCACTCATTGGTGATGTGTTTAAGTGGATTAATTAATTAATTAATTAAATAATTAAATCCATTTAACCTAAAATAAAATATCTCTAAGTCCATCGTTATGAAATTTTGGCCAGGGTTGGCCTTATAATATTGAAATAACCAGAGAGATCTCCGTCCCTCCTCCATTGATGAATCCTTTGGAAAATGATGAGAAAACATCAGATCATATTAGATCAGGATGCAATGAATACAATAGTTTCTTTTAATTTCTATAAAAATTCATTCTTCAACATCGATCAATCCAAACTGAAGTAGGACTTGTCATATGTGGTTTTCCACCTTTATAATTAAATGATTGAGCGTATCCACTTTCATTCTTGGATCAACATCACTTGTGGCCTTTTCATCAGCCTATATACCATATTTAAGTTGTTAATCATTGTTTATCTAACCATGGATGCATGTTCTTGATCTTTGTCCAAGAAATATTGGACAAAGAGATCTAAAACTTGGTTTCTATTGCTTTTCTCCCTCACTGCTTCACATTATTCACCTATTAGACCCTTTTTGGTCTTAGTTTGATGATTTTCAGGTGACACTAAGCTTGATCAAGCCCCTGGATCCATGGAAGATCAATGAAATGGGAAAAGTTTTGTGAGTGAAGCATAGATCCCGGATTTTTATGAAGAAAGGATGATAAAACCGTCATTTATAGAAAATATCGGGGACAAATGAAGGTGTGATGGTGTGCGGAATGATTGGTGAAACCCTCATGGTGAGTGTAGGCCGATTCATGATGATAAATTTACAAGATCCACTTTCCATGGTAAGATCTATGAGATTTGGGAGGAATCAAGGTGGGATCTATGACGACGGGGCCTAATTCGAAGCGTGAAGTCTAGATTTTCAGATCTGAAGTTTCTGGAGAAAACCCGACTATACGCCGTGTGGTAGGAAGAACACACAACATGTATCTCCCCCTGTGATAACATCTATGGTTTTTAAGAATTTAATGATGAAAAGACATGTGGGTCCCCTCACACGCAATGTACCTTGTCCTAGTTGGACAACCCATGCAATAGATCACACGGGTCAGAGTCCATGTAGAAGTACACAGACATGACCAAAAGTATATGGCCCAGAACCTGGATAGGTTGGAAACACCATGCAGTATACCTACTTGGAATATACCCTTACATAGTTGCAATACATGTACCGGTCAGGAACACAGGCTGGTGGTGAAGTGAGACCACACGCTATGTGGGTCCCCTCACACGTCGTGTACCCCTTGAGTTTTTTTGAACAAACTTCCATCATCCGTATATCCTTCATTTTAACTCATATTTGGTCTTGTGAGTATCCTATCCTGAGTGTTTTTTCATATAGAACATGATGGTACCCTAATTTGTGGCTTTTGAGATATGATGTGAAATTTTACAGGCTTGGAATGCCTTGAGATGACACCTAATGATGATAATAATCATGTAGGATCACACGGTTTTCTATCGGGCGTCACCCTCTAGCAGGGATAGAAAGTGGAGTTCCTCGATATCTTATTCCAGGAATTACCCTCTAACAGGGCTAGGTAGTGGAGTTCCTTGATGGATTCTTCTGAGCGTTACCCTCTAGTGGGGTTGGGTAGTGGAGTTCCCTGATGGCTTCTTTTGGGCCTTACCCTATAGCAGGGATGGGTAGTGGAGTTCCCTGATAGATTCTTTTGGGCATTAACCTCTAGAAGGGCTGTGAAGTAGAGTTCCTGGATGACATATTTTGGGTGTTACCCTCCAAAATTGATGGGTAGTGGAATTCCCCAATTACATTCCCAAGATTTACCCTCCAACAGGTCTGGGCAGTGGATTTCCTTGGTGACTACCACAGTGGAACCCTACTGTTGTACCAGGTCATAAGATCCTTATATAGATATTATTTCCCCTTGACTATGCGGTACAGTGATGAGATTTGGTTTGTCATATCCTTGAACTCATGAGTAAGAGTAATGATTTCCCCACCAAGATGTGTTCTTGTGATGTGACCTAAAACCGTGTGGGCAAGTCAGTTCTGCCCAAAGTAGATAGTATCAAGGTGTGGTGATTGAGTTCCTTAGACTTGTGTGTTTAGAAAAAACGCATGGGATGTTGGGATTTGTTGATGGAATTTTGGAAATATTGGTGACTCTTCTTCTTAGGATGAGCTATGAGATCGAGATCCCCTTACTCTCATTTGGGATTCTTTGACTGGCCACACACACACACACACACATTATTTCTTCTAGATTCAAACCTTGGCTTTGGATACTCTCCTTATAGGGGAGGTGAAGATGCTTGGGGTATGCAATGTAACTTCTGTGTTTAGATACTCATGGTTGGATGAGTCTACTCTCCAAATATAGGTGGAAAAGGATTGATGGTTAGTTCATCTACTCACCATGTTTATCCCCTTGTGCTTGGACAAGCTTACTTTCAGTCTTTTCTTTGGGTTGGGATGTAATCTTTCATCGTACATTGTTTTATTTACCATTTCATCTTCATTTTTATCTCTTACTACTCCCCTTCACTATTTGGGACATTCTATTGGGTATGTATATACTCACCCCTACATGGGATTCTCCCACATGTGTCATGTCTTTTTTAGGTGTCTGAAAGGTTTACCATGATTTTAGAGGATCTTAGAGATACTGTGTGCTAGGACCTCATACAGTGGTCATATCTTGGGATACAGGAGATGGGCTCTCTCAACTGTTTACTATTTTATATTTTTTTTTTCAGTTTGGGACATATTTCTAGTTGGTCATGCATTTTACCCTTTTACATTCCAGTATACACTACCATAAGTTTGTACTATTTATAGTTTTATGCATTCTTGGTTTACTTTATAGCAGTTTTGAATCTATCCTTATTTCCTTCTGCACTTTTCATTGATTTTATTGTATGCATGTGTACATTTTTTAGGAAAAGGCCTCCCCAAGATAGTTATGCCTTTAACGCTAGTCACCACCCATATCCTATGAAGGTGGTCTTGGGATAGTTGTGGCTCGAGCCTTGACTTGGGTCGAGTCATGACAAATTGGTATCAAATATTATTAATTCCTTGGTATATTTTTTTTTTGGAATTTTACCCTCAAGAGGATTTTTTGGGTTTAGGAAAACAATGTCAAAGTGTCTCGAGTACGGCTCTTAGGCCAGGGAGTCTAATGATGGTACGAATGACATATGTATCAATTCACCAGGACCCTAACTACCTTCTTGTTGACTTAGAATGCTGAGACACTTGTTATAGGGATCAATAGTACATGCATAATATAGTATTTAGTTTTTGACTGTCCTTCTTGAGTTAACTCCCCATTTTTGTTGATATATATATATTCTCATCTGACTATAGTACTCCTTAATAATTTTTAGGATGCCTCTGTAATTCCAGCCAGCTAGGATACCAGCTCCAGTTTGTAAAGATGACTATATGAGAAACAATGAATTAGTTTAGGGTATATCTTGAAACCCCCTTCCTCCTAGTGGAAAGGTAGAAGCATCTCCATCTTTTGAGCATCAGATCATCCTAGAAAAGCATACTGAGGATGCACACAAGCTTATCGCGCTTCAAGAGTTCCAACATTAGAGACCACCGAGGTTTTTTGGGATACCATATCCTTAAGCAGTAGAGGATTTTCTAGAGTTGGTTCTCCATGTCTATAGGCTTATTCAGAAACTAACAAATTTGGTGGTTGCACTGGCTGATAACCTTTTCCACAGAGTAGCTGGGCACTGGTAGAGACTAGTTATGCAGATGCATGATGAGTTGAAACTATAATGGGATAACTTATAGTAGCTATTCTAAGAGTATTACTACCCTTAATACCTACGCTCAGTCCATTTCTATGAGCTTCTGGAGCTTTAGTAGGGAGGGATGATAGTGGATGAGTATGCAGTGAGGTTCATAGACCTTATGTGCTACTCCCTTGACGTGATCTAAGATAGCTAATTCCAAGCATGAAAGTTTGAGAAAGGACTCTGTAGAGAGATATGAGCTAGTATTATGCACTTTTACATCCCCACCTATGTCGAGGTGCTAGAGAAAGCACTAGTTACAGAGTTATATTAGTGGGATGCTAGACAATTGGAGCTGGTAGTGGGTGTTCCAAAGCTGATTCATCTGTAGTAGCTAGTAGGTTCCATTCGGTGAGATCCCAAAATAAGAAGCCTGATCATGCGAATCCTTAGGTATGTTGTCTTATAGGGAAGAAGTAGTTTAGAGAAGAAGGGAATCCCATAGAGGGGAATTGTTTTACTTGTGATGGGAGAGGTCACTTGGCATGAGACGACCCAACCAGATGTGCTGAGCATCCTAGATAGATAACTGATGAACTGCTGTGATAGAGGTGGTGTTGTGATCAGGGATCGCCCATATATATAAATTACAGAACCTAGAGATGAAGAGATGGTAGAGGATCATGAGTAGCTATGATTAGTGGATTCCATCATTAGATCCCTCCACCAACACCATCAGGTGGCCCACATTAGTCTTAGGGAGCTAGCAGTTGGGGCTATGGATAGATGTATGCTTTGGTTTTCTACAATCCTACAATGCACAAGATTATTATAGGTATGATATGTGTTTATTCTACTCTTGCCATAGTATTAGTAGATAAAGGTTACATTAATTCCTTTATATCTCGACTCCTAGTGCAAGAACTAGAGATCCTAGTTGAGATGCTAGCACAACAACTTCGTCTTAAGATTAATATAGGAAACACTTCTCTTATATATTTCCTATGATGATAGTAAGAGTTATAGATTGGTGGAGAGAGGTTCATGTGGGACCTTTTGTCCATAATGATGGAACCCTATGGAATTATCTTGGGTATGTATTGTATTTCCATGGTCTGAGACCAGATTGATTGTCACTATAGACAAGCTAGATGCCTACACATTAATGGGATGAGATTCTCCTTTTACGAAGAGAGAGATATCATGGATGGATAGGTGGATACTATGAGTAAGAGGTTTCAACCTATCACCCATCGGATAGAGAGTGTATACCTTGGTGCATTAGTCTCTTCAGGCATCTTGGTTCCTTCAATTGTGGAGGATTATATGGAATTTTTTCTCAAAGATGTTCCAAGACTACCTCCAAGGTGATAGATAGAGTTTTGTATTGATTTATATCCTAGTAAATCCCCAATATCTTCTACAACATATAGTATAGAACCTAACAAGATTCAGGAGCCATGGTTATAGTTTTGGGACCTTCACGAGAAAGGTTTCATCAGATCCAGTGTGTCCCCCTGAGAATCTCCAGTCCTATTTGTGAAAAAGGAAAACGAGAGCTTACAAATTTGCATAGATTATTGTTGTCTGAACTAGTCCACGATAAAGAAAAAGTGACCCTTGTCAAGGATTGATGACCTATTTGATCAGTTGTGAGGTGTGAGATGGTTATCCAAGATCGATCTCAGATTCGACTACCACCAGTTGAAGGTTCATGAGGTTGATATTCCAAAGTTGGTATTCCTATGTCGCTATAGACACTATGAGTTCCTAGTGATTCCTTCAGTGTGACAAATTCCCCCAATATATTTGTGGATTTGATGAACTAGGTATTATAGTCATAATTTTACTAGTTCATTGTTCTCTTTATCGATGAAATACTCATCTACTTTGCATCAGAGGAGGATCATGTAGATCACTTGAGGATGGTTCTTGATTTTCTTCAAGGGAAACAACTTTACAAAAAACTCTAATAGTTCTAGTTCTGGATTCATGAGGTTCACTTTATGGGTTATCTCATTTCTGAACAATTTTTATCCATGGATCTAGTAAATATTGACGTAGTGATTTATTTTGATCCACCCAAGAATGTGTCATAGGTGTAGTGATTTCTTGTATTAGAGGGGTACTATAGGAGATTTGTGGCATCATTATCCAGAATCATGGCCCCTTTGACTACCCTAATGTGGAAAGGGAAGTTGTTTACCTAGTCTAAATAGTTTCAGAGGGCCTTTGAGGAGTTGAGGCAGATGATAATGAGTGATCTAGTGTTGAGACTACCAGAGGAAGGCATTGAGTTTGTAGTGTATTGTGATGCCTCAAGAGATGTGCTCAGTTGCACGTTGATGAAACATCATAAAATCATCGCATATGAGTTGAGGTAGTTAAGACCCCATGATTGGAACTATGAAACTCATGACCTAGAGCCAGAAATGGTACTCTTTTCCCTGAGTATGTGGAGGCAATATCTTCTAGGAGAGTGAGTTTTGGTTTACTCTAACCACCAGAGTCTTAGGTATGTCTTCACTTAGAGAGACCTAAACCTGAGACAATAATGATGGTTGGTGTTCCTAAAGGTCTACGACTTCAAGATAGTATATAAACCAAGGAAGGGAAACATATTATAATATTCACTTAGTAAGAAGTACCAAGCTCATTTAGTGTAGGAAGATTCAGAGTAGTTAGCTTCCCTGTAGCTGACCCTAGTGGAGCAAGAGGGTACAAACTTTCTTCAGTCGATGGTGTTTCTCCTTCACTTCTCAAGTGTGTGAGAGAGTCCCATATAGGGGAAACTTAATGTGAGGTCTTATGTGATCAGATATCCATGGATGAATCACCAGATGGATATTCTAAAGGAGGGAATCATGATATCTTGTTCTAGGGGAGAACAGTGGTTCTAGTCACGTTGTGAGAGGAGGTGATGCGAGAATTACACACTTCTACCCTAGCTATACATCTTGGTTTGGGAAAGTTGTACAAAGATATTAAATGTTAGTTTTGGTGGTCTGATATGAGAAAAATCATAGATGAGTTCATCTCTCAGTGCCTCACCTATCAGCAGGTGAAGGCTAAGCACCAAGTTCTAAAAATTTTATTGCATCCCCTTGAGATCCCGAAGTGAAAATGAGATGAAATATCTATTGACTTTGTCACAAGGATTACATGCATGATGAAGGTCCACAATTCCATCTAGGTGATAATTTAATGAATCATGAATTCGGTGCACTTCCTTACTATTAGGGAGTAGAGTTTTGTAGAGAGTTTGGGGCAGCTGTATGTACGGGAGATCATTTGCCTTCACAGGATACCCTTGATGATTTTCTCCAATCATGATGCATGGTTTATGTCATAATTATAAAGAGTCATAAAGGAATAATTTGGTACCCAATTGAGAATGAGTATATCCTTTCACCCCTATACCTAAATGGAATACTGAGCGCACTATCTAGGTACTAGAGGATATGTTGAGGGCTTACATGTTTGAGTTCAACCAGAGTTGGGAGGATCACTTTACCTTGGTATAGTTTGGGTACAATAATAGATACCACTCTAACATCGGCATGATACATTTTTAGGCCTTGTATGGGAGACCATATAGGCCAGCCTTATGTTTTATAGAGATTGTAAATTCATCTCTAGTGGGCTTAGAGTTGGTGCATGAGACAATGGAGAAAGTGTAGTTCATCTGTGAGTGGATGAGGATGACCCAAAGTAGATATAAATCTTATACAAATCACTATTTTAGGCCTTTGTAGTTTGATTATGGAGACCATGTTTTCTTGCGAGTCTCACCACGATGAGTAATGAAGATGTTCAAATCAAGAGGCAAGCTACCCCTGAGGTTTATCAAGCTGTTCGAGATCATACAGAGGGTTAGAAAGGATATTTACTGCCTCACCCTACCCCCACAACTAGAGAGGATGCATGATTTCTTCCATGTTTCATAGCTGAGGAGATATGTTCATGACCCCACACATGTCATTGAATAGGGAGAGCTAGACATCGATGATGGATCCACCTTTTTAGAGAAACCAGTGCCTATTGAGGACCAGAAGGAGAGAAACCTACATGGATGGACCATCCCTTTGGTTCACATGTTGTGGTAGCTCGGAAATGTGTAGGAGAGTTCCTAGAAATGAGAGTGATAAGTGTAGGTTCAGTATCCTGAGTTTTTTTCCCTAGTTTTTCTTATTAGGGATGAAAATATTGAAGGAGAGAATAATGTAGAGACCAAGGTTTTTCCTTGTAATATTTGAAATATTTCTATGTATATTTCCAAAGATATGCATTGAGATGACATGTGATTCCAATGCCCGATGTGACTAAAATTAATTTTATAAAAAATATTAAATATATTTTATATTGTGTGTGCATGGATTCTTAAAGAAAACAAAATAAATATTATATATTTGATCAGATCAGAAATAAAAGATCACATTTGAGTCCAAAATGTGGTGTTTACCCTAGAAATGCCATAAAGTGAGTTAGTGTGGGACATTCAGACCCATTTCTCATTGGTGGTACATTTAAGTGGATTAATTAATTAAAATCATTTAACCTATACTAAAATGTATATAAGTCCATCATTATGAAATTTTGTCTAGGGTTGGTCTCACAATCTAAAAATTTCTAGCAAGATCTCCCTCCCTCCCCCGTTGATGAATCCTTTAGTGAATGATGATGGAACGTTAGATTAGATCAAATTAGGATACAACAGACGCATAAACCCCTTTAAATCATTCTGCGATCACATTATTAAATATTGATCGATCCAAACATAATTAGGAATCATTATATGTGGGTTTACATCCTTATAATTAAATTATTGAGAATATCCACTCTTGTTCTTAGATCTACATCACTTAGGGCCTTTGCTTGAGCTTATGTAATAGATTTAAGTTGTTCAATCATTTTTTATCTAACCAAGAATGCCTGTTCTTGATCATTGGACAAGAAATCTTGGCCAATGAATAATAACCCTTGGTTTATGTTGCTTTTCTCCCTCACTTATTCACATTACTCACCAATTGGACCCCATTTGGTCTCAGTTCGATGATTTATGGGTGGAAACAGGCTCTATTTTCCCCCAGGATCCACTATGGATCAATGAAATTATATTTTTTTGAAAGTGAAGTATATATCTAGGATTTTTATGAATAAAGGATGCTTGATTAATTATCTAGAGAACAGATCAGGGACAAATAGAGGTGTAACAACATGCAGAATGATCGGTGAAACCCTCATGAAGAGCAGAGGATGATTCATGACAAGCAATGATCAAGATATGATTTCCAAAATCATATCCATGATATTTGGGATGAATTGAGATGGGATCTATGGTGGTAGGGCCTAATTCAAAGTGTGAAGACTAAATTTGTAGATTTGGAGTTTCTACAGAAAACCCGACTACACGCCGTATAGTAGGAAGAACACATGGTGTGTAGATCCCCCTGTAGTGGGGGCTAGGGTTTTTAAGAATTTAAGGATAAAAAAATGTGTGGGTCCCCTCATATTCCATATAACTTTCCCCGATCGGAAAAACCATGTGACGGATCACACGAGTAGTATTACGTGTAGAAGTACACAGACACAACCAATAGTAAATGACTCAAACCCCTGATAGGTTGGAAACACCATGTAGTCCACCTACACAACATGTACCCTTACATAGTTGGGAGCTGTGTACTATCCAGGGACACAAGAAGATAGTGAAGTGGGACCACATGCTGTATGGGTCCCCTCACACGCTGTGTACAACTTGATATTTTTTGAGAAAATTTTGATCATCTGTATATCCTTCATTTGAACTCAGATTTTGTCCTTTGAGTAGCCTATCCTGAGTGTTATTCTGCATAGAACATGATGGTTCCCTAAATTGTGGATTTTGAGAATCTATGTGAAATGTCCAAGCCTGGAACACCCTAAGATGACAGCCAATGATGGCAGTGATTGTGCAGGATCACCGAGGCTTATTTCAGGCGTTACCCTCTAATAGGGATGGGAAGTGAAGTTCCCCAATGGATTCTTCTGAGTGTTACCCTCTAGTAGGGTTGGAAAATGGAGTTCCCCAATAGCTTTTTTTAGGCATTAACCTCCATCAGGGTTAGGCGATGGAGTTCCCCGACATCTTCTTCTGAGCGTTACCCTTCAGTAGGGCTAGGAAGTGGAGTTCCCTGATGGCTTATTCCGAGCATTACCATCTATTAGGGATGGGTAGTGGAGTTCCCTGATGGCTTATTCTAGGTGTTACCCTCCTACAGGGATGGTTAGTGGAGTTCCCGAATGGATTCTTCTAGGAATTACCATCTAGTAGGGTTGGGCAGTAGAGTTCCCCGATGACCTCTTTTGGGTGTTACCCTCCCGCAAGGATGGGGAGTGGAGTTCCCCAATGACATTACTGAGTCTTACCCTTCAGTAAATATGGGTAGTAGAATTTCATACTGACTACTAGAGTGGAACCCACCTGTTTTTCTAGGGCACATGATCCTTACCTAGAGATTATAGACCCTCGACTATGTAGTATAGTGGTGAGACGTGGTTTGACGTAGCCTTAGAATCACAAGGAAGAGGAATTATTTCCCCACCAAGACTCATTCTTGTGATTCAACCTAAAACCATGCAAGAAATTCATTACCACCCAAATAAGATAGTATCAAGGTGTGGTTATTGAGTTCCTTAGACTTGTGTGTTTAGGGAAGATGTGTGTGATGCCGGGATTTGTTGATGGACTTTTCAAAATATTGGTGACTCTTTTTCTTGGGATGAGTTGTGAGATAGAGATCCCCTTACTCTCATTTCAGATTATTTGATGGAGTGTATATATATATTCTTTCTTTTGGATTCACACCTTGGATTTGGATACTCTTCTTCCAGTAGAGGTGAATATGCACAAGGTATAATATTTTCTTTCTTGTTTAGCTTATTGTGGTTTAATGACTCTACTCTCCAACTATAGGTGGATAAGGCTTGATGGGTAGTTTATCTACTCATCATTTTTAGCCCCTTATACTTGGATGAGCTTAATTACACTCTCTTGTTGGGTTAAGCTATACTCTTTCACTATACCTTGTTCTATATATGGTTTTCCTCTTCAGTTTTATCTCTTACCACTCCCCTTTACCCTTCGGGGAATTCTACTGGATATGTATATACTCACCCCTATATGGGATTCACCCAAACATGTCGTGTATTTTGCAGATGATAGACATGTCGACCGTGACTTCAGAGGAGCTTAGATATATTGGGTGCTTCAACTGTGTATGGTGGTCAAGGCTTGGGATACAGGAGTTGAGATCTCTTAACTATTTACTCTTTTCCAGTTTTGTTAGGTTGGGACATATTTTTGGTTGGGCATGCATTTTTTCCATTTACTTTCTAGTATATAGTACCATACTTTTTTACTATTTAGAGGTTCATGCATGCTTGGTTTACTTTATAGTAGTGTTTCATCTTTTATTCTTTTCCTATAGACTTTTTCATTGAGTTGGATGTGTGAATGTGTACATGTTTTTAGGAAAAGGTCTCCCAAAGTTAGTTATTCCTTCAACACTAGTTTCCACCCCTGACCTAAGGAGGTGGGCTTGGGGTAGTTACAGCTCAAGCCCCAAATTGGTTCAGGTTGTGACACTAGTTATCAAATCAAATTCAAGAAAATTATTTTATAAACACCCAATATAGGTTAACATCATAAAATCACATTAATCACACAAATAGGAATCATAATCCACTAAGGAGTGGATAAATCTAACCAACCTTAGATAATGAGAAATTAAATTCTAAAAAACCCTAGATCCAATGTTATAAATCATGATCTAATCCTTGTAACCCTTATAATAATAAAATAGGATTAGGATTCTTCAATTTATGTTCAAAAATAAAAAATTTTGATGCATTGGATATGGTATAATTATATAAACCTCCATGAAGAGAGAAAAGTTAAAGAGATTGAGAGATAGAGGGATAAATATAAATAAATGAACTTTTAAAACCATCAAGATCAAACATTTTTTTGATATTGGTTTAATCAATCCTAGAGAGAAATGCATTTTTTACTAGCAAAGAAGCCACTATTTTCTCTCAAGAATCCATAGGGTAATCCAGAGTTTAGTTATGATGTTAATAAGGGTTTTGTGAGGCTAATAATGGCTTTGAAAATTAAAAATATAGAAACCAAACCTAATTTCATAGTCAATGTCCATAGCCCCTTGGACCATGCATATGACTGTGGAAGCCCTTATACCCATAAATAAAAAAGGTATGGTTTTATTTCATAGTCCAAGAGAATGTGAATAGGACTATGAAATCCACATTGGACCTCTAAAAACTCAAATTTTAACCCAAAAAATACCAAGGCTGAAAAGAGGACCTACCTATAAAACTTGTGGTGTTACAATCTTCCGCACCATAGGATTTTTCATCCTTAAAAAGTCAATGGGATTTATTATATATAAAAAACACCAAATATTTCTCATGTATTTGAATCTATCCCTCCCATGCATATTCTTAAATCGGCCTATACTACCAAAGTACTCTCACTAGTGGAATAATCTTTCCTCTTAATATTTTTTCCTACAAATTAGAAATACTCATTTTCCTTTCCAAAAAGGTATTATTTGGTTCCAAATCTGCTGAATCATAGAGAAGAACATGAGAAAAATCTAGTTGGTACTTCCTTATTTGAGAAACATGAGATACGTTGTGCACTACAATAAAATTGATGGAAACTCCAAATGATAAGCCACATCTTTTATTTGTTCAATGATCTCCAATAGGATTTCAAAATAGGGTAACAACTTCCATTGATTTCTAATTCACCTATATCCTAGACATGATAATACCCATAAGAAGACTCTATCTCTAACTAAAAACTCCAAAGGCCATCAATGATGATTAACATAATATTTTTGTTGATTATAAGTTTTCACTAATTACTTTTGGATTATATAAAATCATTTTATCATCTCTTGCACCAAGTTAGGTCCCAAAAGAGATCTCTATCCAGATTCCTCCCAATACAATGGTGATTGAAAATGGTTTCCATAAAAAACTTTGAATATACCCATCCATATTTATTCTTGATAAACATTATTGTAGAAAAACTCAACTAAAGAAATTTGATCCACCTAGGATCTACCAAAATCCATAACAAAAGATTGAATCATGTATTCCAAAGTCTATATGGTCTATTTTAACCACCCTTTTTTCTGAGGGTGATAAAACCTAATAATCCTAAACTAAGTACCCATCACTTTCTATAACCCTCTATAAAATCTTAAAGTAAATTTAGGATATATATTTGATATGATAGATGAGTAACTTCATAAATTCTAATCACTTTTTTATACATTTTACCTTAGTCCTATATCAAGAACATCAATAAAAAAAGTAAAAGATGGGATAAATTTATTAGAAATTCCATAATCACCCATTTAACATCATGCCTATACAGTGACTTAGGATAAACAATTATGGAATATCTTATAATTTATTCTCACTTATAGGTCAAAAAAGGAAAAGTTTAAAATGTCCTATAGGTAATTAATGTTTTTCCTTCACATGCCAATAAGTCAAGCATTAAGTGACATAATAATCCACATACCTCTTCATCCCTAACCAATAGAACCTTCATTTGATATCATAGTATATATTAATCACACTAAGATAAAATAACCAATTAGAGTTATGAAATGATCCCTTAATCTCATTCTTTAGACTCAAGGGATACACCACTATATCCTAGAAATAAAAGGTCTATTAGTTACTAGAGACCAATATTCCATGGTCTCCCCACCACATAAGGTTTCACTATTTTCTTTCATTTGACATAAATTATCTTTCTCTTATTTAATTATTCAAGAAGTATAGAAGTTATTTAAATTTTATGTAACAGCACACTAATAACTTCTTAATGAACTTCCAGATTCATATTTTCTATTATGATCATTAACTTCCATTAATTGTTCGATTATCTCAATGCTTGAGTCTTAATACTCAAAGAATATTCTACATTATCACCATTACCTAGTGTATAGGATAAATTTAAATTGAATGTCTGGAGATACTTCACCCACCACTATTTCCTTAATTTCAAATGTTTTTGGGGGAAAATATTCCCTATAATTTTATGATCTGAATACACAATGAATCTATAAAAAATAGTTAATATATCCAAATATTAGAGGAATGGAAAATAGATTGAAAATCTAAACCATTCAAGGGATATTTTTTCTCATGTGATCATAATTACCTTGATTCTTATATAGCTTATCTCCTTGAATGAGCACACATCCCATTCCAACTCCAAATGCATCGTAGTATAAAAAAATCCCTTCGTCACACTCATATAATATCAACATTGGCAAAAAGGTTATACACATATTTAGTATATTAATGTTTTTTAGCACTTACCATCCCACTCTCACTTCACTACTTTCAAATTTAACACCATCATTATAGATGTTAACTTCAAAAAGTCATGAATAAATCAATTTTAGTAACCTTCCAACCCAAGAAAACTTTTAATCTAAAAAACATTCTTGGGCCACTCCTATGATATCATTGATTAAAATTTCTCTAGGTCCATTGAGACACCCCTTTAATAAATCATGTTTTCTAAGAATTCCACTTATTGAATCCAAAAGTGACACATGTATATAATTTCACATAACCCATGATTATATAATTTATCCAAATCAACACCAAAATTATTTCTATTATCCTCTTATGATCTAGAATAAATATAAATATCATCCATAAGAACCCTAACAAATGAGAAAAGGTATTTTTGGAAGACATGATTCATAATGGATATAAAAATAATCAGATAATTAAACCCCCAAATAGAATCACTAAAAATACCTAATGTTTATATCTACTCTTGAAATATAACTTTGGAACATCCATCCCATTCACTCTCAAATGGAGATATCTTGATCAAAAATCAATATTCAAAAACAACTCAGCTTCCTTCAACTGATCAATAAATGAAAGTTAGAGTGTATTTATTCTTTATTTTCTCATGATTCAAATTATAGTAATCATTTCACAACTAAAAGATACCCTTAGATGTAATTCCCTCACCCCAAAAGCCCAAAGCTGGTGCATTATTTTATTATATTATCATGATTACAAGGAATAAAATCCCAAAGGACCAATAAGTTTATAAGTTTTGGAAAAACAAATTACATACATGATACCTCATAATACATTGGGAAAATAAAATAAATCACCACATAATTAAAAGCTCAGTATCCTTGAAACCCATTCAAAGGATTCATCTTCAAAACTTGGGGAAATGAAACATAATACATGTGAGCTAAAATGCTCGATAAGGGAAAGTAAATCAGAATAAATAATTAATTGATGAGAAAAAATCAACTTGTCAAGGTAAATAACTAAAAACACATGCCATTAAAATAACTATATAAGGACTACAGAAAGGTAAGAAACTAAAACACACACCATTTAATAAATAAATGAGAATGGAATGAATCCATAGATTTTATCATATGAAAATAATCATGGATAAAAATAATTATAAATAAAATATATATGAAGGAAATGATTAATTATTGGATGTCATGTTTTAGGTACATGAAAACCTATACCATCAATACCTTTCACCAAGACGGTTTAAAAACTATGGGAGGAAAACCATTTAATTTGGAAAAATTATTCATCACATGAGAACTGGTTGATACATAGAGGGTCTATATAAATTTTGGGCCCAACCCATCACCTCCTATCCAAATAATTCCTCATATTGAGTAATTTATTAATAAAAAATATGCCTTATAAAATATCTATATCGAATAAAAGATAAGATTTATCAATAATTACCTAGTTAATCAAATAACTTTAAAAGTGAAAACCATATGTAAAAATAGTATAAAGATTAGGAAATAATAATATCCATCACCCAAGAATGTTTATATTTAAATTATTATAGTAAAGTGATTGTTTCAATAGAAAGTTAAAAATCAAAAAAGAAAGTCGAGATTGCGAAGACAACTTTTACCATTTGGTGAGTTTTCAAGATAAAAACATTGGGTGAGATAATTCAATTTGAAACTTAAAATACAATGAAATATGAGTTAATCATGATATTGAATGGAAAAGGGTTTAGAATATATGATGTTATTAATATTTTCATGACTTATTATATTCCCTCTTTACTGATTTATATGAAATGTGCATACTTGTGTGAAATATTAATGTTTTAATATTAAGTATAATTTTGAGCATTTTTTTAGAAGTAGTCCAATTGAGTCAGTTTAATGTTTTAATAATAAATATCACTATACTGATCCAAATTGTGTGGTTATTGTTTTTTAGGATTCTACTTTCAATATAAAACATTTCATTAGCAGGTACGAGCCAATTCTGCCATTTGAAGGGTTATATGGTCCTCACAAACAAGACCAAAGAATCTATGAACAAACTGGACCAGCCTTGAAGATTGATTTACTGGGCTCAATAAAGAAGTACAAAAAAATTAACTCTCCAAAATAATTCTGGGGACACTATATGTCATCTTGGATAAAAATTTCAAGGCCCAAATCTAAGTAAAAGGGGCCCAAATCTAAGTAAAATGGGCCCAAATGAAGCTTTGAAGTCCAACCCACCATTCTGTACGAGAATTAAAATCAGTATAGTATGCATGAAATATCTCATGATGTAATCATCAAATCTAGCTGATATTTTTCAGTGTGAAAGAGGATATATAGAAGGCCGACTTTTTGAAGAACCCATTCATATTTGAAGGCATATTCATATTCCAAAACCCTTTCACATTATGGACTTCAAAAAGACTGGATTTAAATGGACAGTTTTACTTTGTTTAATCAAACGGCCATAACTTTTTCTCCTTAAGTCCAAATGACTCCAAATGTTGCGAGTAGTCGGAAAACTTTATTATCTACAACTTTAAAGAAGAATATTTGTCGTGATTCGGCTTTCCTGATGTCCATATCTGCGAGCCAAGTGGAGGGGTATTGCTGGTATGTAAATAGTCCACTCCTTGGGCTATAAATACTCTCCCCTTCTATCCTTGAGAAGGGTTGGCATTTCAGAAGAGAGGAGAACATATTGACATGAAAAAAGCCTTGCCAAAGGCTTTGGAGGACCTTCCATACTCAAGTTTTCACTTGAGAGACCTTTCCTCCTCTCTTTGTTTTCACTTACTTTCATGTTCTTCGTTTTTGTAATTTTGTAAGTCCTTTCTTTTGTAATTCTGTTTTAATGAAAGTTTATTCTTCAATATCTCTTATTCTCCTCCAACTTATATATTTTAATATTTATGTTCTTAAAATAGTTTAAATTTAGTTAAATATCCTTCCTTATTTTGCTTCCTCATTCAATCAAAAATCTGTTTTTAATTATCATCATTGTTCGTGTGTGTGTTCGACGTACCACTCTTATCTTGTCCTTTATTTTTCTTCTCTTTATAATTTATCATTATAATCATTATAATAAGATTACTAATCATTTCAATGGCTGAGTAAATATTCCATTGGGGTGAGTCATTATTTATTTATGTTAAGCGATTGAGAGATTTTTCTCGATGAGTATTCTTTGAATTAACATTGTGTATGTTGGACTTAGCATGTCATGGATTAATGACATATTTTGTTTAACGTGTGGTTTCCATGGATTATTGGAACCAAAAATACACTACCATAAACAAGTAATGGTAATTATTATAAACTTAAGTTAAGTTATGGCTTGTATTAAAGCTTTAACACTTGGGAATTCCGATCAAAATCATCTTGTGACATAGGTGTTAATTTAATGCAATATAAAGCAAAGCTCAAGGACATCACAAGCTTAAATAAATAATGATAAACTCACCCCAATCTTTATCAACTTGTTAAATTAAACATCATTCATTAAACATTTCAATTAAGCTCTGCAAACAAACCCCCCCAATCAAAATAAAATCAACTAAAAACAATCGACTATTACGAAGTACCATCGCCGAGGATTCAACCCGAGTGCTGCTATACACATTAGCAGAGCACCAGAACTTTGACCGGTTGATAGACGACAATCAGCCGCGCGTTTCAAATGGTGCCGTTTCCGAGGATGGTGCTTTAAGTATTCATTAGTTTCTGGTTATTTTCAAAAAAAAAAACCAAAAAAAAAAACATTCTTTAAGTAGTCATTAGCTTCTGTTTATTGTCAAAAATAAAACCAAAAAAAAAACAAAATTTTAAAAAAAATTGAAAAAAAACACAAAGAAAAACCCATCTTCCTCTTTCTTCCAAAATCTCTCTGAATGCCCCGTAGCCTCCCAAACAATCCCTCGTATTTTTTTGACCCTGAAATTGAGCGAACACTTCACCAAATTAGGAGGAACATAAGAGATAATCAACTCATTCAAGAACCAGTCCTCATCCAACCAATTGAATTAGATATGGACAATCCTAGGGAAAAAACCCTTAAAGAACTCGCTGCCCCTGATATGAATTACCAACCTCTTGGTATTCAATATCCAAACATAGAGTCTGAATTTGAACTCAAATCGGGTTTGATTCATCGTCTTCCTCATTTCCATGGGCTAGCCGGTGAGGATCCACATCTCCACCTTAAAGAGTTCCAAGTGGTGTGCTCTACCATGAAGTCTTAAGGAGTTTCTGAAGAACAAATCAAACTTCGATCATTCCCTTTCTCCCTAGCTGACACTGCTAAGTCATGGCTCTACTACCTACCTCCTAGTTCCATAACTACATGGAATGACATGAAGCGACTATTCTTAGAGAAATTCTTTCCTTCTTCTCGTACTACTTCTATCCGAAAGGAAATAAGTGGTATACGTCAATTACCAAGTGAATCACTCCATGAGTACTGGGAGAGGTTCAAAAAGCTTGTTGCAACCTTCCCACACCACCAAATTCCTGACCAACTCTTGATCCAATACTTATATGAGGGGTTATTGGCTATGGAGAGAACCCTCATTGATGCCGCAAGTGGCGATGCTCTTGTTGATAAAACTCCTGCAGCTGCAAGAGATCTCATAAGTAACATGGCTGAAAACACACAACAATTCCATACTCAAGCACATGATCAAGTCAAACAAGCCCAAGATAATCAATCAATTGAACCAAACAAGATGACTGAGTAGATGAGTGAACTTACAGGTCTTGTGCGACAACTAGCTGTTGCCACCAAATCCCCAACCTCGTCTTCTCCGAAATCAATGTTTCCTGGACCTATCAAAAACTGTGGAATCAGCAACTCTCCATCTCATCCAACTGACACTTGTCCACAACTTCAAGAGGATCAATCTGATTCATCTGGACCAATGGAGCTCAATGCAGCATATGCTCAGCAGAACGCCAATCTTCAACTATCAGGTCAGTTTGTTAGAACCTTCAACCAACCTCACTCTGAGCCCTTCTCCTCTAAATTTAACCAAAGATTGAGGTATGGTAATCCCGTCTCTCATCCCCCTTAATTCCCTGCTCAAAACCCAAACCAATTCCAATATGGTCAAGGTGGTGGTAACTTCCATCAACCTTATCCTTTTGTTCCTCAACCTCAAAGGAACAATCCTCCTTCTAGATTCCATTATCCTAGTGAGCCTTTCCAATTCCAAAACCAATACAATAGATTTCCCAAAAACCAAAATCAAGGCAATCCCAACCAGGTACAAGCCTATTCTTCCAAGAAACCATGGGAAAGTGCAGTGGAAGATCTTTCCTCCTTCACCCGTTATAGACTTAAAAACATCGAAACTCAAATAGGTCAACTTGCATCCCACCTGAGACAGCAACAACAATCAAATTCTTCCCAACTCCCAGCTCAACCATTACCCAACCCCAAGGGTAATGTAAGTGCAATTGCACTTAGATCAGGAAAGCAACTTGCTATGCCTCAAGATAAATCCTCAAACCCTCCTTTGAATGTTGACCTAGAAAATGAAAAGAAAAATAAAATTGAAAAGGAATATGAATATATTCCATCACCTCCTTCAATTCCACTTAGGAACCCAATTCCATTTCCTCAAGCTGTTTCTAAACCAAGGAAGTCCTTTGAACCCGATCCTGAAATGCTCGACATGTTTAGACATGTTAAAGTCAACATTCCCCTCTTAGATGCTATAAAAAAAATTCTTAAGTATTCCAAGTTTCTCAAGGAGTTTTGTACCCACAAGAGGCAACTTAGGACCTTTGAAAATGTTTCCACCCAGCAGTCCATACCCATTAAGTGCAAAGATCCAGATACCTTTACGGTTCCATGCCAAATTGGAAGTTCCAACTTTGATGATGCACTCATAGACCTAGGAGCATCAATTAATGTCATGCCTAAATCCATATTCTAAAACCTTGGTCTAGGTCCCTTACATCCAACGGGCGTTGTTATTCAGTTAGCCAATCGAAGCACAACTAGTCCTGAGAGAATAATTGAGGATGTCCTTGTCCGAGTCAGTGATCTTATATTCCCTGCTGATTTCTATGTCCTTGACATGGAAGGTGAGACAAACTCTTCTCAATCTCCCTTAATTCTAGTAAGACCTTTACTTATGACATCTAAAACAAAAATTAATGTCCATGCTGGCATCTTATCCATGGAATTTGGAGACCAAATGGTCAAGTTCAATATTTTTCAATCCATGCGATACCCATTAGAGAATCAATCTGTATTCTCTATCCATGTTTTTGAAACCCCCTCTGAGAGTGTGTTGAATCCCAATCCAACATGTTCTTCATGTTCTACTAATAGAGAAGTTTGTGAATATTGCATCCTCATTAACCAAGTCATAGATGGAGAAATTGATGTTGACATTACAAATGCAAACTCCATTGATCTAAAGGATCTTGAAAACTCTTTGGAATCTCATCTCACCTCTGACCTCCAATGCTCCAACATGGATGGTAATGAGGAAAATGAACTAGAATGCTCATTTTTTGATTCAGATCAGATTATCCTACATTCATCCTTTCCTATCCATGATTCTGAAAATTCTGTTATATGTGAATTGAACCTTGAACCAATGTGTTTATATTGTCATGATGGTAGTGATGTTTGTGATATTTATACCCTAATTAATAAAGTGATCACTGGTGACGTTAAAATTGACCATTCTTTGGTGAACAACATTGATATAAAGGAAATTGAAAATTTTATTAAGTCTTATGACTCCAATGATCCTCATTACTCTACATCGGTAAGTGATGAAATAAATGAGTCAAAAACAATTGGGATCTCATACTGTGGTTCTGTGTTATCTGATCCTTACAAAAATGAACCATCAGAATTGAGCCATCTTCCTAAATTTCCAAGCATAGAAAACTAGAACTTTGTGGATAAAATCATTCCTCAGGTTGAAGACCAAAGTGAGGATAGAAATATTCTCTTTCCAACGCCATTGAATTTCAAGCACACCAACAAGGATGGGAAGAAATTATCCAATGAATCATCAGGCCTCCCAAAAAAAAGTTTTTCTAGAAGCACACTGGAGTTGAGAAAATATGATGGCCACTGTCAGACTATGGGTAGTCCACTGAAACTGTCCAGCTGTAGATAAATAAATGCAGCACTTCTTGGGAGGAAACCCATGTTTTCTTTTAATTTTATGAAATTTTAATTTCTTTTTAGTTTTTCATTATATGAATAATGATTTTTCTTTTTCAGGTAACATCCCACAATCTTGGATCAACCTCGACATCCACTGGCTCCCCAACTTCTCTAGCCGACCTACCACTAGATGGAGAAGGCGACCCGCCAAATCCAAACCAGGGGGCATCTCTTTCCCTTTAACTCTCTCTATCTCTTCCTCTCTCTACCTATTTATTCTTTTTCCTCTCTCTTTAATTTTTTTACCACTTTCTTTTTCAAAACCTTTCTTTTTCACTTTATCTTTTTTTTGTGGCTGTATCTTTATAAAAAAACAAAAAAATATAAAAACCTAAAAAACTAAAAAAACCAAGAAAACAATCACTTAAAAAAAATACAAAAAAAATTAAAGAGTCATGCTTACTCACCATCGAGTTTTGAAATTTTGTCCAACCATTTTGGGGAGTTAACAGACATGTTTTCATCTCAAAAATTTTGTATTTTCATCATGACTTTGGATAAATAATTTTGTGTCAAAATTAACAAATTTTGAATGCCCAATTTTTGATTTGGAAAATTCTTTTCCCGAACCGTGAGGAGAAACATTTGCTTTCATGCCAAGGCCACCTATGGACATCTTTTCAAAATGTGTGTTTTCACCCCCATTTGTGAGTCTTGATTTTTTGGACCTTTTGAGCTGAATTTCCTGCCTTAGTGTGCATTAATATGATAGAGGCATTTTATGAACCACATGAGAATCAAAATAGCCAAATAGCCTCACATTTCCCTTACATTAATCATCCTTTTGAAAGCCCCTTCAAGCCTATGAAAAAATTTTCATTGATAGCCACATTACAATCCCAATACCTTATCCCACCCAATATCAACATGGATTTTCATTGCATAAGTTTTTGAAATTTAAGTGTGGGGGGGAATGGATTTCATTTTTGGGTATCATTTCCTTACTTTCTGGTGTGTTATCATATGATTGAGGGAAAGCATCCATTTTAGTGTGGGGGTGGGGGAGATTTTCATTCAGTGTTATTTGGGAATGTATTGTACAAATGATATTGAAAAGTGTTCAAAAAAAAAAAATCAAAAAAAAATCAAAATCAAAAAAAAAAAATGAAAAAATGGGTTGTGTCTTGGGTAGGTCAAAAATCACTCTTCCTAAACCTTTGATCTTCTTAGAACTATTACAATTAGTGTCGTGAGGAGATCAAACATGGGTTGGGATATGAGTGTGAGATCTATTTCAAGGTCAACTTTTGAAAAAACAAAGAAAAAAAGGAAAAGAAAAAAAGAACACTTGTATTATATTCTTATTGGGAGAAGTTTTTTGTTTTGTAAATATTCCATCTTCTCATTACCTTCATATTTTCTTCCTCTATTGTGTCTTTATTCACACAATCATTCCCTTTTAAATATGTGTTTTCATTTCCTTCCATGTTTCATTTTAAAAAATATGCATTGCTTTTTATATGTTGGTATTTTAACCCTCTTCTTCTCTCTCTTGGAAATTATATTCCTACTGTCCCATAGCCATAGAAAAACCCCATTAAAAAGACATCTTGATTATTTTTCACTTTGGATAGGGATTGTAAGATTAGATCTCTTTTCAAACTCTAAGATTTTCACTTTTGGTTGGTAAAAGAGTGAACCTCCACAAATAAATTTTATCATCTTGAGAGGTGTGAGTTTTGAGTGTCCACATTTTCCATTTCTAAACTTGAGAATGGAAAAATGAATTAGTTTTGGAACATTGTTTCTGTAACAACTTGTGGTGGATTTCAAAATGGATGAGTGAAATAGTCTAAACCTCCCCTGATTGGAGAAAACAAAATTTTAATATTTGTTGGTGAGTGAAAATGATTTTGTAATTTTTTTTTTCTATTTGTTACACATGAGGACATGCACAATGCTAAGTGTGGGGGAGTTGATGTTATTAATATTTTCATGACTTATTATATTCCCTCTTTACTGATTTTATTTGAAATGTGCATAATTTGTGTGAAATATTAATGTTTTAATATTAAGTATAATTTTTGAGCATTTTTTAGAAGTACTCCAATTGAGTCAGTTTAATGTTTTAATAATAACTATCACTATACTGATAAAAATTATGTGGTTTTTGTTTTTTAGGATTCTCCTTTCAATATACAACATTTCATGAGAAGGTACCATGAGCTAATTCTTCCATTTGAAGGGTCATATGGTCCTCATAAACAAGACCAAAGAATCTATAAAAAAACTGGACCAGCCATGAAGATTGATTTACTGGGCTCAATACAGAAGTCCAAAAACATTAAATCTCCACAATAATTCTGGGGACACTACATGTCATATTGGATAAAAATTTCAAGTCCCAAATCTAAGTAAAAGGGGCCCAAATAAAGCTTTGAAGTCCATCCCACCATTCTGGACGAGAATTAAAATCAGTATAGTATGCATGATATATCTCATGATTTAAGCATTAAATAGAGCTGATAGTTTTCAGTGTGAAAGAGGATATATAGGCGGCAGACATTGTTGAAGTACCCATTCGGATTTGAAGGCATATTCATATTCAAAAACCCTTTCACATTATGGACTTCAAAAAGACTAGATTGAAATGGACAGTTTTCCTTTGTTTAATAAACCGGCCATAACTTTTGCTCCTTAAGTCTCAATGACTCCAAATTTTTAGAGTAGTCGGAAAACTTTATTATCTACAACTTTTAAGAAGGATATTTCTCGAGATTCGGATTTCATGATGTCCATATCTGCGAGCCAAGTAGATGGGTATTGCTGGAATGTAAACAGTCCACTCCTTGGGCTATAAATACTCTCCCCTTATCTCCTTGAGAAGGGTTGGAATTTCATAAGAGAGGAGAACATATTGGAACGACCAAAGCCTTTCCAAAGCCCTGGGAGGACCTGCCATACTCAAGTTTTCACTTGATATACCTTTCCTCCTCTCTTTGTTTTCACTTACTTTCATGTTCTTCGTTTTTGTAATTTTGTAAGTCCTTTCTTTTGTAATTATGTTTTAATGAAAGTTTCTTCTTCAATATCTCTTATTATCCTCCACCTTCTGTATTTTAATATTTATGTTCTTAAAATAGTTTAAATTCAGTTGAATATCCTTCCCTTATTTTTCTTCTTCATTCAACCAAAAATCTGTTTTTAATTATCATCATTGTTCGTGTGTGTGTGTTCGACGTACCACTCTTATCTTGTCCCTTTCTTTTTCTTCTCTTTATAATTTATCATCATAATCATCATAATAAGATTACTAATCATTTCAATTTCTGAGTAAATATTCCATTGGGGTGAGTCATTATTTAGTTATGTTAAGCGATTGAGAGCTTTTGCTCGATGAGTATTTTTTGAATTAACATTGTGTATGTTGGACTTAGCATGTCATGGATTAATGACTTGTTTTGTTTAACGTGTGGTTTCCATGGATTATTGGAACCAAAAATACACTACCATAAACAAGTAATGTTAATGATTAGAAACTTAAGTTAAGTTATGGCTTGGATTAAAGCTTTAACACTTAGGAATTCCGATCAAAATTATCTTGTGACATGGGTGTTAATTTAATGCAATATAAAGCAAAGCTCAAGGATATCAAAAACTTAAATACCTAATGATGAACTCACCCCAATCTTTATAAACTTGTTAAAATAAACATCATTCATCAAACATTTCAATTAAGCTCTACAAACAAACCCCCCCAATCAAAATACAATCAACTAAAAACAATCGACTATTACAAAGTACCATCGCCGAGGATTCAAACCGAGTGCTGCTATACACATTAGTAGAGCACCGGAACATTGACCGGTCTATAGGCGACAATCGGATTCTCGTTTCAATATACACCACAAAAAATAAATAAGTAGTGAAAATGGTGTATGCCTCACATAAGGAAAAGTGATACAAGAATCCATTACCTTATGTTTCCTTTTGTGTGAAGGTACTTTAAACTTAATTATAATGCCTTTAAGAATTTTATTAACTTATAAAATATCCATAATTATATTTATAATATAATATATCAACTTCTTATAATATCTTATTACCTGTTTGTAAACAATCTTTCATAATTTTCACAATTTCAGGCGTTAATTTCCTAGTTTCTTGAGTATGTTTCAACTTGTTACTTCTTGTTTTGATTAACTATTCATGATTTAATCATCTAAAAAATTTAAAACATGACTAAAATATATTATATATTATTTATATATTTATTTATAATAATCCATAAAATTTGGAGATAGTAAATGAAATGCACCATTCATAGAGATAGTAGGCCGTACATACTCATGAATGCTAATTTTACTTTTTTTGTATTAAAAGAGTGAAAAGTAAATGATATATATATATGTATATTATAATTCCATAATAATATATATTTTATATATGTTATTTTTTATTAAATCTATCCTTTATAAATTCCATGTATAGTGTGAACGAATCACATCGCTTTGAGGAGGCGGTAGTCCACACTTCCACAAACGATATTATCGTATTTACACAAAATGGAAAGAATGATGGTATGTGTTATATAAAAAATAAAAAAGTATTAATACAACATAAATATAATATAAAAACAGTTTTTACATCACAATTCCCAACCATTATAGATGGCATAAAAAAATGAACGACATCGTTTCACAAGGCGGTAGTTTGCCGTACACGAATGTTAAGTTCGTTATCCATTTGATGGAAGTGTTTGTAGGTGTAGTTTGAAAAATTAACATAAAAAATATCAATATATATTTTATATTGGTTTCATTATATAATCATGTAATAATAATAAATTAATGGGTGGATAAACAAATAATACATAAATGCAGATTGAAGAATGTTACCTCTTATTCGGGTAACACCTTTTGGTTTATACCAGAAGAATTCCTTGGTTTTATTTATTCATAAAGTGAGGATTATAGGATGAGGGGAGGTATTTTTAGATATTATTTTATCATATTTTATATGAAATAAAAGGATTTTTGGGTGTGAATAAGTGGTAGGGTTGAGTACCTTTTTATAGTGGAGGAGGAGTGACATTCTTGTAAATTTTTGTAAAGGGAATTCCACCCATGTTTTTCTCATATAAAGTGGCTCCAATAAGGGAAACAATTCAATCCAAGATAGTATAAGGTCTAAAAATGTAAATAAAATGGATTTTATACTATTTTATAGGTCATTTGTCCCTTAAGTTTAATTTTTAGTCCCTTGTTAATCTAATTTTCATCTTAATCGCTGTAATTAATTTTAATCAATTTCAATAAAATTTTTGATCAATAACTAAGTTGATATTATTAAAAATTAAAAATTATTATTTTTAAAAATATTTAATCAATTTATCCAAATTCCAATCACATAATTGGTAGAAATTAATTTAAAATTAATCTCGCATATGGGATAACAAATCAGGTTTTTAAAGTAATAATGTTCAAAAGTTTGTTAAGTTTTTATATACAATTTAAAAGTAAAATTTATTCAAATAAACTAAATTGGATTATTTTTATTATAATTGATATAATATGACTTTAAAACCAATTTAATATATAATTCAACCTTATTAATAAATTAGATGAAAAATCAGTTTTGAATTAAAATTCATTATTTTTCACTATTCATCAAAAAATGAAACCTCACAGAAAAATACAAAAAATTCACCCTAAGCTAGTTTTTATATTCTGATTTCAAAAATGAATATTATTTTTACATATAAAATTTATCAAATTTCCAAAAAATTGGATTTAAAATAGGTTCTTTATTAAAAGATGATGAATTTGCCTTTATAAAAATATAGGTTTTTATACATAAAATTGGGTTTGTTCTTATATTATGCCTATAAAATATATTAGATGAATATAAAAATATTTTATTTAATATATATATATATATAATTAATATCATTCACTAATTTTAATTAATTTAATTTATTAAGATAAAATTGCTTTGTGAGCATAAAAATAGTTTTTTATAAAAACATTCCCTTTATATTCAATTGGGTTTTATATTCATTTATAATTAATTCGTAACCAATTAATTCATTTTATATCTGTGTAAACCATATATTTTTATAATTTATTAAATCCTATTCATAACCATAATTTAATAACTAGGAGATAATTTTCATTTTAAATAACAATATTAATAGTATTCAGTAAGATTCAGTCTTGCGTGTAACACAAGACATCGAAAAAACTCATTGTATGCAACACAAGATAAAATAAATGTTGTGTGCATTAAAATATATAGAATATATAGAATATATTTAAAATATAAAATATACTCTAAAGTCTTGAGATATTATATTACCTTATGTTCTTGGTGTTGCATGTTATACAAGCTATCAAATACTATGTCATTTTTTAGAATTTCTGGGTGTTACATTATCCCCACCTTAAACAAATTGCATCCTAGAAATATAAACATGATCTCAGTAATCTAGGGATTGATATTTGAAAAAACTATTATTGAGAAACCCACATTATAAATAGGTTATAAGAGGTAAAAAGAAATGTGGAGGTCACCACAAAACTAGACTTTCAAATAGGAGAACATTAGTGAAAACAAGGACCTAGAAGAAAAATCAAACTATAATGTCTCTAATTTTCCATGAATTATTTTTGAATATTATATGGATTATTTTTGAGACTAGGCACTGAGATGGAATGTGATTCTGAGGCTCGGTGTTATTGGAATAAATATTTTAAATATATTAAATAATTAAATAGAACACACACATAGTTTTCCTAAAAAAGTGTAACAACTTATAAATATGTTCCTAGATCAAATATTCGAGGGTACCATTGAGTTCAGAATGCACAACTTACCATAGATGCAACTAAACATTAGTCATCATAGGTCATTTGTGGAAAATTTATCGTGAGCATAGAAATGAAGAAAATAATTAAATAAAATTATTTTACATTAAATTATTGATATAGTGATTGAAACATCTTTAAATAGATGATTATAGATAATTTTTTGGTTTATCCACATAACCCTAGAAATTTTGGAGTGCTGTTGGAGAGATATTCAAGGATTCTCTCTCAGACGAATGGTGATAGGTCATGGATCGATGATCAACACACCTCGGATTTGACAAATCTTTCCAATGATGATGATGATGCATCATTCTTCATCAGCGATCAAACCAAATCAAGGTAGGGCATGCGTTTCGATTTTTTTATTCCTCATTCTTGATTTCTATGATGAACGCAAACCAATCAACAAACAAATTGATTCACAATTCGATCATATTATGGGTTAGGTTAGAATTATCAGGGTTCAGGATAATTTTCTTTGTGATTAACTATTGATTCTTCTATTTTCATTCAAGGGAAATAAACTGAGATTGACAAAGACATCAATTGAGATCCATTCCTCTTGATTGATTTTGTGCTTTTCTCTACCAATTCATAGTTCATCTTGTGCATTCTTTTTTGGACTATGGTTTGATGTTTTACTGATAAATCGATCATTGAACACTCATTTCTTGGCACAATGATCCGAAATCTTATATTTTGGTTTGACATGACACAATGATGGTGCATCAATAGAAGTGGAGATGAATCAGATGATGGTTGGTACCTGATTTTGTGTTTTTCCATGTGCTACAAAGAATGATTATGATCTCATTTTCCATGAAGATTGAAGTCCTGAATATTATTGATTCAATGTTGGAATGACTTGATGAGGCTCAATATATAGTTTTACGGAAATGAGATGGTTATATCGAAGGCCATATCATCGATTAGATGTGTGGAGGAAGAATCTATGATTCTAGAAAATACCATAGAACACGACATGTAAAACAGATCTACACACCGTGTGGGGCCTCTAGAGTAGCAGCTAGGGTATTGGGTAGGTGATAAGTATCACACGACATGTGGCTTGGCCAATACGGCGTGTGAATTCTCTCTAGATACTAGGTGTTTACTTCAGAGAGTACACAAACATGGGTTGGAGTACCCGGGTTACCTATATGGCATGTACTCCTACCCCCAGATACATGTTGGATGAAGTACATGGTCTCAGTCATGTACTGGAACATGGTTAGAGTATATGGGATGCCTACTCGGCATGTACTACTATACAAACATGGTTTTATGACACGGTCCATTTACATGGGCAAGACCCAGGGTCAAGGGACACAAAATGCAACCCTTCTATATGCTGTGGACTCTTTTCTACATGCTGTGGACTCTTTTCTACATGGCTTGAATCTCTTAACCTACATATCTTGGACTTGATTCATTAGGGTTTGTTCCCCTTATAATTTACTTGAATGTTGGTATAGTATCATCTCCTACTCCTTAGAAAATGATTCCTTTAGCATGAATTCCTGGATAGAGTCATTGGAATCCCTCCAAGAGGTCCAGAGTGAGATCCTCTATTCATCTTCGTTCCCTAGGTGGAGTTCTTGGTATTGATGTGACCAAAACTACGCATGCGTCAAGAGTCTTCCTAGTGGGTTAATTTAGATTGAGTTGTTTGTATCACCCCATAGACCTGGTATTGATCCTCATCCGAGTATCATATGTCTTCAGACCACGAGCGTATTATTTATCATGATGAGACCCAATGAGTAGTATCTCTTGGACGGACATCATCAGTGATATCAGACTCAGGAGTGTTTTCTCCCAGTTGAATGATTTGTGGATTCTTAGAGATGGAATCCTAGGATGGTATACTATGGATGTGTCGTACCTCTAGACTGTTTGTCTTTGTTGCGTATATCTGGATGTTCTTGTTATGTGTGCTGTAGATATATACCTGCGTAGTGACAATTGTACTTTCCTTTGCTGTATGATTTTTGGTTTTGAGGTGTCCTACTGAGTATTTTTATACTCACCCTTGAATGGTATTTTCACGCACATGTCGTGTCTTGAGAAGACGATAGACCTTTTGACAGAGTCCTAGGTGGACCAAGTCCAGATGGTGGTCAGTGAGACTAGAAAAACGGAGGTGTGTTCCCGTAGCTTTCATAAAGTTGTCCCAGTACCTTTACTTTCAAGTTGGAATTGTGTTATATACTTTTTGTAATGGGCTTGTATTTGGACATGTTTACTTTCCTTTACTTCCTTTCTTACTCTTATTGTGGGATATAGATATATGCATGCATTGTTTGTTTAGTAGTTTTTACATTTTAATATTTTGTGGTCTTAGATATGTGTGTGTGTAAAAGTACTTTGGTAATTCCTCACATGTTAGTGATATTCCTTCTCAGCACTAGTCACCAGTTCTTGGACTATTGTAGGTGGGCTTAGGGAGTTGTGGCATGGACCCCCATGGGACAAGTTGTGACAGAGTGGTACCAGAGCTGGTTGGTTTTACCTTAGGACCAAGAGTCTATGATATTGGTTTGGGGAAATTGTGTTAAGTGTTTTGAGTTCTTCCTTTAGGCTAGGGACTCTAGTGTTGGAATGAAGACTGATGTATCCATTCACCAAGAATATGATCACCTACTTTTCGACTCGGTACATAAGAAAAATGGTTGCATAAAAAATAACGGTACATGAATCATATAATAATGGGTTGTGTTTCCATTTCCTTCTTGAGTCATCTCTCCAGATATATTCATTGAATGTGGTACATCTTGTTTACTTTCAGGATGCCTCCATAACGTATACTTACTTGGATTCATCATGATGATCATGAGGATGATCCTGTCAGTGATGGGGTGTCAATTTAGGGACTAGTTCCTAAAATTTTACCTCTAGGTGGTGTACCAGCCATACCACCTGTATAGCAGCAGGTGGTACCCATAGTACCAGTGGATTAGGTGTGAAGGTTGAGTGTGCTTCACAAGTTCTAGAGACTGAGAGCCCTCATGTTACAAGGAAAGCCTGACCCATAGGATGTTGAGGACTACCTTGAGGTGTTGACCTGAGTCTTTTATCTAGTTATGACATTGGAAGATCAGATGGTGGTCTTGGTAGTGAGACTTCCTTATGGATTAGCAGGGCAATGGTGGGGTTTAGTTACCTAGTCCTTTGATAAGGTTAAACTTTCATGGATAGAGTTTGAGTGCCTTTTTTGAGAGGATTTCTCAACAACTAATATGGGGGATATATGTATCCAAGAGATTCTGTATCTCTAACAAGGAATCATGATAGTGGTTAAATATTCATCGAGGTTTACCAACCTCTCTAGGTACATGATGGATATGGTTCAAGATCAATTTTTCAGGGCCTAGACCTTTGAGTGAGGTATTTATAGAAGTGTTATTAATTTATTAATTCCTACATATTCTAGGGTTCTAGAGAGATATTTGGTGGTCGAGAGTTTCTTAGCCGAGCAGTTACAGCTAGAAGTTGTCAACAATGGGAAATCAGGAGAAGAGAACTCGACAACAAGGAGTCGACATCAGTCCCAGGGAACTAGACATGGGAGAAATTTTATGAGGTGGTACCATGATAGAGTATCTATAGTTCAAGCCTCACAGGGTGGGTCTAGTCATCCTAGAGAGAGATGGTGCTACTCATGTGATAGTAGGGAACATCTCACCCGATATTGTATGACCCACTGTAAGGTTGACAGAGAAATCATAGATAGTACACCAAGGTATAGAAAACGGCTGGAGAAAGTAGGAACATAGGGCAGTAGATGTGGAAGAGGAACTGGAAGAGCCGTAAGAGGTGTTTGACATTATGAATTGTTACTACAACCACCCCCAGGTGGTCCATGCCAAGCTCAGGGAGCTAGAGGATAGAGGAGGGGACAACTACAGGTAGTTGAATATTATGACCTAGAGGCTCCGAGAATGATTATAGGTATGATCTATTTATTTTATACTTTATATATAGTATTGATAGACACAAGTTCTAGTTGTTCCTTTATTTCCACATATCTTGTTCAAGACTTAGAGATTCTGGTTAAACTACTGAATTGACCCTTATTCTTGGAGACTCCTACTAGAGAAGACTTGGTGATCACAACATATGCTGACAGTGTGACCTAACTCTTAGAGGTGAGAGTTTCTGTTATGATATCTTGGTAGTAGCATTGAGGCCTTACAACTTTATTCTTAGTATGGGCTGGTTATCCACAGTTCAGGCTCAGATTGACTATTTTAGGTGAAGGGTATAGTGTGTCCATAGAAACAGAACCATGTTTTACTGTATTGGTTTAAAGGAAATCTAGGCAGCATAGGACGCACTCGTTCATAGGAGAGTGTAGCCTATTAATCATCAGTTGGATAACCTGACCCTAGGTGCAGTGGATGTTATGAGTTCCCAGTTTCCTGCAATGGTGGTAGAGTACGAGGGCATCTTCCTCGAAGATTTTCTAGGTTCCTTACTGAGAGATAGACTTTTTCATTGATCTACACCCCAGGATAGCTTTGATATCTTCAAAAACATATCAGATATATCCTAAAGAGCTTCATGAGCTGGGGGTGTAGCTGGAGGAATTACAAAGGACGGTATTTGTTAGACCTATTGTTTTACCCTTGGTAGCCCTAGTTTTTTTTCCAAAAAGGAAGATGGGATCTTGAGGGTGTGTGTAGACTATCGAATCTTGAATTAGGTGATTGTGAAGAACAAGTATCCACTACTAAGGATCAATGACCTATTTGATCAATTACAAGGGTAACAATGGTTTTCGAAGGTTGACCTCATATTAGGCTATCACCAACTGTGAGTACAGGACAAGGATATACTAAATACAAAATTTAGATATTAATAAAATAACTATGAGTAATTGGTGATGAACGTTGGAAAGATAAACACCCAAAAAGTGTTCATGGGACTCATGAACCAGATATTTTAGCCTTGCTTAGATCGGTTTATGGTAGTATTCATCGATGATATCCTTGTGTACTTGACGTCCGAGGAGGAGACTGTGAGATGCTCGAAGATAGTTTTGGACATACTCTGAGAGCACTAGCTTTACAGAAATCAATAATTGTTATATTTTTGTATTTAGGTAGTATAATATCAAGGTCATGTTATCTTAGTGAATGGAGTGGTAGTGGACTTGGCCATGGTCGAGGCTGTGTTAGCTTGGGAGCTACTTAAGAGTGTGATAGAGGTATAAGGATTCCCTAGATTGGTAGGCTATTAATGTAGATTCATACATGATTTCTCCAGGATATCAGCAACCATGAAATCTTTTAATTGAAAGGTATATCCTTTCATATGGACAAAGAAGTTCCAGCAGGCTTTTCAATAGTTGAGGCAAATTTTGATGAGCAATCTGATCTTGATATTTTCAGAAGAAGGTGTTGAGTACATAGTGTTCTATGATGCATCTGGAACTAGGTTTTGTTTTGTTCTGATGTATAGGTAAGAAGTGATTTCATATGGTTCACACCATTTAAGACCACATTTGTAGAACTACGTGACCCACAATCTTTAGTTAACAGCAGTAGTCTTCGCTTTGAAGATGTGGAAACACTACTTTATGGGTGATAAATTTATCATATACTCTGATGACAAGAGTCTCAAGTATATCTTCTTTTAGAATTATCTCAACTTGAGATAGAGGCAATTTCTAGAGATCCTCCAAGATTATGATTTCAAAATTTTCTATACTCCTAGAAAGGGTAGCTTGGTAGCAAATTCTCTCAGTAAGAGATCTTTTTCACAGTTAATAAATGAGGTGTCAGAGCAGTTGAACTCAATGTCATTATCCTTTGTAGATATAGATATAGAAGCTTACCTCCAGTTGATGGTTATTACCCCTCCACTCTTGCAGCATGTCAGGGAGGCACAACTTGGGGATGTCTATTGAGATATCCTACATGCTTATATATCTAATGAATATTCTCCTGATGTATGTTCCAAAGGTGGGGATCATGTTGTTCTTTTCTAAGGATGCATGATGGTGCCATTGACGTTGCAAGAGGATGTTATGAGATATTTTCATACATATCCTTTTGTGGTTCATCTAAGTGTGAAAAAGATATACCGAGACCTCTGAAGTTAGTTTTGGTAGCTAGGGATGAAGAAGGGAGTTGTATAGTTTGTCTCTAGATGCCTTAGTTGTCAGCAAGTGAAGGCTGAGCACCAAGTTCCAGCAGGTTTGGATCAATCCCTTGAGGTGCCAGAATGTAAGTGGGATGATATATCTATGGACTTTGTGATGGTATTTCCATGTACGTCCATGGGAAATGATTCCATATGGGTGATCATAGATCGACTCTCCATGTTTTCCCACTTCCTAGATATATTAGTGTAGAGTTCAGTAGAGAGCTTGTGATGCCTCTATGTACAAGACACTGTCCAACTCCATGGATTACCATAGAAGATTGTTTCTAATCATGATGCTCTCTTCACATCCAAGTTATGGAAGGTATTACAAGATGTGTTTAGGACTCAGTTATGCTTGAGCATAGTGCTTCACCACCAAAATGATGGCTAGACCAAGTAGAATATCCAGGTTCTATAGGACATACTACAAGCTTGCATGTTGGACTTTGGATATATTTGGGAGGATCACCTACCACTAGTGGAGTTTGTGTACAACAATAGATACCATTACACTATCGGTATGGAACTATCAGAGGATTTTTATGGGTGACCTTGTAGATAACCATTTTTTTGAACTGATCCAGGAGAGTCAGTACTCATGGGCCCATAATTGGAGCGAGATACAACAAAGAAGGTGTAGATCAACCGGGGGAAGATAAAGACTGCATAGAGCTTTCATAAGTCTTATTCTGATAGGAAATATAGTCCTTTTGAGTTCAATTAAGAAGACCACGTGTTCCAATAGGTTTCATCTAGACATGGATTACAAATATTTGGTCAGGGAAATAAGCTATCTCTAAGGTTCATCAACCCTTTCTAGATACTATGTAAATTTTGTGAGGTGGAATACTTCTTAGCTCTACCATCACAGTTAGATCGAGTATATGATGTCTTCCACATGTCACAACTAAGGAGGTATATACATGACCCATCACATGTTATTGACTGGGTAGATCTGGACATCGAAGAAGAAGTGAATTTTGATGAGTACATGGTAAAGGTCATGGATTGGAAGGAGAGGATCCTTCGTGGATGATTGATTGATTTGATGTATGTATGATGTTAGAATTGGAATATTCAGGAGAGCACATGGGAGTGAGAGGCTTAGATTCATGCTTAGAACCCACATATTTTTTGAGTTTCCTTTTTTTAGCTTTTCGAGGATGTAAAGTCCCAAGGTGGGGAGAATATAATGTCTCATATTTTTTGTGTATTATTTTTGGATATTATATGGTTTATTTTCGAGACCAGGTGTTGAGATGGCGTGCGATTACAAGGCTTAGTGTACCTAAAATAAATTTTTGAAATATATTCAATATATTAAATAGAAAATGCACATAGTTCTCCAAAAAATGTTGAATAACTTCTAAATGGGTGCATGTATTAGAAATACAAGGGTATCATTGAGTTGAGAACAAGAGGTTTACCCTAGGAATAAATTAACATTAGTCAGCGTGGATTTTTTATGGAAAAGTTATCCCAATAAAGAAAAAAATAAAATAATTAAATAAAATTATTTTACTTTAAATTGTTGACATATATATTGAGACATATTTAAATAGAATATTATGGAAAATTTACAGGGTTAGACACATAACTCTATAAACATTGAAGAGCTATTAGAGAGATATTCTAGGATTCTCTCAGGAAAATGGTGACCGATCATGGATCGATGATCAATGCACCTTGGATTTGATGGATCTTTCCAACAACAATGAAGGCACATCATTATTCTTCAAAGATAAAAAATAATTGAGGTGGGGCATGCGTTTTTATTTTATTATTCATCGTTATTGATTTCTGTGATGAACAGATACCAATCAATGAATAAATTGATTTATGGTTCGATCGACTTATGAGATGGGTTATAATTACTAGGGTTTGGGGGAATTTTATTTATGATTAATTTTTTATTCTTTGATTTCAATTCTAATGACAGAAAAATGAGATCAACACAAACATCAATTAACTTTTGTTAGTCTTGATTGATTCTACACTTTTATCCACTGATTCATCATTCATCATGGGAATTCTTCATTAGCCCTTGATTTTATATTTTACTAAACAATTGATTTTTGTACACTCATTTCTTGGTGCAACAATCTGGAATTGTAGATCTTGGATCATCTCGACATGGTAGTGGTGAGACGATGGAAGCAGTGATGAATCATATGAAAGTTGATACCTGATTGCATGTTCTTCAGCATATAGTGAAGAATGATGACAATCTCATTTTTTGAGTTGATCGAAGGCCCAAATCTTATTGATTCAGTGTTGGAATGACTCTACAAGGCTTGATCTATAGTTTTGTGGAAAGGCGATGACAATATGAAAGGCCATAACATCAGTTGGACACATGAAGGAAGAATATGAGATTATGGAAAATCCCACAAAACACGACATGTAAACCAGATCTATATGCTATGTGGGGCCCCATGAATGGATACTAGGGTTTCAGGTAGGAGATAAGTATCACATGACATGTGGCTCGGCCAACATAGTGTTTTAACTCTCCTCAGAGACTCAGTGTGTATGTCAAATAGTACATGGACATGGGGTGGAGTATATGGGTTGCCTACATGACATGTACTCCTCCACACAGACATAAGTTTGACCAAGTACATGGTCTGATCCATGTATTTTCACTTGGGTAGAGTACAAAGGATTCCTACATGGCGTGTACTACTACATGGACATGGTTTTATGACATGGTCCTTTTACACGGGTAGGACCTAGGGTTAAGGGACATGGTGTGTAACCCTTCTACATGCTATGTACTCTTTTCTACATGGATTGAATCTCTTGTCCTATGTATCTTGGAAAATATTTTTTAGGGTTTGTTCCCCTTATCCTTTTTCTAAAGGTTAGTATAGTATCATCTGCTACTTATAAAACAACAATCCCTTCAGCAGGACTTCCTAGACAGAGTCATTAAAATCCCTCTAAGAGTCCTAGAGTGAGATCCTCTATTAATCTTTATTCCCCTGGTGGAGTTCTTGGTATTGACGTGACCAACACTATGCAGGTGCCAATCCTCTACTTAGCGGGTTAATCCAGATTGAGTTGTTGGAATTACCCCAAGTCCTTGATAGTGTTCCTCATCTTAGTATCTTATATCTTCAAACTATTAATGTATTCTTTCTCATGATAATACCTGACAAGAAACACCTCTCGAAAAGACATCATTGGTGCTATCAGACTTGGGAGTGTTTTCTCCAAGATGAGTGCTTCATGGAATCTTCAAGATGGAATACTAGGCTAGTATACTATGGTTGTGTATTACCTCTAGACTATGTGTTTTTGTTGAGTATATCTAGATATTCTTGTTATATGTGTTGTAGACATATACCTATGTAGAGTTGACTGAAATTTCCTTTGGTGTATGCTTTGTGGTTTTGGGGGTGTCTTACCGAGTATTGTTATACTCACCCCTATATGGGATTTTACCGCACATTTCATATATTGTGGAGATGATCAAATTTTTGAAAGATTCATAGGAAGACCAAGACCAGAAAATGCTTAGTGATACCGAACAGACTGAGGTGTGTTCTTACAACTTTCATATAGCAGTCCCAATACCTTTACTTTCAGGTTAGACTTGTGTTATAAACTCTTTATGGTGAGATTTTATTTAGACATGTTTACTTTCCTTTACTTCTTGTCATACTCTGGTTGTGGGATATATATGTATGAATGCATTGGTTGTTTAATAGTTTTTACATTTCAAAATTTTTTGGGTTTGGAGATGTGTGTGTGTATGTAGGTACTTAGGTAATTCCTCCCATGTTAGTGATATTTCTACTCGATACTAGTCACTATCCCATGGAATATTGGATATGGACTTGGGGAGTCATGAAACGAGCTATACTGGGATAGGTCATGACACAAACAATGAATTTATGATGGTGAGTGATAGAGAACATGTCCATGAAAAATTTGTTGACCACAAATTCATAAACCAAAGGTGTGAATATAAGTCATTGATATGATAAAAAATAATGATAGTAGGATAATATTTTTGTTTCAAGACTCTTTTTCCATGAGTTTAGGAATTATTTAATTCTCTAATAATGTAAGGAAATATAATTTCTTAATATGTTTCTATTTAATAATAAAAAATATTATCCTTTGGTTATTCCTTGAATTACTTCTACTTCATCTCTTAGCACAATATTTATCATATAGTGAAGTAATACATTAACCACTCAAACCTCATCCAAAGATCAACTTAAACCATTTTAGATATGGTTAAATTTTCCAAAATATCATGATCCAAAACTTTTGAAATAAGGTCACTGAATTTCCAAGATGGAATTATCATTATCCTTCAATCAATATGATGTATCTCTTTAATCATCACAAACCGAACATGTGAACACGTTCATCATATATTCTCTTGAAATATGGTAATAACTTGAAATACCATAAAAATTTATTGGAAGCATTAATTCTTACTTATTAATTAATTAAAACACATGTTGGTGGATATATTCCATAAATCCAAAAGTTTTGTATACCCCATCAATGATAGTATACAACAATTTGTCAACAAATCATTAATCAGTTCCAAGGTTGTCGGCACATATCCAAACAAATAATTTACTTATCAAAACAACATTAATCTCAAAATTAAGAACATATTAAGTCTTATCTTTTTCACAACCATGCATTTTTTTAAAAAAATTAACTTTCCACAGGATCAATTTGCTTAGTACCATTCAACATATGAACTAAAATCTTTATTAAAAAAGTACTATAGTACAATATTTATATATTTAATAATTCATATGATGATAACATCATCAATAAAATGATTTTATGAAATATTTATTATATACAAATATATAATTACATTTATCATTCCAATTCGGTTGTGTTAATAACATATGCTTGACCTTAATCCCTTATCTTCTTCATAGGTATATTCCCTTGATGCTTGGGGCATTTGTTTATATAGTGTCCCATATCCTTGCAATTATAACACCAAATAATTTTTTTCCTTATTCACTTTTCATTATTTTTCCTATTGACCCTTTGCTATGCACTTATAAAAAACTCTCAATCCTTTCAAGCATTTACCACGGTGATTATTTCCATAGTTATAACATGCGGGAAAATAATTCTTTTCCTTTTTCCCTTTATCTATCATTTAATCTTCCATTATCTTCTTTTTTTACCTTTGAATCCATAAGGCTTGGAGAATTATTTTTCTATCTTGATAGCACATAAATCTATTTCATCATACAAAGAAAAGGTTTGGGACACCATATCCCTTTAGAGACTTGGCTTAAGTCCTTCAAAGAAATAATCAATATTGCAATCCATGTTGCGTATGAAATCTATAGAATAACTTTCTAACCTTATAAAGGTATATTCATACTTCGAAACACTTTCTTCCTAATTTTTATTTATACTAAGTAACTTTCTTTTCATCTTGGTTTTTTTCTCACGAGGGAAATATTTGTCAAAACATTTTCCCTTAAAATCTTTCCAATCCATGTGTTTTATTTCTAATTCCTTTCTAGTATTCTAGATCCACTACCACCATTTCTCAACCTCACCATTGATAAAATACAAAGAAAGTGTAGCCTTTTCATTTTGACCACATCCCAATGCCATGAATATCTTCTCCAAAGACTTAATCCATTGATCTGCCACCATTGGGTCAGTAGTCCCACTAAATGATAGAGGCCTCTATTGAATAAAGAGATCCAAAATCAAAGAATATCATTGCAGAATAATTTGATCCCTCCAGGAAAGTTTATGTGTCATAAACTAATTATGCTTCCCTAATATATCCATTACTCTATCAGTTCTAATACCAAATATATCGTCTTTCTCAGTAGGGTAACCTCTACACTATCCATGAGTATTGAAACAATTCTTCCTTCCAAGAACCATTTATAAACAATGGAATATACTATATTATATCATAAAATTATGGAACATAATTTATAATCCCAAATCTAGTGAAATACATAACATAATTTAAAAATTTATGTGTATCTAATCTCATGATCATAAACATGGGTTCTTTGGGGACATCTTCACTTTCAAATCCTTTATAATGGTTTGTAAAGATAATGAAAATTATCCTAAGAATATCCCATAGGAGTGTCAAACCAGGTGCACAGTAAGACCCATTGTCGTGTACCAGGTTATGCTCAAGTCAGGTTCAACTCACCTTGTCAAAGTTATTACCCTTAGGTATATCTGTGCCAGAACCATGTCTATTTATAGTATACAGACAAGGATGTATTTCTAGGAATACCTACATAATATCCACCTTACCAATTTTTTGGATGTTCTTAAATAATTATCTTCAAATTCTATATCAGGGTTATGTTCCCTAAGCCATATTTTCTAAATATAGTTTCCAAGGTTGCTACTAACCTTTATTTGATATCTACTGTAATGCCCCGAACCCATAAGCTTGGAGATGGTGCATTATTTTATTACATTGGAATGATTATAATGAATAAAATCCCAAAGGACCAAACCATTCATAAGTTTTTGAAACTATATTATATACATGATACCCATAATTCATTTGGAAAATAAAATAAAGCATAACATAAGTAAAAGCTAAACATCCTTGAAACTAATTTAAAGGATTCCTCTTCATAACCTGAGGAAAGGAAACATAATACAGGTGAGATAAAATGCCCAGTAAGGGAAACTAAAAAGGAATAAATAATTAATTTATGATAATAAATCAACATGTTAAGGTGAATAACTAATAACACCTTCCATTCAAATAACTAGATAAGGAATAATCAATATGGCAAGGTAAGAAACTGAAACACATGCCATTTAATCAATACACTGGGAATGAAATGCATAGATTTTATCATATGAAAATCTTATGGATAGTAACAATAATAACTGAAATATATATGATGAAAATGCTTAATTATTGTATGTCATGTCTAAGGCACATGAAAACTTATACTATCAAGACCTTTCATAAGATGGTTTAAAACTATGGGTAGAAATCCATTTGATTTGACCAACTTATTTGTCTCAAAAGAACCCATTGATTCATTGAGGAACTATATAAAGTCTAAGCCCCACCTATCACTGACTGTCTAAATCATTCCTAATATCAAGTACTCGATTAATAAACAATATTCTTTATCAAATATCTGTATTGAATAAAAGATATAGATTTATCAATAATTCAAAAGTTAATCAAATAACTATCAAAGTGAACACCCTATGTAAAAATGGTATATAGTTTATTCAATAATAATATCTATCAACCTAGAATGTTTATATTTAAATTATTACAATAATTTTTTTTTTGTTTTAAGAGAAATTTAATAATAAAAAAATAACGTTATATTGCAAAGATAACTTCTACCATTGGGTAAATTTTAAATCTAAACCCCTTGGGTGATATAATTCAAAGTGAAACTTAAAATACCATGAAGTATGAGTGAATCATGATATTAAATTAAAAAAAATAATAATATACACTACATAAAATAAATAAGTGGTGAAAATGGTGTATGAGTCACAGAAGAAAAAATTAGATAAGAATCCCTTACATTGAGTTTCCTTTTGTGTAAAAACGATTTAACCTCATTTATAATAGGTTTAAGCATGTTATTAACTTATAAAATAACCATAATTATATTTATAATATCATATATTAACTTCTTATAACATCTTATTACCTTTTTTTAATAATCTTTAATAACTTTCACTATTTTGGGTGTTAATTTCCTAGTTTCTCGAGTATGTTTTTGACTTGTTACTTATTTTTAATATTAATTAGATCACGATTTCATAATCTACTGAATGTAAAATATTATTTAAATATAATATATTTTTAGAGTATATGTATTTATAATAATCCATAAAATTTAGAGATAGGAAATGAAATGCACCGTTCACAGAGAAGGTAGGTCGTACATACACATGAACACTACTTTCATTTATTTACTTTATTAAAATAATGAAAAGTAAATGATATATATATATATATGTATATTATAATTAAAATATCATATCTATATAATATATTTTACATATTTTTATTAAAACTATCCTTTATACATTTCATGTATATTTTGAACAAATCACATCACTTTGAGGTGGCGGTAGTCCATACTTCCACAAACGATGTTATCATATTTACAAAAAATGGAAATCTTGAAGGTATGTGTTATATAACAATTAAATAAGTATTAGGAAAACATAAATATCATATATATAGTATAAAAATATCATTTCCATAATAATTCCAAACCATGAGAGGTGGTAAAGAAAAAATGAACGACATCATTTCATGAGGCGACATTTCAACATATACGAATGGTAAGTTCATTACCCATTTAATGGAAGTGTGTGTAGGTTAAGGTTGAAACCTTAACATAAAAAAATCTAAGTATATTGGGGATACTATTTTTATTATAAAATAACAGAATAATAATAAATTAATGGGTGGAGAAACAAATAAAACATAAGTGTACATTGAAGAATGTTACCTCTTATCTGGGTAACTCCTTTTGGTTTATACCAAAATACTTCTTTGGTTTTATTTATGCCCCAGGTGTGGATTCTGGGATTATGGGTTTGATTTTTGGATCTTATTTTAGTATAGGTTAGGAAATAAAAATTTTGTGATAGATGTGAATAAGTGGGAGGGGCGAGTGCATTTTTATAGTAGTGGAGGAGTGACATTCTTGTAAATTTTTGGAAAGGGAATTCCACCAATGTTTTTACCATATAAAGTGGCACCAATAATGGACCATATTATATAAAATGGATTATATGGTTTAAATAGGTACATAAAATGGATTTTGGACATGTTTATAGGTCGTTTTTCCTTTAAGTTTAAGGTTTAGTCCCTTGTTAAGCTAATTTTCTTCTTAATCACTATAGTTAATTTTAATCAATTTTACTAATATTTTTAGTAAAAACTATTTTGAACTTATTAAAAATTATAAAATATTATGATTCAAAATATTAAATAAAATTTTCTAAATTAAAATCACAAAATTTTAAGAAATGAATTTAAAATTAATCATGCAGATGGGATGATAAAATGAGATTTTAAAGTAAAAATGTTCAAAAGTTTATTAAGTTTTTATTTCCAATTTCAACGTGAAATAGATTACAATGAATTAAATTGGATTAATTTTTATTTAATTTATATAATTTTAATTTAAAATAAAGTTAAAATATAATTTACCCTTATAAATAAATTTATGAAAAAGAAGTTTTGAATTAAAATTTAGTATTTTCACTATTCATCAAAAAATGAAACCTCACAAAAAATACCAAAAATTCACTTTAAGATAATTTTTATGTTAAAATTATAAAAATAAAGTTTATTTTGTCATATAAAATTTATAAAAGTTCCAAAAATTAGATTTAAAATAGGTTCTCCATTGAAAGGTAGTAAAAATGCCTTTATAAAACTATAGGTTTTTATGCATAAAATTGGGTTTGTTCTTATATTATGCCTGTAAAATATATTGGATGAATATAAAAAATATTTTATTGAATACATAACATATATATTTCATTAATATCATTCAATAATTGTAATTAATTTAATTTATTATGATAGAACATATTTGTGAGCATAAATATTGTTTTCTATAAAAACATTCCCTTTATATTCAATTGGTTCTTATATTCATTTATAATTAATTTGTAAACAATAAATTTATTTTGTATTTGTTTAAAACATATATTTTATAAGTTATTTAATCCTATTCATAACTACAATTTAATTACTAAGAGATAATTTTATTTTTTAAATAATAATATTAATAGTATTTGGTGAGATTCGGTATTGTGTGTAACACAAGCCATCAAAGAAACTCATTGCATGAAATGCAAATTAAAATTAATTTTGTGTGCATTGTAATATATATAATTGATTGAATATATTTAAAATATAAAATATTATATAAAGTATTAGGATATTATATTCCCTTACGCGCTTGGTGTTGCGTGTTATAAACGCTGTCAAATACAATGTCCTTTTTTAGAATTTCGGGGTGTTACATTAGACTTATTTGTGAATAGAATTGGTGCTTCCCAAGGTGGAATTATCAGTTGAATAAATAACTTTCCCTCAAAATCCTAAAACCAAATATTAATCTATTTCAACTGTATAAACACCATGTGATATGAAGATAATGATATTCGACTCATCCCAGACAATCAGTAAATGGAGAAATCCACATATATCTCTGGCGGAAGTCTAAATAGGTGTTTAGAAAACAAATCTAAAAAATTTCCCACCATTGATAAAAAGTGAAGTATACATATCCAATAACTAAAATAGTTAAGTTACATGTTATATCCCTAAGGTATTTAGTGACCAAGCCTTCTAAACTAGCATGAATGCCCCACTCCTCTTGGAAAGAGTGAACACTTATTTTAAGAGAATGAGAGGAAAATTTATATCCATAGAAGTTAATATGGGCATTTAATTTCACCATCCAATCCACTCAAATTATGACATTATATATGTTCTTATCTAGAACCAATAAGTCCTATAATATTTTGACATCACTGATCACAAAATAAAAATATATACACTAAATCTCTCATCCTACACTTTCTATAAGAGGAGCCTTAATCATCAAGGAATATAAAATAAAATCAAAATGTAAATTCAGGAGTTATAATACTCATAAAAATATAAATGAATGGGATACAATTGTATCAAACATAACTAAAACTATAGTATAAGTAATAAGTAGAGTATTTATTAATGTCATAGGTCCTTACTCAAAATCCTCTGGAACATGATCCATAGTAAATAGTTTTACCTAACTCTTACAAGCCTAACCCTATTAGGGATTACCATGAGTAATCATATAAGAATCAACTACCATTTCCTTTTATTTATCCATATAAATTATTGGTCCCTACATCTAATTAGAACCTCCAATACTAAAGTCTCAAGAGAAGCAATCATAAAACTTATTTATATGCACAATATTCCCACACCTAAGACATATAATAGGATTATTAGGATAGTATCACTTGGTATTCCTTGAAACCACACTGGTAACACACAATAAATTTCATCCCTTGAGGATAAATTGAGCACACATATTTCTTCTAACTGCTTATTTACTGAGATTCATTTCACTTCCTATTTTTCTTAGTATAAAAATTATTTCCTCCCTCTAGTTAGGGAATAAAATTATTTTCATCCTCTACATTCCTCATGTACACCTCATCCATATATTTTTTGTTCACTACCTCTATATAGGTTGATAAATCAAGTAAAATCAAACTTGAATGGATTTCAAGACAAAGTTTAATCTCAAACCATCATGAATTAATATTTTTATTGGTGATCAGCTCTGGTGAAAAATGAACTAACACTACAAAGAGAGGAACATACTCTAGTACTATCATGTTCCCTTTATCTGGCTATAGAAACTCTAAATATTTCCTCATATTGAAAGTCTTAGGATAAATTTATGACTGAATATCTTATATAATCCAACCCATGTCAGGTCCTCAAGATGCTTTACTTCCATGATTATCTCCCACCACTTCTAAGAAACCCTCTCAAGAATTATGTATGGAAATAAACTATTGATATCTCATGGGTATGAAGGAATTGTAATATTATATTGATCCATTAAAACTAATCCTTAACTTCCTGTACCCCATTATCACACCTAAATATAGGAGGATTCTTCTTTTAGAACTCTGAAGCATGATCTAATTCCTTAGGCCACTCTTGATTCTCTCCTCTTCAAAGTGCTTGGATCACTTGGAATAGTGTATTAAAGAGTTCATGAATACTATCCATGTTCACTTTCCTTACTTATCATTATTAATAATCTCTCTTTATAGAGGAATATCAATAATACCATTAAACCAAAGAAAAATTACAAAAATACTAGACATAAACTCCCTCTACCTAGATCAAAAGGTAAAAAAACATGATATTTTTATTATAAATCCAAGTGGATCTATTCAAATTTCAGTGATTCCTTCCTGCACAATAGAATTTCATGTATGTAGTCATAAAGAGATTATAAATTTTCCTTCCAAAACCAAAAAAATTTAAATATCCACTTGAAATTACTTTTTAGAAAATGAATCATTTTTCAAAAATCTAATGTATATATATATGTCATCTCTACACATTATTATCAAAATTCATGAACACACTACGTGTGTCTAACCACTGTGGGTTCCTAAAATTATAGGGAATAACTAAAAAACACCCCAAAAGGGATATTTTGATTACTTTTCCAACCTGAACTCCTTATAAACACAAGTATCACTATAAATTGGTTAGTTACTCCTTATTATAAGTACCTATTAAGTTCCAAACCCCCTAATATTAAATAATACTAAAATACCCAAGACTCAACCTCTAAAAAACTCACTTTGATAACATATTGGGATGACCCTGATCCAAAATCCTAAATCCCATGGATGAGTTGGGATAGATACAAGGCCACATACATATTCCCTAATCACTAGAGATTATAAATTAGTTCTAAGGGATAAAAAAATCAATGGGGGAATGATTTGATGTCAAATAAAATAACCAGATATATGAGACAAAAATACATATCTTTATCTCAAAAAAGAAAACTAGTAATTAAAAAAAACAATTTTAGATAAAATAAAATCCAAGAAAAATGCAATGGAATAGAAATAGTCAAAAATCCTGACATGATGCAGTGGAATAAAGTAGCTTATGCCTATCCAATTTGGGTAGTCCAATGCCTCCTTCAATGTATTAAAAAAACCAAATAAAACAAAATAATACATCTTTGTATCCATCACTAATGAACATCATGTCCTTTCCCATACCTATATATGAACATAAGACATCTACACACAAATAGATATGTGGGAGTAGGGGTGATTACGCAAATACCCAGTAGGATTTCCCTATATGACTCTCATCTAATCCTATACAAGACCTTTAACAACCCAAAACCCAGTAAACTGGAGCCGGCAGTTACATTATTACATTTTCATAGATATAACAGGTAAAATCCCAAATGACCAATCAGTTTAGTAGTCTTGGAGATCTATATACATATATGATATCCATTTCACAGTGGGGATAAAATATAAAACATAGTAATGGAAAACATTCAGCATACTTTAAATCATTTAAATAATTGTTCTTCATATCTTGGGGAAAATAAAAAAATAAATTTGAGCTCAAATTCTTATTAAGGGTTACATATAGTGGAATCTATCATGATATAACAAGGAATAATCAATATGGAAAGATAGATAAACTGAACATCCTTAATCAATAACCTGACTATAATGATTATATAAGGAATAATAAATATACCAAGGTTAATATCTAAAAACACATTACATTTAATAAATAATTTTAAAATCATGATTAGATAATTCATAATCAATATGGAAAGGTAAATATCTAAAAACACATGCCATTTAATCAATAACCTGATCACAAAAAGCATCTATGGATAATATCAACGAAAATAATGTCATAGATAATAATAATTGAATTCTAAATTAATTAAATTCTTAATATTAGACGTCATGATATTATACATCATGATATATACAATATAAAGACCTTTTACAAGATATTTTAAAACTATGGGTAAAAACTCATTTAATTTGGCCAACTAATTTGTCTAATGAGACCTACCGATGCATCGAGGGGTTATATAATTCCGAGCCCCACCCATCACTGCATCTACAAACCATTACTCATATATCAAATGATATATTTAATTCATTAATCAATATTTGTTATAAAAAAATATCTGTATTGAGTAAAGTATATATATTTATTAATATTTCCCTAGTTAATTAAATAACATTAAAAGTAAACATTATATGTAAAAATGGTATATGTTTTAAGAAATTATCATATCCATGATACAAAGAATATGGAAATTTAAAAGAAATTTAATTTCTAATGAATAATGATCATAAGAAAGTTATTGTCTCAATAGAAAGTTTATAATTAGAAAATTAATCATGTGATGAGAGGTGACCATCGGTTCATCAAGAATATAGGTTTTTGAAATAAAATAATGTTCTTTATAAGAATAAAGTGAGTGGAAGTGAAATATAAAAATTATATTTCATAAAATATTTTTATTTTTAAAACCATTGAAAATTTGTAGAAGAATCTACATTTCATGAAACAGTTATGGTGATGGAGAGATATGTTATCGTTGTATATGTTAGAAAAAAATTCCATTTAAATTTTTATTTAAAATACACCTTTATAAAAAATTAGAAATATTAAATTAAAAAAATTTTAAAAGTAAAAGATAAATTAAAATATACTTAATAAATAATTTGATTAAATATAATGAATTTTTTAAAACAATTTTTAAAAACATGAACATAGAAGACAAATATATCTAATTTAAAAAGAAATAAAATAAGGTTTTCTTTTAAACTTTTCTTTACTTGATTCAAGTAACAATGTGAGGAAAATTATGAAGAAAATATTAAAATTCTTTAAATATATAGTTTATAAGGAAATTATTGTATTTTTGAGAGATAAATGATAATATTTATTCAATTAAATTAAAAGAAATCCCAAAATAAAGTGAGATTATAAAATAGATTCTTACCTCTTTGGTAACTTTTAAATTGTAAACCCTTGAAAGGATAAAATTGGATTAAAAAATTAACCATCGTGAATATATATTAATTTATGTTAAATAAATAAAATGGATTATCTTTACACCTCAAAAAAGTGAATAGGTTTATATTAAAAAATATGTTTCAATGGAATGGAAATTGAGATGAAATCCCTTAACTCACACTTACTTTTTCTTAAACACAATTTAAAATCATGTATAATGACTTCAAACTAGTTATTAATTTATAATAGAACAATATTCATGTTTATAATATAATATATGATCCTATTATAACATATTACCACCCTTTTGCTAATAATAATAATAATAATAATAATAATAATATTAGTTTAGGTGATAATTCCCTTCTTTTCTCATGTGTGTTTTCTATAAAAGTTACGATTATTGTGTATAAAATATGTTTTTTTTTGAAGAAGTTGACATGAATTGGTTTCCCAATTCACGCCCAATGGAATTTATTAAAATTAAAGTTTACAATGAAAACACGAGGTGTAATGTATTTACACCATCCCAAAACAGAGAAAACAACAAAATACATATAAAACCTTAAAGTACCGAGTAACGAGTCTTCAAAAAGCCTCAAATAAGATCCAGCGAGAGTCCAAGACCTCCACTGTAGAAGAAAAAGAGTGCAGTCCGGGCATGCATTATCCTCCATTCAATGACATTTCCTGCTTCAAAACTGAGACTTCGGGTGAGTGAAACTTCATTGAAAGTGAGAAAGATTCTCCATATTTCTCATCAAAAATCACCCAAAGAAATCGGGGTAGCATTCCAAAATGTTTCATCATGCTGGAGAAGAAAGAATTCTATCCAAACAAGAAGTTAGACATCACCAACTCTGTACTGGACAGCTGAAGTGCGCAGTCTATTCTGCAGAACAGTCCAGATGCATACTTCCATGGAAAAACAGGAACCAGTCTTCATGCCAATATAGTAAAACCATGTTTTAACAGGGAGAAAACATCCTTGGAAGCAATCTGCCCATGATCTCCATAAGGTGTGAAGATGTAGTCCAATACTAGCAGGCATCCAGCAGAGTATGCTGCAGCAAAAAAGAAACTCAGCTACAGTAGACGACACCACAGTCTTGATTTTTATCAAGAATGAAAGTACTGGATCTTCAAAACATCTTCAAGCAAATCCGCACTTCATTGAAAATTCCAGAAAGTCCCTCAACACAATCCTCATTTCAAGCATTACCAAGCATCACCCAGCTGCCTAACATCAAAGATAGCAGCCATAAAATTGAGCTGCATCTATTTACAGAAACTCCACATAATAAGCCATCAACACCATGAACTGATGAAGAATAGTAGTAGCAATCTTTGGGATATCTTCAACACCAAGCATCACCATTGACACTTCTCTTTCAATACAACTCATGCGAGCAAAACAGTGAAAGAAAAAGAGTCAAATCTGTTAAAAAAAAACCAACTGGAAACTGGATAGTAGGAAACAGAATCAAGGATGAGCAGAACCATCTCGAGTTAATCAAGACAAAAGCATCAAACAGGTCAGATTCAATTTGATTTGCTATTCATCTTTGATTTTTCAATGGAGATGGATCTTTTAATATAAAGATATTGCTCCTTTGAAATCTTACCTTCCTGAAGCTCCTGCTGAGCAATCTGCTGTTGCGTATCCATATGCTTGATCCATTCCTGAAGATCATGTTCATCAAAATGTGGAGAAAAGTAGTACAGAACAGTACAAGAGAGTGATTCTTGAGGCTTATCCTGAGGATCAGTAGCAGGTTCTGATTTGGGAGTCTCAATTTGAGTCTTCTCTTGGGAAGTTTCTACTTGCTCAGCTTTAGAGATGTCCACTGATCTAGTAACAATGGTACGTTCTATGTTTGAGTAGTCTTTGCGTCTTATAGTTTTTCTTGGATGTGGAGTGATGAAACCATCCTCATCTACCAAAGGTTTTTTTTACCTTTTTTAGCCATATTATTTAAGAAAGATTCTTCCATCTGAATAGGTTGGTCAGCTTCCTCAGCAATGGAGTCTAAAACATCATGATCCTCTTCCCCTGAATTTTCATTAGGTACAACGAAATCCTTTTGTTCTTGGAGGGGAAGGGGAACATCAATATGCAAGTTATGATCTTCCATGGTATGTTGGACAGAAACCTTTTCATTTACAGGTTCATGTTGTGTGACCCTATTTTCCACATTAGCTTGTTCTGTAGCATCGAGAATAGCCTTGAAAAAATCTCCAATTTGATTCTCAGAATTTTGAGAATCAACAGTAGAAAACCTAACCTCCAGACTAGGTACACTAATCTGTTCCACCACCTGAATGGGGTCATAATAAGAGCTTGGAATACTAGATGAGTTAAGAATTCTACAAGGGGTTGAGATCTTGCCATCAACAGTTTGAAGGTTCTGAGAATTAACAGGTTCCTTTGGAATTTTTTCCACCCATAATGACTTTATCTGTTTTGTTGGGGGAGCTTCCTGTTTTCCACATTTGCTGGAAACATGTCCAGTTTTGAAGCATAAATTACAGAATTCTGGTAGGTTTTCAAAAATCACGTTCTGCACAAAGCCCTTATCACCATTTTGAATCCAGAAGCAGCTCGGAAGAACCTTGGACAGATCAATCTCGGTGCATACCCTTGCAACCGAGGGTCTTGTTAGGTTTTCCGTAGCATGGTCTAGCTTGATTGGGGTTCCAAAGAGATTAGCAATAGCAAATAGAGCTTTCTTTTTAAACAACTGAATCGGCAAATCAGGGAAAGCAATCCAAATTGGAGCGATGGGGGATTCAAAACCAGCAAGATAATCGGGTGACCATTTAAGCACTTTCATGTTGGATCTCCCAAAGTTCCAAAAAACCACGTACCCAAAATCTATAATAATCCGAATCTGATGAGAATCGAAAAAGCACATTCCAAGAATTTAAGAAACCGATTTTGAAATCAGAGAAACCGATCTTTTCAAGGGTATTTCTTAGGAACAGGAGCGAAGGGCGCTGTTTTGAGAATTTACCTATCAAGGCGAAATGTAAATCTGAGGCAAGATTGTTTACCTCCTCCTTCGAGAATGATATGGCGCTTAATCCTCGGTGTCTGTAAGTTTTTGGAGCGAAAAACCCTTCCTTCCTCAAGTCAGTGGATGAATCGGCACCCACGACAACTTCTGCAAAGGATCTTGCATCGCGAAACCCTCCCCTAGGGTTAGCTTCACCATCACCCGCACCAGGCAGTGCCCTAGCTCCCGCTCCCATCCTCCTCCTCCTATTGTGTATAAAATATGTTTATATAAAATTAATAATTAAATTATTGTTATAAATATTATATTTACTCATTAGATGTATTTTTATAATAATTCATGAAATTTTGACATCCAAAATGAATCACATCGCTTTGTAGAGATGATAGTATGCACATACTCATGAGTGAAAATATCATTCCCTTAATGGGTGAAAGGGTGAAGAAGTGGATGAAATAATAATTTTTTTTGAATTAATATCATATCATATGTATCATATATACTCATTATTTCAATCATTATGACTATCTATGGGTGTAATGTCCTAACCCGAATGACTGTTAATACGGTAGCTAGACCAGTGGGTCACATGACCTTAAGCGAGCCTCCCTATACGCTAGAGGATGCCAATTAGTAGTGAGGATGTAAGTAGGTGATAGTGGGGAGACTATACCATCATGATCATAGTATCACATTGATATTTCAGATAATAAACATCAAACAATAGCGGGAGAAATAATAAATGAATGACAAAGTAGTGGAAGAATAATATAAACTAAATATAAAAGGATAGCCACTGCCAATATAAAATAGATTCATGCATGTCTTGATGATGATACATAAACTAAAAAAATACATACAATAGGTAGTGATATAGTATAGTACATGAATAAGAAAATAAAAAAAGAAGAATCCCCAAAGGGCGATTTCCACTAGCATCCTAAGCTCCCACTTGGTCCTATGCTCATAACCCTAGGTACTAGCAAAACAACACAAGAAATCAACCATGATCCTGCAATTAGAAGGTATACTTGGGTACCCTAGTGAAATGGAATCCCAATTAGGGTGTTAGATAATAATCATAGAAGGTTCCCACCTATGATTTCTACGACTGAATCCAGTTAGTGAATATAAATCAAAGCAGTGTGTAGGTAAAAATGAAATAATAAACAGTTCTGAAAAAAATAACAAAAGTCACGTCAGGTTCTAGCTGAACACCCAACCAACTCTACCAGCTTTGGATCATGGATGGAATGAATGTATGATCAGTTACCATACATATATAGTAATAATATATATGTATCTATATATCTCATCCACCTATATGAACCAAGTATGTGCAAACATAAGTGACCATATAATTGGAATACTAGCTACTGGCTGGATCAGGTGTAACTCGATCATCCATAACCAGTATAAACGAGCCTATAAACTCAAGTAATAGGGTACATTCCCTTAATTCCTAATAGAGCGTGATACATCATGGACTCAACACTCAATATTGTGAGTGATCCATCATGTCATCACTCTAAACAGGGAGCGTGGTGCCTCAGCCCATGTCATACTAGTATCACTAGTGTGAGACACCATGAAGTCAACACCCTTTGTAAGGGAGTGTTATTTTTCTCCATGATCAACAAATACCTTACCATCATTCCACTATCCATGTCAAGGCGTAATCATATAGTAATAATAAAATTTACTAGAGCCATGAGTCATTACCTCTCATGCTCTACATTCATTAAGCTATTATACTGAGGCATCACATTATAATAATAACTTGTACTAAGAATGAAATAAATGGTGTGGTATTTTCACCCTTTAAATTTAATTTTGATTAAACCATTGAATTCAATTAACATAATCCATGATTATTAAATTATAACAAGAGGCATGGTCAAACCACCGTATTAAATTCCATTTCAAATTAACCATTTAATTCACTCAAGGAAATCCATCATGAACATGCCAAACCATTAATACAAACCATTTAATTTACTGAATCAGGACAAACAAATTTATAAATCTCAATGAGAACTTAGGAGGTGTCATTGGAAAAGATAAATTACATACATGGGTAATTCTAATTAAAAGCTGGTCCAAGCACTTAGGAGGTGCCTTGGTTTATTTAACATTTATATAAAAGGATAGAAACTTCATTTATAAATAACCAAAGATTCTATATGAAAAGAATTCCATAAATAACATTTAAATCAAGAATAGAAGAATACTAATGAAAAAATCCTATCATGATTTATAACATAATAATCACTTTGTAATTTTGATGACAATGCACCTCATTTGAGGGGTTTTATTATAAAATCAAGACAATGTTTAACAAATAATTAATCTTAATCAAATTAAGCATTGAATTCCATAATTAAAACTTAGGTCATCAATAAAATCATTCTATAAAACTATTACACATGTAAATTTAATTCATAAAGGCCCAAATAGAATTTAGATGGTGCCATTAACATTTAAGCAATTCCCTATAAGAGAAATAGTATTGTTAATACAAGATGAATTCTTAGAAGTCATTTTGGGATCTTAAATAGGTAATTATAAAGGATAAAATCGATCAAAACACCCATGGGGTGTCTATGATTGAGGATGGAATCCTAAAAATATATAGAAACACTAAAAAGGGATAGTACTAGGTTCGTAGATAAATTTAATATGAAGAAATTAATTTAAAGGAAACATGTAACAAAGTATGGTGTACAACACAACAATTCTAATTATAAAACAATGGAAAATTTAGAAAAAATATGTAGACCAACTACCTTATGCTTAAAACTTATCCATCTTCCAATATCAAGCTCTGATTTGGTCTAGTTTGGAAGAGATCTAAGAAATGGACATCCTCCCTAAAAATAGGGAAATTGAGATTGTACCTCAATAACTTTTTTGATAGAAGATTAGAAAAATAAATACTCAAAAGGAATTAAAAGCTTATCAATATTGATCCATAAATACTGAGGAAACTTCATTCCATCTTCAGGAAAGGGAGATCCATACATTCCTAGGTTAGGCTTGAAGAGGAATCCAAGGTACACATGGGAGGATATCACATAGTGGAGGAAGAATTAGGGAAAGGAAAAGATTCTTAAAATTTTCATTAAGGGAAGAATAGTAATTTTACCCTAGAAACTAGGTTGTATGGTTTGGCCACATGGTTTGGAAAAACCGTGTGGAAACCATTGCCTAATAAACCCACATCGCACGGTTTACCTGTATGGTTTGATCTAACTATGCACAAACCATGCGATGAATAGTGAATAGGTACTACCTAAGTGGCACTAACTATGTGGGATAGACAATGAATAGTGTATAGGTGCTACCTAAGTGACACTAACTTTGCAAGATAGGGGAAAAGTATAGGAAAATCATACACATAACATGTGGTTCATTTCTTATCCTTTGATATAGGCCATATAGTTCATTGTTGAGGGCTACAAAGTTTTAGGAAAACTGTGCACATATATTAATCCTATTCCATTTTGAGTTTCTAGAGTCCACTGCTCCCAAAACTCGACGGATAACCTAATGAACGTTTAAGGCCTTCAAAAAAATATAAAAAACAACACATTTAGGCGTTCCAAATCTTGGAATTACATTCTGAAACTCAATTTTTAAAAACAACCCATCTAGTAAATGCCAAAATTCAAATCCCCATGGAATTTTTCTTTGGATCAAAACACATGTCATTACAACCACCCCACCTTAGAACTTCTCATCATTGGGAATATTTTTTGAACAATTAAAACATCAACCAACCTAAAAGGGTCATGAAGTCCGATTAAAATGGCTGCATTATTTTTCCAAATTCCCAGCATACCTCCAAACATTACTTAAGAACCCATCACATGGGCCATCAAGACTCGACCCAAAGCTCGTTTTCTAACTATAACACTAAAAAAACTCACCTAAGGCCTCTCATCTTGTGACATGATAACATCATCATCTCATTAAACACCTATCCAATGGTTCTTCTCACCATAGGCTTTAACATCAAGCATTCTAACAATGATCCCGACATGTTTTTTTTAATAGGGAGAACAAAATTACATATGAGACCATAATAGAGACCTCACTATAAATAAATGTTCAAAACCAAATCAATCAGACTGAAACCGTTCGTGCAATCTTTACTTGAAAGATACATCTGACCTTTTAAACCAAACCCACCTTACCCTAAATGCGTGCATCAAAATGGTTCTATTCGAATTTATATACAGATCAAGAAGGATAACAAGTCGATTCACCTAGCAAAAAACCATTATAAAAATTCTAGGCTGAGACAACCAATGTAAAATAAACCAAACCACAATTCCTTCTTTCAATGAATCTTGTGTTTACCATGAGGATGTTAATTGAAGTCCACACCTAACTTCCAGTAATGTTCCCTGAAAAAAGCCTCACTGAGCACAAAAAAATTCTGGGATCACCCTATATTTATTAAACTATAGTCCAAGGAACTAACTCATGGTAGTCCACACTCCATATTTATAAGTGAGATGTTGGTACAAGGCCACAACATCCACATCATATCATCAACTAAGCCCAGAGTGGCATATAATTAGTGATCAAGTGAAAGGGGAAGAACAAATGCTGTCTATGATTCCTACTTGGTAATTCCTACATGGGAACCCAAGAATTACTCTAAACTAATCTGGCCTTGATTAGAACCATGATTCCAACACACAACACTGAGAAAACCACAAAAGCCCATTTTTTTAAATATTTAGCTTGTATTAAGACCAATTATATCTTAGTGTATCAAGGATGATGTCAATATAGGGGAAATATTCGTCTCTAAGTAAGATACACTAATAGGACCTCAAGGATTTCAAACAGATCATTCGAACCACTAATAGTCAAGTTCCCTTGAAAGAATCTTGACTTCACCTACCAACACATTGACACAAACTGAACCATGATTCCTTTTACCACCAAAGGAATCCGATGATCATTTAAGCTTAACCACCAAAGTCCACCAACTACCAATTTTTTTCCAAAGGTTTCATACACAACCAACCATATCGATTTCGTGTTGCCGAGAAAGCACATACATTTACTTGCCTCACCATCCTCACAGGAATTTGAAAACCACATAGACCATTTTAAAATGGTCCTCCTTGGTTGTGTTCCTTCTGTATTAAAGGAAACATTTTAACCAGAACTAATGAGATGATCCCCACCATAGGAGTTTCCTAGATATTGAAAGTAGAGATAGACTAGTTGCTCAAAAGTGCGCCAGGTTAGAACAACCATAACACAAATGTCCAAGTACTTGGAATAAAAACAAAAACCATCCCTACCATCATTTCAAAATACCCGATACTATTGTAAAGTCATTCTAAACATTGGAAAAAACTTTATTATTTTAATTACCAAGTCACTCGACTCCATAAATAACTCACGAGTTCACTGAATAGAATAAGGCTCAATAATTTTACCATAATCAACTGGTTTGTTACATTATTTAGCACTCAATGGGCACCACGTACGTGAAAACATACTACCCTAATGTTTTATAATCTACCTAATAAATCCTCAACATTATCCATATGATTTCTACCCTATGCATCCAAGTATCAGGTGGTTCGTACTATATATTTATCCCAAATTTGCATTGCTCTATATGACCATTAACTTGGAAAATACGTACCAAGTCTTCCATCACTAGGGAGGAAGAAAGTGTCACAAAACCTATGAAGTGGAAGACCATGCCCTATGCATGTCTAACCTATGGAAATACGAATTAACTAATGCTTACACCCATAACAAAGGTAAAGGGAAACAAAAACACCCATCCAAAAAATGGTTTCATTTAGAATCTGAGAGTCCTACTAGGGATAATGGCACCTAAAAAGTACCATAGAGAAGAAAGATTTCAATATTTAGCAATGAACTGAAGCAATACGGGTGATACCTACCTCATGCTAGCCCCTTACAAAGTAAAAAAAGCGCCAACCCTATCACTAGGTCATGATATACATATTACACTAGGATCTAGATCCGATCATTTAAGATATTTATAAAAAGGATAAGGCCTATGGAAAACACTCATGCTTACATTCCAAGTAAACTTAATAAGAAGATTAAACTACCCTTACACGAGAGTTTAAATAGATAGAACCAATTCAGGTTCCATTTTTAAGTATTTAAATTGATTTACATCCAATATTTAAACATTTAAAAGATTTAATTAAGAATATAAAGTTCCATTTATAAAACAAAAACACTTGGAAATAGATAAGGGGAGCTATGAGGGCCCCGTTAGGCTAACCTTGGTTCATCAAAATGAAACCCAATAGAAGATTATTAATGATTGAAATTACAAACACCCAAATGGGTCATCTCATAATAAACATGAACCAACTAACCAAATTGATTCCAATTATGCATTTAAAAGTCAACCAATTCATTTTAGATTAAAAATTGAAAATACTTTACATTTATTACCATTTTATAATATAACATTCTCAAATATGATTCTTTAGTTCTATGGGTGGCCATATACTAATCCATAAAGCCCCCATACACTTTAAATTTTTTATTTATCACCCATTAATTGAAATAAATTCATTTTATCATTTAAACTTTATAATCCTTTACATTTTAACATCATCCATTAGATATATTTATAGAACTCAAAGATGGTTCAAGTACATGGGTCACATTTCTCCAATTATAAGGCAACCATACACCTTACAGCTGAAGTCTAGATCCCATTTAATCATAACCATTACATTTATTCCATGCATTCAATTTATAAAATCACAAAACGAAGCATGTTTTTGTATTTAGTAAACACAAAAGAATTCTAATTAGCATAGAATCATGGAATATATGGAAAGAAAGCTGAATAAATAGAAAAAACATGTTAAAATAAAATGACAGCATGGAATATAATCAACTAAGCATGTAAGCCATTTAACATGATAAATAAACACCCAATCATGTAATATAAATAGGAATTATAAGGTAAACAAGAGCATGAAATACACTGAAGGAACACAATCAAAACTAGCAGGAAAACTACAAATGAAACAACATGGCATGACATATTCATGACATGTAAATCTCTACGTGCCTATGATGATACATGTAATGCTTTATCCTTATCATACTAGGATAATGGTAAAATATAATAAATTTTTCATAAATCAATATATAGTGTAAATTACACCAATCACTCAAGGTGAAATCATAATCCACTATAATAGAAAACAACATGAACAATAACCCCAACCTTGGACACTTGGTCATTTCCTTTTGGGTGGGGTGATCCATCCAAGAAATGACTATTTAACAAGTGCTGAAACATTCTTAGTCTCTTGTCTACCAACCCATAATAGTAAGACAAAGGAAAAAAGAAACCTCTGATACCACTTTGTAACATCCCGACCCAAGTGACCACTAATATAGTAGCCAGACCGGTGAGTCCCATGGCCTCAAGCATGCCTACCTGCATACCAAAGTCCACTGACTAGCAGTGAGGGTATAAGGAGGTGATAATGGGAAGACTATAACCTCATGATCAGAGTAGTACAATAATATTTCAGATAATAAATTTCAAACAATATAAGAATAAGTAATAAATAAATTATAGAGTAGTGTAATAATAATATAAAATAAATATAAAAGGATGTCCAATTCCAATATACAACATATTCATGCTTGTCTTGATGATGATACATAAACTAAAACAAAATACATACAACATGAAGTGATACGATATAGTACACAAATAAGAAAATAAATAAAATAAAATCCTGAAGGGAAATTTCCATGATCATCTCAAGATCCCACTCAATATTTCACACCTAACTTCTAGGTACTAGAAAAAAAAGCATAAGAAATCAAGCAAGGTCTTACAATCAGATGGTCTACTAGGGTATGCCAGTGCAATGGCAGCTCGAGCAGGGTGTGTGATAATAATCCCAGTAGGTTCTCACCCATGGTGTCTATGATTAAATATAGTTAGTGAATATAAAGTAAAGTAGTGTTAAAGTAAAAATGAAACAATTAACAGTACCAAAATAAAACACAGGTCGACTCAGGTTCTAATTAGATGCCTGGATAACTCTACCTGCTTCAAATCATAGCTGAAATGAATGTCTGATTAGTTACCATACATATATAGTAATAATATATATGTATATAATATAGTTATATATCGCATCCACCCATATGAAAAAGTATGTGAGGATGTAAGTGGCCATATACCTGGAATACTACCTGCTTGCTGGACTGGGCATAACTCAGTCATCCACAACTAGTCTAAACAAGCCCATAATATCAAGCAATAAGGCACATGACCTTATATCCCAAAAGAGTGTGAGACATTGTGAAATAAAAACTCAGAATGGTGAGTGATCCATCATGTCATTACTATAAATAGGGAGCATCGAACCTCATCCCACGTCGTACTTGTATCACTAGTGTGAGATGCCTTGGACTCAAATCCTAATGTAAGGGAGAATGATTTTTCACCATACTCAAAATATCCCTTACCATCGTTCCAGTACCCATGTCAATGTGTTATCATATAGTAAGAATAAAATTAATAGGATCTATAAGTCATTACATATCATGCTCTACATTCATTAAGATATTATACTGAGACATCACATTATAATAAGAGCATGTACTAAGCATGAAATAAATAGAATGGTCTTACCTCCATTTACCTTTAATTTTGATTAAACCATTCAATTCAATTCACATAATCCATGATTATTAAATTATAATAATAGGCATGGTCGTACCACCCTATTAAATTCCATTTCAAATTAACCATTTAATTCACTCAACGAAGGAAATACATTATAAACTTTTCAAACCATTAATACATACCATTTAATTTACCAAAGCAATACAAACCAATTTATAAAGATTAACGAACACTTAGAACATGTCACTGGAAAATGGAAATAACCTACATGGGTAATTATAATTAAAATATAGGCCAAGCACTTAGGAGGCACCCTGGTTCACTTTAAATTTATATTAAAGGTGGTAAACTTCATTTAGAAATAATAAAGGAGGCCATGTTCAAAACATTCCATAACTAACATTAACCTAAAGCATATAATAATACAAATGAAACAAGACAAGCATGATTTAAAACATAATCATTAATTTATAATTTTTAAGACATCATACCTCATTTGAGGGGTTTTATTATAAAATATTTACATTGTTTAACAAACATTTAATCTTAATCAAATTAACCATTAGATTCAAGAATCAAAATCCAGGTCATCAAAAAATAATTTCATAAAACTAACAAATTTAAATTTAATTAATGAATTTACAAATGGAAATTATAAGGTTCCATTAACATTTAAAAAATTCCCTATAGGGGAAATTATATTTTTACTCCAAGCCGAATGCTTGGAAGGTGTTCTGTGCTCTTAAAAAATTAATTATAAAGGGTAAAATCAACCTGAAACACCCATGAAGTGTTCACAATTGAGGTTGATATCCTCAAAATATATGACAACACTAAAAAGGGGTAGTAATAGGTTCATAAATCAATTTAATATGAAAAAATTAATTTAAAGGCAATATGTGGCAAAGACTGGTGTGTGTCACAACAACACTAATTAAAAAAAGTTTTTTTTAGGAAAAATGTGTAGAACACCTACCTTATGCTTAAGAAGTATAAATATTCCAATATCAAGCTATAATTTGGTCTAGTTTAGAAGATATCTGAGAAACATATATCCACCCTTAAAATAGGGAAATTGAGCTTGCACCTTGATAAATTTTCCAAGAGAAGATCAAATGAATAAAGACTAAAAATGAATTGAGAGATTACCGATTCATATACATAGAGATCAAAGGTGATTGATATTAGATTTATATGAGGGAGATACATTAATGTCTAGATTAGGCTTGAGAAGGAATCCAAGGCACATAGGAGAGGATCTCAAAAAGTGGAGTAAGAGGAAGGAAAATGAAAAGAAACTTGAAGTTTTCATTAAGGGAAGAATAATAATTTCACCCTAAAAACTAGTTCAAAATTTTTGACCATATAGTTTGGCCAAACTGTGCACCAACTGTGTGGCAGCCACTGCCTAAGAAACCCACCTTGCACAGTTTACCCACACAACATGACCTAACCATGTGGTAACTGTGTAATGAATAGTGCATAGGTACTTCCTAGTGGCACTAACCATGTGAGATAGGCATACAGTTTGGGAAAACAATGTAGATACCATGTGGGGGTGTTTCAAATCTTTTAATGTAGGCCACATGGTTTTTTACTAAGGGTTTCATGGTTTCTGACAAACCATGTGGCTCTATCAGTCCTCTTTCATTTTGAGTTTTCAGAGTCCAATACTCTCAAAACTTTACAGAGCACCTAAGGAACCTTTAGGGCCTTCAACCATGTCTAAAAACAAAACATTGATGTGTTCCAAATCTTGGAATTACATTTAGAAGAAATTTTTTAAAAATGTACCATCCAATAAATGAAAAAAATCCAAATTCCCTTATAAATTTTTCTTGGCTCAAAACACAAGTCATTATAATGTGATTTAGTGATGGAAAGTAAATTACATCAGTTTGTGAGGTGGTAGTCTGTTATACACACAAGTGATGTATTTTCCCCCATTTTATGGAGAAGGAGATAGATAATTTTTTCCCATAACCATAATATCATCTTAGTTTATGGTAGATACTAGTGTTATTATATTGGAAGTGTTAAGAAATAATTTAATTTTGTAAAATAATAAAGAAAAATAAAGATCTTCATTATGAAAATTACCTTTTCTTAGAGAAACATCATTTGAATCTATTATTAAGGACACTAGGGTTGGTCTTTTGATAATAAAAGAACCTATATTATGTGTATGAGGATGTAGGGGAGATATATTTATAGGTATTTTTTTGATAAAAATGGCTTTATAGTTATGAATAAGAGAGGGAAGGGAGTGACCTTTTATAATTAAGTTGGAGTTATATTTTTCTAAATACCCAAAACTATTTAATAATTGGAAGTCACTATCACCCAAAGTTCCTCAAAAATTGATTAATAATGAATTTGAAAAAATTTAAGGATGATACACACCTCCACCATATAAAAATAAACATGTTATTCCCTTATCCTCTAAGTTTACTTACTTTTACTATTTTAGTTTTAACCATGATAACTAGTTTTTTAACCTAGGAAATTAATAATTTAAGCCAAATATAAAATGAAAATTATTAGATTATTTAGACCAAGTGATTAAATATATGAAATAAAATTTATCAAATAAAAATCCTATTTGTGTGTAAAATTAATTTTAATATAAGCTCATGTAACACATAAATCCCTATTTTAACCTTCACCACGTTAATTAATTTTAACTATTTTTACTAATCATTATGAAAAAAATTAAGTTTAACTTATTAAATAATTTTAATTATAATTATTAAAAATATGGAATCCATTTTTTAAAATTAAATTCATATAAGTGGAAGAATTTAGTCTAAAAATATACTCGCAAATCATGTCGAAAAACAATTTTTTCAAGAAATGCATTTTTCATGTATAAGATGATCTTATATTAACTATATAGATAGTAATAATAATTAAATGCACTTAAAATATTATAATTATATATATAGTCTATACATTTCATTTAGATCATTAATCATTAAATATTATTTTAATTAATTAAAATGGATCAACATTATACCTTTTTAAACAAAAATTTTTTTCTGAAAAAAATACTTTTTTTTAAATACCCGTTTAACCTTCAAATGATATTATATTTATTTCTATAAAATTGATAGTTAATAAATTATTAATTATAAATATCATTACACATTATTATAAATAAAATAGGTTATATTTAAATACTACATTTTGTTTTTTTATAAAATCTTATTTCTAAGGGAAAATTTTAAAAATAATTCTTGGATTATTTTGACCAAGTAAGTTCAAAATCAATATTCATGCTATCAAATTTTGATTTTTGTGAAATTAAATATTTAAATTTTTATTTTATTATAGTTTAATTAAAATATAAAGTTCACCTACAATAATTGAGTCCCAAGTGTTACATTTTCCCCTCATATAAAAATTTTTTACTTGAAATTTTCATGGATGTTACCTTGTAAAAAATGAGATTGGTTCTTCTTTATAAAATATTCTGGTTCCCACTTTTCTTCCTCCGTTTTATGATTTCTCCAAAGTACCTTTAATAGCTGAATTGTATGATTTCTCAGCACATTATCTCAAGTATCAGGAATCTATATAGGCTCATCATAATAAAATAGATTAGGTTTTAATTATATTTCTTTAGAGTTGAGAACATGCATTGGGTCTGACTTGTACTTACTTAACAATGATATATAGAACAAATAATGTACTTTAGATAGGCTTGGTTTAATTTCTAATTGGTAATACTCAGATCCAATTATTTCAATAATTTCAAATGTTTTGATGTATCTGAGGCTCAATTTTACCTTCTTACCTAACCTTATGACACCCTTACATAGAGATACTTATAATAAAACATGATCTCCCACTTGAAATTCCAAATCTTTCCTCAAATTGTTGATATAAATATTTTTAATTCTTTGAGATGATTTAATATGGGACTGAATAGTCTTTACCTTTTCCATTTTCTCTTTAACAAGCTCTTGTATTAGAAGTTTCCTTTCACCAACTTCATCCCAACAAGTTGGAGTACGACATATCTTGATATATAATACTTCTTAATATGCCATTTGAATAATTGAATGTAAAATATTGTTAATGGAAAACTCTACCAAAGAAAAATAATGATCCCATATACCTTTAAAGTAAATTGGGAACAACCTCAACATGTCTTACAATGTTTTAGTAGTCTTTTTAGACTATAAATTAATATGAGGATGGTAGAAGGTGCTCAGATGAATCAAAAAATCAAGAGCCTTCTGAAGACTCTTCCTGAATTTCAATGTAAAATTGGGATTGTGATCAGACATAATTTAAATAGGTTTTCTATGAAGTCTTACAACTTCATTAATATAGATTATTATGAGGCAATCAAGAGGTAAATCTTCTCTTATAGTGAGAAAATGTTTAGATTTGGTAATATGATGAACAATAACCCATATCACATTTTCCCTTCTAGGAGTCCTTGATAGTCCTATCACAAAGTATATAGTAATTTCATCCCATTTCTACAAAGGAATAGTAAGAGGTTGCATGAATTTTCTAGGATGTTATCTCTCGGCCTTCACCTAATGGTAAACCAATCATCTTGATAAATAATCAGTAATTTACCACTTTATGTTATCCCACCAAAAATATTCCCTCAAATCCATATACATCTTGGCCCTACTAGGGTGTATAGATATATTCAATTTATGATCATAAAATAATATTTATCTTTTAAACTCAATTATTTATGGAACACATAGTCTCTTTACAAATTTTAGAACACCATTTTAATAAACAAAGACTTCCAACTTCCTATCATTCACAAATTTAACATTATTTTGAAAATTCTCATCATCATATTGAGAACTTTTGATCTTTTACAATAAATATTATTTCCAAATAATTTTAAAAATGGGTTATGAATCCACTTACATAATAATTTCTATATCCATCTTTTCAAGATCCATGAACACATGATCCCTATCGATCATTATTTGGGTCAAAACTCACTGATCCTTCATAATCAAAGAATTTTCTACCTTATTTTACTTCCATAGGAGGTAGCGTATTAGGAAATTATAATCCTTGAGTAATTAAAGAAATATAATTTTCAAAATGTTGAGACATTTCTATGAAATTATGTATTTTAGGCTTTTATATTATGTGTATATCCCATATATTTCACCATAGAGATAATGTCTCCATATCTTCAAAGTGAAGATTACAACTTCCAACTCAAGATCATGGGTTGGATAGTTCTGTTCACGAGTCTCTAAATATCTTTATATATAGACAATAACATTATTATTCTTCATAAGTATACAACCCAATCCTTTCTTTGATGCATCACTATATTTCATAAAACCATCATTTATTGATTGTAGATTCAAAATTGGGGAATTGACCAATATCCACTTTAATTCTTCAAAACTTTATTCACATTCCTTTTTCCAAACAAAATTAAACCCTTTATTTGTATATTTGGTTAACAGGTTATATAATTAAGAAAAATTCTGAATGAATCAATGATAATAACCAACTAAGACAATTAAAATACATATCTCAATTATATTCATTGGTGCATTCCATTCTATGATTTCCTTTTTCTTTATAAGATCAATGAATATTCCATCCCTATATATGATATGACCAAGAAAAGGAACGTTATAAATCTAGAATTTATACTTTCTAAATTTTAAATATAACCCATTTATTATAAGAATCTCAAGAATGATCCTCAAGTGGTTCTCATGGTCCTTATATCTCTTATAACACACCAATATATCATCAATAAATTTCACTATGAAATTATCAAGATATTCCTTGATTAATATATTTAATAGATCCATAAAACTGATGGTGCATTTGTTAATCCAAGTGGAATTACCATTAAATTTTAATGTCCATAACTAATTTGTAAATGTGTATTCAGAATTTATTCCTTCTTTAATCACAATTTATGACACCCAAAATAAAGGTCAATCATTGAAAAATATTTAGCTCTGTAATGTTGATCAAATAAGTCATCAATGTGAGGTAATGAATACTTTTTATTTATCATAATGGAATTGATTTACCTATAATAAATGCATTATGATATGGGTTTTTTTCATGAAAACCCCAATCAAAAATTTTATCCCAAAGAGAAATGAAATATAGAAGTCCCTAGATTGTCTTTCTAGGAGGTTATAATTTGAGTTTCAAAATCGTCACTTTTGTTTTTGTTTGTTTTTACAAGAAGAGAAATTTGGGGATTTGATTAAAAGTTAGAATAAAGAATATTAATAAAACATAAATTTAAAGAAAATTAAATGGAATAAAACAATAAATTTATAAAAAATAAAATGGGTTAGAAAATCAAATTTAAAATAGTTGTCGCAGACAAGTATAATCCTCTCGGACACTCCCCGCTTGTATAAAAATATTTCCCAATTGAATTTCTAAATGCACCCCAAAGACCCCTAGGTGAAAACTTAAATTTAAATATATATCATATAAAAAACTCAAAATTATTGTTTCCCACCTATATAAGTGATTCAATTGTTTTAAGACCTCCAAGCAATCAAACCTAATTGAAATTGTTATACTCAATGACAAGTCCTCACTAAAAAATTTTAAATGGTGAAATCAATTAATTTACTTTATAGATAGAAAAACGATCCATTTTTTTATAAAAATTTATTAAATAAGGAAAAAAAACCAAATTCATTCAAAAATATATGTTAAAAATAAATTAAAAGAGAAATTAAATGATAAGCACACAACTCAGAAGAGAGTGTCTGTCGGGTGTCCCCGTCCGCAACCACTTGGTGTTTAGCCGCACATCACTTGATCAACCTCCATATTATATATTATAGCATCAATGTAAGAAATATTAATCATGATATCAATATAAAACTTTCCCTTTCTCTCTCAATCCAACTCCCTTCAAATTCAATATCCTGAAATGGGAGAAGATGCACATATTTATGGGTGAATGGGTGAAATTTTTTTCACTCAAAATATTTACTCTGAAAGTTTATGCATTTTGAACCTATTTAATATCATAATATATAATAGGTATCTTCCCAAAAGTTTTTATAAAATATTTTTTGAATCAGTTCTCAAATTTAACATTGATTAGACATGTTTGGAGGAAGTTATGAATTAAATACTGAAAATGTATTTTTCTTTCTGAGAATTACAGAATTGTTCCTCCAATGCATAATGTCCACTTATACCCTTAATTAGTGAAAAACTCCACAAAATTTATTTAATAGGGGAGTATATGTGTCCTATTTCAAATAAATTTTTAATCACATAAATTGGAGGTTTGTATCCTAAATTATGCTCAAGTTACAGAGGTGGGGTCTACACTGTCCGTCCAAAAAATTGTTCAAATTGATTGATTTTTTAGGGCCTATTGTAATTCGAATAAGCACTTGATTAAAAATAAAAAGTTTAATTAAATAAATCAAGGAATAAAAAAAACTCAATTTTGAATTATATTATAAAATAAATGACCAAAATACCCTTGTGATAAAAACCAGTTAAAATTTCAGAATTATACAATTTCAACATTTTATCCCAAAACACACTCTAAATAAAAAATTGTTACAAATAAGCTAAAATTGTTAAATTGGTGGGGTTTAAATCATTTAAAGAGATATAAAAAATATTTTAAATACTATATTTATCATATTTACTCATGTATTCATCTTTCTTCTTAACAAAGAGAATTGGATCTCACCAATGTGAAACACTAGGGAATGTAAATCCATTATCATACAATTTAACTAGTTGTTTATTCAAATCCACTAATTCCACAGTTACCATTCTATAGTGATTATTTTATATTGGTCTTGCATCTAGGATTAAATCAAGGGAAAACTCAAATTCATTCTTTAGTGGATGTATAGGTAATTCCTTAAGAAATAAGTCATTATATTTCTATAAAATAGGTACATCCTCAATTTGAATATTACCTTTGACATCCACTGATTATGTTTTCTCTTATTAAACAAGAATCTCATTCATAAAATCTATTAGGGGTGGATCTAGACATGAATAATATGATTAATTCTTTTCTCTAAAGATAAGGAATTCCACATCTTCATCCCAAATTGTAATTTAATTCTCCTTGTAATAATTTTTTGCACCATATTTTGAAATCCAATACACATCAAGGTTTATATCAAATTAAACCATTGGTATGATAATAAATTTTACAAATAGAGAATTTTTAGGTGTCCTAATGGGTACTTCATGGCATATCCTTATTATAGTGAGACATTCACTAGGAGTTTTGACTAATAACTCCAGTATTAAGGTGTTATAAAAGTATCTAATTTTCTTGGAAAATAAGGAATATATACAAGAGTGAGAATATCCATAATCTAATAAAGAACTATCTAAATTTTAGGCTATGATTATAGTACCACACACCACATAATTAGGCACTTCCACATTATCTTTAGTGATTGTATAATCTTCTCATTCTCCACTTGTCCTCTTCTATGGTATATTAGCCTGACACTTGATAAATTGGTTTGAATAATAACCCATTTATTTGTAGTTAAATCACAGGATAAAAGTGGTCTCTTTATTTCACTTACTTTCATGATCTAAATGGACCTTTTTTCCAAACTCTTAACAAACTCCAATGCCTTTCATGTATTTTCAAGGATGTTTCATTTTGTAATTTTCACATGATAAAAATTACTTCATCATCATTTTATTATTTGGAACATTACATTTTTATTGGTGTTTAAATCACCTCTTCTTATCTTTATTACCCTTGAATATATATGATCTAAATAATTCATTCACTATTTTGATGTCACATAAAACTATGTTATCATGTGATGAAAATGTTTTAGAGACCAATTACCTTCAGATACTTGGATTAATCCCTTCATAGATTTGGTCAATCTTATATTATGTATTACGTATGTAATATGTATCATACCTATATAATATTGTAAAGGTAGCCTCATACTCTACAAAACATTCTTATTATTTTTGTTTTAAGAAAATGAACTTTCTATTCATTTCAGTTCATTTCCCATAAGGGAAATATTTGTTAAATAATGTATTCATAAAAGCTCTCAATTCCATCAATTATATTATTAGTCTTTCCTAGTATTCTATATCAAAGACCTCCAATGATTAACATAACCTTTAGGATAATATAATGAAAGTATAAAATTTTCCTTTTCATCACATCCTAAAGATTGAAATATCCTTTCAAGGGACTTAATCCATTGCACAACAACCATAAAATTAGTAGTCCCACTAAATAATGGGGGATTCTATCGCATGACGTGATCCAACATTAGAGAACCACATTGTGGAAAAAAAGTTTCTCCATTCATACAAGTTTATTCATCATAAATTGAGTATGCTACCCTAAAATAGCCATGATCTACTTAGTTCTAATACCACTTGTATTGGATTTCTCAATAGATAGATTTTTTCATTTACAATGAGTGTTTATATCATTATTTCTTCCAGGATCCATTTCTAAAAAAGGGGATATACTGTATTATCTCATGATATTATGAATTTTAAATCCTAAAATACAATTCTAAATCTAGTGTAACACTTAACATAAATATATTTTTCATTATTAATGTTGGAATCATAAACATGGTTTCTTTGGGGAAATATTTATTTTAAAATCATTCATAATGGTTTTTTAATAAAATGTAAATTATCCTAAATATATCCTTCAAGAGTGTCAAACAAGGTTTATAGTAAGGACAATTATTGTGCACTAGGTGATGATCAAGTTAAAGCCCAATGCACCTTTTCTGGAGTTATTACCTATAGTTACAATGGTTCTAGAACCACATCCACTTATAGTTTCCATACATGGATGTATTTTTAGGAAAAACTACATAATATATTACTTAATAAAGCATTTTTATTTCCTTACATAATTATCCTTTAAGTATAATGATTCTCGCTCAAATTTACCCAAGAGATGAAGGTAGAACAGTCCTTGTAGTCTAGCTTGGGTTGTCGAATCCACAGAGACCTAAGAAGTAACTTATAGACACACACATTCTAAGGAATATTTTTGGATATGAAGTGGAAAAATTTGGGTTGATTTTAGATGGGTTTAGAGGAACTCTAAGAGACTTAAGTGAATTCAATTTAAAAGAATGAGTTGATCCAAGGTTATCGCTCGGGGTGGATTGGATGAATTCCTTTCTTAATGATTTCAATTTCTTATAATTGAGATGGGTTCATTTAATAAGATCAAACATAATCATCACTTACTGGTTTAATTCCTAAAAACTTTAATACTAATCACCTATACACTTGAAGGATCAAAGTTCTGATCACTTCAAGGTAAAGGTTCGTATTAGCACATGAAGTGTGTTGCTTTAAATTCAACAAGGACGATGGAGTTTAAAACTCATCAAATAAAAATATCATTTAAAAGAAGTGATTACACATTAATGGGGTGATAAATAACATCCAATCCAGCCCCTTGATACTCCCTTGGATCAACCTATAAGTGGGTTAGCCCTTCATTGATGATATGGTTTCAATGGAAGCAGAAATTAGACTCATGAGGGAGGAAATGGAGAAGTAAAAAAAACACAATAAAATAACAATCACTCCACCGTTGTGTGATAATATCAAAAGGTTTGATATGAAAAAGTTTACACCTTGAACCAATGGTATAAAAGTGATAATTAGAAGAAAAAAATAATAAGATAAGAAGAACTTTTATTAAGAAACAAGTATGAATTAAAACAACTTACATGTGGAAGACAAATTTGAGACAACAAAAACGCAGTATAACATTACAATTAAAGAAAGCTTAAAGATCCTTAAATACTCAAACAAAACTGCCTTAAATAGGCATTTTTGAGCCCTTGGGTCGAGCCTCCAACAGTACAAGTCATTCCACTTGAGTATGGTAGGTCTAGGGTGGTGGAAAGTTTGTGGAAAGAAGACTTTCCACCCTTGACCCGAAAAGGTATCCAGCTTTCATGCACAAGAAAGACGCGCTTAAAATACCTTTTATATGGCCGAATCATAGTGGGTCATAGAAGACGGAAATGGATCCCCTGATGTTTCCTAACCTCATGTAAAATTTGGGCCCATTTGGAGTTGTTTATTACGAGTTATGATTATATTATTGGACTATTTTTCTGGGCCGCAGAATCTGGCCCATAAGTTTATCTCTAATTTGGGCCGCCTAAATGACCACAATGGAGGCCGGATTTTCACTGGATTATGAAGAAGGATTTGTATCTATATATGTATTATATCCTCCCACAAAATTTGGGCTTCATTTGTTTTGTAATGTGTGTCCCACATTCTCATCAGTGGGATGATGTCCAATCTGCCTCCTCTAGAATTGCTTCCATTCATCTCCAAATATCTCCATCATCCTTTATGAATCATCCATTGATCCCTGAATGAAAAATGTTCATATATAACTGTAGATATAGTTCCCAAAATATCAAATTAAAATATGGATAATTAAATTCCTTAAAATCATATGAATCATTGGGTACTTTAAATGATGTTAAAAAATGTACCACATAATAGTGAATTTTAAGAAAGAATTACAATCATAATGTGAAATGATGTTCAGAGTGTAAAATGCACTAAAATGGTGTTTATGAATAGTAGATAACATGAATATTATATATATTAACAATGAATATTATCCTCATTTAGTGGCTAATCACACCTCCCAACTTGAGTTTTGCTAGTCCCGGGTAAAATATATCTCAACTATATGAAATTCGAATTCCCTTTTCCAAAAACATTTTAATACAAAATGATTACCAGAAACCCTTATACCAAACAATCATGAAACCCATCAAAATATTTTAATAAAATATTGTTTCATAAGAATATCCCAATCCCAAGCCCATTCATTTGTTCTAATTCATTGCCATATTTCATCCAATATCAATTAAGTATGAGGATGTGTTGTGCATCACAATAGACATGGGGGTTTATCTTTATTCAAGGGGGAAATGATGGAAGCGCTAGGTGGAATCACATTTCAATATTAAGATGAGTATTAAGAAAAAACAATTATCATATTTTTTTGTTTTTGTTAGTTTTTTTTTTCAATTTTTCCATGGTAATTGAAATTGCACTCAAAAGAGTCAACCCCTGTAGCGAGACTTTGCCGATGACTCCCAGGCTCAAAGACCTTAGGGAAACAAGTGAAACCCACATACTCGGGAATCATCTCGAGTTAACTCAGTCAAAAAAAATTCAAATTACCAAAAATAGAGATAAAATTACTAACTCTGGGCCAGACAACTATAGAGTCACGATCCCCAAGTGCCGAAAGCCACGCATTAGGTCATTTCATTTCTCTATGCGCAAATTTATTATTATTATTATTTTTACTGAATACTCATATTAAAACTAAAATGATCACCAACCCTATGCTATTTATTTGGGGGACCCCATGAACTCAAACTAATACCCCACTATCCAAAGGACATGCATTGTGATCTTTTTTTATTTGGATGAAAATATAAACGATGAAATATCACATTGGACATCCACACTTTCCAAAATCTATGCTCATGAAATTATACAAGGATTAAAATCAGAATCAGGGCATGCTAAATTATTTTATATTCAGTTTCAAAGTGTGCAATGTGTATTACCATGTTCAAAGTTAAAGGAATTTTTCCTTCCATTTTCACAAAAAAATTTCAAATCATTCATCATTTTTTTGACACAAAAGCATTTTTTATTTTATCTCCCCCCAACTTAAAATAACACTGTCCCTAGTGTTTAAAGAAAAGAAATTTTATAAGGGGGTAGAGGTATATAATTAAAGTTCAAAAAGGAAATTTAAAATGAGGATCATGGAATGAATTCACCTGGTGGTTGAAGTTGAAATTCTTATTGCTCCCTTTTAATCCTTTGATATCCATGTCACTTGCAGAGTTCCCCAGTAGAAAAAGAAAAAACAAAAAAAACAAAAAGAAAACAAAAAAAAAACAATATATATATATATATTTATATAATAAATAAATTAAAATATAAGTATATATATAAAAATTATAGAATAAGGAAGCACAAAAAGCCGTAGGTCAGTGGTAAGCACACGCCCCTATCTCCCTTCGGTCCCGGGTTCGAATCCCCGCGGCTTCGCCGGTTGTGACGGGGTTTGACCCACAACCCACGATGTGTCCCTTATTATTATTATTATATTTTTATTTATTTATTTATTTTGTATTTTTATTTTAACCTAAAAACACATTAAAATAAAACAAACTGATGATACATTGTCTTCTTTTTAAATTTTTGGGTTAGGCATTACTCAAGGATCACACCACTTGACACGGATGAATATGGTGCTCCCCTTTCATACCCATCCATACTCATAATATAAGAACAGGTCAACAATCTATTTTTTTATTTTTAAATATCAAAATTATTAATTAATACTATTTAAAATATAAATTTGATTAAAACAACATAATGATTTGAAACTTGAAAATCATGGGTTGCCTCCCATGCAGCGCTTTGTTTAACGTCATTATCTTGTCTTGAACCCCACAACATATCCAATACCAACCTTCAACATTTTAAGGACCACATGTTTCACCTCTTATACTAGGTTTAAATTGATTCAATGTTTAGAATTTTTTTCATGCACAAACCTCTGTTCTAAAATGAGCAGGTAAATCCAAGGAATATCAGAAATGATGGATTCAATTTATTTTCTAGTTTTTTCTAAGACATTAAGAATAATTACCTCTTTATTGGATTCAAGATAAGAAATGGTGACATCTAGAAGTTTTTGGCTATCCCCAATGAATGGAAACTTAATGGTGGATGGAAAGTCCTTTTGTTCAAGTTCAGGTAAGCTAAAACTTTTAAACATAGGTTGGGACTTTGAATTGAACTCAGTTTCATTTTCAAAATTTCTCAATAGAATTAGTTCCATTTGAATAGAATATTTAACCACAAAATTGGAAAGATCAGTTTCAGGAATGGTTATGGACTCAAAGTTTGTGATTTCTCTTAACGGTTCAGTGATTTGTGTTTTTGAAAAATCATCAATGGAGTTATATTCATGAGACTTGGTTGCGCCCAAATTTACCCTACTGGTAAAATCGGTCGATGTAGTACATGTAGGGGTCGAATCCACAGGGACCGAAGAAGAAACCTTGAGACACTTTGATTAGATGCGGGATTGGCTATGAAGTGGCCAAATATGGTGTTGATTGATTTGAAGAAATATTTATTTAAATTAAAGAAAAAATAAATAAAATTACTTGAATTAAAACAACTAATTAATGTGAGTTGATCCTAGGTTGTCTCTTGGGCTTGATTGGATGTATTTGTTTTTCATTTGATTTTCTGTTCATCGGTTCAAGAGGTATCCATTAAATGAAATAATTCTTCAATATCATTCTCCGATTTAATCCTTACACAATTTCAAGTCTAATCACCAATTCACTTAGAGGATCAATTAAATGAGCACTCCAAGGAATTGGATCGTACTAGCACTCAAAATGTATCGTCGTTAAAGTCGGTGAAGACAAAGAAGAAGATAAATCAAAGAAAGGAACTCTTAAAATAAAGAACAAATTTAAGAATTTAAGAACATCAAATAACATTCAATCCAACTCATGCAACTCCCTAGGATCAAACCATAAAAGGTTAGCCCTCCATTGATTCTATTCTATCAATGGAAGTGGGTAATTGACTTAAAGAAGTGGGATTGAAGAAGAAAGAAAAAAAAAACATTAATCAAAATGAACACTCCACCGTTGTGTGATGAACTCACAAGTGAGGGTGTGAATAAATTCACACTACGATTCAACGGTATCAAAGTGTGAAGAAAAGGAAAATAAAAAGTGAAGAAAAAGAAGAAATTTTATTAAAATACTAAACGTGAATGAAAAACTTACATTAGAGAAATTGAGGATGCTATTACAAAATGAAAGCGGGAAATTACAATTGAAAGAAAAACTTGGGTTCAAAGGAAAATGTTAGATGATTATTCCCTTCACCACCAGCTCCTTATATAGGCATATTAGGAGCTTTATGTCCACCCCCAACAATAAATTCACCCCCAACAATTAAGAGAGTCAAAAGGAGGGTGAAGAATCAAAAGGAAATTGAAGTTTCGAAGTTGACCCGGAAAACTGTCCAGATTCGTCCTCCATTTTAACGTGTACGTTTGACACATAATATGGTCGAATACGAAGGTGTAATAAATATAAAATATCTTCTTACATGTGTCTTCTAGAATCTCTCAACATTTCAGGAAATTTTGCTCATCCGTTTGGAAGTTATGGTCGAAATGGTGGGACAACTTTCTGTGCATTAATGACGAGTCCACCATTTAAATCTCAACTTCAGATCCCTTTATCATCATGAAAACATCAGAATTAGCTCCGTCCACAGTTGAATAAAATGATCCTAATATTTTTATCTTTCTACTGTATAAATATTAGCTTCATTGGGCTTGGTTTCTGGGCCCCACATTTGTTTGATGGGCCTTAGGCCCATTATGCTTTTTCCAGCATGTTTCTGCCTTTAGGTGCAAAATTATCCATCTTCCTTTGGGATTCATCCATAGGACCTAAAAGATAAAATGTTCCAAACAAAGTGATAAATCATATCCCAAAATTTCAAATTAAAATGATGAATATTGTAATTTCCACAAGCAAATTATTGAGTGGTCCCAAATTGACATTTTAAGCATGAATTGCACAATGATGGGAAATGAAGTTCAATTTCTGAATTGGACTAAAATTGATGTTTATGAACTTTTAAAAACATTAATATTAAGATCTTAACAATGAATATTAGCCACTTTTAGTGACTAATCACACCCCCCAACTTGAGTTTTGCTAGTCCCGAGCAAAATAAATTACAAATATTAAATCCAAATCCCCTTTTCCAAAAACATTTAAATACACATTGCTCACTAAAAAGATCTCATACCAAAAAAATTATGGAACCCATAAAAATCATTTAAAACAAGCTAGGTCCATAAGCATATCCCAAGCCCAAGCCCATTCCTTTGTTCAAATTCATTTCCACATTTCATCCAATTCCAATTAAGCATGATAAAGTGTTGTGCATCATAAAAGATATGGGGCCCATTTTATTGTTCAAGGGGAAAAAATGGAAGCGCTAGGTGGGAATCGCATTAAACCTTAAGATGAGTATCCCTTTTTTTTATTTTTATTTTTGATTTTATTTTTTTAACCACAATAGATATGAAAAGACTAACTCTGGGCAAGACAACTATGGAGTCACGATCCCCAAGTGCCGGACGCCACACATATTGTCAATTTCATGCTCTACAATAGAGATATAAAGCCTAACTCTGGGCAAGACAACTATGGAGTCACGATCCCCAAGTGCCAGACGCCACACATTTGGACAAAACATTGCTCTATGTGGTCTTTTTTTTTTTCAATTTTTTTTTTGTTTTTTTTTGTTTTTTTTTATTTTTTTTGGATACTCAAATTAAACTAAAAGTGACCCCAGAACCCTATGCTATAATGAAAGGGACCCAAGAACTCAAATTTACACCCACAATCCAAAAGACGTGCATTGTGGCATTTTTATTAAGAGGATGAAAATGTAAACTTTGAAAAATCACATCGGACAACCGCACTTTCCAAAAACTATGCTCATGAACTTAAACTTGCATTAAAATCAGAATCAAGGAATACAAAATTTATTTGATATACAATTTTAGAGTTTGCAATGTGTGTTATCATGTTTATGGTTAATGGAATTTTTCTTTTCATGCATGTTTTTATTCAAAATAAAAATCATTTTTTATCCCCCCCCCCAACTTAGAATAACACTTTCCCCAGTGTTTAAAGAAAATAAAAGTTAGAAGGGGCTAGGAGAGGAGTTAAATGAAGAAATTTAAAATGAAAATCATGGAATGAAGTCACCTAGTAGTTGATGATGATAGTGCATTCCAATGTCTCCCTTCAATCCTGGGTTCGAGTCTCAGTGGCTTGGATGGTGGTGAATGGATTTTCCTTATGGCTTATGACATGTCCTTTTATTTTTTTTAAACCTATAAAAACATAAAAATAAAACAAAACAAAATAAACTGATGATACATTGTCTTATTTATATTTTCTGGGTAAGGTATTACTCAGAGATCACGCCACGTGACACAGATGAATATGGAGCTCCTCTTTCATACCCATCCTTACTCATAAAAGAAGAACATGTCAACAGTCTATGGTAATTTATTATATGAAAAAGAAAATGCTTCAAAATGATTAGAAACATGAAAACCATGGGTTTCCTCCCATGCAACGCTTTTTTTTAACGTCGTTGGCTCGACTTTTACCCCCCAACTAATCCAATTCCAACTTTCAGCATTTTAATTAACCCATCTTTTTCCACTTCAATAAGATTGAGATTGATTATTTTTTTGAAATTTGTTTCATGTAAAATCCTATTTTTCACAATGATTGGTAAAATCCAAGGAATATCTGAAATGGTTGATCGATTTGAACTTATATTCTTTCCTAAGACATCAATGACCATTCCAAAATTATTGGCTTCATTATATGAATGAACTAAAACTGCAAGGTCTTTTTTATCACCTATGATGGAATTCTTGTCTGGGGAAGGAAGGATAATGATTTCGAGTTCTGGTCGATTGCAATTTCCTAATAAATATTGGAAATTTGAATGAAAGTCAGTTTCTTCTCCAAAAAATTTAGAAAGAATTGGTTCCGTTTTAAAATATGATTCATCCCTAAAAGTTTCCATTTGAATTTCAGAAGTGTGTATGGGATTAATGTTTGGTATTTCTCCCAATTTTTCAGGGATTGGTGGTCCTAAAAATTCACTAATGGAGCCATGTTTAGGAAACTCAATCCATGATGTCAAGTTATTATCTTTTGAATTCAAAAAATCAATTTCCTTCTGATTTAAACACTCTTCAGCTTGACTTTCAACATTTCCTGACCAATTCAATTCATTATCTAACTCTGAATTCCCAAATTCTAAAGTGATTTCTTCACATGTTTTAAAGTTTTGTAGTTCAAACCTCAAATATGGAACCTTAGAATTCATTATCTCTATTTGATTACACAATCGTTCAACAATTTTTTCAGGAATAGAGTTGATAGATGTTTGTAAATCATGGACTTCCTCGTTATTTATATTTTCAATCATTCTTGATAGGTATGGAAATTGATCTTTTAAACAGTCAGCATCCCATTGATTGTACATCTCATCTGGTGTGGTGTATTCAATCCTGGTTTGGTCAATGAAATTTTCTATGTGAGGTGATTCAAAATATTGATTTTCCAGTTGATTATAGTCTTGGTATATTAATGGGTATTGTTGAAGATAATCCATTAGAGTTGGTTGAAAGTTTTTTTTGGGAATCTTGGACACGCAGAAACAGAAAGGGGAATAGAGAAGAGAATTTAGGATTAGAATAGAGAATTTGGGGTGAGAAAAGAAGATGAGTGTCTAAGGTACTTACTTGGGTCCCCGGCAACGACGCAAAAATTTGGTTTCCCCCAAATTTACCCTACTGGTAAAATCGGTCGATGTAGTACATGTAGGGGTCGATTCCACAGGGACCGAAGAAGAAACCTTGAGACACTTTGATTAGATGCGGGATTGGCTATGAAGTGGCCAACTATGGTGTTTATTGATTTGAAGAAATATTTATTTAAATTAAAGAACAAAATAAATAAAATTACTTGAATTAAAACAAATAATTAATGTGAGTTGATCCTAGGTTGTCTCTTGGGCTTGATTGGATGTATTTGTTTTTCATTTGATTTTCTGTTCATCGGTTCAAGAGGTATCCATTAAATGAAATAATTCTTCAATATCATTCTACGATTTAATCCTTACACAATTTCAAGGCTAATCACCAATTCACTTAGAGGATCAATTAAATGAGCACTCCAAGGAATTGGATCGTACTAGCACTCAAAATGCATCGTCGTTAAAGTCGGTGAAGACAAAGAAGAAGATAAATCAAAGAAAGGAACTCTTAAAATAAAGAACAAATTTAAGAATTTAAGAACATCAAATAACATTCAATCCAACTCATGCAACTCCCTAGGATCAAACCATAAAAGGTTAGCCCTCCATTGATTCTATTATATCAATGGAAGTGGGTAATTGACTTAAAGAAGCGGGATTGAAGAAGAAAGAAAAAAAAACATTAATCAAAATGAACACTCCACCGTTGTGTGATGAACTCACAAGTGAGGGTGTGAATAAATTCACACTACGATTCAACGGTATCAAAGTGTGAAGAAAAGGAAAATAAAAAGTGAAGAAGAAGAAGAAATTTTATTAAAATACTAAACGTGAATGAAAAACTTACATTAGAGAAATTGAGGATGCTATTACAAAATGGAAGCGGGAAATTACAATTGAAAGAAAAACTTGGGTTCAAAGGAAAATGTTAGATTACTATTCCCTTCACCACCAGCTCCTTATATAGGCATATTATGAGCTTTATGTCCACCCCCAACAATAAATTCACCCCCCAACAATTAAGAGAGTCAAAAGGAGGGTGAATAATCAAAAGGAAATTGAAGTTTCAAAGTTGACCCGGAAAACTGTCCAGATTCGTCCTCCATTTTAACGTGTACGTTTGACACATAATATGGTCGAATCCGAAGGTGTCATAAATATAAAATATCTTCTTCCATGTCTCTTCTAGAAGCTATCAACATTTCAGGAAATTTGGCTCAGACGTTTGGAAGTTATGGTCGAAATGGTGGGACAACTTTCTGTGCATTAATGACGAGTCCACCATTTAAATCTCAACTTCAGATCCCTTTATCATCATGAAAATATCAGAATTAGCTCTGGACACAGTTGAATAAAATGATCCTAATATTTTTATCTTTCTACTGTATAAATTTGAGCTTCATTTGGCGTGGTTTCTGGGCCCCACATTTGTTTGATGGGCCTTAGGCCCATTATGCTTTTTCCAGCATGTTTCTGCCTTCAGGTGCAAAATTCTCCATCTTTTTTTGGGATTCATCCATCGGACCTAAAAGATACAATGTTACAAACAAAGTTATAAATCATATCCCAAACTTTCAAATTAAAATGATGAATATTGTAATTTCCACAAGCAAATTATTGAGTGGGACCAAATTGACATTTTAAGCATGAATTGCACAATGATGGGAAATGGAGTTCAATTTCTGAATTGGACTAAAATTGATGTTTATGAACTTTTAAACACATTAATATTAAGATCTTAACAATGAATATTAGCCACTTTCAGTGACTAATCAAGACTCAATCCATGATGTCAAATTTCTCTCTTGTTAATACAAAAAATCAGTTTCCTCTTGATTTAAACACACATAAACAATTCCATGATCCTCCTCATCTTCCCCAAATCCAAAGGTTTTCTCTTAAGTAAATTCATAAGAGGTTTGTGGGAAACTAGAAACTTCACATATGGTTATGGAAGGGACAATTTGTGTAGGGCTGGGTTACTCACAAGTATTAATGCTTTGTAGTTCTAACCTCAATGATGAAACCTCAAAATTCATTATATCCATTTGTTGAAATAGTTTTTCATGTAATGTATGTGGATTAGGATGGATAAGGGGTTGATCCAAATGGTCTATTCTAGGTGGATAATTAAGTTGTTGGAATTGCACAGAAGGGTGTTCAAATTGGATTTGTGGGGATTGAAACTCATTATATGTTGGAATGTTTTGTGGATCATAGGAGTAAAAACATTGTGTTTCATTATGTTGTTGATGATCCCACAAGTAGAAATTAGGATGGTCATTGTACATCACACATGGGGTTGGGTGATCAAAGTAGGGATAGGTTTCCCATGTTTGGACTTGTTCAAAATTGATTTCCATAGGAGTGAGAGGGTGAGAATAGAGAAGAGGGATGAAAAAAATATTATATTGTCTAATATAACTTACTTAGGTCCCTGGTAACGGCGCCAAAATTTGATTCTCCCTCAAATTTACCCAAGAGATGAAGGTAGAACGGTCCTTGTAGTCTAGCTTGGGTTGTCGAATCCACAAAGACCTAAGAAGTAACCTATAGACACGCACATTCTAAGGAATGTTTTTGGATATGAAGTGGACAACTTTGGGTTGATTTTAGATGGGTTTAGAGGAACTCTAAGAGACTTAAGTGAATTCAATTTAAAAGAATGAGTTGATCCTAGATTATCGCTCAGGGTGGTTTGGATGAATTCCTTTCTTAATGATTTCAATTTCTTATAATTGAGATGGGTTCATTTAAGAAGATCAAACATAATCATCACTTACTGGTTTAATTCCTACAACCTTTAATACTAATCACCTATACACTTGAAGGATCAAAGTTCTGAGCACTTCAAGGTAACGGTTCGTATTAGCACATGAAGTGTGTGACTTTAAATTCAATAAGGACGATGGAGTTTAAAACTCATCAAATAAAAATATCATTTAAAATAAGTGATTAAAAATTAATGGGGTAATATATAACATCCAATCCAGCCCCTTTATACTCCCTTGGATCAACCTATAAGTGGGTTAGCCCTCCATTGATGATATGGTTTCAATGGAAGCGGAAAGTAGACTCATGAGGGAGGAAATGGAGAAGTAAAAAAAACACAATAAAATAACAATCACTCCACCGTTGTGTGATAATATCACAAGGTTTGGTATGAACAATTTCACACCTTGAACCAATGGTATAAAAGTGATAAGGATAAGAACAAAATAATAAGAGAAGAATAACTTTTATTAAGAAACAAGGATGAATTAAAACAACTTACATGTGGAAGACAAATTTGAGACAACAAAACCGCAACATAACATTACAATGAAAGAAAGCTTAAAGATCCTTAAATACTCCAAAAACACTACCTTAAATAAGAATTTTTGAGACCTTGGGTTGAGCCTCCAACAGTACAAGTCATCCCACTTGATTATGGTAGGTCTAGGGTGGTGGAAAGTTTGTGGAAAGAAGACTTTCCACCCTTGACCCGAAAAGGCATCCAGCTTTCATACACCGAATAGATGTGCTTACAAGACATTTTAGATGGCCGAATCATAGTGGTCCATAGAAGAAGAAAATGGATCCCCTCATGTATTCTAACTTCATGTAAAATGTGGGCCCATTTGGAGTTTTGGATTCAGAGTTATGATCATATTATTGGATTGTTTTTCTGAGCCACAGAATCTGGCCCCTAATTTTATCTCTAATTTGGGCCACCTAAATGACCACAATGGAGGCCGGATTTTCACTGGATTATAAAGAAGTATTTGTTACTATATATTTCTTATATCCTCCCACCAAATTTGGGCTTCATTGGGTTTGTAATCGGGGTCCCAAATTCTCATCAGTGGGTTGATGTCCAATCTGCATTCTCTAGAATTGCTTCCATTCATCTCCAAATATCTCCATCATCCTTTATGAATCATGCATTGATCCCTGAATGAAAAATGTTCATATATAAGTTTATATACAGTTACCAAAATAACAAATTAAAATATGGATAATTACATTCCTTAAAATTAGATGAATAATTGGGTACTTTAAATGATGTCAAAAAATGTACCACATAATAGTGCATTTTAAGAAAGAATTACAATCATAATGTGAAATGATGTTCAGAGTGTAAAATTCACTAAAATGGTGTTTATGAATAGTAAATAACATTAATATTATATATATTAACAATGAATATTAGCCTCATTTAGTGGCTAATCATCTACTATAGGGTTATGTTCCCTAATCAATGTTTTTCTTAATTTAGTTCCCAAGGTTTATACTAAACTTTCTCTAATACCAACTATAATAACCCCAAACCTAGAAACATGAAGCCAGTGGTTACATTATTAAATTTTCATATATACAAGGGGTAAAATCCCAAAGGACTAATCAATATAGTAGTCTTTGAGATCCATATATATAAATGATACCCATTTTACATTGGGGATAAAATATAAAATAGAGTAATGGAATACATTTTGCATCCTTAAACTCATTCAAATAATTCTTCTTCATATCTTGTGGAAATGAAACAAATAAGGGTGAGATAATGTTCTCATTAAGGTTTATATACAACAAAATCTATCAGGAATCAATAAATGAAAATCAATATGGCAAGGTAAATAACTGAAAACAAATTCAATTTAATCATTAAATTGACTATCATGATTTGATAATTCATAATGAATATAGAAATGTAAATATCTAAAAAAATTCAATTTAATCAATAACTTTAATATCATGATTAGACTAGGAAAAATCAATATATAAAGGTAAATATCTAAAAACACATTCAATTTAATCAATAACTTGAGAAAAAAATGAATCCATTGATAATATCAATGAAAATAATCTCATGGATAATAATAACTAAATTTTACATGAAGGAAATTATTAATATTGGAAATCATGATATCATACATCATGATATATATACCAAAAATACCTTTCATAAGACAATTTAAAACTATTTGTAAAAAACCATTTAATTTGGAAAACTAATTTTTCTCATGAGGTATACCAATTCATCGACATGCTATATAATTCCAGGTCCCACCCATCACCGCATGTTTAAAAAATTAATCATATATTTAATTATTGATTTAATTCTTGAATCAATATACCTTATTAATAAATATTCATATTGATTAAAGGATACACATTTATAAATATTTCTCTTGTTAATCAAATAATATTCAAAGTAAATATCATATGTAAAAATAGTATACAATTTAAGAAATAACAATATCCATAATATAAATAATATTGATATTTAATAGAAATATAATTTATAATTAATAATTATCACAAGAAAGTGATTGGATCAAGATAAATTTAACAATCAAAAAATTAATCAAGAGATGTGTGGTGACCATCGATTCATAGAGAATATAGGTTTTTGAAATAAAATCATGTCATTTGGAAGAATAAAGGGAATGGAAGTTAAATATTAAAATAATATTTAACAAAAATATTTTTCTTTGTAAAACCATTGAAAATGTTTATAATAATATATATTTTGTAAAATGGTTACAACAGCGGGGAAGTCCATTATCACTTTATACGATAGAAAATAAAAAAAATCATTTTGAATTTTTATTAAAATAACCCATTTAAAAATAAATAAATATTCCTTTAAACCCATTTCTAAAACTCAATCATTTGAGTAAATAAAAGGACTTTTGTAAAATATTTTTTTAAAACTTAAACATGGAAGAAAAATATATCCAATTTAAGGAGAAATAAAATCAAATTTTCTTATAAAAATTTCTTTCCATTATTTAAGTACCAAAGATAGGAAAAGTTGGAATAAAATATATAAACTCATTAAATATCAAGTTTATAATAAAATTATAGGAGTTTATGAAGGATAACTGATAATATTACTTCAATAAAAGTAAAATAAATCCCAACAGAAATGAGATTATAAAATATATTATTACCACTTTGGTAAATTTTAAACTATAACAGATTGAAAGAATAAAATTGAATTGAAACCTTAACCATAATTAATAAATTTTTATACATGTTAAATACATTAAATGAGAAGTATATACACCTCATAAAAGTGAATAGGTGTATATTAACAAATATGTCTCAATGGAATGGAAATTGAGATGTAATCCATTACCTCATGCTTAATTTTGGTTGAACATGATTTAAACCTAGATATAATGGTTTTAAACATGTTATTAATTTATACTATAACCATATTCATTTTTATAATATCATATGTGTTCCTATTATAACATCTTACCACCAATTCGTTAACAATCTTTTATTATTATTGTTCTGAGGGTTAATTGCCTTGTTTTCTCATGCATGTTTTGTCATGAATGTTATGGTTATTGTGTATAGGATATAGTTATATCATATAAATTATTATAAGAATGTTATAAATATCATATTTAATCATTATATACATTTTTATAATGATTCATTAAATTTGGACATGGAAAATGAATCACATTGCTTCGTGGCGATGATAGGTAATACGTACGCACGAGTGATGAATCATTCCCTTAATCAATATAAGGGGTAAGGAATTGGATGATATATTAATTTTAAATAATTAATATCATGTTATATTTAGAATATATATTCATTATTTTCATCAATATTACTATCCATGTGAGTCAGTGATGGAAAACAAATTACATCAGTTCGTTAGGCGGTAGTCCACCGTACACACGAGCGATGACTTTGATTTCAAATTTATGGAGAAGGAGATGGATAAATATTATTAAAAAAATAATAAAATATCATTATATGGTATATAATTGTGATATCATATTTCAAGTTTTAAGACATAATTGAAGGTTGCAAAAGATGAAATAAAAATAAATAGCTTTGTTAAGATGATTACCTTCTCTTAGAGAAATCTCATTTGGACATCCTCATAAGGATGCTAGGGTTAGTATTTTGGGTATAAAAGAACCTACATAAAGTGGATAAGTATTTTTGGGATATATATTTTAGGGTTTTATTGATAAAAACGGCTTGATAGGTGTGAATAAGTGAGGGGAGTGAGTGCCCTTTTATAATTGAGGAGTGACATTTTTGTAAATAACCAAAACTATTCAATAATGGGAAGTAAATCTCCACATAAGTGCCTAAAAAATTGTTAAATAATGGATTATAGGGACTTTAAGGTTGATAAAATTATACACTACATAAAAATAAACATGTTTTAAACATGTCATTCCCTTATCCACTAAGTTTTCATACTTTTAGAACTTTAAATTTCACCATAGTAGCTATTTTTTTAACCCAAGTAATTAACAATTTAAGCCTAACATAAAATGATACATATTATAAAATTTTCACCTAATTATTATAAATATGAAATTAAATTTATCAAATAAAAATCCTATGTTTGTGTAATATTAATTTTAACACAAGCGCATGTAACGCGTAAGTCTTCGTTTTAACATTAACCGCATTAATTATTTTTCATTATTTTGACAAATAATTATGAAAAGAAATTAAGTTTAAATTTTGAATAATATTAATTATTATGATTAAAAATATGGAATCCATTTTTTAAATTTAAATTTACATAATTTGTATAAATTATTTTAAAAACAAACTCACAAATTAGGTAAAAAATAGGTTTTCAAGAAATGCATTTTTCAAGTATAATATTTTCTTATGTTAACTATATGGATAATAATAATCATTATATGGATTAAAATTCTTATAGTTATAAATAATAAATATAAATTTAATTTAAATAATTATTCATAAAATATTATTTTAATTAATTATAACAGATCAACATTTTTTAAACAAAAAGAGTTTTCTGAAAAAAAGAAGTTCTTTAAAAGTACCCATTTTTAACTCTAAATGAACTTATCTTTATTTTTATAAAATTTATTGTTAATAAATTATTAATTATACATATTATTACACATTATTATAAAAAAGGTGAAATTTTTAAATACTATATTTTTATTTTTCATAAAATCTTATTTCTAAGGGAAAATTTCAAAATGTCATTCTAGGCATATTTTTACCATGTGAGTTCAAAATCCATATTCATCCTATAAAATTAAGATGTTTATGCCATTAAATATTAAAATGTGCATTTTATTATAGTTTAATTAAAATATAAATTCCATATATAATAATATAATATTGAGTGTTATAAGACCCATTCATAATCATGTAATCAATTCTATTGAAAATAGTTAACACATTTCAAAAAATAATAAATTTATCACATAATTTAAGGTAAAGAAAGTGAACACATGGAAATAAACCATGATATTTTTTTTCCCAAAATGGAAAGCTAGTATCAGCCATATTTATTTCCAAGATAGATGAGAAATAATAAGTTATTTATCTCAAACACTTGAAAATGATCCTAGCATAAACCCAATGTGGATCATTACCTACCCAGGTGTTTACCAAATTCACAAACCTTCAATCCTCCATCGAAAACATAATATAACTTCCCACACATCACAATTACTCAACCCTTTAATCAACACTCAATACTTCCCATCCATTTATAATACCCAAATAATTTATTTATTTTCAAAAACTATTTTCTTTCAAAAAATAGTTTTTCAAAAATCCCATTTATAAAACCAAATCCCATGGATTAGTTCAAAAACACAAAACTCATAGATTTTTCAAATCCAAAAAACATCTATTATAAAATAAAATTGAGGATAATTATTTTATAATTACTGAACATATAAAAATGACCAAAAATAACATCAATCACACAAAGAGGAATAATAATAAATATAGGAGTGAATAAGATCATCCTACCTTAAATGAAGAGTACTATAATTACATAAAGCCCTAGATATGTAATTATAAATCAAGTATGAATCCATAAAACACTTGAAATAAGAAAATGAGCTTATGATTATTTCATTTGATAAAAAATCTAAGATTTTAATTTCCTTGATCAAGTCCAACAGGAAAGATGTAACCTCCCCAACCTAGTTCACCCCTACTATGCCTAAACTAGAGTACCAAATCCCTCTAATGTGAATCCTCATATGAGAGAGGTTACCAACTAGTGTCAAGGGTATATGGTGTGATCATGGAAAGAATATACCCTCTTAAATAGAAAAATAAACACAATATCATAAATGATAATAATAAAACAATGGTAAATAATAATGTGTGTGATAAATATAACATACCACATGTATTCGAAAAATAAATATATATAATTTTGTATGAGTTATATAAAATTTGGTTAGATTTACCATATGATTATTGTATACATAAATATCAAAAAATAAACAAAATAACCAATCCAATGTGGCACTAAGGATCCACTCAGTCTATGTCCAAAAGCTAGCAACATCACACTATACATCTATAACATCACCAAAAACTATGATCAGGTCACAAGGCCCTTTCCATTTCTTATGTTACAAGACATGAAGACTATTCACATCCTAAAGGGTCCATGTAGGGTGTGAGTATGAAATCAGTAGGCTGTCAACAATGATATCCCTAGATAATTTCTACATGTATATAAGTTCATGAAAAGTGAAATGTATGGAAAAAAAGTAAAAAACACTTCCCGACCTTATAATCGATCATCTGTGAGTGATAAACCTACCTACCTTAGATAATGCCAAAATGGGATGATGTGCCTATAGTTTGAACATTCCCTAAGGGAAAAAAATGAATCCCTCTCATATTATCATATAAGAAAACATGTCATCTCTATACTCATGGCCTCTTGGTGAATTATAAATCACTAAAACCATGATCCATAAACCATACTTCACAATTATCAGATTAATAGTCCCAAAGACTCCCATAAACAATGAGAATAATACACCCAATTGATGATACAAATAAACCACTAAAATTCCTGCAACCAACATCTATGGTTCATCCCTCATCTAGTCTGATGATCAACATCATCACCCTAAGCCACTCATCTACGAAGACTACCACCAATCATTCTGTGGACAACAACACACTATGGGTCTCTATGTGTTCCCATGATCCTAAAAACCTCATCCCCAATAGTATATGACATAACCAAAATCTTATGGGAATAGCCTGATGAATATTTATTTCTCTATCATTAGTGAATGATATATCACCCCACAACACACCAACATAGCATACCACTACCTAGCTACAAGAACCATAAAAATTATTATCAACCTAATATATGTCTTTATAATAAATTCATTAGTCCATAGACTATCACAAAACATATATTCATTAAATCTATTGATCCATAACACACAACCATGCCTCATATCCTATACAATCTCTAGGAAACCCCTTGAACCACAAATAATTCATTTGGTCATGTTCTCAATTGTTCAGAACCTCACCAATTACCTCATATCACAGAGTAAAAAAACACATATAATAAGAAAAGTATCTAAGAACCACCAACATAGACCTTTTAGGACTCTTCTCATTGAATAATGAAAACTGATTAGAACCCAATCCATAGTTTCTTCAAAATTTAACAAAGTACTAGAATTAAGGATTCACAGTGAGTGACAAAGAAACATTAAGAGAATTAGAAATTAAATAAAAAAGGATTATTAGATTTCCCAAAATATTGATATAGGCATATAACATGAAGAATAGACCACAACCATATGAAATATCCACTTGGGAGGAGAAGATAATGAGATAAATGGGTGGCAGGGCATGCGAACTTCCGAGAAAGAAATAAGACTTCCCTTATTTCATGTTTTAAAAATTTATTTCCATTTAATTGATTTTTCTAAAAATACTGATAAGTAACCCATTTCAGTGTGATCATGTTGGTCATTTAATAAAACCTCACCCAGAGCTTCATTGCAACATAGGCCTTTGGGACATGACACGACACCTCTCCACTAGACAGAAACAAGAAACTTAACCACATGGGCTGAGGGAAATGTTGTGATATGAACCCCTCTATCATGGCACAATTCCCCCATAGATCATGGGACTCATGAAACAATAACCACACATTTTAGTGCGATGGATACGTATTCTATATTCTTAATCTAATATAACATTTTTGACATTGTAATGCTCTATTTTTTTTGCATGAACCTTAATCTACAACAAAAAGTTTTATCTTGAGATCTAACTAAAACCTAAAAAACTAATTCATGGAATCCACTAACACATATAATATCCTAAATTAAACTTCATAAATATGGGTAGTATAAAAATTGACCCTAAATTCCACACCTAAAAAACTAGTCTATTAAAAATTATCCACCATATAATAACTCATCCCTGAGCTATCTCCGACCACAAAATTGAGCAACGCCAACTGAAACTCAATAATCCCACTCATCACATTCCAAAAATACAATGATAGTGTTGTGAACAGATATATATATATATATATATATATATTCCTAATTAACATTAAAAATAGACTCTAAGTGACATATTTTAGTCATAGGTACCACTAATAAAAAAATGGGTTTATCTAGCGTGGGGTATTTAAGGGCGCTAGCTAAAAATTCTGTTAAGGACCCCCTTTATCAGCACTAAAAAAGCGTTGTTAAAGGGGGTGTTTAACAAAAAAATTTTCAGCACCATTAAAGGGGATATATAACAATGATAAAAATAGTGTTATTAAAGAGGGACCTTTATCATCACTTTTTTACAAGCGCAGATAAAAGTATACTTAAAAAATTATATTTCATTAAAAATAATATATTAATATATAAATATATTTATATTGATATAAATATAATATATATTTTTTGAAATATGTTTTATATAGGGTAAATAGGCATTTACACTTAAAATATAAGATATTTAGTGAAAATGGAATATAAAATAACTAAAAAAATATTTTTAATTAATATTTTTATTATTATTAACAATTAATAGTCATTTAATATCAATTTGAAGATAAGAAAATAAAAAAAGATCTAAAATAAGTTGAAAACGTAACTCAAACTTCAAACGGTTATAACTTTTGATCCAGGTGTTCGTTTGGGCTCTACCAGATATCAAATCAAATCCTATGATGAGATATAAACCGTCATGACCTAGGGGGACACCTGTAAATATTTTTTAGAGGACAAAAAAGGCCCAGAAGGCCTCTAAAATTGAGTTTTTAGTTGGGGTACCCAAATTTGTTAACTTTCTATGGATTTTAAGCCTCGTTTATGGGGGTATTTTTCCTCTTTTCAGCGGGGAATGAATTTATTCCTAGAGATTACATTCATATTGATATTATGGATTTTAAATTTTATCATTTTTCATTAAATAATTTTATTTTTAATCAAATATATAACAATATATACATAATTTTTATATATTCACACATAAAAATTTAATTTTATAATAAAATAAATTAAACATATTTACATAAAAAATATATTTAGTAATATATAAAAATATATATAAAAATATATATAAATATATGGATAAAAATTCAATGAAATATATATAAATATATAGATATATCATAAAATGTAAAACAAAATAGTACAAGAGAGTGGAAAAAGATTTGATGTATATGCTGGAGGTCTAGGGTTAGAAAATAACTGGAAGCATGGTCACATGTGGGAGTTGGGATTATCTAAAGTGTTGATAAAGGTGTTGGGGAAACACTGATAAAGGGTTGGGTAGGTGGGAAGTGCTGATAATGGGGGGTGGGTGGGGAGTGAATTTTTTTATATACCCTTTATTAGTGGATCGTTTATCATAACTTTTTTAGAATTGTTAAAGGCCCCCATAAACACTGATAAAAAAGCATAGGTAAAGGGGTCCTTTAATAGAACTAAAAATAATCACGAATAAAGGTTTCAAGATTTTAACCATGGTTTGATTATCAATGTTTTTTATCACTAATAAAAGTTTTTCTAGCACTGTTAAAGGCCAATTTTTTAGTATACTCCCCACCATAGGAGTCACCAACTCAATCACACCAAAACCAAAATACTTGATATAAAGATTGCATTATACTTGATAATCACCCCAAAAACATAATTAATTACCATAAAATCACCATCATCCTATATTATACCCAATTCTAAAACCTCATGCATAACTTAGTAGACTCACTTCACATATAAAACAAACCATACACCATTACCCATTATGAAAAAAATATAATCACAACATACGTCTAACCATTAACAGATCTCTTATATGATAAAAAAATCATGGATAAATAACTTTAAACTAGCCCTAACTCTGAATTCACAAACTCCCTATAGAGTCAAACTCTGTTTCATCCACTTAATTGATTTCTAGTCACCCTTTCCTCGTACATGGATTGAGTGAATTAATTATCAGACATTGGAAAATGACATCAACCTAAAAATATTCACCTGTACTCTAATGGAATTATAAAACCCATCCTAAAATCACCACACCTTGTAAATAAAATATCTTCTATAAAATTCATGAAATCTTGGGATCGTTCTTCCATCAGCATCATAAGGAAAAAGTGCTCAAATAACCTCACCTCAAAATCATTTCTAAAAATTGCCTCATCTCTACCAGTCTATACCTGTATATCCCACTAGAAATCCACTACTCCTATGAGCATGTACATCAAAATATTAACCCTCCACCTTATAGGAATCTCAATTTTATCAAACATAGTTTGAAATGACTCAATCCAAAAATTAGCTTCTTAGGGCCCTTCCTCTTCCAAAAACAATGGAGGATGTTATTACTGGAACCCCCCAAGTTAGATGATCCATGTGCGAATCAACTCCTCAAGTACCCATGTCAATAGTTTAGATAAACTAAACCAATATAACCCTTAAATGTTCATAATAATACTTTCCTAGCTCAATTGACTACTTTGACTTCCTTAAAACCATCACTTGTGACTCATACTCATCTCCACCTTTGTGGTACCATCTAGCTCATGCATTGGTGGCACCATATATCTACCCACATATAACTATAACAATAGCCTTTGAGGTGGTATACCATTAATAACCAAATACCTTTATAAATACATATATAATATCCCAAATATTATAAATAATGTAGTATATCCCACTGGCCCATACATTTTCTAATTTGCACCCAAATCATGTACTCTCCAAAATTATGGCACCACCCACCAGAAGTACCAGAAACAAACCATACAAAAAAGATCCATATACCTAGTGACACCAAGAATCATGGTACCTAGTTTAGTTGAGTAAAATTCCACTAAAAATCTATGCATAAAAGCATTTTTTATCTTGGTGTGGTCACTTCAATCAATCAATCCCTTTTTCATTACCAGGTAATCAAACACACACAAGGACACACATGTCATGTAAGTCCTACTTGCCAAAAATGGTACATGAACATACACAATATTAACTCTATAGGACAAGATTAAAACTAGAAACCAAATAAACCTCAAAATACCCATCATTTTAGAAATCACCAAACTATAATAGCTAAAATCCAAAGAAACATCTTGAACCCTGGAAACATGGGTGTCATCTAAACACGAGTTAGTAAATCACCTACATATGTAACTTCTCATATTTCCAATTAATGTTTTTTATGATTTGTTTCTTAAATTAAATATATAAATGTTTAATTATTTTATTTATTTTTATTTATAATGATATTAACCAAGAATTTATATAAATATTTATCGCTTAATGTGTTTCTATTACATATTTTATTCAAAATATCAATTCAACTATAATTAAATTCTATTAATTTAAATGGTTTTATAAAATATATTTTATTATATTCAAATTTTTTTACATAAATAGTTTTTTTCAATATAATTAATTTTATTAATAGTTTTATTTTCATATCATCATGGTAATTAATTCATTTTAACCTAATGGTTAACGACATATGATACATGTTTTCAAAGTCTTAATATTGTAACATGTAACCAATGAAAGTGATGTTATATAAAATTTTATGTGAAACATATAATGAATGGTTAAATTTCATTTTTATAATAAAATAATACTTTATAATTCATCTTTAATTTACATTATAGTTCATTTAATTTCTAAATAGTTTTTATTATATTCTATGTACATAATTGTGTACTCAAAAAAATTCTTTTTAAAACGTTAAAAAACAGTTTTACAATAAAATAAAATTAAGAAATATTTATTTTTTAATTTGAAAATGAAATTCCTCTTATGTATAGTTTCATATTATCATAAAATATTTATAAAGTTTTTATGATTTAGTTTTTAGAAAAGTAAAATGGCCATTGACATACAATTGAAATCATAATGTTTAATGTTTGTTACACTAAAAATATTTTCCCAATTATGTTTTTAGAAGCTAAATTCCATTTAATTAGAAAAGTAATTTCATAAAATATAATGTTTTTACATGTATAAATAAATAATTATCAATCATATAATAATTAAGAGATAATAATAAATATAAATGTAATCACTCATAGTAAAAGAAATAGTTTTTACACATATTGTGTGATTTTATTTAAAAGTCAAATTTATAAATTTATAAATTTAAACTTCATAAAATGGTATCCATTTTTTGAATAAAAATATATAAATTATCTTAGAATTTTTTGGTTTTTCTAAAAATGTTTATTTTTTGTTGAATAACAAAAAATACAGTATTTATGAATAATTGTAACTTTTATGACATCAAAATGAAAAAAGAATTTATTTAACCTTTTAGTAAACAAAATATGTATCTAAAAAGTAAAATAATGAATTTTAAAAAAATATTTTGAATTTAGAAACCTGTTTTTTATGTTTTAGAACCTAATATATATTTTATTATAATAAAAACTAATTTTTGATTCTTTACCTTTAAATAAATGTTTCCAAGATGAAATTCAGTTTTAGAATGGTTTTAAAGTCAAATAACACTCCTTTTTTAATTATAAACTAATAAATTTCTTGGGAATCAATAATTTTCATATTTATTTTCCCTAAATTATAAAATAAACAATAATTTAACTCAAAATAACCCCTATGCATGTATAAATACTCCTCTCCCTTCCCTTGAAAAAACACTTCCCATAAACTTGCCAAAGATCATGATCTTCTAATTTAATCTCACCTAATCCTTATAGTACCCTTATGGACATTATTAAATCACACAACTCTAAGCCTTAAATGATTTATCAAAGGAGTAATTTTTCACTAAAGTGGTAACCCCAATTCTCTTTTCATTATTTTTATCTCTTCTTCTTTCTACCCTACCAATAAATTTTCTCTATTATTGCATTATTAAATATTTAATATTTAAGTATATAAAATATTAATGTTATTATCATACTAGTATAAAAAAATTAAACTATTTATATTATACACACTCTCTTCCCTTATTTTGAGATTCCTCATTGATATCTAGTTTCATATGCCTATGAGGACGTCGCCAATGCTCTACTTATCACAGCCTACACGAGCAATTAGTTTAGATTATATAATAAAAATATATTTTAATTTATTATAATATTTTATAAATAAATTTAAAAAATTATAAATTAAAAATAATCAAAATCATGAAATCAAACAAAACATGATGATTAAAATATAACATGTCTTCAATCCATTCTCTCTTCAAATGAAATCATAATAAATAAATTATAATGATTATAAATAACTAATAATAATAAAATAAATATAATTCACTTATGGATTAATTTTTTAATAAATATAATTTTATTATACAGGAGACACAAACATTATTAAATATAGTGGGACCTAATGTAAGGGGAATATCGAACACAACTCTTTCATTTTAGGTTCATCACCTTTTTCTATTTATTTTCAACCTGAATCACTAGAATCCATTATAATTTGTTTTACTTATTTACCTTCATTATTCTAGTAAAGTTAGAACTTATAACTCATTTAGATGATTTATAAGACACCTATAATGATTTTCAAAATGATATTATCTTCCAAAACGTCTGATTTCTTCCTCTTGACTTATTTCCACCTATCACTGTGACCCATGATATTTTTATGCCAATATTTAAGATCCAATTTTTTTCCATAATTATTTGGGAAACTATATGGTTATTCATTGAAATATTATTTATTAAGTCTATATGAAACCCATTCTTTTTCATGGGTTTATTTCATAGATACGATTGTTATATGTTTCCTTTCAATGTGACATGCATGATTATGAGCATATGATGATGTCACATGTGGGATTAGAATTATATATCCCTCCAATTTATTAGGTAATGTGATATATCTCATGATATTATGTGCATTATGTGTTAATATTATTCTTGTTTTGTTTACATTTTATGAAATTATGATTAGTGATGATATGTTATGCATGAACACTATGCTATCTTTTTTCACAACATATGTGTGGGATTTGACCAAAATATTATGATGTTTCATTATTATGAATATTACACATTCAATTCTATTTAAAAATTTCTCCCTCATTATTTTTATGATTATAATTTTCTTACGATATGATAATGATGATTACACTCTCCCATGTACTATATTATTTCATGTCTCATGTTCCTTCCCTTTTATTCCTTTCCTTTCTTGGGTTTCATATCACCCTTTATTTGAGGTATGTTTTTAGGTGACATCAGATATTAATAAGGGTTTATTAAATTTATAATAGGCCCATGAAGAATGATTTTAATATATTGATATGAAATTATATATTTTGATGATGTAAAATGTTCCTAATTCCAAAATAATCTAAACTTAAGATTCTAGGATTGGTTGTTGTAATAAAATTTTAATTTATACATGTAAAGAATATAAGTATTTCACTAGATATGTAACTATTAGTTTTGATGTTTCTCAACATAGGTTTTGTTTCTAAGTTCTTACATTTCTAAACATTCATGTATTATACCCAAATAAAAAAACAAAAACCTGCTTGTTACCCTTTACAACAACCAAGCCTCACTCTACCTCACTTTGATAATAATTTTTAGCGTCCCCAAGCTATTTCACCCTTACTATGATTAAACCATATTTACATAGACCCTGGGAATGCCTCTCCATATGTTATAGGTTTTTGAATAGCAGCAAGGTTTTAGGGTTTGATTTTCAAAAGACTATACCCTCTTAAACAGGAAACCAAAAACAACAAAAAATTACAATAATGGACCAATGATAAATAATAATGGGTGAGATAAATATAAATACCACTTTTAATAGTAAAAATAATATATAAAATGTCATGATATTCATAAAAAATAGGATGGGATCACCTGTAGGTTGATTGTATACAGACATATCCAAAAATAAACAATAGAGAAAATCCAACACTACAATGAGGATCCACTTGGCCTATGTCTAAAATATATTTACATTACACTGTACATAAATTGAACCACAAAACACTATGGTCAAGTCACATGGAACATTATATTTTTTGTGTCATGTGACATGAAGTTTACTTGCATCCTAAAGGGCCCATGTAGGGTGCGAGTATGCACTCAGTAGACCACCACCAATGATGTCCCTAAATAATATGTAAACATATATAAGAGCTTGAAAAGTGAAATAGGTGGCATCAAAAAAGTAAAAAAACACCACCCACCTAATACTTGATTGAACAATATTTAACAAACTACTTTATTTGGCTAGTCCTAGAATGGGATAATGTACACATAGTCTAAGCATTCCCTAAGGGAGAATGATACACCCCCTCATCTTACAATCAAATAAAACAAGTAATATCCATACTCATAGAATGATGGTGAATGATGAATCCCCAAAACCATGATCCATAAACTATCCTTCATAATTATGAACTCATTAGACTAAAATACTTTCACACATGATAAGCATCCTACTACTAAATGATGATCAAAATCATGAACCAAACCTTTTATGGTTAACATCTATAGAGTATCCCTCCTTCGATCTGATGATCAACATCATCACCCTACGACACACATTTATGAAGGATACCCCCAATAATCCAGTGGTCAACACCACCCTATATATCCCTCAGTGTGCACATGACCCCAACAACCTCAACCCCAATGGAGAGAAACATCACTAAAATACTATGGAGACAAACAAAATAATATTAATTTCCCTATCATAGATAAATGTTATATCACACTGTGACATAATTTTATAGCACACTTCTTCCTATATACAAGAACCAGAACAATTAACAATAGACATATACTTCCAAAAAAGTATCTGGTCCACCAACCACCAAAACACATACCCTTAAAATCCATAAATCCATATCCCACAACCATAACTCTTATCCTAGACAACCCTAATAACACCTAACTAAACCAAATAAACCACATATGGTCCCATTACCAGTCATTCAAACACCCCCATAATCTCTTGCATATCACAAAATAAAAAAAACACATAGAACAACTGAATTACCTATGAACCACCTAGATAGAATTTATAATACCTTGATTATTGAATAATGAAAGATAATTTTACCATAATGTATGGTTTCTATAAAATATAATAAATCTCAATAATTTGGTATTCCTAATGAGATATTAATAAATAACAATAGAATAAAATATTAAATACAAAATTATCATTTTCCTTACCCATGAAGATCCTTAGAAACAAACAACATGAATAATAGACCACATTTGGAGAAAATCTCCCCTTGGGAGGAGTATAAAGTGATAGAAATAGGGTTGTGCATGAGACCATCCTATAAAGAAATGAACCTTCCATCATTTCATGTTTTAAAATTTTATATCTATTTAATTTAGTTTTTTAAAACCTAACCAAGACTCCATTATGGCATGGACACCCTGGTTATGATGAAACAACTTACTTGAGGCAATAAATTAATATGGCACTCTAGGTTATGACATAATGCCTCTCCCACAAATAGAACTAAGAAACCCAACCACCTTGTCCATGGGTCATGTTAGAATGTGAGAACCTCTATCATGATGCAAAACCCCCATTGATCATGGGACTTATGATGAAACTTCCAACCATTGTGGCATAACCACTCCAGATTCTCAATCTAATTCAAGCATTTGGATATTTATATTATAAATACTATATCATGACCCTCAACTTTCATTAAAAAAAATCAGCATGAGACCCATATGAAACCTCAAACACCAATACTCAGCCTCCACCAACATCTCTAATAGCCTAAGTCATCCTCCATATGCATGGTTATGCTAAACATAAACCCAAAATTCACCATCTAATCACACAAGACACTATAATAGATCACTATGGAGATTTAAAAAGAAATATAAAGAAAAAAGGTAAATCAAAGAACTTTTAAAATCATCAATATGAAACTATGAATTGGATGTTAGTCCAATCCATCCTAGAGTGAAATTCATTTTTCACCAATGTAGAAGCCCCAATTTTCTCCCAATAATCCTTATAATTATTCAAAGACAATTTAGGGAACTAATTAGGGTTTTAATAGGTCCATTAGTATTTTAAATTATAAATTTATGGGACCCAAACCTGACTACATGACCAACAAACACGGTCTCTGAGACTGTTTATTAAACAATTTGGGTCCCTTTACCCACGAATCCAAAATAAAAAATCATTACTTATGGTCATTAGGAGCATGAATAATATTTTTTTAATCCTCACATGATCTCTAAAAACTCCTATTTTGACCCCCAAACCCATCAAATCTCAAAGTAGGACTTACCTATAAAACTCAAGATGTTACAAGGTGGAGTGAGTTTTGATAGTATACCACAATATTCGAGATACTCGTGAAATTATTGGCTCAAGTATTCCCCATCTCGATTATATTGAAGTATTTGAATATATTTTCTATGTTTATTTTCTTCTTTAATTTTAATACTTTGATCATTTTAAAGGTTATAGACTTATGTTTTATAATATACATGTAATCATACCTACTGAAGTCATTGTTAATGGAAATGGAGTATTTAAATATTTACCAAACTACTTTACTTATTAGACCATATACATCAACATGTATGAGCTCTAATAAATCATTATTTATTTTTTACATTACCCTTAAAATGTGATTTTTTTCATTTTACTAGATAAAAAATATTCATTTACATTGAATGATTTATAATCATACAAATAAAATAATATATCATTATGGATTTATTGGATATGATTCATTTTTATATACCCTTATAGATATTCCAAATATAAATGGAATACAAATTATTAATTTTGACCTTTATATTAGTTATATTATAGATGAGATTTTCAAGATCTAATATTTACCATACATTAAACATATTAAAATTATCATAAAAAAAATTCATTCATGTAAGTATACTAAATCTTGTTCATTATTCCAAATGAAAATATTCCCCTATATATGAAAGATATATAAATAAAATTATTGTTAATTGATGATATATTATAATAATTTTTAAGTAAAAATGATAATCCACTATTAAGAAGAATATTTTCTATCTAGATGGATAATGAAACAACCATTTCTTCAGTCCTAAATCATATTTACACCTATCCTTTAATTAATTTCATCTATTATTTAAGAAGCTTCACATTAACAAAAATATGTGATGCACATATGGTATAAAATTACCATGATTTAGAGTTATAAAAATGGATCTATATAATATATAGTTCCTCAAACCCATGATTCTTTGTTTGCTTTTTAATCCACCCAATTACTTTGAATGATTCAATTTATTCATATATCTCCTGAATCTTGGAAACCATGGATGACAACATAAGAAATATTATATCATATCCATCTGTTTGATAATTTTGCTAAGAATATTTTTTCTATTGTGAGGTAAAAGAAAACATTTCATATGATATGGGATTCTATAGAACATATAATTTCTCCATGTGTTTTATTATAAATCTCAAGTTATGATACTAATAAATGAATTTATTAAAATATAATATATGATTCTCAAGTATGGATCTCAATGGTAAGATTTAATTTGTTTTTAATTACATAAATATGTTAAACAAAAATATATCTTGATATAAGCACCATGTTTATTATTATTCAACATGGTATTTAATTTAATATACTCACACTAAAATTAATTTTCTCACTATTATAAAATGATAATATAGGAGATAAAGTTCCATATTTTTACATGTTTTAACCTAGTTAAAATATTCTCTTAAGGAATACATATTTATATAGAAAACTCTTGTCAATTATTTCAAATACAACTCTTGGATTTTTGAGTAGAATTTTTCCACCCAAATATTCTCATGAATTTACACAGCACCATGCCTTTAGGCACCAATCTAATTTCGTTACCTAATTATGTGCCACCAAAAATTTATAATACTATAAATGTTATACTTTAAATTTAAAATAAGATAGATTAATGTTGTCTGACTAAACAAAAATAGTAATATTTGACCAATCAAGGTCTTGATGGGTGTAATTCTTATTAAAAGGAATATAACATTTTGATATTTTATGAGGAATTTTATATACTCATACTAATAAAATTATATGAAATACATACATATCCTATATAAATATATTCAAAGTAACTCAATAGTTGGTATCTTATACATAATTGATGCATCTCATTCATATTAATTACTTAAGTATTCAATTAATTTAGTCTTATATCTCATAAAAATTTCAAAACTTTAATCCCATAATCATATTAAATAATTTAATTTTTTAAAATCTATTTTTGTAATAAGCATGGGTTAAGGATTCAAAATTTGTCTTGTGGACTAGATAACATGACATATGATATTTCATACAAAGTTCAAGTGAAATCCCAATGTCTAGAATTTATCTTATATAGATAGTGTGTGTGTTTTATAATGACCGACATGTATTACAAATAATATTACATAATTTTTAATATAGATATTGAAAAAAATTCCTAGGAATAAATATTTCCAATGTCTTTGGGAAATTAGGAACATAATACAACACTTTTAAATGAAATATTTAATCCTTTATTTCATTCTTCATAACTTTCTCCCAAATCATACTAAACTTTTATCACTACATAAGATATTATAAGGATATAAAAGAAAGTTAAGGTGATCCATAAATCCTAATAAGGGGATAAAAAAGGTTTTCATGGGATGAGATATCATAAGAGTCAAACATCATGACCTGGAAAATAAAATAAAAGGATAATAAACTATCACATATTATCATGGAATAAGAGACCAAATATCATGAGAATTATAAAATATGAAATATATAGAATTAATTCCATAAAAAAGGTCAAGTATCAATAATAAGGCATCCTAAAATTTTGGACAAGGCTAACCCCACTTGGACTATGCATAAAATTATGGACAAGACTTATTGAAACTGGCCCATGCATACCATTGTGGACAAGACTAACCATATTTGTTCTCCACATAATGATCTCATGAGATATAAATAATTACCAAATTAATTGGGGAGCGGGGAGATGTATAATTATAGGCCCACCCATCACATCATAATATGTCATGCATATGGGTTCCACATAGAAAATAAATATACATAAAGAATAAATATTAAATAAACCCTTGGGAAATAAATGAGTAACATAATAAGTCCATAAATATTTATCTATGATGGTATTATGTAGAATAATAATAAAATAAGGGATTTAGGAATATTACACATTCATTATCTAATAAAATATCATTGGTTATGAAAATATATATGAAATTGAAGTAAAATTATAATAAAAGGTGAAGAATAAGTCATAAAATAAAATACTTTTCATTGAACTTTAAAGAAAATGGAAAAAAATATTTAAAAGGGATAAGAGAATATATTCTTCACAAAACTATAAATAAAACTAGATTTATTTTATGTAAAAATATGGATTATTTTTATAATCATATAAATAAAATTATCTTTTAATATAAGATCATGAAAAGGGAAAAAGATAATTGTTCCCTTTATTGGGTTAAATTTAAAGAAATGACCTGAAAGAGAATTAAAGAGACATGAATGTATATATAAAATAAAGGGGGAATGGGATAATATAAAAAAATATAGATTTATAAATAACATAGATTAAAATAAATTAAAGGGAATAAAATAGGGAGAGAGAGATATGGAGAGTGATATATGATATATCATCATGAATGATAAAGAGTGCGAGAGACCTCTTATATTGAGTATCGAATTACTTCATATGTTCCACTAGAATCCCAAATAGTCAGTTTAAATTTATTAATTACTTGATTAAAAATCCTTTTAATTTTCTTTATCTATATAATTTATTTATTAACACATTTTATTCATCTATTAACTTAATATTTTTTTTCATTAAATCTTTTGAAGTTGTTCAGTTCATAGTTTTAAAATCATCTTGATGCCGAGATAATGATTGAAATACACTATCAAATAATTAAAAAAGCTAAAAAAGTTTCAATTTATTTGTTTTATATCATTATATAAGTGATGGAGTTTAATAAATCACTAAATAGTTACCAATTCTGAGAATCATCCTCAGTAATCTTGTTCTTGATGGTTAAAAATGAATATGATTGTTGACATTTAATATTGTTACTTTAATGCTCATTTTTTCCTCAAATAACCTTAAAATAATATGAATTGATTATTATTTCATATTAAATCATGAATTCAATTTTTAAGAATACCCATGAATGACATAAGTGAAAAATAAAACCTTATTGTTGACTTAGGTAGTGTAAAATTACCATGTGTGAAACAATATTTTTTAGAGAGTTTTAAAAAGAAGAGGTAAACTAGTAAATAATAGAGTCTTATAAAAATTATATATTAAATATTATATTTAAAGTTACTTTTTATCGATTACTTATACTATATAATGGTTAAGAGAATAATTAAAATAAGAACATGGGTTTGGGAAACCTTACCTCACACCTAAGTCACCTCCTTTGGATTAAGCTTAAATCCTTCAGAGGATGGATTTTTGGTCACAATAGGGTCTTAAGGATATGTATGGTAGATTTTATAGAATTTTTTTAAAGAGATGTGTCAAATTAAAGAGTTTTAAAAGTGAATAGAAATGGGTGGTGGATGAGTGTTTATATATCCTAAAAGGATGGGTATTTTAGAATAAATTATTCATTATTTTATTATTTAAGCCAAAGACTATGAATAGTATTGATTCCTATAATTTTTTTAAATGTATGGTTTAGAAATAGAGGTTTATTTAAAATTTAGACACACTCAAAAATAAAATTAATTTTGGAAATATTTTATAAAAAATAAAAAATTAAATATACTTTTTATTAGAATATGATATAACATAAATTTTGAAAATTTATTTATAGGTTTAGAAATTAAGTTTTTTTAAAAATTAATTATTTTAATAATTAAATAAATTTTAAGTCAAACAAAATAGTTTTTAAAATTTTGAGTCATATTTATATAATGACGATTTCTATAACACCCCAACCCCAAAAGCCTAGAGTCGGTGCAATATTACATATCATTTGAATGATCATAAAAGATCAAGTCTTGAAAGACCGATTAGTTTAGTAGCCTTGGAAGTACTAGATACATTCATAAGGTTTACATTACATCATAAAATAGAAAACTACAACAACATTGTTTCCATATACAACACTGAGATCCCATAGACTATCCCTAGAGGTCAGTCATAATATAATTCTTTGCATCCTAGGAAAAATAAAACATAGAAAGGGGTGAGTTAAGATGCTCAGTAAGGATAACATTATAGTGAAAACTTTCATAAACAAGCATAAACATTTAAGGCAGTGTATAAGACTAGAACAAAATCCTTTTTAAACATGAAATTCAGAATAATATGGAAAAGATAAAATAAAATAATTCCATTTAGTTATTCACATGGATATTCTACTAGTCTAATAATCACATGCAATATCAATAGCCACTTTCATAAGGATGGAATGCATAATACCAGACTATCATAACCACATAGTCAAGGCCTTGTGCTAAGACTACAAATAAGATTTTGTCAAGGCCTTGTGCCAAGACACTAGTTTGTCTCATGAGACCTAACGATGCATCGAGGAGCTATAGCAGGCTCCACCCATCACTTACTAAGTTCAATTCATTCCTCATATGAATAGGTTTAGACATAACATAAACATTCATATTAAAACTAGCATACGAAATGTCAATACTTTATCCACAAACCATGAATGGTATAAAAATAGCACATACACAGTCAAACATAACTCATTCAATACCATATAGAAGATTGTATTGTATTAGATTAACCTCAAATTAGAAATATGAATGATATTGACATAGATGAAAATAATCATCAATACTATTAGAGAGAAATATCCCCCCTTTTTCCTGAAATCATTTAAAAAGTCAGACTATTTGTCAAGAAGCCATTTAAAAATAGATTTTTTAATCAAAGTGTCCCGTACCACTTTGAAACTTTTAAAAGGAATTTTAATTTTAAAACTTTAATGTCCATATAAATAAATCCTTAAAACCATTTTTCAAACATGGACATTAATGAGATAGATTTAGAATAATAAATCTTTAAAACTTTTAAAATGATATTTTAGTTAGAGTTCCTAACCAAAAGAGAGACACTTGAATACAAATAATTGAGGAAATCAAAACTTTGTAATATCATGAGAATAAATGGATTCATAATATACTATGTCAAAGTACATTATATACACTATATAAAAGTGATTTGGTGTATAACAACAAAGGAGTCCCAATGGAATGTAAATTGAGATGCAATCTCTTATAAAGACCGTATCCTTAGGTTAAGGATAAATAAATGACATAATTATGTGTGAAAAATATAAATACCCTCAACATTATTGGATATTAAGTGTAAAACAATCATAGTACATTCACACATATTCTTGTAAAAACAACACCAATGAATTAGATGTTTAACTCAATAAATGGAGATTGAGTTAAAGTTACTCTTATCAAGTTCATATCGATGACTTGAGAATTTATCAATGGAGTTATTATGTGTATAAAAAGTATATCCACATAAAGGGGAGTGGAAATTATGACATAAGAAAATAAATAGTGATTCCACACATAATCTTGGAGTAAAATAATCAATGAAGTATGCGTAAAGCCGAATGAGTAGAAATTGAAATTTCGAATTCTGTTATCGATTTGGTAACTTATGAAACATACACTCATGAAATAAGGATCATAGAATTATGATGTAAATATCCATAAATTAAAGTATATTACACAATGAATATAATCATTGGCATTACACACACCACATGTAATAAATAAGTGTTGAACAATGGAAATCTCACGAAATTAAAAGTGATATAAGAAACCCATAAATTTGTACTTTTTCCTTGGTAGAGGATAAGTTAACCTACTTTATAATGGTGAAATAATTTTTATTTAATTATAAAATAATAATATACCTTAATATGGTATCATATATGACCTTTTAACATTGATTTGTTAATAATATCTTAGTATTATCATCGTTTTAGGTGTTAACAGATTCGTTTTCCTTTATATTCTTTGTTATGTGAGCCATATTTGTTATGGATGGGATGCATATTATTAATATATATAATGATATCATGTCTCTAAAAATTATTTTTAATCATCAAATGAAATTTAGTCTTGAATGGATACGATGGGGAATGAATCTCATCAGGTTCATGGAGACGGTAATCCGTACGTACGCATGAGCGACAATATCATTCTTTTGATATTAAAATAATATATAATTGGATGGTATATAATATATAAAGAATAATCATCATGTTATATTTTATTATTTACATGAATTACACATCATTATCATACCCATCCAAATAATAATGTATTTAATAACAATTACACCACGACGTGGAGACGGTAATCCGTACGTATGCACGTATGGTGACATGCCATTAAATGGATGGATATAATAATGAATATGGATGTACCATATTTATAATAACATCACAGTATATATAATATACTGGATTTATTATTTTATAATGTAAATAACAAATAAAGAAGAAGTGGAAGAAGAAAAGAATTTGAAACAGGGTGGTGAAATTATTACCTCTTCTTCAGGTTCTTCCTTTTGATTTAATCAAAAGGGATCCTTAAGTTGGCTTTATAATAAAAGGAAGACCTCTAGGATGAAGTGAGGGAAGTTTAGAAGATATTTTTTCAGGGTTTGGTCGATCGAAAAGTCATTTAAGGTGTGAATTAGAGAGAAGGGGGAGTGCCCTTTTATAAGAGGGGTGAGGGGCATCTTAGGAAAAGCTAGAAATATTATTTTATAATAAAATAATTATTGGTTTATAATGGCTAAAAAATAGATTATTTAAAGTCTATTGTGAGGATGAGTCTAAAAACACTCAACCAACAGGTTTTAGACAGGTTTGGGTCACTATAATAACTTTATCTTTTAGATTTAACTCTTAGTTAAATAGTTTGACATTTACCATGTCTCTTTGTATTTTTATATTATATGGTTAATAAACTTACCATATACTTCCAAGAGAACCCCAAGTGGTTCATTAATGATACACCTATCATTATATAAGTCCTTTTTCTGAACCTTATATTTTTATTAATAGAATATCAATTAATAATATAATAGTTTTTTAAAAACTCTCTTATGTCAATTTTGACACTATTTGATATTTTGTTTTTGCTAAATTCATAAAAGCATTATTACTTCGAAAAAAATCATCTAACCAACCCTAATATTTTATATTAACCTATAAAATTAGTGTAATTCATAAAAATTCTAAAATTCCATTTATTTGGATATTTATAATATTAATTATTTTAATATTTCCTTAATTAGGTAATTACTGCATCATCATTGTGTCATAAATAAATTAATTTTTTTAATATATAAAAAATATAAATAAAATACCATTATGTAGGAAAGATTTTTATCTTTATAATGAATATTTATAGTCGAATTTATCTTATGTATAACCCTATATTAAAAATGTTTTAGTTATTAAACTTTGATTTTAACTCTTTTAACTCTTCTTTGAATTAAATAATATTAAGTGTCCTAATCTAATCCAAGTGGACGAAAGAGGGTCATATTTTATTCCTAAGGTTTTTTTGGTCGAATTATACTTATCCAATAGAATTAGAACATGTGTTAGGGTAATAATAATATCATTTTTACCCTTAATTACCCTATTTACTTTTAACTGTGGTAAATAAAAGTAAAAAGTTACTATTCACCAAAAATTATTTTTATCTTATTGAACCACATTTTACTCCTTAATATTAACTATTTCTCTCATATTTTATAAATTCAATTCACATAAGTGGTAAAATTATGTTTTAAGTGAATTGGAAAATTTTCCTAGGAGGTGGGTAAAAGACGGTGAAAAGTTCAATAAAATTTTTATATATCTAAAATTATTATAAACTGAATTCAATTAATTAAATTGAACTTATATAGGTATTATATATCTATTTTGACCTAAAATAAATTTAAATAAAACAAACAATTATTTAAATAAAAATTCGGTTTTAAACTACAACTCAATGTTTTTCACTATTCTACAAAAAATAAAAGTTTTCAGAAACATACCAAAAAACACCCTAATATAATTTTGATATTCTGAATTCAAATATGAAGTCTATTTTACCAAATTAAGAACATAGAAATTTAATTTATTAGTTTAAAATTAATTCCCGTTGTCAAAACCAAAAAGTGTATTTTTATGAAATAATAACTACCAAAAGATTGACATTTGTTTATGTCCAATTTCGAAGTGAAATTACTTCCAATGAAAAACATTGGATTAAATGGTAAAAATATAATCTAATTATACATCCAAACCATTCATATTTATTTTTGAACACTATAAATTATTTTGATTAAAAAAGTTGTGTTCAGTTAAAATATATTATTTTCACTATTCACCTAAATGTGAAAGTTATCAGAAAAACACCAAAAATTTATTGAAACTAAATTCTTATGTCCCAATAACAAATTAGAAGTTTATTTTGTCAAGTTTAATATAAATAAAAGTTTCAAATATTGGATTCAAAAAGGGTTCTCCATTAAAAGGTGGTAAAATAGATTTTTTTTTAAAATACTTCTTTTATCTGAAAAAAATTAATTTGTCCTTACATTATATATAAGAAACTAATAACATGGATTCTAAAATTATATGGGTTATATAAAGTTAAAAATTCTATTAATACTATTCATAACCGCTTTTTAACGACTAGTTTGGTAAGTCGTGGTGCGCTTGAACTCGATGTTGCGTATAGTGTATGTTATTGAATTACATTGAATAACTAACATACTATGAAATCTTGTGGTGTTACATTCTTCCATCCTTCAATAAATTTCATTCTCAAATTTTTTAAAATTAGTCTTGGGAATATAATGGAAAGTCCCACATCAGAAAAAGAGTCAATAAAACTATCACTTTAAAATAAAGAAAGAGAAGTACAAAGGTTACGCAAGATAAACCATACTAGGATTCCATGATGGAAAACATGGATATGGAAGATAAACTAAGTGTCATGTTCTGATGGAGAGGGATAGAAAACACGATTAGAAGAAAGTTAACAACAAGAAAACCACAAACTTGTGATGGGAAAAATGTTCATTAGTTTCCCAGTAGGAAAAGTAAACAGACAACATTTTTTTAAGATACATTTCATAAATATGAGGAATTCATTTATGATATTGAATAAGAACATAAAGAGATATAATTACTTTTTAAGTAGAGTTTCATTCTTTAATAAATTTCTACCACTAACTCATTTTTTTTAACGATGAGTATTCAAGAAGACTTGGTCACACCGAAAGAGCTAGAATAAACTTCTAGAAAATCACCTGATCCACAAAGGGTAAAATATATATTTACCGTATCATTAGTGATTAAAAAAACCAAAATGGTTAGTACAAGATCTGATGATACCCCAAAAGGATATTCCATTAGATAAAGATACACTAATCTTAATTTCTAAAATTAAACCAACAATACCCCAAAGTTAAATAAATATCATTCAATAAACAATTGTCTATAAAATACTTCAATATAATCCAAACTAATATTGTAACCCAAAACTTATAAGAATTTGGTTATGTAGTCTTCCATGTTAAATTATATCTCCAAATGACATTAACTACTCTTAAAGTCACATACTTAAAAAGTAATTAACCTAATCACATATTCTCTATTATAGGTTAATCATTTCCATAAATAACCCAAATCACTATAAATCCACAATAAAAACATAGATAAAAATACACCATTAATCCTCAAATGAAATATAATAGTATTCTATTTTCCTTGGGCTTATAGTGTTCCCAACAAAGAGAACATCTTCCAAAATAACATTTATCACTTAATCATCAAATCATTTTCCTATACTAAGGGTATTCATTTGATAATACATAAGATCCCAAATCAAATTATTATTGATCAATAAAGTCATTTAACTAATAATAATTAGTCACACTAACCAGGAACTTCACGTAGTCTAGTGGTAGGCGATAAATCCCAATTGCACTCTGGTTGTGGGTTTGATTCCCATAGCTTCGTCCGACGCGACAGGTTGTCTCACGGTTTGTGTGTTGTCCTTTTTCAAAAACTGTATTTTATAACATTACCAAAATAAGATAAATTCCTCAAAATAACCATGACATAATTTAACCACAAATTTTATCTCATACCTTTTATTTTCATCCCTAAATATGATAACTTGTAATTGCCTCAAACCCAATGATCATATAAAACCAAATGGTTATTTATAACTATATCCACAAGAGAAAAGATAATTATTCCTTAAATATCATTTTTAGATGAAAACTGCAGGGTTACAAATACAATAGAAAATTATTCCAAAGTAATCCAATCAACAAGGAGCACTAATACTTTTAAACATTTCTCCAACCATTTATTTCTACATAGATTCTTATTTTGACCAAGAAAATATCCTATAGAATAGGGCATTCACTCGGGTAATGGCCAGGTCCCCTAAATTTACGACAAATGATAGTAAATGGATTCTTGGGACCATTTTTATTTTCTTCCATTGTACTCTTCATTTTTCCTCAGCAATTCTTCACTTTATTTCCTTCTTTCCCACACATAAATCATTTCTTTGTTCCATTGAGACACTTTCATAAGTGTCTTCTTCTACATTTCCTGCATCATGGAAATTGAGGATTCTTTTCTCCATGGCCTCCACGGCTAGAGCTCTTATCATTCATCAGCTTTCTCTTCTTTGTTGAGTTTGGGAGTTGGTTAATATATATGTTGTTGATCATATTCTTGGAAAAAGGATTTGGCATGAACATGATATATTTTACGCCTATCAACATTCCATTTTGTTTCTCATTCCCACCACCGTTCCCACCTTGTACATCATGCTCAATGTTACTATGAATTCATTGGAATCTAGACATTGACTAAAAATAGAAAGCATTGTGTGAGTAACAATAGTCATAAAATCATTTAGAGAATATCATGACACCATATTTTTAATTTTGAAACAAATTAGGATTAACGAAGGTCATTTATTCTAATTTAATATTAAAATCCTTCAAATCATTTTTTAAAGAAAATGTAAATTATCCTAAGAATATCCCCCAGGAGTGTTGTAACCAAGAGTGCAGCAAGGCCTGTTGTCGTGCACCATTTCCCGTTCGAGTCTAGCTCAAAGTGGTGTTTTCAGGTTTTACCCATAGGTACATCTATGCTAGAGCCACCTCTACTTTCTAGTATCCATAAAGGGATGTATTTCTTAGAAAACTCAAAAAATATATACAATACCAAAATTCTAGGAAGTTATTCTATACTAATCCTCAAAGTCTATCTTAGGGCTATGTGCTCTAATCAGAATTTATCTAAATCCAGTTTCCAAGGTTTGTACAAAACTTCCTCTGATACCAACTGTAACACCCCAAACAAATAAGCCTAGAGTCGGTGCATTATTACGTATCATTGGCATGATCATAAAAGATCAAGTCTTGAAAGACCGATTAGTTTAGTAGCCTTGGAAGTACTAGATACATTCATAAGGTTTACTTTACATCATAAAATGGAAAACTACAACAATATTGTTTCCATAGACAACACTGAGATCCCATAGACTATCCCTGGAGGTCAGTCATAATATACTTTGCATCCTGGGAAAAATAAAACATATAAAGGGTTGAGTTCAGATGCTCAGTAAGAATAACATTATAGCGAAAAATTTCATAAATAAGCATAAACATTTAAGGCAATGTATAAGACTAGAACAAAATCCTTTTTAAACATGAACTTCAGCATAATATGGCAAAGATAAAATCAAATAATTCCATTTACTTATTCACATGGATATTCTACTAGTCAAATAATCACATGCAATATCAATATCCACTTTCATAATGATGGAATGCATAAATCCAGACTATCATAACCCCATAGTCAAGGCCTTGTTCCAAGACTACAAATAAGATTTTTTCAAGGCCTTATTCCAAGACACTAGTTTGTCTCATGAGACCTACCAATGCATTGAGGAGATATAGCGGGCTCCACCTATCTCTTACTAAGTCCAATGCATTCCTCATATGAATAGGTTTAGACATAACATAAACATTCATATTAAAACTAGCATAGAAAATGTCAATACTTTATCCTCAAACCATGAATGGTATAAAAATAACACATCCATAGTCAAACATAACTAATTTGATACAATATGGAAGATTCTATTGTATCAGATTAATGTCAATTGATAATAATGAAGGATATTGACATAGATGAAAATAATCATCAAAACTATTAGAGAGAAATATCCCCCTTTTTCTTGAAATCATTTAAAAGTCACAATATTTGTTAAGAAGCCATTTAAAAATAGATTTTTGAATAAAAGTTTCCCATTCCAATTTGAAACTTTTAAAAGGAATTTTAATTTTAAAACTTTAATGTCCATATAAATAAATCCTTAAAACCATTTTTCAAACATGGACATTAATGAGATATATTTAGAGTAATAAATATTTAAAACATTTAAAATGATATTTTAGTTAGAGTTCCTAACCAAAAGAGAGACACTTGAATACAAATAATTGATGTAATAAAAACTTTGTAATATCCTAAGAATAAAGGGATTCATGATATACTATGTCAAAGTAAATTATATACACCACATAAAAGTGATTTTGTGTATAAAAACAAAGGACTCTCAATATAATGTAAATTGAGATGAAATCTCTTATAAAGACCGTATCCTTAGGTTAAAGATAAATCAACGACATAATTATGTGTGAAAAATATAAATACACTCAATATGATTGGGTATTCAATGTAAAAAAATCAGAGGGCATTCACACATATTCTTGTAAAAACAACACCAATGAATTAGATATTTAACTCAATAAATGGAGATTGGGTTAAAATTACTCTTATCAAGTTCATATAAGTTACTTGAGAATTTATCAATGGAGTGATTATGTGTATAAAAAGTATATCCACAGAAAGGGGAGTGGAAATTATGACATAAGAAAATAAATAGTGATTCGACACATAATCTTGGAGTAAAATAATCAATGAAGTATGTGTAAAGCCGAATGAGTGGAAATTGAAATTTTAAATTCCCTTATCGATTTGGTAACTTATGAAACATAGAACTATGAAATAAGGATCATACAATGATTATGTAAACATCTATAAATTAAAGTATATTACACAATGAATACAATCATGGGAAATACACACACCACATGCAATAAATAAGTGGTGAACAATGGAAATCTCCCGGAATTAAAAGTGAGATAAGAAACCCCTTACTTTGTACTTTTTCCTTGGTTGATGGTAAGTTAAACTCATGTATAATGGTGAAATAATTGTTATTTAATTATAAAAGAATCATATACATTAATATGATATCATATATGATCTTTTAAAATTGATTTGTTAATAATATCTTAGTATTGTCGTCGTTTCGGGTGTTAACGGATTCGTTTTCCTTTATATTCTTTGTTATGTGAGCCATATTAGTTATGGATGTGATGTATCTTATTCATATACAGAATGATATCATGTATCTAAACATTATTTTTAATCATCAAATGAAATTTAGTCTTGAATGGATACGATGGGGAATGAATCTCATCACGTTCATGGAGACGGTAATCCATACGCATGCACGAGCGACAATATCATTCTTTTGATATTAAAATAATGTATAATTGGATGTTATATAATATATAAAAACTCATTATCATGTAATATTTTATCATTTAAATGAATTACACATCATTATCATACCCATCCAAATAATAATGTATTGAATAATAATTACACCACGACGTGGAGACGGTAATCCGTACGTACGAACGTATGATAACATGCCATTCAAAGGATGGATAGAATAATGAATATATCTGTACCATATTTATAATAACATCATATTATATAGAATATACTGGAGTTATTATTTTATAATGGAAATAACAAAGAAAGAATAAGTGGAAGAAGAAAAGAACTTGAAAGAGGGTTGTGAAATTATTACCTCTTCTTCGGGTTCTTCCTTTTGATTTCATCAAAAGGGATACTTAAGTTGGATTTATGACCAAATGAAGGACTCTATGATTAGTTGAGGGAAGTTGAGAGGATATTTGGTCAGGGTTTGGCTGATCCAAAAGGCATTTAAGGTGTTAATTAGAGAGAAGGGGGAGTGCACTTTTATAAGAGGGGTGAGGGGCACCTTAGGAAAAGCTAGAAATATTATTTTATAATAAAATAATTTTTGCTTTATAATGGATAAAAAATGGATTATTTAAAGGATATGGTGGGGATGGGTCTAAAACCACTCAAATAATTTATTTTAGACAAGTTTGGGTCACTATATTAACTTTATATTTTAGATTTAACTCTTAGTTAAATAGTTTGACATTTACCATGTCTCTTTGTATTTTTATATTATATGGTTAATAAAATTACTATATACTTCCAAGATAACCTCAAGTGGTTCATTAATGGTACATATATCATTATATAAGTCCTTTGGAAGAACCTTATATTTTGAGGAATATAATATCAATTAATAATATAATATTTGTTTTAAAAACTCTCTTATGTCAATTTTTACACTATTTGGTATTTTGTTTTTTCTAATTTTATAAAAGCATTATTACTTCGAACAAAATTCATCTAACAAACCCTAATATGTCATATTAACCTATAAAATTTGTGTAATTCATAAAAAGTCTCAAATTACATTTTTTTGGATATTTATAATATCCATTATTTTAATATTTCTTTAATTAGGTAATTACTGCATCATCATTGTGTCATACATAAATTAAATTATTTAACTTCTAAAAAATATAAATAAAATACCATTATGTAGGAAATATTTTTATATTCATAAGGAATATTTATAGTCGAATTTAACTTATGTATAAGCCTATATTAAAAATGTCTTAGTTATTAAACTTTGATTTTAACTCTTTTAACTCTTCTTTGAATTAAATAATATTAAGTGTCCTAATCTAATCCAAGTGGACCAAAGAGGTTCATATTTTATTCCTAAGGTTGTTTCTGGTCAAATTATACTTATCCAACAGAATTAGGACATGTTTTAGGGTAATAATAATATCATTCTTACCCTTAACTACACTATTTACTTTTAACCGTGGTAAATAGAAGTAAACAGATATTATTCACCAAAAATTGTTTTTATCTTATTGAACCAAATTTTACTCCCTGATATTAACCTTGTCTCTTGGATTTTCAAAACTCAATCCATAAAAGCATTAAAATTATGTTTTATGTGAATTGGAAAATTTTCCTAAGAGGTGGGTAAAAGATGGTGAAAAGTTCAATAAAATTTTTATATATCGAAAATTATTATAAACTGACTTCAATTAATTACATTGAAATTATATAGGTATTATATATATATTTTTACCTAAAATAAATTTAAATTAAAAAAATAATTATTTAAATAAAAATTCAGTTTTAAACTATAACTCAGTGTTTTTCAATATTCATCAAAAATTAAAAGTTTTCAGAAACATACCAAAAATTCACCCTAAGATAATTTTCATATTATGAATTCAAAAATGAAGTCTATTTTACCCAATTAAAAACATATAAATTTCATTTATTAGTTTAAAATTAATTCCCGTTGTCAAAACCAAAAAGCGTATTTTTATGAAATAATAACTACCAAAAGATTGACATTTGTTTATGTCTAATTTCTAAGTGAAATTACTTAAAATGAAAATCATTGGATTAAATGGTAAAAATATAATCTAATTATACATCCAAACCATTCATATGTATTTTTTAAGACTATAAATTATTTTTATTAAAAAAGTTGTTTTCAGTTAAAATATATTATTTTCACTATTCACCCACATATGAAAGTTATTAGAAAAACACCAAATATTTATTGAAACTAAACTATTATGTCCCAATCCCAAAGAAGAAATTTATTTTTTCAAATTGGATATATATAAGAGTTTCAAATATTGGATTTAAAAAGGGTTCTCCATTAAAAGGTGGTAAAATTGCAATTTTTTTAAAATACTTATTTTATCTGAAAAAAATGAATTTTTCCTAACATTATGTCTAAGAAACTTATAACATAGATTCTAAAATTATAAGGGTTATATAAAGTTTAAAATTCTGTTAATACTATTCATAAGTGCTTTTGAACGGCAAGTTTGGTAAGTCGTGGTGCGCTTGAACTCGATGTTACATGTAGTGTAAGTTATTGAATTACTTTGAAGAAATAACGTACTATGAAATCTTGGGGTGTTAAAATTTCATAAATCTTATGTTATTTATAAAAATTATATTTTATACCATTCACCAAAAAATTATCTTCTTCAAAAAAATTACAAAAAGTTACTCTAAGATAATTTTGATGCAATTATTATAAAAATAAAGTCTAATTTATCAAATTAATATTATAAAAATTAAAAATTTAATACTCAAATAAAATCATATAATATGTAGAAAAAATAATTTTATCTAGAGTTAATTATATTTATTTTTATATGAGTAATTAAATTTTAGTTTTTTATTATTTAATAATTAATATATGATTGAAAATAAAATATAATATAACTTTTAATCAAAATATGTTTCAAAATCACATTATTCTAATATTTAAATTTTACTAGAAAAATTGTCGTTTTACTAAATAAATTTTAGAAAATACTGTTAAATTTTATACTTATTTGTGTTTTAAGTTATACAATTTGAGAAGTAATTTTACATAATTTTATTATTTAATTTTAATTATCCTAGTCATTAATTTTTTTGGAATTTCACTACTCTCATCAGTTTGGTTAATATTTCAGCAGTTAGTTATTATTTTTGTTATTCACATACTATTTCAATTATTAGATAACTATTATACTTCATATAAATACTTTTTATTTAATTAATTATTCATTTAATAATTTTATAATGAAGTTACTTATATTTTATTTTCAAAATTTAAATCTTTTTTTTAATTGTTGGTTTTCTATTTAAAGTTTTGTTTTCATTTATGATAATTCTAGTAGACCTTGATGCACCAGAATTCCAAATTCTAGTTATGTTATTTTTATTTTTTTTCCATTATACTATTTCCAATTTTATAGAGTATATTTATACTTTTTATTTAATGTTTCGTGATGATGTAATAAATTATTTTTTGGTTTTACTATTTTATTTCTTTGATTTTTAGTATACATTATTATTAAATATAACACACATATATTTAGAGTAGTAAATTTATCATATTTGAAAAGTATGGGTCATTACATTTTTCCCCCTTCAAAAATTTTATCCTTGAAATTTTTACTCATACCCTAATATGAAAAATGAGTGTGATTTTGTTTCATTACATCCTCAAATTCCTATATTTCCTCTTCTTACATCGGATTTTTCCATGATGCTTTGATAAGATGAGTGGTCTTGTTTTGAATCTATTTATATCTATAATCCATTATTTCTATAGGTTTCTCAACATAATAGAGATCATGTTACAACTATATCAGATTTAGATTTATCATATGTGAGAGAACTGATATGTATTTCCTTGAGAGGGACACAAGGAACATATCATGCACTTGATACAAGTTTCGTGGAAGGGAAATTATATAGGCCAAACTCAAACACAATCAAGAATCTCCAAGGGTACTATGTACCTAGATTTAGATTTCAATTTTCCCCAAACCTCACAACTCTCTTCTAGGGAGATATTCATTGCAATAACTTATCCCAACATAAAACTATAGGTCCCACCAAAGATTGTCCACATAAATTTTCTATTGATTCTAAGATTCTCTAATGTGTTTTTGAATGGATTATACCTTATTAGTCATATTTTATACTATTTGTAGTCCTAATAAATCCATTTATCTAACTTTATAAAAATAAGTTTGAGTTATAGATGTATTACCATATAGAGATTCATATAGATCCATCTGAATGCTTGAGTGGAAGCTATTTTTGTTTGAGACCTCAACTAGAGGAAGGTATTGATCCCAACCTCTTTTAAGTACATATAGAAATATATTATCATGTACTCTAGAGTTTTAACGGTCCTTCTATATTGACCATCTATTTGAGTATGATATGTCATCATAAAGATTAAATTTATTTTTAATGAATTCTGAAGGATCCGGTATAACTTTCAACCAAAATTCATATTTTGATATAATATAACTTATAGTGGTGTTCCATATAACCTAACCACTTATATGATAAATGTCTTGGAAATTTTATTGAGTTATAAGTCTTCCTAAATGATTATGAAGTGTTAAGTCCTTATAATATGATCCATCATAACCCATATGAAATCGTTTCCCTTAAACATTTTTAGAAGACACATGATAAAGTCCATGGTGATATTCTATTATTACTATATTGGTGGGGAAAATGGTTGAATCACCCCCTTGGAATTTTTTTTCATCGTTCCTTAATTTGTTGACATAAAAATAAATTTGATGTATATCTAGAAATATACTTTTTTATATTTACCCACAAGTAGTTCTCTCATAGATCCAGTTTCTGATGAAAATAGGGCACTCGACAATTGATTATAGGGAGTTTAATTTCATACAATCACACTTTTCGGGCTCACCATTTTCAAATGGTTTCCAACAGGTCATATTCATGGAACTATAAACACCTAATGATTATTTATCCTTGAGGTAACTTCTTTCTAATGGTAGGCGTTAGTTGGGGAGTTTGGACAGTAATACTTAAAAACTCACATTGGTTGAGAGGATGAGAGTTTGGGCTCAAAACAACCTTCGAGTAGGGGGGATTATAGTTTACTCCTAGAATCTCTTATATATTTAAGATATGTTCATGAACCCTTCATTAATTATAAGTACTTGGCCTTAAAATATTACTTAATCTTGAATTAAATGAATAATTCACATTAAGGATCTTTTCAGGTTTAGAGTTTTAGAGAATTAGGCCATAACTATTACATCTCAAAAGTTACAAAGTAGACAGTTCTACTCAGATTCCATTTTTTTCATAAAATAAAAAATCTCAATAAAAAAGTCATGTCCAATTCCATGTTTTAGAAAGCATGACTTTCCCTGATCCCATACTTGACCCTATTCCACTTTATGTCTTGTGAAATTTTTTTCAAAAACTTGGGATGAGCATAAAAATCTCAGTAAGGGATACACAAAGATGGAAAACTGTTGGTTTTTCAAAACAACAAGTAAACCATGAATACTTCATCATAAGTAATACATTTCACCATTATGAATTAGTAAATACTCTTCACTGAATAAAAGATAATTTATTACCCGTTTGTAACCAAAGTATTACCATAAAACCCATATAAAGAACACATTACATATAAAAGTAACTTGGGACATAAACATACTTAAATAGAATAACCATACGGTCGACTTCCACACATATCACTATATGGAATAGCCATATGGATGAATTCCATACCCAATGCATCGGAGGTTATAACATAACCACTCATCTTTATTTTCATGGAACCACCCATCATTTGGTTTATCATGTAACCACGCGTCAAATGTCCAAGTACCATTATAAAATCATAACACATAAAAAAAATATAAAGGAAAGAAAACATTTCCACATTTCAATAAAAATATATTGAATATCAAATCCATTATCAAAACCATTTTCAATACCAAAATACATAAAAGAGTATATGGTATTTATTTTCCTTTTAAAAATATTATAGCTTGTTAAGGAAGCCAAAGATCAAATAATACTCGCGGCGGCGGAAAGGTCGTTGTCACCGCGTACATTAAAAAGAAACATAATTTTTTTTGTTTAGTATAACGCTTCATAGCGAAAAGATTACTTTTGAATAAAAGTAAAATTCAAAGGGGTTTATACACCGTATAAAATAAAGTTGTGTATAAAACAAAATATGTCTCAATGAAAGGAGATTGAGACGAAGTCCCTTACCTCGTGTCCGACTTGACTCGATCGTTCTTTAATCTTCTGAATAATAAACTAAAGTTAATTTCTAATTGCTTAATAACCTTTTTAAAGTTCATTATTCCTTTTATATAACTTATTTCCATGTTATAAACATTATTTAATCATTTAAGTTAATAATGTTTGTTTTGTCGATATTTGGTACTTAAGTCAAAAATGGACTTCTTACAATTACATTTTGTTCATGTGGTCAAAGGTTAATCATATCCAGAATTATATTAATGATTTGGATATCATATATATCATATATATCCATCATATAAATGTATTTATAATAGTACATAACATTTAGTGGTAAGAAATGAAATGCACCGTTCATGGAGACGGTAAGCTGTACGTACGCATGAACTCTACTTTCATTTCTATTTTGCATTTAATGGAATGAAGTCACAATGATATAAAGGTATATTATAATTAAAGTATAATATCATATATAATATAATTAACTATATCCTTTATACATTCCACATAATGCATTAACGAGTCACATCACTTTGAGGGGGCGGTAGTCCGCACTTCCTAAAATGAAATTATCGCGTTTATCCATTATGAAAACCATAAAGGTATGGAATAAATGAAAAATATAGAAGAATAAGGAAAACATAAACATAATATATATCATATATAAATACAGTGACATCTTAATGGCGACCATGAGAGGCGGTAGGAGAAAATTTAACAATCATCGTTTCGCGAGGCAGTAGTTTTCCGTCCACAGAAACAGTATGTTCTTCACCTATTATATGGAGGTGTGTGTAAGTTTAGCTCGAATACATATCATAAAAAATTATAGTATATTGGAGATACTGTTTTTGTTACAAAATAAAGGAATAAAAAGAGTTTAGGGGGTTGGTGAAGCAAAATAAAACAAAAGGACATAAGAGAAGACACTACCTTTAAATCGGGTAACTCCCCTTGGTTTGAACCAAAAGGGTTTCTTGAAGAGATTTCGGTCTAAGTTAAGGCTTATAGGATGAATATAGGTATGTGGAGAGATAATATGAGCAGGGTTTGGATGCGATAATGGCTTGTGAGGTGTGGGTATGGGGGGTAGAGTTGGGGGCCTTTTATAAGAGGGAGGAGGGGCACTCTTGGAAGGTCATGAAATGTTACTTTATTATGAAATGCTTTTCGGATTTTAAAGGTACCACAATGATATATTTCAAGCATAAGGTGATAAGGGTTCTAAATAAACCCATCCACTAGGTTTTTTACAAGTGTAAGTATTATATTTTACCTTATTTTTCATTTTATTTAAATCGTTCATTAATGAGGTCATCACTACATCATCATGGTTTCATAAATAAATTTCTTTATTTAATGTCTAAAAATTATGAAAAAATACCATGATGTAGTAATTTTTTTTAGAATTATAATGAATATTTATAGTCAAAAATATAATTTATATAAACAAAATTAAAATTGTTTTACTTAGGTATTACATACTTTGGTTATATTTTCTTTTCTTTAAAAATAATTTGATAAAAGGTTACTATCACACTAAAGTGATTCCATGGGGTCCCAAGGTTGGAACAAGGTATACCATGGTCTTTCATGACGAATAAAAGAGGATTTGGACACTTTTTTGGGTCATTTTATAATATTATTATATTATTTTATTACCCTTAACTACCCGATTACTAATTAATCACGAAAATTAAAGATAATTACCGTCGTTACTATTAATAATGTCCAAAAACAAAAAGGTATTAATTACATAATTTGGACCTTATAATTCCAAATATGGAATCCATTTTACCAAATTCCAAACACAGAAATTGCAGTAATTAATTTAAAAATAATTCCCTTTGTCAAAACAAATAGCGTGTTTTTAAAAAACCATATCTATCAAAAGATTGACAATTGTTTATGTCCAATTTCAAAGTGAAATTAATTATAATGACCAACATTTGATTAAATGGTAAAAATATATTCTAATTACACTTTAAAACCAATTGAAAAGATAATATAACCATATAATTAAATTAGATGAAAAAGTAGTTTTGAAGTAAAATGCAGTATTTTTCACTATTCATTAAAAAATGAACATTGTCAGAAAAATACCAAAAATTTATCCAAAGTAAATTTCAATGTCCCAATTATAAATAATAAGTTTATTTTGACAAATAGAGCTTATAAAATTGTCAAAATTTATATTTAAAATGGTTTTCCATCAAAATGCGGTAAAACAATCTTTTAAAAAACATTAGAGTATTCTATGCTTAAGATTGGATTTATTCTCATTTTAAGCCTCTAAAACACTATATAATTTATAAATAGACATAGATATGAAAATATACTATTCCTTACTTAATTGGGATGTTACATTAATTCCAAGTATAATGTGGGTCACCCTTGAATTAACAATCAACTATCAGTATGTATGGAATTTTAGAATCACCTCTATGTGTCTAAGGGTTTTCATCAATTGAGATATCTGTATGTATCCAAGGTTCTCCATAAATTGTATAAAATTATGTACATATTAGATATTATTTTGTTGTTATTATGATGATGCTAGTTTTCTAACCACACAATGGTGTTCTCTGGAGTGTGTCATCATCTAGGGAGACATGAGTTGTTTTGATGTTGGGATTTAACCCATGGATGGGCTTCCTACGTATCCTTGTGAAAAGAATTGAAACCCACCTAGTTTGGTGACACTTAATAGGACACATCATACCTTTTAAGTTCATGTGATAAAGATCAATCCATGTAGTTTAGTTTCATGTGGCTATGACTTCTAGGAGGAAGGTGACCATTCCAATTTTGGTGTGGGAATTATAACAAAGTAGCCCAGGAAACTTAGATGAGATGTGGATTTCCAGGTGGAATGAGACCCTACTGGGAATGTGGCCTAGAGAGAATAGGGTTGATTTTGGGAATTGGGTTTGAACCTTGGGGAGGCTTTCTATGTATCCTATTTGGATGGGAATCAAAGCCCACATAGTTTGGTTATGATGATCTATGCATATGGAGGCCCTAATGTTTTTATATTAGGGGAGTATGACCCTTTAAGATGATTATATTGAGGATTACTCATGAAAATAATTCCATGTGGAAGGGGTCTGGGAGTGATGTATCGACTCATGGTGATATAGAGTCTTGTTTGGGTCTTACACATAAGGATGATGGCCAGGTGAATTGGGGTTGTGATTGGGGATTACTCTTGAGAAGGATGCCCATGGATTAGTTATGATTGGGTCTTTCATCGAAATGGGAATCCCATTGATGAGTTGGGACTTACACTTGGAATGTTCCCCAGAGATAGGTTTAGTTTGGACTTACTCCTGAGGAGGATGCTCATAGGTTGGATTTGGGGGATTACTCTTGAGGAGGATACCCTGGATTGGATGGGGATTACACTTTAAATGAGGCACATGGGTTTAGAATCATGAGGATTCCATGACCACCATTAACCTATAATCCCACATGAATCATGCTTGAAGTGATAAAAAGAGAAAAAAATAATATCTAGGAAACAAAAAAAATCCTCTTTTCCATAAGATTGGATACATAGATGTAATGATCCATGCCTATGGAGACCCACTGATGGAAGGTAATAGAAATAACTGGAAGAGGATTCTCTGCCAAAACATACATATAACTGGGTGGATGTCAAGATCATTACTATCCTCTAATACCACATGATTCAGGATGAGTCATTCTTGAATGTGAGAAATAAGAGGAATTGGAAGATCCAACAAACCACACACTTCCCCTCCTCTACTGTTGGAAAAGGAAGGGGTGACAGTAGAAGAAGAAATGAATTTGATGCACCATTTCCCTCTCCAGTTTCATATCCATGATATCTACATCGGACTATCCATCCAAATACAACCCTATAGGTGAAGAGGAGAAAGAATTCCACCTACAAAAAAAGGATAGGGGCATACTATAGGAGGGATTACATAAAATTGGTTCCATAGGAAGGGATTAGGATCAAACTCCTTATTGAATGGAAAATAAATCATGATCCTCAACCTCCCTTTTTGGAACTGAAGGATTTGGGTCTCAGAAAATAGAAGGGGAGGAAATATTCATCACCATTATTCCAAAGAACTGGAACTTCCTAACACCATTCCCAGGGTCAGAGTACTCATGCCCATGGGATTGAAAATCCACATGCACCTTGAGGATCCTAACCATATGGTGGGACAAGGGTAGGAAACCTATGAACATAGGAATAAAAATCCAAATGGGAGACATGTTGGTGTTCCTTTTACCATGGTTTTGCAAGTCTAGATGCTTCGGTGGAGGCTTTAACTTAGTCCCTTTTAGGAAAGGGGGGCTAAATGAGGAGAGGCCCTACCTTGGGTGGCTTATAAGAGGGCCTTATTAGAGGATCATGTAGGGTAAAGGTTTGGGAAATCCAAGGGGTTATCACATAGGTAGGTCTGCGCAGCCTCCAGGTTCTTCTTGCATATAGGCCTATTCGAGATTATGGTACCTTGGGTGATGAAACACCTGGGGAACAACACTCGAGTGAGGCTTTGCTTAAGATTTCAAGGGTCTTAATAGGTGTTACAGGAAGTGTCTCATGTAAGTCTCAAGTTAGGAAAGGGGACCTCATTATATTGTTCATAAACCATGGTGGGATAGGGTTACTCACATAGGTGTTATGTGTTTTTAAACCCTAGAAGGAATTTTTTTATACTATCTCACATTAATTACCTCTTCTTTAGGTTTTAGAAGGTTACCTAAAAGGTTTCAGAAGGATTGAGTGAAGTACTAGGGTGATCAGAGTGTCAAGAGATATTTGAAAATTTCTATCTATCAAAATGAATACCCCAAGGTCCTATTTATAGGAAAATATGAGACCCTAGGAAAAGGGTCTCTCTTTCTCAGGTGTCCCACATAATTTTTCTGTACTAGCTCATGTACAGGTCGGTCATGCAGGCTAATGCACAGGTACCCTAAGTACCAATTTTGATTGGGGGTACCCATGTGAAGGGCCTTTGGTGAAGTTTTTGATCCTTTTCCCCCTTTATTTCTCTTCTTCTATTCTATTTAAAATATTTCCCTTTGACACCTTTTCATCCATGTGACAAAACAAATTTTCAACAAATGCCCCCCTCATGATTGGATCCAATCGGAAGAAGAGGTTCTGGTCTTGAGGTAAAGGGATAAAAAGGGACCTCTATCTATGTTGGTCATTCACATAGGTCTCCCATGCAATCTATCTGTGTGGCTGGTCATGGTGGTGGGGCATGCATGCTGGATGCACGTAGGAGAACCCACATCTATGAATAGGGATGCATGTTTTAGCAGATGGTCCTCGAAATTCCATACCTTCGGTCTCATCGTACTAGATCTTCATGGAGACCAACCACTTTTGATTATTTTCTAGAGTATCATTCATATAGATAAGGTTCATACTTTTCTACTTGATACATACACCTGAGAAAATGACTTGTAAAGTGACCTTAGGTGAGGCACCAATGCGAGTACCCTATGCGAGTTCATTCCTTTTCTAAGTTTTACCCATTTCTGTATTTTTTTGAAATGAATTTTTCTCTAATTAAAATATTGGTGCTTATTTGTAGGTTCAATGGCTACTTATAAGAACAATTTTTCTAATTTTAAATATAATAATAACATTTATGGGATGTAAAAAGTTGTAGGGCATGATTATTATGATGCTCGTGATACTAATATGATCGATCTAGTGGGACATCTGAAGAAATATCACCACAACTTCCCTAAGAGTAACTATCTACCACTTTATGGCCATGGTCATCTGAAGGAGGTCCTTATACCTATAGAGACCTGATGATTAACATACATGTACATTACATTACTTTTGCGGAATACTTAATACATAACAAAAAACAGACACACAAGGACCGTAATAGTTTAGTGTCTTTGGAAACTTGGAACGTAATCCTCTAATTGTGGTGAAAGATCTTCAACATCCCCCATAAATATATTCCATTTTTTTTCTTACCTAAAACCTTTATTTATATCCTGAAAAAAAAACATAAAAAGGGTGAGCTCAAATGCTCAGTAAGGGTAAGCATGGATAAAATAAAACATACCATATACATTTTAACTTTAAAAAAAAACATGAACATTAAAAATCTTGGGCAACGACATAAAACATGGAAGTACATAAGGCATAGATCATAATGGGACATAAATCATGATAAAATAGCATGGGAATAAAACATGTAATCGTGGAATCCCTTAAGCACATGTAATGATTTCCATAGTAGCCAAGGCATTGCTGCCAAGACCATCTTAGTGGACAAAGTCCCTTTCTGAATCGAGTTCACTCCTCGTTTCAGTCCTATTTTACTGAACCGGTTTAACCTTCCATTCCAGCCATGTCTATCTCATGAGATATAAATCTTTACCCAATGCATTGGAGGGAGATATAGGTCCCACCCATCTCATAATGAAATCATTCTTTCATGTGCCACAAAATCATAAATCATACATCATAGCATAACCCATGAAATGAAATGGGATTCTTAAACATCATGCCATCATAACATAATCCATAAACAATTGATATCATTTCATCATAAGAAAATTGAAACCATTTAAATAATAGAGACATTTTACTTGAAACATACACATATGAAATAATGTCATCTTAGATGGAAAATAGATTTGACAAAACACTTGAAATGAATTCTTGAGGAAAATATCCTTTCTTCTTTAAAATCATTTTCTTTTCACAAAATTCCATGCAGTTTTAAAAGATAAGGGTTTTGTTGAAAATAATCATGAAATCTTGTAGAGGAAGTTTCTTGAAAATGAGGCGTTATGAAACCGTAAAAATCCGTTCACGCCGTATAAGTTAAAAATAACATTCTCGTACTTTTTTCGGAAAAGTCAAAAAGTACCTTATATGGTAACCAAAGGAAAGATTCCATTCATACAATGTGGTAAAAAGTCAATAAAGGGTAAAACTGACTTTAAACATCCATGGAAGAATGGTAAACATTTTATGAAAGCATTTTTAGAAAACATGGTCATGGATGATAAACGTAAGCCCAGTAAATACTTACGTATAAGCAATCTCAGATAAAATTCAGATTGAAAATTTATCCCTTACCTTAGGTATGATTTTCTTTGTAAGTGTCCGAAACTCCTGTATAATGATTTAAATAATGTTATTTACTTATTAAAGAATCATATTAATTGTTATGATATCATATATGGTTCACTTATGACTTTATATTACCCGTTCTTTTTGTAAATTCATGTTAAAGTAGCGTTTTGGGTAAAATCGTCTCATTTGTCGTTCTTGTTTTAACTTGTAATGATTAATATGATTACTTGGATCATGATTACTTATATCCAGAATGTAAAACATGATTTATATATAATATATATTTAGAATATACATATATATAATATATCGATAAATGGAAATAAATACACCGTTCATGGAGACGGTAGGCCGTACGCATGAACGCTATTTTCGTTTCCTTATTGAATTGAATGGAATTAAGTAGATGACATACATATATATATATACATAAATCCAGTATAATTATTATGTCATATATTTCATGATTACTTATTATATATACTTTATAATCATTCATGAATGGTTAACCATTGAGAATGAATCTCATCACATCGTGGAGACGGTAGTCCATATATATGCATGAGCGATGATATCATTTCCATAATTATTGAATTGAATTGGAGTGGATGATACAATATATCAGAATCAGTATGATGTTATAATAACTATGTATAGTTATTCTTTATACCATTATACCCATCCATGTAAGGTGTTGGTGGAAAACCAGATTACACCACGGCGCGGAGACGGTATTCCATACGTACGCACGCGCGGTGATTTATTTTTCCGTAGGATGGATATATGGTGAAATAGGGTTGTTTCATACTTATAATAACATATCAGTATATGAGTGATACTGATGTTATTACTTCATAATGAAACAACTAAAGAAGAATAAGTGGAAGAAGAAATAAAGATGAAAGAATCGGTAATGGACATTACCTCTTCTTTGAAACGCCTCTTTGAGATCTCCTTTTAGGGAACTAAAATTGGTCTTTGAAGAAGAACAGGAACTCTAGGATGTTTATAGGGAAGTGGAGAAGATAATTTTGTAGGGTTTTTCCGAGCTTGAAGGCTCAAATTGGTGTGAGGAGGAGAGGGAGGGGGTGCCCTTTTATAAGGGAGGAGAGGGGCACGTTTGGAATTCTTAAAAATATTAATTTATAATAAATCTAACCCCACTTAAAAACATCCAAAAATGAATCATATTCGAATATTAGATGATATAGGGTTGTAATATCATCAACCAATCAAATTTAGACATGTTTGGATCTTATTTTAAACCTTATCATTTTAATTTATCCTTATTTATTCTATTTAAGTTTATTTGTGGTAATAAAATTCTAATTTTTAAATTATAACAAATAATTACTTATTTTTTTTAATTTTCCATAATTGTTTACTTTAAAACATTATAGACCATATAAATTTAAATTTATAATTTTTCAATATTTTTGTGATTTTTAAACAATTTTATAATATGTTATTTTTATAAAATAACAATAGTGTCAATTTTTACACTATTCATTTATTTGAATTTAAATAAAATATATACAGAAGATATGTTCGAAATAAAAGCTTTAATAGATTCATAAAAGGTCATATGTATCTATAAAATTAGTTTATCACATTAAATAGTTCATATAATATTTATTTTATTATTTTTAAAACCATTTATTTGGTTTATCTCTTAATAAAATAATTACTACAACATTTTTGTATAATTATTTAATATACTGATTTGTTGCATAAAAATTTGAAATAAAAACCTATGATGAAGATAAATCTATTAAATTTAAAAATAATACTTTTACTCGAATTTATCATCTTAAAATCACAATATTTAAATTGTTATATTTATTAAATTATGAAGGTGACAACTTTGGAATCATTTAAAATAAAATAATATAAGTGTCATAATTGCTTGTATAAGACTCCAAATGGTCAAATATTTGACCATTGGATGATTATAGTTTAACTTTACATGACCAATAAGTTTTGTTCAGGGTTTTGTGCCTTTTATGGCCACTATTAGTTTAATAAAAACTATATTCTTGATTTTTCACTAGATAAATAATTTCTGCATTACTATTGTGTCACAATTAATGATAATTATTTAATCCCAAAAAATTCTAAATAAATTCTCATGATGTAGATAATTTTGTTATATTTCTGTATACTTTTAATGTTCTAAGTTTCATGAAGTTTATCACTAACTTAAAATTATTATACTTATAGTATTTAAGAGAGTGACATGTTGTCACTTTCTTTGGTTTTAATAATAATTAAATTATTTTCATGGAAAAAAAAACTCCATTAAATGAATATAATCCGTCCCTTAGGTGACATGGGTCGACTTTTAGTCATCAAATAGGATTTTTCCAAGTGTTAGGGTAATTTTATAATCTTATATTTACCCTTAATTACCCGATTTACCTTTAACTATAGTAAATAAAATTTACCGTAGTTACTATTCACAATGCCCAAAAATAAAAAGTAGCTTATTAACATAATTTGGACCCACTGATTCCAAATATGGAATCCATTTTTCCAAATTCAATACAAAAAAGTTGCAGAAATTAAATTAAAATTAATCCCGTTGTCGAAAGAAGACGGGTTTTTCTTTAAAACATTGCAAAAGATTGAATTGATTTAACCTACGAATTCAAGGTAAAATAAATGCCAATGACATAAATTATATTAAAAGGTAAAAATATATTATATTTATACTTTAAAACCATTCAATATTATAATTTAACCATATAATATATTACAATGAAAAAAGTTGTTTTTAATTAAAATATAGCGTGTTTTTACTATTCATTAAAATATGAAAGTCATCAGAATAAAATGAAAAATTTATCCAAAGTAAATTTTTATTTCTTTATTCAAAAGAATAATTTTATTTTGTCAAATGGAACTTATAAACATGTCAAAAACTAGATTTAAAGTGGGTGCGCCATCAAAAGGTGGCAAAACTGCATTTTTTGAAAAATACTTATTTTACCCGAAAAATTTATTTTTTTCTTATACCATGTTCTAGAAAATGTGTAAGATGAATAATAATGTTATAAAATTCAAATTTTAGTTAATACTATTCATAACGGCTAGTTCATAATAATATTATAATAATATATCGTTGTTTAGTAAAACCCGGTATTGCGTACAACACACGCTATCGAGGAATGTCGTGATTGCGTGTAATGCAAGCCATGTTAGGGTTGCGTGTTGTGAAAGAATCCTTCATTGTTTCGTATAACAGAATCCAACAATATTTCATTTTTACATTGAATATATATATATATATACTCAATGTTGCGTAGAATAACCATTATCAAAATTGTGTGTAACACGATCCAAGAATAGTGTTGCGTATACTGCAAGCTAATATGGTGTTGCGTATAGCGCAAGGTAATATTGGTGTAGCATACAACACAAGACATTAATGAAATTAAAAGAATATAAAATCTCAGGGTGTTACATTCTACCCCCCTTAAAATGAATTTCGCCCTCGAAATTCGTCGGGGTAATAAATGGTTTACTACTCGAAAGTTTGTTTAATATAAACCCACATCATAAAAAGGAATACCAAAACATGGATTTAAAAACTAAAGTATGAAATGTAACGGTTACCCAAATTAACTCATCACTGGGTTTCCACGTAGGAGAACATAGGTGAAAATATCGATATGGAAGAAAAATCTAACCATCAAGTTCTGATTGAGAGTGGTAGAGAACATGGCTATGAAAAAGCCAACAATCACAAAGATATTGATTTGTGATGATCTAAGGTACCATCTGATTCATCAGATATAAGGGAGCTAGGACAACATTTTTTGGTTTTCAAGATCATTTCCCTAAAGTTGATGAATTAAAAGAAATACTTGCATGATTTTGGTACAATCTCACTGTTGTTCGTGAATTGAACAATTTCCACTTCATCCCTTAAAGGAATGAAGTTGAATTTGTTATTCGTGATGTGTTAGCAGATCATGTGATAGAATGATGGGTCATTCCATCTCTTTCAAACAAAAGGTTAGCAAAAGTTATAAGTCCATCTTATGGTTAGATTAATCATATATGGTTCCAAAAATGAACTTATACTTCATATATCATACCTCTTAATAAAATAAAACTAGTTTCTACTAACCAGGGACTTCCTGTAGGCTAGTGGTAGGCGATAAAGGCCAGTCACACTTCGGTTGTGGGTTCGATTCCCACAGCCTTTTCCGACGCGATGGGCTGTCGCCCGTCCTGCAGGTTGTCCTTTTTCTAAAGCTATATTACTGTAAAATCCCATAAATAATATCAAAACAAAAAGTTTTATCCTTAAACAACACTAACTTATGTCCAACATAATCCATTCCAATCTTTAGGCTTATCTAAAATAATTCGGTCCAAGCTCATAGTATAAAGAAAATGATTACTTTAAATGTCATCAACCAAGCATGCGAAGACCATCATTTATCCCCCATATATCTTGTTGGTCACATTCCAATCATGTGAATACCTTAATCATGTATTCTCTTGAAAAATGAATACCCATTAAACCTTAGTGAAAACATGAATGCTATCAAAAGTTAACTCTTTCCACATACCAAAATCCAAAAATTCTATATACTCAAACCATGATATAACCTTCTCCTTATATGAGCTCATGAATACTATCAAACATTTAATTTTCTCTTTATCCCTTCATTATGCGCATATCATATACATTCCAAAAATATCTGAATAACCTTTCATGGATACTGGTACTATTAATCGTACACTTTCAAAACTCAAGGAAAGACAATAGTGTAACAATCTTTGGATGTCTCTTTATTCCATAGTACCATGAGATTACTTATACAACATTACACATGATAAACATGTAATCATTCCACTACATTCTTAAACCATTGACCGAGCTTCATCAATTATTTCATCTCACATATCATTTCTAGTCTCTTCATCATCATCAACATAAATACTACCCATACGACCATACTGATTCTCTTCATGAGACTTTCCCTTAGGGCATTGGTTTGCATAATGCCCGTACATTCCACATTTAAAACATTTAACCATTGTTGATGTCGTAGCAATACCATTTTCCTCATCCCTGGTGTTAACTGAACCTTTTCCTTTGCACTTACTGGCTTTGTGTCCTTCTTTTCCACACCCAAAGCATCTTTCAGTTCCTTTGAAACATTCTCCTTGATTCCTCTTCCCACATGATTTACATAGGGTAAATTGAACTTTATTTCCTCTATGATCATCATGAAACTCCATCTTTCTCTTATTAGTCGAGTTAGGAAACTTACCAAATTTTACTTTATTGATCATATTATGAGATTGCTGATTCGGAATAATAATGATGTTTGGACTTCCAAATCCCATTTCATTTGGTTTCTCATGAAGAATATCATTCCATTGTCCATTATATCCTCCATTATTGTGAATCATCTTGTTTCCAGCCATTTTCTAAAACCCAAAAAGAATAGTGTGAGAGGCAAAAATCATGATAGGGAAAGCAACATAGTAAAGGGGGAGTACCCTCAATATCTAATTTATTAGGTTAAATTCTAAGATCGTTACCGTAGTTCTGGGACCATATCCTATACGTATACTTATCCTTAGGTACATCCCTAGACATACCTTAGAAATATCTCTAGGGATCTCACTAACGTTTTCGCATCCTAGTTTTCAAAGGTTGACTAATCTTTTCCTCTGATACCAACTGTAGAGACCCAAAGATTAACGTACATGGACATTACATTACTTTTGCAGAATACTTAATACATAACAAAAACATACACACAAGGACCGTAATAGTTTAGTGTCTTTGGAAACTTGGAACGTAATCCTCTAATCGTGGTGAAAGATCTTCAACATCTCCCATAAAGATCTTCCCTTTTTTTTCTTACCTAAAACCATTCTTTATATCCTGAAAAAAAAAACATAAAAAGGGTGAGCTCAAATGCTCATTAAGGGTAATAATGGATAAAATAAAACATACCATATACATTTGAACTTAAAAAAAACATGAACATTAAAAATATTGGGCAACGACATAAAACATGGAAGTGCATAAGGCATAGATCATAATGGGAAATAAATCATGATAAAATATCATGGAAATAAAACATGTAATTGTGGCATCCCTTAAGCACATGTAATGATTTCAATAGTAGCCAAGGCATTGATGCCAAGACTATCTTAGTGGACAAAGTCCCTTTCTGAATCGAGTTCACTCCTCGTTTCAGTCCGGTTTTACTGAACCGATTTAACCTGCCGTTCCATCCATGTTTATCTCATGAGATATAAATCTTTACCCAATGCATTGGAGGGATATATAGGTCCCACCCATCTCATAATGAAATCATTATTTCATGTGCCAAAAAATCATAAATCATACATCATAGCATAACCCATGAAATAAAATGGGATTCTTAAACATCATGCCATCATAACATAATACATAAACAATTGATATCATTTCATCATAAGAAAATTGAAACCATTTAAATCATAGATACATTTTACTTGAAACATACACATATGAAATAATGTCATCTTAGATGGAAAATAGTTTTGACAAAACACTTGAAATGAATTCTTGAGGAAAATATCCTTTCTTCTTTAAAATCATTTTCTTTTCACAAAATTCCATGCAATTTCAAAAGATAAGGGTTTTGTTGAAAATAATCATGAAATATTGTAGAGGAAGCTTCTTGAAAATGAGGCGTTATGAAACCATAAAAATCTGTTCATGCCGTATAAGTTAAAAATAACATTCTCCTCGTACTTTTGTCGAAAAAGTCAAAAAGTACCTTATATGGTAACCAAAGGAAAGATTCCATTGATAAAATGTGGTAAAAATTAAATAAAGGGTAAAAATGACTTTAAACATCCATGGAAGAATGGTAAAAATTTTATTAAATCATTTTTAGAAAACATGGTCTTGGATGATAAACGTAACCCCAGTAAATACTTATGTATAAGCAATCTCGGATAAAAATGAGATTGAAAATTTATCCCTTACCTTAGGTCCAATTTTCTTCGTAAGTGCCCGAACCTCCTGTATAATGATTTAAATAATGTTATTGACTTATTAAAGAATCATATTAATTGTTATGATATCATATATGGTTCACTTATGACTTTATATTACCCGTTCATTTTGTAAATTCATGTTAAAGTAGCGTTTTGGGTAAAATCGTCTCATATGTCGTTCTTGTTTTAACTTGTAATGATTAATATGATTACTTGGATCATGATTACTTATATCCAGAATGTAAAAAATGATTTATATATAATATATATTTAGAATATACATATATATAATATATCGATAAATGGAAATAAATACACCGTTCATGGAGACGGTAGGTCGTACGTACGCATGAACGCTGTTTTCGTTTCCTTATTGAATTGAATGGAATTAAGTAGACGAAATACACATATATATATATATACATAAATCCAGTATCATTATTAGGTCATATATTTCATGATTACTTATTATATATACTTTATAATCATTCATGAATGGTTAACCATTGAGAATGAATCTCATCGCATCGTGGAGACGGTAGTCCGTATATACGCACGAGCGATGATATCATTTCCATAATTATTGAATTGAATTGGAGTGGATGATACAATATATCAGAATCAGTATGAGGTTATAATAACTATGTATAGTTATTATTTATACCATTATACCCATCCATGTAAGGTGTTGGTGGAAAACCAGATTACACCATGGCGCGGAGACGGTATTCAGTATGTACGCACGCGCAATGATTTCTTTTTCCGTAGGATGGATATATGGTGAAATAGGGTTGTTTCATACTTATAATAACATATCAGTATATGAGTGATACTTATGTTATTACTTCATAATGAAACAACTAAAGAAGAAGAAGTGTAAGAAGAAATAAAGATGAAAGAATCGGTAATGGACATTACCTCTTCTTTGAAACGCCTCTTTGAGATCTCCTTTTAGGGAACTAAAATTGGTCTTTGAAGAAGACCAGGACCTCTAGGATGTTTATAGGGAAGTGGAGAAGATAATTTGGAAGGGGTTGGCCGAGCATGAAGGCTCAAATTGGTGTGAGGAGGAGAGGGAGGAGGTGCCCTTTTATAAGGGAGGAGAGGGGCACGTTTGGAATTCTTAAAAATATTAATTTATAATAAATCTAACCCCACTTAAAAACCTCCAAAAATGACTCATATTCGAAGATTAGATGATATAGGGTTGTAATCTCATCAACCAATCAAATTTAGACATGTTTGTATCTTATTTTAAACCTTATCATTTTGATTTATCCTTATTTATTCTATTTAAGTTTATTTTTGGTAATAAAATTCTAATTTTTAAATTATAACAAATAATTACTTATTTTTTTTTAATTTTCCATAATTGTTTACTTTAAAACATTATAGACCATATAAATTTAAATTTATAATTTTTAAATATTTTTGTGATTTTTAAACAATTTTATAATATGTTATTTTTATAAAATAACAATAGTATCAATTTTTACACTATTCAATTATTTGAATTTAAATAAAATATATACAGAAGATATGTTCGAAATAAAAGCTTTAATAGATTCATAAAAGGATATATGTATCTATAAAATTAGTGGATCACATTAAATAGTTAATATGATATTTATTTTATTATTTTTAAAACCATTTATTTGGTTTATCTCTTAATAAAATAATTACTACAACATTTTTTGTATAATTATTTAATATACTGATTTGTTGCATAAAAATTTAAAATAAAAACCTATGATGAAGATAAATCTATTACCTTTCACAATAATACTTTTACTCGAATTTATCATCTTAAAATCACAATATTTAAATTGTTATATTTATAAAATTATGAAGGTGACAACTTTGGAATCATTTAAAATAAAATAATATAAGTGTCATAATTGCTTGTATAAGACTCAAAATGGTCCAATAATCGACGATTGGATGATTATAGTTTAAATTTACATGTCCAATAAGTTTTGGTCCGGGTTTTGTGCCTTTTATGGTCACTATTAGTTTAATAAAAACTATATTCTTGATTTTTCACTAGATAAATAATTTCTGCATCACTATTGTGTCACAATTAATGATAATTATTTAATCCCAAAAAATTCTAAATAAATTCTCATGATGTATATAATTTTTTTAGATTTCTTTAGACTATTAATGTTCTAAGTTTCATGAAGTGTATCTCTAACTTAAAATTATTATACTTATAGTATTTAAGAGAGTGACATGTTGTCACTTTCTTTGGTTTTAATAATAATTAAATTATTTTCATGGAAAAAAAACTCCATTAAATGAATCTAATCCATCCCTTAGGTGATATGGGTCGAATTTTAGTCATCCAATAGGATTTTTACAAGTGTTAGGGTAATTTTATAATCTTATATTTACCCTTAATTACCCGATTTACCTTTAACTATAGTAAATAAAATTTACCGTAGTTACTATTTACAATGCCCAAAAATAAAAAGTAGCTTATTAACATAATTTGGACCCACTGATTCCAAATATGGAATCCATTTTTCCAAATTCAATACACAAAAGTTGCAGAAATTAAATTAAAATTAATCCCGTTGTCGAAAGAAAACAGGTTTTTCTTTAAAATATCGCAAAAGATTGAATTGATTTAACCTATGAATTCAAGGTAAAATAAATGACAATGACATACATTATATTAAATGGTAAAAATATATTATATTTATAATTTAAAACCATTCAATATTATAATTTAACCATATAAGATATTACGATGAAAAAAGTTGTTTTTAATTAAAATACAGCGTGTTTTTACTTTTCATTAAAATATGAAAGTCATCAGAATAAAATGAAAAATTTATCCAAAGTAAATTTTTATTTCTTGATTACAAAGAATAATTTTATTTTGTGAAATGGAACTTATTAAAATGTCAAAAACTTGATTTAAAGTGGGTGCGCCATCAAAAGGCGGCAAAACTGCATTTTTTGAAAAATACTTATTTTACCCGAAAAATTTATTTTGTTCTTATACCATGTTCTAGAAAATGTGTAAGATGAGTAATAATGTTATAAAATTCAAATTTTAGTTAATACTATTCATAACAGCTAGTTCATAATAATATTATAATAATATATCATTGTTTAGTAAAACCCGGTATTGCGTACAACACACGCTATCGAGGAAGGTCGTGATTGCGTGTAATGCAAGCCAAGTCAGGGTTGCGTGTTGTGAAAGAATCCTTCGTTGTTTCGTATAACAGAGTCCAACAATATTTCATTTATACATTATATATATATATACTCAATGTTGCGTAGAATAACCATTATCAAAATTGTGTGTAACACGATCCAAGAATAGTGTTGCGTATACTGCAAGCTAATACGGTGTTGCGTATAGCGCAAGGTAATCTTGGTGTAGCATACAACACAAGACATTAATGAAATTAAAAGAATATAAAATCTTAGGGTGTTACAATACCGGTTTTGAATAATTATACTCCGCTCTCTTAGTTTAATGACTATAGAAACTTTACTACTACCAATGTTTCAAGAATGGGTGCATATATTAATGTTAGGAAATCATCCACAACTTGCATCATTCACCATAGCCAATGTGCTCTGGATTTGAATCCAAACATGCCTAAATTAAAGACACACTGTTATCCATACATCTTCCATGACTCACAGAAAGCCCAGTTGAAGGGTTAAAAGGAAGACCGAGATTTCTTATGAGGAGGGGGTGTTAGGCCCAAGTGTTTGTGGGTGTACTAGGTGCACTAGACTTGTGAAAAATTCAAGAAGGAACTTCAAGATGTCCAAATTTATGAGGCTATCTCAGAATATTAGACTTCTATATACAAGAACGCATAATTAATTCTTGAGCTATAAAGTCGATGAAGTCTGTAAACAAACTCTTTCCACCTGATGCATGGGGAAGTTGGTATCATCTTGTGGGACATCCACAATATATCTAAGGATAAAATATTTAGAGATATGTATGATGAGTTCATCCCTCCATGGGTTATGTGAGATGACATTGAAAGGATGCCACCTCTAGCACATGAGATTCCGAAAATAGCTCAAGAAATTAAGAAGGAAGACCCCCACCCAAAGGGGGATATCCATCTCGAAGTGTGGATAAGTACTTTAATAGAGCCGACAGAGCAAGGTGCCACTTGAAAATGTCCAACAGGGTGTCCCAAGATGGTGAAGTAGAGCATTACTGAAACATTTTGGCTGACTTTGGAAAGGGGGGAGTATAAAAAATGGGGGTATAATTGCAATTACATCATACCTATGAAGACACATCTCATGAGATTTTTATATATATGTATAAGAATTTACATACTGCCTATCTATGATTCCAATGGAGGTGTGAGGTTAGGTAATTTTTTTATGGAATACAAGCTAGTAGAGAAGAAGAATGTGGGGTTGGAGATCCCTATCCTAGGGAAGATTTACCAAATCCTACTATATATTCATGTGGGGAAGGCCTCATTAAGAATTGAAGGACTATTTTAGGTACTGTGGGGATGGGTCGCAACCCACTTCATATCCTATGTTATGTTAAGAGGGACTGAAATTCCTAAGATCCGATTTTAACCCAATGTTTAGGCCATTTCTAGTATCCATCCATTTTCCATAAATCCCAGCAAGACCCTGATGAGGCTGACCATGTTGAAAGAGTTCAACTTCTTCCCATATGGGGACCCACATCCTGAGAGATTTACCGATTATGGAAAGGCTGGTAATGAGCTAAGGTAATACATGATCGGCTTTAGGGATGGAATGCTGGAAAACCATATTGATAGAGAGATTATATGTGAGGCCTATGATCCATACATTTTTACACATCAATTCAAGTATCTATAAAAGATAACCATATACCCTCTAGTGTGTGTATGATCAGAAAAGAATTTAATTGTATCCCGACAACTATAGATTCGTACAATAATGGAGTTGACTCAAATAGCAATCAACCTGCCTCAAGTGGATGAGACCAATGGATTAACCTCTTGGTATGATGAGGCCTAGATTACATCATATCCTGAGGGGGTGTTGGTATAATACCACCCTTTATTTGAGGCTAGAACAATTTACAAGCACAGAAAATAAGGTAGAAAGGATCCTCCCCCTAAAGAAGGGTTTTTATCCTCTAGAGGATGCTTCATCCCCTTCGGAGGGTACAAATGATGAGGTATAAAGTTAACCCAAATGACCTCATGCAAGGTTTAGTTCAACATCTAGAATAAATAGGGATATACCAACTAAGCTTGAGCCTAGATGGTCCAATCGTTACTATGAACAAGAGAATTGAGTTCTGTTTTCCCACCCTTCATCTGTGATGGGGAGGGTTGGGAAGCCTGTGAAATTCAAGGTGTCGAATCACCTTCACGAGAGTCTGGGATGACCTTAGAATTATTATAACCATAGGTATTCCAATTTTTGAAGGAAAATTCTTCTGATGCTAAAATCATACGCTCTCTTCTTCATGATGGTCTATGGATTCCAGGGACAGGAGATGCTCGAGCCCTACACAATCTTCTCTTAGTTAACAATCTCACTAAGGTGAGGATTTATATCTGGTAAATAGAGATGATCATTTATGCAATTAACAACAAGATCCAATCCATTAGATGGGTAGAGGACATGTAAATACATGGCACTTTTGAAGGGGCTATCTACCAATCTTTCGAGGAATAGATTGACTATGTCAATATCGAGGGCATAAGTTCTCCTCTCTTTATATTTTACTATGTTCTTACTTTCCTTAATTTTTAAAAAATACTATTTCTAAGGGTAAATTTCATCTTGATTTGTAGTGGGTAAATGGAAAATCTGCAGATATTTTTTCGGTGAAATATGCCCAGAATGGTACCCAACTTAGAACTGATAAATCATCCCTCGAATTGTAAGAATTATCCCTAGGCCAGTAGGTAATGGTAGATGAGATGGTGGGAGAAATTACACTACCACATATAATACCTATCTTTGAATAGTTTGGTGATATCCTTCCACAATCAAAAAAGAAATAATGGCAGAGGATGAAATATTTTTCTAACCTCTTCATTACTGATGGTAAGTCTCTATAGTATCATTAATGTCTACATTGTCTAGCACAAACATCTAACCCTCTTCATGATTGAAGAATATACTCCCCCTCCACTATTAAGGGGATTATATATGAGCCTCCAAGAACTGATGAGTGAACTATAAACCAAGATTGGATTCCTATTGGTTATCCAACTCCCTTGATGGAAGAAGTGTTGAGGGTTGAGGACATGCCATCTGTTCCCATTACTACCCCTAACAATGTAGAGGGGGAGGGAAATTTTGGTATTATAAAAGGTATATTATAAGGAATCATATAATAATTGTTTACTTTTATTCCTTATGACATTTTAGGTTCATCTCATGAACTAGAGGACCCGACGACGATTGATTCTGACCCCATTTCTATCTATGAGGAAGTTATTCTGGGTCTCAGGTCATCAGAGGATGGTGTTGTATTGGGTGCCAAGATAAACACTTCAAGTGTCCTCATAGGTGAGACTACCATAGGTATTGGGATAATAATACATTCCATGTGAAATCAGGGAATTAAAATTGATGAAATGGTGAAACATATTATACTTTCCACCACTTTATTATAGTTTGAGGAATTTAATAGTCAATTGAATGGGTTTGAGTCTTTACCTTTTGAAACCAATTTTTATGCCTGATGCCTTAATAATGATTGGTTGAATTGTGCAGCCCCATCCACCAAAATGTAGAAGCAAAAGTGTATGAGAGAGGTGTTAATGTCCATATAACTCCCACTATTGAGGGGGGACTGACTCAAGTGGATCTCAAAATGAGAAATTTTCTTAAACCTTTCTTGGAAATGTCCAGTTAGACCCAATAGAGTTCCCGTCATCGAGAGGTTCTAATTAAAACTATTAATGTTGGGGAAGTTAGGGAGTAACCTACCCAATATGCTGACCCATTATTGGGTGAGTGTCAACAACTGCTTTAATTATCCCCTATTTCTTTTTTCTGTTATCCTTTTAAGGTGAATGATGAGTCTTTTCCACTGTCTAGTACCATAAACTTCTACAGCCAGGTACACGGGTGGAGACTCCACACTAATTCACCCAATAACAGAACAAGAAGCTGTTATTGACTAGAAAGGAGTGGGGGTAGGGTACCTCACTGAGTGCACTAACCTCAGAGTACATTTATCTCTATGAAAGTGTCACTGGGTCATATTTGGAGATGCAAAATGCTCTTCGCAACACATGTCATGGATATTGGAGTGATATCAAGAAAATAATTTCTGAGACACCTTTTGGATATTTTGCTTCAGGAATCCATTGAATTACATTCCTATTCAACATATTGGGATACAATAGATTTGTTCACCACATGATTCATGTTGCTGTAAAGAAGATAATTCACAAATAGGTGAGAGAGCATAGGCTTCAATGGGACCCCATAAAGGCAAATCTTCTCGTCAACACTTATGATATCCATGATGCATTATCCTAGGAAAAGGACAACCATACTAAGAATATGGTGAAAATTAAATAACAGATTAATGAGAAAATCATTCAAGAATCACAACTTTAGTAGGAATTAGATGGCACTCATGGGGAGATCGTACAACTCCATTATTCAATTGAAGGATCACAGACTGAAGGGAAAAATGATATTATGGATATAGTGGAGAAACATTACTGGACTGAGGATACTGAATCTATTTAGTTGTTTGGGCTTCAATTGGTGGCTGATAAGGATTAAGTTTCCATTTAACAAATGAAGAGTTATGTTGAAGGTCTCTTATAAAGTGTGAATAAGAGACTCCATCTTGTGGATATTCCTATAGTTTTGTTTTGCTTCATAAATGAAAATAATCCTGTCTCTAATAATCTATGTCTTCATCCCTATTTTATTTCCACAATCATAATAACAAATTGAAGCTGATTTTCATTGTCAGAAACCTTTTCATCAGCTAGTCGTAATCACAGTGATAGGTATGGGTAAATGATCTAATTTTTTTCCTAAGACATTAGGCCTAGAGATCATAGTTTTACTATTTCTAGGGTTATATGGAAAACCCCAAAAATTTGTGTCTTTTGTGTTACCGCCCTAAAATTTTCCCAAATCCAATATGAAGGATCCTTAAAGGAAGAGTTTTAGTTTTTTCATAGATCGCCCTTTTGGGGTTTCATCCTAACAAGTTTTGTGCCATTTATTTTTTAATTACTCAATCATTTTCCTAAACCATATAGAGTTCAGGTCTAACGATTTGAGTATCAAATTTTGTCCAGAGTGCTCATTATGGGTTTCCAATCTGCCGAGTACTATGGATCTTTTTTTGGGCAGTTTGAAGTCTTGAAAATAGTCCATTGAGGATGGTGTTTTAGTTTTAATATCTTTGACCATAAATTTTGAGATGATGAACCAAACAAATCTTATTGGCCAAGAATTTTTTGAAATTATTCAGTTACCCCAAGGGAAATTTTGAGCCACTATTTTGTGGTTTCTAAATATAAAACAAGATATTCAAGAATAGATGTGGTTTCTTATAATGAAAAAGTTACCACTGATTAACAAACCTTTTTTGGCTATTTTATGAAAATCCAATTGGGGTGTGTTACTATAGAGACAATAGTAGAATCCTTCAGGTGAAAAACCCAATTATCTTCTCTACTTTTCTACCCATTATTTAGAGGCCATGTTATTCTTAAAATATCATTCCAGCGGTCCTTAAGAATTTATCTAAAGGATGTCTACTAAATAATTGGAGGTTAAAAGCACTTACAATCTAAGTTGAGCTTAAGGTAAGGGATTTCATATCAATTTTCACTGTATTGAGATATATTTGGTATTATGAGCCTATTTTTTATGTGGTATATATACTACCCATTTTACGTATTTAACAAGAATATCTATTTATTAATTACGGTTAAAGATTTAATTCAAGTATACACTATCAAGGGGTTAAAGTTTAAAGATTAATAAAGTGGTAATATTTTTTTTTATAATCTCATTTTTTCTTATTGATCTTATTTTCATTAAAGTAATAATAAAATATATCTATTATAAACTCCATCTACTTTCTTATCCAGTGGATATTTAATGATTTATCTAATTTTCTTTCAACTTTTCCTCTCTATAACTCTGAATCAAGTAGTAAAATGTTTAAAATAAAATCCAATCTTATTTCTCTTTTAGTCAAGAATATTTTTTTCCAATATCCATATTTTTTTCAAATTATTTTATAAAAGTCATTTTAATTTTCTAAATTGATTTATTAAGGGATTTTTTTTATCCTTGAATTTTTATAAGGTTTGAAAGGAAAATTTCTAATTTTTTTAAAGGTTCATTTTAATTTGTTTTATAAAAATAAAAAGGAGTGTTTATTTTTAACATATATGGTGTAAACCAATTTTTACACCACCATAACCATCATACACTATTTAGCTTCTTTTATAAGTTTTAAATGGTTTTAAAAATAAGACTCATTAAATAAATCTTAATTTAATGGTTTTCTACCATTTTATTTATTTCTCCAAAGGAAATTATTTTATTACAGAAAATTATATTTATGATGAATTGATCATCATATTGTATCTATAATTAATTTTTTGGACATTAAATTTATCTTAAAATATTCCCTTCCTTGTGATATTTTCTAATTAAATATTATATTTCACTTAAATATCCATATTATTTATATCATAAATATAATTATTTCCTAAACTATATACCATTTTTACATATGGTGTTTTACTATGAAATATATTTGTTTATCTTGGGAAATATTAATATACCATATCCTTTACTCAATATAGACATTTGTTGAGAAGGTATATTGTTTGTGAATTTAAATTGATCATTCAATATGTGAGTAATGCATCAGACATGTAGTGATAGGTGGGTCTTCATTATAGATATCCCACCAATGCATCGATAAGTCTCATGAGACAAATTAGTTATCCAAAATTATTAAATGGGTTATTGGTATATACCTACCCATTGATTAAACTTTCTTGCACAAGACCTTGATAGTAAATATATCATGATGTATGAGATCATGACATCGAATATTAAGTGTTTCCTTTATTGAGAATTCAATTATTATTATCCATGAGATTACTTCATTAATATTATCCCTGGATGTATTTTGTGATCAATATATTGATTAAATGGAATGTTATTTAGTTATTTTACTTTCCCTATTGATTATAACATATTTAATCATGATTCTTTCTTCTTTACATAACTCTTAATAAGTATCTAAGATCACCCTTTATTTGTTTTTATATCCCTAGGATATGGTGAAGGATATTATGAATAATATCAAGGATTCAATAATGTTTCTTATGATATGTATTTTATATTTCCAATGTAATATGTGAATCATGTATGTATCTTTTTCTTAAAGATTTCTAAACTTATTGATACTTCAGATTAGATCCGTTATATCTTATTACAATTTAATAAAGTAGACACTAACTTTGGTTTACTAGAATTGGGTGTTCTATAGTTTGTATCAAAGTAATATTAGTATAAACCATGAGAACAAGGTTTTAAATGAAAATAACTAACATAATAATTATGATAATCCATTATAGTATTTGAGAGATTTTTGAATTATAGGTATTTTTGTTTTATGGATCAATATTCATTACAATTATGATTTAACTCTTTGTGTTCCATTATTCACTGATGGTTACTAATGGAAGAAAGGGAATCAAATCCCAAAGATAATATAGGGATTTCCCTACTATGTAAGGTAATACAGTTGGTGTTGGAATTGAGAAGATCATGGCTATATTATGGTAGTTGAATTAGGTTCTGATGAATAATCTTGATCATATATAGAAACATATTGTTCCACAGTGTGATTCACCTATGTTGGATCAATTAATTTTATATAAGACTCCATATTTTAAAAGGACTACTAATTTATTATTATTTGAAAAATTGATCAAGAACCATGCAAATATATTCATGGACTTTGGATGTAATTAAAGTGAAATGTTATTATGAAAATTTATTATTTTAAATGAGATTCCAATCATTGGTGATCATATATCTAGAACTCTAAAGAGGTAGAATAAATAGAAATCACAAAATTGAGAAATTTTAATGTGATTTTCTTCAATAAATACTTCCACTGAGAACAACGAGCTAAAATAGAGAGAAAGTTCCTCAATTTAATGTAGAATGAAGAAGAAAGTGTGGAAGTATATGAGGATAAAACTAAAAGATTATCCAAAAATGATTCATACTATATATATAATCTAGAAATAAATATTGACTATTTATTTGATGGGATTAATATGATTCTTTGAATGGAACTAGTTTCTCAAAAAATTTCATCATATGATGATATAGTATCAAGTTCTATTAATATAGAGAAATAATTATATAGATTCTATATCTTCACAGGAAATAATAGAAAGAATAGGTCAATTGATAACCAATAAAAGGTAACACATCAAAGAATAAGGGAATGAAAAAATTTATTTCATGTCAAACTTGTGGAAAGAAACATCTTGAGAAATACTTAAAGGAAATACGAGTTTTTTATAAGTGTGAAGATAAGGGTCATCTAGATAATGAATATGAGGAAAAGAAATAAAACACTACAATATAGTGATTCAACTATAAAGCAACAGGGAATTACTCAGACTAGTTTCCCCTATATCTAGGGAACATACCATAATGGAATCCATGGAGAGAAGGTCAAGCATAAAGAATTACTACAACAGAAGTGGAAGCTCAAAGTGATTCCGTGAATGGTACACTTATCATCCACTCTAGAAGTGATTTTTTTATTTAATTCAGGTTATACCAACTCTTTAATATTTGGATAATTTTTCATTGGTATCACATCACCACCTCAATGATTAGATGTTGAGTTTGTTGTTAAAAAAATTAATGGTAGGATAAAAACATCTCAAGTCTATAGCTCCTCTATAATATAAGTTTATGGTAATTGAAATCTTTTAAGTATTATTATTATTCATCTAGTTGAATTTGATGTAATTTTGGGCATGGATTGGCTCTCTCAGTATTGATCCAGTGTGAATTTTCATGTAAAGGATGTTTTATTAAATATTCTAAATCAACATATGATTGTATTTCAATTCAATGATGAAGTTGAAATCCAAATGGAAATTACTTCCATCATATGGGTTTTATGACCTATTTTTGAGGGATATTTATCTCATATAGTTGGAGAGAAACTCAACATTAATGATATGCCTATGATACATGAGTTTGTTGATATATTTCTAATAGAGTTTCCTAGTATTCCCCTTAATTATGAAGTTGTGTTTTCAATAGAACTCATATATAGCTCTACACCTATTTAAAAGACTCAATATAGAATATCCTAGATTGAGTTACAAGAATTATATAAGAATCTATGGGATAATCTTGACAGGGGATTCATTCAGCATAATGTTTCACCATGGGGTGTACTATTTTTTTTATTAAAAAGAAAGACAGTTAATTGCATATTTGATTTGATTACTAGTAAAATCACTATTAAGAACAATTTCACTCTACCCCATATCTACGATATGTTTGATTAATTACAAATAGCTCAATTTTTTCCAAGATTGATCTTTTATCTTGATATTATTAGCTAATGGTCAGGAAAGAGGATACACATAAGATAACCTTCCATGTGAGGTATGATTATTATGAATTTATAGTAACTCCATTTATACCGACTTTCATCTTCATGGATTTAATTAATAGAGTATTTAGATATTACCTTGATCAATTTTTGGTTGTATTTATTGAAGATATTCTTATATATTCAAAGATAAAGTAAGAGCATGAAGAATATTTGAGGATTTTTCTAGTGACTCAGAGGAGGGAGAATTTATATTCCAAATTTACTAAGTGTTTATTTTGTATTAAAAAGATTCATTATTGGGACATATAATTTCAAGTGAGGTTATATCAATGGGTCCTTAAAATATGGAAGTTATTGAGAAATGTCCTAGACTAACCATAGTAACTGAGATCTATAGTTTTCATGGGTTCTCTAGATACTACCGAAACTTTTTGAGATATATATCATGATTATCAAATCCACTCACCAAGTATTTGTAGAAGGGGGTTATGTTCTTATGTAGATATGAATGTAAAGGTAATTTTAAAGAACTGAAGAGAAGGTTGGTTAGCGTGTATGTTCTTACACTACCCTATAGAGGAGAAGGGGTTTTGATATATAGTTATGAATTTAATTATTACTTGAATGCTTTATCATATATAATGATATGGTGATATCTTATGCCTATTTCTAATTGAAAATTATAGATATTAATTACCCAGCTCATGATTTTGAGGTGGTGGAAATAAATTTTCCATTGAATATTTGGAGAAATTTTCTTTATAGTGAAAGGTGTGATATATATTCTGATAATAAAATATCTAAGTATATATTTACATAGAAATAATTGAATATGAACCATATAATATGGTAGGTTTTGAACAAAGATTATGACTACTAAAGACATAACCACCTTGGGAAGGCAAAAAAAGTGGCTAATTCTCTGATTTAGAAAGATCATGCTAGTTTGTTCATGAAGAGGATTGAAATAGATCCAATATTTATCAATTTTTAGAAGTTATATTTTGAGATCTTGAGTAAAGAGGAAAGATATTATCTTTCTTATAAGAATGTGAAACCATCCATCCAATATAGGATTAACATAGCTCAAAAAGAAGATATGGAATTACAGAGAAAGTTAAGGAATGTTCCTGAGTTAAACCATGATCATGTATAAATGATAGGGTTCAGGAACAGAGTATGTGTCCCATTAATATAATGGTTTAAGGAGTTTTTGGATGAAGCTCATAGTTCATAATTATCTATTCAAATTGTATGTAAAAATATGTATATAATTATGAATGAATATTTATGGTGGGATAACATGAAAAAGGATATTGATGAGTTTTTATCTCGATACTTGGTGTGTTTATAAGTTAAGGAAGAGATACATAAGTCTATGGGGATGTTACAACCATTAACCATACTATAATAGAAATGGGAAAACATTACCATTGATTTTATCGATGGACTCCCCAAAAAATATAAATGGAACAATGGTATTTGGTTTTTGGTTGATCACCTTAGAAAATAAACACATTTTATTTCTATTAGAGAATATTTCTATCTTGATTATCTTACTCAGTTATACATTAAGGAATTTGTGAGATTTTACATAATACCACTCTCAATCGTATCAGACCAGGATATGAGTTTCACCTTGAAGTTAAGGAGAATACTTGAGAAGGATATGGATATAGAGTTAAGTTTTATTAATGATTATAATTCACACATATATGGTCATTGAAGTAGAACCATTCAAACTCTAGAATACATTTTTATATCCTTCTCTATGGATTTCAAAGGTGGTTGAAATCAATATCTACCTTTGGTTGAATTTTCTTACAACAATATATTTCACTAGATAATTCATATGAAACCTTATGAAGACCTATATAGAAGGAAGTTCATAATTCCAATATTTTGGGATGATTTTAGAGAAATAATTCTATTGGGAGATGATCTTTTTGAGGAAATGATAGAGAAGGTTAGATCCATTAAAAACACATATGGGAAACTCAAAGTAAAAAAAATTAGGCTGAAATATCTAAAAGGATTGATAGTATGAATTTGGTGAAAATGTGTTTTTATGAATATAGCCTTGGAATAAAGTTACAATATTTCTAAAAAAGAAATTTTGAACCCCAGATATATCTTTCTCTTTAAAATTATTGACCATATTGGGATTATATCTTGTTGTTTTTCATTTACACTGAACCTCTCATATGTTTAGGACATGCTCCATATATCTCTCCTGAAGAAGTATATTACCAATACTTAATATTTATTGAAATTATAGTTCATACTAGTAGGGCAAGATATGTCTTATGAGGAATAACTGGTGGAGATTATGGATCATAGAGAGAAATTGCTATGAAATAAGAAGACACATTTGGTTAATGTTTTATAGAAGAATCATAAACTTTAGGAAGCTATCTCAGAAGATGAGGATGGTATGAGGTACAAAAATCCTCATTTATTTTTATAATAATGATGAAATTTATAAGGAGAAACTCTCATAAGGGGGTAGAATGTAACAACCTAAGATTTTATGATAATCTTCTCTTTAAATAAATTTCATTGATAGATAAATTTAAATGAAAAAGAGAGTTTAAAAAAAATGAAAACCTATTGAAATATTATTAAGTTAAAATTGTATCATTTTTTAATTCATAATATAAATATTATATTAGGTTTAAATTCGGGTTTTTTTTGAAATGATTCATTTTTTCAGTGAATAGTAAAAAAATTATGATTTTTGTAGAACCCTCATTTATTTTAATTGAAAAAGCCCCATAATTATTTTAATTTAATCCTAAATTAACATAATAATCCTTATTAATAAAAAATATAACTAATTAAATTTGAATCATAATTATACTATCTTTTGGTATAAGTTCATTTTTGGACTTAAAAATGCATTTGTCTAGAAAAACTATTTTTTATGGCATTTGGAATTTTTTTATCATAAATTAATTTATGCCACTTAAATTAATTTAATTTTATAAAATGGATTCCATATTTTTAATCTATAGGTACAAATTTGGTATATAGTTCCTTTTATTTTTGGTCATTATGAATAGCGACCTTGGTGGATATTTGTCACCACTATATGAGTAAAATAGGTAAAACATGGTTAAAACATATGGATAACGCTTTAAAATTTATGTAAAAGTTTTATTTATCATATTTTATGAATTTATTTAAGATATATCCATCCATGTTTAAAAATATCACCACTTGGTGCTATTTTAATTTGATATCACCCTTTATTTTACTTTAAGAAAAGAATAAAAATAAAATGTCATACTCTTGACTTTAATATCTATAATATTATTTCATAATGATATTAAGTGGTTATGTTCATTTTTAAATTTTAATTAGAAATATTACCTAATTTTTTTTATCATTGAAAATTATTTTTAATTATTAGTGATTGAAAAATTACCTTGGCTGCTTACGCAACCTTGACACATTATTTATTCAATTAATAGGAAAACAAAATAAATTATTCTAAAAATATTTAAAGTAATAAAATTTGGAGAAATTATTATGATACATGAATTTTATTAATTAATATATCATATTAGGGATATGTGAAAGGATTATATTCAGATTACATATTTTTCTTAGTGTCTTTATTGTCAAATTAAATGAATAGTGTCAAAAAGACATTATTGATATTTTATAAAAACACTACTTAATTAAATTATTTAAAAATCATAAAAAGATTTATATAAGGATAGATAGAAAATATTTGTTCTAAAATATAATTAATTTGACATTTATGAGACAATTTTCACCTTATAATTGAAATTATAACCCTTTAATATTTTTAAATTCATTACCACATTTAAAGATAAAATTGGTTAACCAATGGGTTAATCTAAAGATAAGGTTTAAAATGATATCTAATCCTATACAAATTTGATAAGATGAATATAATAAGACCATATAATAATTATATTCTAATATATTCCATTTTTAACCATTTTACATTAGTTAGGAACATATTATATTATAATATTTCATGATTTTCAAAAAGTTCCCCTTTCCTCACCTATAAAAGGAAACATATTATCTCTTTTCTTTACACCACATTGAGCCATATTTATTGACCAAAACCTATTTAATTATCTTCTAGACATCCCTATATACGAATTAGAGGTTCTTTAATTCTTAAAATACTATTACAAGGATCCTTAAGAATGGATCTAAAGGAAGTCTATCGAAGAAGAGGATGTTAAAAGCACTTATGAGGAAAGTTGAACTAGTGGTAAGGGATTTCATCTCAATTTACACTCCATTGAGACAAATTTGTTATTATGAAACTATTTATTTTTATATGGTGTGTATATTTCAAATTTTATGCATTTAACATTAATATCTATCTATTTATGATATTTAATTTTCAATTCAAATTTACTCTTTCAAGGGGTTATAGTTTAAAAGTTACCAAAGTGGTAAAAATTAATTTTACAATATCATTTTTAGGATTGATATTATTTTAATTAAAGGAATATTTTAATACATCCATCATAAAATAAAACTAATTTCTTATCCTTTTTATATTTAATGAGTTTACATGTTTTCTTCCAACTTCTCCACTATTTGGAACTTAAATCAAGTAATAATATGTTTTAAAGAAATACGATCTTATTTCTAATTTGATTGGGTATATTTTGGTTGAAAGTCAATATTTTTCAAAATTAATTAATGAAATTACTTTTAATTTTCTGAAATGATTTATTAAAGACATTATATGTTATCATTGACTTTTTTCATGTTTTTAATGTAATTTTTTAATGTTTTTGAAAAGGGTCATTTTTAACTTTATTTAAAAAATAAAAAATGAATTTTTATTTTTTAATGTATATGAAATTAATAGATTTTCCCACCACCATATCCATTTTATTCTATTTATATAAAAAAAATTTAGTTTTTTTATTTTATTCCCTTGATTATTTATATATATATATATATGTATTTTTTCCTCAAATTCGGCACGATGTTTGGGTATCGTAGAACCACAAAATTAATATATTAAAAATATTTATATAAATTTAAGCATGTGATCACATATTTTTAGAATAAATGGTTTTCTCATTGATTGGGTCCTTGTATGGGAAATCTAATATTTTGGTTGTTTGCATAATGTAGGGTTTACCCTAGGCGTGATATAATGTTGGTTGGTGTCGAATTTCTGGTTGAGGGAAACTATTGGTGGGTGTATTAGAAAAATTAAATGATTTATTTATTTAATTAATTTAATGACTTAAAACCTAGTTATCCTATATAAATACATTATTATGATGAATTTCCATTTTTAACAGTATAACATTGGGATATTAGAGGATCCAAGGGGGAGATTCATTGATGAATGACAATAGATCATGGAGTAGAGATCATTATTCAAAGGATTTGTCTTCACTAACTAAGTTATCATATCTCACTATGTACATTGGCATTGAACCATTACTCATCAGTGATTGAGCTAGACTTGAGGTAGAGAGCCTTATTTCTGAGACTTCTTCTATTATTTAAATTTATAATCATGTATTTAAATATATTTTTCTTTTCTAGTGATTTTAATTATTTTCATGAACCTGAATATATATTTAATTGTTTAAACCCTAATTTCACATTGGTTTTTATATTATGTAATCATTGGATACAATTAAAAAATTTAAAATTGGGATTTCAATTCATCATTATTAATTCCCCCCGTTTTTCTTTGTATTCTTCACCATTGAACCAAGATGCCATGGTTTGGAATTTCTTAGCCAGATTCAAGTGGAATTAAACCCTTATATTTTTGGAAGATACATGAATGAGTAGGATATTAGAGTTTTGTGATTGGATTGTGATGTGATGTGGGTGTTGGAAACAAGGACCAAAGACTAGATTGAGGGTCTTCATCCATGTTTGAGGTGAAATGGTGGAGCAGTGTAATAGGATTGGTACGTTCATGGTTCAGGTAGATAGAATCTATAGTAAATAGGAATTAACATGTACTCAAACACAATCATGGTACTTGCACACAAATAGTGTACACATACATGACCTGAGTACACAATATTAGGTCAAAGTACACGGTCATGGGCCAAGAGGACATAGGCATACCCTGGGAATCGAAGAAATATTATGTAGTATATGTACATATTTTGTAGTTAAACATGTCTATCCAAGACATTTGTAGGTGAGGACACACCTAGGTTTCCATGAGAGGTCACACACCATGTGACCCTAGGTATACACTACGTACCTTCCTAAAAAACTTCCACATTGTGTATCTCCTTTTCGGGACTTGTATTTTGGATTTCAAGTTTCCTATCCTAGTTTTCCATGTAGAACATGTTGGAAGTGTTTGTTTTGGTATCAAAGATATGAGACTAGGTGTTATGAGAGTGAAACTCCCATCAGCGATGCTTGGTCAAGGGTAGTGATCAAGTTTGTTCATTAGAGATATGATGGCATTATTAATCCCTTTTTTACTTGGTCACTAGTACTCTACAATATTTACATAAGTAGAGTCAGTACCCCCATACTATATAAAGGCATGAATCCCTTATCTATGGAGTAGGTACTCCTCCATCATATAGCTCAGTGGGGAGTGTTTCCTCTATGGGATATGGTGATCCCTTGGTTGTGGAACATAGTAGAAAGGAGGGGGCCCCACCACTCATATTCTTGTGTATTTACACATGGTTATGGTAATTAGAGATGGACCTTTAGAGCTGTAGGATGAATCATTATTCTTAGGTAGGTTATGAAGATAAATATCCCTTTTTTGGGTTTCTTTATGATCATATTTGTTGTGTTTCATTTTCACCCTATTTATTTTGGGTTGAGATGAATGTTTTATATTTATATTTCCCCCTTATTGGTTCATAAGAAATCCTACTGGGTATGTATATACTCACCTCTACTTGGGATTTTCTACACATTATGTTCTTTATGCAGATGATAGATAGTTCAACAGTGACCTTGGTGGAATAGATTCTAGAGGAGAATAATTTTAACTAGAGTATATGAATGTGCTTGGTGGTTGGACTAGAGATTGTGAGATGGGATCTATTCAGCCTCCCTTTGAATAACAATTTTTAGGTTGGGAACTCATTTATGTTTTTGAACATATTTTCCCCTTCATACTTTATTCCACATTGTTGTACTTTGATGCTTTCCTAGAGGCTATTTCACGCATGGTTTACACTCTAGATGTTTAATATTATGTTACATATCTATAATATTTCATGGATTTGGTTGGGTTCATGTATATAGGTACTTAGGATAAGCCATCCTATTTCAGTATTTCCTACTTGGTGCTTCTCTCCAGCCCCTAACCTATTAGAGGCGGGTTGGGGCGTGTCACTCAACTTACTGCTAACCAAGTAGGCTCTTGTGGGTTGGAACATGAAATTATATTCTTCTATAAGTTTTCAATGGTTTTAAAAATAAAACTATTTAATGAAAGCTTAATTTAATGGTTCACTTGCATTTTCTTTATTTCTTCAAAGGACATGATTTTATTAAAAAACTTATATTTCTCATGAATTGATAATATAATTTTATCACTTATTTATTTTGTGGTCAATAACTTTCTCTTAAAACATTCAATTTTTTATATTCATTTTTAATTGGACATTAAATTTATCATAACCATTCATATATTTTTTGTTTTGTTTATATAATTTTTTCCTAAACTGTATACCATTTTTATATATGATATTTTTCTATGAAAGTTATTTTACTAACTGGAGAGGTTTTGATATTTAATATCCTTTACATAATATGGATATTTATTAATAAAAAATATTATTTATGAATTTTAATTGATCATTCAATATATGATGAGTGTAATGGAAATGAAGTGACAGGTGATGCCTAGTTATAGATAGCCCCTTGATGCATCAAAATGTCTCATGAGACAAATAATTTGCCCAAAATTATTTATTGGGTTTTTGGTATATACCTACCCATTAATTAAACTATATTGGTGCAAGGACTTGATTCTAAATATATCATGATGATTGAGATCATGATGTCTAATATTAACCATATCCTTAATTTATAACTCATCTATTATTATCCATGATATTACTGCATCAATATTATTCATGGATGTATTTCATATTCAAGTTATTGATTAAATGGAATTTTTTTTCAATTATTTACCTTTCCATAATTATTATACCTTTTTTTACTAATTATATATTCTATTGTATGTAAATATTACCAAGAATATGAGCTTAGAATTTATTTTTTTTTTCATTTCCATTGGAAATGAAGAAGTATATTATGATAAATATCAAGGTCTCTAGAATGTTTCAAATTCTCTATATTTTAAATTTCCAATGTAATATTGGAATCATGTATGTATCTGGTTCTTTAATAATGTTAAACTGATAAATAATTCATTATTATATCACATGTATATTATTCCAATGTAATAAAGTAGATAATGGCTCTGGGTTACTAGAGTTGGGGTTTCTACAATTTATCCCTATGTGCCTTAGGATCTCCAGACACCTAGATTCCAGTATAAGTGTAGGAATATAATGTTATATTATTTGAAGATGTTTTAGGATTACTAACACATTATGATATCATCTTATATATATAATTTCACCCCATGATCAATCAAATATCATATACATAAAATTAGATATCCCCTACCGAGCTCTGAGAGTTAAGAGTTCTGTTTGAGGATCTTCTAGAGAAGGGATTCAATAGACCTAGTGTGTCCCCTCTCAGAAGATTAAATGTTATTTTATAAGAATTTAGATGAGATATTGAGGATATATTCGGATTATAATCATAAAAATCAAGTGATTATAAACAACAATTATCTTATTCCAAGTATTGATATCCTCTTCAACCATATGAAAGGTATGCGATGGTTATCAATGAATAACCTCAGGTTCCACTACCAGAAATTTTAGTTTCACAAGGAGGAAATTATAAAGATTACATTCTAATATTATTGTGAGAATTATGAGTTCTTAGTGATTCCGTTTATTGTGATGAATGAACTTACTATCATAATGTTACTTCTGAATCATATCTTCCTTCCTTTTTTGGATTGGTTTGAGGTTGCATTTATCGGTGACATCCTCATTTTTTTTATCTGAGGAGGAGAACACAGAGAACTTGAGAATGATCAAGGAATTACTCTAGTAGAACCAGTGATATGGTAATCTCTTGAATTTTTATTTTTTGGATTATAGAAATTTAATTTTTAGGGCAAGTCATCTCTTAACATGGTGTAACAGTAGACCCAAAAAAGGCAGAGGTAGTGCTAGTTTAGGACCCACAAAAGAATGTATCAAAGGCGTATAGTTTTTTTTTGGTTTGGTTCGGTACTATATAATGTTTGGGACATAATTTTATATGATTATTCCCAATTTTACTACCTTTATATATAAAGGGATGTTTCTCACTTGGAATGAATAGTGTTAGAAATCCTTTGAGGACCCGAGGTAGTGGTTGACTAGTGCTCCTATTTTGAGACTACTAGAAGAATGTGTTGAGTATGTAGTGTTCTGTGATTATTATGGTGATAGGATTAGGTGTATATTTATATTGAATTAAATGGTAATTTTTTATAGTTCTAGGCAGTTGAGACCCCATAAGAAAAATTACACAACCGACAACTTGGAGTTGGAAAGAGTACACATAACCTTGAATATGTGGATGCATTATCTTATGGGTGAATGATTCATAGTTTATTAAAAAAATAGAGTATTAGGTATATATTTTTTTAGAGATATATCTAAAGTTCCTAGATGAATAATACTTATAGATAGTCTTTACTTCATGAAAGGGAAATGTGGTATCATATTCCCTTAGTAGTAAATCATTTTTGTAGAGAGAGACACCATTTGGAGACATTGATTTTGAAGTAATACACAACCAAATATCCATATAATACACAATAGATGGGTTTTATGAAGGTGAAGAACATGTATTCATTTTCCAAGGACAGATAGTATTTCCTATCATGTTACATGGATAGGTGCTAAGAGAGTTTCATACCCCCCTTGGAGGTACATCCTAAAGTGTGGAATATATACCTAGGCCTTTAGTGGTAGTTTTGGTGGGAAGGTATGAGGCCAAGTGTTGATGAGTTTTTTTCCTTATTCCACACCTATCAATAGGTGAATGAAGAGAATCAAGTTCCAGTAGGTTTGTATAAATCTCTTGATATCCAATAGTTTAAGTGGGATAGAATATTGATATATTTTTTGATAGGGTTTACATATATAGTGAGAGGTTGTGACTCTATTAGGGTGATATTTGATCTACTTAAAAATTCAATTCACTTCCTTAATATATGGAAGAAGAGTTCGGTAGAGAGTTTGGGATTCCTTCATATATGGGAGATCATTCAATTTCATGGGGTACCGTCAAAAGTTTTCCTTGACCTTGATGCTCAATTCATGTCACGATTGTGGAGATATTTATAGGAGAACTTTAGGACCCAATTGTGGATGATCATGACTCTCCACCCCCTTATAGATGTCTATAATTAATGAAATATTTAGGTTTTGTAAGACATGATAAGAGACTATGTGTTGGACTTCAGTTAGATATGGGAGGATCACTTAAAATTAATGGGGTTCACATAAAATAGTAGCTATCACTCCATTATTGTTATGGCACCATTAAAGGCTCTGTATGGTAGAATATATATGTCAAACTTAGTTGGAAGGAAATTATAAATTCTTCACTTATGGGATTGGAGTTGGTGCAGACGATGATAGAGAAAGTTCAGGTGATCTAGGAGTGAATGAAAACTACTTAGAGTCGATAAAAATCTTATATAGACGAACATCGTAGGCCCTTAGAGTTTGAGGATGTACACCATGTGTTCCTGAGAGTTTCTCTATGATGTGGTTTATAGAGGTTTGGCTAGGATATCAGGAAACCCACAAGGTTCATCAAACAATTACATATTCTATGTAGGGTTTATAGTGTTTCCCACTTATTGGCTTTCCCCTATAGCTATACTAACTGGATAATGTCTTCCATGAGTCCTAGATGAGGAGATACATGCACGACCCATCACACATTATTGATTGGGGTGAGCTAGAAATAAAGGGTGGATCCACCTTTTCAGAGTACTCAATGGTGATCAAGGATTGAAAGGAGAGGTTCTATAATGGGTGAGCCATTCCTTTGGGGAGAGTACTTTGATATCATGGGAACCTATATGAACGATTAAGGAGTGTGAGATCCAGATGAAGACATTGTACCCTCATATTTTTATTCAGGTTATAATTTATAGGTTTAAAAGACTTAAAGGAGTGGCGAATGTAATGAATCTAGTTTTTGAGTTTTCACCCTATAGATATTCAATATATTATTCTAGTATTTTCATTAGAGTAGGCATGATATTACAAGTGTCATAGGACCTCAAAATTGATATACTCAAAATATTAAATATATTAAAATGTAAATGCATATGTTTTTATAATTAAAGTCTTTATTCTTGAATAGAGCCTCATGTGGGGAAATTAAGACTATTTTTGAGTTTGGAATGTGGGTTTTACCCTAAGTGTGACATAAGGCTCATTCAAATCAGACCCCGAGTAGATGTTTAGTCATGGGAGGATTTTAGATGAATTAAATTAATTAAAAAAATAATTAATTAAATTGTCTAATTAGGAATTCTGACCTAGAAGAAACCTATTGAATCACTTCTATGGAAATTATCCAGGGTTAGCTGCATAACCCTGGATATTGAGATATCCACAATGGGGAGATAATTAATCGAATAAACATGGAAATTCATGGATCTATGACTAGATAAAATGGATTTCATCATTGGAATCAATTAACAACCATTCCACATCAGTAATTGACCCATTGTAAATTTTGAGATTTTTATTTATGAATTCCTTCCATGTTATTATTATTTTATGCATTTATTGAAAATATTAATATTGTTTCTTCATTGAATCCCCAATTTTTTCCTTTTGACATGACTCTATTGATTCATTATTTTCTTTTGACCCAATAATTTATTCATTGACACTGTTTTTCATCATCTTTTCTTTATTTTTGTGATAATGTTCAGTGGATGGGATAACTATATCAACTAATGAAATTACCATGGTTTATTTTTCCATTTTACCTCTTATTCTTCATGTGATCATCATTTCCCTATGGTAGGATGATGATTCAACTACCCATCTGGTTCAAATCATGATTGAACCTCAGATCTATATTGGTTTTTTTGAACCTTAATGAAGATGAGGATTTATGAGAGTGATTATGGATCATGAGTAGAAGAATGGGGACCAGACCACCCAGGTGGTAATGAGAGTCATGATGAAGGTTTTTTGGGGTGATATAAATGCATCTTTCAAGTGATTAGTGGAAATAATCTAGCCACTAGTATGGAATCAACACATATCAACATGTTGGATAAAGATCCTGATGATATGGATGGTGGATTTGATGGATGAGGTGAAGATTTGGGAAGAAGATAAATTTCTATAAAATTATCTATTACATTTCATGTGTTCTGGTGGAACACACTTTATATAGTCCACATTGTTGGGCGGAGAAAGAAGGGAGTGATGGCAAGAGGGGGGGGGGGGGGGGGTGAATTGCCTTTTAAAAATTAATTAACAAATTAAAATCAAAGTGAAAAGTGCAGAGGAAATAAGGAGGCAAGACACAAGAATTGATAACGGAGTTCGGCCAAAAACCCGGCCTACGTCTCTGCTCCCAACTCAACCGTTGAGAGATTCTACCGCTTGCTTTTTAATGGTTTTAGCAAGAAACCCACTAGACTTTAAGGTGAGTCTAGAACCTATTACAGCTTGCTTTTATATGGTTATGCAAGAACCCACTTGCTTTTAATGGTTTAGCAAGAACCCACTAGCCTTCTTACAGGCGAAGGCTAGCTCACCTATGTCACAAGCCTTTTAAAGGAAAGGCTTGTCCAACCTCTTCACACCTTGAAGGTGGTGTGAGAACCCAAAGAAAGGGAGATGAAATAAGTGGGGGGTTTGTAGGCACAAACCCAAATTGAAGCTCAAAATAAATAAAACAAGAAAAACCGTATTTGGAGAAGCCTTGGGTGCCAATGGATGATTGGAGTTGAAGACGTGCACTCCCAAGCTTCTTTGGTGATGCTCCTTGGATGTGGAATTGAGTTGGAGCGATTGGGGTTCCTTGGAGGAAGTCCGCCAGAGGTTCGCCAAATGATGTAAAAATGTCCCGTGGGCTACAAAATGCTTAATTATGGTCCGGCACTTGTTCCGGGGCTTCAAGGTCCTTTATTTATAGAGGGGGAACCCTCAAATGGCCTTAGGGAGGCTTCGGAGCCGTTGGAGAGGTCTTCGGAGCCGTTGGGAGGCAAGTGGACAGGCTGGTCAAAAGCCCAACGGCTAGTTTGACTGGCTCCACCGGCTGACCGGTGTAGAGCCACCGGTTGGCCGGTACGTGCAAAAAGGAGGAGGGCTCGGGCTCAGGCTCCACCGGCTGGCCGGTGAGGAGGCCACCGGCTGGCCGGTGCTGAGGCAGTAGCAACCACTATTCATCTGGGTGCCACCGGCTGGCCGGTGCTGAGGCCACCGGTTGGCCGGTGCTGAGGCAGTGGCTCAGCCCTCTGTTCTGGGTGCCACCGGCTGGCCGCTGGTGTGACACCGGTTGGCCGGTGGTCTGGACAGAGGAATGCCTCTTGTCCAGTCCTCCATCGGCTGGCCGGTGGTCTTCCATCGGTTGGCCGGTAGACTGATTTTCAGTCCACTTTTGTTCCTTTGCCACTTCAGCTTGCTTGGCCCAATTCCTTGGTAACCTGAAATGATTCATATCATCCAAAAACACTTGAAAGAGGATTAGATAAATAAGAGAGTGATTGTGATAATGAAAATAAAACCTTGAGGGGTACGAGAGGTACAACACACATATTGTAGTGACTTGGGTTTACAACTAAGATAAATATCACACATCAATGTGATAGGCCCACATTCCAGTAAATCTAACTAAATAACTGATCCATGTATAAGGGTATATGGTCAGGACATTGGGTGGTCCCACATGTTGTTTCCCTTAAAAACATTCCATGTACATTACCTCTTATACATAATGTGGGGCTGCAGGAAATGACACTGCTTTGACTTTGGAGTATACCCCATATACCTCAAAAAGAAACACTATATACTTTCTACAGTATTTTTTACCTCCCATATCTCATTATTTGACCTTATATTAAGACCCCATGAGTATTCCTTCTAGATTAGGATTCCATATAGGATGTGATGATGGAATTTATTTCAATTTTTGAGATATAACATGAGGTGAAATTAATAGTTCACTTCTTCTATAATGGTTCAACAATGTTGATACATGAGCATGATCTTTAGCGAAACAACAATGTTGATACTCTCCTAGAAGAACATATATGTCAAGGCATGGGTCCCCTAAATTCTTGGTAGATATAAGGTTGGTATCCCACCATAACCACTTAGGGTGTGGGCCTCTTATATGTGATGTTAGTACCCACTCATATGAGCTCCGATGAGGTGTGGGTCCTCCATTAGGGTGGGCACCCTGTTGAATGTAATGTTCCATAGATGAGGAATGGGTTCCCTATTACAGTTTTAGAATGGTTACAATGGGATATTGGTATTGTGAAAACACTGGAACTTGAAGTTGCATATAGACTCATCATTCTCTATTGGCTGTGAAGATCAAGATTTATAACTTTATCTTTGACTCAGTTTCCTTTATAATAATATTTCTTTATTGGTATTCTTCTTCCTTATTTTTCTTTTGGGTTGAGCTGACTAATTATTTATACATCCTCTATTTGGTTTTTAGGGTGTCTTACTGGGTATGTATATACTCATCCCTATGTGATATTTTTTCCACATGTGTCGTTTCTTTTGTAGACAATATATTATTAGATGATAACCATATTGGGCATAGTGTTGATGGTTCTTAGCATTACCGGGTGATGTTTTTTTAGGTGGTGGTCAAATTCAGTGTTGATGAGATGGACTATTTCCCCTCATATGTTATTAGTTTGGAACTACCTTTATTTCTAATTGGGTGTGTATTTCCCCCTTCATACATTAGATATATTTATTTTTTTCACTTTGATTATTATTAGAGGTTTTTAAATGAATTTTCTTCTTCTTTGGTTAGTATACTTTTATCTACCCTATATGTCTGTGATGTACATGAAGGTATGCATGTGTATAGGTTCATTTGGTCAAGGACTCACATTTTTATGATATGACTTCTCAGCAATAGTCTCTATCCCCTAACCTATTAGTGGTAGGATTGGGGTGTCATGATCGGCTTACCACTATTCCAGGTGGGGCCTCGGTGGGTCAGGTCATGACACTAAATGTGAATATTAATAAAGGAATTAAAGAACAAATACAATTCATGGTTTTTTGTTTATGTTTTAATGAACATGAGTATTTCAGTAATATGTCACCAAAAAAATGGTTTCAAAAGGGATCCAAAACCCAACATAACATAGACCCGAGGATAATGTATATTCTTTCATAATAATAGAAACAATATTATAGGCTTTATGTAATGTGGTGATAAGTAGTATCATCATACACTAAAAGCTATAAAATACACTATTTGATTCTAATTCCATAAACTCCTATTATTTCATCAAAATTTTTAAGAATATAAAATAAAATTCTAAATTATAGATTATAGTTATTAGTTGTATCTAGTGAGGATATTAATAAAGTGTATAAAAAGTTTCTCTTTTTTTGGGTACAAACATTCCACAAATATTATTGTTATACCAATGGTGGATTTCAATGTATCATTGAGAATGGATTCAATATCAAGGTACAATGATAAAATAAATTTTATAAATTAATTAATTTCATTCTTTTCCTATAGAACTAATTTGAAGTTATTTTCAAGGTTTTAATATGAATACATGAGTTTTGTTGAGAATCCCCCAATGTGGAATACTTGATGAAATGTTTTGTCAAGGAATGTGAAATAAGTGAAAATATGGATATAGTAGATATACCCATTATCCATGAATAAAACAATATGTTCCTATAAAACTTACTTGGTTCTATTCTAAAATAATAGACTTGGAAGCATCTTATAGACAAAAAAGGAGTTACTTACAAATTAATATTGAACCATTTACTATCACCTAATAAATGAGAACAAGGTGTCATGCATGCTAAGTAGATGGAAACTTTTTTTCATTTTAATGATGATAATTGATAGAGACTCCTTGATTAATTATCTATTTTTTATAGAAATCACAATGGAAAATAAGAAATCAATTCTAAATCAGATGATTTTTTGACTAATGTTACTAGATAAAATCAAGGAATCCCAATGAGATTACCCACTACAAGAAATATGATAGGAGAAATTATACCCAACAATTTCCCTAATTTAAACATCGACCAAGACTGTGTGTTAAGGTATAACAAAAGGTTATGCATATCATCTATACTAGAGTTAAAGAATGAATTATTGGATGAAGAAAAAAACATAAATTTCACTATTCATTCTAGGAAAACAAAAATGAATTATGATTTTAGAGAACATTATTAGTGGGATAACATGAATATAAATATTTTTAAATATATAAAAATGTGTTTATTGGAAAATAAATTGAAGAAAAATGGAAAATACCAAAAGAAGTGATGTGGAAATTATTTGTATTTTTATAGAAGTGGGATGAATGCAATATGAATTTTTCTTATCATCCTTATGAAAATTTAGAAATGAAATAATGTTATATAACTTATTTTTGATTGATTGAATAAGTTTATTATTTTTTTAGAAATATGATAGAATTGTGTTAGGTATGGAACTATCAAGACTGAAATCACCCACCTGAACTTCAAGAACAGAAAAAAAGTATGAAATCATGAAATAATGTAAGAGAAATGAGAATAAAATGCATCCAATCCACTATACATAATCAATAACACTCAAAAAAACTAAAAAGGATTAATAATTGAAAAAATAAAAGAACTAAAAGAAATACAACGAGAGATTATGTATTTCAAACTTAGTCCACCTCTATTGAAGAATACTAATACTTTCAATATACTAATACAAAAAGAAATATTATAGTTATAAATTATATTACAAATGTCCCCACCCCACCGATTTATAATGTGACCCAACTAGTTAACCATGTTTCATCACCTTCCAAAAGTTTTAGGCAACCATTGCTTCAATCATTGCCACTAACTAAATTTAACCACCAAAAAATGGCTCATTCAATGAATAGTGCTTTAGATTCTTACACAAACCACTAAAAAATCTAATGTTACCTTTGAATAACACTAAGAAACCTTACACAATTAATTTAGAGTTTTTCCTACATCAGTCTACTTCTACACTCCCATCATTCATATATGGCCACTTTCTACCTTGTCATGGAACATGAACATCTAGACCATGCCTACCTCCACTGATCTTACACTACCAAAAGAATCCTCCAAGATCAATACACAATTTCTATATTCTCTCATTATAGAATAAATGAATTATAACATGAATTAATTATTCTAAAATATTAACAATCTCCAACTTAAATATTTCTTTCAAGGATTAAAGGCAACCCCAAACACTTAGGAAAATTTTGTTCACATTATCTTTCATAGTAGAAGGCATTGTCTCCATTTCTTCTATCTATAACCAAAGTCCCATTAAGGCACAAATATTCCTCACATTTTCCACATATAATAACTTGGTCAATATATCATATAGAATATAACTTCCACTGATATTTCATTATTCCAACACTCTATCCTCAAGTATCTTCTGGATGAAGTGATACTCTAACCGAGTGTATTTTAACCATAAATGAAACACCGAAATTCTTTTATAGATAGATTATGTTCAAACTATCATAGAATAAGAAATCACTTCTTTGAATCCCGAATTATTCTAAAAAACACTTCAACAAGATAAATTATTTCTCTACTTCCATTATAGACACATACTATTCTTTCAAAGTTGAAAGTATAGCCATTTTCTATAGTCTTGAAATATTAATTATGCTTGTCCTAGAATTGAACACAAAATCCTTGGCACTATTCTACGCATCCACATCCCCTCAAATGTCTACATCAATGTACCCCTACAATGGATAATCTATTTTGAAACAAAATACTATATCATGTGAATCAATGAGATATCAGAGAGTCCACTTCACATCTTCCTAGTGATCTTTTACTACATTCTCTATATACCAAGTGATAAATCCAATTATGTGATAAATATTCAACCTTATATGAACCATCACATATAATAATATTTTAATCATTGATTTTTATGGAAATTTCATCATGTATATAGCCTAATATTTCATTTTAAGTGTTTTATCATTAGATAAAATAAAGTTTTTGACCAATGGGGTTACCAAAGGTTTACGACCTATCATTATAAATATTTTAATCACCTTATAGATGTATTACTTTTGATAAATAACCAATGATATGGCCATACCATCTCTCTCAATCCACATATCAAAAATCTAATTTGATTAATTTGGATCTTTCATCTCCAAACTTATAGATAAGTTATCTTTTGAAACCTTTATCTAATCAATGTCTAGAACTTTTGGGAGAATATCATATACTTATTATAGAATGATGAAACAAGTTAAATCATTTTACACATTCACAAATACTAAGGAAAAACCCCTTCTCACCTATAAAGTCATCAAAACATCTGGTTCCACTACTATAGTTATTAATTCAAGCCATAAAGGTTATATTTCATCTTAAAAACCACCTATGTATTCTATTTATCAATAAAACCCTCAATCTAATTCATAAAGTTCCCCTCCTCCAAATCACTATTAAGAAAATCTATTTTTACATATGATTATTCAAGATATAAACCTTTTAAATAAGAAATACTTTAAAATAACTATATAGTCATATTCTTGACAACATGACACATTTTTAAGATAAATATATCATTTAATTATATTTAAAACCCTAAAAAATTATCCTAAACATGAATTTTTTTATCCATATTCTTCCTCCTTCAACTGGTATACCCATTTATTCTATAAAAAGTTCTTTCATTATGGTAATTCCATTAGCTCTGAGGTTTTATTTACATGTAATGAATATATTTACTATTTTAAAGAAAGATCCTACTTTCCAGAATCAATTAGACTTATTTGTTCTTACATGATATTGGGATCATCTCAATCCATTAGAATAAAAACTATATATATCAGTTCTAAACATTAGAAGTGTTCATTTGTTATTGGTAGACCTGTACAATTCAACTTATAGTTATTCTCTTTAGAGGATTTTATTTATTTATTTTTACCTTCTATAACTCTCCCTTGATCTTGTATTGTCCATGAAAATTATGGTACATCCATCCTAAATGGTTCTTATGGACTTTTTTATTATTATTTAAATTTACATAATAATTAAAACTTCCATATTTATATTTTTATAAACTTGTACATACTCATTTGAATCATTATTCTCATACTCATTTTCCAAAAAGTTATGATCCTTCTATAGGATCTTCCCACAGAAGAGAAAATTTTAAATTATAATGATATTTCATTTTTAATTTTTATAATTTCAAAATCCAAAGTTTCTATCCAGATACCCTTTAAAGAAACATGCTTTGAATTTTTCTTTAATATTTTCCCTTTCCTTGGAATAAACCTAGATATAAGTGAGACTTATAAAAACATACAGATGAGACACAAAAATGGTTCTTCCAAACCACATCTATTCTAAAATATCCTACCCCATAGGTGTAAAAGGACTTATATTAATGAGATAATTAGAATAATTGATGGATTCAACCAAAAAATCTTTTGGGAACCCTACATCCAATATCATGCTATGATATTTCTCATTTAGTGTTTGATTTATCTTCCCATATGTACTATTTTTTTCTGGTGTCCTAGGTATAGTCTTCTCAAAACTAATTCATTTTCTATAAAAAAACAATCATAATTCCCTACCACCGTACAAACCTATTTTTTTCCTTATTCACATAAATATATTTATGTCCCCTTTATCCATATTGTATCTCTATAAAAGAAATACTCTGAATACCTTATATTTATACTTAGGTAAGTATACCCATACTTTCCATGTTGAATCACATATGAAGGTAACATAATACAAAATACCCCAATGAGAACAAACTAGATTAGCTCTCAAAACATATATATGTATGAGATAAACTTGTGAGATTTAGGTGTCATTTCATTTCTAGAAAATTATGCCTATATTAAATTTTACATAATATAACTATTAATTTTTTTAATCCATGTGACTAAGATTCAATATAAATTTATCCAATAAAATTCATATTCCATTATAACTCATGTTCCCAAGAAAAAAAATCCACAACTCTAGACATTTGGTTGGGGTCATTATTACAGTAATTTATCCATTTTATCTTCTCATCAGATAAAATGTTTTATCTTTAACACCTTAGACACCACCATGGAACCCTGAGTGATCTTCCATACTCTATCTATAAACATTTTACAAAACTAATATTAATACATATATTCAATAGAAATTAAATTCCTTTATAAAATAGATATCATCCAAACTCCATTAAACTATAATAAATTTCCATATTAGATTCTAACTTTTACATTTCCTTTCCCAATAATAACAAAAGACTCATCATCTATAAGAAAAACCTTACAAAATCTTTTTGAAACATAATTGGCCATTCTATATCTCTTGAAAGTAGAATTAAATTATTATTTGGAATCAATACTCAATGATTCAAATGGAGTATTGCCATTGAGTACTAAATTACTATCTCCTTTAGCTATATTATTTGAAAAACTTCATAAATAACCCCTAATAGAATTGAATATGTGATCTCTATAATGCTTCTTCAGATGATTTGTTTCTATAACCAAGGTCAATCCCTCCTTGATATTCATTATATGGGACTAATCACCTTCCCATGTGACAACTAATAATCACATTTTGAACCTTATAGGTTACACCATGAGTCTATGTTTTGATCCCCACATGGGGTGCAGGGAGATTTAATGTATAATATATATATCATATATAAATCCTAAAACCTATAAATTCCATTTTTTAGTGATGGGTAGTGAGCCTCAGTATAAATAGAGCTATGAGTAAGTGATCTAAATAAAATGATATATTTTATAGAGGCATGGTAGGACTTTTATAATGATAATGATAACATAAAAAAAATACAAAGGGGGAGAATGTTGTAACCTAAGGTGTGTTGTGTGTTGTAGTAATTTTCAATCACTTGTTTCATTAGGTAAATAAGTCTTAATGTACTTAGAATATGGATATACTTATTATAATAATATGTACTTGTCTTAGAGAACATACAATGATCTTCTTGGAGAATTTACATGATAAATAAAGCTTTAGTTATAGATTAATTTGATGATGTGATCATGTTTTAGAGTCTTAAGGTATGTATAGATTTTAGAGGTTATAAATGATCTTACTCAGGAATATTAAATTTCCTAAAAGAGGTTTTAGTGGGTTTGAAGATGTTTTTAACAAGTCTAAAATGAATTATGGAAGACCTATATAATACTAAATAGGTATAATGGGAATATGTGAAGGAATAATGTGGTGTAATGTTATATGAGATTAATTCTAAATATTTTAGGATCATGTAAGGATGAAACACATTGATGAAGTCTATGTAAGAAGAGTTTAACAACTTAAGAGATCATGTGTGATTAGTTTATAGATACGTTATAATGGAACATACCAAACCTTATTCACCATGTCATGAAGGTTAGATCGAATCATTATATAGTGTCACTGATAAATATCATGTAATGCATGACCATTTTAGCTGAGATAACTATATAAAAATCTCATGTGAGAGAAATATGTACTGGAGTTGAGGTGTATACACTTTTGAAGAATAAACTACACCTTAAAGTGTTAGAGGAATACTTTTTGAGGTTTTTTTCTCTTTCAACATGTAAAAAAATAGAATAAGTTCGCACTATAAAGGGGGCCCCATGAAAGTTAAGATAAGGCCTCGTTAGCGATTATTATTATCTTACATCATGGTGAGTGGAGTTATGTTGTGGTTCTCTAGTCAAATAAAATTACTGTGTTTTTCACCATGATGTGATTTAAAAAGTATGATTTTAAATGTTTGGTTAGATGTATTGTTGTTATGTATTGATATTTATCATGATGTAAAGATACATTAGTTGGAATTATCTTAGAATTATAAGATGTAGGTTTCACCATGATACTTTAAGTCACACAAAAATTTAGTCATGCTTATATGTTTCCATATTTTAAATATCTGATTTTCGTGATGGAAATTTAGGGTTTTAGTTGGTAGATTTGATTCAAATTTTTATGAGATTATAAGATTTATTTTTCAGAAATAATCACATTTAATTATAAATATTTAATGATAACAACATGGAAAAATTTTATCTATATATAGAAAAGGTATTACAGGAAATTTTGAGTTATAAAGATATGTATCATGAAAAATAATTGTGGTTTCCACTAAATAAAAGATGTGGAGTTGGAATAGAGAGAGTATAGATATTTCCATATCTAGATGAGAGAATATATAGATAGAATATAATATATTTTCAAATTTGGTTTCTTGAGATAATAAGAAGGGAAGATTTTATTTTTGATATATCTAGCCATGTAAAGAATAAAAAAGAAACACAAGTTCCATAACACATTTGGATGCTTAAGGAATTAAAGGCTGGGCATAAACTAGATAATTTTACCATGGGATTATATTTCTTTGGAGATATTGGTAACTCTTTTGATCATGTAGAATACTGAGAGTAAATACTCACAAAAAGAGGATACTCTAATTTGGATTATAAGAATAAGAGTGAAAAAAAGGATTTCAATGGAGAATCAATTCTGGAGTTATGACGTAGGGAGGATTAATTTTATATTATGATTTTAAAGAGGCCCTTATATCTAAAAACTAACATTTCCTTTATTGAATTAGGTTATTGAGTGGAAGAAGATGGAGTGACCCTTTGATCGATTATGCATCTTTTATAAACCATCATATTTATAGAGAGCCTTGGTTTGGAGTGGCCATCAGCTAAGAAATTTATCCATTGAAAGTGATTATTGTTGATTCTGGTACATTGAAACATCTCCAAGTGTATGTTCCTTGGATTATACCTTAGTGATGATCCATATAAAATCCCTATAACCTATTCATGCTTTATATTTCTATTTATGTATTAAATAATCTAGTGTGATTAACGATGAGAATTTGTGAGATTAAATGTGTTACTTATAATAAGGTAATAAGATATGTATGGACTAGGGGACTAAAAGGAAATAATTTTTTTAATAAATGTTCACCTTGAATCAACCCCCTATCAGAATTATTATAGTCAGTTTGGTACCAACAAGTGGTATTAGAGCTAAAAGTTTCTTGCTTGGTGTTCAATCTAATATTTTTATGGATTTTTTGTACACATGGATTTAATAATAAAGCCTCTATTTTTCAGTGGTAATAACATTAATTTTTTTAAATGATATTCTTGTATTCATATAGTCTTGTAGAAAGGAGATAAATTAATACATAAAATGAGATACTAATTTAACTAAGGATAATGAAAGAATTGGTGATACAAGGATAGAGAAGATAATGACTAAATCTTTTCCCAATAAGGTATACAATAGAACCTATCATTGTGTTACTACTTTATATATGTGAAAGTATCTTAAAATTATATATGGAGAAAAATTTAAGTAAAAGAGATGGAATTATAATCCTCAAGAACCGGTGAATATTTCATTATGTTGAAAGGCGTAATTAAAAAGAATAAGAAAAACAAAACTCTTGAGAATATGGACTCTCCAATAAAGGTAAATAAATAACATTCTATTGATAATTTGGGTTTTAAACATTTTGTGGAAGATTTCCATAAATCTAAAAATTTAGATTCCCCTATGGAATTTGGAGAGGATGGTGATTTATTGGAAGTGAAAATTACATTAATTTATCTATCAAGATAATGTTATTGTAGTGATCATGGAAAGATCCAATACAAGCATGATATAGTGGATCAAATAGATATTATTCATGAAATGAATTATGTATTCATGAAATATTCGGATCCAAATAATCAAATATTAAAGAAATAAGAGATTTACTTAAATAGAGACATTATGAAAATGGGTGGAAAGATGAAGGGTCTAAGCGATCTACTTGGACTAAGGTTTGAAATTATGGTTTCCCAATTAATAGAAAAGGATATTATGATCAAAGACCCTTAATTAAATTTAATATCCTTAAAAGGAAAGGATAAATTATGAACCCTTATCAAGGAAACACAAGAAAGTGGAAAGAATGAAAGTTTGAATCTAATATTGGGAAGTATATAGGTCCCAATATTGGAACCCATATCTGATACCAATCTACAGATCCTACCATCCCTATAAACAAGATATTTTATGCTCTGGATCATAACCTCACAACTTTTTTTACATAGGGATCATTGGACATAACTTAAAAGTCTTATTTTAGGGAGGAAGATTTATATTTGATATATATAATATAGATTGCTATTAAATATTAGGTATTAATTTTAAACCACTAAAGTAAAAATAATGGGGAGATCCTTATGTACCCGCATAATTGATTATGATGAAACATCGCTAGCACATCCTTTAATCATATGAATACCTTGGAAAAAAACTTTTTTATATTTTAATGAATATATATTCTTCCATAATTTCATTTTATCCTTCTCCAAAACATCTTCAAACCTAATCACACCACTTCAAAAAATATATTCTTCTTAAGTATGATTATTTTTAACCTCTCATATCCAGATATACCTTTACACTAAAAAACATGATCTTTTATTTAAAAAAATATATCTAATGATTTCTATGTCATGTAACTTCTACAATATTTTCATGTTATTTTATCTAAGAAACCTCATATTGGGGAGGAATTATTTTGAAGGATGCATTGATAAGGCATCAAAATAAGAAACATGTACAAGTGGATCTGTCTCACAATGGAATTGAATCCCATGCTAAATAATATGGATAACTCTAAATCACATATCTAGAATAAATCTTCTATAAGTAGTATCACCCAAACGATAACAACTATGAAGGCTTGAAAAAATTTTGTAAGAAAAGGGGTTTTTCATCAAAACCAACCACATTTATCATCTTTTGGATGTTCAGTAAGTAACCCTCTTTACATATACATTAAAAGTTTTTAACTATTTATTGGAATTAGTATTAAGATTAAGATGGAGATATGATACATGGGGTGTATGTACTGAAAGGGGATGTACTCTTTGAAAGGAGATATATGTAGTAATCGGTGTTAGAGTAAGCATAAATGGCATAAAATATTAATATGAATCCAAATGTTTTTCTGAAAAAATAATTTTGATATCAAATATAATTTAAAATTACATGTTATGATGAATAATAACAATTGTTATAGATCCTCATTTGGAGTTTAAATTGTATCAAATCCCTATCTAATTTTGAATATATACCAAGTTGATGTTAGGGATCAATAAATGATATTTGGACGTATTCTTAATGATATCATTCCTTAAAGATTAATAATGAAAATAGTGTGACATTTTGATGATCTTGATATATTTTATTTTATATGATATGTATAATTTTTTTATCATGTAAACTTATATAAAATAGTAATATATTAATGGACACTTTTATAGGATAATTACATAGTTGATGAATGTTATTGAAAATGTATTTATGAATATTTGAAGATAATATTTTCTGGAGGGAGGGGGAGTTTGTTGAAATTAATTATTTAAAATATAATAGTGATAAAGAAATTATAGTTCCTTATGTTTGTGCCTTATATATCATCAGAGAATAATTTTGAAGTGGTATGAATCACAAAATACATGATTTATGAATTATTAAACTTATGTTTTTTGTAATATTGATTGAGATCACTAGAAAAAATATTGGAATAAGGTAATTGATCAAGTTACATGGTATTTTTGGAAGTAAGTTAGTGACATAGAAAATTTTATAATGTTAACTTTGAATCTTGTTTTCTACACAATGTTCTGAATCATTAGGCTTAGATTATTGGTTAATGAAACATTTCCATGTGGTAAATTCACTTTATAAAATATTCAGGAAAATAAATCTATATGTTGAAGAGTTTTATGTAAATGGAAAACATAACATAGGATTTCCCTAATAGTTGGCTTCATCAAATAAATTGGAAATTAGAAATAACATTATAAGGGACTTGATAAAGCATGTAGTGATATCAATCCTAGAGATAAGCTAAGGAGTTAAATATGGTGATCCAAAAGTGGATAACTAAGCTAAGGTAGAAAAAATTTTAACAAGTGGATTTTATAGCTCAATTGGTAGTAAAACCTAAAAGGCTATAAAGATGAAAGAAATGTTGAGAAGAAATTTGTTGGAATCACATAGTGTATGAAGAACAAAGAGTAGATTGATATTTCCTTTTAAATTTTTATGTAAAATGGTGTGGAAATAAAGGGATTATAAATTTATATCCATGAAGTTGTTTGGTATTCCTATGAAGTATTGAATTATAATGGTATAGATAAAAATATCCAAGGGGGGAAAATGTAAGATCTTAAAGTGTGTTTAATGTTTTATTTTTTATTAATAATTTCTATCATGAAGTATGATGGTGATAAAGGATTTGTGTATTTAAGAATATATAGATTCTCATGATAATAAAAATTACCTTTCTTGGATAAGATACCATGTTCTACTAAGAGAAGTTATAGGATGAAGAAATATTTAGTTAGATATTAGTTTGAAGTGGAGATAATGTTTTTGAATGCAAAGGTATATTTGTATTTGAGAGGTTGTAAATGATATGACTATAGCATATTATGTTTTTGAAATAGGTGTGGGTTGGTTGGAAGATGTTTTGGAGAAGTATAGAATTAATTATGGAAGAATCTATTTCACTATATTTGACATGTGGAAGACTATCCAAAATATTTATGGAAATTATAAGTAAATGAAATAGAGGTATCATCCTAAAAGTCTCATGAACCTCATGGAGTTTTATAATTTTGTTCCAACACCCTTTTCCAAAAAATGCCAACATACTGTTCTGGGTTTGGTAGATTTACTTTGAATTATTTCACTATTTTCTTCTACTTTATCCCAATATTTCTATTTAATAGAACATCATATACCTTTAATATTGAATGTGGTTCTGGTAGGTTGGAATTCCCTCTAATTTATCAATTCATTTTGAATTAGATCATGAATATCCTTAAATACAAGATTCATCTTTCTGTAATAATTAATGAAGGTGATAACCATCACATCCCAAGATTTTGAGAGTTATAACAACAATGACAAATCCTACACTAGATTTTCAAACTTCACTCATATTGATTCCAAATAATTATATATAAAGATAAAGTCATTGTCATGACCATCCATTGGCCCTCCTTTCAATATTATCATGCTGAATAACCTTGACATCATGAACATTTTATTCACTAAAGTTTGGTTCTCATATATATAAGTTACAACCTTCATCAATTCCATAGTGTTCATCACCTACAAGATGTTGTAATCTAGGTTACCTTCTAATAACATCTGTAACATTCCAAGTGTATTCCTAACAAACCATCCCCATTATACTTTATACATCACTTTAGTTTTAAATCCTTTCAATAAAATATTATGTTCATTCCAAAATATACAATCCTCCATACATATCTTCCATAATATATTATTTATATCATCATAAATTTTAATCTAGACCTTGAATTATTCCAACTCTATTCCTTCCATATCAAATAAATCGCATCAAAATAAAAAATAGTACAATGAAAATAACATTACCAAATAGTTTGATGTTGATTGCATTGTGTCTTTTTAAAACAAAATCCCTAATAAAACTTATTAGGCCCAGAACCACCACTAGAAGAAGCATCCACTAGAAATTTAATCTTGTAAAAAATTACAACTTTCTAAAAACAATCCAACCTTTGAAATGATGTACCAATAGTAAAAATACAACACACCACATCCATTGCACCAAATCACCCACACTCAAAAAAAAACTTCCAAAAATGGAATAAGTGAAAATAAAAGAAATAAAGGAAACACAATAGGAGATTATGTTTCTTGTACCTAATCCTACTATATGGGAGAACATTGTAGAATTTATATACTAATATAAGAAGGAATATTAAAATTACCAGTTAGATTATAAATAAACCCAATTCATCTGTTTATAGTGGGACTATGATTTTTGATAAGGTTTCACTACCTTTGTAAACTGGAAAGAAAAACTACACAAGTCCTTAGAAGTTATTTCTACATGATTTTGATTTCACACTCCCATCATCTTGACATAGTCACTTTCCACCTAGTTTCAAAACATGAACATCCAAACCATGCATGACTTTGCTAATTTTTCATGTCCAAAATCCTCCTCCAATCTTGAGACCCAATTTTTGGATCCTGTCATTATTGAATCAATGAATCAAAACATGAAATAAGTTCTAAATAATCCTAATAGATTTACCCCTTGAGTTTATTTATTAATTATATATAAAATAATTTGTGTGAATTCATGATTCAATAATATCAAGAATTTGAAATCATGATCTATGTTTTGTATCAAAATTTTAGAAGAATCTTTAAAATATGAAAATGGAAAAGATAAATCTCAACACTACTTATCATCCTTAAATAAATGATATTTCTAAAGGAATATCCAAACATTGGAGGATATGTTAGTAGATTTCTCACTTGATTTGCAATAATTTTGGGATAAATATTTTCCATTGGTAATTTCTTTTAAACAATAGTTTCCAATAAAAAATAAAAATTGAACTCTGTGAATCATTTTATAGAAAAATATATGAAACACTAATTTTTAGGATTTCTCTATACAATAGAATTTTTCGATACAATAATTTGGATACAAAATTATGGAGAAAATATAATACATTAAAGAATACATTAATAAATGAAAAGATAAAAAATGATTTACAAAAATAATTGATGGAATTATTTAAAGTTTCAAAATTGGGATTTTATTTTCTTTAATATATCACTATGAAAAATAGTTTTTAAATTTAATAAGAAGGTAGATTTAGTCCTAAGTGTTTTAAAATCATGTAATTCATAAGATTTATATAAAATTGGTTGGAATTTTCACAAAAAATTCTTAAGGTTTGTGATGTATTTTCTATCTGTGTATTGAGAAATTATATATTAGGCCTAATGAATACACTCAATAGTGAATTATTTCAATTGGATATCATCCTATTACATCAATATGAACCAATTTATGCTATCAATGAAATTGGTTAAGTGTTGTAGAATTAGAGAAACCAACTGGTGAAGGTGTTGTGAAACAATTACCTTCTTAAGAGTAAACAAGGGACCTATAAGAGATGAAGAAGAAAATTATCTTTATCTATTTTTTTCAGATAAAATGTAAATGTACAATGTGAAATTTATTTAATGTTGATAAAATTTGAGAAATGAAAAATTTACATAATAAAGATATATAATGTAAACATTGAATTATCCAAAAAATGAAAAAAATATTTTATTTATTTATAAAAGAACATTAAAAATTAAATATATACATTCATTATAACTTTTAAAAATAAAAGTGTGTAATAAATATAAACAAACACAATAAAAAATATAAGTAAATATCTTGGATTGTTCTTTCCTATAAGTGACATAGGTAAAAAAAATAAAAAAATAAAAGAAAATGGATAGAAATTCTATAAAAGTAAGATAATGTTTTAATAGAAACTAGAGGAATTTGAGGAGTTTTTTTAAAATTAATATTTAGAAAAATTTATAGGAATACGAGTAGCTAAGGTGAGAATTATATTATTTTTGTATCAGAGCTAATTTTTCTATTACATGAATGTCATAAATGGTTAAGGGAACCCTTAAAAATATTCCTGCTGAATTAGTAATATTATTTCTGGATAGTAATTTAATTATTATAAACAACCATCTTAAATAGTGTACTCAATTCATAAATAATTATTTTTCTTATATTTAAATTGTGATGAAATTATATGAATAATTTTTGAGTAAATACATATTTCTTCTAAATATTCAATGATATATCTCACCATGAAACCCTTATTTTATGTTATATTTTTTATTTTTTATTAATAAATAAGTTATTCACAAATATAGTTTAAATTTCATAAATGGGATATAAATTTAAAATTTTGATGTCAGAATTATCCAAGGGTGATGTTTTAATTTTTTTTGGAAATAGTGAAATATTAGGTGGAATAATAAAATATGGTATTCACATATGATATACTATATGATATCATTTTCATGTAAAAATGATGTTATAATTAAAATTATCCCTTTCAAGACCTAAAATATTTTTTATCAGTTAAATAATTAATTTTAAAATATTAAATTTAACTTTCACATCCTATAAAGTAATTTCTAAATTTTAAAACACATTTTACCATTTTAATAATTATTTTTTGTCTAAAAGATTCTTACAAAAATAGAATAAATATTAAATTGGAAATATTATTACTTAAATATCTAAAACTAAAATATAATGGGTTAAATATCAAAATGAATGGTGTAAAGAATGTGTGAATCATTTTCAATTAATTTTATACATTTTAGTTTTATAAGGGATATATATATATATATAAATATAAAACAATTATCCAAACTTTACTACAAATGTCTATCGGTCCACCCCATTTCTTTTTAATCCAAGTTTAAGAACCTCTTTTATTTAAACCACTCTCTTTCTCTATCTCATATATCTCTTGGAGAAACTCCTAAGAGTTTAATGAGTGAATTTTTAAATGTTGGGAAGAGATAATAAAGGTATATATTTCCATATTCTTTTTATCTTTGAACTTTATATTACATGTTTTTTTATATAAAACTTATTAAATTGAATTTTAAAGTTCAAATTAATTATTTTATAATCATAATATATGAGTTATTATATATATAGTGTGGTTATTATTTAAAATATAAGGGGAATAATCTATATAAAATTTTATGTTTGATATACATAACTGATCCCTTATCAGTACATTCATGAGAATTATTATTTTTTAAAATAACTATAAAATTTATTTTCAAAAAGGTAGTAAAAGTGAAAATGAATTAAAAACAAAAAAGGAGTCTAAAAAAATATGTTACAAAACCCTTCCATAATAATAAATAAGTAAAATTTTCCAAATTCCCCCAAAATTATAAATAACAAAATTATTTTGGAGAAAGTTAAACTTTATTCCATATTTAGTGAAAAGTATAAGATCCAAGACAAAAAAAAGGAAAACACTGATGTAATAATGACAACCCAACACAATATTTGAAAAAATAACTATATCAATGATCAAACTAACTCAATATAAGGAAAATAGATACAAGAAAAGATTATCATCAATAACATATTTGGTTGGTGGAATAAATTAGGGAAAAAAATCCCATAATCACACCCTAACATTACCTATAAATAAAAAAAAGCCAAAGAAATAGTAGCTAGAATAAAAGTGAAGAATAATACATCACTATAAAGAAGATAAGTCTAAAAAAATAGAATAGTTTATAAACCTCCATCATTATTTATATACCACTAACCTCTTTTACTCATCTATGGAAGAATTGATCCATAAATGGTGGGTAATCAACATCAACAATAAGGATGAGGATATTATTGTGCCTAATATTATTCTAGAGGGATATTTTTATTATTTTATAATATTTTAATTATCCTGAAAAAAATAATTCATAGTAATATCTATATTTTATGGAATTTTATTCTCACAATTTAAAGCGACTTTCCTAGTTATGGAAGATTCATAAGCCTCTCACATAACCGTTGACATCTATGTGGGAGTAAGAGGGATAGTGAGGCATAACACTAGGTACAAAAACATAAAATCACCTAGAAAAAAAATCAACAAATAGAACAACCTACCTTGACCAGGATAACTACTAATAAACCATCATAAGTAGAAAACAATTAGGAAACACCATAGTTGTAGACACAATAGGTCTATCACCATGTCAAATAATGACCAAGAATCCAAAAGCAAAACTCAAAATAATAGGTCCATAGAGAAGTATAACACTAATAAAAGAATAAAAATAGATACCCAACAATGCTATATCCATAACCATGAAAACCATGAATAAAAAAACTCAATAAAACAACTGGTAAGAAACTTCCCAATGTATTTGACAAAAAGGATAAAATTATTTTAAAAATGTCACCAAGAAAAATCACATTTTCATATGTAGTTCCCATGAAAATAATATACTACTATCATATGAAACCATGAATGACACTGGTATAAACAATTAAAAGTCTCTAAAAAACACATGAAAGTTAAACACCTAGAACCATAACATCAAAAACTAGAAAAATGAGGATATATACACATTTCATTACAACAAATATGGTTAATAAGAATGATTTTCATCCAAGAGATAGATACTGGATAAAAATAGATGGTGAAATTAATTTTTGTGAGTAAAATAGACAAATGAAACAGATTATTATAAAATATTCCATTGTGGAGTTTATAAATACTATAAATGACATGGTAAACATCCCTAAATAATACCATGGAATTGTTGCAAGGTTATATTTGTTTCAACCTTTCATAACAATCATGGGAGAATTATGAGTTGTATTTGAAGAATTTTAGAATTATTTTCATATGTTTTGATAAGTCTTGAGTTGAATTCAAGAGGTTTAATGATTAATTTAAGTAATCTAGAATTCTATACTGAAGCTGAAAATTGGCTAAATATAGTTTTGTAAGAATCATTACTAGCTTTTTAAGAGTCATGTAGTGCAACTAAAATTTAAAATATGACTAAGGGAAGACTATATAGGAGTAATTATAGACTTAATAATAGTTAGTATAATCATAAAAAGTTTAATTTCAAAGTGATGGAAAAGTTTATAAGTTTCATTTCATAACTTTGTAAGACTATGTTCCTGAATTCGGAATGGTAACCTAGGTCTCCAGAGTTATAACCCATCACTTCATAAGGATAACCCATTACATTAGAAGTGTAACCCATGACTTAGGAAGGGTAAATAATACTTTATAAGGGTATCCCAATAATTTGGAATAGTAATATAAGAATTATTAAGAATGATTGAAATTTTCAAAATATTCATTCACTCTTTCAAAATGCATTTTATGTGAAATTTTAAAAAAGGAAAAGAAAAAAGAGTAAATAATAGGAGTTTTTTATGGACAAAACTTTGTGAAAATATGATATATTAGAAGTATGAAATATAAATGATTTCTAAAATAAATTATTTTGAATAAATTTAATTTTGTTGAAGCTCAAAATTTTCTTCATTGATTAAAACATAAAAAATGAAATTCTGCTTCAAGTTGATTGATTGAGAAAATTAAATCAAAATTTGTTTTTTTGTTCAAAATTTCCTAAATGACATGTGAATCATTATGTTTTGATTCAAGTTAAGTACTAAATGTGTCTCACTATGAGAAGATATGACATTCCATAAAGTAAAACTAAGAGATAAATCAACTGACATTGATATATTAAAATGAATAGAAGAGATCACCGCTTGAACTATTTGGAATTCACAAAAAGAATTTATTTTTTATTTATTTTAAATGATTAATATAGATAAAAAAATACCTAAGTATTTTATTTTTCAACTTAAATATGAATGTCATCATTATAAAAATCATTAGAGAAAATGATTAAATGAGAATGAGAATATTCAATGATTGGTGGGATGTTCCCATATGAACAAATGATTAAGAATACATGTGGAAGATCTCATACTATAATTATATTATGAGAATTATATAAAATTTGAGATAGAATTAATTTAAAGAATTAATTTAATTATGGAATATTGAAATTATAAATTAAGGGGTTTAATTTTTCGAGAGACCAATGGAATGAAAAAATGAGAAATATTGAGATAATGCAGTGAATAAAATCAAGTGTCCAGAACTATAAAGAAAATCATCAGATCCTGAGAATTCAATCATTTTACATTGATAATTATATTTATAATTAGATCATCAACTTATTTTGCATGAAGTGAGTGAGGATGACACATCTGGTTTCAACATTGAGTATCATTGGTTAATGTTCTTCAAGAAGTGAAAACATGCTAAACTGATTAGCACAAAGAACCAAGACTAAGATAAACATTAGTTGTTGAAGAAATATATATTTTTTGTGAACATACCACTATAAATTTAAGAAGATACATATTGGTGGAAGTATATTTATTTATATCTGGATATTTTGTAGTATTTAGAAACACACTAGTATAATATGCTACTTCTTAAATAAATTATAATTCGTGATTTATTAGTAGTGAAAAATATATAACTCAAACTCACACTAACCATAGAAAGTAGTAGGCACCCAAACTGGGACTAAACCTTGTAAAAACGTTTTGTTCCTTATCCATTATTCATTTACATTTTATTTTTTTTAAGGTTGAGTTTAATGTTGATGGGATCATATCATAATAGATCATAGAAGTTTATTTTAACAGAAATATGTTTTGAAATAAAATCACTACTGATTCATCCCCTATGTATTGGTTCTTACATTCCTAGGGTATATCAATTGGTATAATATAATACCCAAGTTTCCTCTATAAGATCCTAATGTTTTTTAAATAAATAATCTAAATTATTTTAATTATATTGTTTTCCCCCACATTTTATGGAAAAAATATCATAGAAATAAGAATAGGATATTACTCTATCTTCTAACTATTTCCCTAGATAATTTTTATGCAACAATAGTGAGATTTACAACTATAGAAATAATTTCTCAAATGAATTTTACTAATAAAAAGAATTGGGAAAATTATAAAAATAAAATAATAAAATTCTCATGTCCTTATAAAAAAAATTTATACTACAGTGATGGGACTTCAAACAATAAAGGAAATATAGGACAAGTTTGAAATGAATTTTGAAGGAAATTCAAAATCTAAATAAGATATGTTACAGATTTTGAAAATAATATTTAAAGATATAAAAATTATTGAATAATATACCATAGAATACAATTTTAAAATAGTTAATGAAATAGTCCACAACATTAGAGGATATGGAAAAAAGTTAAAAGAATTTAATATTGTTAAGAAATTGCTAATAAATTTTCCTAATAGGTTTGATCCTAAAATTTAAGCATTTGAATATATAAAGGATGTTATCCTTGATGAATTATATAATATTATCATTGAATACAAAATTATAAAGGATATGACATTCAAAAATAATGTCAAAGAGGAAAATGAATTTTAAACAATGAGAAAAATATAGACCAAAGACCAAAAAGTTGAATACTCTAGTGATTTTGAAAATTAATGGGAAAATAATGTGAAATATAAGGGGATGATTTCTATTAAATCAAATAATTTTGAAAATTTTAATTAAAAATATAAAGAAAAACTCTCACTAATGTTTTTCAAGTGAGGAGTCATAAAAAACTTTGTTATAAACTTTATAAAGGAGAAAATTTGTGAGAATTAAGTTTATTATTAGAATGAGAATCCTCAAAAAGAATAAATTTTATAAAAAATAAAAGGAGGCTTCCATATTTTTTGAGATAAAAAGTATGATTCCAATAAGAAAAATAAGAAGTATATTGAGTAAAGGGGAAGAATATTACCTATATTGAACCGTACAATTAGAATAATAATGTGTTGATAATCTCAAAAACATCATGGATGGTGTTGAAAAACATGAATAACCTTTAGGAATTAAAGAATAAGTAGGGGAGATAAAATATAGGAGAACATAATGAAATATAAACATGAAGTCTTCCTTAAGTAGAATAAATAAATCAATAAATAAATTTGGCTGTTGAAGAAATTAAATATGAATAATACTGAAGGAAAGGAAGAGTATTTCAAAAGGGAATAAGTTTAAATTGATAAAATCAAAATCTTTAAGGTAAATTTTAATAAGAAATAGAAAATCAAAAAAGATCTGGATAAGAAATAGACCTTAAATAAAGAAGAACTAAGAAATACACAATCTTGGTGTCTTGAATCTAAGAAATATTTGAAAAATATGAATTATGTTTTCAATAAGACTATGGAAATCATGAGGAATTATCTCAATATTCCAAGAAACAAATTCCCAAAGGATGGGTCAAAACCCCTCATTCTTAAATAAAAAGTAAATATGTTTCTACTAATAATGTAGGTCTAAATTCAACAACTAGTGAAGTTTAGAAATATATAAATTCTGGTAAATTATTTATATAAATAGAAGACAAGAATATATCACAAGGAAACACCTTCCTAAGTCAAAATAAAGCTCAAAAATTAGAAAGGAAAAAAACATAGAATTTATGAAAAGAATTACAATTATCAATATTAAAGATCAAAATTTAAAGGATACTTATGGTACTATAGGATTTATTGATACAAATTATACTCATATTGGTTCAACATGTCATTAATATATAGTAGGCATAAATCAATGGGGATATTTTATAATAAGAAAAGAATCAACTCTAATAAGATAAAGAGTAAGAAAAATATGAGTATAAATTCAAGATTTATGGAAACTCAAAATAGGTTTAGGTTTCTTCAAGAAATATATGGAAGGTGTGACTAAAAAAGTCATTTTTCCAAATAATTTATGATTACCCCCATAGTAATCAATATATATTTATAAAGGAAAGTTAGTTCAGAAGGTGAAGAAGGAATATATGTCTCACATTATAAAAGTTTCACTAAAAGCATAAAATAAAGGTAAACCATGGATTATAGATAGTGGTTATTCCTCATATATGTCTAGTGACACAAAAATTTCTAGTAATATTGAAAACCATGATGGGGAGGGGTAGTGAAAATTGGGAATGACATATATCTTAAAATAAAAGGAGTTGTAACCACTGAGATATAAGTTCATAGATAAAAATTCAGTGATCTACTATATATTAAAGGGATCAAAAAATATATTTTGAGTGTGAGCTAGTTATGTGATATTGGAAATTAATTTTTTTCAATAAAAATTTATGCATCATCAAGAACTCAAAGGATAGAAGAGTCATAAACAATGGTGAGAGAACAAGTATAAAACTAATTCTAAATTAGTGATCCAATAAACTATTGTTATTTAGGTGAAAAGGTTGAGAAAAAACTTTGAAAATGAGGGCTTGACTATCTTGGTCAAGGAAATATGAGTACCATCTCAAAAAATGATATGGTGAGATATATAACACAACTAAAAATATAAAGATAAGTTGTTTCTGAAACATGCTAAAAGGGGGATATTGTTAGAGGAACACATAATAGATTATATATTCAGACCACCAGGCCAATGGAATTAATTCACATAGATTTCTATGCCCATAAGAGACATAAATATTCAAGATGTGATCTATATTTAATTACTTTAATTGATTATTACACTTGGGCAAACTATTTCATATTCATAAAATATAAGTCACAATCCATTAAAAATTTTAAAATATTTCAAAGATTGGTTGGGAAAGGCTTGGAGTTTACATCATGAAGATAAGATCATATTTTGGTGGTGTATACAATTGTAACTGATTTTTATATCTACCTTGAAAGTAATAGAATTAGGCTTTAATTTAGAGCACCATAAAATCCCCCCAAAAAATGGTGCAATAAAAAGAAATAATAGAATCTTGTATGAGATGGGTAAAACTATAATAATTGAATATAGGCTATCTATTTTTTATACATGCTTTTTGTTCCATTTTACACATTAAAAATGGGTTTCTTATAATACATGAAATACACTTGAAACTATATGAAATTTGGTACGATATAAATTCTATTATGAAATAATTTAAATTATTTGGTATCCCTTGTTTAATAAAATATAGAATTAAAATTTAATAAATTTTTAAGAGAAAGTTGAGGTAGAAATATTCATCGTCTATTTATTATATATAAGGGGATAAAATAATAGAAAAAAAAGAATTTAAATATTTTTTAATTTCTTTATATAAATATTATTGAAATTATGTCCAATACATAGGTGAAATTTCAAGAAGGTGACGAGAATATTGAAGTTAATAGGATACAGATTTCTAAAAAACAAATTAAATAAGAAACTACAAATATTTATATTTCCATTGGTTTTGATTTTGAGAAAACTAGTGATGAAGATGATACTACTAGAAATTAGATATCTAGGCATTAGATATTTAATAATCATGTTGATTTAGAAAATATCATTGGGAATCAAGATAAACTAGTTCAAATAAGAAAAAGATTAATTCTTTCAAATCAGAGTACTCTCATTTCTCAAGTTGAATAATAAATGGTCTTATAAATTTTCTCAAAAAAGGAATGGATTAAATATACACATTTAGAAATTGATTTTATTTTGAATAAATCAACTTGGGAGCTTGAGACAAGACAAAGAAATAAAATTGTGATCGGCACCAAGTGGGTTTTTAGAAACAAATTGAATGAGAAGGGGGAAGTTTTAAGAAACAAAGCTATATTAGATTGTAATGAATACTAAAAGATTCAAGGAATATACTTTTAAGCAAAAATTTCTCTAATAGAAAGGATAGAATCTGTTATAATTCCCTTGGTTATAGCATCACATTGAAACTGAATGCTTTATCAAATGGATATAAAGTTTTCATTCTTAGATATAGATCTTGAAGAATATGTTTTCATTAAAAAAATGAGTTATTTATTCTTGAAAATGGTTTAACAATGGTTTGTAGGTTAAATAAATATTTTTATGGATTAAAAAATCTAAATATAGCCTAATATTTTTAATTGGATATCGGTTTGAGAGATATATTATTTCTAAAGGGAATGGTTGATAACATAATATATGTTAAAGATATTTATAAAGTTACTCTTATTATAATTTTATATACTGATGAAATTATAATTCCATTGATAAAGATTATCTCAATAAAATTTTGTTAAATAAAATGATGAATAATTTTTAGATTTTTATGTTCTATGGGATGAATTATTTTATAAGAATTCAGATTACTTAAAAAATATCTATATATTCTAATCCTGAGAGAAATTTTCTAGGAAATTTTTAATGTAATCTAGAATGAAATATTGTAAAGAAATATCTATACCCATTTCAGTTGGTTCTGAGCTGAGTAAAGATGAATATGAGAGTAGTGTTAGTCAAAAGGAATTCAAGGGAATCATTGGAAGTTCGATTTTTGTTACAACATCAATACCAAACATTTTTTTGGAGTGAGTATTTGTTAATGGATTTAAAGTGATTCTAAAAAGTATCATATGTTTTGAACAAACAGAATTTTTAGATATGTCGAAAGAACTATAACCTATGGACTTTCGTATAGAAAATAACCAGACTTGAACTTATAGGGACACATAGATAAAGACTGAGAATGAAATTATATTGCCAAAAATTATTGCCAAAAATTCTATATCTAGTGGATCATTAATTCATGGTGAGACCTATGTGAGTTAACATAATAAGAATAAAAATTTAGTTTATTTTAGAATAGTTAAAGTCAAGTATATTTTAGAAAAACATGTTTGCATATAGATTCTATGGATATAATTTAAACTAAATGATTTTAAAGTTAAAGTTTAGAATCCATTGAGAGATTCTAGTGATATTTATAGTGTAATTTATCTATCAAAAAATTCAGTTCAACACTCTATATCAAATCACATTGAAATTAGATATTTTTTTCATTAAAGATATAGTGACCAATGGTGATGTGAAACTTGAATACATTTAAACAAAAGATAAAATTGAAAACATTTTTACAAAATAAATGCTAAGAGAGAGGATTTTAGAATTAAGGATGAAACTATATTTTCATAATTATCATCTTACAACCTACAAGGAACTTTAGATTATTTTTTCAAAGGGGGAGAGGTAAGATAGTTTAAATATTTGAAAAATAGTGATAGTTTTACTACTATCTACTTATATTTTGTTTATTTGGATCTATATTAATTACTAAATTGGTGGGGGGGGGGTGATGGAAGTTTTTAATTTAAGGGGATAACATCGAAGTTTGTTGGAAAAAACATTTTGTTAGCATGAGATACAATTCTATCAAAAACATTATCGTATCATGTAATGTTGTGTTTGGACTCATCTTGTTTGAGAATGGTTTTGATTTGATGATTCTATGCTAAGGATTTCTTATTATTGAAAAACAATTTAGAGGTTTTGACATATTTGAATTATTTTGATAACAAATCCAAAGGGAGATATTAAAGAACCATATGAAATTGTCATAGGGATGAATTTGTTTTCAAGTGTGATTGAGAACCATTTGAGGGTATTTAGTTGTTTTTGAAGTTGTTTAGAATGTTATGGAGATGAATATAAATGTATTTAGTTGAATTTAAGAGGTTCTATGACTAATTAATTTACTATGTAAATTTATATTGAATTTGAAAAATAACTAAGTAAAATATCATAAGGGAAATTTGTAAGTTTTTAAGATTTATATAGTTAGGATGATATTAAAAATATGATAAATTCATGAATTGGTAAGATTAATATAATTTATTTGATATTAAAAATATGAAAATTGAATAAATTCATAAAATTAATTAATGAATTCATAAGATTCAGTAAAAATTTCAGAAGAGTCAATTTATAGTGAAGGAAATGTTCATAAGAGACATTTGATGGCTTCTTAAGAGTAATTTCTTAACTTTGTAAGTGTCAACTAGTATTTTGGAAGGGCAACTTATGACTTGAAAATGGTAACTCGGTACTATTGAAGGGTAACCCATGACATTGTAAGGGTAATAAAGTACTTCAAAAGGGTAACCCAAGGCTCCATAAGAGTAATTTGAGACTTCATAAGAGTGATTTACAAGTTATGAAGAGTAATTTACTCTTTTGAAATACCTTTTAAGTAAAAATTTGAAAAAATGAAAATAAATAAATAGTACTTCATAAGAATCATTTTGAGGCCATTTTTTTTGAAAATGTGATATTATAGAAGTTTTAGTATATTTTATTTTCAAAATAAAATATTCTAAGGAAATTTAAACCCTTCCTTCATAAAGATATTATTTATTGATTAAAACATTATATTTAAAATTGTGATTCATGATGAATGATTGGGAAAATTTAATTTGATAATGTTGTGTTGTTCTATATTTTATAAATCACATATAAATCATTGTGATGTGATTCATGAATAGTCTTAAATGTAGTGCACTGTGTGATGATGTGTCACTCCCTAAAGAAAAATTAAGGGACAGATTTATGAAAAATAATCTTGAGAAATAGAGAGAGGAGATCATTAATGGAACATTATAAAATTATCAAAAGCACATATTTTTGAATAATTTTAAATTTTGATTGAAGATAAAGAAATACCTAAGAATTTAATTATCAAAAAAAATTTCAATAAGTTAATTATTATAAAATCACTATAGATAATTGTTAAATGAGAATTAAAATATTAAATTATTGTTGGGACAGGACCACATGAAAAACTAATCTAGGAAACACATGAATTATCTCACTATACAATTATATTATGATAATTATCTAGAAGTTGAGATGGAATTTATTTTTAGAATTAAATTAATTATAGAATATTTAGAATACTAGATTAATTGGAGATGTTTTAAAAGAGGTTAAAGAACAAAAAATCAAATAAATGAGGAGAGAATGTAGTGACTGAAATTTAGTAGCCAGAACTATGAATAAAATCATCAATGTTTAAGCCTTCAATGATTTGACATTGAGAAGAATATTTAGAAGAATATCATCAACCAATTTTGTATGAAGTGATCAAGGATAACACAACTAATGTCAAAATTTAATATCAAAGGTTTAATTTCTTGAAAATCTGAGCACACACAAATTTTATTATCTTGAATGATTGAGAGGATAATCAACATCTGTATTTAAACAAAACCAAATGTTCTTGTTTTCTTACTCACCCTAATTTGATAAACATGAATACTCATTGGAGTTTGTTTACTTATAGGGGGATACTCGTAAGTGTTGGGAAACAAACTATTAGTGTATGATACCTCTCAAACAACTTGTAATTATTGATTCATTATTAGTGGAAACAATGGATTAGACTCACCCAAATTATAGTGAGGATTATATACCCACATTGGGACCACAACTTTTAAAAATTGTCTGCCACTTTTCAACCCATTATTTATACTTTAATTCAGGTAAGGAAATTTACAATATTGAGGTGATATTATCCTAAAATATCACAAAGGTTTATTTTAATATAATAAAATTTTGAAAGAAAAGAACCACTAATTCAACCCCACATTCCCAGTGGTGCATCAATTCTTGAATAATTAGTAAACTAATTAAATCCCATTAAAAAAATAGACCATTGAAGAATCATAAAACTTATTTTAAATCCAAGGTATCAACTCATACCAATTAATATAAGGGATATAAATACCCATCATCATAAAAAATGACCAGATATTAAAAAATACCTTATAAAATTGAAAACATTAATGGAATATAGTCTTTTATCCTATACCACACGTTAGATAACTATCATCCATGATTAGAAAATATTAAGAAGAGCTAATAAACATATGAAAATGATTATTATATTCAAGGAACACAAAATATATTATTTATAAGAATAAACTTACCCCAAAATAAAATTATCCATTTGAGTTTAGGTGGAGGAAGTAAAAAATAAAATATTATGCATAGTCTGTCATAAGTGGATTACCCAGATCATTTCATGTTGTCTTATCCCCTCCCATTAAAACATAATAATGAGTATCACCATAACATATATGGAATTTCTTAGACAGTTTAGATAATGTCTATGAAGTATGGATATAAATATTCATTAAATAATTTATAATTACCTTATTATATTTTCCATTTATCATAATATTTAAACTCTAAATCCATATATAAATGTTCTTATCCTTTGTAATATTTTTTATTTTCTTAGGATCACATTAAAAAGAATGGGTGATCTCATAAATTCAAGTAAGGGTTTTATAATAGAACATGGTAAGTGTGTTGATTAAGATTCCTTAAAACAGAATATAAAAATTCCAAAGATTATCATAAATCATAATAAGAATCCTCAATAATTATGATGAATAATTCTACATAAATTTGGATATCATAAACACACATTCAATGCTAACCACATAACACCTTATATGATAGGATTATTTTCCAACTCACTATATCATAATGGTAAATTATACCTAATAATATTCTATACATAATATCTATATAAAAGAAACATTACCTAATCCGTTGGGATGACATATAATTTTGGTCCCACTCATCACATTACATGTTAAAAATATAATTTAAAAAATTAAAAGCATCTATATGTATGAGTGCATTACAAAAGTATTCATTATATGATACCAATAATCAAATAGAACTCTTGATCAAGGAAAGTAGATTTTAGGTTATATAAATCCTTAATAAAAGAGTGGTATTATATAGATAATATTTACCTTTAATTAATAATTCATTGACAATGAAAGAATCATGGAGGATGACAATATTATGGAAAGTTATCAATTCAAAGTAATCTAGTGAAAATTTTTGTAAGGAAATCATGATCATACCGTATAAAATAAATCTTATATATATATATATAAGAACATCCTACTATATGGAAATTATTTTAAGTTAGTGTTCTCAAACTATCTTTATATATACCAAAGTCTAACTTATTTTCAATGCTAGGAGAACTCTCAAAGGTTTTGATAATGGTTGAACCATGTATACTCATAATTGAATTATGAAAATACTTTCCTTTTTAATTTTTATAAAAACAATACATATACATAATAACACACACATAGAAATTAAATAATAGAAAATATTTATTTTTAAAAGATAAATGTATTTAAAATCATAGGAAAATTAAAGATCATGTAAAAATAATTCAAAGATAGATAAAATGGAGGAAAATCCTTACCTTAATCATCATTTACTAACTTTTGAGAAAGAACACCTTAATTCCCTGAGAGTTTCATGGAGAAATTATAGAGGGAGATAAAGATAACACAAAAACTAAATATATTTTGAGTAAAGATAAATGGGTGGATATTTGATTATTTATAGTGAAATTATGGTAATAGTTTATTAATCCTTGGTTTTAACTCTTATAATATGGTTAAAAAATATTCAAATTAAAAAATTAAAAAAATGGATTTTTGACATTTGTATTTGAGTAAGGACCCATGTAATTTTATTTTAAAAACATAATTATTGATTATAAGTAGGTAAAAACCAAAATAAACTATTTTTAATAAACTGTACATTAAAAGTAATCATTAAATAGTTTTTTAATAAGATAAAATATTTTTATGATATTAATGTTTTTTATAAGTGGTTGGCCATATATTTTTTTGTGGAAAAAATATTTTATCTAATGAAACATATTTTAGGTTTTCAGAAATATAATTAAATATATCATAATATTTCTATATCATAAGTCACTCATACATTATAGTGTATACATATAAAATCTTTTAATATTCAGTCTAAAAATAAACAATTTCTAAAAAAATATGAAAATTTTCTATTATATAATTTTGATTTCTTGATTACTAATTTTCAGTCAATTTTATGAAGTCAATATACAACATGGATAAATTTAATTATTTAAAAAATACTATAAAAGATTATTTTCAAGATTGACAAAATCTATTATAAACTATTAATTATAATGGATAATTTACTATTTTAATAATCATATTACTATTATAACTATTATTTTCCAAATGACTACCTTTCCCCGATGGACTACTTTAACCTTCTATAAATTCTTTAAATTGTTTAACAAGAAACATATTCCTATCATTGTTAATTTACTCTCTAGATTTCTTTTATAAAATATATATATCAATAATAGTATTTTTTTGTTTCCACAACAATATATATAGACATAGTTTTTATAGAACACTATGAGTCACAGAATTTATTAATCATAATCATGAAATTTATTTTAATTTATTTTACACTTTTATTCCTAGAAGTTATGATGAATTTATATCTCTAATTTATATTTTTTAGTGAAATAATTAAACAACCCATTTTCTTCATATTTATTTATAGAATTATTTAATAGTATGGTTCTTTATTATGAAAAAAAAATTAATAATGACACATGTATTAATTAATGTATGTATACATTTAATTTTCCCAACCCCTAAAAGAAATTTCACAGTTAAAATTTTAAATTATACTCAACTAGGATAAAAAATGTGGTTCTTTTTTATCTCTTAATTTATCTTTGAAGACTCCTATTTAAAATTATAGTTCCTCTATAACATATTTAATATATGATTCATTATATTTCACAACACTTGTCTTTCTAGTCAACTATTGTGATAGGAATATCATCATAATATAAATTAGACTCTAGTTGCACTCCTTTAATTCTAAGTATATGTGTTGGGTTTTTAATTTTATTCTCATATAGAGAGATATGGAAAATATTAGAAAATTGGAAAATGTTTATTGGTAGGGATAAAAAATATTCCATGACTCTAATTTTCTATAATATTTCAAAGGGATAAATATATTTGGAATATAATATTACTTTCCTTATATATATTATGACATATTTCTAAGGAAATATCTTAAAAAATAATCAATAATTGATTTCACACTATATATATTAATACATATTTGTTGTATATATTTTATTCATGGTCTTTTACATTGACATGTTATTGAATTATCATTATATTTTTTATAATATCTTGAATAAACTCTAAATCTAATAACTTCCTCTCATTAACTTCATTTCAGTAAGAGGGAGTCTAAAAATTATTTCTAAATATATTATCATAGGTTTTAATTTAGTTTCTAGAATTATAATTATTAATATATAATAATTTTATTAATACAAAGAGTTGATCCTAATTTCCTTGGAATTTGAGAGAAAAACCCCTTAATATACCCAACATTGTATAGATAGTCCTTTCAAGTTTCCCATTATTATGAGGGTGGTAAATATTTCTAAAATGAATCTTTGTAATTAGTGAACATTGAATAATCATTTAAACCTTTATATGTGATCCTTGAATCAGAATTAAAGATATTTAAAAAATGTGTTCCACAAATCATCACTACATACGCTTATATATAGCTTGTCAAGATGACCAAGTTATAAATATCAATAAATAGTTAACAAATTGGTTGAAATTTTTATATGGTTAATCATTAATCATATAAAATTATCCCCCATTAATTTCCTTATATGGCTCAAGATAAATTTTTTTGTAATATTATCCCACTCCCCTACTACCACAATTAAACATTAAATCACTATCTTGGGAAACTTCCAGTTTGTTTTGACTTCTGAACATATTGAAACCTTAATGTACATCCAATGTTCTCCCACTTTATATTTTACAACTAATATTTATCCAAAAGAACCATGTAAAACTAGGTGTTCTGATAACATGTGTATATTATTGAGATATTTAATTCATCTAGAAATTCATTATATAAATCAGATATATATAGAACATATAATATTTTCCAAAAACACATCACACACACCTTATCAATGTTATGCTCAAATGAATTTTCATATTGAATGAATTAAATTTTCTACTACAAACCAACATAATCCCATGTATTCCTATATAAATCATCCAAAAATGATCATTTATAAATCACATTGGGAATTTATAATAACATTTATTCGGTTATGATTCCATGATCCAAATTTTCCAAATCATTTATCATTGAATCATAATCAATTCTTATAGAAGATATAGTTCCATGAACCTTTATAATTAAGGAATAAAAAAACTTTTTAAAATTTATTAGATGATAATTGATAATGCAAGCATAATTAATAAGAAAATTCAACCACCCCCTTTCCACATACTCAATTTCTTTTGTGTGAATATATGTTTAATACTTTCATGGAATTTATATATATCATAACCTTTATCAAATGGATAATGAAACGATATATGAAATGAACCAAACATTTATGAATAAAATTCCATTTCTTTTAATTAAATGTTTTATGGATATAATAAAAATAGGAACTAATTTTATTTTATTATATCCAATAGGATTTAAAGGACTGTTAAGTATCCTTACCATTGATAATAAATCCGTCGAATAATGATCACATGACTAGTATAATATTGGATTTTTACAAATCTTTTTGTCACAAACAAAGGAAGTGATGAACTCAACAAGTATGATCATACCCTATGAAGCCCATTTAACAGAGCTTCTGAGGGATATATAATTTCTGTGCTTTTCCCTAGACCAATCCTAATCCAAGATCCAAATACTTAAGCATGATCAAAAATGTTTACAGGATAAGTTCAAGCTCAACGAGATCATGACACAAACCATGTTCACCAAACAGTCTCAAGAAAGACCCACCATCACACACCTTAATCTTAGGGTGTATGATAGTTTAATAAAGTTATATGTATCAAGACCCTAACATTATGATTATTTATTCATAAAATAATGAATATAATTTCATTCTATTATTGTTACTTTGTCAATGACTTTCTAAAGAACAAATTGTATTTTTGGTTAATATTCAAATTAAACTAAGGAATCTATTTTGATCAATTAATGTATTTTTTAAATAATTAATATTTTAATAAAGTATTATTATTAAATTACATTCATTAAATATTAATGATCAAATTATTTATTTTAAGTCAAAAGTTACTTATATTATGGTTTGAAAACTATTTTTTCCCAAAACTGATCAATATTAAATAAATGTTGATTTTTATTTTAATAGTGAAAATTCACATATTTAGAAAATTATTTAAATAAAATGAATATTTTTTTTTTAATCAGTACATCAAAATTATCCAACCGTGAAGTTTTCATAATTCTCTGAGATAGACAAATTTTTGGGTAAAAATTAAATACCATATAAATATATAATATGTTTTAGGACATCATTACGAACCAATAGTTATTTAATAAAATAAAATAAAATGGATACTCAAACAAATAAGTTTTTTACCTTTAGAATAATACGTTTTTTATTTTTTTTTAAATTTATTTTATAAATCCATAGTGAATCCTCCAAGACTTATAAAATATTTTAAGATTTTAAAATAATTCCTTGAGAGTGTGACTCACCTCCACATAAGAAAGGAAAATATTTTAAAAAGTTCAACCCTTTTCCTTATAAAATAATTTATACCACTCCACTTTTCTATAAACCATGGGGTGTTTTGTGATTTTGAATATTTTATTGTGTAGTGTCCAAAACCAAAATAATAAACAATCCCCCTCTTTTCTTATATTAACCCACCCAAGATCTCATTTCTCTTCACTAAAGCTCTTTTAAGCTCGAACAAGCTCTTCCAACTACTCCCTATAGTCCTCCCAAGGCTCCCCCAAGCTTCCAAGAAGCCTCCCCAAATCCTTTGGGATCATACATCCAAGTAAGGGATTCTCACCTTTCTCTCTTCCTTTTAATTGAAGAACCTTGTTTGAAATTAGTATTTTTAATTTCAATTGGTTATATTTTAATCCTCTTATAATCAATTCCCTACTATCCATTTTATGTTATTTCAATGACGTATCATTTATCCTCCCCTATTGGGACCCTTTCATAAGTCGTTAATATTCCAAAATTCTGTAAGGGTTCCTTCCTTTCTCATTTTTATCCAAGTTTCCTTATATTTTTATATCCTTTTATTTTCAATTAAAAATGATCATGTATGTTTTAAAACCTCCCAAATATACCCTTATTATATTTTAATGATGATATTACCCTATTCTCTCTCATTAATCCCTCCCATGTACACCCATTACCATGCCAAATTCTATAATGGATTTCTCTCTTCTCATTTCCATTCAAGCATTTCATTTATTTTATACAACTAAATTCCATTTAATATGTTTTGATATTATATTTCATGATCCCATTACTATCCATTTAATGTATAAATTATTAGATACCCCTTTATCTCTTATCAACCCATTTTACGAATTTCTATTTGATGTCGTTATGCTGCCAAAATTGCACCATGATTCTCCATGCCAAAATCATCATGTAGTGAATACCTTACCCATTTTTCTATCAAGGGTATTCAACTTTATGCACATATAATTATTGATTGGGGAAATACATGTATGTATTCCATATTTCTTGATCATGGAATTACTTATGATGCTGAATTAATCCATGTTATATGATTTATGTGGCACACTTAAACATGAGATTGGAATCATTATGAAGGGTGCGCCCTGATAGAACTCCAATGCATTGGGTAAAGTTTAGTATCATGATATGCCATGTGAAATGAGGGTTTAATCATTCTAATTATGGTTAAATTAGGTTTTACTCAGGCTAATTCATGTTCAATGAGGGTCCACTCATGCTATTCCATGTGCAACTAACCTTAGTTAATACGAAGATCATGTTGTCTGTTATTGCCACATTTCCATGTAAAGATAATCATGCTATATCATGCCTTTATGTTCATGTTTTTTTAGGATCCATTGATATGCCTATTTATTAACATGTATTGCATTCTACATGTTATTCCTTGTTTAATCCCTTACTAGGCTTTATAGATCACCCTTTTCTTATGTATTTCCTCAGGTTATCCCATGCAATGATAAGTACAAAAGAATGTTGTGGTCATGTAAAAGAAGTTTTCAATAAAGATGTTGAATTTTATGTCTTAAGTTTCCATGTAATGTTCCTAATCCCCAAATACACTAGAACTATTTTTCTTATGGACTGTATTAAGTGAAATTTTATGTAATAAATCATGTTTAAATGTGTAATAAATAACAAGGTTGTTATAGTTGGTATCTGAGGGTCAATTTAGTTATATTTGGGATTAGGATTAGAAAAATCTAGTGAAAGCCTTACAGATAATACTAATTATAATAAAAGAATCTCTAAATTTTGTTGAGTATATATTAAGTGGTTTATTAAGGAAATACATCCCTGTCTAGATATGAATAAGTAGAGGTGGTTCTAGCACAAATGTATCTAGGGGTAAAACCCAAAAAAACTTATTTGAGTTAGACTCAAACAGGAACTAATGCACGACAATGATCTTTACTACACTCTTGGTTGGACACTCTCAGGGGATTTTCTTTGGAAAATTCATAATCTTAGTTTGAAAAATTATTAATGGAACAAAAAACCCCCATAATAATTTATGTTAGAAAGTAGATAATGGATAACTTAAATTGAAGCTTAGAAATTCATAAGTTAAGGAGATAAATGTAATTTATAAGTTATAATTTTAATGTCATTAGATTCCCCTTTATGTGTTTAACTATTTAAGACACTTATCCCCAATTTTTCTTTTATTCTAGCCAATGGCCGGTAATAGGAGGAATCGGGCTAACAACCGATACAAAGGTCAATGTGAATAATTCCCTATTGAGATGCCCAATATGATGGGAGAAACAATCAAAAACATTATCACAATACTCTCTCAGTTAACTCATGTATTTAATATAAACCTATTTCAAGATAAATTTCCAACCTCCCCTAATAAAAAAATGCGCAATCAAGAGCTTCATGAGACAAGTACCTCATACATTAAATGGATCATATGATCCTTTATTCACCGAACAATGGATCAACTCTATTGAGAATATCTTCTCAATACTTCAATTGTATGAACAAGAGAAGGATCTTCTGTATACTTATCATATGGTGGGTAAATTTGATCAATGTTTAAAATTGATAAAATAATATGAAGCCTTAGGAGTAGATCGTGGTGATGGAATCAAAATATTTCCTGAATTTTTTTTTCGATAAATATTTTCCACACACTCTCTGACTTAAGATAGAAGGGGACTTCCTTTCTCTCAAGAAAAAAGACGACGAATACAACAAAGTGTATGGGGAAAACTTCACAAGGCTTTCATGGTATGCCTCTGGTTTTGTTTTAACCCCTGAATGCAAAGTTGACCTCTTCTTTGGTGGGAAAAATCTTAGTATACAAAAAGCCTTAGTGATCCACAACTTTGACAGCTATGAGGAGGTTTTATGATGTGCTCTCAAAGTCGAGATCAAGATTGGATAATCTTAGGGGTATCATGGGGATAATAAGTGGAAAGTGGAATTTAATTCTAGTGGTCCGATTAATAAATCCAACAGTTCTAAGAAATTACAACACCCCGCTTATCAAAAGTGCAGAAAGAAGAAACCCAAAAATTGGCTAAGGGGATCAAGAAAATGCTATAAGTTTGGAAGAGAAGGGAATCAGGCTAATAATTTCCAACCGGAGAAACCCCTCAATGTGATAGAGGAAAGGAATGCTTGATTTGACCCTCAACGCATTTTTCATTGCTACAACTACATGTAATCAGGGCACTTTGTGAACTAGTTCCCTAAGACAAGGGTAATTTGAGTTAACCAACAACCTCCAAGGTATAAAGGGTGAGCCTTTTCCATCACTACCACCGAAGTGAATCCCAAAAATGAATTGGTGATAGGTAAAATGGTTATTCATTCAATAATAGTGAATGTACTTTTTTATTATGGTTTTACACATTCTTTTATATCCTAAAAGTTTAGTAAAATAATCCAAAAGACCAGCAAAATGTTTGGAAGTAGACATGTCAGTGAAAATAGAAACTGGGGAAATTATTTCATCCTATGTATATAAATCCTCCCCTATCACAATTTGTGGATTTAACTTCTTGGTGAACCTCATTATACTCCCAATGGTGGAATTTGATGAAATTATTGGGATGGATTGGATTTCCCTATATACAGCCAACATAAATTTCTATGAGAGGGAAATCACTCTCCATATTGTGAATTGACCCCCAATTTTATACAAGTGCAAGGAGGAGGATGAATATTCTTTAACACCATCATGTCAAGCATTGATATTACTACCCTATGCACACACATATATTTCTCAGATGATTGAGTCTAAGGAAATAACCAAAATCCAAGACATGCCAATTATGAGGGAATTCAATGATGTGTTTCCTGAGGAATTTCCTGGTCTTCCTCCAATAAGAGATCTTGAATTCTCGATTGATCTTATACCTGCGGTAATACCAATATCCAAGACATCGTATAGAATGTCTATTGTGGAGATTTATGAGCTAAATAAACAACTATAAGAGACTCTATATGAAGGGTTTATACACCCAAGTGATTCACCATGGGGTGAAATAGTCCTCTTCATCCAGAAGAATGATGAGCCAATGCACCTTTGAATTGATTATCATGAGCTCAAAAAAATCACGATAAAGAACAAGTATCCTTTTCCAAAAACTGATGAATTGTTAGATCAACTATGTCGAGCACAATACTTCTCTAAGTTGGATTTATGCTTGAGATATTACAAATTTAAGGTGAATAAGGAGTATATCCCCAAGATTTCTTTTTGTATGACATATGGGAGTTATGAGTTCATAGTGATACCAATCGGACTCACTAATGCTCCATAAATCTTCATGGACTTGATGAATAGAGTTTTTAGAGATAATCTTGAGAAATATGTGGTAGTATTTGTAGATGATATTATAATATACTCCAAAACTAAAGAGGGGAATGAGGAGAATTTGAGCACTGTGCTAGAGACCTTGCAAAAGGAGAAGATCTACAAAAGGTATAACAACTGTGAGTTATGGTTGAAGGGAGACTCATTGTTGGCATGTATCATCATAAGTAATGGGATATATGTGGATCCTTCCAAAAAAAATCAATTGAGTGGTGGATGAGTCCGAAATCTATGATGGATATCCATAGATTCTCATGGTTAGCTAGATATTATCGTTGATTTGTGAGAAATTTCTCATGATTTTCAAACCCTCTTACCAAGATAACTTAGAAGGGAGTCATGTTTTCTTGGAATGATGAATGTGAAGAAAGCTTCATGGAGTTGAAGAAGAGGATTTTCACTACCCATGTGTTCACACTGCCCACAAGTGGGGATATTTTCATAAACTTCAACGATGATTTGAAGAAGGACCTGGGTTGTGTGTTGACGTAGAATGATAAAGTCATTACGTATGCCTCAAGGTAGTTGAAAATTCATGAGAAAAACTATCTCATGCATGATCTGGAGTTGGAAACTATGATCTTTAAATTTAAATTTTTTTAGCATTATATTTTTGGGGAGAGGTGTCAATATATATAAATCACAATAGTCTTAAATATATATTCACACAAAAATATCTAAATATGCACCAATAAAGATGGTTAGAGAACATCAAGGACTACAACTACAAAATTCATTACCACCCTAGGAAAGCGAACAAGGTGGAAGATTTTCTAAGTATAAAGGGACCAATAATTCTACCATTGATGATAATTGAAAAGGATCCAATATTCTTTGATTTGATGAAGATGGATATTGGAATCATAAAGAAGGGAACATCATTAATCCTTTCACAAATTATTTCTCAACCGTATCATTTGGAATGGTTAAAGAAATCTCAAAAAGATAATGTGGGAATTCATAAGAAAGTGGAAACTATCAGAAAAGGTAAATACTCATTGTTCAATGTTAATGAAGAAGGAATCATGAGATTTGGGTCAAGACTACATGTTCCATCAAATAAAAAGTTAAAGAAATAACTTTTGGATGATGCACATAGTTCGAATTTCTCCATTCACCCAGGAAACACAAAGATGTATCAATATCTTAGGAAGCACTATTGGTGGGATAACATGAAGTAGAAGATCACTAAATATATATCAATGTTCTTGTTATGTCATCAAGTGAAGGATGAGAAGAAAAAGTCTAAGTGGATGATGCAACCATTACCGATACCAACATGGAAATGGGAAAACATCACTATAGATTTTGTCACCGGACATTCAAAGATATCCAAAGGAAACAATGCTATCTGGGTTTTTGTGGATCATCCTACAAAGACTACACACTTCATTGAAAATTGAGAGGATTTATCATTGGATAAATTAGCATAGATATACATTAGAGAAGTGGTAAGGCTGCCTGGAGTACCACAATCAATTGTGTCCGATCGAGATTCAAGATTCACCTCTATGTTTTGGAAAAGTCTCCAATATGCTCTGAACATTGGGTTGAAATTCAGCATGGCCTATCACCTTCAAACTAATATCCAATATGATCAAACTATCTAGAAAGTTGAGTATATGTTGAGATCTTAATCAATGGACTTTAAAGGAAGATGGGATGAACATCTTCCTTTAGTGGAGTTCTCTTACAAAAACAGTTTCCACTAAAGCATCCAAATGGATCTTTATAAATCCCTTTATGGGAAGAAGTGAAGAACATATACATGTTAGGATGAATTTGGGGAATGAAAACTTCTAGGTCAAGATATGGTCGAAGAATTGGTGGATAAGGTTAAGACCATCCAACAACACATAAAAGATACCCAGATTCGACAAAAGAGCTACACTGACAATCATCAAAGAAACCTAGATTTTGATGTTGGAGACATTTTATTCCTAAACATATCTCTATATAAGATATTTATGAGATTTTTGAAGAAGGTAAAACTTATTCCAAGGTACATTTTACCTTTTAAGATCTATGATAGCATCAGAGCATTGGCCTATCAACTAGCACTCCCACCAAACTTGTCTCAAGTCCATGATGTCTTCCATGTATCACTCTTAAGGAAGTACATACCAGATCCATTACATGTACTCAATCTGGAGGTGGTACCATTGGATAATGACCTCTCCTATTAAGAGAAACTGGTGAAGATATTATATCATAGAGGAAAAGTTCTATGAAATAAGACAATGCCCCTCATCAATGTTTTGTGGAGAAACTAAATGTTTGAAGAAGCAATGTGGGAATTGGAGGAAGTTATGAGGTGAAGTTACCCTCATCTGTTTTAGTCTAGAAAAAGTAAAATTAGAGGGAAGAATTACTTAAGGGGGGAAGGTTGTAACAACATGAACATTTATGAATAAAATTCCATTTCTTTTAATTAAATGTCTTATAGATATTTAAAAAACATGCACACATTTTGTTTTATTATATCAATTGGATTTAAATTACTGTTAAGTATCCTTACCATTGATAATATAGTATTTTAATAGTGATAACATGACTAGTATAAATATAGAGTTTTAACAAATCCTTTTGGAATAGACAAAGGAAGTGATGGCTTCAACCAGCAGGATTGTACCCTATGAAGCCCATTTATCGGAGCTTTCGAGGGAGATATCATTTCTGGTATTTTCCCTAGACCAAGCCCAAGCCAAGATCTAACAACTTAAGAATGAACAAAACTATTCACAGGATAAGTTCAAGCTCATCAAGATCCCAGACCAAACCATATTCACCACATGACACCAAGAAAGCCCCACTATTGCACACCATAATCTTAGAGAATATGATGGTATAATAAAGGGATATGTATAAAAACTATAACATTAGGTTTATTTTTTCATAGAATAATGAATATAATTTGATTATATTATTGTTACTTTGTATATGACTATCTGAAGAAAAAATATTATTTTTGGATAATATTAGAATTCAATTTAGGAATGTATTTTGATGAATTAAATTATTTTTGAAATTAATAAATATTTTATAAAAATATTATTATTAAATTAAATTTATTAAATATAAATGATCATATAATTTTTATCAAGTCAAAAGTAACTTTTATTAATGTTTGAAAATTTTTTTTACGAAAACCCGTCAATTTTCAATAAATGTCGTTTATTACATAAAAAGTGAAAATTCATGTATTTATAAAATTATTTAGATAAAATTAATATTATTTTTGGTGTTAGGACTTTAAAATTATCCAACAGTTAATTTTTCATAATTTTCTGAGAAAATCAAATTTTTGAGTAAAAATTAAATATGGTATAAATATATAATATGTTTATGACATCATCATGGCCCAATAGTGATGTAATAAAATAATATAAAAGTGATAATCAAACAAATACTTGTTTTAACTTTAAAATAATGTGATTTTATTTTTGTTTTATTTTTTATATAAATCCATAGTGAATCCTCCAAGACTTATAAAATATATTAAGATTTTAAAATAATTTCCTTGAGAGTGTAACTCACCTACACATAATCAAGGGAAATAATTTAATAATTTCGGACCTTGGAATTATAAAATAATTTATAACACTCCCCTATTCTAGAAACCATGGGCATAAAGCATGATTTGGTTTGTGGTTTTGAATATTTTATTGTGTAGTGTCCAAAACAAAAATAATAAATAATTCCCCCTCCATTCCTATATAAAACCACCAAAGATCCCATTTATCTTCTCTAAATCTTTTTTAATCTAGAACACAATCTTACCCATACTCCTTATAATCCTCCCAAGGAACCTCTAATCTCCCAAAAAGCCTCCACCAAGCCTTTCGGATCACACATCCAAGTAAGGGATTCTCACTTTTCTCTCTTCATTTCAATTCAAGAACCTTTTTTGAAATTAGTGTTTTTAATTTCAATTATTTATATTAAAATAATTTTATAAACAATTCCCTAATATCCATTTTATGTTATTTCAATTATTTATCATTTATCCTCCCCCATTTGTACCCTTACCTAAGCCGTTATTATGTCGAAATTCCATAAGGGTTCCTTCCTTTCTCATTTTTATCCAAGTTTCCTTATATTCTTACATCCTTTTATTTTCAATTAAAAATGATGGGGTATGATTTAGAAACTCCCCCATAAAAATATTATTATGTTTTAATGATTATAGACCCCTTTTATCTCTCATTAGTTCATCCTATGTACACTTGTTACCATGTTGAAAATTCATAAGGGATTTTTCTCTTCTCATTTCCATTCAAGAGTTTCTTTCATTTTATACATCGAAATTCCATTTCATATGTTGGAATATTATGTTCCATGATCCCCTAACTAACCGTTTCATGTATACATTATTAGATACCCATTTCTCTCTCATCAACCCATTTTATAAATTTCTCTTTGACATCGTTATGCTGCCAAAATTTCACCACGATTCTCCATGTCAAAATGATCATGTAGTGAATACCATACCCATTTATATATCAAGGGTATTTACATTTATGAACATATACTTATTTATTGGGTACATAAATGTATTTATTCCACATTATTTTATCATTTAATAACTTATTATGTTGAATTAATCTAGGTTATATGATTTATGTGGCACACTTAAACATGAGATTGGAATCATTATGAAGGGTGCACCCTGATAGCACTCTAGTGCATTGGGTAATGTCTAGTATCATGATATTCCATGTTAATTGAGGGTTTACTCACGATAATTTATATTCAATGAGTTTTTACTCATGATAATCCATTTTAAATGAGCCTTGTCTCATGATAATGTCATGTTCTATGTTGTTGCCACATTTCCATGTTATGATAATCATGATATATCATGACTTTATGTTAATGTTTCTCTTATGATCCATTGATATTCCTATTGCCTAACATGTATTTTATTCTTCATTTTTTCCTTGTTTACTCCCTTACTATGCTTTATATCTCACCATTTTCTTAGGTATGTCCTCAAGTTATCCCATGAAATGATAAGTATGAAGGAATGCTGTGGTTATGAAAAATAAATTTTCAATAAATATGTTGTATTTTATGTCTTAAGTTGTAATGTAATGTTCATAAGCCCCAAATACACTAGACCTCTCAATATTCATGATTGTATTAAATTTAATTTTATATAATAAATCATGTTTAAATGTGTAATACAGATAATGGTCATTATAATATCTTTAAGGAAAAGATAGCTAATCACAAATCCAAATCCTTATTAAGATAATTATTCTCATGAATCATTCATTTTTTCAATTTATATATTATCACATTTTCATTATTCATTAATATAAAACTAAGAAACTTTTATGAAGAATAATTATAGATATAAAATCCCTCATTTATAGAATAATATATTAGTATAGTTTGACTCTGTATCCTCCTCTTGATCTCTTGGAAACTTTCATCATACTTCTTAATCCATGTAAAGTTAATCCCTTTGGTGGTAACTTGATTAGTGGGTAGGATAATAACTAAAAAACATCAAAATCCAATAATACTCATATAGTTAAACAAAATTATAGATCTCCATTAAGGTTTTTAGTTTAGACCATTCTTTAGTTATATTGGTTGTTGAAGGATCAATATAAATTCATTTACAAGTGATAACATGCCCTAGAAATTCTATTTAACACAATCATAAATTAAACTTTTTGAACATGGAGTATAACTACTTATAAAATTTTATTAAACAGCCCTAAAAATATTTTGATAATCATATAAACTTTTAAGATAAAAATTAATATTAGCTATGAATAATAATAGAAAATTTTCAAGGTAATCCATAATGTTTTTTTCATTAAATCCAAAAACATATAAGTTTTATTTCTAAAAAAAAAGGGAATAAAAAAATATATAGTGTCCATAGATTGTTTAAAATGTGAAATTTTAAAATATATTACCACTTCTAGAAATAGGGGCTCTCTCCACACCCATATCCCAATTGTTTTCCCCAACTGTTGGGATAGAGCATTATACTAAAGGCTTTCCCAATGGTTTTCTAAAAACCGTTGGGATTTCCATGCCTATGCCAATAATTTTTAAAAACATTGGCATATGCCCTCCCTAAATTACCAAAACCACTCACTCCCCCTCATACACCCCTTTTACAACCCTGAGTCCCGCAACACCTCCCCCTCCTCCAATCCTAATCCCTAGTCGCGCCGATCCCCTCATCTCATTGCTCTCCCCTCGAGATCTAATCCTGAACCCACAATGATGTGTTCCCCTCCCCTCATCCCATATGGATATAATACCTATCCCCAGAAGTAGCCACATTTGATTGTATTCCCAACCATCCAAGTGATTATTTTATTTATTTCATTTCAATCTTATTTAATATTAAATTAGTGGGTTCTAAATCATTATGTTATTTTACGAACAATTAATTATTTTTTTAGAATAAAACAACATGCATATTATTATTTTTGTGGGAATTTAATTTATTTTGATACAGTGGTTTGATTTAGGGTTTTTTTATATCTAATTAATTTGTGTTTGGGTTATTTCAAACCAGTTTGGTTTGGTTGGGGTTTTCTATATTAAATTTTAGTTTGGTTCATTATTGTATTTTCTTCTTGATTTTGGTTCCAGTTAGTTTAGTCCAATATATATATATTTCATTTTGATGTTATTATCAATATTTTATTTGTTTTTAATATTCATTGAGATCAAAAAAATCATTTATGTTATATTTATATTTCTAAAGTTGATTATAATATTAGAGTCATATTAAGTGGTTGATTTTATAAGTGGAAATTTATATGAACATGCATCATCAAATTTAAGTGAGTGAAGAAAATAATATAAATAGATTATGTTTTTTTGAAAAAAATGAAGACACTATAACTGAATTTACCATACAGTATGTATTATATAATTTTTTCTATCAATGTTACATATTCCCAATGTCTTCATTTTACATATAAAATTTTCACTATATAAATATCATGTAGTGCATATAATAGTGTTTGTATATTTTTGTTTAATATTTAAGAGCAGTACATATCATTTTTCATTGAGTAATAAGTAAATCTCATGTGAATGAATATAAGTAAATATTTGATACAATCATATAAAATATTAAAGTGTAAACATTAATGTTTCATACTAGAAATGGTAATGAATAATAGAAATTTGAAATCAAAGAAGATAGTTGACGTTTGTTTCATAGTTTTTATATTTGAGAGAGATGTGAAAATGAGTTCGGATTATAGAATGTTATTTCTTAAAGTTCGACCATATACATGAAACTAATTAAATTAAAGAGTGAAACATATTTTATCAAGTAAATAATGAAACATATACCTTTCAGTTAATAATGGAAGTATAAGTAATTGAATAAAGAGTAAAACATGTACTTGTTAGTTAATAAAGAATACATAAAAAGGATAGATATATTATTTTGGAAGTAAATTTCCATTGATGTTGGACATTAAGATAATTTTTGAACTATAAAAAGATGAGATAAATATGAAGCAACCATAAATAAATTTTCATAAAAATAGTATAATCACAACCATCATAGAATAGTAATAAGATAATAAACCATAATAATCATGGGAACACCTAGGATTCTGAGAGAAAATCTTGGAAAGCATAAATATGATATCCATATAATTAGTATCTGATGCAATTAAACTACCCAGACACTCTGTTTTAGCCTTGATTTCTAGAACATGTTGTGAAATCCACAAATCACAATGTGATGCTCACTTGGGAAAACTATACATATTGGCATCATTACTAGTCCAATAATTTTACTTATATTTCTAAACTCAATTCCCATGGTTTCCCATGACACTAAATATAACTAAGATATAAAAATATCATAATATATATATATATATATGTGTGTGTGTGTGTGTATTGAAACAATCATAATATTTTCTCATCTATAATAAACATTCTAAGAAGTGTTCACTTTTCACTAAGAATAGAAATATGATAATCAAGTCCCCTAATAGGGAATATTTCATTAAAATTTCAGAATATCAATATCATATTAGCATTTATACAACAACATGAATGATCCCACTTCTTGGGTGTACTTATAACTAGAAATAACATTTTATAATCTTATAACCAGGACTTTATAATGTCTTTAAAAAATCCATGTTATAAAAATATCTTTTGAAAACCAATCCATGGAAAAATAATTCAATCAGAATCAAGTTCATAAAACTCACAAATAACATCAAAGAATATAAAATAATCAATCATGCCTAATATTTTTTTTGGTAAATCTAAAATCACCCCTAGTTTTCAAATCATTACATAAAAATATTAGTTAATCCTTTTAAATATTTTAAGAATCAATTCCAACCCTTTGATTCTAAAATTTCATTGAAAGAGACCCTAAGTAAATTCTATACACACTTAGATTTCATAATAAACTAGATTAAAAATAAATTAATAAAGAAATCACAAAATACCCATTTAAGCTAAGTGATATTTTTGATAAAAATATATTATTTTGGTAGAGAATCAATATATACACATAATATATCTGTGAAATCATTAAAATCATGGGATGAAAAAAAATTAATCATTCATAGATTAATGTTTAATGTTCTATTTATAAAAAATACCTACATTAAATCAATGAACTCAGAATCCATAATATATTTCCACCACTTAGGGGAGAGTCACTAAGGCACATATTTGAAGGTCCTTTATGCCTCATCAATTTTTTCACTCAAATACATCTCATTTAAATAACACCCTAGATATTTATATTTCACAATAAACATTTTCATAATTAAATCCTTGGCCCTCAATGGATTTGGAACATTATTACTCATTGGTATAATGGAATTCAATATCATGGTTTTATAGTTATAGTTTTTTCTTATATATAAAGTATTTTTTGGTTATTTATATTATGATTATCTTATATACTAGTGAGTTAGTTATGGTTTCATATAAATTGAATAGTTTTTGTTTCCATAAATATATTTTTGATTAAACGTCAATCTTATTTAATTTATTTTAAGAAATAAAATATAATTTTTTTACAAAATGGATAGAAGTTGGATGTATGAAACAGATTGGATATAAAGCCATTTTATAAAAAAGTTGGAGGCCTTTATAGATTTTTAATTTTATAATGCTTCAGATAGTGGTTACATACATTTCCAATGTTATAATTTTTTTGTAAGACCTTGGTTGAGCCATGAAGAAGTTGGAAACCATATTACCAAATATGGTTTTCAAAAAAACTACTTTTTGTGGGATCGTAATTGGGATAAAATTAAATCTCGAAATTTTCAGGATCCAAATGAGAGAATTGGATTAGATAATTTGTTAGATGCTCTGTTTAAATTTATTCATCGTCATTACAAGGAATGGATACTGACCCAAGAAGAATTCAATACGAGTACACATGATGCATCTAATGAAAATGATAATGTTGACAGGATGAAAAAATTTAATAATGTTGCCATGACTCCTGTATATCAAAAATGTGGTCAAATAAAGAAGCTATAATTTTTAATCTGATTGTTTATTGGGAAAACAATGTATGAGATTTATAATACTTTCATTTATTACATTCTTACCTTTTTGAATTAATTTCTTCTTAATGATGAAAATATTCCCTCAAGAAAACTATATTTAATGGAAGTTATTTGAGGAACTTGGATCTTAAAAAACAAAATTCATGCTTTCCCAAAAGATTCTCTCTTATTGTTGGAGGAAACTATAGAAACAAATGATTATATAAAATATGGTACATCATGGTGGAAGACAAAATCTGATGGAACACCATCTTGTGTGCCACAGAATGTAATGTGGAACTTTCCATTAATCCCTAGAATCCAGAATCTTTTACTATATGATGAAATATCAATAAAAATTTGATGGTATGATCCAGAGATAAAGATGAATAATGATGATTTGGTTGACCCTATAGATGGATTTTCAGGAAAAAGATTTGATGCTCGATATCCTGATTTCATAGCTAGCATGCATAATGTGAGGATGGGTATTTCATGTGGTGGTTTTAATTCATTTGGTAATATCATTACTTTTTATAGAACATGACTAGTTTTCATGAAAATTTATAACCTTCCTCCATGGATTTTTATGAAAAAATATTTCTCTTTCCTAAATATACTCATATCTGGACCTTCTGATCTCAACAATGACATAAATGTATATATGAAACCTTTAATAAAAAAGGTGAAACATATTTGGAAAGTGGGTCTACACACATATGATGCATTTTGGAAAGACATATTTTAGATGAATACTATGATTATGTGGATGATAAGTAATTTTCTTTCTAAAGAAATGATGTATGGATAGAGCATGAATGGAAAACTATAATGTCCTATTTGTATAAAGAATACATGATCGAGAAGACTTAAATATCTCCATAGTTTCAATTTTATGGGACATCAATGATTATTGCCAATGGACCATCCATATTGTAATAATCATCAATTATTTGAAAATAACATGGATACCGATAATCCACCTCATCACATGTCTAGAATTTATGTGCTTAATGAATTACCGGATTTCAGTTTTTCATTCTGGAAGGGAAAGATGAAATCTAGAAAGGGGAAGAATGTTTCCATTGAAACCTATTTAAATTAGAGAAGTATGAGTATATTATTTTAGTTTCCATATTGCTCAACCAATTTCTCACATAATTTCTTAGACTTAATTCACAATGAAAAGAATATATTTGAAAATTTTCTTTAATTATTCTAAATTTCAAGGGAAAGACAAAAGATGATTTACGATCTTGGTATGACTTGGTGGACTGGGGAATCAGAGAAGAATTACAACCTATGTGTATTAGTGAAAAAATTGAATGTTTTGTGTGCTTCTTATGTAATAAAACCTATTGAAAAAAATCAATTTTTGGAATTACTAGAGACTATTAAAGATTGTGATGGATATTTAAGCAACATATCAAAATTGGTCAATAAAAGAGAGTTTAAGTTGAAATATTTGAAGACTCGTGATTATCACATCCTTCTACATGGGTTAATTACAATATAAATATATCCTCTTTCTTCCAATAATGTAGGGGTGTCAGTTATTCAATTGTTCGATTTATTTAGAGATATTTGTGAAGTTTTTGAAGTACTTCTTGCAAAAAAATTTGGCAGATGCACCATTAATTTTGTGTGAGTTAGAAAAAAAATTTCTCTATCCTTTTTCACATGCATGATGAATCTAACTATCCATCTTCCAACTAAAATTATTCTCAAAGGACTTATTTATTTTCAATGGATGTATCCAATTGAAAGAAAAAAATTCACATTGAAGTATTATGTCCAGAATATAAATTATCCTGATAGTTCTATCATAAAATGTTACTTAGCTCAAGAATGTCTGGATTTTTGTTTAACGTATTTGTCTGATATGACTATGAGATAGAATATACCAATGAGAAATAAAGAATAATAGTATGAGAAAATTGAACCAAGTTTTCCATCAATTCCCCAAATAGGGGTAATTCCCATATCATATACATTGATTAAAATAATCCTTGAAGAGTGGGAGATCACACATCACATAGTTTTGTTAAAATTTGATTTTTTCAATGAATTCATTAAGTATGTAAATTGAACATGTATATATTATTTTATCTCATGTAATTTTACATATATGTTAAACTATTTCTATTTTTTTAGAATGTAAAATTTAAAAAAGATAAATAGAAAGCATCATTCTTTAACATTGAGAAGGAGAGAGACTGTGCATAGTAAAGAGTTTTATGTTTGGTTGAAATTGAAGGTAGAAATATTACTATAATAAATTAATAAAATGAATATTTAATTATGTTTAATATTAATTAATATTTCAGGTATTGAGTTTTCTTATTGGCTATGTCCATAAGGAAATTAGAGCTTTGGTTTTTGGTCTTAATTCCATGGTTCATGAATGAAAATCAATTGTGATCAATGGGTAAAAATTTATTATCATTGAATGAGACAATAACATGAAAAAAAAAACATGATAGTGTTATGGTAACTTCCAAAATAGATTGTTATGCCCATGCATCATATAGTATACCTCAATTTGAAAATGTATCTTATTATGGAGTTATTGAGAAAATACTAATATTGGATTATTACTCTCATAGTCGAGTCCCTATGATGAAATGATAGTGGTTTGATTCGATGATGGGGTATGGAATATTTATTTATTATTTTGGACTTAGAGTTATTGACATGACTCACACTCTTGCTATCGATGGACCATATGTATTGACATCAATAGAGAAACAATTTTTTATGTCAAAAATCATATTTAACCTGAATTTGGTGTCTTTATTGAAGTAATATTAATATATATTTTTGATTATGGCGATTATGGAATTGAACCCATTATAGCTCTCATTGGACTTGATCCATTTATTACTTATTGTGACCGCAATACTTTAATTTTCAGATTTGATTGTAAAAGATAAGTTGTCATGGGAATTATATAGAAGCATCCATCTATGTTTTTAGTAATTTTGGTTTATCTCGATTTGAGTTATTGAGGTTGGTTCTAAATAAATTAATTTACTATAGATTAAAAATATTTTGTATCCAACTAGACATTCATGTTCATTTTCAATATTTACAGATTTCATTTTTCTTTGAGTTTCATTTTATAATATTGAATTGAATTATATTCAAACCTACCAATCCAAACAAAACATAAACAATTAAATTGTTACAAAAAACATGATGAATTGAGTTGGAAATAATAAACTAATTGATATGAAAATAAAAACCAATTAAAATAATGATATAATTAAAAAAATGGCTAAATGACCTAACCCAAAATATGAACCAACTGACCTAGAAGAAATAAAAATGGATAAATGACTTAATCAATTGAAAAAATGAACCAGAATACCTAAGATAAATACAAATAGACAAATGACCTAATAAATTGATCAGGATGAACCAAATGACTAAACCAAAATTGAATTGGTTCAAATTAAAAATACAATAAAACTATATCATACCCATTCAAAACAAGATAATTTGAAGGTATTGTTTTTTCTATGACATGTCTTATGATTTGATATTATTCCCACTAGATATAAAACATTTTTGTTATATCACTATGTAAAATGTATTTGGTTTGAAAAGTGGTATTCCTTAATCAAGTCATGCTGCATCTTCTTTCTTATTTCGGTTACACATTATTTATGGATTTATAATTAATTCCATATTTTTTTAAAATGCAGGAAATAAAAAACATTAAGGGTCTATGAAGAAAAAATAAGGTATAAAAAATCATCGAATGAGTGAGATGGGAGTCCCTCCTCCAGTGATCATTGTGAGTATTTTATTTCAAAAATATATTTTAATAACATATAATGGCATGCGATTAATTTTTACTTTAACTTGTAATCAGGATCTACCACCAAGGTTCAAGTTATACACTGAACAAACTAGTTGTTCTAGTGATCTGGTTAGAGATTTGAGGGGGGGGGGGTACTATAGATATGTTCTCCAGTTGGCATACCTGATCAAACCCCATCCCACCCCTAGAATACCATCTACAACACATTCTGATCCCACAATGTTATTACAAACACCTAGGATATTTAAGATTCCCATATTAGCACACCCCTTTGCATCTGATCCTCCCCACCTCTCTTTCCTGTATCTGATGATGATTCATACTCCTCATCCTTATTATCTATTTGCACAATCATTTATTCTATATTTTTTTCCTTCTACTTCCTTCTCCACGAGCTACTATATTCTTACTTCTTCGACTACAGTGCCAACACATTCTGAGCCCGCGGAGCATACACTGGGACCCACTCTATTTATACAGGTTGATGTTCCTTCAGTTCATGGGGATCCAGTGACTCCCATTGATCTAAACTATTAATCCACCCATGAATTAACATGGAAGTATAAATTAATTGTTATTATAAATAATAGAATACCATTTTTGGAACATAATTTCATAATAATATTTAGAATATTTGAAAAAAATAACATACATAATCAATGAATAAAACTGTTATGTTAATAATTTCAGGACTGAAGGTTTGGATAGTGTTGTCTGTTTGTAGTATCAATCGAGAATTTGGTATAGTGTTCATTGTCAACGATTGATGATATATCATGAAAAACCAATATTTTGTTACATGAAAAAAGGTGTATATTCCAACTAGAAAATGAAATAGTCAACAACAACTGCCATTCAAGCTGGTGATTTGGTGTTAAAAGTGACATGTTATTAATATAACAGCTACTAATAGGTTATAAAATATATGAAGAGGAACATAAAAAATAAATAAATTGTAGTCATTATGTAATCATCCCAGAAATAGAATATCTTATAGGTCAGGATGTGAAAAAATTCCAATGTTTTAAAACTCTAGTGGATTGATACTGGAAAAATCTATCCAAATAAGGATTTGAAATAGTAAGTGATTATGGATAGGAAATCACTAAATATCACATAATACAAACTCTGAGGAAGTACTAATTCTAGAACATATCCCACAATGTCTAAAATGATCCCCTTCTATGATTAAAAGTAATTACAGTTATCAAGAAAAATGAAATAGGAACAAACACTTACAGTCAGAATTTGATACTTAAGGATGGATAACATTACTGTTTATTGGGAATAAGGCATAGCACGTACATGTGGTTAGAGGTTGATGTGATTAGGAACCGAGATTTAGTTGGGATAGTCTAAAATTGAGCACTCATCCTTAGCATATACCACTTCTCAGAGCTGTATCCCACACTTAATGAAGTAGCCAACAAATCTAGTGGAGGTGGGACATCATTATAGACCTTGGATGATGAAACTGTCAAAATTATACAACACCCAGCAATGAAAAGGCAATTCCATACACATGGATTATGCAATGGAGTCAACATATCAACAGCCAACCGGTAGACAACTATTTTGATCCCTGAATTTGTAAAATGTAATGATTATTTGAAAAATGAATACGCAAATTCAAAAAACAAAAAGTTGAATGGAATCAAAATTGCTATGAAGAAAATGCATATGACACAGTGTTTTAATGATACAATGAAAATTATACTGAAAAAAAAACTTTATTTTCCACTCCAATGATGTAATTAAATTAAAATACAATGAGGAGCAATAAAATTCTACATGGGTTGTTATTTTTACAGCTTGCCTGAATAGAGACCAATCCTGGTAAAGAGGAGGGGATTCTATATATCATTTCCCTGAATAGAGACAGTCTCCCATGCTAAGAATCATGTAAAAAGAGCCTTAAACCACTCCATAAAACCTAAAAACATGAAAAAAATAGATGAGGACATATTAAATGTTGATGTTTCTTAACGCAATATCAAGAGTGTTGTGTTTTTGGATTTAAATCTCATCTAAATTTATTCAAACAATGGGTAAGCGGCAGGGATGACATGTTTGTTTTCATTGATTAGAGACATTCACCCATGCTAACCATCTTTAACAAAGAGCTCTCAACCACTTTAGAAGACCTGGAAACATATTATTAAATAAAAAAATATGAAGACAGATTGAATCTTGGTGTAGCATGAGATTCAATATCACCATTGTATTCAACTAAAAAGTTGTATAAATAATAAGTGCATGTTGAATATGAAAAGACAAATAAGTGCATACATATTCAAAAATCGAAAAATTTCCTTACTCTATGGTTGTAATCATCTCTGCTTGTGTTTAATGGGTGATATTCAGTATTTATCCCACGCATTTGGAGAACCCAATGAAAATTTTTGTCAATCATGATTCTACAATGAGAGGAAAAATTTCCTTGGTTATTACATGGTAAACATTGAATGTAAAAGAAAACATATTACAATGACCATATTTTTGGTACTTATTAAATGATCTATTGACAATATGAAAACATTTCTAGAAAATAATGTTGTTTTAATACCTACTATTTTAGTTGTGAGAAATATTTATAGTGGTTGAATAATAGGTAATAGCCTAGGAGTTGATCACCTCATCCTATATGTTAACCTTCACATACAGTAATGTTTCATAATAACATATAATTTGCATGAATAAAAGGAAAACATTGAAATAATCAATCCATAAATATGTTGAAGATATATATAGAAACACCGTTTTTTTACAATTTGAATAAAATTCAATAATAAAAATTCATAAATATCTATGTATAACTAATAAGGAAGAACTTACATATAACTAATATGGAATCAGTTAATATTCAACAACCTATAAGATGTTCTATAAACATAAGTCCAATTTGAATGTAGGTTCACCAGCATATCACTTCCAATAACATCATTGACATGCTATGTAGAGCAATATAGAAAAGTCAGTGGGGATGTAAACATATCAAATACATTTTTTTCCACTGAACGACATTCCTTGAAAACTGATTTTCTAGGAGACGATTCATATTTCCCAATACATTATAGTTGGCATCCCCATAATACCCAGAAGATCCACCCTTAATAAAAGATAAAGCAATTTATATAACGAATGACAACTCACAAACACATAAAGTTAGGATGCAGTACAAAAACATGAAAATAATAACATAATTGAACATCAGTATTTACTAATATCAGAACACCATAATCGATGAATCATAAAATTAGATGGCAGTAAGAAAAGATTCCAGCAATCATTCAATGAGCTAAAGGAGAGAGCTGGAGAGTTGAAAGGGGTGAAAGAAAACTTACAAACCACGTAATGTTCTTGTGTAGTCTTGAAATATCTTCTATTTTTTCTCTTGCTTTATTGGTCTATAGGCTAAGACATACTACTGTATGTCAAGGATGGTAAGACAACTCAATTGGGACCTTGATTTGGTGACCCGGTGAATGCAGAAAAAGTAGAAAACTGAGCAGCTCTACAGGCAGGTAGATGGGGCGTGGACAAGGGCTGAAGCTACTACAAAATAGGTATGCTTTTAGGTTTGATTTTCTTGTTTCATAATGGAACATTTCATGGAAAATTGTAAATCATTCTATCATTTGGTTGGATTGTATGGGAAACAGTATTTCAATCCATTGTTTGGATGGAAAGAAAATCAGTAAGGCTGGTGATTTAAAAAAAAATTGGAATGTAAAATAACACCTCAAGGGGTTTGTGTCCTATTTCTTAATGGTAAGAATGAAACTAAAAATACCATTATGAACCTCTCTTTTAACTTGGGAGTATAATTGATATTGAATGCAGCTGCTTGGAAAGAAAGCATCCAACTATTATTTACCCATTCCATTTCATTATATTATGATCGTATGAACCAGATGGGTTGTTTGATCTCCTTTACCAAGTCTTTTTGTGTACTATTTACTTTTAATCATGTGGTTGGCTATTATTTACACATTTTATTTCACTCCCTATGATTCCATGCCAAACAGACCATTAGATCTATTTTCTCACTTTGTTGTGTACTCTTTACCTTTAATCCAACACTCGTTGGCTATAACATACCCTTTTTGAGTGGATTAGTTGGCATCTAGGTTTTAGTTTTATTATATGAATAAATTTTCAGAATAAACATTTGGGAAGTTCAATACACCCAATCATAGGAGTTAGACATTTGATTTTTGTTTGTTTTGTTTTCGTTTCCCCCAATAATTCTTATTTATTTATTTTTCTATCTAAGGCACTATTTGACATCACTTATCAAAAATTGATTATAGAACTTATCCTTTATGATAAGTTTTTATTTATAGGTGTTTCCAGATTTCTTAGTTTCTAGTTTACAACACTTAAAAAAGTGTGAAAAAAATATTGCAAAAAGAAAAAAAATTATAGAATAAGTTCTTGAATGGACCATTATATGTTGTGAAACTAACCTTGAAAGGACCATTATCGGTTCTAAAACTGATCCTGGAATATAATTCAGCCAAATAGGGAAACCCCTGTACTTTGTAAAGAAATTAAAAACAATCAATGTTTTTGGATGAAAACTCATTAATATATTTTAAATACTAAAAACCGTCGAAATTACCCAAAATGTCATTGGCCACAGACATAAGGCCCGATTCTGAGATGAATGTCTAGACCTGATTGCTTCTCCAGTGTGACGAATATGACCAAATAATATATCCCTTATAAATAGTATTTCTTGCAAAGAAAATAGACAAGAGTTGGAACAAAAATACATATCAAAAGGTACATGAAACACTAATTTCCTGGAATATACAGAATAATGTATCAAACAAATATTGATGTCAAACAACAAAACAATAAATGAAACCCCTTTACTTTGTAAAGAAATAAAAAAAGAATCAATTTTTTTGAATACAAACTCATTTATATGTTATACCTACTAAAAACTGTCGAAATTACCCAAAATGTTGTTGGACATTGGAATAAGGCCCGATTTTGAGATGAATGTCTAGACCTGATTGCTTTTCCATATTAGTGAATCTGACCAAATAATATCTCCATTCTAAATAGTATTTCTTGAAAAGAAAACAAACAACATCAATGAAACATATAAAGATTACATAGAAAATATAAATTCAAATATTCCATTTGAATGTCACATAATTCAAGAAAAGGTACCCATAGATAAGAAGTGCATAGTTATTTCACTGATCGACTCTTATACCAAAGTTATAGTAACCTCAAAGTAACATATATAAAGTAGAAAGATGCAAGAGCAGGACTGAAATTTTGAATAATGGAGGAATCTCTATAGTTAAGCAGTAAAAGGTACCCATAGATAAGTAGTGTATAGTTATTGTACACATACATGGATTGAAGTTGCATACTGATGTGTGAAATTAGACCAAATAGAGGAGGAATAAATTACTGAAATATTTCATTCGAACATCATATGGTGGAATGGAGGAATCTGTTCATATATTCATCAATGAGAGCTTGTGTCGAGAGAAACCAAACCTGGACAGTGCAATACCAAAGACCAAGGGAAGAGGATGAGTAATGTTTTGTAGACCTTATTCGAAGCCACCCGGTAGGAAGAAAACCTAATATGGAAGTAACAGTAGACATGTCGCCGGGCACCGAATGCCGTTGTGGGAGTTGCGACTGAAAACAGAAGACTGTGTCGTAGATATTTGACGAAGCATCCCAGTAGCTCGAAACTGTAAATCAAATTGAAAGAGGGCAGAGCGTATGAACTGGAATACCAGAAGCCATTGACGGAGGTGTGAATGAAGAGTGGAAGAATGTATAAGGTAGCTGGAATGTCAAAGAACGCCGGTAGCCGCGAAACCCTATTTTAGAGGGAGCGGGGGAGAGCGCACGGAGGGGTAACCGATGGTGTCGCATGAGGAATGAAGGAATAGTTGGGGGGAAAGAAAATGTAGTGGTATGTGGAAGAAGGATTGTGACATGTAGGGTAGGAAGAAGCCTAGTTTAGTATAGATAATGGATATCACTAGAAGAAATTTCATTACCCTCTCCATCGATCAGGGACTGTGTAGAACTCTCCCTTTCATAATCATATTGTACAGCTCACCTCAAACTATGTACTACTGGGAAAATTTTTCCAATGTAGTGGAACACAACCATCAGAATTTTATAAGACAACATGCTTAATTCTCATCTGCAACACCAAAAAATCCAAAAATGTTTAAGAAGATGCAACCAAAACACCTCAAAATTAAAATCTTTTATCAGTAACATTCTCAAAAAATAAACACTAAAATGTCATCATAGGACTTGTAAATCAAATATTCTAGGGACACAATTGCAACAATAAATTACTGATCATGAATGCCCCTCTTGAAACCATAAATCACTGCTTGAAAAGGACCTGAACAATATACACTTTATCTGCATGCTAGCACTTTTCTTTACATTGAAGATTAGTTTCAATTATGTAAGTATTTAAATAAAGGGTATGAAAATGCAATGCATTGTCAAAATAATAAATTATTTACCCTAGAAACCAGCTACACCATCAATGCTGCCATCAAAAAATTCATGAAGACCAATTTCATCACCCTGTAACACAACCTCACTGTATAAATATCTTTTATAAAAATAACATCAATTAAATGATACATGGAAAAAATATGAAACACTAAGCATTCAAAAGATCATTCTATATAGGTAAACGATTCAAAAATTTGACACCATGGAAGCCTAATGTAGATTTAAGACTTCATTGATAGCTATTTATAAAAAATAATAGTGTCAAATAGTACCATTGTAGATTTTATAGCAAGAGAAATTAAATAAGAGCATACCTAGAATAGTTTATTTTTGTTTTTGCATACAAAACATTAGACCCAACACCCAACACTTCACCTTTTTCATTTTTTTCACAATCTGAAGCCACCAAAAGCATAATTCAGTGGCCTTAAAATAATTTGGAAAATGATGGAGAGATCCTCACCTTATACATGTCAATACAAATCTTTAACTTCTTATTGCAGACTACCCAGAAAGGATGGCACTATATAGAACCGTGACTCGTGATCTTGGCAGAAGGGAAGCCTTGTGAAGGGTCTGTCCACTCCGACTTTCCTCTTAAAGAAAGTGTACAAGAAGACTGAAATTTGAGGGAGGCAGAGAAGATAGAAGCGAAGGATCCTTTATAATAGGATCCATAAATGGTGGTGGATAAAACAAAACAAATACATAATTATTAATTCGTGAATGCAGATGAATTATATTACAGAAGTGAATTTTGGTATCAATAGAGTGAAAGGAAAACCATGAAATTGGAGAAGACAGTATGTCCACTATGAATTTCAACAGAATCATTTATAAAAATATCAATGAAAACTACATGGAATCTTCATCAATGAAATTGGAAAAAATGTGTATTCAATTAAATAATTTAGGCATACCTAAACTGCAGTAAGCTATGATAAGGCAGAAAAAGTCAATATCTAACATGGAAAATTTTTTAGATGATGATAGATTGGTAGTGAAGAAGAAGAAGAAGGTGTAAATGGTGAAGCAGAATAAGATATGTATTGTAATATTGTTTGAAAATGAAATATGAAACTCAAATTAGTAAATCTTGAATGGAATGGAAAATATTTCTATGAATTAAGGAGATTATTTCACAATATTAGGAGAACATACCTGTTGCTCGATCTGTATACTCTTTGAAGATGGAATCAATGATGGTAAAGGGGTTCAAGGATTTAGCAGTAATCAGAGGCAAGGATGGAGGAGTAGTTTTAATCTGTTACCCGAATGTGGTGGTAGACGGATTTGGTGTTGGTGGTCGAAGATGAAGAAACTTTTGGAGGTTAGAAGGTAGGAATTGATATTAAACACTAACCAGAAAATGTTCATAGAATGATGCGAAGAAGGTTGAGGAATTAAAAGTAGTCCGAAGAAAGGATGGAGAAATCATTTTTCACATGTTACCTAAAAACGGTGGTACACCAAGGAGGTGTAGGTGGAAAAAGATGAATCGGCAGTCAACGGCGAGTTCTTGGCTGAAGGATCCGAATGTAAAGAACTCGAAGGCATAGAACCCAGGGGCAGAGGAGCCGTTGCCGGAGGAACCATAGGCATAGTCAGAGAGAATGCAGTGGGTGAAGATGATGGAGGCGAAGCACACTGAGTTGAAGCATGACTGAAACCCTAATTTGGCAGCAGGGAAGCCTTGTGAAGGGTCTATCCACTCCGACTGGCCTTCTAAAGAAAGCATACAAGAAGACTGAAATTTGAGGGAGGCAGAGAAGCCAGAAGCAAAGGATCTGTTATCAGAGGATCCATAAATGGTGGTGGATAGAACATAAGAAATACATAATTACTAATTCATGAATGCAGAGGAATTATATTACAGAAGTGAATGTTGGTATCAATAGAGTGAAAGGAAAACCATGAAAGTGGAGCAAACAGTAAGTCCACTACGAATGTCATCAGAATCATTTATAAAAATATCAATGAAAACTACATGGAATCTTCATCAATGAAAGTGGAAAAAATGTGTATTGAATTAAATAATTTAGGCATACCTAAACTGAAGTAAGCTTTGATATGAAGGAAAAATTCAATATCTAACTTGGAAAATTTTTTAGATGATGATAGATTTGTATAGAAGAAGAAGTAGAAGGTGTAAACGGTGAAATAGAATTGGAGATGTATTGTAATATTGATTGAAAATGAAATATGAAACTCAAATTATTAAATCTTGAATGGAATGGAATATGTTTCTATGAATTAAGGATATTATTTTCACAATATTAGGAGAACATACCTATTTCTGGATCTGTACACTCTTTGAAGATGGAATCAGTGATGGTAAATGGGTTCAAGGATTTAGTAGTAATCAGAGGCGAGGATAGAGGAGTAGTTTTCAGCTATAACCTGAATGTGGTGGTAGACGAATTTGGTGTTGGTGGTAAAAGATGAAGGAACTTTTAGAGGTGAGAAGGTAGGAATTGATGTTCAACACTAACCAGAAAATGTTCCTAGAAATATGAGAAGAAGGTTGAGGAATTCGAAGTAGTCCGATGAAAGGATGGAGGAATCAATTTTCACATGTTACCTGAAAATGGTGGTACACTGAGGCAGTGTAGGTGGACGAAGATGAAGCGGTAGTTGGAGGTGAGTTCTTGGCTGAAGGAGCTGGAGGCAAAGAACTCGAAGGAATAGAACCCGGGGGTAGAGGAGAAGTTTTCGGAGGAACTACAGGAAGAGTCGGAGAGAACGTAGTGGGTGAAGATGACGGAGGCGAAGAACACTGAGGTGAAGCACAAACGAAACCCTAATTTGGCAATAGGGAAGCCTTGTGAAGGGTCTGTCCACTCCAACTGGCCTCCTAAATAAAGCGTACAAGAAGACTGAAATCTGATGGAGGAAGAGAAGGTGGAAGTGGAGGATCCGTTAGCAGGGGATCCATAAATGGTGGTGGATAGAACAAAACAAATACATAATTACTAATTCTTGAATGTAGATGAATTATATTATAGAAGTGAATCTTGGTATCAATAGAGTGAAAGGAAAACCATGAAAGTGGAGCAGACAGTAAGTCCACTATGAATGTCATCAGAATCATTTATAAAGATATCAATGAAAACTACATGGAATCTTCATCAATAAAAGTCAAAAAAATGTGTATTGAATTAAATAATTTAGGCTTACCTAAACTGTAGTAAGTTCTGATATGGCAGAAAAAGTCAATATCTGACATGGAAAAAATTTTAGATGATGATAGATTGGTAGAGAAGAAGAAGCAGAAGGTGTAAACGGTGAAACAGAATACGAGATGTATTGTAATATTGTTTGAAAATGAAATATGAAACTCAAATTAATAAATCTTGAATGGAATGGAAAATGTTTCTACGAATTAAGGAGGTTATTTCACAATATTAGAAGAACATACCTGTTGCTGGATCTGTATACTCTTTGAAATGGAATCAGTAATGGTAAAGGGGTTCAAGGATTTAGCAGTAATCAGAGGCGAGGATGGAGGAGTAGTTTTCAACTGTAACCCGAATGTGGTGGTAGACGGATTTAGTGTTGGTGGTTGAAGTTGAAGGAACTTTTGGAGGGGAGCAGGTATGAATCGATTTCCACAACTAAATGGACAATGTTCGTAGAAATATGAGAAGAAGGTTGAGGAATTAAAAGTAGTCCGAAGAAAGGATGGAGGAATCAATTTTCACATGTTACCTAAAAACGGTGGTACACTGAGGAGGTGTAGGTGAACGAAGATGAAGCGGTATCTAGAGGTGAGTTCATGGCTAAAGGGGACAGAGGAAAAGAAATCGAAGGCATAGAACTCGAGGTTGTAGGAGCCGTTTCCATAGGAACCGCAGGCAGAGTTGGAGAGAACGCAGTGGGTGAAGATGATGAAGGTGAAGCACACCGAGGTAAATCATGAACGAAACCCAATTTTGGATGTAGGAAATGAGGTTGCGCGGGTGAAATGGAATTTGCATCGAGGAATGCTCGACTGCGAGGGGAGGAATTAACAAATGGAGGTGACATGGTTGATTTGTAAGGTGAAAAGCCAGCCTAGAGAAAGCCAAGTTTAGTATAGATAGTAGATTCCTCAGGTATATTTTTATAACCCTAGTAATTTTTTTACCATAATTTATTTTCATTATAATATGTATTGATATAATATATTTTATTCTTTTTTAACATCTGGATCTTCTAATAAGCAGCATGGGCATACATACATGTGTGCATTGTGGAACTGTTGCACACAACTGATGGTTTAGTATGATGAATAAAAACAAATTATTGGAAAAAATATGGTAATGTAGGAGTTTTTTTTGATACTTTCCAAATACTCCAACATCATTCACATCCGTCCAGTCTCCTGGCGACAACTATCAAATGAATTAAAGGATAATTCTTGTGAACAAATATGGGTAAAACAATTCACAGGATTAAATGTTATATTATTATTTTATTTATATGAATTAATATTTTGGTTCCATCATACTTTTAATTTTACTAACAGTGAGGTTTCAAGGCTAGCACGACTTATAGAGTTAGGTGAGCTCTAGAGAGGCTATAAGCATGAGTTTTATAGTGACTGGAATTCTAACATCCCAGGTAAATGAAGAATAATAGATTTTCATATTTATTATTATTTTTTAATTAAATAATAATTTTAATTTAAAAGGGTTTCTATGTTCGATAGCGTACCCGATACACAACAACGAGTTTCTTTGAAATCTTACGTTGCACACTAATAATATAATATTATCATTTTAAATGGTAGTTAACTCCTAGATGTTGTATTGGAGGGAATTAAAAAAAACTAACTACAATATGATTATACATGTTTGTTAAATGTATTTACATTTATCTGAAAAAAAATTAGAGGCTTAAAATATGAATGAATCTAATTTTAAGCATAATTTATATTAAGAGGTCGATTTACTGCCTTTTAATGGCGAACCCTATTTAAATATATTTTTGGTCACTTTAATACATTATAATTTACCAAATTAAATACTCATTTATAATGGGGACATCAAATTTTACTTTGGGTGATTTTTTGGTATTTTTATGATAAAGTTTATTTTTAATGAATAGGGAAAAATATTGTATTTTAATTCAAAAGTGCCTTTTAATATAATTTATTTATATGGTTAGATTATATTTTTAATTGTTTTTAATGTGAAATTAAAATATATTTTTACTATTTTATCCAATTTAGGTCATTGGAATTAATTTTACTTTGAAATTAGACATTAACAAGTATCAATCTTTTGATAGTTATTGTTTCTTAAAAACATGCTATTTGTTTTGATAACGAGAATTAATTTTCAAATTAATTAATTCCACTTATATGTTTTTAATTTGGTAAAATATACATCATTTTTTAATTCGGAATATAAAATATAACTGAGGCTAATTTTTTTTTATTTTTCTAAAAAACTTCAATTTTAGATGAATAGTGAAACAACTTAGTAGTAGTTAAAAAAACTGACTTTTTCATTTAAATGAAAATTTACCACTTCTGTGAATTAAATTTAGAAACTACTACATACATGGTTGTTATTATTAAGTAAAATGTGGTTCATTAAGATGAAAATAATTTTTGGTGAATAGCAACTTTTGACTTTTATTTACCATGGTTAAAGGTAAATAGGGTAATTCAAGGTTAAAAGAATATTATAATAATTCAAAATTCCCATAACACTTGTACAAACCTTATTTTTGAGTCATTTACGACCATGGGAATAATTGGGTCGATTATGGGACCCCATTGAGCCACATGGGATTGATAATGACGATTTAGATTAATTAACATAAAGTAAAGGCAAAAATGAAAAAAGCAAATATCGTTTAGTAAATTAATTTTTATAAGGGGTTATATAAATTATATTTTAAACTATAAAAATTAATTGGAAATATAAAAAGATTTCCTATATCATGGTATTTTTTTTTTAAATTTTAGACATCAAATAATTCAAATAATTTATGACATAATAATGATGCAGTGTTTACCTCATTAATAAATCATTTAAATAAATAAGATTATAATGATTAAAATATTATCCAAAACCAGTCCAATTCCTATTGGATGATTTTATTTAGACCATGAGTCATCTTATATTCAAAAATAATTATTTTTGGACCATTATAAAGTAAATATCATTATATAATAAAATAATGTTTTCACACTTTCCTAAAGAGCCCCTCCTCCCCCTTATAAAAGGAGACCATTTATAACCAATTAAACACACCTCTAAAGCCTTTTGGATCATCTAAAATCTGCCCAATTAAGATCCCTACATCCCTATATTCCTCCTATATGTCTTACCTTAGGCATAAGGCACTTCAAGAAGTCCTTTGGTTCAAACCAAAGGGAGTTTCCCAAATTAAAGGTAATCGTTTCTCTTAAATTGTTTTCTTTTATTTTACTTCTCCGACCCCTAAAATATTTTTTTTCATTTCTTTTTTAACAAAACCATTATCCTCAATATACTAGGATTTTGTTATAATAATGGTTCAAACTACACTTACGAACACCTCCATCTAATGGATGAAGAACATAATGTTTCTGTGGATGTCAAACTAACGCCTCACAAAACGATGGTTGTTCAAATATCTCCAACCCCCTCTCATGGTGGCCATTTTGATGGCACTGTATTTATATAAGATAGATATTATGTTTATGTTATCTTTATGCTTATTTATTTTCCATTTACAACATTCCTTTTTGGTTTCCATTATGGGTAAACGCGATAATCTTATTAGAGGAAGTGCAGACTACCGCCCCGTCAAAGTGATATGACTCATTCATACCATATGCGGTATGTATGAAGGATATATTTATTGATATTATATATGATAAAATAATATAATTATAATAATACTATTTATCATTATGTTCTAATTCCATTAAATATGAAATAGAAATGGAAGTAGCGTTCATGTGTATGTACGACTTACCATCTCCATGAACGATGCATTTCATTTCTTACCTATAAATGTTATGTACTATTATGAATACATGTATATGATGGATATATATGATATATATGATATCCAAATCATGAATATCATTCTAGATATAATGAACCTTTGACCACATGAAAAACATTTAATTATAAGAAGCCCATTTTTGAATCAAGTGCCAAATATCGACAAAACGAATGACAAAACAAACGTTATTAAATTGAATGATTACATAATGTTTATAACATGGTAATAAGTGATATAAAAAGAATAATAAACTTCTAAAAGGTTCTTAAGAAAGTAGAAATTAACTTTAGTTTATTATTCAGGAGATTAAAGAACGAACGGGTCAAGTCGGACCCGAGGTAAGAGACTTCATCTCAATCTCCTTTCATTGAGGCATATTTTGTTTTAATACATGACTTTCTTTTATACGCTGTATAAAAACCCTTGAATTTTAAAAGGGAATATTTTTCTATGAAGCATTTTACTAAATGACACAAAGTAATGTTTCTTTTAATATAATCGGTGACAATGAACTTTTCTGCCGCTGTGAGTATTATTTGATCCTTGGCTTCCTCAATAAGTCGTAATGTTTTTAAAAGAAATTAAATACCATATACTCTTTATGTATTTTGGTATTAAAAATGGTTTTGATAATGGATTTGTTATTTCAATATATTCAAGTGATATATTTTGATTGAAATGTGGAAATGTTTTCTTTCCTTTATATTTGTTTTATGTCTTATGATTTTATAATGGTACTTGGACATTTGATAGGTGGTTACATGATAAACCAAATGATGGGTGGTTACATTATAAACTCCAATGCATTGGGTATGTAAGTCGGATGTATGGCTATTCCATTTATTGATATGTGTGCAAGTCGACCGTATGGTTATTCCATTTAAGTATGTTTATGTCCTAAGTTACCTTTATATGTTATGTTTTCTTTATGTGGGTTTATGGTAATATTTTGGTTACAAAAGGGAAAGTAATGATATTTTTTTAGTGAAGAATATTTACTACTTCATAAAGGTGAAAAGTATTACTTATGTTGAAGTATTCATGGTTTACTTGTTGTTTTGAAAAACTAACAGTTTTACTTCTTTGTGTATCCCTTACTGAGAATTTTATGCTCATCCCAAGTTTTTGAAATGTTTTTCACAAGACATAATATGTAATAGGGTCAAGGATGGGATCAAAGATAATACATGCGGTCATAAATATGGAACTAGACATGATTTTTTTCAAGATTTCATGTTTTGTTAAAAAAATAGAGACTGGGTAGAAGTTTCTACTTTTTAATCTTTTGAGATGTAATAGTTATGTCCTAATTATCTAAAAATATAAACCTGAAAAGATCCTCAATGTGAATTATTCATTTAATTCAATATTATGTAAGGTTAAATGAAGGGTCCTTATAGTTGGTATCATAGGTCGATTTAGACAACTTTAGGAGTTAGGGTATTGTTAAATTAATATCCATAAAGTAATTTATGTTAATATTGAAATCATATAGCATTTAAAAATTAGAATGTTTATTCGCCTAAGATATTTCTGTGTTCAGAATTGTTTTCCGCAGAGGAAGCATGCCAGCTATGTTAGGATGACATCAGGAGGAAGACAACCTTCCAAATCAGCAGCCTGAGATGGTCAAAATCAGAACTGAACAATTTGTTGTAGTGATGGCACAGTTGACTCGGGCTATAAATGGTGGTGGTATCTATGCATGAGATCAGCCAGATCAACTGCATAGGAACATGTCAGTAGTAGATCATTTCATGAGGAAAAATACCCCATCATTTATAGGATCATCTAACCCTATGCTAGAAGAAGGGTGGATTAAAGCACTGGAAAATATTTTCGATGTTATGGGTTGTTCAGAACATCAAAAGGATAGTCACACTGTTTACTGTTTTGAAGGTGAAGTTGATCAGTGGTGGTCTATGGTGAAAAATATCAGGGATAGTGATGAGATTTATGCTCTTTATTGGGATGAATTCAAAGGTATGTTTCTTGAAAAAAAATTCATAAGGTGGTTCATCTTAGGATGGAAAAACAATTCCTAGAATTGAGGTTGGAGGATGACTTAGTGGCTGCTTATGAAGCAAAGTTCACTCAACTGGCAAGGTACTCACCAAATTTTATTCAAGATCTTGATAGTAAGATAAATCAATTTTACTCAGTACCAAAACCATGACATCAAAGAGCGTTAGCCTCTCGTGAGTTCAAAATTTATGAAAAACTTGTTCGATGTGCGAAGAAGGTGGAAATGGAGTTTGCCAATGATCAAGTGTTCTTTGACAAACAATAGAATATGTGGTCCAATTGGCAGGAAAAGGGGAAGAATTCATCAAAGAATCCTAGAGGTAAGGAAAATAAATATCCATCTTGTGAGAAGTGTGGTAAAAAGAATCCTGGAGAAAGTTTATTAAAAGTATGGAATGTTCTTCCGGTGTGGTAAGTCTGGTCATATTTCTCGTAACTGTAATGAAGATGATCATGCAGGCAATGAAAAGCCATCGGTAAGTTGTTTTAAGTGTAATGAAATGGGTCATTATGTAAATGAATTTCCAAAGAAGAACTCAACTGAGGGAAAGTAGCCAGACTACAAGCAGAAAGGGGTGGTGAAATCCTTTGCAACTACTACAAAATATGTTGAGCCATCAAATGAAGTAGTATCAAGTACACTGTTTGTTTGTTCAGATTATGCCAATGTGTTTTTTGATTGAAGGTCTACAAACTTTTTCATTTCTGATAAAATTTCTAGTAAATTGTGAATTCCATCTCTAGATATGAATATAGAACTTACGATAAAAATACCTAGAGAAAATGTTGAGACAAAAACAAAACATAAGAACATTCCTGTCCTTGTGTGCTGAATGAATCTACCTGCAAACCTTATTGTTTTTGCTCTAGTAAAGTTTGATGTTATTTTGGGCATGGATTTTCTTTCTATTTATCATGCTAAGATTGAATACATAGCTAAAAAGGTTTCTTTTTAGAAATATTTAGAGTTTGTGTACAATAATGAACCCTTTCTTTTGATAAATTACCAGGAATTTGAAAAAATAGTTAAATATGGAAATGAATATTACCTTGCACATATTGTTGAAAACAAAGGGACTGCTGAGATTAATGATGTGCCAGTGGTAAATGTGTACCTTGATGTTTTCTTTATGAGTTTCCTGGTATAATACCAGATCGGGAATTTGAATTTATTGTTGACTTAGTTTCTGATTCTAAGCCAATTTCAAAACCCACTTATCGAATGGATCAAATTGAACTTTTAGAGTTAAATAAGCAATTGTAGGATTTATTAGATAATGGTTTCATTCGACCTAGCACATCACCATGGGGTGCTCCTGTATTTTTTGTTAAAAACAAAGATGGTTTAATGAGACTTTCCATTGATTATAGAGAATTGAATACCATTACTGTTAAGAACAAGTATCCTTTGACTCATATCGATGATTTGTTTGGTCAGCTCCAGGGAGCTCAGTATTTTTCAAAGATTGAATTGAGGTTGGGGTACCATCAGTAGAAAGTAAAGGAAGAAGACATTCCGAAGACTACATTTCGTACTAGATTCGGCCATTATGAATTTGTATTTATTCCTTTTGGGTTAACCAATGCACCTGCTTTATTCATGTATCTTATGAATAGAATTTTTCGTGATTTCTTGGATAAGTTTGTGGTTGTGTTCATTGATGATAGTTTGGTTTATTCCAAAATTAAGGAGGAAAATGAAATTCATTTAAGGGTTGTCTTACAAAACATAAATGAAAAGAAACTATTTGGGAAATTCATAAAGTGTGAGTTTTGGTTGAAAAAAATTTCTTTCCTTGGTCACATTATTTTAAAAAATGGCATAACTGTTGATCCTGCTAAAAAAAGTTGTTGAAGAATGGCCAAGACCCACAAATATAACCGAGATTTGTACCTTTCTTGGTTTGGAAAGTTATTACCGGAGTTTTGTTGAAACTTTTGCACGGTTATCTAGTCCAATGACAAAGTTAACTCGAAAAGGTGTTAAGTTCATCTGGACAAAATAATGTGATGATTGTTTTCAGGAATTGAAAAGAATATTGGTGAATGATCCAATTTTGGAACTACCATTCAGAAATGGTGAGTTTGTTATCTATAGTGATGCTTCGTTGAAAGGACTTGGTTATGTCCTAATGTAGAATGATTAGGTAATTACTTATGCTTCACATCAGTTGGAACCACATGAGTTAAATTACCCTACACATGATTTGGAATTAACTGATATTGTTTTTTCTTTAAAAATTTGGATGCATCATTTGTATGGAGTAAAATGTAAAATATATATTGGCCAAAAAAGTTTAAAGTATATATTCACTCAAAAATAATTGAACATGAGATAGAGGAGATGGCTGGAATTAATCAAGGATTATGATTGCACAATCCATTACTATCCGGGAAGAGCAAGTAAAGTGGCTAATTATTTGAGTCGAAAAGGTAACGCTTCATTAACCATGCTATATTTGGAACGAGAGCCTTTGGTTTTTGATTTGATGAATTGTGGCATAGAAGTTGTTGGGGCAGGAAATTCTTATGTTTTGTATCAATTGTCAGTGAGATCATCTCTATCAGACAGAATAAAGCAAGCACAGAAGGAAGACAGTGAGTTGTAGAAAAAGGTAGAGTTGGTTCAGAAGGTTAAGTTGCCTGATTTTAACGTTGATAATTACTGTGTTTTGAGATTTGGGAAGAGATTATGTGTGCCTTGTGATTCACAGTTGAAGAATGAGTTGTTATGTGAAGCTTATAGTTCTCCGTTTTCAGTTCATCCTGGATGTATGAAGATTTTTAGAGATATTCGAGAGTATAATTGGTGGGATGTAATGAAAAGTGATATTGCTGATTTTACTGTGAAGTGTTTGACTTGTCAGAAGGTTAAAGCAGAGCAGAAGTTACCAGAAGTAATGCTTCAACCTCTACTGGTGCCAGAGTAGAAATGGGAAAATATATCAATGGACTTTGTTGTGGGATTACAAAAGACATCTTGAGGTAATAATGCAATCTGGGTTATTGTTGATCGATTGACTAAATCTTCTCATTTCCTTCCTATTCGGGATACATTTTCTCTAGATCATCTTTCTCGATTGTATGTTAAAGAGATAGTCAGGTTTCATAGAGTTCCCCTCTCCATTGTTTCTGATCGTGATCCCAAGTTTACTTATAACTTTTGGAAAGGCCTTCAGAAGTCATTGGGTACTGAATTAAATTTTAGTATAGCTTTTCATCCTCAATTAGATGGACAGTCAGAATGAACAATTCATACCTTGGAGGATATGATATGTGCTTGTTCACTAGATTATTAGGGAATTTGGGACCAACAATTTTATTTTGTTGAATTTCCATATAATAATAGTTTTCATTCCAGTATACAGATGGCTCCATTTGAGGCATTATATAGAAAGTGTTGTCGAACTCTAGATTTTTGGGATGAAGTAGGTTAAAGGAAGCTGATGTGAACAAAATTGGTAGAAGAGATGGCAGAGAAAGTTTAGTTGATTCAGAAGCACGTGAGAAAAACTCAGAGCAGATAGAAAAGTCATATAGATAACTGGAGGAAGGATCTTTTTTTTGAGGTAGGTGATCATGTATTTCTCAAAGTTTCTCCATGGAAAAGTTTGATGTGTTTTGGTAAGAAGGGAAAGTTGAGTCTGAGGTTCATTGGAACCTATGAAATTCTGGAGAAAGTTGGATCAGATATGTACATAGTGGATTTACATCCATGTTTGTCCCAGGTACACAATTTGTTTCATGTTTCGATGTTGAGAAAGTATATTCCAGATCCATCTCCTGTCTTAAGTCCATAGGGAGTTCAGTTGGAAGAGAATATCTCCTATGATGAACAACCAATATAGATTCTTGACCATAGAGAGAAAGTGTTGTGGAATAAGGTAATTCACTAGGTAAATGTTTTTTTGGAAAAACCATATGATTGAAGAGGCAGTGTGGGAATCTGAAAATGCTATGAGAGATAAATACCCCAACTTATTTTGATAAGTGAATAATAATTGCGAGGACACAATTTTCAAAATGGGGGAAGGATGTAACATCCTAGGTAAATGAAGAATAATAGATTTTCATATTTATTAATATTTGTGAATTAAATATTAATTTTACTTTAAAAGGGTTTCTATGTTCGATAGCGTACCCGATACACAACAACGGGTTTCTTTGAAATCTTACGTTGCACACTAATAATATAATATTATTATTTTAAATGGTAGTGAACTCTTATCCGTTGTATTGGAGGGAATGAACAAAACTAACTACAATATTATTATACATGTTTGTTAAATGTATTTAAATTTATCCAATCAAAAGTTAGAGGCTTAAAATATGAATGAATCTAATTTTAAGCATAATTTACATTAAAAGGCCGATTTACCACCTTTTAATGGAGAACCCTCATTAAATATAGTTTTTTTCACTTTAATACATTCTAATTGACCAAATAAAATCCTTTTTTATAATGGGGACATCAAATTTTACTTTGGGTAATTTTTTTGGTATTTTTCTAATAAAGTTCATTTTTAATGAATAGTAAAAAATATTGTATTTTAATTAAAAAGTGCCTTTTAATATAATTTATTTATATGGTTATATTATCTTTTTAATTGGTTTTGAAGTGAAATTAAAATATATTTTTATCATTTAATCCAATTTAGGTCATTGGAATTAATTTCACTTTGAAATTGGACATAAACAAGTATCAATCTTTTGATAGTTATTGTTTCTTAAAAACACGCTATTTGTTTTGATAATGGGAATTAATTTTAAAATTTATTAATGACACTTATATGTTTTGAATTTGGTAAAATATAAATCATTTTTGAATTGGGAATATCAAATATTGCTTAGGCTGAATTTTTGATATTTTTCTGAAAAACTTCAATTTTTGATGAATAGTGAAACCACTTAGTAGTAGTTAAAAAAACTGAATTTTTCATTTAAATGAAATTTTACCACTTTTGGGAATTATATTTCGAAAATCCGACATATATGGTTGTTATTATTAAGTAAAATTTCATTCAATAAGATGAAAATAATTTTTGGTTAATAGTAACTTTTGACTTTTATTTACCGCGGTTAAAGGTAAATAGGGTAGTTCAATGCTAAAAGAATATTATAATAATTCAAAATTACCTTAAAACTTTTCCAAAAATTATTTGTTGAGTAATTTACCACCATGGGCATATTTGGGTCGATTTTGGGACCCCATTGAGCCACTTGGGAGTGATAATGACAATTTAGATTAATTAACTTAAAGTAAAGGCAAAAATGACAAAAGCAAATATCTTTTAGTAAATTAATTTTTAGAAGGGGTTTTATAAATTATATTTTCAAATATAAATATTAATTGGAAATATAAAATGATTGCCTATATCATGGTATTTGTTTTTTATTTTTTAGACATCAAATAATTTAAATTATTTATGACTCAATAATGATGCAGTGTTTACCTCATTAATAAATCATTTAAATAAATAAGATTATAATGATTAAATTATTATCCAAAACCTGTCAAATTCCTATTGGATGATTTTATTTCGACCATGAGTCATATTATATTCGATTATAATGATTTCTGGACCATTAGAAACTGAATATCATTATATAATAAAATAATGTTTTCACACTTTCCTAAAGAGCCCCTCCCCCCTTATAAAAGGAGACCACTTCTAACCAATTCCACACACCTCTAAAGCCTTTTGAATCATCAAAACTCTTCCCAATTAATCTACCTACATTAATTTCCACCTCCTAGAAGTATTACCTTTGGCATAAGGAACTTCAATAAGTCCTTTGGTTCAAACCAAATTGAGTTACCCAAATTAAAGGTAACAATTTCTATTAAATTGTTTTCTTTTATTTTACTTCTCCGACCCCTAAAATATTTTTATTCCTTTATTTTTTAACAAAAAAAGTATCATAAATATACTTGGATGATTTTATGAGAATTATTCGAACTACACTTACACACACCTCCATCTAATGGATGAAGAATATAATGTTTTTGTGGATGGAAAACTAACGCCTCACGAAACGATGATTGTTCAAATATCTCCAACCGCCTCTCATAGTGGCCATTTTGATGGAAATGTATTTATATATGATATATATTATGTTTATGTTTTCTTTATGCTTTTGTATTTTCCATTTATAGCATGAATTTATGGTTTCCATTATGGGTAAACACGATAATCTCATTAGAGGAAGTGCGGACTACCGCCCACTCAAAGTGATATGACTCGTTCATACCATATGTGGTACATATAAATGATAGATTTATTTATTTTATATATGATAAAATACTGGAATTATAATACTACTATGTATCATTATGTTTTAATTACATTAAATATGAAATTGAAATGGAATTAACGTTCATACGTACGTACGACTTACCGTCTCTATGAACGGTGCATTTCATTTCTTACCTCTAAATTTTATGTACTATTATAAATACATGTATATGCTGGATATATATGATATATATGATATAAAAATCATGAATATCATTCTGGATATAATGAACCTTTAACCACATGAACAACACGTAATTATAAGAAGTCCATTTTTGACTCAAGTGCCAAATATTGAGAAAACGAATGACAAAACGAACATTATTAAATTGAATGATTAAATAATTTTTATAACATGGTAAGAAGTGATATAAAAGGAATAATAAAATTGCAAAAGGTTCTTAAGAAAGAAGAAATTAAATTTAGTTTATTATTCAGGAGATTAAAGAACGAACAGGTCAAGTCGGACACGAGGTAAGGGACTTCATCTCAATCTCCTTTCATTGAGGCATATTTTGTTTTAATACACGAAATTATTTTATATGCTCTATAAAAACCCTTGAATTTTCAAAAGGAATATTTTTCTACAAATCATTTTACTAAATGACAAAAAGGAATGTTTATTTTAATATAAGTGGTGATAATGACCTTTTCCGCCGCCGTGAGTATTATTTGATCTTTGGCTTCCTCAAAAAGCCGTAATGTTTTTAAAAGAAAATAAATAACATATACTCTTTTATGTAGTTTGGTATAGAAAGTGGTTTTGATAATGGATTTTTTATGTCAATATATTTAAGGGATATATTTTGATTAAAATGTGGAAATGTTTTTTTCCTTTATATTTATTTTCTGTCTTATGATTTTATAATGGTACTTGGACATTTGATGGGTGGTTACGTGATAAACCAAATGACAGGTGGTTCCATGAATAATAGGACAATTGGTTACATTATAACCTCTAATGCATTGGGAATAGAATTCATCCGCATGGCTATTCCATTTAGTGATATGTGTGGAAGTTGACCGTATGGTTATTCCATGTAAGTATGTTTATGCCCCAAGTTACCTTTATATGTTATGTGTTCTTTATGTGGGTTTTATGGTAATATTTTGGTTACAAAAGGGAAAGTAATAATCTTTTATTTAGTGAAGAGTATTTACTACTTCATAAAGGTGAAAAGTATTACTTATGTTAAAGTATTCATGGTTTACTTGTTATTTTAAAAAACTAACAGTTTTACTTCTTTGTGTATCCCTTACTGAGTTTGTTATGACCATCCAAAGTTTTTGAAATGTATTTCATAGGACATAATGTGGAATAGGGTCAAGGACGGGATCAAGGAAAATTCATGCTGTCTTAAACATAGAACTAGACATGACTCTTTTTTTCAAGAGTTCATGTTTTGTAAAAAAATGGATACTGGGTAGAAGTGTCTACTTTGTAATCTTTTGATATGTAATAGTTATGTCCTAATTATCTAAAAATATAAACCTGAAAAGATGCTCAATGTGAATTATTCATTTAATTCAATATTATGTAAGGGTAATGGACGGGTCCTTATAGGCATGATAGAGTTTTCATGGTTTTAGAGGTCACTCCTATAATGGATGACTATCCAGTAGAATATTATCGGGAAATGATCACTCATTTCATATGTACCAAGTTCAATTTATTAATAAAATTTGAGGGGTTTAAATGATATTTACCTTGATTTTCATTAATAATTACTTTTTTATTTTTTTTGAAACATTAGGAAAAAATAAAGAAACAAGGATTCTATGACATACCACCACAGTTTAGGGTGGACTACAATGTTTGACCATGACATGAAGAAGGTGTGATACTCATTTACATAGATGTAATTAATTTTTTTATATATCATGAAAATATGGGGGTTAATCAACTTACCGATTCCCGTTCAAAAATAGTAGTTAAGGTAAGTGATTTGGTCCTGCTTTGAGAATTGACTCATAAATTTTATGTTTTACCCCTTCATGATAAGGCTAGAATTCTTGTACCTCTTATTTTACTGTTTAATTTTTTCCTAGGCCTTATGGAGTTATTCCCTCAATTTTTACTTCCCTAAAAAATTATTTTAATAAATAGGATGATAATTATGGAATTTATGATGAAAAAAACAAACCCAAACCCAATGGAATCAAATAGAAATAACTTAAACCCAACTAACCCATACTAAACTAAGTCAAAACTAACAAATTCAACTAAACTTGACCCTAAATGAATGGAATTGAACTAAAATGAATTGAAATAAATAAAAATTAAAAGAATAAAACAAACGTGGTATTACTTGACCTAAATCAAACCAATACAACTTGACCAAAACTAAATATTAATAAAAATACCTTATCTACACCAAACATACTCAAACCAAACCAAACAGAACCAATTAAAACTAAAATAAACTATATACGCCTTATTCAAGTTGAATCATGACAAATTAAATGAAATTAAAGAAACATAATCAATAAAAAAATATCTAAACTAAATTAAATTGAATGAAAATAAATTAAACCAATGATAACTAAATACAATTGATCCATATAAAACCATAAAAAATAAATTTGCATGAAACTAAACTTTCTCAATCCAACCCAAACCACTCTAAACTAATTTAAACTAAACTAAATAGAGTTGAAGAAAGAATAACTCAATCAAATAGATTTGAACCAAATTTATTTTACATAACTAGACTTAAGTACAACTAAATAATTATTATAGGAATCAAACCAAATTTACATTACCTGAATAATTATGAATTGATTCACACCGAATCAAATAGAACCAAACTAAGATAAACTAGAGTATGAATACCTAAATAAAGGTGAACTAAAAAACATGTATACACCACTTAAATTAGAGGAAAACAAAATGAAATTGACTATAAAGGAATATATTTTCATTAAAAAGTATAAAACCAACCTAAACCCAATAAAACAAATTATTATTGAAAAAACCACACAAAACCAAATTATATAGAATTTAATAAAATTGTAAAAAAATAAATAAAAAAATTTATATTGTATATAATAAAATTGAAACAACTCAAATATAACCAAATAAAGATGAATTGAATTGAACCAAATCAGACTAACCTATCGTAAATAGACTTAGATAGATCTGAACCAAATTAAATGATAAAAAGGTAAACTAAATTGAAAAAAATAATGTAAACTGATAATAAGAAAACCAAATTGGATTGGACCTACACTATTTGACCCAACTTGGTATATAATAATGTATAATTAGTTAAAGCTGATAGGTTTGAAACATCCTGATCCGATGGAAATGAAACTGGATCTATCTAAACCAAAAGAAATTAACCTAAATAAAACAAAATTTAATTGATTCAAACCGAATAGAACTAAAATATAATGAAATAAATAAAAAAATGTAATATATCCCAAAAAAGATAATTTAAACTAAAAAAATAGACTTAAATAGATCAATAATGATTTGAACTGGCCTGAACCACAAAAAACCAAACTAAACATAACCGAATTGAAATGAATCAAAATGGACTAAATCAAACGTAATAAATATGAATGAATATGTCTTGAAAAAACATGAATATAATGGAACTATACATGAATAAGCTAAATTGAATCAAAATAAAGTGAATTTATATAAATAATATAAAAAACCATGAAAAAAATTCTTTTTTTTCATGATTAGTGTGTTGATAACCCATTCAAGCATATTCCTCTATATTATAGTAACAATTTTTCATATTATCATTAATAATGGGGATCATACAACCACCTTATTATTGATTACTATGATGTCTTGTTCAATTATATATATGTTGTATCTATTGACAACCCATTCATTAATACACAGTTATAATTCATCTACCATACATTTTTCTTTTCAACTTCATTTAAAATTAATATCAATTTGATTTTAGTTATGAAATTAATTAATAGTAACCTGTTTTAAATTATGGTTTCCTATATTAAATGTCATTTTATTGGGAGGTTATGAATATTTAAAGATGTGTGCCTTGAGAAAAACTATTTTTCTTGAGCAGAAAGAAATAATATGGAAGCGCAGTTAACGAAATGACATACCAGAAGATTGTAAGTTTTAGTTTATTCATTTCAAACTCTAATATCTACTTTCTAACTTAATATTCTATTTATATTTGTAACATTATTATTTGGAGTCCCTTAATGACCAGGAAGATGACAATTTTTTCCAAATGATCACTTACATTATGTTTTGGGAGATGATCACCATGGAAGAGTACATTGTCGACCTTAGAAGAGTATTGTCCTGATGAGGTATTGGACCATTTCAGGTGCCATTTATGGTAGTATAAACTGGTAAAAAGATAATAAATGGAAAAAAAGGATTAGGAAAAGGTAAAAAAAGGATGAAAAAGGGTCATATGGTGGAAGAGAAGAATCAAAGGGAAAACACTAAACTTAAGAAACTCAAAGAAGTTTTATGTCAATCACTTCCATGAGAGATTTTCACCTCTTGTAATGAGTATATGATGATGATGAATACATTATATAGTGCACTATGAAGTATTCTATGTGGTGGTTAGTATTATGAAATTCCTGGTAATGGAAATGGTGAGGATGATGGTGATGGGTAGGGTGAGGGTAATGGTGGGGAAGAGGCCTAGGACGAGGATGAGGGAGAGGACAAGGGTGATAAATAGGATGAGACTGAGGATGAGGATGAGGATGAGGATGAGTATGAGGAAAATAATTAAGGTGATGATAGTGATGGTGATGGGGGATATATTGGTCATTTACATTTTTTACTGATATTTATGACATTTGATGTTTGATGATTTGTTCTGAATCAATATTGTAACACCCCGACCCCAGTTACCCAGAGTCGGTGCGTTATTGTGTAACATTGGCATGATCACAAAAGATCAAGTCTCAAAATACCGATTAGTTTAGTAGCCTTAGAAACACTAGATACATTCATAAATGTTACATTACATCATAAAGTGAAAAAGTACAATAATAAAGTTTCCATAGTCCACACTCATATCCTCTTCTGACTATCCCTGCAGGTCATTCATAATTTACTTCTTCACATCTTGGAAAATATTAAAACATTGAAAGGGGTGAGCTCAGATGATCAGTAAGGATAACAATATTGCGGAAGCTTTCGTAAATAAACATTAACATTTAAGGCAATGTATAACTAAAACAAAATCCTTTTTAAACTTGAACTTCAGCATAATATGGAAAAAATAAAATTAAATAATGCCATTTACTTACTCACATGGATATTCTACTAGTCGAATAATCACATGCAATATCAATAACCACTTTCATAATGATGGAATGCATAATGCCAGACTATCATAACCACATAGCCAAGGCCTCGTTCCAAGACCACAAATAAGATTTTGTCAAGGCCTCGTGCCAAGACACTAGTTTGTCTCATGAGACCTACCAATGCATCGAGGAGCTGTAGCGGGCTCCACCCGTCACTTATTAAGTCCAATGCATTCATCATATGAATAGGTTTAAACATATCATAAACCATAACATAATTGTATCACATAAAACATTCATAAAGGAAACATAACATTTCCACATTTCAATCAAAATATATCAATACAACACATTGATATAATAAAAACACTTTCAAAACCATTTTCAAAACCAAAATAAAAGAAATTTAAAACTTTGTATTTATTTTTCATTAAAAAAAAGTTATGGCTTGTAGAGGAAGCCGAAACTCAAATAATGGTCACAGTGGCGGAGAAGTCGTTGTCGCCGCATATGTATGGCAAGAAAAACATTCCCTTTTTTTCGTTTAGTAAAACGATTCGTATAAAAAATATTCCTTTTGAATAAACATAAAAGTCAAAGGGGTTTATACACCATATAAAAGAAAGTTGTGTATAAAACAAAATATGCCTCAATGAAAGGAGATTGAGACAATGACCCTTACAAAGATCATTTTTTTAAATAAAGTAGATCTATTATGTGTATTCAATATAAGTACACATAAATAAATTACAAAAACAAGATAAGACATAATAATATCATGAAATAATTTAAAAGTAGGAGATTAACCCAAAGAATAGAAATTGGGTTAAGAAGTTCCCTTACCTCATGTCCGAATTCACTAGACCGTTATTTGATCTCCTGAATAATAAACTCGAGTTATTCTCTACCTTCTTAAGAACCTTTTTCAAGTTCATTATTCCTTTTATATCACTTATTACCATGTCATGAACATTATGCAATTATTTAAGTTTATAACGGTCGTTTTGTCGATCTTAGGTACTGGAGTCAAAATTAAACTTCTTATAATTACAATTTGTTCATGTGGTGAAATATACATTATATCCATAATTATATTCATGATGTATATATCATATACATCATATATATCCAGTATATACATTCATTTATAATATTGCATAACATTTAGAGGTAAGAAATGAAATGCACCGTTCATGGAGACGGTAAGCCGTACGTACGCATTAACACTACATTCATTTCTATTTTGTATTTAATGTAATGAAGTTATAATTATATAAAGGTATAATATAATTCCAGTATAATATAATTTATAATACCATTTACTCCATCTTTTATACATCCCACATATGGCATTAACGATTCAAATCACTTTGAGGGGGCAGTAGTCCGCACTTCCTAAAATGAAATTATCGCGTTTACCCATAATGGAAATCATAAAGTATGCCATAAATGATAAATACAGAAGCATAAGGAAAACATAAACATAATATATATATCATATAGGAAAATAGTGTCATCAAAATGTCCACCATTAGAGGTGTTAAAAGAATATTGAACAATCATCGTTTCGTGAGGCAGTATTTCAGCACCCACAGAAACAGTATGTTCTTTAACCATTAGACGAAGGTGTGTGTAAGTGTAAACCAAATAATTATCATAAAAAAATACTAGTATATTGTAGATACTGGTGTTGTTACAAAATAAAGGAATAAAAAGAGTTTAAGGGGTTGGAGAAGCAAAATAAACAAAACAACATTAGAGAAGACATTACCTTAAAATCGGGTAACTCTTTTTGATTTGAGCCAAAGGATTCCTTGGGAAGACTTCTGACCAAAGTGAGGCTTCTAAGAGTAAGGGAGGGAAGTTGAGAGAGTATTTTGGAAGATTTTGGCCGAGCCAAAAGGCTTTGATGGTGTGAGTAAGGTGGTAGTGGTGGGGGCCTTTTATAAGAGGAGAGAAGGGGCACTCTTGGAAAGATTGAAATGTTACTTTATTATGAAATGCTTTTTTGGATTCTAAAGGTCCCACAATTATATATTTCAAGGATAAGGTGATAATGGTTATAAATATACTCATCCAATAGGTTTTTGACAAGTGTAAGTCTTAGAGTTTACATTATCTTTTCATTTTATTTAAATCGTTAATTAATGAGGTAATTGCTGCATCATCATGGTGTCATAAATAATTTAATTTATTTAATGTATAAAAATTATAAAAAAAAAATCATGATTTAGGAAATATTTTTATCTTTATAATGAATATTTATAGTCAAAAATATTACTTGTATAACCCCATCTAATTTTTTTTAGTAAAACAACTCTTGTTTGTGACATTTTTATTTTAACATTAAATAAAAAGTTTTTAATGTAATTTTCCTACCAAAGTAGCTTCATGGGGTCCCCAAGTTGACCCATGGATTGTCTTGGTCGGCCATGATTCATCCAATAGGGTTAGGACAAGTGTAAAGGTATTTTAATATTTTTATAATATCATTTTTACCTTAAATTTCACTAATTACCTTTAGTCGCGATTAATTAAACTTAAAAGTTACTATTCACCAAAAAATTATTTTAATCCCATTGAACCACATTTTACTTCCTAATGAAAACCATGTATGTCGGATTTTTGAAAATCAAATCACAGAAGTGGTAATGTTTCATTTAAATGAAAAAACAGTTTTTTAACTACCACTTAGTGGTTTCACTATTCATCAAAAATTGAAGATTTTCAGAACAATGCCAAAATTTTACCCTAAGATAAAATTGATATTCCGAATTCAAAAATGAAGTCTATTTTAAAAAATTCCAAACATAAAAGTTTCATTAATTAAGTTCATAATTAATTCCCGCTGTCACAACAAATAGCGTGTTTTTAAGAAACAATATATATCATAAGATTGACAATTGTTTATGTCCAATTTCAAAGTGAAATTAATTCTAATGACCACCATTGGATAAAAGAGTAAAAATATACTCTAATTATACTTTAAAACCACTCAATAGTATAATTTATCACTAGAAATTATTTTGATTAAAAAAGTTGTTTTTAGGTATTTTTCACTATTCATAGAAAATTGGAAGTTCTCAGAAAATTACAAAAAATTCAACTTAGGATAATTTCGATATTCCAAATACAAAAATGAAGTCCATTTTGAAATATAAAATTTATATAATTTCAAAAGGTGGGTATTACTATTCATAATTACTACTTTGATTGGTCGCGATGTATTAGAATCTCGAACTTGCATACAATGCAAGCTATTGCATTATTGAAAGAGAAGCGTATCATGAAATCTTGGGGTGTTACATTCTCCCCTCCTTCAATAAATTGCATCCTCGCAATTTGAAATTTTTATTCGAAAATAAAAGGTTGAAAATAGAAAATACCTTTGTGGAAAACCCACATCGGAAATAAGGTTAATAAAATTTAGCCTTAATAAGAGGGAAAGGGAAATGAAAAAGTCACCACCAAATTATGATCTCGATAAGGAGAACATTGGTGGAAATTAGAGACATATAATTGGAGGACAAACGTAAATATTTGTAGTGAGTGATTGAGGTCATCAATCACAAACAAGCGTAAAATTGAGGGCCTCAAAGCCTTCAATCTATGTTGGTTTAAAATATTATCAGTTCCACAAGACATAAGGTATTAGGATAAAACAATTTTTTGTTTTAATATCCCTTTAATAAAGTTTAAGAATTAATTTATTCATAGAATAAGAGATAGGTATATATATATATATTTATGCTTGACAAGTAGAGTTTCAACCTTCATCAAATTTCTACCACAAACTAATCTTTCACTCAAAAAGATAATAGTACTCAAAAATATTGTATTTATCCTAATCGTACAAGGTTCAAAATATTAACACATAACATTTAGATTAGGAAAACTATTTTGTAATAACCAGGGACTTCCTGTAGGATAGTGGTAGGTAATAAAGGCATGTCACACTATGGTTGTGGGTTCGATTCCTGCAGCTTTGTCCGACGCGACGGGTTATCCCCCAACCTGCAGGTTGTCCTTTTCCTAAAACTATAGTATTATAATATTCCAAAAATAATCTTCAGAAATGTTTTAACCTTACACAATACTATCCAAGGTTCAACTTAATCCATTCCAACCTATATAGTTATCCAAAATACCTCTGTCCAGAATTTCTCTAAAAGGTCTCTAAATTCCAAAATCAATTGTAACATCAGATTCCCCAAACAATGTAAAGTTTCTCTTATTGTCACATACTAAAAATATGATTACCTTCATCATATTAAAACCTTAATGAAAAAAACAAGTACTACAGTACAATCCTTATATATATCACATTATTCTTATAACCAAAATATAATCCTTGAGTCCAAAAGCACCAATACATTAATTATTCCACATCAACTGTAGTAACAACATAAGATTGTACTTGATCCCTTGGCATTTTCTGAGGTAATTTTCCCTAATGCTTAGGAAATTCATTTGCATAATGCCCCATTTCCCTACAATTGTAGCATTCAACATTGATAGCCTCTTTCTTTCCCTTGCAATCATGAGCCTGGTGACCTTTTTCTCCACATTTATAACAAACTCCCATTACTTTTAGGCAAGCACCGGGGTGATTCTTCCCACAATTATCACATAATGGAAAATCCTTCTTTCCCTTTTTCCCTTTATCCGTCTCTTGTTCCACCATTCTCTTCTTCTCTTGCTTTAATTTTTTGTCATAAGACTTAGAGAATTCCTTTTCTGTCTTGATAGCACACGAGACAATATCTTCGTACGATGAGAAGGATTGTGATACTAAAGCTCGACGGAGAAATGGTTTTAACCCATCAAAGAAACGATCAATCTTACTTCTTAGGTTATGTATATAATCTGCAGCATGTCTCACTAACCTTGTAAAGTTGGCCTCACACTTTGTGACATTCTCATCCTCCTTTTGTCTCAGACTCAGAAATTGCCTTTCCATATCTGCTCGATGGTCACGAGGAAAGTATTTTTCTAAGAAAAGATCATTGAACTCTCTCAATTCCATATTTGATACTTATTCATCTTCCTTTGTGTTTTGAATCAGCGACCACCATTGATCGACATATCCAGTGAGGCGGTAGACTGCCATGACAACCTTCTCCCTTTCGCTACTCCCCAAGGCATGGGATATTTTTTCTAAGGAGTTTATCCATTTCTCAGCTACTAATGGATTTGTACCCCCATTAAATGTTGGCAGTTGTTACCTCATGAAGCGGTCTAACATTGATCCTCCACGTTGCGGATCAGGGTGATCCATACGAGTAAGGTTATTATTCATAACCTGAGTGAGTTGTCCCAGTATGGTAATAAGTTGATCAGCACCAGTTGTATCTCCAGATCCACAATAATTATCTTGAGTAGGAGGGAAATCCCTATACAGAGTGCGTGCATTGATATAGTTTCTATTCCTTCCACTAGAAGACATTTCTAAACAATGGTATAAACTAGATTAGTCTATGAATCAAAATACATAATTTCATACTTGTAAAATACTTAACATAAATTGAACTATTTATGGATATAATTCATAATCATAAAAAGAAATGTTTTCTTTGAGGAAGTATATACTCATAAACCCTTCATAATGTTCTATAAATAATATGAGAGTTATCCTAAGCATATCCCCCGGGAGTGTCCTAACCAAGAGTGCAGCAAGGCCCGTTGTCGTGCACCGGTTCTCATTCGAGTCTAGCTCAAAGTGGTGTTTTCAGGTTTTACCCCTAGGTACATCTGTGCCAGAGCTACCTCTACCTTCTCGTATCCAGACAGGGATGTATTTCTCAGAAAACTCACAAAATATCTACAACAACAAAATTCTAGGAAGTTCTTCTATACTAATCCTCAAAGTCTATCTTATGGCTATGCGCTCTAATCAGAGTTTATCTAAATCAAGCTTCCAAGGTTAGTAATAAACTACCTCTTATACCAATTGTAACACCCTGACCCAGTTACCCAGAGTCGATGCATTATTGCGTAACATTGGCATGATCACAAAAGATCAAGTCTCAAAAGACCGATTAGTTTAGTAGCCTTGGAAACAGAAGATACATTCATAAATGTTACATTACATCATAAAGTTAAAAACTACAATAACAAAGTCTCCATAGTCCACACTCATATCCTCTTCTAACTATCCCTATTGGTCATTCATAATTTACTTCTTCACATCCTGGAAAATATTAAAACATTGAAGGGGGTGAGCTCAGATGCTCAGTAAGGATAAAAATATTGTGGAAGATTTCGTAAATAAACATTAACATTTAAGGAAATGTATAACAAAAACAAAAGCCTTTTTAAACTTTAAATTCAGCATAATATGGAAAAACTAAAATTAAATAATGCCATTTACTTACTCACATGGATATTTTACTAGTCGAATAATCACATGCAATATCAATAACCACTTTCATAATGATGGAATGCATAATGCCAGACTATCATAACCACGTAGCCAAGGTCTCGTGCCAAGACCACAAATAAGATTTTGTCAAGGCCTCATTCCAAGACACTAGTTTGTCTCATGAGACCTACCGATGCATCGAGGAGCTGTAGCGGGCTCCACCCGTCACTTATTAAGTCCAATGCATTCCTCATATGAATAGGTTTAAACATATCATAAACCATAACATAATCGTATCACATAAAACATGCATAAAAGAAACATAAAATTTCCACATTTCAATCACAAGATATCAATAAAAAACATTGATATAATAAAAACACTGTCAACACCATTTTCAATACCAAAATAAAATAAAGTTAAAACTTTGTATTTATTTTTCATTAAAAAAAAGTTATGGCTTGTAGAGGAAGCTGAAACTCAAATAATGGTCACGGTGGTAGAGAAGTCATTGTCGCCGCATATGTACGGCAAGAAAAACATTCCCTTTTTTTCGTTTAGTAAAACGCTTCGTAAAAAAAATATTCCTTTTGAATATACTTAAAAGTCAAAGGGGTTTATACACCGTATAAAAGAAAGTTGTGTATAAAACAAAATATGCCTCAATGAAAGGAGATTGAGATGAAGACCCTTACAAAGATAATTTTTTTTAAATAAAGTAGATCTATTATGTGTATTCAATATAAGTACACATAAATAAAGTACAAATACAAGATATGACATAATAATATCATGACATAATTTGAAAGTAGGAGATTAACCCAAAGAATAGAAATTGGGTTAAGAAGTTCCCTTACCTCGTGTCCGAATTCACTCGATCATTCTTTGATCTCCAGAATAATAAACTAGAGTTAATCTCTACCTTCTTAAGAACCTTTTTAAAGTTAATTATTCCTTTTATATCACTTATTACCATGTCATGAACATTATGTAATTATTTAAGTTTATAACGGTCGTTTTGTCGATCATAGGTACTTGAGTAAAAAATAAACTTCTTATAATTACACTTTGTTCATGTGGTAAAATATCCATTATATCCATAATTATATTCATTATGTATATATAAAATAAATCATATATATACAGTATATACATTCATTTATAATATTACATAACATTTAAAGGTAAGAAATGAAATGCACCGTTCATGGAGACGGTAAGCCGTACGTACACATGAACGCTACTTTCATTTCTATTTCGTATTTATTGGAATTAAGTTATAATTATATAAAGGTATAATATAATTCCATTATAATATAATGTATAATACCATTTACTCCATCCTTTATACATCCCACATATGGCATTAACGATTCAAATCACTTTGAGAGGGCGGTAGTCCGCACTTCCTAAAATGAAATTATCGCGTTTACCCATAATGGAAATCATAAAGTATGCCATAAATGAGAAATAAAGAAGCATAAGGAAAACATAAACATAATATATATATCATATATGAAAATAGTGTCATCAAAATGGACACCATTAGAGGTGTTAAAAGAATACTGAACAATCATCGTTTCGTGAGGCAGTATTTCGCCACCCACAGAAACAGTATGTTCTTTAACCATTAGACGAAGTTGTGTGTAAGTGTAATCCAAATAATTATCATAAAAACATCATAGTATATTTTAGATACTGTTTTTGTTACAAAAGAAAGTAATAAAAAGAGTTTAAGGGGTTGGAGAAGCAAAATAAAACAAAACAACATTAGAGAAGACATTACCTTAAAATCGGGTAACTCTTTTTGATTTGAGCCAAAGGCTTCCATGGGAAGAATTAAGCCCAAAGTGAGGCTTCTAAGAGTAAGGGATGGAAGTTGATAGATTATTTTTGCAGAGTTGGCAGAGCCAAAAGGCTTTGAAGGTGTGAGTAAGGTGGTAGTGGTGGGGGCCTTTTATAAGAGCAGAGAAGGGGCACTCTTGGAAAGATTGAAATGTTACTTTATTATGAAATGATTTTTCAGATTATAAAGGTTCCACACTTATATATTTAGAGGATAAGGGGATAAGGGTTCTAAATCTACTCATAAAATAGGTTTTTGAAAAGTTTAAGTCTTAGATTTTACATTATCTTTTCATTTTATTTAAATCGTTAATTAATGAGGTAATCGCTGCATCATCATGGTGTCATAAATAATTTAATTTATTTAATGTATAAAAATTATAAAAAAATATCATAATTTAGGAAATAGTTTTATATTTCTAATGAATATTTATAGTCAAAAATATTACTCGTATAACCCCATTTAAAAATTGTTTTAGTAAAACAACTCTTGTTTGTGACATTTTTATTTTAACATTAAATAAAAGGTTTTTAATGTCATTTTCCTACAAAAGTGGCTCCATGTGGTCCCCAAGTTGACCCATGGATTGTCTTGGTCGGCCATGATTCATCCAATAGGGTTAGGACAAGTTTAAAGGTATTTTCATATTTTTATAATATCATTTTTACCTTAAATTTCACTAATTACCTTCAATCGCGATTAATTAAACTTAAAAGTTACTATTCAACAAAAAATTATTTTAATCCCATTGAACCAAATTTTACTTACTAATGAAAACCATGTATGTCATATTTTTGAAAATAAAATCACAGAAGTGGTAATGTTTCATTTAAACGAAAAATCAGTTTTTTAACTACCACTTAATGGTTTCACTATTCATCAAAAATTGAAGTTTTTCAGAACAATGCAAAAATTTTACCCTAAGATATAATTGATATTATGAATTCAAAAATTATTTCTATTTTAAAAAATTCCAAACATATAAGTTGCATTAATTAATTTCATAATTAATTCCCGCTATCACAACAAATAGCATGTTTTTAAGAAATAATATATATCAAAAGATTGACAATTGTTTATGTCCAATTTCAAAGTGAAATTAATTCTAATGACCACCATTGGATAAAATGGTAAAAATATATTCTAATTATACTTTAAAACCACTCAATAGTATAATTTATCATTATAAATTATTTTGATTAAAAAATTTGTTTTTAGGTATTTTTTACTATTCATAGAAAATTGGAAGTTCTTAGAAAATTACAAAAAATTCAACTTAGGATAATTTCGATATTCTGAATACAAAAATGAAGTCCATTTTGAAATATAAAATTTATATAATTTCAAAAACTGGGTGTTACTATTTATAACTACTACTTTGATTGGTCGCGGTGTGTTAGAATCTCGAACTTGCGTACAATGCAAGCTATTGCATTATTGAAAGAGAAGCGTATCGTGAAAGCTTGAGGTGTTACAAATATCGGTGATATTCTAAATGAATATTACATGGTGTGATTATAATAATTATCATCATAATATAAAAATAGGATCATCATAATAATAATGATAGGAATCCTTATATAAATTCTTAGAATGTGTAAATTCAAAAAAATGAAACATTATGTCTTAATGGTCACCTACCACACATAGTTATGAACAAAGATAACATCATGTTCATGCATAAAATATGTGTGTAATCATATCATCATCATAATTATGAAGAAATATATCATAATTTTCACACATATTGATAAAAATATCATGAGATACATCTCATTACCCAATACATTTGAGTGATATAAATTTCTGGTGCACCCATCACATCATAACATTTATATAATCATGCATGCCACATAGAACATATAACAATCTTTTCCATAAAATAACCCATGGAAAGGAAATGGGCTTCATAATAATTTCATAAATCATATATTCATGAATAAACATTGGTTTTCCCAAAATAAAAATTTTATAACACACTTGGAATAAGAATCATCAATCTTTAGTGAAGAATAAACAATCTCAAGATAATTAAAGGATTTGTTTTTTAGAAATAAGAGTTCTTTTGAAAAAATATTTAAATTTTTCACAAAACCAAATTGGAAATATGCATATCAAAGAAAAGAAATGGTAAGAACAAAGAAATTATATTTTAGGAATATTAAGAGAACATCCACAATAAACTTTTTCATGAAAAAGGTATACCCCAAAGAAAAGAAATTGGGTTTCAGAATCCCCTTACCTTATGTCCAAATGCTTTATTCAATTTAATATCCTTGTTAATAAAATTATATTTATTAATTAATAAATCTATAACCTATTATAATTGTTTTTTATTCATTATAAATATGTTAAGTTCATTTAAGGCCATTTTTTATGAGTTATAGAGTTTGATTTTATCATTCATGAGTGTTCATTTTCTTGGTTTTCATGATCAGTTCACTTGTATACGTGTATGGATGATCATGTAAAGTTAGAATAATTATACAAAATTTTAATTATATGTCACAAATAATATTATAAAAGTTTAAATAGTTTCATATATTATTATTTTTTCAGATATGAGAATAATTTATTAGATAAAATGTTAATGGTAATCGTTTTGATTAATTTGGCGGTTTTTCGATCATCATGAACTAGTTTTATTTTATTATTAAATATTATGTATATAAGTTCTAGAAAATTAAAAAGTTGTAAAATACATTTTAAAATCTTTCTAAACTATTATAATGGTCTTATGATCATCCTTTAAGGTGGTATAATAAAATGAAAATTCACCATTCACGATGGCGGTAAATTGACACGTTAGGAACGATGATTTCATTTTTAGATTAAACGGAAGAGGAGAAGAGGTTTATGATGAATTATTACATTAAAATAATAAAATTACAGTATATATAATATAATATATTTATTATTCCACTTGGATAAGGTTAGGTGATGAGACAATAATAAAATAAAATAAATTAAAAAGAAATTTAAAGAAAATTAAAGAGGATTTTACCACTTGAATTTTCCTCCTTGAGAACCTCCTTAGGGAAAATGGGTTTGTTATTTCATTGATACCAAAGGATAATAGAATTGTGTTATGGGTTTTTGATGTTTTTTTGGGAAGAATTTGGAAAAACTTAAAGGCTATTGAGGTGTGAGGAGAAGAGGTGGTGAGTGGTGGAATTTATTTGGGGGGGGGGTTGTTTTTAGATTATTTTATTCATTATTTTATTATTTTGGATCAAGACTATCAATAATTTGAACCTTATCACTAAATATATTAAATAATGGAGGATAGATCAATATTATGGGCTTAGATCATCCATACATCATCTATGACTCGATAATTCATGTATTTGTTAAATACTGTAAATTAACGAATTTCACAATTAAAAAAAATTAAACTATTTTAGAAAAATCCAAAAAATTCACCCTAAACATTTTTAGATGTTTATAATTATTAAATAAAATCAATTTTATCAAAATAATTTTCTAAATATGAGAAATTTTATTTTTAATTAAAATTATCATTTATTTGAAAAATATCAATTTTAAAGTTATAACTGATTTTACGACGCTTTGAAAATTTACTTAAGGTATAATAAAATTATTTTATAATCAAATTAAAAAAAAATATTAATTTATGAATGTATTTTATAAAAAAAAATCTTTTAAATCATTATAATAATTATAAAATTGTAAATAAAGATTTCTGTTTTGCAAAAATACCAACACTTAATTTTTCATTTTTAAAAAATTTATTTACTTATACTATGATATAATTATATCCTACTTTAATTTATAAGATACCTAAATTTTATTTATAATTTCATAGGTTAGGTTATTATTCTTTTGGATAAATTACTATTCCTAATGGTCACATTACTATTCCAAAGGTCTAGTTACTATTGCATCGACATAGGTTCCATAATTTCTATGAATATTAATTATTTAATTCTTCAATTATGAGAACGATGTTTTTAATGGGATATTCATGCTATGTATGTGTTTATTACTATATAACAAAATTATAAGAAGGGAAATAACTCCATTGAAAAAAGTTTGGGTTGTTTCATTCTTCCCCACTTTTAAAATTTCACCCTACAAATTCCATTATATATAAATAGGTGAGGGTATTTCTCCTTCATCAATTCCCATGGTTCCCAAATTACCTCTTTATACTTATGATTCCACTATAGTAATTTTAATAGGTGATTAGTCTTGTTACATATAACATTATCTCTTCTATCCAAAATCTTCACCTGATTCTCCTCATAAGAGAGATCATTTTCAAACTGTACCACTTATGGATTCAATACATGTGAGGGATCTAGTATGTAATTACTCATGAAGGGTACATGGAATACATCATACTTGAGATATGGTTGGTGGAAGTGCTAGTCTATAGGCCCAAATCTGACATGATCAAGAATCTTGAAGGGTCCAATGTACATGGGACTCATCTTTCCATTCATCCAAAATCTCATGATACTCTTCCATAAATATATGTGGGGGAATACCATATACCCAAACCTTAAAATCCAAGTCTCATCAATGATTATATACATAGCTCTTTTTTAAACTTTGTGTTTCCTTGATGTGTTGCTAAATAGTTTTCAATTTCTCTACCATTTCTTTGACCATTTCATGTCCTTATAGCCTATGTTCATCGAATTCATCCCAGCATTCCAATACTCTACATCTTTTCCCATAAAGGACTTCATAAGTATCCATTTGAATGTTCAATTGGAAACTGTTGTTGTAATAGAACTCATCCAGAGGTAGATGTTAGTCCCATCATTCTTTGAAGTCCATAGAATATTCTATCAACATATCTTCTAGTTTCATAATAGTCTTCTCTGGTTGGACATAAATTTGAGTATGATAATACATACTAAAGTTTAGATTAGTTTTTATAGAATCTTGGAGAATTTTCTAGAATTTAGAGGTGAATCTCAGATCTTGATTTGATATAATCCATAGTGGTACTCTATAAAGCCTTACCACTTATCTAATGTATATCCCTGAAAGTTGATCCAATGATAATTCCTATTGAATTGTGATAAAGTGATCTATCATTGTAAGATGATTCACAATAACCCATATAACATTGTTCCATCTAGATTTCTTCATAAGTCCAACGACAAAGTCTATAGTGATGTTTTTCCATTTCTATATTGGTATGGGTAATGGTTGCATCAAACCCTTGGAATTTTTCCTTCATCCTTTACTTACTAATATACCATACACTTCTTTTTTATTCAATTATCTCCTTCTTTATATTCACCCACCAATAATTCTCCTAGATATCTCGACAAATATTTGTTCTCCCTGGGTGAATATAGAAGTTTGATCTTTTTTCATCACTTATAAACACTTTATTTATCTCTATATTAGATGTTACATATAGTCATGAACCAAATATTACAACTCCTTACTCATAAATTTTGAAATATAAGGATTTACACTTTCTCATGGATTCCACCTTATGAATTTCCACATAATTTCTTTGATAATTAATTATTTTATCTTTGAGTGATGGTTGAGAAATAATTTGATAAAGGATTGATAATGATCCTTCATTAATGATTACCATGTTCATTCTATGAAAATCTAATAATATTTAATCCTTCTCAATTCTCATCATTTCTAATGTTGTAGGATTCTTACTACTCAGAGCATCTACCACTTTATTCACTTTTCCTGAATGGTAGTGGATTCAGAAGTCATAATCCTTGATGATATCTAACAATATTCATTGGATCATATTAATCTCCTTATAGGTGAATATATATTTTAGGATCTTATGATTAGTATATATTTCACACTTCTCCCTATAGAGATAATTCTACCAAATTTTCAATGTGAAGATCAAAACTTCCCACTCCAGATCAGGTGTGGGATACTTTTTCTCATAAATTTTTAACATCTCTAAGGCATAGGCTATCGATTTATAATTTTTCATTTGTACATATCCCAATCCTTTATTTGAAGAATAATTTTATACTACAATGAGTTTCCCAATTTTTAGAAGTTTGAGTATTGGTGTGGTGATAAACCTATTTTTAACTCTTTGAAGTTATCTTAACATTCACTAGTCCATACAAACTTTTCTCCCTTCCAAGTCAGCTTGGTTAGTGGGTTTGAAAATCCTGAGTAGTTATTCAAAAATATCCAATAATACCCAGCTATACTAAGGAAACTACAAAACTCCATTACAAATACTGGCATGGGCCACTCTTTGATTTCATTTGTCATGGAAGGGTCCATAGATATTTCTTTTCTTGTGATAATATTCCCTAAGAATTATACATCCTCTATCTAGAACTCACATTTATTTTACTTTTCAAAAAGTTTCTCCATTCGCAATGTCTATAGAATAGTATTTAAATTCTACTCATGTTCTCCCTTGCACTTAGAGTATATTAGAATATCATCTATAAATACTAGAATACACTTGTCAATGTAATCCCAAAAAGACTATATTAATTAATGCCACAAATATTTATGGAGAATTAGTGAGTCTAAAAAGAATCAATATGAACTCATATTGTCCATACCTCATTCAAAATGAAGTATTGGTAATATCTTCCTTCCTCTCCTTTAATTTGTGATATCCTGACTGAAGATCCACCTTGGAGAAGTACTGGGAACCATGTAGTTAACCAAAAAATTCATTTATATATGGTAGGGGATACTTGTTCTTTAAAATGATTTTTTGAGTTCATGATAATCAATTCATAGGTGTATTGATCCATCACTCTTCTTGATGAAGAGGATTGTCACACCCTATGGTGAAGAACTTGGGAATATACGACTCTTTTCTAGATTCTCTTATGAATACTTCTTCAGTTCCTCCAACTCAATGGTGTCCATTATATAAGGTGTATTTGATATAGGCAGAGATCCAGGAATAATTTCAATTGAGAACTCAAACTCTCTGTCAGGAGGAAGACTAGAAAACTCATTAGGGAACACATAAGTGTAGTCCCCCAGAATGGGAATGTATTCTATCATGATTATCTCCGTTGTGTCAATCAGTTGAGCTAGATATTATTGTTTATAAGGCAATAATATCCACAATTTAGTTGATGATTATGAAAGAGATTCATCCCCATCCTTACATTGTACATAATTGTAGGATTCCATGGGGTGTGAAGAGTGATATCCCTTTCCCAACAATTGATGTTGGATTTTTATAAAGATAGACAATCAATGACCAATATAGCATCCAACTCCACTAAAGAAAGTATGACTATATTTTATGGGAGCTTCAGTCCACAAACATTAACTGGGGAGGAATTATATACTTTGGATACAATAATTTCCCCATTTTCTATTCTCAGAGATAACTCATCCTCTATATCTTGAGGTGTTATTTGAATAGTTCTACTAAAAATACAAGATATGAAAGAATACATAGAACAAAAATAAAATATTATGTTCTATATTCATGAATGAATAACCTCCATACCTATCACCACATCATTTTCAAGATCCACCTCAATAGTACTGATGGCATAATATTTCCATTACTCTTTTGGATTTGATGTCTGTTAATGCTGATAACCCTCAAGGAGTCAATGTTTAGTGTGCTGTCTTGCATAGTTCCCTTTATCCCTACAGTTGAAGCATTGAACCATGGGTGGTTCTCTAATTTAATCCACCACATTTTCCATAATCCTCACATCTCTTATACATTCATGATCTTGGTGGCCTTATCTCATAAACATGAAGCATTCCCCCATACCTTTGAAGAAATTCCCATGACCCTTATTCCCACATTTTTTATATATGAGTGGCTGGGTTTTCTTTCCACCTTTATCATTATGTCTTCCAGGTTGAAATTCTATCTTTAGTTTCTTATCACCATTTCCATGGTACCACTATCCAAACTTCATGTCCACTTTGGGATCACATCGAACAACTTCATCATAATTCCAAAAGTCCGAAATTTCTAGAGCCATTTGAAGGTGTGGTTTTAAACCAATAAATAATCTATATATTTTTATATCATTATTGATAAAAAAACCTAAGGTACACCTTGCAAACCGTGTGGAGGTTTCTTCATATGATGTGATGGGTTGACCTTCTTTTTTCTTTAGCTCTAATAATTCTCTCTCCATATTTTTACGAAGATTTCAATGGAAATACTTATTACAAAATATTTTCTTAAAGTATTCCCACTTCATCTATTCAATTTAGTCCTTTGGATTTGTGTTATTAATCAATTCCCACCATTTATTGGCCTCTCCATCTAAATGATAAATATCTAGAGTCACTTTCTCTATCTCAAAATATTGAAGCACATAAAGGATATCTTCATTGAGTTGATCCACTATTCTGTAACTAGTGGATCAAAAGATCCACTAAATGTCATTGGTAGTTTCCACATAAAAGAATCAATAGATAGTTTCTCTCTCTTAGGTGAAGGTGGATATTCCACAATATTTAGGATATTTCTTATAACTAGATATAGTTGGGTAATAAAATCCATGAAATGTTTAACTCCACCTCCCAAGGAAATGTTGATTTCATCGGGTCATTTTATTCATTTTACATCACGCAGATTGTTGGTCAGGTTTCTCTTGGTTCCCAAAATTTTCTAAAATAAAAAATGTTTGAAAATAAAATAAGTCAACAATTTATGAATGAATAATTTACTCTAGTTTGAAATAAACTCTAAACTAATATCATATGGGATCTCTATGTTTAGATTTTTTTAAAAACAATACTTCTTGGGATATTTCATATACTTAGTCTAATTAAAAAGGTTTTCACTAATGTTATCTAATAATAATTCCCAAATTAACTAAAGCATGATCTGAAAACAACTATAGCAACACAAATTTTTCTTATATTACTATTACATCATTTTAAAGATAAACAATTTAATAGTGTTACAAAACCAGGATCCAAAGGATTAGTGTCTTGGAAAAATTAAGATCATACATAACATTTAAATAATAAAACATAAAAATTATTTAATTCCTTTTTATATAGATTCATAGTGGGCCAAAATTACTCCTTATTACAAGTAATCACCTTAGGATATAAATCAAAGAAAGGGGTGATCTAAAAGCATAGTAAGAGGATAGATAAGAACATGAATCAATATAACAAGGGGTGAGAATAATCATAATAATAATAAAAACATAAGCATGGGATCATCATAATAATCATGAGATGGATAATTAGATAAATTCATGGAATGTGGAAATGCATAAAAATGAAACATCATGTCCTAGTGGTCAACTACTGCACACAGTTGTGAACAAAGATAGAATCATGTTCACACATAACATATGTGCATAATCATAACATCATCATAATTTTGAAAAAATATATCATAATTTTAACACATATTTCACATTATCTAATAAGATACATCACATTAACCAATGAATTGAAGCACTATATAATTCTGGTCGCACCCGTCACATCATAAAATTTTCATAATCCTTCATGCCACATAGAACAGATAGTAATCTTTTCTATAAAATAACCCATGGAATGGAAATGAGTTTAATGATAATTTAATAAATCATACTTTATTGAATAAAAAATTAGATTCTAAAAATAAAAAAGGAATAACATACTTGGTATAAGAATCATCAATCTTGAGTGAAATGAAATAATCTAAAGAGAAGTAGAATAAATATTTTTTAGAAAGAAGAGTTATTTTGGAAAAAAAATTCATTTGTAACAAAATCATATTAGAAACATGAATATCCCAGAAAATAAAATATAAGAATAAATAAATTATATTTGAGAAATTTTAAAAGAATATGTACACTAAAATTTTTCATGAAATAGGTATGACCCAAAAGAATGAAATAGGGTTTGAGAATCTCCTTACCTTATGTTTGAATGCTTTCTTCACTTTAATATCCAGGATAATAAAATTAGATTAATTAATTAAGGAATACAAAATATCTTATACATGTATTTTATTCTTTATAATTATTTTATGTACATTCATGGTCATTTTGATGAGTTATAGAGTTCAATTTCATCATTTGAGAGTGTTTGTTTTCTTGGTTTTCATGATCAGTTCACTTTTTTAAATGTATGGATCATCATGTAAAGTAATAATAATTATCCAAAATTGAAATTATATGTTACTAATGATATTATATAAGTTTAAATGGTGTTATATTTTTTTAGATATGAGGATGATTCATTGGATAATATGTTAATAATAATCATTTAGATTAATTTGGCAGTTTTTTCGATCATCACGAACTAGTTTTGTTTTATTATTTAATATTATGTATATAATCTAGTACCAAAACATAAAAAAAGTTATAACCTAAATTTTAAAATATCTATAAACCATTATAATGGTTTTATGACCATCCTTTAAGGTGGTAAAATAAATTGAAAACACATCATCCATGATGGTGGTAAATCAACACATCACAAACAATGATTTCATTTTTAGAATAAAAGAGAGAGTAGAAGTGGTTTGATGATAAATTATTCCATTAAAACAATAAATTTACAGTATATATAGGATAATAGAGTTATAATTCTACTAGGAGAAGGGGAGGTTAGGATATAATAATAAAATAAAAGAAATTGAAAATAAATTAAAATAAAATGAAAGAGGATTTAACCTCTTGAATTCTCCTCTTTGAGAACATCCTTAGGGAAAATGGGTTTGGTATTTTGTTTATACCAAAGGATCGTGTATATGGGGGAGGTGATGATAAAATTATTGGGTGGAATTTGGACAAGATTCAATGCTTTTGAGGTGTGACGAGAAGAGGTTGTGAGGGGTGGTATTTATCGGGGAGGGGAGAGGTGTTTTTTGAATATTTTATTCATTATTTTATTGTTTTGGCTCAAGACTATCAATATTTTTAACCCTATCACTAAATATATTAAAATAATGAAGTCAATTTTGATATTATGGGCTTACATCATCCATACATCATCTATGACTCAATAATTCATATATTTTTTAAATACTGTAAAGTATTGTATTTCACTATTCACAAAAATTCAACTATTCTAGAAAATCCCAAAAATTCACCCTAAATATTTTTCAATATGAAGAATTAAAAAATAAACTCCATTTTTTGAAAATAATTTTCTAAATATGAGAAACATAATTTTTAATTTAAATCGTCATTTATTCAAAAAATTATGTTTTCAAAATTATAACTTATTTTATGACACTATGAAAAATTACTTAAGGTCTCATAAAATTACCCTATAATCATTAGGAAAAATTATTTTCGGAATTATTTTATGAAAATAAATTATCATTAAAATCATTATATTAATTATAAAATATTAAATAAATATTTATGTTTTTAGAAAATACCAACTCTAAATTTATCATTTTTAAAATATTTATTTATTATTCTCTGATATAATTATATCATATTTTAATTTATAAGAAACATAAATTTTATTTATAATTTAATTGGCGAGTTTATTAATTTATTGGCTAGATTATTATTCTTAACAGTCAGATTACTATTCCAAAGGTCAAGTTATTATTGCATCGGTATAGTTTCCTTAATTTCTTTGAATATTACTTATTTCATTATTCATTTATGAGAATGATTTTTTTATTGGGATATCCATTATATGTATGTGTTTTATACTATATAACATAATTATAAGAAGGGAAACAATTCCATTGATAAAAGGTTAGGTTGTTACATTTTTTATACCCCAAAAACCATTATGTTTAGTTATACATTTGGATAATTTTCACCTTGACAATTTTCTCCATACTAGTTATTATTCCAGTTTTCAATATTCATTCTACATATATCATATAATTTAAAAATCATGTAATAAATGGTCATAAGGAAAATCAACATAACTAGGGTCAAATTTGAATTTTACCATCATATGTCAACACTAGTTATACTCGTATTAATTCTCTATAACTCATGGTTTTATCTACAGGGTTTCCATACTATTTTTTAAAACTGTTCTATGATATAATAAAAACTATTATAAACCCATATTTATGAATTTATTTCTAATAAATTAAAAACTTTATAACATTAATTTTGTTTAATACATTCAACCATGTCCCAAAATCAGAATTCTATTATTTTTAGGAACTAAGAGTGTAATTAATAATGAAAAAAATAAAATAATTTATTTGAAACTTATTTTAAATGGATCAAAATTCCATTAAAGTTCCATATATTTTCTTATCCTTTATAATATTTATGATTTCATGTGTATTTAAATCCAGAATAAAGGGAGAGATCATAAATCATTACCAAGTTATTATAAAAGAATAGGGTTAGAATGTCATGAAAGATTCATAAAAATGACACATAAGTATTCAAGAAACCATCAAAAATCATAAGCGTAATTATTTATAATCATGATTATTAAGTATTCTTGAATATAAAAATCATAAGAATGTTTTAATTCCTTTACTCATAGGGCCATTCAGCAATGTTCAAGCTAGGGATGTCACGTGACCTTAGGTGCACCTTAACATATGCTAGATGATACTGACTAGTGGTGAGGGTCTAAGATATTTCCATTTAGAGATAATAACCTCATATTAATAGAGAACCACAATATAAAATAACCAAGAAATATTCATAACAAATAATCAGGGTATATATAATCAATATAAAATAATAATTCTCTAAAAATGAAATGAAAAATTATAGTCATACATCACAACCAATCTCCCACTAGGCCGACTACATATATAAAATGAACAAAATCATAAAATATAGGAGGCTCTAATACTATAATTAATCCCAATATTAACCCAATATCAAATTTCCATTGAGTTTCTCTATCCTAATCATGAAACACTAGGACTCTACCATACCAGAACATGTGAACTATGATGTCTACTTGGGCACTGAAGTGTCCTGACCACCCAAGAAGAATATAAGTAAAACATAGCAAGGAATCGCCAATGGAATATATAAAATCATCATTAATATAATTAAATAAATATGTGATATTATCATTATAATAAATTAAACACAGAAACATAAGAAAATGACCACCATCAATCATCAGGTTCTAAGGTTACCCCTGAGATCGAATATACCTACTTCGACCAGTGTGAGATGTCTTTTAGCATAATACCATCACCAAAAACCAACTAGAATAAATTATCCCTACATTTAAATAAGACTAACCTCATCTGGAACCTAGGGGTATAACTTCTCCCTACTAGGAAACAAGTAGGGTGTCATCAAGAACCATGGGGATGACTATCCACGATAAGAAACACAAACAGATCATCCAGAAACTCAAGAGAAAATATTCACCTTACTAGGAAACAAGTACTATTATATAGAAAATCGATATCATTATATCACAATACTAGTAAATAGGTACCATCAAATATAAACTTAAGAGTTCCATGTACCCTTCAAGTAAATAAGTATCATTATTTTTAAAATCAACAGTGTGCTCACAACCTGCCAAGAAGTATGTATCATCATATGTAAACATAGGTTCAAGATTTTAGATAACTAGGAAATAATGTATCACATAATAGGGGAATCTTCTCTCCCTAGGACCATCATAAATCACATTAACATCAATCATAGTAGCCCATCCCTAATCTCACAAAATCCATGTTACTCTATCACCATCAACCATCAGGTTTTAAGGTGACACATGAAATTGACGTTGCCTAATCCCCTAAAATAATAGTCTCTATGGTTAAAATAAAAATGGGGAACCCAACATGGTCCCCTTGGTCTCATCATAATCCAAACACTATACATGTGTTTAACTATCTAGTTCTTGCCTCTTAGCATAAGCCCATCACTTGAAGGAAATAATAGTAATCCAAGACATAGGGGTAGATAAGCCTACAAGAGGGGGGGGGGGTGAATTGTATTATAAAGAAAAACATACATTTTTTACACTCATAAAGTATTAAAACTATCATAAATATATAACTCTTATAAATACATGAATGAATTAGGGTATATCAAAGTTTAAATAAGGGGAATAAAATAAATCAGTATTTTTTCAACTACTAATAAATATAATAACACAGTGAAAATAAAACCATAGATCATTTGTAAAATACTAATAAATGAATAATAATAGTAGATATTACTAAACTTTTGAGTAATCATTTAAAACTCAATGACCACATAGAGGATATTATAAAATCAATATTTTAACCTAAAGAATAAGTGGAATCATAAACCCGATTAAAGGTATCCTCAAATTTAAACTAGTCTAATAGTATGTCTTGTGGAACCTAAGAATCCCTTGAATATAATCCTATCAAAAGGTCTAAGACCAATTCTAAAAACTACAATCTTGTTTCTATATTTCACATATAATCTCTCGACATGATGGTTGAAAACAAAATGATTACAACAAAAAACACTAAGATATTTTACATTGAAACAACAAAAATTAAATCTCTTATCATAACACATAGAAATAAATATTAAAATGATCTAAATATACCAAATAAACAAGAAATTTCATGAATTTAATCTTAATAAAAAATTAATAATGCTTGGATACTGTTATACTATTTTTATTCAATAATGAATCTATTTAAAGGTAAAAATCCAACGATCGAATTCAAAATGATTTGGGTTTTATTGTAACAACATCAGAAGAAGCTTCATCATCTTATGATTAATTCAACACCACCCTATATCTACATATGAATTTATTCAATAACACCACAATTCATTTATTTTTTTATAAAATCCATCTAGGTCAACCTCTTAGATTATCTAGTTTTCACAAATCCTCAAATCATCAGTATTTTTAAATTCCTTAGATTATCATATTTTCATAGTTCATTAAATAATAAATATTTAATAAAACCATATATTATTGATATTTATTTCAATTATATTACATTCTAAATAAAAAAAATAAAAAAACCAATTCAAGTTAAACCAAATTCTTAATGTAGTGTCTTGTGATTTTGAAAACAAAACGTAAGGTGAATATTTGACTCAATAATCTTCTTAATTTTTAATTTCACAAAAATTAATGAGAAATTAATGCAAAAATAATTTTAAAAATAAATACATCCTCACTTTCATGAACTTTGATAAAATTTTCCCACCTTTGAAAACTATTAACAAATGTACAAAGTATATTTTTTTAATTAAGCTTAAAATTTATCCCCCTTTTAGAAATAAAAATATAAAATCTTTAGATAATTAATTCTTTATTTTTTTCATAATTTTCTCACACTATTATTTCTGAAGAGAAAACAATAATGCATGAAATACTTCACTTAAAATATTCATTTAATCATAGTTGGAAAACATCCATTCTTTTATAATTACTAAAATAGAATATCCTTTAATAAACATTTTGGATATAAATATTTATTAATTGAAGGATTTAGAAACATCCATCAATCCATATTCTAAAAAAATTAAGATATGATAATAACTGATAATATGAAAATCTAAATTATTTTTAATTTCAAAATTTACACCAATAAAATAATTCAAATTTAAAATATGAGTTTGAATACGACTATCAAAATATTAAAGAAAATGGTAATTGAGAAATAAATCCTTTTTGATTGATTTTTCAATCATATCATTTATAATTATGATGTATTTATATTTTTATTTCATTATATTCTCCTGAATCCTAAAATTCTAATTCATCTCTTTCAACTTCTCATTTTTTTATTCTATATCCCAAAAAATTTCCTCTTGGGATTCTATTCTCATACTCTATTATACTATCTAGGGATTCTAGGAAATTTCTAGATATTTTAATTCTCTGGTAGATATTGAAATCTCATTGTTCTTTTATCCTTCCTATTTCACAACTTCTTCAAGATCTTCTAAATTTTTATGTAGTATATCATAATTAAAATGGAAGGTATCACTTTAATTATTTATTGGATTTATATCCATGTAATTTCACTTTATATACTCAGAAATACTTATCAAATTCCAGTCATGAAGATCAAATTATTTCCTGAAAATTCTTATTTGTACCTTCACTTCAGCTACTGATTAAATCAATTGGTTTTGAAATTTAGAATCCAAAAAATTATTTATTTTTCCTTGAATCTGACTAACCTTTTCACTTAATTGTATAAAAATATCATTTTCATTTTAAACTATAATTAATAAGAATAAACAACGAATTAATTATCAGATCAAGTATTTATGTTATCACACCAACTAGAGATTCCAATAAACTATTATATTTTTACTCATTTTCTGTAACACCCCATGTTTTTATAAAAATAAATATAAATTAATGGAACTTTGTTTTAAATAGATATTTTTAATTAACCATTAAAATATAACTTTTCTACTTCTAGGTTCTAAATTTCAATAAATTGTCATCTACATTTGTGTTCAGTATGTTATTTGGGGTCTATTGGAATCAACTTGTTTTTTAGTGAATAGTAACATACCCTTATGAATAGTAATATGAATAGTGATATGACCCTAATGAATAGTAAATTTTATAATTATTTTATTTTATTAAGGCTTTAAGATAATAACATCTAGGTTAAGTTTTCATTGTGATATAGAAGTAGTTACAGAATTAGAATTGTTAATTTTTGAATTAAGTATGATTTTATTTAAAAATTAAATTAATAATATTTAGAAAATTATTTTCAAAAAATGGAATTCATTTTTTAAATCAACATGTAGATAAATGGTTGGGGTGAATTTTTGGAATTTTTCTGTAATAATTGATTTTTCGGTGAATAGTAAAAATACAGTTTTTAGTTTCGGTGGGTTAGTGACATCATTAATGATATAATAATGATGTAATAATTCTGGTCGACTTGTGTATAGTTAAATAATATGTGAGGTGTCCCAAGTGGCTTATACCATGGGTAAATACAATGGGAAAGCCCATGGTTTTGTAAATACCACTCATGAGGTGTCCCTTGAAAATTATTAAAATAATCCCTCACTTTTCCTATAAATAAAAACTCATCCCTTCATTTAATTCATTACCAATTATCCCTCAACGAAGATCTGGAATAATTAAATTCATAGTAGTCCTGACAAGGTTTCATCAATCCCCCAAGGTCCCAACATTCAAGTTGTAAGGGTTACTCTACAAGGTAAGAAAAGTCTCAATTTCTTTCTTTTTTCCTTTCAAATTCTCTTTTATGTGGTATAATTTTAAAGTTTCCATACCATGTTCTTATTTACTTATTATTCTTGATCTTATCTATATTATGCTTCATTTATTGTTGGGTTAACATTGTCCCCTCTCTTTTTAATATATTTTAAAACCATGTTGTGTAGCCGTTAGGCTGCCGAATATTTGTAAGAGATTTCTCACTTTTTATTTTATTTTGAGTTCTTTTATTATTATTTCTTCATATATACTTAACCAATAGGCATTAAATCTCCATAAATAATGTATACTCTGGATTTTATCATTTTTATGAAAAATTACTCATCATTATTCTTCTCCTCTCCCACTTATTTAAAGAAAAAAAACATTGTCTGTTTGTGTCAAATTATCGACATTGTGGACGATGTGATTTCAATTTCCATTAATTATTTCAAGTCTGGTAATGAGACCATTTATATGGTTTCAACAGGTTATAATATATGTTTTATGACTCACCCATGGTTCTTGAATTCTTTTTTACTCATGGTTCTAATTTATAAGACAAAACGAGGTTGTTATTATCAAAGAACCACTAAAAGGATCTAAACGAACACCATTAATGTTCTAACTTATGAATCATCCTCATGTAAGAATTAAAAATGATAAATGGAATAATTTATATTACTTTTTATATGAAAATAATACTCCGTTACAATTCTGATGTTTCACTTCCAATCGATAAGAATGTCCACCATGAACCAATCATATAAATCATGTAAAGGATTCAACCAAAAACAGTGAAAGGGGAAAATACTAACAATTAAGGGCGAAAAGATGTTATAAAATGATCATATAAGATTTTATAAACATGAAAATGTTTCTTTAAAATATTAATAACACACTTTTAACCATTATAAAGGAGTTTTAAACAAATTGGAAGTAAGAAAAACCCGAGGTTAAGGAATTCTTAACCCGATTTCCATTGTTTGGGTCAACCTTCTACTTCATTATTTATGTGCTATTTAAATTGTTTATGTGATGGGTTCTGGTTATATTGTGTTTTATTATTTATATTTAAATTATATATAAAAACTCTATCCACTCTTTTAAGTCTCTCTTGTATGGTATTTATAAGGGGCTTTTCTTTAAAAATCCTCTTTTAAAATTCAGTTTTATGAAATTCCAAAGTAATGTTTTTATGGAATTATTCATGTTGTATGATTATGTTTTGGTTATTGGGAATTATTTATGATGAAAGCTGGGACCTATATCTCCCTCCAATTCATTGGGTATGATTACGTTGGAGGTCGTCCGTATGGTTACTCCAAGTGTAACTGCGATGGTTACACAAAGTAAGGTAGCTGTGAGGGTTACAAATTATAAGGTATCCAATAATGGTTACAAGATTATGTAAGTAATTCCCCAAGATATCTTTATGATTCTATTTATGTTCCCATGTTTTTTTTGGATTTTGTGTAAATCTCATGTTACACAAAGTAAGTATATATGGGTGAAAACATGTCTTATGAAAATGTTTTCATGCGTTACGAGTATTCATGGACTAATGTGATATTTCTTTTTTTTTCATCCCTTACTGAGCTTTTGTGCTCATCCCAGGTTTTAAAATGATTTTTCATAGGTTAATTGATGTTTAATACAAGTAAGGAAGACATGTTAAATGTTTAATAATTGTCATGGAGTCTTGTTTTAAGTTTTAATGTTTTATAATTTGAAAAAAATGGAAACTGTTGTTATGGTATCCACTCTGTAACAATGTGTAATGTTATGAATGTTTTGTCCTAATTCTCTGAATCTCTAAACTTAAAAATATACTCAATATAAAAGGAAGTTTTTTCTTGACTAAATTCAAGATTATGTATGTAATAAGGTCGGGTACTTATAGTTGGTATCAAAGGATGGTTTAGATAACTTTAAGGGTTAGGGTGATGTTAATAGAATACCATAAATGATTTTCAATCTATGTTTAATTTGTTATTGCATTTAATGATTACCATGTTGCTTCATCTAATATATGTTTGTTTAGAATGGTTGTATGCAGAAGGAACATGGATGCTGAAGAGGAGAGGCACCGACAGAATGACATCCTTCCGAAACTACAGCCCGGAATGGTAGGGATTGGAATCGAGAAGTTTGGGAAATTAATGGGTTAGTTAACGCAGGTAATAAATGGTGGTGGAATCCATGCAAGAGGACTAATAGAGGTACCAAAATGGAACATGACAATAGTGGAAAATTTTATGAGACAAAATCTTCCTGCATTCAATGGATCTTCTGACCCAGTAGCAGCTGAAGGATGGATCAAATCCCTTGAAAAGATATTCGATGTTATGGGATGTTCAGACAATCAAAATTCAAGTCTTTCCATTTATCATTTTGAAGGGGAAGTTGATCAGTGGTGGTCAATGGTAAGGAATATCAGGGGTAGAGAGGATTTTGATGCCTTAGAGTGGGATTAATTTAAAAGCCTTTTCCTTGGAAAATATTTTTATAAGGTGATGCTAATTAGAATAGAGAAGTAATTCCTTGAATTGAAATATAAGGAGGAAGATTCAGTGGCTGTTTATGAAGCGAACTTCATCCGACTGGAAAGGTAAGCACCAAATCTTATTCTGGATCTTGATAGAAAAATCAACTGCTTTTACTCTGGACTGAAGCCAAGGTATCAAAGGGCGTTGGCCTCTCGTGAATTCAAAAGTTATGAGAAACTTGTCTGATATGCTGAGAGGGTAGAGATGGAGTTTTCTGATTATCATGTGCATTTTGGAAACAAAGAGAAGAAGAGGTCAAGTTGGCAAGCAATGGGTAATAATAAACCAAGGAAATTTTATGGTAAGAAAATCCAATTTCCTATTTGTAAACAGTGTGGCGGGAAACACCCAGGGGAATGTCTTATCAAAACTGGGAAGTGTTTTTAATGTGGTATGTTTGGACATATAGACCAAGATTTAAATGAAAATGATCCTAAGAATAATCCTGATAGGAAAACTGTAAAGTGTTTTAAATGTGTTGAGATGGGTCACTATGCAAACGTCTTCCCAAAGAGAGACCTGAATGATGAAAAGAAGACAGACTACAAGCAGAAAGGTTTAGTGAGATCCTTTGTGACTATGTCAGTAGATGTTGGGCCATCCAATGAAGTTGTATCAGGAAGTTTGTTTGTTCACTAATATTTTTCTAATTTTTTTTGATACGGGGTCTACACATTCCGTTATCTCTGAGAAATTTTCTGGAAAATTGGAAATATTACCTCAACAAATAAGACCCGAACTTGTTGCTAAAACACCAGGGGGAAATGTTATAGAAAATAAAAATTATAAAAATATTTATATTGTGGTTTGTGGAAAGACTTTACTTGTAAACCTTGTTGTTTTACCCTTAGTCGAGTTTGATGTTATTCTGGGGATGGACTGGCATTCTGATTACCATGCTAAGATTGACTGTAGAGCTAAAGAAGTTGTTTTTCAGAAAGTGTTTCAGTTTGTTTACAAGAATGAACCCATACAATTGGTAACACATCAGGAAGCTGAGAAACCATTGAAATATGGAAATGAAAGTTATCTTTCTCATATTGTTGAAAACAAGGGAACTATTCAAATTAATTATGTGCCAGTGGTAAATGAATCTCTTGATGTTTTTCCTGATGAGTTACCCGGTGTCATACCTGATCGAGAATTCAAATTGACAATTGACTTAGTTCTTGATGCTAAGCCAATTTCAAAACCCCCACATCGTATGGCTCCAATAGAACTTCTTGAATTGAAAAATCAGTTGCATGATTTGCTTGAAAAAGGATTCATTCATCCTATAACTTCACCATGGAGATCCCCTATTTTGTTTGTTAAAAATAAATATGGTTCCATAAAAATTTTCATTAATTATAGAGCTTTGAATAACATCACTATTAAAAACATGTATCCTTTGCCTCATATTGATGAATTGTTTGATCAGCTCCAGGGAGCTCAGTACTTTTTCATGATTGACTTGAGATCTGGATACCATTAGCTAAAGGTGAAGGAGGATGACATCCCAAAAATAGCCTTTTGTACTAGATATGGGCATTATGAATTTGTTATTATGCAGTTTGGATTAACTAATTCACCTGCTGTATTCTTGAATCTTATGAATAGAGTATTTCGTGAGTTCTTGGATAAGTTTGTGGTTGTATTTATTGATGAAATTTTGGTATTTTCTAAAAATAAAGAGGAGCATAAAAAACATCTAAGGGTTGTTTTACAAACATTAAAAGAAAATAAACTATATGGAAAATTCAGCAAGTGTGATTTTTGGTTGCAACAGATTTCTTTTCTTGGGAACATTTTAAATGAGGATGAAATAACAGTTGATCCTGCCAAAACAAAAGTAGTTGATGAATTTCCAAGACCCACAAATGTTACAGATATTCGTAGTTTTCTGGGCTTAACAAGTTATTACCTACGGTTTGTTAAGAATTGTTCACGGTTATCTAGCCCGATAACTAAGTTAACACGGAAAGGGGTTAAATTTGTTTGGACAAAGGAATTTGATGTTTGTTTTCAGGAACTGAAGAAGAGATTGGTGAATGCTCTAGTTTTGGCCTTACCTTCCCTGAATAGTGAGTTTTTTATCTACAGTGATGCTTCTTTGAAGGTACTTGGTTGTGTTTTGATGTATAATAACCAAGTAATTGACTGTTCTTCGAGACTACTTAAACCTCATGAGCTAAATTATCCCACACATGATTTGGAATTGGAAGCTATGGTTTTTTCTTTGAAAATTTGGAGGCATCTTCTATACGGAACCAAATTCCAAATATATACTGATCATAAAATTCTAAAGTATATATTCAATCAAAAGGAATTAAACATGTGGCAGAGAAGATGGCTAGAACTGATAAAGGATTATGACTGCATGATCAATTACCATCCTGGAAAAGAAAACAAAGTAGTAGATTCCTTAAGTCAGAAACATCATGCATCATTAACCATGCTACATTTGGAACATGATCTCTTGATTAATGATTTGATGAATTTTGGCTTAAAAGTTGTTGGTGTAGGGAATACATCTATTTTGTTTTAGGTTTCAGTGTAGTCTTCATTGTCAGACAGAATTAAGCAGGCGCAAAAGGAAGATTGTGAGCTACAGAAAAAGGTAGAATTGGTTAAAATGGGTAAGTTTCCAAAATTTAATCTTGATAAAGATTGTGTTTTAAGATTTGGAAAAAGGTTGTCTGTGCCTAGTGATTCTTAGTTGAAGAAAGATTTGTTGTGTGAAGATCATATTTCTCCATTTTCTGTTCATCCTGACAGTACTAAGATGTACAGAGACCTTTGGGAGTATTATTGGTGGGATGGAATGAAAAGAGATATTGCTAATTTTACCATTAAATGTTTGACGTGTCATCATATTAAATCAGAGCGGTAGTTACCGAAGGGGATTTTTCAGCCTTTTCTAGTGCCAGAGTAGAAATGGGAGAATGTATCCATGAACTTTGTGGTGGGACTACAAAGGACTTCTCGAGGTAACAATGCGATTTGGGTTATTGTTGATTGGCTAACAAAAAATGAACATTTTTTTCTATTAGAGATACAATGAATTTGGATCAGATTTCTCGATTGTACCTCAAGGAGATTATCAGGTTACATGGAGTTCCTCTTTCTATTGTCTCTGACCAAGATCTCAGGTTCACTTCTAACTTTTAGAATGGACTTCAGATTTGTTGGGCACATAGTTAAATTTCAGTACAACTTTTCATCCTCAATCAGATGGGAAGTCAGAATGAAAAATTAAAACCTTGAAGGATATGCTTCGAGGTTGTTCATTGGACTATCCGGGAAGTTGGGATCAACATCATTCATTAGTTGAGTTTTCTTATAATAAAAGTTTTCATTCCAGTATTCAGATGGCACCTTTTGAGGCCTTGTATGGAAAGTAGTGTCGGACTCCTATGTTTTGGGATGAAGTCGGTGAAATAAAGTTTATGGGGCCATAACTAGTGGAATAAGTGGCTAAGAAATTGAGGATGATCTAGCAGCACATGAGGATAGATCAGAGCAGGCAAAAAAGTTATCCAGATAACAAAAGGAAAGACTTCTTTTTCGAGGTATGTGACCATGTTTTCCTTAAACTCTCTCCTTGGAAAAGTGTGACGTGTTTCAGTAAGAAAGGAAATCTAAGCCCATGGTTCATTGATCCTTTTGAAATATTGGATAAAGATGGAACAATTTCATACCGCGTATCTTTTCCTCCGATTTTGTTTCAGGTACAAAATGTTTTTCATGTTTCGATGTAGAGAAAGTATGTGCCATATTCATCACATGTCTTGAACCTAGAAGCAGTTTAGCTGAAAGAGAACCTTTCTTATGAAGAGAAACCAGTTCAGATTCTTGATTGAAGAGAACATGTATTGCAGAATAAGGTAATCCACCAGGTAAAGGTTTTGTGGAGAAACCTCATGGTTGAAGAAGCAACATGGGAGTCTGAAAATGCTATGAGGGAAAAATAACCTCAGTTGTTTAATAAGTAAATAAAATTGCTAGGACTCAATTTCAAGAAGGTGGGGATAATGTAACTCCCCATGTCTTTCTAAAAATAAATATAAATTCATCGAACTTTTTTTTAAATAGATATTTTTAATTAGCCTTTAAAACATAACTTTTCTACTTCTATGTTCTGAATTTCAAGAAACTGTCATCTACATTTGTGTTCAGTATGTTATTTGGAGTCTATTAGAACCAACTTGTTTTTTAGTGAATAGTAACATACCCTAATGAATAGTAATATGAATAGTGGTATGACCCTGATGAATAGTAAATTTTATTATTATTTTATTTTATTAAGGATTTAAGTTAATAACATCTAGGTTAAGTTTTCATTGTGATATAGAAGTAGTTACAGAATTAGATTTATTAATTTTTGAATTAAGTATGATTTTATTTCAAAATTAAATTAATAATATTTAAAAAATTATTTTCAAAAAATGGACTTCATTTTTGAAATCTACATGTCGATAAATGGTTAGGGTGAATTTTGGGATTTTTTTTGCAACAGTTGATTTTTCGGTGAATAGTAAAAAATACAGTTTTTAGTTTCGATGTGTTAATGACATCATTAATGATATAACAATGATGTAATAAATCTGGTAGACTTGTCTATAGTAAAATAATATCTGGGGTGTCCCAAGTGGATTATACCATGGGAAAATACCATGGGCAAGCCCCTAGTTTTGTAAATACCACTCAAGAGGTGTCTTTTGAAAATTATTAAAATAATCCCTCACTTTTCCTATAAATATCAACTCTTCCCTTCATTGAATTCATTACCAATTCTCCCTCAATGACGATCAGGACTCCTTACCTTCATAGCAGTCCTCCCAAAGTCTTCTCAAGCCCCCAAGGTCCCAACCTTCAAGTTCTAAGGGTTACTCTACATGGTATGAAAATTCTCAATTTCTTTCTTTTTTCCTTTCAAATTCTCTTTTATGTGGTATAATTTTCAAGTTTCCATACCATGTTTTCATTTTCTTCTTATTCTTGATCTTCTATATATTATTATTAATTTCTGGATGGGTGAGCCTTTTCCCCTCTCCTTTTAATATTTTTTGAAACCATGTTGCGTAGCTGTTAGGCTGCTGAATTTTTGTAAGAGATTTCTCAATTTTTCTTTTATTTTGAGTTACTTTATTATTCTTTCTTCATATATACTTATCCAAGAGGAATGAAATCTATAGAAATCATGTATACTCTGGATTTTATCATGTTTATGAAAAATTACTCATCATTTTTCTTCTCCTCTCCCACTTATTTAAAGAATAAAAACATTGTCCGTTTGTGTCGAATTATCGACATCGTGGACGATGTGATTTAAATTTACATTAATTATTTTAAGTCTGGTCATGAAACCATTTATTTGGTTGAACCAGGTTATAATATATGTTTTATGACTCACCCATGGTTCTAGAATTCTTTTGTACTCATGGTTCTAATTTATAAGACAAAACGAGGTTGTTATTATCAAAGAACCACTAAAAGGATCTAAACGAACATCATTAATGTTCTAAATTATGAATCATTCTCATGTAAGAATTAAAAATGATAAATGGAAAATTTATGTTACTGGTTATATGAAAATACTACTCACTTACAATTTTGGAGTTTCACTTCCAATCAACAAGAATGTCCACCCTGAACCCATCATATAAATCATGTAAAGAATTCAACCAAAACCAGTGCAAGGGGAAAAATACTAACAATTAAGGGTGAAAAGATGTTATGAAATGATCATATAAGATGTTATAAACATGAAAATGTTTCTGTAAAATATTAATAACGCTTTTTTAACAATTATACAGGAGGGTTAAACAAATTAGAATTATGAAAAACCTGAGGTAATGGAATTCTGAACCCGATTTCCATTCTTTGGGTTAACCTTATAATTAATTATTTATGTGCTATTTAAATTGTTTGTGTGATGGTTTCTGTTTATATTATGTTTTATTATGTATATTTACAGTATATATACAAACTCCATCCACTCTTTTAAGTCTCTCTTTTATGATATTTTTAAGGGGATTTTCTTTAAAAATCCTCTTTTAAAATTCGGTTTTACGAAATTCTAAAGTAATATTTTTATGGAATTATTCATATTGAATGATTATGTTTTGGTTATTGGGAATTATTTATTATGAAAGGTGGTAACTATATCTCCCTTCAATGTATTGGGTATTATTAAGTTGGAGGTCATCTGTATGGTTACTCTAAGTGTAACTGCGATGGTTACACAAAGTAAGGTAGCCGTGAGGGTTACAAATTATAAGGTAGCCAAGAATGGTTACAAGATTATATAAGTAATACCCCAAAGATACCTTTATGATTGTATTTATGTTCTCATATTTTGTGTGTATTTTTTTTAAATCTCATGTTACACAAAGTAATTATATATGGGTGACAAGCAAGTCTTTTGAAAATGTTTTCATAGGTTACGAGTATTCATGGACTAATGTAATCTTTCCTTCTTTTTCATCCCTTAATGAGCTTTTGTTCCCATCCTAAATTTTTAAATGATTTTTCATAGGTTAATGGATGTTTAATACAAGTAAGGAAGAAATTTTAAATGTTGAATAATTGTCAAGGAGTCCTATTTTAAGTTTTAATTTTTTATAATTTAAAAAAAATGGAAACTATTTTATGGTATCCACTCTGTAACAATGTTTAATGTTATGAATGTTTTGTCCTAATTCTCTGAAGCTCTAAACTTGAAAAGATCCTCAATGTAAAAGGAAGATTTTTCTTGAATAAATTCAAGATTATTTATGTAATAAGGCCGGGTCCTTATATTTTGTTACTTCACTAGAAAAACTATTATTTCATATTTTGTATAATATTCCGATTCTTTATCCTTTTGAGATGTAAAATTACCAATATCAATAGGTTATTAAAATTTGTACACATAAATTATATTCTGAATTTTGTTTACTTTCTATGAACAAATTAATTTTCTCATTGATGAATCAGATGATGAATAACCGGAACTTGAATCTTCTTTTGATGAAATTGATCTTTTAGATGAACTTCTCAGATTTTATAAATTCTCAGTTGTAGAAGTTTGAACTGAATATTATACCAGAGAAATAAACATTACAACTTCATCATCAAGATTTTATTTTGGTATTTTAGCATATTTTTATGTTTAAATAATCTTTTATTGAGTAACTTATACATTAGAAGTAGAAGGAAAAATACCTTCCATGAGATTTTTATGATGAACTTATATTGTGATAATTTTATATGAAACTACTTTCTTTCTATTCCTAGTCATATCACCAACACCATTTCAAGGAAAATATAGATAATAATAATTCTATGGTTCTTCTATTTTAGTCTCTTTCCCTCTATCATAAAAATAAAGTTTTCATTTCAACAATGGTAGGTAAAACTAAATATTTCCAAGATTGAAACTCAATAACATCCTTTATCATGAAATAAAAATTTTCAAAGAGATCCAAATCAGTAATTTTTTTTAATGATCTCTCTTATTGACAGTTCATTGAAAGATTCCATTACACTATCAGAATTTGAATAATAATATGAAAATCCAAAAGTGCTCAGCAACTGTTCTATAATGAATGAATCCAATAAACATCGAGTCTACACTTTTATATAGGAATTAAAGAACATCGGTGATAACCATGGATATCCATCTATTTACCATGATCCAACATATATGATTATTTTGTGCCAAAATATAGTACTTCATTACTTCTTTTAAAGAATTAAATTTTCAACTACCATGGATTTAACTTTATAAAATTTAACATTTTTTTATAAACTAAAATATATTATAATTATCATTGTAAAAAATCTTGAATTTTTTTTTAAACTTAAAAAAATTAATAGTTTTAATTATCCTGAAGTAATATTCTATTAAATAGTGATGACCTTATTCTTCAAAAGATGTTTATATATAAATTATAACTTAAAATTTATAAGTTCCCTGGAATTTTAAATGTAAATTGTTTAAAAGTTATATAAAAAAACAAAAAAAATCGTCACAATAGATACAATTAATGATATATATAGATAAAAACATAATAAGTATTAACAATTACTAACCTAAAATAAAATATCAAATATGAAGTGATTTTTGGTAAAATTTTTAAAAAATTACTAGGCACTGGATATAGGTTTTTAGCTACAAGTGCAGAATTTCCTAAGGTATTCAAAATTATGCTCATGGTATATATACATCCTTAAGTCCAATGTAATTTAATAATAAGGATTTTGGTACATATACTTTATTTTCCTTTTGATGCTCTCAACAATAAGTTATTTTGATATAATTTGTTCCCTCCAAATGGTTTAACTTTATTATGAGAACAATGCTTCCTCCAGTGTCCTCTATGTTAACACATAGTAAAAAATGGTTCTCTACTTAACATATTTTTTTTGACAATTAGGATGAACTTAGGATGGTTTTACTACCAATTTTATATATGGACCTTCTAGATGGCCTCAACTTAACGTACATCATCTAAAACTCCTTTATATATTAGTAATGGTTGTTAAAAATTTCTTTAATCATAGTATTCAACTTTAAAACATAATTTTTACCTTGATAAAAAGATACATTATTCAATTTATTCTCATATTTTTTCCTATCATCAAACATTTGGTGTATTTCAAGTGAATTAACTTTTCCGTTACCATTTTTTGTAGAAGGAATATTCTTTACTTTACTCTTTAAGTCTTCCAAATAAAAAATCATATTAGTATTAAAATTTCAAAATTTAGTAATATTATCCTTAATTTTAGTGAATGTTTCTTTTCTTTCATCAGTTTAATTTTTGAGATCAATATACTTATTATAAATCTTCTGGTATATTTATTCACATTCTTCAATATATGCCTTCACTTTTTCAAAAGTTTCAAGAGTTTTTTCTTCATCAATACTAGTATTAGAATAAATTTTATCATAATTGTATTACTTATAATCATAGAAACACTTTTAATGTAGAGTAATATTCATAATACATTCAAGGATAGTCCTCCCTAAATACATTTTTCATCCTAAGAAATGTCATCATAAAATCTGGTTATTCTCCTACTATAATTACTCCATACTAATGAAATATTTGTAGAAGTTTCACCTTAATTTTATATCCAAGTGTATAGTTATTTAAAAAATTTCTTATATTTTCTTTTAAAATATTTCTCATAGTTTTTTATCATTATTTTTCAACTCATGATAATAAGGTCTAATGTGTACCATTTTTCTATATTCATAAAAATTAGTATCATTTAATTATTTCTTCTATTTCTTTTCTATTTTTTATTTCATATAATCTCTTCATAATTTTTTTTAAACATTATTCTAGAAATATTAGATCGTTCCCTTCTATTATCTTCAAATCCCTATCATGTAAAATTCTTTATGAACCTTTCTTAAAAGAACATGATTTACAAGCTCTACAATTGAATGTCTCGATAGTTGTAAACACTACTCTATTTTTTTCTTAGCATATTTTTTCCAAAAACTTTAATAGTGAATCAAATTTATAATCAGATAATCAATACTTAACATGGTAATATGTTTATTTTATTTAATAAAAAATCTTTGAGGTTTCCTCTCTTTTAGTAGAATATAAATTAATTTCTTAATGAATTGATAATCTGATAGTTCTTTCTCACTGAGTGGTGGTAAGATATTCACAATAGTCATAAATATATAGTGCATTTGGCCAACCAATTCACTAAAATTAAAATCAAAACTCTAGTATTCAACCCCTATAATAGATCTTTTTTATTTTTAGAACCTTGGATGTCCCAAAATTAGTACCTTAAAGATTCTTCAAGATTCTACAAGCAGTTTGAGAAGATGATACATGTATATATATTTTTCTATGAATAAAATATTGAAAATTGTTTTTAAAATTAATATTCAAGTAAAATTATTTGTTTTATTCTCTTGAAAAAGTAGATGTTTCTTTCTCTATAATTTATATTTATTTATAAGAATAATAATTTTTTGAACACTAGAATTAATAATGTATGTTTTTATTTGATCTCTCCAGTACTCATAATTATTATCATGAAAAATATGTGATCTAGTTAAAATAAGATTCTATAAACATTCAATATATAAAACACCTACCACCACACACAAAAAAATCATTCCTCTGATACACGTTAGTGTAAGGAAAATAAAAGCCCCAAAAATCCAATAAATTAATGGAAATATAAAAGATTAACTCGAGATTAGTATCATTCATAGAGATAAGCTTTGATACCTAATATTTTCTCAGATATGTAGGCAAATGAGCCTACAAGAGGGTGGGGTGAATTTTAGTTTATAAAAACTTATAATTTATATCCTCCTCAAGTATTAAGGCTATAGAAGATACATAATTCAAATAAACCCATGAATTAATCAAATTATGTCAAAGTTCAATCAATAATAATAAAAATCAATATTCTATCAACTATAGAAAAATATAATAATACAAGAGATATAAAACATCCCATATTTTATCAACTATAGATAAAAGAATGATCACATAAGATATAAATAAATTATGATTACTAATTTAGAAACCAAGTACCCCAAAAAGGATATTATAAAATCAAATTTTAAAACTATAGAATAAAGAGAATCATATAACTGATTCAAGTAATCCTTGACATTAAACCTGCTGAAGTGTATGTCCTCCCAAACCAATGAACCCCTCAACTGTAAACATATCATAATGTGTAAGACCTATTTGAAAATTCAAGAGTTCAGATCTATCTTATTGATCAAATCTCATAGTTGGTATGAATATTAGTAGTTCCACACTTCTAAAAAATAAAAGATCATGTTTTTTTACCTCACAGAATACCTTGACATTAAGGTCAACGACATAATGATTACATAAACAAATAGTAAGAGATTTTTTAATAAAAACTCAAAAATATAATCTCATAGAAGAACACTTAGAAAGAAATATTATAATTATCATAATCTCTTAAAGAAAAAAACATTTTTCTAAATTCAAGAAATCAGATGCTTTTAGAATGCTTGATTACTATTTTACTTTTGTTCCATTAAGCATGAATATCTTTATAAGAAATAAAATTTAATAGTCAGATTCCAAAAACATTGAGTTTTGCTACAACGACACTAGTAGTAGCTTCGTCATCTTTCTATAATCTCCTCATCTTACTATATCAATGAATGAAGCTATCCAACACTGGTACAATTCTTGTACATCTAGTATAATAAATATAGCCCAGTCTCTCATATTAATGTATTTTCAAGAATCCTCAAATCATTAGTATTTCAAAATTCCATATATTATCATATTTTCATAAATAATTAAATAATAGGTATTAAATAAAACCATATATTATCAGTATTTTATTCAACTATATTAAAACATACACAAATAAATATAAAACAACAAGTCCAGATAAATTAAATTCTTAATGAAGGGTACTTTGATTTAAAAAAAGGTAAAGTGAGTATTTGACTCAAAAATATCATCCTTTGGAATCATAATATTTATATCATGTACCCAATAACCTCTTAAGTAATACCATTATAGTGTCACTCTAGAGAGATGGAAAAATTCCCATCTCACTTCTTAAGTCCTATGTTACTATCCTCATTCCCAACTTATCTTAAATCTACCCAGGGTATACCCACTCAGGTCCTCACATACTAGGGTGGAAGGAACACTCACCATACTCTCATATCAACTTGATTTAAGGCTATATGGAAAACTAATGTTATTTTATATATTATCCCTAGTCTAACCATCCCCATTCATCACTCTACTATACTAATAGATGGAAAAATAATCTTATCACAAGGAATATTGCATCTCATTCACATTATTTGATTAATACCCCAATATGGTCTTTTTATCTTATCTCACACATTTATAAATGATACCTTAGCTACTTGAGTTTGATGCACTAATCTAGTTCCCAATTTCTTATCATGGACCTTGTTACTATTTTTATCCTTATGAATTCTATTTTAAAAGAAAAATTATTTAATAAAAAAAGTTGAATTCCCACAGTGGTGAGACTGCATATCACATGCCATGTAATAATTTTTATAAACTATAGGGATATGTTTTGAAAAAACTACCTTATATAGATAAATTTACATTAATTAAAACTGAAAGAATCACTCAAAATCATCCAAGACTCATCCAAGCTTGAACCATCTCCTGAGAACATATCTTAAACCACTATTACAAAAAATTTAATCAATAAAAATTATAATTAATCATTAAATATAATTTAAATAAGAATAATTTTATAAAACTAATTGAGCAATGTATTCTCACTAAAACCTATAGAAATAAAGTGAGATCCACTCCTAATATTCACCTATACGTAATAAACCAAAAAATAACCAATTTTAATTCCTAATTCCATGTTCAATTTCATATAATTTTAGAAAAAACCCAAATAAAACTTATTGAGTGATATACCTTCATCACGATAGAGTGTAATGGAATGAATTCATAATATTTAGACATCATATAGCCTTATTAATAAAAATCCCCATCATAATGGTATGATTTCAACATGATCTGTTGGAATCATCAATGAAAAATTAATACTAATATCCCAAAATTAGAGGGAAACGAAGGATAAGAAGAATAATGGAAGTAAAGGAGGAAACTCACCAAAAATAATTGAATAAATGCAATCAAAATTATCTAAACCAAGGTGTAATCGAAGGAGAAGAAGGTATTGGGGACCTCCCTATTCTAAGACATGTGAGGGAAAGATAAGAGGGGTGATGGATTAAATAATAATGGGGAAAATGGTCAATTTACCCTTTTAATTAAATTTGGGTAGCCACATAGTTTATCCGCATGGTTTTAAAAACTATACACAAACTAAATTACCATAAATAATCCAGGCTACACACATCACATGGTCTAGTTGGATGATTTTTAAATTGTGTGCTAATTGTGTGGTTGGAACTGTCCAACCTAAACCCCTCACATGGTTTAGCTACATGGTTACCCAAACCATTTAATAAATATACATATCCCTTTGAAGACAAAATTATAGGGTTCTCATGGTTTCTCTATAACCATTATAAAACCATGTTCTAACACCCCAACAAAGGCCAACCTGCATGGTTTCCTCACATGGTTTCCCTTAACCATGAAGTAACCATGTGACGGGGTAAAACCCTTTTCAAAACATCAAAATTCATCTTGGATATTATTACTTTCACTTGATCACATTTGATTCTAGTGTTCCTCGATCCATATATAAATTATCTCCTCAATATTATATGACTCTCAGAATTAAAATCAAAATCTAATTTCCTTAAATGGACCCTTCTCCAAAGTAAAAAAAATCAAATTTCCTCTAAAACTCATAATCCATAAATACATGGGTCTTTACAACCTCCACACTATAAAACTTCTCATTCGAGAGAAGTCTTGATGGTCATTTAACTATCAATCCCAACCAACATTGGTCATCAATTCAAAATAAAATCATCACATTCTATCCTTGAATATTAGACAAGCCTCAATTGTGTAATGCCAAACACAGTGTGCACTAGTCATAAAAACACAAGCCACTAGCTCATTATCATCTCCAATACTAAAATAATTCTTAATTGGATATATATATCCTAATACACCTTGGTTTTATCAATCGATCCATTCCAAAGCTCATATTCCTCTCCACCACAAGACTCAGCTCACAAGTGATAATTCCAGTCCTTGGTACTCCCTACCATCAGAACCGACTATTGAAAATAGATTCTTAGTGGTAAAAAGACAAGCATGATGTAGTATCCATATAACCTCACTTAATCATATAAAAGAATAAATGTTGGTCCTCTTCTAGCAGAACATTCTAAAAAATGATTTGCTGCCCCATTTTTTCACTATCTCATTTTCTAATCACAATGCCTAAATCCCCTAAAGGAATTACGAGTTCATCCAATAACCCACACCAAAGTCCAAACCTAATACTCCGTTAAATTCCACAATATTTTCCTTGATTAACAAAATCCACCATCACACTCTACCCCAAGAACCAAGACACCTCTAATATGTCTCATGCTCTGGTCACACCAAAACCACCCGATATCAATTTTAAAGCATGAAATCCATAAAATATTGAATCCAAATAAAAAAAATATGGTATTCACTAAGGAATGAAATAAAACCAGTTTTACATGCTCACTAGTACTCTAGTTTTTCATTAACCATCCAATGATCGATCTCATCACACCCATAACCCTACCAACATGGGGGTTGTGCATCCACAACCCATAAAATGATACCCGATATAAAATTATCCACATAATTAATCTAATGAATGAAAATTATAATCTACATATCCCACACTTCATCCATTATTTCATGTAATTACATAATATGTCCATCCAACTAATACCTTAACACCAACATAAAATATTAATTACTACCCATTCTCAGCTCACCAATAATTTTATCCTTAGCATGGACTAAATATCTATATATAATGAGGCTCACAATTACCAATAACATATAATGAACTCTCTACCATATGAATAAATTACATCACTACTTGAGCACTAACCTAATTAATTCCATCATCACATGTGTGTCGCTCCTCCCGAGCCATGCTCACCATCCTATAACCCCCTGACACCATCCATTCTATGAGGTCACCATCTATTTTTCGAAAAACCATCTCATTCTCAATAAAAATCCAAGGATACATTTAATGAGATTATCTAGTCCAAAAAAATAGGTTCTCAACCCACATAGGATCATTTATCTTTCCATGGACCATCAGGAACTGTAAATAACTGATGCACAAACTACACCTAATCCCATTCAAATTTAATAGGTGTATACAACTGTATAATTAGGCCACATAGTCTAAATCATGCTCTCATGAGTGATATGTTTTTGAACCTCAAATCACATTCCTAAAAACCTAACCATTATCTTCTCTCATTTCAATATCATCTAGTATAAATCATCTCAACACTTTATTTCCAATAGGTACAATATCTTAACCCTTCCACTTCCTAATGCATGATCACTTGCTACTCATGAATCATCTCAAAATCATAATAGTATTCCCATATGAAACCCATTTTAGATCCAACTATCTAGGATTGTGATACAATATATCATATCAAACCATACCCAAAATCAATAGGGTAAGATATCCTACCAATCGTTCCCTTTTAAGCTAGCCCTTATATCCTATAACTTAAAGTTATTTACATTATAAAAGAAAAATTCATCTCATTACCTTTATCTCATATCTAATAGTATCATCCATGCATAATTCTCAAATGTAATGAATCTACCCACACCTCTCATATCAATAAGAAATCAAAAGTCAGGGATAATCACTCTCTTGGGATACCCTTATATATACTAACCATCTCATCAAAAGAAGAAAAATACATTGTTACTCAATCATAACACTCAACTAACCAATATCATAAGTAACCTTTTAAAGGCCCTAGACTCTCCCACCTAGACCATAAATCATGTTTCACATAAATCAAATCTCAAGGGGTGAACCTATACTCCCATATCAACTATCACCAAACAAATGACATGTTAAAAAAGTCCCTCTATGGTTCTCATATACATATACATATCAAAAATCACATTCCAAGTCATCATACCACTTCAAGGAACTAATACTTAATAGTAATATGCATACTATAAAACCCCCTCAAGGAACAAGATCTCATCTCTATACACATAATGACATCATACTATGACGATTTATATTGATTAAAACTATAGGAATATGGTATATTTATATTGAATGAAACCAAGAAGATATATAATAAAACACCATATATGTTATTTTTGAAACATTAAATAACTAAACATACATCAAAGGCACCCATAATGGGTTTATCATAAAGGTATCCAATGCTTGTACCAACCCATCAAGCATCACTACACATCCCATATAAAGAAGTACTATATAGTAATCATCAAGGATCATCCCTCCATAGGATTGACCCTTTAAGTTTGGTATTCTCCCTTTTTATCATATTATGATATTTAATATTAGCTTTCATTTATGCTTCATACATCATCAGAGTGTCAGTAAACTCCTTCATTATCAGTTATGAGATAGGATTGGATTATTTGATTGTAGTAGATATCCCATTACATTTAGAGGGTAAGACTCTTAAATTTTTTAATGATTGATATTATTGCCTAATTTCTTCTCCCAAGGAAGCAATAGAATTTAATATTTCAATGAATCTTCCATTCAGTTGAGTGATGCTTTCACCATCATTCATCTTGAAAGTGTCAAATTTTAACTTTACAGTGTTGTAACTAAATTTCCTAACATTTTTAGATTCTTCATTAGAAACAATGATAGTTTTCCATATATCGTAGCTAGTAGTACATTGAGAAACATGATTAAATTCACTTAGACCATGTACACAAATAATAGTATTCATGGATCTTGAGTAGAAATCATACTCAACTTCCTTAGAAGCATCCCAATTTTCTAGTTCTCCAAGGATTTTATAAATTTCTATAATATTCATGTGAACTTTGAATCCAAGATTCCTTAAATAGATAATCATGAGAGATTTTTAGAATACATAATTATCACCATTAAAATAAAGATCATAGACTATGGAAATTCCTTTTTTTTAGTTCTACCATCAACATCCATCTTTGTATTTAAATTTTACTCAAGCTTAATATAGATTATCTGAATTATTAAAAAAGAACTCTGATAAAAAAAATAATTCATAATAATATGAAGATACATAATATGGGGGCGAATTGTTTCTTTTTACAAATCTTGAAAGATTCAAATTTTATCCCTCTTCATATATTATTAATATATAAAACATTATCTTATTTAATAAACTTATGTAGTGTAAGAAAAAAGAAGAAGAAAATAAAAAAATTTATAATGATTTAGGGAACAAAGATACCATAGTCCCCTCCACCAACACTATCTCAGTGGGCTTAGTGATTTTCACTAAATATGTCCTCTTATTAAAGACCTCCACAAATGAGTGTAGGTAGTTTAAAATATACAAAAACGAAGGTTATTTTTTAGAAAACCTCTTGATACATATCTTAGTGTGAGAATATGACACTCCACCATGACTAAGTATGAGAAACCAATTCTCTAAGAAAGAAGTATTAATTGATTTGATGATAAAAAATTCAGATCATAATCACAAAATAAAGTGACAGATAATGGATATTCTTCTTCAAAGATAAGATTATTCAAAAAATAAAATCTTTGAAGAGATCCCAGTAACAAATTATCTTCATGAAATAAAACAACAAGATAATATCAGCAAAAACAATAGAATAATAGTCAAACAACACGATATCAAAATATGTATGTCTCAAAATTGCAGATCTTCGTAATAGCAAAGATATTAATTATTTTTTTAAAAGGTACTTGATCTATGAATGATATATCTCTTGGTATTTTGTAACTTAAAATAGATTTGTTTTATGGTCAAATTGGTAAGAAAATATCACCTGAAAAATCACGAGTATTTAAATTTAAAACATTCAATTAAATTAATAACTTCCCTTAGAAATAAGAATAATTCAATCTATTGAACATGAGCCTTCGAATCGGTCTTCAAGTATCTTTAAAAAGATATTAAATAATAAAATCATGATCAATGTATAAATATTTGAAAATATCTTAAATTTAAACTCTATAGTTCAACAAGTCAAATGTAGGGTTAGCTTTGAATGTACAATGGACAATATACGGTTAACTTCAAACATTGTGTTGTTGAATCACACTTTAGTTTCACAAACATAGGGGTTTTTATCAAAAGTACGGTTCCTTATCCATACTTTTACAAAAAAGTAGGGTATATGTTCTATATATTTACTCCAAATTTAGTGTTTGGAAATAATACATTCCACTTAAAAACAAAGGGCATGAACAATATTTCTAGACTACATAAAACATATCTAGAACACTTTAAACAAAAACTTCAACCCATAATTAAGATAAATTTCTCAAAAAATATAATCCAGAAAAAACATTAATTAATTTCATTTTAAAAAAAACTGGGGTATTTTTGAACATGAAAATAAATAAGGTTCATATATTATTATTGAGATAACACATAACCAATAGGACAACCACACATGACCTCATATGAAAAGGTAACCCGTCAGGTCACCATACCATAATAGGTAATTTTACTCACCAATACCACATAAATAAAATCTAAATTTATTAAGTATTATCGAATAAATTAGAGGGATGTATAATTACAATTATAAACATCACAAAAAAAAATTTAGTTTTCAATGAAAAACCTAAAAGTAAATATATACATTATTTTATAGAATTTAACATTCATAACATGAAATTAATCACCTAAGGTGGTCCATGATCAAGGGAAGTGTGTGATTTTTTATTGAAATCCCAAATAAAATAATGTTATCATATGTAGAATATTACATATAAATAAATAAGGTATTCATAATGAAAGAATCATGGTGGGTGTTAATATCACAAAAAGGTATCTGTTTAAAGTTACCATGTGAAATATTTATAAATAATTCCATGAATAATTACTCAAAAGGAAAAGAGTATGTATTATTATATATAATATCATCATCATATATGAAAAATTTTCAAGTGGTTTTCCCACACTATCTATTCAGATATAAAAGAACCATTTTTCCAACGCAAAGAGTAATTATGAAGTTTATGATATGGAATAAACTAGGTATATCAAAAATCACATTTCTAAAAACTTTCACCTTCTAATTTACATAAAAAATACCCTAGGTATAATAATAAATACATAAGGATTAAAAAATATAAACTATGAGGGATAAAAGAATATTAAAAAGGAACTCATATAAAAGATAACAAACAAGAAAAAGGAATTCAAAAAGAGAATAAAATGATTATCTGACTTATTACTTAATAGATGTTGGGAAATAACTTAATGGTTTCTTAAGATCTTCATTTATAAAACCTAGGAGAGGCCAAGATAATACAAGAGGTAAAGAAGTTTTCAATTGATCGAAATGGTTGTAGAAGTAACTATTAAAAGTGAAATTTGGATAATAGTTTATCAATTCTTCATAATAACCCATGTAATATAGGTTATAATATATTCTCCTTTAAAATTTAAAAACCCATTTTCCAACCATGGAATTTGATTACAACCCCAAAATATTTTATTTTAAAACCATTTTTATTTGAATTTAATCCTTTTAAAATTAAAATACACACTTTTAAATAAATTAAAATAAATCATTATATAACTTTTTAAAAACATAAATATGTTTCAAGAATTAAAAAATATATTTTAGGCCTTAGGTTGAATATAATATATAGAAATAATTTTTTTATATTATAATTTTTTTCATTTTTAAAATATAATTTTATTTATCAAATAATTTTTACAACATAATTCACTCATAAAATATACTATATTTTAATATTCATCCTAAAAATAAATTGTTTCCAAAAACTCCCAAAATTTTACCATTATCTAATTTTTGGAACCTTGGATTTAAACTTTCTATACATTTTATGAAAATAAATCTCAAAAAAAGAAATTAAATTTATTAAATGACCACCTAGAACATATGGTTTTCGTTATGACATGCTTCATTCATAACCATGTCTTATAATGGATAAATTATTATTCCAAAAATCTCATTACCTTTATAAAATTTACATTAATAATTGTTAACTTACCCCCAAGATATAATTTAACATTATATAAATTTCTTAAAAATATCTCCTAAAATAACACTCCTAACATAATCAATTTACTCCTAATATCTATTTTATAAAATTTCTATCTCACGCATAATATTTTTATTTATTTTTGTAGAGACCTTCACAATCATCCTGCTCATGAGAGACTATGATCCAAGATATTTGAAACTCATATTAATATAATTTATTTTTATTAATTATCCATTTTTATTAATTTTAATTAATATGAAAGTAAATATTTTGATTTGTAATTTTATTTAATAAAATAATGAAATAAAATTTATGTTTTTGTTGGTGTAGAAAATGCGGTGCACAATTTTCTATAGAGACCTTTATATGAACCTCACTAGGATTGAATGAGTTGATTTAAATAAGAATGAGTATGAAACTAGATGAAGAATAAAAAAATGGGATCTCCATGTTTTGTGTGATTACTCACACATCGAGTGATGAATTTCCTTCGAAAAAATTTCCCAATCTAGTGATGTGTTGGTGAGAACCCCCCACTGAGAATAATTCATGGAGTTCATCCATTAGTGGATAAATAGTCTCTCTAGTATTAATATCCATTTTAAGAGCCTTTTTATACCTCCTTTAGCCTTGTAAGACAAATTTTACAAGTAATCACTATATTCAGTGGCATATTTCTCTTCATAGGATTTGATTTCACATCTCATACAGCTGAAACATAATTATAGTTAAAAAATTATGGGTATTTAAAGATTTAATTTTCATGGAGGAATTTTTAAAAAGTCTACACCTACACTAATATGAAGTCCAAACACATTCCTAGATATCCCACATACCAAAATGGATTTACTCTATTAATATAAATCTAGAAAAATCCCCACATTATCTATTTTCATAGGCCTAGATAAAGTATTGTGTTCTTATTTTTATCACCCCTACATAAAACCCCATGGATGTACCCTATCAATGTCCCACAAACAATAAAATACATATTTTATTACATATTCATTATGAGGATGCTTTTAAATGAGTTTAGGAAATCTAATTGTTGTTTCTTATAAAAGTAACTTCAATATTTTAAACTTGTTTTGTAATAAAAGGGACACCTGAAGATCCTTAGTGTACTAAGTATAAGCTTATTCCCCCAAGCCTTCGTGGACTCCTACAAGTGATTTCTAAATCAAAACTTAAGGGAATGTAATGGAGTCACACCCATGTTACTATATATAGATACACACCCAAGTATTACCAAAGTGGATTCATGAACATTATATACCTAGGAAAATTGGTACATAGATTATATCTATATAGAGCTTCACCTAGGCTCTCCCTATTTGGAACCATACTCAGGCCATCTTAATTAGAGTCACACCCAACCCTGGATTCATACCCACGCCTTGTAGTTATGCCCATCCCATGGAGTTTTTCCCTATCCCCAGATCCACACCTATTAATTAGAGTCATTCCCAATATTTATATCCATGCCCATGAATTATTAATTATATTCACACTCAACTATCATGGGAATACTTTGATGGCACATTGATCAAGGTCTTAATTTGGTTCCCATTCATCCAAGTCTCCTTCTGGGGTTCCCATTTTCCTAGGTCACATGCTTGGGTGCACACACAATTAAGCTGGTACATACCTTAGGAGTTCTACCCCCACACCCTAGGTTGGGATCAGTAATGGTCTAATATATCCAACCTTTGATCCAATCCCTATGCTTCCATCATTGACTCTAATGAAATTTTATGAGTAGCCCACAAACTTTTCTAGGTTGGGAAAAATAGGGTCTGGGTAACAATATCAAAAAACCCCACCTTGATCATAAAAAATTTCTTTATTTGATATTCTCCTTATGGTTTTACTCAAATTCCTTGAGTTGAGACCCTCCTCTAAATTTACTCAAATACCTTGAGTTTGGATTTTTCTCTTAGTTTTCCTTAAACACATTGATTCAAGATCTCCATATTGGTTTCCTAAATACATTGAGTTGATATTATCCTCTTGGTTTTTCTTAAATTACCTGAGTTGATATTCTCCTCTTGGTTTCCTCAAATTTTTATTCAACATTCTCCTATTATTTTCCTAAAATTCCATGTGTCAATATTTAATTATTAATTCTCCTAAAACACATTCTTTCAAGATCCGACTCTTGGTTTCTAAAAATTACTTGATTCAAGATCCCCCACTTGGTTTCTTAAAATACCTTGAGTTTAGATGCTCCTATTGGTTTTATAAAATTCCTTGAGTTGAGATTCCTCTCTTTGTTTTTGTAATATTCCTTGATTAAAGATTATTCTCTTAGTTTCCTCATTTCCTTTCAGTTAATATTATTTTTTTGGTTTTATAAAATGATGTGTTAGGATTGTCCTCATGATTTTCCTAAAATTAATTAATTCATGATCTTTATCTAAGTTTCCTAAAATCCTCAAGTGGATATACTCTTCTTGGTTTTCTAAATCACCTAAAGTTTAGATACTCCTCTTGGTTCCCTAAAATGTCATAATTTTTGAATCTCATATCTAATACCTAAAAATCTTGAGTTGAGATCCTCCTTTTGGTTCCTCTATAATACCTTAAGTCAATTTCCTCCTATTTTCTTTCTACAATTCCTTTTCCAAACTCATATATTTGGTTAAAATAAAAATGTATTCTCATGTTTAATTTACCCACCAAACCATTACTAGGTTCCTTTAACATATTATTCCACTCTACATGACTTTAAACTTCTTAGAAGCAATTATCATCTCATAAACTCAAAATTAACCACTGTGGTCCTTGTCACATGACCTTAAAAGGCGTGTCATACATTATTAACTAAATTATAACTATGTGGGACTAGATTCACTTCACATTGATACATAGAGATCCACTTTCATGGGTTCAATCCATCCATCATGACACCTCCTTCCTCTTTTCAAAGAATCCCAAATCCTCCCTATATGGAGATATATTTTAGAGTAATTTCATATATGGATTTAAAAAAAAGAGTAAATAAATATTTTTATCAAATTAGATTCTCATATTAGATAACTTGACCCATCATTGAATGAGTCGACCTTCCATTATCTCAACTAAAAAATGGTTTTCAATTACACATGTTGATACCTACCTTTGGAGAGTAGTATAGTAACATGAGACTCAAAATAATCAAAATGATCCATTGAGAATGAAAATAGTAGAAATAATAATAGTGAACTGGATGTGAAATCGTTTACTTAAGAACACATTTTATTGACTAAGAATCCTAATTTTTAATATTGTACTGATAGGTTTTTTATTTATTTCCCAAAAAATAAAAAATTGAATAAAAAATGAACATGTAATAGGGATTTAGACACCCCAACCATATTTCAAGAAATCACATAGCAATGAGGGTTTCCATAAATCACTCATTAATGGAACCTCAATCCAAATCTATTGTCATTACTGTAATTATATTGGCTCCAAGTCATTAATATATGTTGTATCCCATCCAGTGCCTATAAGAATAGATAGTGAATGTTACATTTGTGTGATACCTCTATGATGAATCAATTCCAACATTGGTGTCAACCCATGATAGTTTGGGAAAACTAAGGCTACAGATGGTGTCTTGATGTCAATAAGCTAGTAAGGGAATAGTATGAATGATCTTGACATCAAACTACTTTAGTATTATCTCCCATGATAAAGGAAAAGTTTATCACCCCTACATAGAGGAAAATGAGGAAGAAATTTTTTATAGCCATACTAGGACCCTAGATCCACCTTGGAGGGCTCCAATCAATCAGTTTCATCCCCACCATCACTATATGATCCCAATTACAAAGGAAGTCCTAGAGTAAGTTTTTCTATCCCCATTCATCTATACTGGGGTAACCATAAGGAAATATCATTGAGGTTATCCAACCATTTCAACTAAAATTTTGGTATACATCATAGACATTACCAACATCCCTATGACCCATCGACATTTATTTATAGTGGGTCATTGGAAATTCTCATTCTCCATTTTCTAGAAGCCTCTGACTTCATCAAATTTATCCTCAATGAATGTTTCAATAGACCCCTAATAAATGATGTAGAGCATTAACCTAGATATATCTCCTAATTTTGGTATCCCATAGTATTAGACACCAGACATAATATGTTACTGGGAAGGAATGATATCTAAAAATACAACCATAACATCCAAGGGGAAAATCCATCCCATAGGGATCGATCATTTTTATCCCCATGATCATCTACAACATAATCCATTTAGAAATAATATACATATATTATAGGTATAAATCCTCAATGTAAATCTATGGTTCTTTTTTAATGTTTCACATCAGTAAATTTTATCCTTTTTTACCCAACATATTCTACAAAACATGATATTGTCAAAGAAAATGAAAAATGTGAGTATTTCAAAGAGTATTAAAATTATAAAAATGTATAAAAATAAGAATTCTCCACCCAATGAAAAATATAGTACAATATATAAGGATCCCTTTTGAATATTACACTTTTAAACATTTAGTAGGATACTTCCAATAAAAAAGAAAAATATTTGGACACATCCACATTCCACCTACCATCCAGAAATGGTGAAACCACCTCAAAAGAAGAATGTATTTCTCAGTTAATGGTCAAAATATAAAATCATGAGTTGATCAATGATAAATTTCATTGGGGAAACATACCCACTAGGTATGAATTTTACAATAAGGATATACCTATTTAGGATAAAACACTTCAATGAGAGGAGATTTATTGACCCCTAAAGCTAGAATTGAGCCACCGTGTTGACTTGAGATCATATCAATCATATTATTTGAATGTAAAACCAATTTAGTATCAAGAGTTCCCTATACTAGGACAACATCAACTGCCATTCATAAAAATTATTCAGAGAATAAACCAAGGAAGTTACCAACCACTAATTCAAGTAAGCTGGTAACACTAACCCAGGGTAGATATTCCAACTCAGGTTTAATATTAAGTAATTATTTTCAAAGAATTATTAGATGCTCCTAATGTTTTAATATAATCCATGGAATGATAGAATATTCCAATAAAATCAATGATAAATCTATATCCGGAATGGATTGATTCTTTGCCTCTACTACTAAACTTTGGTAACCCCAACTTCTCAATATTCAATGGAATAGGGGATCTAAAGTATCATCTCACTCATTTCTCTTCCCAGTGTGACCTAATGTTGGGAACACCAAAACAACAAGATATAGACATGATCAGATGACTCATTCTGAACTTGGAATATCCTATATTTTTTGGCACAATAAATTTTTTTAGGTCTATTGAAATATATAAAGATATTTGATGGTAATTATTCTCTGAATTCCTCATAACATTAAAGAAAAAACCATTTTTGAACTCACTAATTATAATTAGTAGTAAAAATGAGAGAGTCATATATTTCATTTCTAGATTGAAGGGTCTAACATATTTCTTATTAATATAGATTCCATGAGAATAATTAAAAGACATCCATATGGAAAAATGATAGAGGAGTTGGTAAAAATGTTTATTCAACAAACATACCCTAGTGTATTCTAGGAGTTTTTTGTAGTGGGAAAATTTCTAGGAGACTGAATTCAATAAGAAAGGTAAAAACCTTGTTAATCCATACCATCATGACTATGTATTTCTAAAAAAGTTGAAACAACATGTCTTATTATATAGATATTAACATCAAGAATGAGGGGACATGATTTGGAAAATATAATGAACAAAGCTTACTCCTTCCATAATGATTGAGTTCCATGGTAATTCATCTTTGAATTAGAGTACAACCTAATCATGTTACTAGAAATAATAGAGTTAGATGAAGTTAGGTTGAATTATTAACTGAATTATTTTTCTTATTATTTTATGTTGAGTAACATGATCCAATAATTTTTCACTTTCAAATACTTGTTATAAAGGATGGTTACTGATTTTCATGTACTAATGGATAGTCCAAATGTCCATCTGACAAGTGTGTTTATAATTATACCTAAATAATGATAATAATAGTAAAATTGACCATATGGGAACATGTAAAAGTCTATTCACTAAATTGGCTAGAATCCATTGAATCATGAACATGTCATTATTAATTCATGACTAAATCAATAACTCTGGTCCCTAATTCCATATAAATTATTAAATAAAATTTCTAAAATAGAAAATTATAAAAAAAATTATGTATCCTAAAATGACAATCAGAAGAGAAATAGTTTCCCTCAAGGATTAAAAAACTAGTTTAAAATCTCATGGATTTTATGCCCCCCATCATTGTGTAAATGGGAACCATCCCAATAAATTAGACCACGAACACCCCCATTAGACATAATCCTATTCTGATGAGGAACACCAATGAGAGTCACCTCACCCAATAAAATACTCTTTTGATAAGGAGATCTAGTTCACATATTTCAATATTATCTTAGTTATAAAAAACCATTCTTATTAGGAAGTATTTTAGGAAATGGGAGCCTCTATATCCATTCATATAGTATTATCCATGGAGGATATTATATATGAAACACCTATCTCTAAAGAATTTGGTTTCACATATGTTAATGAATCAGAATTTTATATTAAAAATTTGTTAGTTGGTGATGATGGATCTCTATAAAATATCTCTCATACTATAGTTCATGAAGATGGAGCTTGTGAAAAGTGTTAAAGGAAACATAAATCTTGAACCGGATATCATTACATTATGAAAGGAATGGTAATTTTCTTATCTTATGTCTATCAGTAGTAGGAATACATCAATTCCATTTCAATTAAAGAAAAAATAACCTAGTTGTAGTATGAAAATAAAAAACTCTAGGAAGTAATTAGAGAGTTACTTAAAGAAAAAATCTATATCATGTCAATTTTCATGTTAAAGACCTATATTCACTAAATGTACCAATAAAAGAACATCTCATTCAATTTGAAACCTCCTGGGTGGATCATTAAGGATATAATCCCTATAGTGAAATGTCAAAATCATACTACAGTGTTCCACCTTGCGGTGAAGCTCTCCAATCCATATAGATGTGAGGAAGTTTCATATTATTCTCCCCATCATTTAAATCTTTTCAAACTAGGGTAACAATTGATAAGAATTGTATAGTCCCCAAGATAGTTAAATCTCTCTAATATGGGTTCCATACTATTGATGTCCCTGTCATCAATAGCTTTATCATATACTCATGAATTAAACATGATTAAGGAACTACCACCTGGATATCGAATTCATCCTTGTTCCCATGATTCTTGAGGAATTTATAGAATTAATAGAAAAATATGTTTTCAATCAAAAAAGAATAGAAGTAATAGGGTATTTTCATTCTAAATGGATTTTTTGACTAATTCACCCTTTATTTGGAGAATAATCTGATTGAACTCCTTAGGACTGAATGACTTGAGGAGGAATATTTGAGAGACCATAGAAATTACTTACCCAACCACTAAATTTTGGGACATATAATAAAATGATTCTTTATATTTATGTTTTGAATCCAATAGAAGAGAAAAAAGGTCCTAATAGAGTTGAATAATCTTTTGATCAACATGTATATGGGTCATATTAACTCCATCTTAAAAGTATCATGCTTGAAAACTCATGTTAGAGTTATAGACGATATCATAAAACCCAAAATTGCATGGCATAAGGTCTTTATCACATGAAAATTAACTATATGGTGAATGGTTTATCCTATATAACCATAAAGTACATAGAATGTTCAATCATAAAGAAAATTAAAATGTAGACCAACATTTGTGTAAGAGTTCTATCATCACAAAACCTTCTATTTTCTTTGGGAGAGTTAAAATTAATATTGAACCCTATTTTATATCTCAAAAATGACCAGATTTATATAATAAGTGATAAAGATTCCCCCATTACATCTTGATACCTCACACCATTTATTATGAGGTTTAACTTATCCTCCTCCTATATATTGTCTTTTTCCTTTTTAAAACCCTTCATGTATTATGGTCTATCCCACATGAACCTAAATTATTTTGAGTGGTCCATAACACATTACATTAAACTATATTATCCTTCTTTCATAATAGATTAAACTATATGAGAGTTTTACTTTTAGGATATTTTATAGTTATGACTACATATCCATTCCCAATTGTCAAGGTTCAACTAACATATGAAAAAAGTCTCTATTCTATAACTATACATGGATTGATTCCTATTATCATGGGATAAATAATATTTCCAGAATTTTCTTTCCTAATATCAACAAAAATTTCTATCTAATAAAATCCTCCAACCATGGTACCTATTCAATATATTTAATTTTATCTTATGTATGAGCCATATATGCATGGAGGGACTTAAATAAACTTACTTGGTATGAGTTCTATAACCTTAAACAATGAGAAATACTTTTTAAAAAAATAGTATATCCTTAAATTGTGCGTATCATTTTATATTAAAGTTTATTTTCATTGGTTTTTGTTCCCTCAATTATATCAGGTTAATTCTTCCCTAACATCAAAAAATGAATAATCATAATTAGTTGAATATGTATAGATTTAAACATTATATATATTTGGTATTATCAATATATCCCTATCTAATATGCATGTTTCTTCCCCTTTGAGGTTTATGCCATCGACATAGTTAGAATAATTCACATTAGTTTATCTCTTCCCCTTTAGCTAGATAAGTAACCACATTTTTATAGTTTAAAATATATGACATTAAACTTTAGATAAAAAAATTTATCCCAAATTTATCTACTTTAAATTTCAAATAAAGGATACACAAATAATATATATATTTAAAACTCATAAATATTGGCCTAAGAAAAAATTCAATTTCTTGTTTTCTTATATATTCCCCTTCATGGTCTAGTCAAAAGTTAGATTATAAATGAAAAAAGAAAAATATATTTTAGGAAATAACACTTAAAATTAGGAAAGAAAAATATATTCTCCTTAGACCCACTGTTCTATGAAAAATATAGATAAAATCCTCCTTGATCCATGCATGTGAGCTTAAACTATGTTCTAGGTACATTATCAGTCATTACAAGGACACCTCTTTACATTGAGAAGGCCCTTCCTTTTAAGTGATCATATTCCCAAATTATTTTTTGTCATATCACCTCACCCCTAAGAACATGTTCAATAAATGGTGGAATAACCATGAGGGTGATCAAACCCTTCTTGAAAATCATTTTCCTTACAAATCCACTTAAACTATTCGATGTCTTAGACATATTCAAAAAAGATAACCATCAATTGGTATTCTCCTCATGGAAAACAAAAAAACATGAGTTTTTATTTTTAGTTCTCCTTTTTATAGTAATTGGTTATAATTTCATTGAATGATTGAAACAAACCCCCTCTTATATGACGAACATCATGATTTCCTTGGAGATTCTAATTAACCCCTAGGGAAAGTTTCTTATCCCTAAATAAAGTTTCTCATGATCCCATGTGCTACTTCCTTATGGTGTGATGGAGGTCCCACCATTACTAATGGATGACCAATTCTCACATATCATTTTCTCTAATTAAATTAAGAATTCATATATTATGATTTACCCTTACCATAATCTAATTATTCTACTAGATTAAAATACCATCAACATTACACATTCATGAAGTTTACCCATTATAAAATAAATGATATGATGACCCACTCTTCTACCCTTTCATACCCAGGTATGAATATCTTCAATGAAAAAAATCATTAATTTGAGACTCTCTTCATGGTAACTCACAAAAATCCATGATTATATATTATCCTATTAGAACCTCAAATTCCTTAAGTCGAGGTACTCCTTTTGGAAAACCAAAAATCCTTGAGTATAGATTCTCTTATTAGAAATCCAAATTAATTGTGTTAATATACTCTTATTGGAAAACCTAAAATCCTTGAGATGAGATTATACTCTTGTAAAATTCACATTGGGTTCATAGTCCTCATTATAAGACTCTAAACTGAATGAAAAAATAGTTTATCCCATATAACTAAAAAATATTTTAAGTTTTCTATTGTCTATAAGCTAATTTATTTACATAATAACCATATCTTTATAAAATTATTATTATATGAATTTATTAATTCATGTCAAATATTCTCAAATAAACTTTCATTAGGATAAAACCCTAATATTTTCCATTGTGCAATAGTTAGATCTATATAGAGACCCAATTATAAAAACTATATGTGGTGTGATTCGTATCCGTACAAGATATGTATATAGTTCCAGACATCCTATATTAAATATAGACACAAATTCCACTTTCATCCAAACTCTCCTAGTGTATGCCCTCCTCATTCACATGGGGTTTTCTATATCCACCATACAATGACACAACATTTAATAAAACCTTGATATTCTATCCTGGATATAACTATATAATCTTCTATCTCATTCTAATATTATAGAATAATTTAAATTCACTCATTAATAACATAGTACTGATTGATTTTTGTACTCACATGTTATTTAGAGATGTTTAGATCACTTGTTTTAGACCCAACCACAAATTTCACTTTTATCACATTCTCCTTTTGATCCCATCATATATTGGGACATACCAAATTAAAGTATTATTTTTTATTTACCATAAGTTAAAATTTTTATTCTTTATAATTAACATAAACTTGGGTATGAAATAAATCTTGTTGGACATGAATTAAAATAATAACATAATATTATATCATTATAATAAATTACAAAAATATAAATGAAACCAACTATTACATACCATGGATTATTATATACCATGGATTATTAAATACAATGGATTATGACATACCATGAATTATTACATCACCTAAAGGGGAATAATTAAAATTGGACAATAACTAATAATAATAATATTCTTACAACTAATAATTCCATGGATCAACTTCACCCTTGATAATCAATGGTTGTAGAAAAAAACAATAATGAAAAAAAACATCATGAAGAGTGAAATAATTTTATAACATCCTAAATGAAAATTAATGGAATTAGAAGTCGTATTTTTGAATTTAGAATGGGATGAATGTATACAATGTAATGATGGTATATAGACTTTATTTGACCTTTATAAAGGTGTATATACTCATTTGATATAATACCACTAAACATATTACCATATCATAATTATTGATATATATATATATATAGTTATAATAAATTATATCCATCATTATAGATATCAAAATGTTGTTTACATTTTCCTACTTACACTAAAATAGTGGTAATGAGGGTCAATCCCATGGAAAGTAAGGCAAGTTTCAAAGTGATTTTTTAATTCTTATTATACAAAAAAAGGGAAAGTAAAATATATATATAAGAGTTAATGTGTGTGTGTGTCAAATAGAAACAAAGACATATTTAAGTGAGTGAGATGTTAAAAATGATTAAAAATAAACTATGGTAAAGAGGAATGATAAATGATATCGAGGGGAAACATAACTAAAACTTTTTAGTGAAGATATAATGATAATGAATATGAGTTCAGAAAGATCCAAAAATAGAGGGATGCATTCAAAGGGAAAAAATATTTGACTATAAATTCCAATTTAACCAGTATCAACACTGAATTTTTTAATTTATTTTGATGAGTAAAAGGGATCAAAACAACTCTATAATTTCTATTATTCTATTAATACTTCAAACAAGATCAAAACAAAATTGAAAGTGAAATGTCTAATAATAATGGTGTGTATTCAAGAGAAAATAACATTAAGAGAAGTAATGAATTAATAGGAAACACCACTTGGGATCCCCTTAATAAATTCAATTATAACTCATGTTCAAAATTAATGTAGGAAATAAAGAACCAAAAATATAGGAATATAAGAGGAAATGAAATAAGGGAGAATAAATTATTCTCTGTAGAGTGTAAATCCCACTACTCCATGAAAAAACTTTTTACGTTCCTCTTTGAAGCACCATATGTGATTCATTCTCTATCCCCCACTACACTTGGGTTAGTTATAGACTCATTATAGTTAGTTAATGGTGTTTTTTTAATAATGTATGGTGTATTTGTTCAAATGTCATGAACTGTCCTCTGGGCCCCTACCATGACTACCCCAAGCCCGCCTTCCATAGGCCAGGGGCTGACAACTACCACTAAAGGCATAAATCCTAAAAAAGGGGAGGCGTTTGAATTATAAAGTAAACACACACAACAAAGTACACAAGTGAAGTAAGAACTAAGTAAAACTGAGTATATAAGTAAGTGCTAAAAAGTAAATGGGCTAGTATACAAACTAAACTTAAAGTCCCGTACAAATGAAAAGAAAGTACAACAGTAGAAAAATAAAACAGCAACACCGTGTTGTCCTCTGGAAATCCCACTTGAAGGGTGGGTATAGATAGTCTCCCCAGCTCCTCAGTTCCGGCCGTCCGCTCCGTGTATGTCCCGCCAAGTGGTCCACCTCCGGTTACTATCCAGATCCACAAGCCTCCACCTCGATCAGTGATGTCCGTCTTCTGCATCCAGCATAATGTAGTGCGGGCATAGCCCGTGCAGGGGTGGGTATACGATACTCAGTAGGGACCTCGAGACCCCCGGAGGTCTCTTAGAATCCACGAAGGATAAAACACAAAGGAAAGATACAATCACAAAGTATCAACCAACTCTACTTAGGTATTTGCCCATACATATACCTAAGTCATCAATTATAATTCGTCTCCAACTCTCGAGCCCAAGCACCACACAATCCACACAGGAAAACACAACCCAGTCCACACAGGAAGGCAGAACCCAGTCCACATAGGAAATCAAGTCAATCACATCGATGATAAAGATTGAAGTCAAGACTCAGCTTACACAGGTATACAACTTTGTATTGTGAAAGGGATGATCAGATGTAGCCACTGATTCATCTAAGCTGTCGGAACCACATAGGATACAAGACCAGCTAAGCTATTGTACCCACATAAAATACAAGACCAACTACTTTGCCGAACCCACTCAGGATACAAGTACAGAGGCCAATACTACCAGACCCACATAGGATACAAGAACAATAGTCATAAATGTTGAACCCACAAAGGATCCTAGTACATTCATCATCGTTGCCGAACCCATGGAGGATCCAAGTGTAGTCGTCATCGTTGCAATCACAGCCAACTCTAGGGTTCCCACACACAGCACGCTCGATTTATGGAGGGTCCACTCCTCGAGCCAAGGGGTTCAATACATCAACTATCACAAAGTAAATATTTGATGTATCTGGAAGTTTTGTGTTGTCAAAATAAACCCAACGCGACAGACGGTGCGTCAATCGGACGCCCGGTCTAAGAGTTATTGGATTTTCCGTTCCAGGGGCCCAGTTGGTTTTTAAGCTAAAACCAACCTGACCATACTCTAGCTGCGTCCAAACCTCAAGTGGAGTATAAAAAAATAACTATCTCAACAAAAGTAATTCAACGTAGTTGACAGCACGTCAACCGAACATCTGGTCCTTAAGTTATAAGCATTTCCGCTCCAAGGGCCCGATTGGTTTTGGGTTCAAACCAACCCGGACATACCCAAACATTGCCAAAACCTAAATTGTAATATACCTAAATGACCGTATTGATCCAAGGATTCCTACACAACTTAAGGTGCGTCGATCGGAGGTCCATTTCTCAAGTTATGGGAAAAAGACTGAAAAACGGTCCGAATTGGGGGTCTAGGCCCGGTCCGACCCGACCCAACCCCCCTGGGTCGGCCTGAACTGGGTTGACCTAACCCAGCAGGGCACGGCCCAGTCCGCGTGACCCACCCCAGCCCGGCCTGGGTGGGGGGGGGGGGTGTGCTGGCTCGGACAGCTGGCCGAGCGGGGGGCGCATCCCCCAGTTCCGTGGACGCAGTGCCAGGATGGCACCGCTGTCTCCCATGGATCCCGCGCGGCCACGTGATCCTCCCCTCTCCATCTTGTACAATGTTGTGGTGGGATTCTTCCAGCAGTGTGTCGGGGTGCCTCCGCGTCGGCGACCCGCGTCTCCGGGGTCTTCCGCGGGCCACCGAAGTTATTTCGATGGTCTGTTTTAGATTCCAACTGCTCTTGTGGTCGTCTCGGGATCCGTACATCACTTAGAAGACCCCCAATCGCCGTTGCTATCTAGTTTCTTCATCTCCAAACACCCCGTGCATCAAGAACAAAATAGCGGTGTGTCCGTACTTGTTTGTTAGTCCGTACCCACTGCGTTAGTGGTTCAAAACATCACCCATCAATTAAACGCCATGTTAGAGAGTATAAATCATAAATATAAAATATACAAATTCCCCTACCTCGAGGTTGTTGTCATACATCATCGATCTGTGGAAGACGAGCGTCGTGGTAGACGGGAATTGCAGAAGAATGATTTTGTTCCATCAACGATGGAGGAATGGTCGTTGTCGTAGGCGACATAGGCTCTTGACGTCGAGGTGCATCCGAGGAAGAAGTTCTTCACGTTCTTCATCGGTGGTGTTCTTCATTGAAGAATGGTTCACCTACCTTTAATCCTCCCGAGTCTTTTTCCAAATAGATTTGCCAACAAAAAGAAAAATAGGCTCTCCAATTAATAGAATTGTTGAGAAATTCATTTTAATTCCAAGTGGTGCCAATTAATTTAATGCTGACATTAAATTAATTGGTCGGCACGTTAAATGGATGAGGGAGGTAGTAAGGCTCCATCATAATCAAAATGTGGAGTTATCAAAGTAATTAAGTAAGTGGGTATTAATAAGGAATTGTCAAAGGAAACAGTAGGGAAATAAATGGGGAGTTGAAGGTTGGTCTTGTGTGGGCCCCACCTCACAAAATAAAATTTGTGCACCAGCAAATTTTATTTAATTTTAGGAATAAACCCCAAAAATTAACTTCCAACCCACACAAAAAACAACTACAGTAAAGGTCCCCTTAAGTAAATACTGGTGCTGCAAGTTCATCGGTGCCCTGATATTTCAATTCCGAGCACCGATTCAAAAGATAGAAAAACCAACTCATTCGTTTACTGAACATACCAGAGCTAAACTTCATAAAATTATTCCGGGCACACCAGGACTTGGAATCAGGTGCCATCATAAACTACTTACTCAAAAAATTCCAAAGAATTCAAGAAAAAAAATCCCTTGAAACTTACGAGTCTTTACATTACTCCCACCATAGGGCTTTATATCTCCGTAAAGTTACAACATAAACTAGGGAAACAAAAAGGGGTATTGAGCACGATTATGAGCCTCCCACTCTTATGTGACCTCTTGAAGGTTCCCATGCTGCCAGTGAAAATGAACTAGAGGAATCAACCACCCATGAAGGACCCGCTCCTATCGATCCTCGATCTCCACTGGAACCTCTGAGAATGTCGCCCCGTCATTGATGTCCAGCTCCCCGTGATCGATGATGTGGGTTGGGTCATGCACGTATCTCCTCAGCTGAGATACGTGGAAGACATCATGCACCCGGTGCAACTGAGGTGGAAGGGCCAGGCGGTAAGCCACCTCTCTTACTCTGCTGAGTACCTAGAAAGGCCCGATGAAGCGTGGAGATAACTTGCTGCCCCAGACAAATATCCGTAATACACATCGAGGTGAGACCCATAAGAAAACGTGGTCGCCATCCTCGAACTATAGTGGTCTCTGTATCCTATTAGCATTGGACTTCTGTATACTCTGTGCAGTTCTCATTTACTCCTGGATGATCTGCACCTTCTCCGTCGTAGCCTGGACCATCTCTGGTCCTATAAGTGCTGAATCCCCAGGGTCAGTCCAGCACAAAGGTGATCTGCATGGTCATCCATACAGTGCCTCATATGGTGCCATCCTGATGGTGGATTGGTATCTGTTGTTGTACGTAAACTCCACAAAGGGTAGGTGATCCTCCCAGCTATGACCAAATTCAAGGACACATGCATGGAGCATTTCCTCGAGTTTCTGGATGGTCCTCTCCATCTGGCCATCCTTCTGAGGGTGAAAGGAAGTGCTCAGGCATAGCTGCGTCCCAAAAGCCTCTTGTAACCCCCTCCCAAGTTGGGAAGTAAAGCGAGCTTCTCAATCGGAGATGATAGATTATGGAACTCCATGAAGTCGTACGATCTCCTGGACGTAGAGGCATCCAAAGCTCTCTATTGAGGCCTTCTCCATGATCGGTAAGAAGTAGGCTGACTTGCTGAGTCGGTCGACAATCATACAGATAGATTCATGTACTCTGGAAGTACGTGGATGGCCCATCATGAAATCCATGGATATCTCATCCCACTTCCACTCCAGGACCTCTACGGGTTGTACCAAGCCTGATGGTACCTGGTGCTCCGCCTTCACTTGCTGACAAGTGAGGCATAATGAATCGAACTCTGCTCCAAACTTCTTCATACCTGGCCACCAATGATGTCGTCTGAGGTCTTGATACATCTTCTCTACTCCTGGATGTACTGCTAGTGGGGAAGTGTGTAAATCCCTCAACACCTCCTCCTACGGTGCAACTGGTACCATGGTATATCCCCTGAAGAGGATGACGTGCTCCCCACCTTCAGAAAATCCATTGGGTGCCAGCCCAGAGGATATCTGAGCACGTCGCGCCTCACAGTCATCATCTCCATGCTGTGACTCTCTGACCCGCTAAAGTAGTGGAGGAGTGACTGTGAGGGACTGTAGAAAGGCTTCCCCATCTCTATCCATGAAGGATATCTACAAAGCGGCTAACTGCTCTATCGGCTCTCCAAGTAGCTGAATGCCTGATCTCCTGCTGAGAGCATTAGCCACAACGTTCCCCTTCCTAGGAGTATAGACAATCTCAAAGTCATAATCTTGGATGAACTGGAGCCATCACCGCTGTCTCAGGTTCAGGTCCTTTTGCGAGAAAATGTACCTGAGACTCTAGTGGTCAGAGTAGACTGTAAATCTACCACCCATCAGATAGTGTCGCCACATCTTCAGGGCGAAGACCACTACTGCTAACTCCAGGTCAAGGGTAGCATAGTTTAGCTCGTGCTTCCTCAACTATCGTGAACTGTAAGCGATCACTACTCTCTCTAGCATCATGACACACCTGATTCCGGTCCCTGATGCATCACAGTAAACTACACACCCTACGCCCTCCTCTGGTAGCCTCAAGATGGGCGCACTGGTCAAACTCTGCCTCAACTCATGAAAGCTCTGATAACATCTGTCTGACCACACGAAGGGTTTTCCCTTCTTTTTCAAATCCATAAGAAGTGCTGAAACTCTGGAGAAGTCTGGAACAAATCTCCGATAGTACCCAGCCAGACCTAGGAATCTCTTCACCTCCGTCACGCTCCAGGGTGGCTCACAAGAAAGTACTTCCTTGATCTTCATGGGATCCACTGAAACTCATGCCTCTGACATAACGTGCCCTAAGAAGTGAACCTCTTGAATCCAAAACTAGAACTTTGTGAGCTTACCATAAATCTGGTTCTCTCGAAGTGTATCTAGTACAACCCACAAGTGGTAGGCGTGATCCTACTCGGTAGTCGAGTAAATCATTATGTTGTTAATGAAGACTACGACAAACCAATCGAGGTAAGGCTCGAAGATCCTATTCATGAGACTCATGAACACTGTTGGAGCATTTTTCATGCTGAAGGGCATAACTAAGAACTCATAATGGAAATACTGACACCTGAAGGGCATCTTCTGCACATCCTCGTCTCGAACTTTGAGCTGGTGATAGCCTGACCTGAGGTCTATCTTCGAGAACCATCGTGCTCCCTTGAGTAGATCGAAGAGGCCGTCAATCCTCAAAAGGGGGTACTTGTTCCTCACGGTCACCTGGTTCAGGCGACGGTAGTCGACACACATTCTCAAGATCCCATCCGCCTTCTTGGAGAACAAAATTGGAGAAGCCTAGGGTGAAACATTGGGTCAGATGAAACCTTTTCCCTGTAAGTCCTCCAGTTGTGCCCGCAGCTCACGATGCTCGGTGGGAGCCATACGATATTCTAGAGTAGATATCAGTGATTTCTTGAGGTATAGGTCAATGTATAAGTCTACCTCTCTGCGAGAAGGTAGTACTGGAACATCATCAGGGAAAATGTCCGCATACTGATCCACCACAACAGGAAAACTCGGACTCCGCACATAAACTGCTCTGAGGATGAGACTAGCCAACTGATGTAAAATTGGCTTCCGTCTCCTCTGTGTAAGTCCATCCTGCACTACAAAGGCTCCCTTCTCACTAGTGAAGGTGAACCTGGTCCCATCCGTGTAGACACACCGCACTTTTCACCAAAAATAGTCAATATGGGCATAGACTATAGATAACCAATCCATACCCAAGATAACGTCCTAAGGCCTCAACACCGCTACAAGAAGATCCCAGCTGAAGCTCTCACCTCCTAGAGTAATCTCACACTACCGGTACCAGTGTGTAATCATCGAGTCTACTCTCGCAGAATTCTCTAGTCATAAGGATCAATAAAATGGCTCCGTCGGAATTTCTGAGATCCGAACAAGGGCAGCGACAATAATAGAATGACTCACACATGTGTCTATAAAAACTGCAGCAAGGGTAGAGTAGACACAGATAGTATCTCGAATCATCTCAGGTGCACCGTGGTCGTAAGCCTCTGCTGCCTAGAGATGAACCTGCCTCTACATGCCAGCTCCCTGTGGTCGGGGTGGACCTCCAGGGGGTGGTGGTGGTAGAGCCTCGAAGCGTCGTCCACCACCCGCTGCTCGGACCGCTCCTCTGCCTCGTCCTCCTGCTCCCGGCAGACCGCCACGGTCGAACCTCTGCCTGGGAGGTCCCTCCATTGTCTGTTGCTCGTCTGCATGGCGGGTCGGGCAGTCATGAGCCATGTGGCCCTGCCCACCACATGCATAGCACTGTCTGATCCTCGTAAGGTTGTCTCTGTTTTGAGTGCCCCACACAACCGATCCCATATCCTGAGGTCTCCCACCTGATGGCTTGACCTGCTTGGATCCCTGCGACATCTTTCAATTGTCGGCTATAGAGGACTCTGCTCCATGTCACCCTGTGGTGGGTCTTGCTGGTGGTGGCTGCTCGGCAAGGAAGCTCTCCACTAAAAGGGCTCGCTCCAGTACCTCTGCCCGCATTGGGATGCTGAGGGGAATCGTCGAGGCTATGATCTCATGCCTTAGTCCCTGCTCGAAGATCTGGGCCCTGAAGAATTAGTCCTATACCATGTCGGTGGAGTAGTGTGAGAGGTCAGTAAACCTCAATGAGTACTGAGCTACTGTCATACTGCCCTACCGTAGATGTAGTAACTCATGGATACGCACTGCATGGAGGGTGGTTGGAACAAACACCGAGAGGAAGAGGCTCTCTAAGTCCGTCCAAAGTAGAGATGCCTTGTCATGCACCTAGAGCATCAAGCTCCACCATCTACCTGCTGCTGCATGTAGGAGACTCGCAGCATGGATCACCATAAGGTCAACTAGTGTCTCTACCAATATGAAGACTCTGACGATAGCCTCCATCCAATCCTTGGCTGCCTGAGGGTCCGTCTCTCCAAGGAACCTGGGCGGCCTCTTTCGCTAAAACTCGTGAAATGCACTCAGGCGGCATGTACTCTCTGCCGCTGGTGCTAGTAGCATCGGTGGCTCAGTGGGTAGTGGTACCTCTGTTGCTTCCACTGTGATGGGGCCCTGTACCGAGGCCTCGTCACTCGATGGGCTGCCATCTCGCACGTAACTAGGAACCCTGGCTGGCTGCCTTCGTGGGGCCATCCTGAAAAGAAACAGGTCTTCCATGGTTAAAAAGTATACCTGGTGAGCTGACACAAAGTAATCACAAAGAAAACTTTTAAAAGGAACACACATGCAGTCAGTGTTTTCGTGCAATGAGTCGGAAATTAGGGGTCAGGGTCCTGTTGTATGGATACGTCATCCGACAAACCAACACTGGACTCCCTGGACTGAAAACCATACTCAATACTCTTAACACTATTACTTCACAGAAAGGAAGGATCTGAGTCTTGAGTTCTACGGTAGAACCGACTCCTCTGATACCAATTTGTCATGACCCGTACTTGGGGCCCCTGCCATGACTACCCCAAGCCCGCCTTCCATAGGCCAGGGGCTGGCGTCTAGCACCAAATGCGTAAATCCAAAAAAAGGAAAGGCAATGCCTTTACAAAGTAAACACACACAACAAAGTACGCAAGTGAAGTAACCACTAAGTAAAACTGAGTACAGAAGTAAGTGATGAAAAGTAAATGGGCCAGTATACAAACCCAATTAAAAGTTCTGTACCAAGAAAAAGAAAGTAAAATAGCAGAAAAGTAAAACAGAAACACCGAGTCGTCCTCCGGAAATCCCACCTGAAGGGTGGGTACAGATAGTCTCCTCAGCTCCTCAGGTCCGGCCGTCTGCTCCGTGTACGTCCCACCAAGTGGTCCACCTCCGGGTACCGTCCAGCTCCACAAGACTCCACCTCGATTAGTGATGTCCGTCGTTTGCATCCAAGACAACGTAGTGTGGGCACAACCCGTGCAGAGTTGAGTATACGATACTTAGTAGGGACCCTGAGACCCCCAAAGGTCTCTTAGAATCCACAAAGGAAAGATACAATCATGAAGTATCAACTAACTCTACTTAGGTATATGCCCATACATATAACCAAGTCATAAATTAAAATTCATCTCTAACTCTTGAGCCCAAGCACAACAGAGTCCACATAGGAAAACACAACCCAGTCCACATAGGAAACCACAACCCATTCCACATAGGAAAGCAAGTCAATAACATCGATGATAAATATTGAAGTCAAGAATCAGCTCACACAGGTATATAACTTCATATAGAGAAAGAGATGATCAGATGTATCAAATTATTCATCTAAGCTGTCAGACCCACATAGGATACAAGACCAGTTAAGCTGTCAGACCCACATAGGATACAAGACCAGCTACTCTGCCGGACCCACTCAGGATACAAGTACATAGGTCAATACTCCTGGACCCACGTAGGATAAAAGAACAGTATTCATCACTGTCGAACCCACAGAGGATCCCAGTATAGTCGTCATTGCTGCCGAACCCACGGAGGATCCAAGTGCAGTCGTCATCGTCGCAGTTGCATCCAACTCTAGGGTTCCCACACACAGCATGATCGATTCCAAGAGGTTCCACTCCTCAAGACAAGGGGTTTGATACATCAACTATCACTAAGTCCATAGTTGATGTATCCGGAAGTTCCATCTCATCGAAAGAAACCCAACGTGACAGACTGTGCGTCAATCGGACACTCGGTCTTAGAGTTATTGGCTTTTCCGTTCGAGGGGCCCAGTTGTTTTTTAAGCTAAAATCAACCCAACCGTACTCCAGTTGTGTACAAACCTCAAGTGTAGTATTCCAAAAGAACCATCTCAACAAATTTAATTCAACGCAGTTGAAGGCACGTCAATTGGGCGTCCGGTCCTTAAGTTATAAGCGTTTCCGCTCCAAGGGCCCGGTTGGTTTCGGGTTCAAATCAACACGACTATAACCAAACTTCATAAAAACCACAATTTTAATATACCTAAATGACCATCTCTATCCAAGGATTACTACACAACTGACGGTGCATCGATTGGAGGTCTATAGCTCAAGTTATGGAAAAAAGACCGAAAAATGGTCCGAAGTGGGGGTCTGGGCCCGGTCCGACTTGACCCAACCCCCTGGGTCGGCCCGAACCAGGTCGACCTGAACCGGGTCCGGGTCAGGCCTGAGAGGGAACATCCCCGGCCTGAAAGGGTGTGGGCTGATCTGTGTGACCCACCACGACTCAGCCGGGGGGGGGGGGTGTCGAGTGGGGGTTGCGGCCCCCTGTTTCGCGGACACGGCACTAGGCTGGCACCACTATCTCCCCCGGATCCCACACGGTCGCGGGATCCTCCCCTCTCCATTGAAGCCAATGTCGCGATGGGATTCTGCCGGCAGCATTCCAGGGTGCCAACGACCGCCGGCTGCTGCCTCCGACTGTTGGCTTTGGTGTCTTTCGCGGGCTGCCGGAGTCATTTCGGTGGTCCATTTTTGCTTCCGACTACGCCTGTGGTCATCTCGGGATCCGTACTTCACTGCAAAGGCCCCCAATCGCCGTTGTGGTCTAGTTTCGTCATCGCAAAACACCCCGTGCATCAAGAACAAAATAGGGGTGTGTCCGGACTTGTTCGTTAGTCCGTACCCACAACGTTAGTGGTTCAAAACATCACCCATCAATTAAATGCCATATTCGAGAGTATAAATCATAAATATGAAATATACAAATTCCCCTACCTTGAAGTTGTTTTCATACATCATCGATCCACAGAAGATGAGAATCATGGTAGACGGGCATCATGGAAGAACGGTGTCTTTCTATCAATGATGGAGGAAGGGTCGTTGTCGTAGGTGATGTTGGCTCTTGACGTCGAAGTGTGTCCGAGGAAGAAGTTCTTCGCATTCTTCGTCGGTGGTGTTCTTCGTTGAAGAATAGTTCACCTCCCTTTAATCCTCCAAAGTCTTTTTCCAAAGATATTATACAACAAAAAGAGAAAGAGTCTCTCCAATTAATAGAATTGTTGAGGAATTCATATTAATTCCAAGTGGTGCCAATTAATTTAATGCTGACATTAAATTAATTGGTTGGCACGTTAAATGGATGAGGGAGGTATAAAGGCTTCATATTAATCAAAATGTGGAGTTTTCAAAGTAATTAAGCAAGGGGGTATTAATGGGGAATTGTCAAAGGAAACAGTAGGGAAATAAACTAGGAGTTGAAGGTTGGGCTCGTGTGGGCCCCACCTCACAAAATAAAATTTGTCCACCACCCAATTTTATTTAATTTTAGGAGTAAACCCCAAAAATTAACTTCAAACCCGCACAAAATGCAACTGTGGTAAAGGTACCCTTAAGAAAATACCAGTGTTGCGAGTTCATCGGTGCCCTCAGATTTCAATTCCGATCACTAGTTCAAAAGATAGAAAACCCACTCGTTCGTTTATTGAACGTACCCGAGCTAAACTTCAAAAAATTATTCAGGGCACACCGGGCCTCGGAATCAGATTCTGTCAAAAACTGCGTACTTGAAAAATTCCAAATAATTCAAGAAAAAAAATTCTTGAAATTTACGAGTCTTTACGTCAAAGTGGATATCCCATAAAATGTATAGGTTCATTCCTTGTAAACAAATTTGAATTCCAACTACCAGCGTTGATCTCATCATCAGTTTTCTCAGAGTTGAATGGTTGGTATCTATATGGATAAAATCCATTATTCATCATATTTTCTTGTGAATTTAATTGAGAGCACTAATAGTACATTCTCCCACTCACATGTGTAGGATTAAGTTAAAAGAAATTATCACCAAGACTAATTTTCTAGATTGTTTCATTTTCTTATCTTCCTTAGTAATCTCAAAATTCTTCTCACAAAATCTTATTTTTTATCCTGATATTCCATTTTAATTTTGATTTGAATTATGAAATTAGGGCACCCAACAATTTTATCTTCTTCTTTGTACCTTGATGTATCACATTTCACTAAATATTCCATTACACATTCTAGTGTGGAACTTTATGTATCACTAAATCTTGATGGAAGGAACTTAATGTTTCTCTAGAAGTGTAGGGTTCCCCTTACATAGATTTGATCATGTAGAATTTATCAGGATGTAGTGCTTTCATCTACATTGATATTTATTAGAACCTCAAAGTCACCATAACCCAACAAGCTTCAATACAAGGTAGCCTTTATATAGGTTTGTGTATGACCATTACAGGAGTGGTATAAACTTTACAGAGCTTTTTCAACTAGTTAAGTACCATGACGTAAGTCAACCAAACCCTTACATAAGTCATGTACATTGAAATTACCCTAATTTTATCTATTCTTAGCCTCAACGGTACCCTAACCTTTGCAAAACACTAGTAAAACCCTTATACATCCTATTCATTTACCATTACATGGGTCACTACCTTCAAAATAGATTTAACATTAATGAGAATTTATTAAAAAAATACTAAAATGAATTCCAAACACCTAAAACATCCAACCAGATTAGAACATGAAATTTAATATTTCTTAAAATAATATTAAAAATATCTTTGACAAAATTTAATTGATATTGAAATCATACAACATTAAAATAATATTTCAATTATAATTTCATAAAAAATAAAGAATATTTTTTCTAGAAATATATGAAAGCTAAAACCAGGAACATTTAAGCCAATAGGATCTTAAAATACTTCTTTAAAAGAAGATATTCATATAATTACAATAACCACCACAAAATGTTTTGGATTCAAAATATTAACAATTAAGGCCCATTATGAAATCAAAACATTTACATTTCCTTGTAAATGATATGGAAAACATATACTCAAAATAGGCCAAATCAATAAATTATGTTTATTTCGTTTTCAAAATAATACATTTACAATATAAAAAATTTATTTGAAAAAATATAAATAATCTTGGAATATATTTAAAATATATTACATCAGTTAGGGAAATAACTTTCATTCTAAAGTATATTTTTTATGAATTAAGTATTTTCATAAAATTTATTTCCTAAAAATAATACTATTAATAAAATTGATTTTTGAAATTCTAGGAAATATTTATTAAAATAAATAAATAACATCCAATAAATAGTCAAATAATTATAATGAATACCATTTTAATTATTCATGTCCAATGAATTTTGGATTAGTTAAAAATTATTTTTATTAGATGATTTTATTTAAAAATAAAATTTATTATATTTTGAACATGAAATTTAATTAAATTTGTTTATATATATATAAATTAATAAACATTCATTAATTAATTATTAATTGGGTTGAAATAAATATAATGTTATTTAATATTAAAAAGATATATTTAAAAAAAATATTTTGTTCTATTTGTTGTGTATTTTTATCTTAATAAATTAAATTGATCACAAATAAAGAATTATTTTGATGAGTTTTTATATATATATAATAAAGTAAATTAAAATTCATATTTTGATTGTTACATGGTATGTAATAGTGATAAATCCATTTTTGCGCATAAAAATATGTTTTTGCTGAAAATTGTTTTTATGTGTAATGATTTTCTTATTTTAAAATTAATTTTTAATACATTTAGAAATAGAATCCAATAAAATGGATCTAATATTTTTAATCAGTAATTATAAATTATATAAAATGGTAAATTTTACTTTTAGGCATACATATAATTTACCGAAACAAGCTCTTTATGGATTTCATATTTAAGAATTGTACCTGTAAAATCCATGGAATAAACATGGAATATCAGAAATAAGGATGGGAATTTTATAATAGTAACATAAATATTCATAATATTATGAAATAATTAACATTGAATAATTACCAAAATTGTTATACCAAAACAAAAAATGAACGATTGAAACCACTAACCACTAATGATCAAGTTAAACTAAAAATATGTAATAACTATGAAATAATTTAATATAAAAGAGTAATATAAAATTTAATACATATGAATAAGGCTTTTAAATATATGTAAAATGAGTTTATGATTATAATATATGAAGCTAGAGTATGTATGAGCAACTGAGATTCAAAAGTAAGCTTTTTTGTTAACTCAATCTTATTTCATTGAGTGGTACATCTTTTTCTTTAACTATATCATTATAAGTTTCATTAATTACACCCTATAATTTTATTATGTTTTATTTCCTCTTTAATGTCTATTTATTCTCATTTATTTCCCATAATACCATTTTTATTGATTCTTACATCAAAGAATATGACATTGTAAGGGTTTTTTGTATTACTTTCCATTATTTGAGATATGTTTCATATTATGAACTTATTCTCATTTAGATTGTATATATACTTAATATTTTAAGTATTTTATCATAATTATCATTTTTACTTATATTATTTAATGGTATATTACATATTATATCTTTAATTTTCAATTGACTTTTTTATTTCCAAAGTCATAAGTTTTTTTATTTAATCAATCTTCTTTAATTGAGTCATAATTGTTCTTCTTAGACCATGTAATTAAATAATTTTTATATTTTTTAATTTCTATATAATATGAGACATTTTATCTTTAATTATGGGGTGAATATATTTAGTTTCCATAATACTCTTTTTATTGATTCTTACTTCATAAATATGTATCGTTATAAAGGAAAAACTTTCATTTTCTATTTTGGGTATTTTCTACCTTATCTATGGTATTTTCTACCAATTTTTTTTGATTATTTAGAAAGTGAAATATGTATTTTATACTATAGTTATCATTGCCTTTTAATTTGAAATTAATTTTTATATATTTTTTTATCAATGTAGATTAATTTAAATAATTAAAAATGATTTAAATAGTATTTTTTTACTTTTGTATATTTTATTTTCTCCTATCCAAATCTCTTATTATTTATCTTTATTTCCATTTCAAAGTAACATTATTGGAACATTTATTTTTAAAATAATTTTTCAAAAGTTTTCTCATCACCATTTTAAAATTATTTTGAAAGTTGCATGCATTGTTTTTATGAAACATTTACCAAAACATTAAAAAACTCTTTTTTTATGATTTCACTTATATTTTCTTATCTTTATTTTCAAGGTTACATTTTTAAAAAGTAAATATATTATATTAAAATAAATAATTTATTGGAAAATATAGTTATATTTGTCACATTTCATAAAAATTATGTTTAAACGAGTTCTTTTCTTATTTTCCATTATTTCAATGTTACAAAAAACTATGGAATTTTTCCTTAAATCTATTTTAATTTATTATCTTCCTATAAATGAATTTTCACCTATGTCAATAGTATTTTATATTCCATCCTTGGAACATTATTTATGGTATATTTCCTCTCATTATTCATTTTTCTCAATTTTTCCATATTGATAAATAATACTTCAATCCATTGAAAAAATGTCTACCATGGTGAGGAAATAAAATATATATTATAGGATTGATCTGTTGATTCCTTTATCATGAATTATTAATACCTTCATGTATAGAAAACCTTTTTACCAAATTATTTTCATTATTAGTATCCTATACATATATCTTTTTATTGAAGGATATTCTACAAGATGATCATACCTTTTAATTGATTAGGGAAATATATTTCCATAACTACATACCTTTTTATTTTATATAGTGTAAATTCCATATACATATATATTTTAATTGAATATTGTTTATCTAGGTATCCTTTATCATTCTATGGATGAGTTTCACCTAATTAATGTTTATATATATCTCATTATATCTTAATATGTTAATCATGTTATGAATTTTTATTGATTTCATGTGGTGAACATATGTATGATTTACCATTATGAGATGCTTGTTTCTAATATATCCCTCTAATTGATTCGATAAAGCTTTATAACTCATGAGATAATGATATTATCCATGTAAATTATTAAGGTTAGCTATATCCATAACTTTAATCATGTACATGATTGTGGTTTTTTATGTGTATAATTTTATGTGTGACTATGATTGTGGTTATCTATTCTCACAACATTATTCATGGATAAGATTGTGGTAAGATATGTTTATAACTTTGTGTATGGACATGATTGTGATTAAATATGATCACAATTTTATGATTTCCTATTCCTATGTTTATTCTAAATGCCTATGTTTTTCTCTATAGAACATGATTATGACCTCATGCTTCTATATTTTTATGTCATGGTATATGTATTTTTGTATGATGATCCTTTTGAGGTTATATGTTCCTATTATATTATCTATGTTATTTTATGATTCCTTATGATAAAATCACATGATTATTCATTATTTTAATTGGGTATTTCTCCCATAATCATTATTTTTTACATGATTATATTCTAACCCCTATTTGAATTACTGATATGAATTTTAAATTACTAAGTGTTTGTGGTAACTCCTTACATTGTTTCCCCATTTCCCAAGGAACTTATATTTAAGAATGTTTTTATGATGGAATCATGTGTGGATAATTTTATAAATACATCGAATAACTATTGTATAATAAGATGATTATGTATCTAATGTCCAAAGACACTAAACCTCTAGGTCCTCGGTGTGTTTTTTCATATTCAGATAATATGAAAAAGATGATTTATTGGTTTTTGTGTCATCTCAATTGGTATTAGAGTATATGTTTAAAGTTTATATTTTTTGACTAGGACTAGGAGTGTGGGTCTAGGGATGCTTTGTACAGGATCCCAAATTCATTCTAATTTTCCCCTTATTTATCCTTTCTTAGGATACTATAAAATATTTTAGTAAAGATAGGAGGACCCATGCTTAAAATTACATAATCTTGAGTTTTAGTCAAATAAATTGTGTTCATTCACATTGATGATATTTTAATGTTTATAGTTTTAGATAATTAGTCCATAACTCATACATAATAGCTCAAATATTAAAAATTAAACACTTTTACTCAATATCCATTTTTCATAAAATAATACTTTTAAAAATAAAACATTGATTTTTTCCATTAAAAAACTTCATAACTTTCAACTTGACATCATTTTTTCTCTTAACCATCATTATACAATATTAAAAACATTTTAAAACATGGGAAATAATCATAATAAAATCCTTATATAATCTAGGTTCCATGGGACATCAGAATCATAAAATCTTATATAATACTTACAAATGGAATAACCATATGGTCAAATCCCATCTTCGGAGTACCCAATACATTATAGAGATATAATGGGGCTCATACATCATATCTTGAGATATAATGATGTTCAACCCATAATACATTGAGATAGAATGGAATAATCCCATAATAAACAATTTCCAATGAACATATTATAAATAAAACCCTTGAAAAATCTTTTAAAACCATGATCAAAACATGTTGAGATATCAAAATACCCTTTTCTTTTATAAAATATAAAAAATGTGCACATAAAAAAGATACCATTTTCATTGAAAAGAACGTTGGAAATTTATGAAGAAAATTTTTTAGTAATAAAGTGTTATAAAAGTGGTAGAAACAATTCATGCCTTATAATTTAAAAAAACATTCCCTATATATTTTGTAAGAAGAGTTGAAGAATAAACATTATAAGAGGGGTTTTAAAAGAAATCCCCTTACCCTGAGTTTGAATCATCATGTATAATCTTAATCATCTGGAATAATAAACTTAGGTTAATTATTTAATTTATTAATAACCTTTTTAAGTTTATTAATACTTTTTTATCACTTAGTATTATGTTATAACAATTATATAATTATTTAATTTCATATTAGATATTTTGATGATTTCTGGTACTTGAGTCCAAAACGACTGGTATGATGTATATAATCAAAGTGGTCATTATTACATCATCTAAAAAATAATATTAATTAAATAAAAATCACTTTTATAAAAAAATTATAATTTTAATTCCATCCATTACAAATGCCTATGAAAAATGAACTACGTTACAATCATGGAGATAGTAAGTTGTACGCATGCATGAGTAATGTTCCAATTTTTGGATGATCATTATGGAAATATGGTAAGTAATATTTTATCTTTATATAATGATAATAATTTAATTAATATCATATTATTTATTTAAATATAATTATATATATCATCCACATGATGTGGTAATGAAAAAAAATCACATCGGTTCATGGAGGTGATAGTTCACACAAACACATGATCGGCATTATAATTTGTATGTGCATGGAAAGGTAATACATAAAATGATAAATTATAATTTAATAAGATAAATATTTCATGAATATCATATATAAACATTAATTCTATAGTTATAATAATTTTTTAGAGATGGTAATGGAAAATGAACTATATCGGTTTGTGAGGTGGTAGTTCATCATACACACAAACGATTAATTATTTTCCCATTTAATGGAAGTGGAGATGGATTTAGGTTATTATATTAACATAATAAAATATCAGTATATTTATTATACTGGTGTTATTATTTAATCTTGTTTAAATAATATTTTAAGGAAGCGTGAGAAGAAATAAAAGAGATGTACTTCATAAAAAACGATACCTCTTCATCAGACTGCCTCCTTTTATTAACACCTTAAGACCACTAAGGATGGTATTACAACTCAACTAAGAGCTCTATAATTTTTTTGGGATTTTAAGAATGTATTTGGGTAGATCTTGGTCAAACCAAATATCTTATTAAGTGTGAATATAAGAGAAGAAGATGTTCTCTTTTGTAAGAGAGGAGAGGGGTACTCTAGGAATTTTCAAAATATTAAATTAATATAAAGTAATTTTTTATTTCAAAAGGACAAAAACTGGTTTATTTAGAATATATGATGATTATTGGTTGAAATAAATTCATCCAATAAAATTTAGACATGTTTTGATTATTTTTTTAATCCTTATCATTGGGCATTAACCCTTGTTTAACCCTTTAACACTTACCACGACAACTCGGATTTTTACTATTAAATAGTTAATATAGTTACTATAAAATGAAAAAATAACCATAAATAGACCATTAATGACATTTTAAAACCTTTTACAATTAGTTTTAAAAGAAATTTATATTTTTATAAATTCTATATACTTTAATAAAATATTATTTTTTTCAAAATATCATTAATGTCAATCTTGATGCTATTCATTACTTGAAGTTTTAAAAAAATATCATAAAAACATGATATATTTGAAAAACATATCTTAAAACATCAATAACATAAAAATTTTATCTATAAAATTCATTTATGACATTAATTATCTCAAAATATATTTATTTTAATATTTTTAATATCATTTCTTTGTTAATTCCTTTAATTTAAAAATTAATGCATCATCATTGTGTGAGCCTCTAAGGTAATTATTTATCTCCCAAAAATTAAAAGTAAATTACAAAGTTGAAGATAAACATTTTATATTTCTGAATACTATTCATAGTCAAATATATCTTTTGAGTTACCCTATATTAGAAATGTTAAAGTTATTAAAAACACAAGTATGACATCATTGACTTTTCTTTAAAATAAAATACTATAAAGGGATTAAAGAAATACAAGTGGCTCTAAGTGCTCATCAAATTGGTTCAAGGATGATTTTGGTTTACATTAACATTTAAAATAAAATTTGGACAATTTTTCTTGTAATTTATTAATATTTATAACATTATTTTTACCCTTAATTACCTGATTTACCCTTAATTGTGGAAATAAAAATTACTAGTCACCATTCATATCATCCAAAAATAAAAGGGACCTATTTAATAATTTTGAAAATTATGATTAAAAATATATATTCAATTTTAAAAAATTCAAAACACATAATTGTAAAAATTAATCTCATTAACGGGGTGAGAAAATGGGTTATTAATGTGAAAACATTCAAAAGATTGAAATGTTTTTTATCAAAATTAAATGATAAATTTATTAAAAGTACCTAAATTAAGTAAAATGATATAAAATTGATCTAATTATACTTGAAAACCATTTATAAATATAATTTAACACTATAAATTATTTATATGAAAAATTTATTTTTAATTAAAATGTGGTATTTTTTCATTATTCATCAAAAGATGAAACTTATCAGAAAAATACCAAAAATTCAACCAAAGGAAATTTAAATATTCATATTTAAAAAATAAACTTTATTTTTTCAAATAAGTATTATAAAACTTTAAAATTTTAGTTTTAAAAAATTTCTCTACCAAAAGGCGACAAAAATACTTTTTTAGAAAAAATACAGTTTTAAGCCTAAAACTATATTTATTGTATATGTTATTGAACGTAGAATCCCATTTAATTTAAAATTACTATATATTTTATAAATATTAATTCAGAATTACTATATCATTACCTGGGTGGTTAAATTCCTCTTCCCTTTTAGAAATAGCGTCCATGCAATTATATTCACTTATTAAATAAGTGGGGTTATCATTCCCTTATAGAATTTTCAGATTCCCTTGTTGCCTATTCAACCATATGGTTTTCTAATAAAACTTTAACCTGATAAATCATCATATTCTAGAACACATTATCTATATAGTCAATAAAGTGAACTAGATGTTCCTTATAAGAAAGATTATCTTCCAAATGAACTACTTCAGGGCTTAAAAAATCACATGGATTCAGTACATACATTCTTAACATATAACTTGAAATATATTTTTTACCTAGGATAAAATAAGAGGAAAACACACTCGATATAAAACTATTCTAATTCTCTATCGGATTTCAAAAGGTCTAACGAATTGTGGACATAACTTCTCCTTCTTATAAAAACATATCACACTTTTCAATAGAGATACTTTGAGAAAGACATGACAACCTACATCAAAAGAAAGCTCCTTCCTCCAGTTATCTGTATAACTTTTCTACCTCCAATGAGATATCCTTATGTTTTGTAGAATCAAATAAACTTTCTCCACCATTTCCTATACCAATTATGGTCCCATAAACATTCTTTCACCTGCTTCATCTTAACATTCTAGAGTTCAACACCACTTTCCATATAATTCCCCAAATGATGCCATCTGTATACTAGAATGAATACAATTATTATAAGAAAACTCAACCAAAGAAATATGTTGATCCCAACATCCCTAGTAATATATTGAATAAGCACTTATGATATCCTCCACGGTCTTATTTTTTTTCTAACTGTCCATTAGATTGAGGATGAAAGGTTGTACCAAAATGTAATTCAGTTCCCAATGAATTTTGAAGGCCTTCCAAAAATTAGAAGTGAATCTGGGATCAATAACAGATACAATAGATAGAGGAAATCCATTTAACTTAATTATTTATTTAAGATATAACCAAAAAAATTGATATATAGATAGAGTGTCTCGAATAGGAAGAAAATGTGAAGATTTAGTTAGTCAATCAACAATAACCTAGATTTCATTGATACCTTAATAAGTCTTTGGTAATCCCATCATGAATTCTATAGATATATTTTACCATTTCTACTCTATAACAAAAAAAGGTTAAAATATCCCCTTCAGTAATTTTCATTTTTATTTAACCAGTCGAAAAGTCAAACATTTCATGGTAAAGCCAATAACACCACTTTTCATTCCATCTTACTAGTAATACACCCAATGTTCTTTATAGATATTATTGTTTATTGGATGAACAAAAAATGGAGAATTATGAGCTTCAGTCCAAAAAATTTCCCTCAACTAGGAATCATAAGGCACACATAACCTTTTTTCCAAATCATAAAACACGTTCTTCATCAATATTAAAATTAGGAAACTTACCTTCATTAAACGATTGAACCTTTTCTTGCAATGATTGATCCACCTTATGATCTATCTTAATTCATTATAACAATGTTTCCAATACTGAAACCTGGAAAAGAATAGAGGACGTCCCTGAATCCAAAAATTTTAATCCAAAATTAATCAAATCATTAACCAAAGGGTCACATTCTGAATATAACATAGTTAATGTAGCCTTATTTTTTCATCTCAAATCATCAACCACTTTGTTTTTTTTTCTATAATGGTAATGAATCATGTAATCATAATCCTCTATTAGTTCTATCCATCTCATATGTCTCATGTTCTATTATTTTTAAGTGAATATATACTTCAAACTTTTTTGATCAGAATATATTTCTCACTTTACTCCCAACAAATGATTCCTTCATATTTTTAACAAAAAAATAGAAGATAATTCCAAATCATGTGTAGGGTAATTTAACTCATGATATATCAAATAATGTGAAGCCTAAGAAATTACCTAATCATTCTAGACTAGGACTCAACCAAGTTCATTCAATGAAGCACCACTATATATGAAAAATTCACCATTTCTAGAAGGAAGGCACAAAATTGGAGCATTCACCAATATTCTATTCAATTATGAAAAAATCATCACATTATTTTTTCCAAATGAACTTTACTCCTTTTTGAGTTAACATAGTCAGTTTTCTAGAAAACTGAGAAAATTTTTCAACAAAATGCCGATAGTATCCCACTAATCCCACAAAACTATGAATCTTGTTGATATTTTTGGGTCATGCACATTCTTCAATGAATTTTTTTTTAGTATGATAAATGGTTATTCCATCTTTAGAAACAATGTGACCAAGGAATGAATTTTTTTGCAACCAAAATTCACACTTTCAAAATTTCCCAAACATTTTCTTTTCTTTTAAGGTTTGAAAAACAACCCTTAGATATCACCCATGATTCTCTTTACTTTTAGAATATATCAAAATTTCATCAATGAACACAACCAAATATTTACCCAAGAGAACAAGAAATATTCTATTCATAAGATCCATGAATAAAACAAGTGCATTAGATATCCCAAACGACATAACTGCAAATTCATAATGCCCATATATAGTCTAAACCACAGTCTTCTAACTGTGTGCTTCCTTTACTTTCAATTTATTGAACCCCAAACCCAAGGAAACCTTTAAATATTACTATTCTCTGTATATATGATTAATCAAATCATCTATATGAGTAAAATGATATTTCTATTAATAGTGATGTTATTCAATTCTCTATAATCAATGAAAAGTTTTATTTAAATATCTTTCTTTTTAACAAATAAGATAGGATTACACCATGGTGATGCTCCATGTTAAATGAAATCTTTATTTAATAACTCGTATAATTGATTTTTCATTTATAGAAGTTTTACTTGAGACATTTGATAAGGGGTTTTTGAAATTGGATTAGCATCAGGAACAATGTCAATAGTAAATTCAACTTCCTAATTAGGTATAATACTAGGAACCTCATCAGGAAAAGCATCTTGGTACACATTTACCACTAGTACATCATTAATATGAATATTTCACTCATTTTTATAAATATGTGCAATATAACATTAATTTACATTTTTAATAGTTTCTCAGCTTTCTGATATGTTATCAATGGTATGAGTTCATTCTTGTAAACAAAATGAAAATATTTCTGAAAAGAAACTTTTATAGCTTTAAAATCTATCTTAGTATGGTAAAAAGAAAGCCAATATGTACCTAGAATAACATAAATCTCTACTAGAGGAAAAACATCAAAGTTTTTAGGTGAATAATTTTTAAAGAAAATTATAAAAAGATTATTATAATTTCATTTTTCTTAATATTTCCCCAATTGTTTTTTACCATAAGTTCCATCTTCATTTCTTGGGTTGGGATTTCCAATTTACCTAAAAAATTCTCAGAAATTAATGAATGTGTAGACCCCGAATAAAAAAACACTTTTTTATATCCATAAAAAATAAGAAATGTACCTAAAAACACATAGTTCTATGTAAAAATATATAATAAAGTAGTTAAAAGGGATTTTACACAACCTTCTTTTCCTGTCTCATTTATTTCACCCCTGAGTGACTAAATTTGGACACACATTCAAAAAATGACCCAACTCCTTATAGTTAAATAATATTTCCATAAACTTCTCATTAATTTTATGATCATTTTGTGTGGACTCATGAGCCATGTTTCCAAAATTTCTACATAGGTAGAACATTCCATAATTTATAAGACATTATCTAGGTTGCTTTTTATGAAAATTCTCACAACAAGGGAATTTTATTTTCTTGCCTCCAAATTTCTTTGATGAATTATTACCCAATTAATACCAACCTAACCACTTCTTATTCTTGTCAACACAAGGCACATACATGTCAGAAAAATATATCTCGACTTTTTTAGCACAATGAAGAAGATTATCATATCTTTTAAAATCTCTTGAACCCAAAGTTATTCATAAAATTTATTTCAAACCAGAGTAAAATCTATTAATGTTATTATAAATGTCCCAAATAAAACCCTTCATGTACATGAAAAGTCTCATAAAATTGGTTTCATACGTAGCCATATAATCATCAACATTATTCCTTAGTTACAATAATTGTTTTATCCATTATAAGTAGAATTTTTTTATAAAAATATTTCTCTAGAAAAATACTGTTAAAATCATCCCATTATAGAGTATCAAGATCATCTATTTATCTAGTATTTTTAACTAAATACCACAATTCTTTGGATTCTACTTCAAAAAAAATAAACAGTTAGGGTTACCTTTTGGTATTTTGAACATCCCATAACTTCAAATATATTTTTCAAAGCATTGATCCTTCCTTTGGATACCACTAGATCCAAAGTTCCATTGAAATATGGAAGATTTCACCTCATAAAATGGTCCACTACTTTCATATTCCTATATAGTTGATCTGGTTTCTCCTTTTTATGGACACCACCACCATTTATAGCCTATGTCAACTCATCCAACACTATGACAAATTGTTCTCTTTCAATTCCAACCATCTCAGGATGCTGATTTGGAAGGATATTTTCTCTTGAATTCATTCCCACCATAGCTTACAAGTTTCATCTACAGAAAACCATTCTGAAGAGAGATATCTTAGAAAAATCATCATGATAATCTTTAAATTGTATAACTTAACTATAATGTAAATAATCATTTTTGGGTATTCTATTAATGACATCCTAACCCCTAAAGTTATCTAAACTTCCATTTGATACCGACTATAAGGAAATAGGATAAAAAATTACATAATATTGAGTTATATTCAATTAAATTACTTTCATTAACATTGAGGATCATTTTAGGTTTAGATTTTTAGATAATTAGTCCATAAATCATACATAACTACTCAAATTTTATAAAGTGGACACTTCTACTCAATATCCATTTTTCATAAAATAAAACTTTTTTAAAATAAAACATGAATTATTTTTCATTAAAAAACTTCATAAATTTCAACTTTCCTTACTTATTTCTCTTAAACATCCTTATAACCTATTAAAAACATTTTAGAACATGGGATGAGCACAAAAATCTCACTAAAGAAAATAAAGAAAGAAAATCGTTAATCCACTGAAAACTCAAAAAACCAATTAAAACCTTTTCTTAAAAACTCATTTTCATGAATAGAATAATAATTTAGGTTCCTTGGTATGATGTCATTATAAAAACCTTATATAAACCTTACAAATGGAATAAACATATGTTCTAATTCCATCTCCAAAGTACCCAATTCGTTAGAGAGCTATAATGGGGCTCACCAATCATATATTGAGTTGTAATTGGGGTCAACCCATTATATCTTGATCTATAAGGGGATAAACCCATAATAAACAATTTAAATGTAAAATATCATGAATGAAACCCTTTAATACTCTTTTAAACCCATGATAAAAATACTTTCAGATATCAAAATACCATTTTCTTATAAAAAATATAAAAACCACATAAATAAAATTGATAACATTTTCATTAAAAATAACTTTGAAAATTTATAAGTAAAAAATTAAAGTAATAAATCATCATGAAAGTGGTATAAACCTCTTATGTATTATAATTTAAAAGAAAATTACCTCCGTCTATTTTAAAAGGAGTTGAAAAAGGAACTTTAAATGAGGGGTTTTAAAAGAAAGTCTATTAACTTCAGTTTGACTCATCGTGTATAATATTTAGCTTCATGAATAATAAAATTTGGTTAATCAATTAATTTATTCATAATATGTTTTAATTTTATTACTCCTTTTGTATCACTTTTTATCATGTTATAACAATTACTTAATTACATAAGTTCACATCGGATGTTTTGTCGATATTTTTTACTTGAGTCCAAAATTACTTTGGTGTGATATCTAAATTCAAAGTGTTCATTTCCCCATCATATCATGATTAATATTAATTACATAATAATCGATTTTATACATAAATTATGGTTCTAAATCCATACATTACATAGGGATATGATAAATGAACTATGATACAATGATGGAGATAGTTAGCCTTACATACGCAAGAGTAACATTCCCATTTTTCAATGATAATTATGGAAAGAAAGTAAGTATTATTTTAGATTTATAGAATGTAAATTATATAGTTAATATTAAATTAATCATTTAATTATACTTACATATATCATCCATGTGATGTGGGGATGAAAAAAGAATCACATCGCTTCATTGAGGTGATAGTTTACACGTACCCACAAATGATATTATCATTTTTATGTGCATGGAAAGAGGAGGCGATAAATGATATATTATTATTTAATAATGATAAATATGTCATTAATATCTTATATAAACATTAATTACATAATTATAACCAGTCTTGAGTGATGGTTATGGAAAATTAATTATATCGGTTCGTGAGGTGGGAGTCTTCCATACACACGAATGATTAATTATTTTCACATTTAATAGATGTAGAGGTGTATTTTTCTGATTATATTAACATAAAAACATATATATATATATATTTTTTATAATATATTTATTATCTCATGATAGTTTAATAAATTTTTATGTAAGTGGATGAAAAAATAAAAAAGAATTACTTGATTAAAAATGATACCTCTTCCTTGGACCACATTCTTTTCTTAACAACTTAAGATAGAAAATTATGGTGTTATACCTGAAATAAAAGTTATATAATGTATTTATGGGTTCTATTAAGGTACTTGGGTAGATATGGGTTGAAAAAAATATGGTTTTCAGTGTTAATAGAAGAGAAGAAGAGGTGCCCTTTTATAAGAGAGGGGATGATCACTCTTGGAATTCTTTAAAATATTAAATTAATATAAATTAATTTCCTCTTCTAGAAGGATAAAAAGTAATTTATAAAGAATATATTATGATTATGGGTCAAAATATAATCATTTTGTTAAATTTATACATGTTATTACTGTTTTTTAATCCTTATCTTTTAGATTAAACCCTTATTTAACCCCTTTAACTCTTAACACGACAGTATGGATTTTTACTCTTTAACGATTTATATAGTTACTATAAAATTCCAAAATATCCATACATTGACAATTAATGAAATTTTAAACTTTATCCCAATAATTTAGATGAATTTAATAATTTTTTAAATTTCATATTAATTAATAGAAAGTAATTTATTTTAAAATATCATTAATGTTAATTTTGACACTATTCATTACTTGACTCTATAAAAAATATCATAAAAACATGATATTTTAAAAAAAATCTTCTTCCACATCAATAAAATATTATATTTATCTATTAATTTCATTTATGATATTAATTATCTAAAATTATATTTATTTTAATATTTTTAATATCATTTTATTGAATTTTTTTTAATTAAACAATTGTTGCATCATCAGTGTATAAGACTTTAATGTAATTATTTCTCTTGTAAAAATTAAAAAAAATTAACAAGATGAATATAAATGTTTTATATTTAAAGATACTATTCATAGTCATATATATATTCCAAGTAACATTATATTAGAATTTTTATAGTTATTAAAAACATAAGTATGAAATCTTTGACTATTCTTTAAAATAAAATACTATAAAGGGCCCAAAGTCATAAAAGTGGCTAAAATAGATCATAAAATTGGAACAATTATTATTGTGGTCTAAAATAACTAATATAATAAAATTAGGACAAGTTTTCAAGTGATTTTCTAATATTTATAATGTTATTTTTACCCTTAATTACCTAGTTTACCCTTATTCATGGTGATAAAAATTACTAAAGTTACTATTAATACTTTTAAAAAATAAAATGGTCCTATTTAATAAATTTTGACCACATAATTCTAAATATGGAATCTATTTTTAAAAATTGAAAACACATAATTGGCTGAAATTAATTTAAAATTAATCTCATTGATAGGGTGAGAAAATGGGTTATTAAAGTGAAAACATTAAAAATATTGAAATGTTTGTATATCCAAATTCAATTTTAAATTTATTTCAATGAACTAAATTAGATTAAATTATTTAAATTTCCCTAATTATACTTTAATAACCGTTAAAAATATAATTTATCACTATAAATTATTTAGAATAAAATGTTGTTTTTAATTAAAATAAAATTTATCAGAAAACTTAAAAATAAATTCAAAAAAAGTAAATTTTGATCTTCCAATATAAAAAATGATGCTTTTTTCACATAAATATTATAAAAGTGTCAACTTTTTTTAAAACAAGTTCTCCATCAAAAGGTGAGAAAATTATTTTTTTGAAAAAAAATACATTTTTAATCGTAAAACTTGGTTTATTGTATATGCTATTGAACATATAATCCCTTTTAATTTAAAATTACTATATAATTTATAAATATTATTAAAAATTTAATCTATAATTACCTGGTTTTTTACAAAAGATACTTCTTTTGATGACCTAAAAATCATTGAGTTGAGATACTCCTCTTGGCTACCCAAATAGAATATGTTGAGATTATCATATTGGCTTGGAGTTGATATTGTTTCATGGAAACTAAAAATCCTTGAGTTTTGATTCTCCTCTTAGATACTAAAAAGCCTTTATTTAAGATTATTCACTTGGAAAACCTAAAAAACATTTGAGGTAATATTCTTAGAAACTAAAAATGTCTGAATCCAGATTCTCCTCTTGGTAAAAAATTCCATTATTTGAGATCATACACTTAGATAATAACCAATTGAAATGCTACTCAAAAAACCATCCTCATATTCATGGGTTAGGGAAAAATTCTCAATATTACCTCATAATTCGATTCTATTCATTCCAAATGAATCCAATTATGAAGGGTGGGGTAAAATTATTAGTGCTAAAAAATATGGCATTCAATTTACTATAAAGACCCTAATATGAGCCTTGCATGAATTATATGAGTTGATTTAAAGATGAAATAGTGTCACACTTGATTATGAATACACAAATAGGATTTCCATGTTTCTTGTTGTTTATCACACACTGAGGGATAAAATTACATTAAGAATGTTTCCTAATCCATTTATTTAGGGGTCAGAACCTCCCTGGGGAGTAGGTAGTGGAGTATATCCATTATTTTAGAAATTCATACTCTAGTATTAAAAATAATTTTTAATTTTTTTTAAAAAATTATCCTTTTAAGAAAACTTATTTTATTAAAAAATATATCTAGTGGAGTATTTATTTATAGAATTCAATATGACATTTTTTGGAGCCAAAATGGACTTATAAACCAAAAGTTAAGGACATTTAAAATTTGAGATTTCATGGGGGTATTATTCTAAAGACCATAAACACACCAAGATGATGATTGTGAATACACATTTCACTATGAATGCCCATGTGTCTCATTCCCAGATGAATTAGTCCTTATTATTGTGTGATCTTATAAAGTCTCATGCAACTTGTTTCCATGTGCCCAGATTAAGTCTTGTGTGCCCAATTATTGCATACCCAGATGAAACCATGTGTGTGTATCTAGTTGATATCATGTGAATGAAAAATTACATAACTAGAAAATGAAGATTTAATGAGGTGATTATAGAATGAATATGGGTTCCTAGGTTTATGTTTCTTATAAAAGGAACTATGGCCTCTAATTTTTCACACAAAGTGAAGTGGATATGAAACATATAGCACTTGGGAACAAATATTATAAGTTTATGCTTCTAATTATACAAAAAATCATATATGTGATTTTCAAATCAGAACCTATGTTAAAGTGACATATTTATTCCAATTTTATTAAACATTGAGTCAATATTAGGTCTTCCCTAGGTGGATCCATGCCCAGGGTTTCCCTTTGTAGATATGCACCTAGGCTCTCCTAATGAGAATCTATGCACATGATCTCCTTATGCAGATGTGTTCTTGAGCTTTATTAATTAGATTAATTCCTAATAATTTGAGTTTTTCCTAGTTCTTGGAGCTATTCCCATCCATTGGAGTCATGACCAACCCTTTGATCAATTAATATCTCTTAGATTCATGAATAATCTTTGGATTCATGCCTAGTACTTCATAATTGGTGCCATGATTAGCTCTCGAGGGAATACTTGATCACTCTATCTTCTAAAGTCATAATCAGGTTCTCATTCACCCAAGTCATAAAACTAGGTACCCATTCACCCGAGTTAATTTCTTGGGTACCCAACCCAGCCAAGATGTCCTGTATAGTAGGGGATCTATCCCCTCACCCCAGTTTGAGATCAGTAATTGGTTATTATATCATGAATTCGTACCAATACCTCAACTTCAATCACTAATCCCCATGAAAATTCAAGAGATTTACTATGTAATTTTTATTCTAGGAAAAATATTAATTGGTTCATTATGTCAAAAAGCCCCATCTTGATTCAAAAAAACACTTCCATTCATGATTTTACTCTTAGTTTTCCTCAAATAACTAGAATTGAGATTCTCCTCTTTATTTCCTCAAATTCTTTGATTTGAGGTTCTACTCTTGGTTTTATTTATATTCCTTGAGAATATATTATCCTCTTGGTTTCCTAATATTCTTTGACCTAATATTCTCCTTAGTTTTCCACAAATTCCTGGATTCAATATTCTCCTTTTTGTTTCCTTAAAGTCATTGATTTGAGATTCAATTTTTGGTTTCGTAAATTTACATTTACTAAGTTTTTAGTCAAATGGTTCCTCAAATTCCATAATTTGATATCATCCTATTGAATTCCTAAAACTCTTTAATTCAAGATCATTCTTTTAATTTTCTAAATTACCTTGAGTTTATATTCTCCTCTTAGTTTCTGAAAATTTATTGAGTTGAGATTATCCTCTTGGTTTTCCTCAAATACCTTGAGTCGAGACGCTCCTCTTGTTTTCCTAAAATGCCTTAGTTTGAGATTCTCCACTTGGTTTCTAAAAATTATAAGTTTTTAGATTCACCTATTGGTTTTCCATGAACACATTGGGTTACGATCCTATTTTTGGTTTCCTAAAATTAATTGAGTCAGGATACTTCTATTGGTTTCCTAAAATACCATGAATTGAGATAATCATCTTTGTTTTCAAAAATGTATTGAGTTTAAGTAATCCACTTGGATTTATGAAATACATTGAGTTGAGATCATCCACTTGGTTCTCATAAAGTACAGCAAGCAGATATCCTCCTCCTGGTTTTCAGGAATTTCTCCACCTGATTCATATGTCGGGTTAGACCAAAAAGGGTTACTGGTGCGTAATTACCACACCAAACCATCTCTATGTAACTTTATCCGAATATTCAACTCCAAATGAATTTAAATAGTTTATAAATATTCATGGATTCATGACCTTTAAAGGAACCACTATGGTGTTTATCACATGACCTTAAAAGGTAAGACATTCCTCGTTAAATAGCATAGAACTATGTGGGATTTGATTCCCTTCATAATGATATATAGGAATACACATTCATGGGATTAATCCCTATATCATGACACATATTACCTCCCTTTGTAGGATTCCAACACCTCCTTATATGTAAATAAATTCCATATTTCCTCCTCACATGCCTCTAAACTATAGAGTAACTAAAAATTTGGATCAAGAGAGATAATATAATTCTCACATGTAGTGTCCCCTTAGATTCATGTAATATTTGATTCACATTCTATAAAATGGTAACTATTAATTTCACATGGAATGATTCCATGAAAATGTCTTAAATCTATAAGAGAGCTCTATACTAAACAACAAGACCCATCATGGGATGATTTGACCTCTCATCTTCTCAACTAAAAACAAGGGTTGTCAATTCCACTTGATGCTTCCCACTTTGGGAAAATGAGTGAATCACATGAGACTTGAAATAACCAAAATGGTTCTACAATAATACAATAATTCCCAACTACATGAATAAAAATCACACATTATTTAATATTTTATTATCATAAAATAATACAAAATCCAAAATAACAAGAAAAAATTGATATAGTTACCACCATCCTTGAATAAATTAGGTAAAAATTGAAAGGCCCATCCTAATGTATATGTTTCCCAAATGTGGAAAATAAATTATAAATATAATTCTAGATAAGATTTTAGAACTTATCAACATTTTTGATATATCTCTCAAAATAAACATCCAAATGTGTAATAATTTGATATTAATAAATTCATGATTCAAAAGAAAAAATTGTTACATATTGTAATCGGTTATTTTTTCATTTTTCATTTGAAAAAATTCATTCACATATAGGATATAGAAAATAACACAGCCTTGTAAGATAGTTATATATATTTTAACTATTTATCTTCATCTTTGGTAAAAAAATCCAACGGTTGGGTATTTTTTGTTCACTATTAAAGATTCAGATAAATAAATTTTTTATAATTTTTTTTAGATCATCCATATTTGGTCCCTAAAAACACGTTTCATAATGAATTATAATATTTTAGGGAACCCTTAACCACTTTCATGGATATAAATATTTTCTCCTCCTCTCATTCAAGATGTTTGTAAATTCAATATTCTACGGGGTCATATGACTTGAAAAAATCTTGATTGAGGGATATGATGACCTTATATACACTATTTTTAACCATATAACACTCCCCTATCTTTATTATCCTTATTTTTTTAATATCATGTATTCTCTTATGTATCATTGTAATGTATTTTGACATCAATGCTAAATTTTTTATTAATTATTCTTCTAATAATGATTACATGGTTTTAATTTAATTTTATTAAATTGGTATTAAAAATATTGGAATATTTTTACCCATTTTCCTTTAAATTACATCACAATTGTTCATTATTTTTATATTATTTGTATGTGAGAGTTGTATTTACTCATTCATATCTCATCATAATTTTTAATTATTTTATTTCATTATCATAAATATCCAAACTATATTATTCACTATATTTATATTTGGGTAAATACCCTCTTTGTGTGAGTAAATAATTAGGGATGTTAATTCAATTTAGGTCTATACATAATTAATGTTTTTTAAATTAATATTTTACACTATTGACTACTAATTTTATTAATTATTGAAAATTTTAGTTAAATATATGGAATTAAAGTCACCATGTAAATTGTTGTATTTTTTATCAAGAAGGATGGATGCCTCAATGTTAAGGATAATGTTAATATGTGTAGAAGAGTAATAACATGGATGTTAGATGAAGTTATCAAACCTTTTAAGAAGAATTTCACAAGACAAGTGTCACCTTATATTATGAAATTAATATTTATAAGACACACAATGAAGTTTGATTATAAATTGTTTGAAAGAGAAAAAGGTAAGTTGAGTTAAATAAATATATAAAGAATGGAGGGATTTTTTTAAATGATGGAGAGGATATTTTAAATTGTGGTGGATTGTGACCTAATTAAGAAGACACTTTATTTGAATTCTAAGTTGTAGGTAGTTTCTATCAATACTGCTATTTTGATCAAGCCTTAGAAATTTTACCAAGGATGAAAATGTGGAGTTATCAAAAAAATATAGTCAAATATAGACCACACCACCACCCAATAAACTAGAACATATAGTAAACTAATCATAAATGTGACATTGTCATCCTAAGAGTGGAATGGTGGAAGTATAATGGATTTTTTGGTTAAAACAACCTAAGGAAAGCACAAGGAGATGCTCGAGTTAAGAGGGAGAACATGTGAAGTGTGGAATGTGGCCCTCTAAGGATTTTTACCCCTAAGTTATTTGATCTAAGAATATAAATTTAACACCTTGAGATTTTATGAAAAATATTCTTTTAATTTCCTTGATGTCTTCTATTATACACTACACCAAGTTTAGCATGTTCTATATGCTAGACTGTATTAGCTTGTAGTATACGCAACACTATTCTTGGATAGTGTTACAGACAATTTCAAGTTCATTTCATAGTTGTTATTCTACTCAATATTGAGTGTGTATATATATATATATATATTCAATGTATAAATTAAATATGGTTGGATTCTGGTATACGCAACAACAAAGGAGTCTTGCACTATACGCAACCCTGACTTGGCTTACATTACACGCAATCACGACATTCCACGATAGCATGTGTTGTACGCAATTCCGAGTTTCACTAAACAAAGATATGCTATTGAAATTTTATATAAACTAGCCATTATGAATAGTAATACCCAATTTTTTAAATTTTTTAAATTATATTTTTCAAAATGGACTTCATTTTTGGATTCATAATATCAAAATTAGCCTAAGGAGATTTTTTGGTATTTTTCTGAAAACTTTCGATTTTTGATGAATAGTGAAAACATTGGGTTACTATTTAAAAACTGAACATTTATTTAAAAAATTATTTATTTTATTTAAATTTATTTTACGTCAAAATTGATACATAATACCTATATAAGTTCAATGTAATTCATTGGAGTCATTTTATAATAATTTTCGATATATAAAAATTTTAGTGAACTTTTCACCGTCTTTTACCTACCTCATAGGAGCTTTTTGCAAACTTATATAAAGCTTAATTTTACCGCTTCTATGAGTGGAATTTTTAAAATCCAAGAGACACCGTTAATATCAAGGACTAAAATGTGGTTCAATGAGACAAAAATAATTTTTGGTGAATAGTAACTTTTTACTTTTATTTACCATGATTAAAATTAAATAGGGTAATTAAGGGTAAAAATTATATTTTTATTACCCTAAAACATATCCTAATTATATTGGATAAGTGTAATTCGACCAAAAACAACATTAGGAATAAAATATGACCATTTAGATCCACTTGGATTAGATTAGGATATTTATTATTAATTTATTTAAAGAAGGGTTAAAATAGTTAAAATCAAAGTTTAATAACTGAATCATTTTTAATATAGGGTTATACATAAGATAAATTAGACTATAAATATTCATTAGAAATATAAAAGGATTTCCTACATAATTTTAGTTTATTTATAATTTTTAGACATTAAATAAGTTAATTTATTTATGACACAATGATGATGCAGTAATTACCTTATTAATAAAATATTAACATAATTTATGTTATAAATACACAAATAAATGTAATTTTAGACTTTTTATGAATTAAACTAATTTTATATGTTAATATGACATGTTAGTATTGATTTAATTATCTTTTTTCTAACTAATCATGCTGATATGATTTTCAAAAAAAATCAATTACCAAATAGTGTCAAAATTGACAAAAAATAGGTTTTAAAACAAATATTATATTATTAATTGTTATTATATTCCTAAAAATCTATGGTTTGGCCAAGATACTTATATCATGATAGGTGTATCATTAATGGACCACTTGGGGGTATCTTGGATGTATATAGTGAGTTTATTAACTATATAATATATAAATACAAAGTGACATGGTAAATGTCAATCTAATTAACTAAGAGTTAAAACTAAAAGATAAGGTTAATATAATGACCCAAACCTGTCTAAAATCTATTGGTTGAGAGTATTTAGACCCCACCCCAATTTATATTCGAAATAAATTAATTTGGAGCTATTAAAAACCGAATATGACTTTGTTATAAAATAATATTTTAAGTTTTCTTAAGGTGCCCATCTCCTCCCTTATAAAAAGGTCACCCCTTCCCTCTTCTCTTCACACCATTTTAAGCTTTGAAGCATGGAAAACCCTTTCCCATTTAACTTATACACTTCCATAGAAACATTATTGAGGTTCAGGTTTTCTCAAAAGGCCAACTCTACTTCTTTAAGAGGAAGCTTAAAGGAGGTGCGTCGAAGAAGAGGTAATCTCTTCTTCTGATTCTCTCAAGTTTCTTTATTTCTTCTTCTACTTATTCTTATTTACTTTTCTCATTATAAAGTAATAACATCAGTATTAATTATATACTAATATATAATTATAAATATGAAACAAACCTATTTCACCTTCTATCCATCCTACGGAAAATGAAATCACCGTGCGTGTGTACGTACGGAATACCGTCTCCACACCGTGGTGTAATCTTTTTTCGACCTCCACATTACTTGGATGGGTATAATGGTGTAAATAAATAACTATATATTATTATTATAAAGTTATATTGATTCTTAAATATGATAAATATACTTCAATACAATTCCATGATCATGGGAATGATATCATCGCTCGTGCGTACGTACGGACTACCGTCCCCACGACGCGATGAGATTCATTCTCCAAGTTAACCATTCATGAATGATTATAAAGTATATATAATGAATAATAATTAAATATATGACATAATAATTATATTGGATTAATTTATATATATGTATTTCATCTACTTAATTCTATTCAATTCAATAAGGAAATGAAAACAGTGTTCATGCGTACGTACGACCTACCGTCTATATGAACGGTGTATTTCATTCCATTTATTGATCTATCATATATATTTATATTCAGAATATATATTATATATAAATAATGTTTTACATTCTAGAATTCTGTAAATCAGGATATAAGTAATATTATCAAGAACAACAAGTCGAAACTCGTACGATAAATGAAACGATTTTACCCAAAATGGTGCTTTAACATGGAATTTACAAAAGAACGGGTAATATAAAGTCTTAAGTGAACCATATATTATATCATAAAAATGAATATGATTCTGTAATAAGTCAATGACATTATTTAAATCATTATACAGGAGGTTCAGAAACATACGAAGCATATCAGACATAAGGTAAGGGATAATTATTCCAATCTCATTCTTATCTGAGATTGTTTATTCGTAAGTATTTAATGGGGTTATGTTTATTATCCATGTCCATATGTTCTCAAAATGTTTTCATAAAATTTTTTCTTTTCTTTCATGTATGTTTAAAGTCCTTTTTACCCATTTTTGACTTTTACTACAAGGTATGTAAGGAATCTTTCTTTTTTTACCATACACGGTACTTTTTTACTTTTCTGACAAAAGTACGAGGAGAATGTTTTTTTAACTTATACGGCATGAAAAGATTTTTATGGTTTCATAATGCCTTATTTTCATGAAGCTTACTCTATAAGATTTCATGACTATTTTCAATAAAATCCTTTTCTTTTAAAATTTCATCGCATTTTTTGAAAAGAAAATGATTTTGAATAAGAAAGGATATTTTCCTCAAGAATTCATTTCATGTGTTTTATCAAAACCATTTTCCATCTAAGATGGCATTATTTCATATGTGTAAGTTTCAAGTATAATGTCTCTATGATTTACATGCTTTCAATTTTCTTATGATGAAATGATATCTATTTTTTTATATGGATTATGTTATGATGGGATGATGTTTATGAAACCCATTTTGTTCATTGGGTTATGATGAATGATTTATGTTTATGTTGTGGCACAAGTAAGAATGATTTCATTATGAGATGGGTGGGACCTGTATCTCCCTCCAATACATTGGGTAAAGATTTATATATCATGATATAGACATGGCTGGAATGGTAAGTTAATCCGGTTCAGTGATACAGGACTGGAATGAGGAGTGAACTCAATTTAGAAAGGGACTTTGTCCACTAAGATGGTCTTGGCAGAAATGCCTTGGCTACTATGGAAATCATAACAAGTGATGAATGGATGCCACAATTACCTGATTTATTCCCATGCTATTTTATTTAGATTGATGTTCCATTATGATACATGTCTTACGTACTTACAAGATTTATGTCTTTGATCAATATTTTTATGTTTAAACATCATGTTCATGTTTTTAAGTTCAATTGTTTATGGTTTGTTTTATTTTCTCCATGCTTACGCTTACTGAGAATTTGAGCTCACCCTTTATATGTTTTCTTTTCCCCAAGATTTCAAGAAAGGTTTTAGGTAAGAAAACCAAAAGGGGAAGATCTTTATTGGAGATGTTGAAGATGTTTCACCAAGATTAGAAGATTACGTTCTGAGTTTCCAAAGACACCAAACTATTATGATCCTTGAGTTTTGGTTTTTTTATGTATTAGGTATTCCACAAAAGTAATGTATTGTCCTTGTACGTCAAGCTTTGGGTCTCTACAGTTGGTATCAGAGGAAATGTTTAGTTAACCTTTGGAAACTAGGATGCGAAAAATTTAGTGAGATACCTAGAGATATTTCTAAGGTATGTCTTGGGATGTCCCTAAGTTTTAGTATAACTATAGGTTACAGTCCTAGAATTATATTTACAATCATGAATAACATAGGGTGAACCTAGGGTATCATGTATTAAAGAATGTGTGATAAGTTAGACATCCCATAAGTGACTTTTAATGATTATGTGGTTCGTCATTATTTTAAATGTTTCTTACACTATGATTTTTGGTCTTAGTCAATGGATGGAACAAGAAGGAATTCAGTTAACATTGATTCCAATGGAAAAATTGGTGACCATGAGCAATGAAATTGTGTAATTTCCAGAGAGAAAGATTTTGTGATTATGCCGAATCAGCCATCTCGATATATGATTAACGAGGTGAAGTTTAGTTGTATTCCTAAGTCATAAAATAAGAGGAATATTGAATTTTATGCATGTTTGCATGGTGAGGATCATAGATAAGGGAAGATTGAGATTTCTAAATAAGGGAAGAAGAACCTTGAGGAATACCTCAAATAGAGGGGAAGATGTTATCTGTGTGGAGAAAAGGGTCATAGAGTGACAGACTGTTATGGAGTTCAATGTCTTATTTGTGGAGAACATTGCATTACCCAACTCAATACCCTGACCTAAGAGGTTACTTATATATCAAGGAAGGACTTACTCCATGACAACCATTAAAGAGGATAGATTGAAGTGTTTATGTTTTGGTATTCAAGAATAATGTTGTTGAGGTGATTTTATGGTATATTAGAATAATTTTGTATTAGTCTGTTGTGGTTTTCAATAATTTTATAGTACCAGTAACCATGAAAGGTGATTCAAATATTTTGGAAAGTAGATGATATGAACATAATGAATGGATAAAGAGAAAATAATATGTTTGATAGTATACATGAGCTCATGATTGATATAAGGACTAAGTTGTATCATGGTTTTAGTATATAGAATTTTTTTGATTTTGGGATGTGGAAAGTGTTAACTTTTAACTGCATTCATGTTTTCACTAAGGTTCAATGGGTATTAATTTTTCAAGAGAATACATGATTAAGGCCTTCGAATGTTTGGAATGTGACCAATAAGACATATCTTATGATATATGGGGATCGATGATGGTATTCACATGCTCGGTAGATGACATTTCTAGTAATTGTTTTCTTTATATGATAAGATTGGACAGAAGTATTTTGGATAATCCTAAAGACTGGAAAGGATTATGTTGGACATAAGTTAGTATTGATTAAGGCTATAACTTTTTAGATATTATTAATGGAATGTTATAATAATGTAGTTTTAGAAAAATGTCAACCTGTAGGACGGGAAAAAACCCATCGCGTCGGACAAGGATGCGGGAATCTAACCCACAACCAAAGTGAGGCATGCCTTTATTTCCTAACACTAGACTACAGGAAGTCCCTGGTTAGTAGAAACTAGTTTTATTTTATTAAACAGGATGATAGATGAAGTATAAGTCTATTTTGGAACCATATCTGATTAATCTCACCGTAGATGGACTTATGTATATAACTTTTTCTAACCCTATGTTTGAGACAGATGGAATGACCTATCATTCTATCGCATGATCTGCTAACACTTCATGAAAGAAAAATTCAACTTTATTTCTTTAAGAGATGAAGTGGAAATTGTTCAAGGCATGAGAAACGTTGAGATTGTACCAAAATCAAGTGAGTATTTCTTTTAATTCTTAAATTTTTCAAATTTAGGGAAATGATCTTGAAAACCAAAAATGTTGTCCTAGTGATCTTATATCTGATGAATCAGATGGTACCTTAGATCATCACAAATTTATGGCTTTGTGATTTTTTTCTTTTTCACAGCCATGTCCTCTACCACTCTTCATCAGAATTTGATGGTTATATTTCTCTTCCATATCCATATTTTCACCTATGTTCTATTATGTGGAAACCCAGTGATTAGTTAATTTGAGTAACCATTAAGTTTCATACTTTAGTTTTTAAAGTCATGTTTTGGTATTCCTTTTTACGATGTGGGTTTATATTAAAGAAACATTCAAGTAGTAAACCATTTATAACCCTGACAAATTTCGAGGGAGAAATTAATTTTAAGGGGGGGTAGAATGTAACACCCCGAGATTTTATGAAAAATATTATTTTAATTTATTTTGTGTCTTCTATTATACACTACATCAAGTTTAGCTTGTACTATATGCAAGACCGTATTAGCTTGCAGTATACACAATAATATTCTTGGATCGTGTTACACACAATTTCAAGTTCATTTGATAATTGTTATTCTACGCGACATTGAGTGTATATATATATATATATATATTCAATGTATAAATGAAATATAGTTGGATTTTGGTATACGCAACAACAAAGGAGTATTGAACTATACACAACCCTGACTTGACTTACATTACACGCAATCACGACCTTCCATGATAGCATGTGTTGTACGCAATACCGAGTTTCACTAAACAAAGATATACTATTAAAATATTATATAAACTAGCCATTATGAATAGTAATTCCCAATTTTTGAAATTTTATAAATTTTATTTTTCAAAATGCACTTCATTTCAGGATTCAGAATATCAAAATTATCCTAAGGTGATTTTTTGGTATTTTTCTGAAAACTTTCAATTTTTGATGAATAGTGAAAACACTGGGTTACTATTTAAAAACTAAATTTTTATTTAAATAATTATTTATTTTATTTAAATTTACTTTAGGTCAAAATTGATACATAATAACTATATAATTTAAATGTAATTAATTGGAGTCATTTTATAATATTTTTTTGATATATAAAAATTTTATTGAACTTTTCACCGTCTTTTACCTACCTCCAAGGAGATTTTTGCAAACTTACATAAAACATAATTTTACCGCTTCTATGAGTGTAATTTCAAAAATCCAAGAGACACGGTTAATATCAAGGACTAAAATGTGGTTCAATGAGATGAAAATAATTTTTGGTTAATAGTAACTTTTTACTTTTATTTACCACGGTTAAAAGTAAATAGAGTAAATAAGGGTAAAAATTATATTATTATTACCCTAACACATGTCCTAATTATATTAGATAACTGTAATTCGACCAAAAACAACCTTAGGAATAAAATATGACCATTTAGGTCTACTTGCATTAGATTAGGACATTTATTATTAATTTACTTAAAGAAGGGTTAAAATAGTTAAAATCAAAGTTTAATAACTAAATAATTTTTAATATAGGGTTATACATAAGATAAATTCGACTATAAATATTCATTAGAAAGATAAAAAAATTTACTACATAATTCTATTTTATTTATAATTTTTATACATTAAATAAGTTAATTTATTTCTGACACAATGATGACGCAGTAATTACCTTATTAATGAAATATTAACATAATTGATTATATAAATACACAAATAAATGTAATTTTAGACTTTTTATGAATTAAACTAATTTTATAGGTTAATATGACATGTTAGTGTAGATTTAAATAACTGTTTTTGAACTAATAATGTTTTTATGATTTTCCCAAAAATTAATTACCAAATAGTGTCAAAATTAACATAAAATAGTTTTTAAAACAAATATTATATTATTAATTGTTATTATATTCCTAAAAATATAACATTTGTCCAAGATACTTATATAATGATAGGTGTATCATTAATGGACCAATTGGGGGTCTCTTGGATTTATATGGTGATTTTATTAACTATATAATATAAAAATACAATGTGACATGGTAAATGTCAATCTAATTAACTAAGAGTTAAAACTAAAAGATAAGGTTAATATAATACAAAAACCTGTCTAAAATCTAGTGGTTTAGAGTATTTAGACCCATCCACACTTTATCTTCGAATGAAATCAATTTTTAGCTATTAAAAACCGAATATGTCTTTATTATAAAATAATATTTTAAGTTTCCCTAAGGTGCCCCTCTCCTCTCTTATAAAAAGGGAACCCCTTCCCTCTTCTCTTCACACCCTTTTGAGCCTTGAAGCTCGGCCAACACCTGCCCATTTCTCTTCTATACTTCCCTAGAAACATTATGGAGGTTCTGGTATTCTTAAAAGACCAACTCTACTTCCTTAAGAGGAAGCTTAAAGAAGGTGCATCGAAGAAGAGGTAATCTCTTCTTCCGATTCTCTCAAGTTTGTTTCTTTCTTATTTTACTTATTATTCTTTAGTTGTATCATTATAAATTAATAACTTAAGTATTACATATATACTGATATGTTATTATAAATATGAAACAACCCTATTTCACCTTCTATCCATCCTATGGAAAACGAAATCACCACGCGTGCGTACGTACAGAATAATGTCTCCACACCGTGGTATAATCTATTTTCGACCACCACCTTACTTGGATGGGTATAATGGTGTAAATAAATAACTATATATGATTATTGTAAAGTGATATTGATTCTGTAATATTATACATACACTTCAATACAATTCCACGATCATGGGAATGATATCATCGCTCATGCGTACGTACGGACTACCGTCTCCACGACGCGATGAGATTCATTCTCCATGTCAACCATTCATGAATGATTATAAAGTATATATAATGAATAATAATGAAATATATTACATAATAATGATACTGTATTTATGTATATATATGTATGTCATCTACTTAATTCCATTCAATTCAATAAGGAAACGAAAACAGCATTCATGTGTACGTACGACCTACCGTCTTCATGAACGGTGTATTTCATTCCATTTATCGATCTATCATATATATTTATATGCAGAATATATATTATATAAAAATAAAGTTTTAAATTCTAGAATTATGTAAATCATGATATAAGTAATAATATCAAGAACAACAAGTCGAAACTCTTACGATAAATGAAACGATTTTACCCAAAATGGTGCTTTAACATGGAATTTACAAAAGAACGGGTAATATAAAGTCATAAGTGAACTATATATTATATCATAACAATGAATATGATTCTGTAATAAGTAAATGACATTATTTAAATCATTATACTAGAGGTTCGGAAACATACGAAGCATATCATACATAAGGTAAGGGATAATTATTCCAATCTCATTCTTATCCGAGATTGTTTACTCGTAAATATTTACTAGGTTTATGTTTATTATCCATGTCCATATGACCATGAAATGTTTTCATAAAATGTTTAATTTTCTTTTATGTATGTTTAAAGTCCTTTTTACCCATTTTTGACTTTTACTACAAGTTATGTAAGGAATATTTCTTTTGTTTACCATACGAGGTACTTTTTGACTTTTTCTGAAAAAAGCACAAGGAGAATGTTTTTTATAACTTATACAAAATGAACATTTTTTTAAGGTTTCATAACGCCTTATTTTCATGAAGATTACTCTACAATATTTCATGACTATTTTCAACAAAATCCTTTTCTTTTAAAATTTCATTTCATTTTGTGAAAAGAAAACGATTTTGAATAAGAAAGGATATTTTCCTCAAGAATTCATTTCAAGTGTTCTATCAAAACCATTTTCCATCTAAGATGGAATTATTTCATATGTGTAAGTTTCAAGTATAATGTCTCTATGATTTACATGCTTTCACTTTTTATATGATGAAATGATATCCATTTGTTTTATATAGATTATGTTATGATGGTATGATGTTTATGAAACCCATTTTGTTCATTCGGTTATGATGAATGATTTATGTTTATGTTGTGGCACAAGTAATAATGATTTCATTATGAGATTTGTGGGACCTATATATCCCTCAAATGAATTGGGTAATGATTTATATCTCATGAGATTGACATGGCTGGAATGGTAAGTTAATCTAGTTCAGTGATACAGGACTGGAACGAGGAGTGAACTCGATTCAGAAAGGGACTTTGTCCACTAAGATGGTCTTGGCAGCAATGCCTTGGCTACTATGGAAATCATAACAAGTGATGAATGGATGCCACAATTACATTATTTATTCCCATGCTATTTTATCAATATTGATGTTCCATTATGATACATGTCTTACGTACTTCCAAGATTTATGTCTTTGCTCAAGATTTTGATGTTTAAACATTATGTTCATGTTTTTAAGTTCAATTGTATATGGTTTGTTTTATTTTCTCCATGCTCAACCTTACTAAGAATTTGAGTGCACACTTTATATGTTTTCTTTTCCTCGGGATTTCAAGAAATGTTTTAGGTAATAAAACCAAAAGGGGATGATCTTTATGGGAGATGTTGAAGATATTTCACTAAGATTAGAAGATTATGTTCTGAGTTTCCAAAGACACTAAACTATTATGATCCTTGAGTTTTGGTTTTTGTTATGTATTAAGTATTCTGAAAAATTAATGTATTATCCATGTACGTCAAGCTTTGGGTCTCTACAATAAATCTCATTGATATTTATTAATTAGTTCTTTTTTGAATGAAACATTAATATATGATCACGTATTCTCGACACCGTTCTCAAATTAAAATGGGGGAACATGCGATGATTGAAATGAAGATATATCCTCTAAATATATTTTTTTAACCTCATTATTCCATTGTTTTTCATTCCACAAATCCTATGAGATAAACTCTACTACTTCATCATCACGAGAGATCTGTTAGGTGATACGATCTATCATTCTAATCATAGAGTTTATGCTATAACTCTTGGTTTATATTATGTTTTCCAATACCAGATCATAAATCATAATACATACAAACTTATGCAAGGAAAATTAAATTAAGTGGTGCTTGAGAATCATATATTTCATGGCATGATAATTAACATAATGATTCTTTTCTATGCTTCAATGAGATAATATAACAGTAGATGAAAGTTGTGATCCAATACAAGTTTAAAGATCACATAATTTTGAAGATGATATTCTTACCACAATGAAAAATGATATAATCTAAAAATTATTATACATGCATGATATTTTTATTTAAAAGGTAAATTATCAAATTCATAAGAAAATTTCACCAGAGAAAATTCATTATAAGATAATTATCTTATACATAAGAAAATTATCTTACTCATATGAAATTTTGATCTAATAGATGGTGTGTATGATATATATTCCTAATAAATTAACTTCTTATGATATTTGGTTCAATGTAATGTAATTTATTATAAAATAATTTTTAATAATAAGTTGATAAGTGGAATAATATTAATGCACATGGATTCCTCATGAATTTTTAATAATTTTCTAATTTATTTTTAATTATTTTTCTAACCGTTTTCTGCCTTTTTAGGTTGTTTTTGTAATTTTGTAGTATTTTGGATATTTTGATAATTTTTAGTTAATTTATATATTAATATTAGTAATTTATTATTTTTATTAGTTTATTTTAATTTTATATGTTTTATTTTACACTATATTATTATTAGTAGTTTTGTTAATATTAGTTTTATTGTTATTTTATTAATATTTATTAGTATGTATTTTAATTAGCTATATTATTATTTTATTTCATTTCATTATATATTTTTTGGGTACTAATAAAATAGTATTTTTATTATTATTGTATTTTTTTTTATTATTTTAATATTCAATAGTAGTAATTTTATTATCAATTTTTTATTACATGGGCATATATATATACCATCATAAAATCATCTTTTAATTATTTTTATTTATATTTAATTAGTTTAATATTTAATTATTTAATTATAATTATATTATTATTATAATTATTAACATTTAGAAATCTAGATAATTAGATTTTATTTTAATTTTGATCTTGAATTTTTTTCAATTTTCCATTTCCTTCCTCTTGTTTCGCTTCTTCTTAAACATCCCTATAAAGGGTCAACGGATGGGGGAGATTCATCTATAAGGAGCACGCTATCATTCTTAGCAGTGTACCCATAGTTGGCGACAACTCTATCCTTCTCCTCCATAACACCATAATCCTCCTCTTGCAAAACCAAACTAGGCGCATCAGAAGGATCCAATGAGCCACCTCCCTCCTCCTTTAAAGAAACCTGCATCGCGTGGACCTCCCTCACAGTGAGAACTCCTAGGATGAGTATCCCCTACATCTCCCTATTGTAGCATCAAACCTATGTTGATCCCCCCCATTCGTTACGCACCAGTGGACTAGTACTAAGTTACCCCCTATAATCCTCTCTATTGCCCTCTCCTCCACCACATGACCAACCCTACATGAAACCCTTCTAGTGGTGCTACCTCACCTCCACCTATTTATTGTGACTCTGGGTGGGTGAAATATTGTTGGTGTTCAGTTGTTAATGCAATGGGTTAGGTTTGATGTCATTACATGTGAAGGTTTTTTTCATTTTTAAATTGGCGGTGGAGACTACTTTATGTGGCAAGAGTGAAAACTAACACAATAATTTTTTTTGGAAACATGAGTACAATTTTAATGCATTATTATTTTATCATTGTGTGTATTTTTTTGGTCATAATGTCGGGGTAATTTTCTATGTATTGGGGTTTAGAAAATGTAATTTTAATTTTCTATTTTTTATACAGTCAGTCAAGACGATTAATTTATTTATAACACTAGAGAACTAGACTTTAGATAAATTTAAAGATATAAAATAAGCATTTAAAAATGATTATATTTTTTAACAAGTGATAATTGTGCTGAATAAATATGTGTTCATTGAAGAAAATAGTTTTTCATGGTTGGGAGGTAGTTTGACCACAACATTGGTATCCCAGAAACATTTTAGTAATAAATGTTCTTCACCCTTATTTTAATTGAAATTCTCTTCTAGTTTGTTCTATTTAATAATTTTTTGTTTTACAAAAATAATTTTTAAAAGGGAATTCTCTCAGTAGGCCATTCGCCTGAACACCATCAAAAGAGATAATTTTAGTGAACTAGATCATGTTCTCTCTATGGTTCGACCAAACTAGCCACTTTTACACCATCCAGTTGGTTTTAAAAAAAATCAGAATTGGATTTGTTGTGACGTATGTACCAAATTTATACTTCAATTTTTTTGGAGCATGTGAACATCGAGCATTAAGAAAATATTTATTAGACCTTGATTTAGGAATTATTTTCTTAGATGGTGAACACTCGTAATTCAGCTTCATTGAGAAATGATCCACCTTCTAATCATGAACTTGAACATCAAATAAAAGGGGAAATTGTAATTGGTAGATCTTCTAAAAACTGAATTCATCCATGAGAGGAAATCATTGAGACTCACATTCCAATAATTTCTAGTGGAAAAATCCACCCCTTTTCCAAAACAATATTTATAATAAAAGGCCTAAGACTACAATGAGACAAGAGTTGAGACCCAGCATAGTTAGAGTTATCTCAGGCATAAAATGAAGCATATTTCAAGAAATTTATTTGGAATTGAATCCGTAAAAAATAGACCTACTCTAACAACATGCACAATTTCATGGCTTGAGCAGTGAAGACACTTATATTCATGTGAACAGATTTCTCGAAGTCCATGCCACATTTAAATACAATGGGATGACGAAAAATGCATTGATCCTAAGACTGTTTCCATTCTTATTATATGGGAAATATAAGTATTTGTTGGAATGTCTTGACCCAGATACAGTCTTCACATGGGAAGTGCTGAGAATAAAATTTATTGATCGGTATTACAAAAATTGAAAATATTTTAAAAACAAGAGAGACCTCAACTCCTTTTTTCAAATTTAATATGAATCATTATGAGAATCTTGGGAAAGATTCAAGTCCATGTTAAGACATTTTCATCATCAAAGGATGAAGTTATAGAAATTGTTTCAAGATTTCTACTATAGAATTTAACCTGAGAGTAATTTCACAATAAACATGACTATTGGAAATGAGTTAATGGAAATGGATCCTGAAGATCTATACAAATTAATCCAAAACCTGACAGAACATAGTTTCTAGTGTCTATAATATTTTCCTAGAAGAAAATCAGGAGTGAATTAGGTTGATTTTCACAAATTTTTAGTGGAAAAATTTGAATCTCTCAATAATAGGGTTTATAACTTGTCATTGATTCCACCTAAGTAAGTTTTTTTACTATATTTCAAACTAAACACTTCCCACACTATGGTGATCCTCATGATTAACCAATGTTTCCATATAACACATCTTATTAAAATATGTTTGAAGATAACTTTGTCAGCTAAAATATAGGAAATTATGGAAACAATTATAACACAAACTAGAAAATAAATAACTAAAATCATGGTTGGAAGAAACTAGTGGATACTCATCCAATAAATAGGAACATCAGTCTAACTGGGTTTCCGACTTAGTCCTTCTTCAAAACCACCTTGTAATCACAAGATCAAGAATCTCAATAGAAATACCAACCACCATTTCACCAAAAATAATAATACATAGAGAAAAATACAACAACGTAAATTTACCATACTGCAATACAAGGTCAAAAAATTGGGGAGAAACTATAGAAAAATTAACTATGTCTAATAAATAAAGGTTTTAATCATAATAAATAGAAACCAAAAATGGTCAATCATCTGTGCACAATATTGAAAATTAGTTTGGTCAGTTAACGACACAAATGGAAAACTAAAATAGGTAAATCTACTAGGTAACCAAGATTTAACCCAAAATAAGAGGCAAAATATATCACATTGCGAAGTGGCACACCATTTCCAAGGAGCCCAATTTTTTATGATAAACCAACAGATGAGACACCTACACCTGCCACTAAGGATGGTGATTCAATAGAAAAATAAATTCAAGATGAAGATAAAGATTAGCAAGATTAAAATGAAATTTTTAAAATTTAAAAGTCACAAAAATAAAAGGAAAATGAGGCACTCAAAGGAAGAGTTAAATCTCACAGACCACCTACTCCATTTCCATAAATACTAAAGAAAAGGAAGTTGGATGCTCAATTTTTTAAATTCATGGATATATTCAATAAGATTCAAATAAATATTCTTTTTCCAAATCCATCAAAAAAATTTCCCATTATTCTAAATTTCTCAAAGATCTTCTATCAAGAAAAAGAAAACTCAATGATGTTGGAACAATTTTAATTCATGAGGAATATTTGACAGTGATACCCAAATACATACCCCATAAACTAAGAGACTTTATTATTTTCATTATTCCTTGCAATATAGGTGGATGTTAATTTGAAATTGCATTGTGAAACCTTAGAGTTAGTGTAAACCTCATGCCATTTGGAGTTCTCGAAGAATTTGGAATCACAAAATTAAACCCAATGAGGGTCGACTTGAAAATGGATGATCGATCTTTGAAGAATCCATGTAGAATATAGAGGATGTACTTTTTGTGGTTGATAAATACTATTTCCCTATAGATTTCATTGTCCTTGTTATGGAAGAAGATCAGGATGACCCACTCATTCTCAGGATACCTTTATTTGCAATATATAGAGCAATGGTTGATATCTATGATGGAAAATTATTATTTATAGTTTGAAAAGAAAATATAATATTGGATGTTATGATATCTATATTAAAAACCTCTCCATATAACTTTAATTTATTAGATATTATTGAATAATGGGTGAGTTGGAAAGGGATGAATTGAATATTGAGGATTATACAATGAAAATGATGAGTTCATAGAATCAATAGAAGATGTAGAATTCATACTAAACATAGTCAAACCTTTGGATAGGAAAGAGTTCACCTCATTGAATCCATCACTTGAAAAGCCTTAAACACTTAAGATTAAACCCCTTCCTCCTAATCTAATACATAGCTAATTGGTATATTTAAACACCTTCCCAGACATCATAAATGACAATCTTTCAAGTGAAGAAGATAGAAAATTGATCAATGTCTTGTCACAAAAGAATACAACAATAGGATGGATGATATATAATTTGAAAGGAATAATTCCTTCCATATAAACTCATAGAATAAATATTAAATATAATTAAAAACCTCATAAGAAACCATAAAGATGCTTAACACCTCCAATGAAATAATTAGTTAATAAATAATTCATTAACATTCTTGATGCTGGTTTAATATTTTTGATCCTTGATAGTTATTGGTTCATCCCATTAAAAGTGCTACCTAAAAAGGGTGGGACTATAGTAGTTGAGAATGATAAAGAAGAATTGATACCCACAAGAATAGTGACTAAATGGATAGTTTTAATTGATTATTTAAAATTCAATGATTCCACAAAAAAGGATTACTTTCCATTTCCATTTATTGCTCAAATCATTGAACAACTGGTAGAAAAAGAATACTATTGTTTTCTGAATGGATACTCTGAATATAATCAAATTGTGGTTACAGTAAAATATTAGGAGAAAATCGCATTCACTTTTCTATATAGTACATTCTATTATCAAGGAATTCCTTTTGGAATGTGCAATGCACCATCCACATTTCAACGATGCATGATGGAAAATTTTCATGGCGTGATTGTGGATTTTTTTGGAAATATTCATTGATGACATCTCTATTTTTAGGAAATATTTTGATGAATGTCTAGATCACTTTTATAGGGTTTTTTACAAGATGTTAATAAAAGAATCTAGTGCTCAATTGGGAAAAATCTCACGTCATAGTAAAAAGTGGGAAAGTTTTAGTCATAAAATTTTAAAAAAAGTAATTGAAGTTGATGCATCCAAGATCAGTACAATCACAGATCTACCCAGTCCTACTTCAGTTCATTCAATTAGATATTTTCTTAGGAATTTTGGATTCTATATATATTTTATAGGGTTTTATTTGTTTTTTACTGAACTCTTACCACCCTATTAGGAAACATGTCACATTCCACTTTGGGCCTGACTGTTAGGACGCTTTTCAACTATTATGGAAACACTTGGTCAAGGCCCCAATAATGAACTCACTAGACTGGTAGTATCTATTTGGATTAACGTGTGATACCAATGATTAGGTGGTTAGTGTTACATTGAAATAAATGGAAGAAAGTATCTTCAGACTAATATATTATACTATCCTCACAATGAACGAGGCTCAACAAAATTACACAACAATTGGAAAAGAGTTTCTAGTAGTTGTATTAACATTCGATAAATTCTGATCATACATGTTGTTCTCTAAATTCATAGTGTATACTGATCACTCAACCTAGTGGAATATTATGACAAAGAAATAATCAAATCCTAAACTCATTCGATGGATATTTTTTACTTTAAGAATTCGACATTGATGTCCAGGAAACAAGGGGTACAAAAATTTTGTTGCTAATCATTTATCACACTTATACCATGAAACAAGTAAATTTAATGTGTAATTAATCAATGAAATATTTGAGGATGAAAAACTCTATTCCACTGATAAAATCACACCTTGGTATGTTAATTTAGTGAATTACTTAGCTTAAAGGGTGGTACACCCAGATTTATCAAAGGAGAAGAGAAAAACACTTTTGAGTGAAGTACACTATTACTTATGGGATGGTCCATTACCTTTCAAGGACTATACAGATATAATGATCATAAGATGGATCCCAAAAGAAAAAGTTGATAGTGTTTTGAATTTTTTTGCATTCTAGAGAAGCTAGAGGTCACTATGGAATTTTTAAAAAAATTAGAAAAGTATTATAATGTGGGTTTTAATGGTCTACAATGCATCATGATATTCATGAGTTCATCATGAATTATGATAAATGCTAAATAAGTGGGGGTATATGCTGGAAGCATATTATGTCACAATATTAAATCGTGGGTGTTGAAATTTTTGACATATAGGGAATTGGCTTCATGGGATGTTTTACTAAATCTTTTAAAAAAAATCATACATCGTTATATGTGTTGACTATGTATCAAAGTGGGTGGTTGGTGAACCATTTTTGGAAAATACTACTTGAGTTGTCATTAAAATTTTAAAGCAACAAATTTTTACCTAGTTCAGAATTCAAAGTATCATCATCAATAACCGTGGTAACCACATAAATAATTATCTACTTCAAGAAGATAATGAGTCTTCATGGATTCCACCACTATATGATCACCCCATACCATCCCTGAACCAATGGCCAAGATGAGGTTTCAAATAGAGAGATTGAGGGAATTTTAGAAAAACTGTGAGTATATCTCAGAAAGATTGAGTTTCCAAACATGGATATACACTTTGGGATTATAGGACTATATACAAAACACCTATTGGAATGTCCCTGTATTGCTTGGTATCCAAAAAAACATTTCATATCAATTAGGACTCGACCTTAAACATTATGTAATCTTAAATTAAGTTAATAATACACATTGAGGATTTTTTCAGGTTTAGATATTTAGAGAATGTGGCCACAACTATTACATTATATATCAATTGTTAAAAATTAGACCCTTCTATTCAGTATCCATTTTTTTCATAAAATAAAAACTCTTAAAAGATAACAAGAGTTCTTTTCTTGATAAAATATTATGTAATTATTCCTTTCTCTTACCCTTCCTTATATCCTGTGAAATACATTTCAAAAACATGGGATGAGCATAAAAATCTCAGTAGGGGTTATAAAACAAGGAAAGAAAACATTAGTACATCAATACATAAAAATCAATGAAATAATACCTTTCAATCTTTAACTTACCACATAAAATCTTAAGATTTATGAATAAAAAATGGAAATCATAAATAATAAAGGTAGTTTATGGCATCTATAACATACTTACATTGTATCTTTCACAGCTACGTAGGGAGTTACATTTGGAATACCCATCATAGTATATTCTCTAAATTTCTTAATAGAAACATTAACATTTACCTTTTTCACATTACCCAATTCATTAGAGATCTATCTCAGGATCACCCGACTTAGGTTTATCACAGAACCACCCATATACGTAAATAATACCCAAGAACCATACCATATTCAAAACACATAAAACAAACATAAAGGAAACACAACATTTACACATTGAAATCACAATATATAATTTAAATATATTGACAAAATCAATTCATTATCAAAACCATTTTCAATACCAAAATACATAAAAGAGTATATGCTACTTATTTTCCTTTTAAAAACATTATGGCCTGTTAAGGAAGCCAAAAATCCAATAACACTTACAGCAACATAAAGGTCGTTGTCACCACATATGTTAAAAAGAAACATTCCCTTTGTTGTTTAGTAAAACAATACATAGAAAAAGATTCAATTTTAATGAAATGAAAAGTAAAATGTTTTTATACAGCGTATAAAATAAAGTCATGTATAAATTAAAATATGCCTCAATGAAAGGATATTGAGATGAAAACCCTTACCTCCTGTCCAACTTGACTCATTTGTTATTTAATATACTAAATAATAAACAAAAGTTAATTTATAATTTCTTAAGAACCTTTTTAAAGTTTATTCTTCCTTTCATATTACTTATTACCACATTATAAACATTACATAATCATTTAAGTTAATAATGGTCGTTTTGTCGATATTTGGTACTTGAGTCAAAAATGGACCTCTTATAATTAAAATTTATCCATGTGGTAAAAATTCTACTATATATATAATTATATTAATGAATTAGATATCATACATATCACATATATATTTATAGTATATATATATATATATATTTATAACAGTACATAACATTTGGATGTAATAAATGAAATGCACCGTTCATGGAGACGGTAAGCCGTACGTACGCATGAACACTACTTTCATTTCTATTTCGTATTTAATGGAATGAAATATTAATGATACATAAGTATATTATTATTCCAGTATAATATCATATATAGTTTCAGTAAATACATCCTTTATACATTCTACATATGGCATGAACGTGTCATATCAGTTTGAGGGGGTCGTAGTCCGCACTTCCTTAAATGAAATTATCATATTTACGCATTATGGAAACCATAAAGGCATGTTATAAATAAAAAATAAAGAATAATAGAAAAAATATAAACATAATATATATCACATATAAATACAGGTCCATCATAATTTCAACAATGAGAGGCGGTAGGAGATAATCAAACAATCATCGTTTCATGATACAACAGTTCGTCGTACACAAAAACAGTATGTTTATATCCATTAGATAAGGGTGTGTGTATGTTTAGTTTTAATAAATCTAATAAAAACAACCTAGTATATTTAGGATAATGGTGTTTTTATGTAAAAAAAGAATAAGAAGAGCATAGTGAGTGAAGAAGTAAAATAAAAGAAGAGAACTTGAGGGAAGACATTACCTTTAAATTGGATAACACCCTTTGGTTTGAACCAAAAGGATTCCTTGATGTGCCTTATGCCTAAGGTAAGGATTCTAGGAGGAATAAAGGGATCTTGGGATATTATTTGGGTAGATTTTGGATGATCCAAGGATCTTGAGAGGTGTGTTTAATTGGATAGTGGTGATGGTATTTTAAAAGGGAGAAAAGGGGCTCTTTAAGAATGTTTGAAAATATTATTTTATTATAAAATTATTTTCTATTTCAAAAGGTAAAAAACATATTTAATTCGAATATAATGTGAGTATAAGTCTAATAAATCATCCAATAATAATTGTATAGGTTTTGGATATTTTTTAATCCTTATCTTTCTTATTTAACACTTTATTAACACATTTAACTTTTACCATATCTTCTTGTATATTCGAACTATATGGTTAATATATTTACTATAAAATTCCAATAGACCCAAAAATGGATCATTAATTACATTTTTAACAGCATATATATCACTTGTCCAAATATTACATTTTATGGAAATTTTATCATTTAAAAAAATATTAATTTATTTAAAAACTCATTTATGTCAATTTTTATACTATTCGTATCACGACTTTTTAAAAAATCCAAACCAACTTGATTCGTCCAAAAAAACCTTGATTAGTTAAAATATGACAAGTTATCCTCATCTCTAAAATTATTGGATGGTATAAAAAGTTTTAAAATAAGTTTATTTTAATATTTGTAATCTAATTTATTTAAAACATTCATTAATGAGGTAATCATTACATCGTCATTATGTCATAATTAAATTTATTTATTTAATGTCTAAAAATTATAAATAAAATAGCATGATGTGGGAAATATTTTTATCTTTATAAAAACTATTTATATTCAAAAATTTCATTTATATATCCCCACATTAATTTTTTTTTGCAAAACAATACATGTTTATGATATTTTTATTTTAACTTTAAATTCAATGTTATTAATGTCATTATCTTACCTAAATGGATTTCAAAAGACAAAAGTCTTACCCAAGAATTTTCTTGGTCAGAAATTACACATCCAATAAGGTTATGAAAAGTTTTAATGTAATTTTATATTATTATAATATTATTTTTACCTTGAATTCACCTATTTACCTTTTATTGTAGTAAATAAAAGTCAAAAGTTAATATTTACCAAAAATTATTTTCATATTATTGAACCAAATTTTACTTACTGATGAAAACCATGTATGTCATATTTTTGAAATTCAATTCACAGAAGTGGTAAAATTTTATTTAAATGAAAAAGTAATTTTTTAACTACTATACAGTGGTTTTTTCATTATTCATCAAAAAATTAACGTTTTCCGAAAAATAACAAACATTAACTAAAAGATAATTTTGATATTATGAATTAAAAAATGATGTATATTTAAATAATTGAAAACATATAAGTTTCATTAATTATTTTAAAAATTAATTTTCGTTGTCAAAACTAGAAAGCGTGTTTTGAAGAAATAATAACTATCAAAATATTGACATTTGTTTATATCCAATTTCAAAGTGAAATTACTTACAATGACCAAAATTGGATTAAATGGTAAAAATTTAATCCAATTAAACTTTAAATCCATTTAAAAAGACTATCTAACCATATAAATAAATTATATTAAAAGGTGGGTTTGAATTAAAATGCAGTATTTTTTACTATTCATTAAAAAATGAACATTATCAGAAAAATACCAAAATTTCATCCAATGTAAATTTTGATGTCCCAATTATAAAGAAGAATTTTATTTTTTCAAATAGAACATATAAAAGTGAAAAAACTAGATTTAAAAGGGGTTTGCTATCAAAAGCCGGTAAAACAACCTTTAAAAAATATTAGAGTATTTCATGCTTAAAATCAGATTCCTTCTTATCATAAGACTCTAAAATTTATTAGATAAATGTAAAGGAAGTTAAAAAACATGTATAATCATGTTGTAGTTAGTTATATGCATTCCCGCCAATACAACGACTAAGCGTTAACTACCATTTAAAATAATATTATATTATTATTTTTCGGTATGACTCAGCCTTGTGTGCAATATGAGATTTCATAGAAACCCATTGTTGTGTGTTAGGTACGCCATCAAACATATAATCCCATTTAATGTGAAAGCAATATTTAATTCACAAATATTAATAAATATGAAAATGCCATATTCTTTATAACAACCTTTCTCTTTATTACACACTTAGACATGATTTGTTACATAAAATCTTCACTTGATACAACATGGAAGATCGAGAGGTCTAGTGTATTTGGGGATTAGGAATATTACATAACTACTTAATACATTAAACACATCATATTTATTGAAAAATATCTTTACATGACCACTATATTCCCTGATACTTAGCATTTCATGAGATAACATGAGGACATGCATTAGAAAAGGGTGTGCTATAAATCCCAGTAAGGGATTAAACATGGAATAACATGAGAAAAACAATACATGTTAGACAATACTAATATCAATGGAGCACAAGAGAAACATTAACATGAAGGCATGATAAATAATGATGATCATAACATGGAGATGTGGAAACAACATTTAACATGATATTAGCATGAGCCAAGGCTTATTGCACATGGATCATGAGTAAACCCTCATTGAAAATTAAGTACGATTAAACCCTCATTGAACATGAATTATAATGATTCAAAACTCATTTTACATGAAATATTATGATAATATACTTTACCCAATGCATTGGAGCACTATCAAGACACACCGTTCTTAAACGTTTCATTTCATACATAAGTGTGCCACATAGATCATATAATATGTAATCATTAAACATCATAATTTATTCCATGATAAAGGAATGTAGAATAAATGCACAAAAATATTTATAATAAATAAGTAAATATGCATAAAGGTGAATACCCTTGATTGAGAAATGGGCATGGTATTCACTATACAATGATATTGGCTTGGAAAATCGGTATAATTTCAGCAGCGTAATGGCATGACGTGATAATTCATAAAAATTGATAATGTTAGAGAAAAGGGTGTATAATCATATGTACATGAAATGGACAGTAAGGGGTTCAAATTCAATCATGTCCCAACATATGTAATGGAATTTATATTCATAATACAAAATAATTGTTTGAATGTAAATGAGGAGAGAGATATTCTTTATAGAATTTCTGCATGGTAACATGTGTACATGGGAGGAATTTAATGAGAGAGAAATGGGTCTTTAATCATTAAAACATAAAGAGGGAAGTATGGGGGAGGTGAAAAATCATACCCCAATGTTAATAATTGAAAATAAAAGGGCATACCAATACTAAGAAACATGGTTAAAAAGAAAAAGGTTGGAATCCCTTACTTGGAAGTGTGATCCCAAAGGCTTGGGAGAGGATTGAGAGAGGCTTCATGGGATCTTGGGGTACCTTGGGAGGATTATAGAGAGAGGAGGGAAGAGCTTGGACGAACTCCAAAGGCTTTCAGTGAAGAAGAAGTGGGAGCTTGGGTGGGTTTATATAGGTAAGGAGGGGGAATTCTTTATTATTTTGATTTGGGACACCACACATTAAACTAATCAAAACCGAAAACCAGCCCACAGTTTTTGCCCATGGGTTTTTCCCAAGAGGAGTTGAAAAAAATATTTTATAAGGCCAATGGCCAACCTTTTTAAAATAATAGTGTTGCTTATGTGGAGATGAGTCACAGTCTCAAAGAAAACAATTTAAAAAGACAATTTTTTTTGTAATCCTTGAAGGGTCCACTTAAGCTTTGTAAAATAAATCAAACAAACCCAAAATCACATTATTTTAATGGTAAAAAATATATTGGCCAAAGATAATGTTTATAGTATTTTATTACATCACTATTGGGTCATTATGATGTCATAAAACACATTATATGTTTAAACAGTATTTAATTTTTACCCAAAAATTCAACCGTCTCAGAAAATTATGAAAAATTCACCATTGGGTAATTTTGACATCATGATTCAAAAAAAATAATATACATTTTATATAAATAATTTTCTAAATATTTGAATATTTACTTTTAAAATAAAAACCAACATTTATAAAAAATTCATGGGTTTTGACAAAAACTGCTTTCATACCATACTAAAAATTAAAATTGCATTTATAAAATTATATGATAATTTATATTTAATAAAAAGTAATTTAATAATAATGATATTTTAAAAATATTATTTAATTAAAAAACCATTAATTCATTAAAATATATTTCTTAGTTTAAATTTTAACTAAAAATTCTATTTTTAGTTTAAAAACTATTTACAAAGTAAAAATAATAAAAAGAATGTATATTCTCTATACAAGAATATTTGACACAATCATAGTACTATGGTCTTATTATATAACCCCTTAAAACACCCACATAAGACCTTAGGGTAAGGTGCGCGATGGTGATAGACTCTTGGGGTGGCTCGAATAACATCGCTCGAGTGGTAATCTCTATCAACTTCCACTTCTCCCGTAGGCAGTTCCGATCAAGCTTGACATATTCATGCTCATCTTGGGCTTGGTTAAGAGCGAAACCCAATGACGCCACCTCCTTTCCAAACTATAACAAATGGTCTTTGTATGGTGAAATTCTACTATATGAGTCCATCATTTCCTTTGTTTGAGTAAATTGGATTTTTTTAAAGCCCTATATTTATACTAATCATGTGATCACTATTCAATGGATATATTAGCAACAGTCACAATTCTTAATGGTATTTTAAAATAAAAAACATAAAATCAAATAAGTGCATATGTTTTACATAACCATAAGAAGACATTTAAATAGACCAAGAGGAATTTTCACTAATTAATTTTTAGGTTGTTATATTATTTATTTACCTAAGATGTTATATCCTTCCCCCTTTTTGGAAATTGCATCCTCGCAATTTTAAAATTGGGCTCATAAACTTCATTAAAAGTCTGATATCAGAGAAAGAGTGAATAAAACTATCACTTTAAAATAATTAAATATAAGTACAAAGGTAATCCAAGATAACACATACTAGGATTACATGTACGAAAACATGGATTTGGAGAAGAAACTAAGTGTTAAGTTCTGATGGAGAGTGATAGAAAATATGACTATGAGAAGGTTAACAAGAAGAATACCAAAAACTTGTGATAGGTTAAACGATCTTTGATTCCCCAGTAGGAAAAGTAAACAGACAACATTTTTTTTGGTTTTAGGTCCCCTTTCATAAATTTTAAGAATTTATTTATGAGATTGACTAAGAACATAAGTAAATATACTAACTTTTCAAGTAGAGTTTCATCATTCAATAAGTTTCTACCAAAAACTCATCTTTTCTCTAAAATATGGGTTTTCAAGATGACTTAGTCACACATAAAGTGATAAAATCAACTTCTAGATAGTCACATAATCCAAAAAATATGAACTATATATTTCCCCTATATTTAGAAATTAACCAAAACCAAAAAGGTTAGTACAAGATCTGTTAATCCCCAAAAGGGAAAATATTTTATAAAAAGAAATATCAATCTTAATCCCCAAAATTGAACAAATAATACCCAAATGTCAACAAACACCATTCAATACCCAATTGACCTTAAAATTATTCAAAATAATCCAAACTAAGTTTGAAACCCCAATTTTTGAAGGAATTGATCACACATTCTTCCACAAAAATCATAACATTTATCTCTAAATAACATCGACTACTCTTAAAGTCTCATACTAAAGTGTAATTAAAAAAATAAAATATTCTCTATGATAGGTTAATCATTTCCATAAATATCCCAAATCTCTATATGTCTACAATAAAAACATAGATTCTTTTGAAATAAAATTTTAATAATTACTCTACAAATGAAATCCCATTGTATTCTATTTTCCTTAGGAATATAGTGTTTTCCAAAAAGAGAGAACATCTTCCAAAATAACCTTTATCACTTCATCACAAAATCATTTTACTATAATAAGGACATCCATTTGATAAAATATAAGTTCCCAGAATCAACTTATTATGGATCCACAAAATCAATTAACCAAAAAGAATTAGTCATACTAACGAGGGACTTCACGTAGTCCAGTGGTAGGTGATAAATCCCAATTGCACTTTGGTTATGGGTTCAATTCTAGTAGCTTTGTCTAACACGATGGGTTTTCACATGGTCTGCATGTTTTCCTTTTTCAAAAATTATATAATTTTACAAAATTTCCAAAAAAGAGATAAATTCCTCAAAAATAACCATAACATATTTTAACCACAAATGGTATCTCATACCTCTCATTTTCATCCCAAAAGGTAATAACCTATATTTTCCTCAAAAACAAAAATCACATAAACCCCTAAGGTTATCCATTATTCCCACACAAGAAAAGATAATTCTTCTTGAATAACATTTTCACATATCCAAATTCATGGTTACACATACTATAAAAAATATTCCAAATTAATCCCATCATCAAAAGAGCCTTAATACTTTTAAGCATTTCATCATCCTAAACTGTACCATAACTCTTGAATCCCTTATATATAGACTTATTAATCATTAAATGTTCTTCCTGATCCATTAACCATTATTTTCCAACTTATTCCATAATAATTCATTCTTATAAACAAAAATCATGAATCATTCCCTTAGATTAAATAATATCAGAATAATAGCTAAGAAATAATCCATACCATTTATAGGTAATTTTCAGTTTCCTCTTCTTCAATTAAAATGGAATTAAAAATTTGTAAACATATATTTGTATGATCTTTCTAATCCCATTCTCGAACCTTCTTCGTAGGAAATCTATTTGTATATTGACCATGAACACCACATTTAAAACATTCAATTAATTCATCAGAAAGAACTTCTTTCCATTTCATGGAGTCAACTAGATGCTTCCTTTTTCCATAACATGTTCTTACTTAATGAACTTCATTACCACATCAATATCATATTTATGTCACTTGAAATATTTTCCTAGGTGTTTATTTCCACATCATTGACACACAGGTTTTTGAATATACTTACCGTTATGGTTATTACTGAACTCCAATTGGGATTCATTTCTCGCATATACGATGCCTTATAAAAATCACCAAGGTTAATGTGGTCAATCATGACTCTAGATATTTGGTTGAGAATAAACAAAATAATTTTCATTATATATCTCATTTCCTTCAGTTTCTTATTAAAAAACCTTTACAATTTTCTTTACATCAATTGTTACTTTGGTGCCTGCTAGATCCATCCATTTACTAAAATGAAAAAGTTTAGTGTGAGTATATTAGTAAAATAATCATATAATATCTTATGAGGAGGGTAAAAACTAATATATACTTATTCAGGTTATGTTAAACACATTCAATTTATCTGAAATTACTATTACTCTTTATAAAATTCTAACCATTATGGTTATGTCACTTATGCTTAAATAATACCCTAACCTCTAAAGTTGTCTAAACCGACATCTAATGCCAACAATAAGGACCCAGCCTTAAACATTATGTAATGTTAAATTAAGATAATAATCAACATTGAGTATATTTTTAGGTTTAGAGTTTTAGAGAATTTGGAAATAACTATTACATTACATCTCAATTGTTACAAAGTAGATACTTCTACTTAGTATCCATTTTTTTCTTTAAAAAAACATAAAAGAAAAAAATAGTTCTTTTCATGATAAAAATATTCTTGAATTATTCCTTTATCTTACCCTTTTTTATATCCTATAAAAAACATATCAAAAACTTGGGATGAGCATAAAAATCTCAGTAAGGGTTATAAAACAAGGAAAGAAAACATTAGTCCATCAATACATAAAAGTCAATGAAATCATACTTTTCAATCTTTAACTTACAACAAAAAATCATAAGATTTATGAATAAAAAATGGAAATCATAAATCGTAAAGGTAATTTGTGGCATCCATAACATACATACGTTGTATATTTCACAGCAACATAGGGAGTTACATTTAGAATACCCATCATAGTATATTCCCTGAATCTCTTTGGAGAAACATTACCCTTTACACCCGCCATGTTACCCAATGCATTGGAGAGATATCTCAGGTTTACTCACCCTATATTTATTATCGAACCACCTGTATATGTAAATAATTCCCATGAACCACAACATTTTCACAACACATAAAAAAACATAGAGGAAATAAAACATTTCGACGTTGAAATCAAAATATATTATTTAAATATATTGACATAATCAATCCATTATCAAAACCATTTTCAAAACCAAAATACATAAAAGAGTATATGGTATTTATATTACTTTTTAAAACATTACGGCTTGTTAAGGAAACAAAAAATCCATTAATGCTCGCAGTGACAGAAAGGTCATTGTTACTACCTACATTAAAAAGAAACATTCCCTTTGTCCTTTAGTAAAATGCTATGTAGGAAAATATTCCCTTTGAATGAAATGAAAATTAAAATGGGTTTATACACTGCATAAAATAAAGTCATGTATAAATCAAAATACGCCTCAATGAAAGGATATTGAGACAAAATCTCTTACATCATGTCTAACTTGACTTGTTCATTCTTTAATCTCATGAATAATAAACTAAAGTTAATTTATACTTGCTTAAGACAATTTTTCAATTTTATTATTCCTTTCATATTACTTATTACCACATTAAAAACATTACACAATCATTTAAGTTAATTACGGTCATTTTATCGATATTTGGTACTTGAGTCAAAAATAAGCCTCTTATAATTAAAAGTTATCCATGTGATCAAACGTCCATTATCTCCAGAATGATATCAATGAATTAGATATCATATATATTATATATATTAAATGTATATATATATATATATATATGTGTGTATTTATAATACTACATAACATTTGGAGATAATAAATAAAATGCATCGTTCATGGAGAAGGTAATCCGTACGTATGCATGAATGCTAATTTCATTTATATTTCATATTTAATGGAAGAAAAACTTAATGATACATAGTTATATTATAATTCAAGTTAATATCATATATAATATCAGTAACTCCATCCTTTATATGTTCCACATATGGCATGAATGAGTCATATCACTTTATTGGGGCGGTAGTCCGCACTTCCTCAAATGAAATTATTGTATTTACGCATTATGGAACCCATAAAGGTATGCTATAAATGAAAAATACAGAATCATAGAGAAAATATAAACATAATATATATAACATATAAATACATTTCCATCATAATGTCCACCATTAGAGGTAGTAGGAGATAATTGAACAATCATCATTTTGTGAGGAAACAGTTTGTCGTACATAGAAACAATATGTTAGTATCCATTAGATAGATGTGTGTGTAAGTGTCATTTCAATACTTCTCATAAAAACACCTAGTATATTGAAGATATAGGTTTTTCTATGTAAACAGAGAATAATAAGAGCATAGTGAGTGAAGAAGTAAAATAAAAGAAGAGAACTTGAGGGAAGACGTTACCTTTAAATCGGGTAACTCCCTTTGGTTTGAACCAAAAGGCTTCCTTGATGTTCCTTCTTACTAAGTTAAGGCTTCTAGGAGGAATAGAGGGATCTTAGGAGCTTATTTGGGAAACTTTTTGAAAAGACAAGGGGCTCAAGAGGTGTGTTTAATTGGTTAGAGGTGATGACCTTTTATAAGGGAGATGAGGGGCTCTTTAGGTTAGTTTGAAAATATTATTTTATTATAAAATGATTTTCTATTTCAAAAGGTCCAAAAATTATTTAATTCAAATATAAGGTGCATTTAATTTTATATAAAATCATCCAACAATACATGGACATGTTTTGGATATTTTTTAATCCTTGTCTTTCTTATTTAACCCTTTGTTAACTTATTTAACCTTTTTCATGTCTTCTTGTATATTCAAACTATATGGTTAATATATTTACGATAAAATTTCAAGGGACCCAAAATGGATCATTAATGACATTTTTAACATCATATATTTCACTTGGACAAATCTTAGATTTTTAAGATTATTTTATCATTTAATAAAATATTAATTGATTTAAAAACTCATTTATGTCAATTTTTATACTATTCATATCATGACTTTTTAAAAAATCCAATCCAACTTGATTATTTCTAAAAACCTTCATTAGTTAAAATAAAACAAGTCATCCTAATCTCTAAAATTAGTTTGTGGAATAAAAAGTTTCAAAATAAATTTATTTTAATATTTATAGTCTAATTTATTTAAAACATTCATTAATGAGGTAATCATTACATCATCATTGTGCCATAATCAAATTTATTTATTTAATGTATAAAAATTATAAATAAAATACCATGATGTATGAAATATTTTTATCTTTCTAATGGATATTTATATTCTAATATATCAATTTTATATCCCCCCATTAAAATTATTTTTGGCAAAACAATGCATGTTTATGATATTTTTATTTTTACCCCAAATAAAAAGTTATTAATGTCATTATCTTACCCAAATGGATTTAAAAGGCCAAACATCTTACCCAAGGATTTTCCTGGACATCCATTACTCATATAATAAGTATAGAACAAGTTTTAAGGTAAATTGTTTTCCTTATAATATTATTATTACCTTGAATTACCTTATTTACCTTTAACTACAGTAACTAAAAGTCAAAAGTTATTATTCAAAAAAATTATTTACATATTATTGAGCCAAATTTTACTTACTGGTGACAACCATGTATTTTTTATTTTTAAAATTCAATTCACAAAGTGGTAAAATTTCATTTAACTGAAAAAGTTTCTTATTAACTACTACACAGTGTTTTTTTCACTACTTATCAAAAATTCAACGTTTTATGAAAAATACAAAAAAAATTAACCAAAGGTAATTTTGATATTAAAAATTCAAAAATTATGTCTATTTTACCAAATTCAAAACATATAATATTCATTAATTAATTTAAAATTACTTTCCATTGTCAAAACTAGAAAGCGTGTTTTTAAGAAATAATAACTATGAAAAGATTGATATTTGTTTATATCCAATTTCGAAGTAAAATTACTTACAATGACAAAAATTGTATTAAATAGTAAAAATATAATTAAATTACACTTTAAAACCATTTACATAGATAATCTAACCATATAAATAAATTATATTAAAAGGCAGTTTTGAATTAAAATGCAGTATTGTTCACTATTCATTAAAAAAATGAACATTATCAGAAAAATATCAAAATTTCATCGAAAGTAAATTTTGATGTCCCAATTCTAAAAAAAATTTATTTTTTTCAAATAAAACATATAAAAGTAAAAAAAAACTATATTTAAAAGGGGTTCTCCATCAAAAGGCGGTAAAAACAACTTTTAAAGAATATTAGAGTATTTCATGATTGAAATCGGATTCTTTCTTATCTTAAGCATCTAAAATTTATTGGATAAATGTAAAGACATTTAAAAAACATGTATAATAAAATTTTAGCTAGTTCTGTTCATTCCCACTAATACAATGGCTAGGTGTTAACTACTATTTAAAATAATATTATATTATTATTTTTCAGTATGACTCAGCCTTGTTTGCAATATGATATTTTGGAGAAACACATTGTTGTGTGTTCGGAATTCCATCAAACGTATAATATTTTTTAAAGTAAAATCAACATTTAATTAAAAAAAATTAATAAATATGAAAATTTCATATTCTTTATTTACATGGGATGTTACAATATCCATGTATAACTAGAACATATAGATTACAGAGCTCTAAAGAAGTTGAGTTTTGAATTTAAAACTTCTTAAGAAAATTATTTTCTAAAGATAAATGAAATAAATGAGATAAGGAGGGATGATTATGACAACACTTTGATCTATCAAGAGAAAACTCAATCATCATGATAAATGGGTACAATAAAGAAATCTTGCACCATGCAATAAAGTTATACTCTTAAACTCAAGAATTTTGATCATGGTAGGAAAGTTCAAATTGATGTGGTTGGGCCCTTACATTGTTAAAAAAAATTATACCCATGGTTCCATTGAAATGGATGATGGGAATATTTCTCCATTTACGTTTAATGGTAAACACCTCAAACTTTATCTCACTTAATATACAATAGGTTTCATTGAATAATTCCAATTGCAATGAGAGGTTTATTATCTTGTTGAAGATGTAAAACTTAGTGATTACTAAGAGGTAACCCATATTTTTATATTTTCTATAATTTTATTTTATTAATTCTATTTTGTTTTAGGAAAAAAAACTGGAATGTGTAGAACATTTTCTGCTACTCTTGACATTTTTTTGAAATTATTATTCTCCCACTTATATTATCTCATCTATGTGATCTTTGGTGTTATCTTTATGATACGATGTGAGTATGTTATTTTCATGTGTAGATTTTTAAGTACATAATTTTTTGAGATTAATTGTATATAGGTAGTCTTCTTCCATCTATCTTCACTTACTCAGGGAAGTGTTTCTTTTTTACAATATTTTTTCTTATAAAAACACCATGTAAAACAACTAATTAAAAAATTAAAAATAAACTGAAATTATTATCCTTGATGAACCCACATGAAAGATATTTCTTTTGAAACATATTTGGAGGCATACCACTTATCGCCATAAGTAGTTTGAGTACATGATTCTTGTTTGACAAGATTTTATTATTGATACCGATATTTAGATGATTATTGACATTATTTTATTCTTTGAAAATATTTTCTAGATTTTTTTTATTTTTTAGACACCTATTTTTACTCATTCTAATTTTTGTTTTCCAAAATTTTATCCTCATACCCATGTGTATTATCTCCCATTTTTCATCATCACCTGTCTATATTTTTCTTAGGGAGATATTGGTTATGTTATGTCTTCTATAACTTTCCATGTCTTCCATCAAAGCTATAGGAATTATGAAAGTTTTACTAAAATGAGCGAGGAATTTGTTTGAGATATTTATCCCCTTTGACACATTGACATGTCCTTGATTTTTATCTACCGTTTATCCCTTAGAATCCATGAATAATAATTCTTATTATGATCCCATATTGTATAACCATTCCTTCCCATTTCTTGAATTTTTTCATGATGATTTTCAATCTAAGTGTGGGGGATATATTTATTCATGGAGAGTGTTGTTTTATGGGTAGTGATCCATTTCATGAATATGGATTGACATAATCTCGTTTTGATTATATGTGTTATATTTCATAGTAGCCACATGTATCACATGTATTTTGATATGGGAATATAGAATATTTTTTGTTACAATAATGAGTAAATCTATGGTTATTACATGGTAACCCTAGTTTTTGGGAATACATATAAAAGTGATGACTTATTAATCCTGGAGATAGGTGTTTTTCTATATGACCTACCTTCATCCAGATTATTCTGAGTATGAACTAATTTTGTAACTTTTCTTGGGATATTGTCTTATTTATATTGCATGGGGTTTTGGGGATGTCACACACTTGTTAACCTTTCCATTTTTTTGAGTTATTTGGGTCCCTAAAAAACAATATATATATATATATATATATATAGAAAAAAATCAATTCTTTGAGTGAAACATTAATTGTCATATTCTTTGGGATGAGAAAATTTTTAAGTGTAGGGAGTGATATTTTGAGGGAGACATTTGGATTGATATTTATCATGCATTTATTTCAAGATTAAACCTTAATTTTTACCAAACACCATCAGTTTTTTTAATAAACCACCATCCCACAGCCTTAGAGACATTTCAACCTAATGTGAATCCCTCGAGATTAGTGCATTATTTTTATTCCCCCCAGTGGAGATATGAAAATTCATGGAAATACTATGGTAAGAATTCATGTGTATGATAATTGAGCATAGATTTGATCAAATTATTTGAGCAATGAGAGTGATGGAAAGGTAGGTCACATGGTGCATGAGTGTAAGAAATTGTTCTGGAAATAATGAGAGGAAAGGGAAATTGTTATGAAAATTGAAATTTTAAATGAAGATATTTTATAGGTAAAAAGATACTGAAAATATTTGAACTTGTGATTTTGATGCTTCGATTTTCCCAGAGGTCCAGTTGTGTATTCTTTTTTATTTTTTTCCCAAGCGTGAGAAGTTTATGTTTGGGGGATTTGATGCACATGGATTTTGAATTTTTTTTAATAAATTTATAATTTAGTTTTAATTATTTTTCTAACCACTTTTAGTGTTTTTTGTTTTTTTAATTTTGTAGTATTTTAGATATCTTAATAATTTTTATTTAATTTATATATTAACATTTGTAAATAGTGTTTTTATTAGTTTATATTAATTTTATATATTATATTTCACACTATATTATTAGTAGTAGTTTTTCAAATATTAGTTTTATTAATATTTTATTAATATTTATTAGTACATATTTTAATTTTTAATATTCATATTTTATTTTATTTCTTTGTATATTATTTTAATAATAATAAAATAATATTTTTTTATTAGTATATTATTTTTATTACTTTAATATATAATAGAAGAAATTTTATTTTTCATATTTTTATTACATTTGAATCAATATATATATGTGTATGTATTTACATTAATAACAATATATTTTAAATTTTTTGTTTATATTTAACTATGATAATATTTAATTATTTAATTCTAATTCTATTATTATTATTGTTATTAACATTTAACAATTTAAATAATTTTATTTAATTTAAATTTTCAATTTGAATTTATTCATTTTTCTATGTTTTTTCTCCCTCATCTGATTCTTTCTAAACAACCCTATTAGGGGCTGACAGAATGTGGGATTCATCTATGATAATCTCACTCTCATTATCAGTGGTGAACTCTCTATCATTGGTGAATCCATCCATCTCCTCTACAGCATCATAATCCTCCTCCAATAAAATTGAACAAGGTAGAATAACAGTATTCAATTAGTCACCTCCCTCTTGAGGCATAGAAACTAGCAGCGTGTGAACCTCCCTCATGGAGAGCACACCAAGGATGAAAATCCCCTTAAACCTCCCTAATACAGAAACACACCAAGAATAACCCCCCATCCACTGGTCACAAACATACCAATGGCGAGCCACCCCCTCCAATCCTCTCTATTGTCATCTCCTTCACCGCATAACTAGCCCCAATAAAAACCCTTCTAGGGGTAATACGTCACCTCCTTTGATTCACTATGACTCTAGGATAGTGTGATATTATTAGTGGTCATTTGTTAACATAATGGAGGTTTGGGTGTGAAGCCATTGCATGTGAAGGTTTTCTTTTCATTTGAAAATTACCAACGGTAAGTGCTTTGTGTGGTGATAGTGTAATCTATAATGATCATATTTTTAGTAGCACATGTAAAATTTTAATGAATTATTATTTTATCACTTTGTATATTTTTTTGGTTGTAATTTTGGGGTAATTTTCTTTTTGTAAGGGTGTTGACTAAGTAATTTTTATTGTTGTGCATTCCATATTGATATTTTATTTGTGGATTATTTACCATATGAATTTATTTTTAACCATAAAATTATTTACTTTAATTAAAATTTCATTGAAATAATTTCTAAAATTAAAATTTTTCATTTTAATTATTAGTTTATTAAGTGATCCTAATAAGGTTAACCATATTGATTAACTGTAGTGAAAATAGGAAGTGCAGCTTTGTGAGAAATGTGTTGTGTCATATTTCTTTTTTGTTTGGTACTCAAATGAGTCTCCTAATTTATTTATAACCCTAGAGATCAAGAATTTAAATAAATTATGAGATATAAATTGAGCGTCTAAAAAATAATTATATTTGGAATTTGTGATAATTGAGATGAATAAATATTTGATGATGGAAGAAAATAGTTTTCCATGGTTGGGTAGAATTTTTATTATGAGGTCGTCATCCTAGAAATATTTCACTAATAAAAGTTCTGCACTATTATTTTAAATGAAATTATCTTTAGTTTTGTTCTCTTTCATAATTTTTAGTTTTAAAAAAAAATTATAAAAAATGAATTCCCTCAGTAGACCTTTCTCTTGAACATCATCAAAAGAGATAATTTTAGTGAACTAGATCTTTTTCTCTTGGTGGTTTGAATATACTCTCCGATTTTACAGTAGCAAGTCTGTTAAAAAAATCAAATTGGACACGATACGATGCATGTAAGAAAGATCCTAAAATACTTTTTACTACAAATAAATTCCTTGAGATTAGGAGTTTACCACATTGCAATGTTATTCCATAAACATTCTATATATTTTGAACCCTAATGTGGAAGATTTGGAAAAGTAGTGAGATTCATGGAAAGAAAAAAGAGATTCCAATAAAGGTGGAAAAATCAAAGTAGAAATATCAAAAATAATTATTTTTATATTTATATAAATTTATAAATATTATTAAATAAAAAAGGAATTAGTGGAATAATTTTAAAGGAAGATAAGGCCAAGATATTGGGAAATATTATGAATAAGACAAATGTAAACTCTAAGACTATAGTCAGGATTTTAGTGGGATTATATATTCAAAATACAAATGTTTTAATATAATTAATATTTGAAGATTTATATGGAGATATTTTAGGGAGTTATGAATCACTATGATTTAAAGAGACTCAAAGCAATATATCCATGCATCAGTGAATATAAATATGATATATAGAAGATAAAATATTAGTTTTTTTACTCTAAAATATATACTAAACCTTCTATAAGTAAAATATAATAGACAATGTCCTTAAACACTTATGCATCTGAGAATAAACCAAATATAATAAGGAATAAAAATAAGGTGATAACTGATACTATTTTCTATATTGATCTTGAGTCTCAAAGGTAGAGATAACCTACATAACATGGTGGTCCTTTATGGGTGTTGGATAATAATAATAATAATAATAAGAGAGATCCTATTGTATTTTTATAACATATAATGATATTGAATAATAGAATAAAAAAATATATTATTTATGTATACATTTTTTCATCAAGACTCTTAAAGAACCATTATAATTAAATAATCGAAGTGAGTCAGACTAGAGGAAAAGAACAACCTCCATGCATATGTTTTGATAATTATAAGTGGTATAAGACCTATAATTTAGTTCTTAGATGACCCTAAATGAACTTATAGTACCAATAAAAATAAGGAAATTGAAGAACTGGTGGTTCTAATAAAAACAATTGTATCAATGTAGTGGATGATAGCTTCCCGACACATGTGTGTGCCTTGAACTATACTTATAATCACTACAAATTTTTAGTTATAATATAATATATTTACTAGATAAGGTATAACATGGTCTGGATCATACTCTCACATCAAGTTTTAACAATGTAAAAATTGAGTGTGGTGTTTTTCTAGTATTTTTTTGCATTGAATGATATAGTGAGGGTTGAGTGTGCATAAATTGATCTATTATATTTATCTGGGGAAGATTTTAATGCAAAATAATGGATAGATAAGAAGTATTAAAAACTCAATAAAAGTTGGATACACTGATTCAACCCCCACTCACCACCCCTAGTGTCAATGTATAATCCATTTGGATCTACAATTGGTATATGAGCTAACCAGGTTATCATCTAATTAGATAAAAAAAATTAGATTATTTTACAATTAATATATGAAGTGAATACTGGAAGTAAATTTGGTAGATCTGAAAATGGATAACTTATTCTCCATCCCTGTTGGATCTGAATTGAATTTATCAAATAATACCCTAATAAATAAGAAGAAGTAGGAGGAAAAGATTTTTAAAATTAAGTTTAAAGCTAATAAGAATCTTCCAATACTTGAATTTGATCAAAGTAAGTGTGAATCTATGAAATATGTTGAATGTGATCCTATTGAAGAATGAATCCCAAGCTATGATGATTCTAAGGAAGATGATTCTATCAAAAATGTAGAATACTTATTATCCCAGATTCAATGGTATGTAAATAATTTTCCTACTAAGGAAATGACTTATATAAACCATTATATTAAAGGAGTATGTGATGAAGATGAACAACTGAGGGAGATTTTAAATAAATGGATATTTATTTGGAAAAAAATTCCAATGGTGAAATTTTATCACACACCTTATGAAATAAAATGAAAAATAATTTTTTTATTTGTAGTGAAAATAATTCCTTATTTGAAGAAAAATTTAAAAGGCACTCATGTGAGTGGGAAGTGAAAAAAATTCCTTAATGAATTTATTCATGTATTGATTTTTTTTATAAAACCTTCAAGAATATCAATTATGCCCAATTGGGGGTTAATGAATGAAAATTAAAAGATCTTGATAACTCCCTATAAGAATAAATAAATATTCATGAACATTATATCTATAAGATTGAGAGATATTTGGAAGAAAAAATTAGAATAATTCAGGATGAAAATTATTTACTCAACATGAAGTTCCATGAGATTGGGATAAAACTAAATAATATGGAAACTACTCAAACTAGAACTTCTAAATTTTTTGAGAAAATGGATTCTTCGAAACAAAATTCAGAAGGGTGTCTTTTAGAAAAATGGGATCATAATATTGTAAAAAATAACCTAAGAAAATATGAAGAAGAATTCACTTATATATCTTTGAAAATGTATCATCCAAGTCAAAAAAAAATTGATCCTGATAAATCTATTTTTCTATGTAGTATAGGTTTTAATGAATATTATATAAAAATGGATAATGAAAAGTTATGAGAATAAAACCATAATATCAGAGGTGAGTAAAAGGATGTGTATAAGATTTGGTTCTCCAAAATAATCCTAAAATTATGTGAATAAATCTAAAAATAGAAAGTTTCAAGTTTTAAAAAATATGGATATAAATATTTATAAGAAATAAAAAATTGTTTCATAGTAATTGGTGGTATTAATATAATTTAGGGAATAGGTAATTGGTTTTTCATCATAATGTGACAACATATGAAAAATATATGAGGCCTAGGAAAAGCGATATCTATGTTGAAAAAGAAATAAAAACTATCAAAAAGAAGTAACATTTAAAAATTATAAAGAATATATCATGAAACAATTAATTTAAATACCTATAGAATTTCATTAATTTTTGAAATATGTATGGTAAATTCTATAATGATTAATGGTATTGTCCAACATAGTATATATCTTATACTAATAATAAAATTATTTTAATACATTAGATTATGAAAAACCAAAAATGACTAATGAGGTTGCGTTGAGAAGTAAAGAGAATAAGATAACCAAGAAAATAACCCCAAATAATCCAAATCAAAATAAAACATTAGGGTATATAACTCTAGATAAGGTAATATTACTATACTATAGAAAAATAGGCCAAATGATTGATCATTGCAAGAAATACAAGTAAATAAAATTTAATTACACCACCTCAATCAAAAAAAGTCAATCCAAGGGAGTGATAAAAGGATTGGTTTAGTTATTTACATCTAACATGAAGAAATGTCGGAATTCTATATTTTTGGTAACACAAAAATTCTAAGAAACCATGTAGAGACTCTAGTAAAGGTAAGTATATTAGATTAGTAGTGCTATATAGTTTGGCCTACAAAATTGAAGATGGATAGTGAAATGAAGAATGTAGAAGTGGGTGTCAGTGTTAAAAGGAATCATGTTATTTCACATAAATAAGAACTATAATTTCAAGATAGTTTTCCTATGAATATTGACAAAAAAGTTAAAAAACTATATAGAAGGAGAAAAAGGGATGGACATAAATAAAATGATTGTACGAATCTTCCTCCAAGATTAGAAGAAATGGTGAATAACCTTAAAAACAAAGGCAATAAACAATTTATTTAAAGTAATTTATTAGAGAAGATTAATAATCCTATTCCACACAATAAGAGAGTTTAAAAGAAAAATAAATCCATACAGACCAAAAAAATACATATTTGAAAACAAAAGGTGAAAGTATGAATACTAGAGAGAAAGGAACAACATAGTTTAGAAAATAGGCTCAACATTTTTCTTCACATTAAATAATAAAAATTTACACCATATTCCATGCCATTTTATTTTTTATTTGTGTGCTAACCATGTAGTGAATTGAAGGTGGATTTGGTTCTCAAACGAAGAACTAGAAAAAGTATGTTAGATATTATAAATATTCAATAATAATGGTGAATAAGGTTTTATAATAGTAATTACATACCAAATAATATGACTAGGAGTATCCCTTGAGGAGGTGACAAGTGAAGATGGTGTTGAAAAACTTCCAGAAATTTTAATTTGAATATAAATCTGATATATTGAAATTTTTAGAGGTAATTTCATTGAAAAGGTATGGGATTATACTTCGTTATCCCAATTAAAAATAATAAAAACTGAACTATTAGTGGGATAAATTGATTTTTAATCAATTATATAAAAGTGAACAATTTAAGAGAATTCAATGCTCATTTACAAAGTTAGAAACCTTATACTTTTTCTTGAATGATTTTTGTTTTGTGAGTTTATATTAAATGTAGTAAATAATGTTGTAATTCCAATAAGACTGATCAAATGGAATCAAACACGATGAGTAGAAAAAAAGAACATCACTTATGGGTGAGAAATCATCCAGGGGAGCTTCCAAATCATTACTATGTAAGGTTCATAAAAATTATACATCCCTTAGATACTTGGAGTATATGGTATACCAATCACACCTTTTGTCATGGTTTTTTCGTATGAAATTTTTTTATAAAGGGTGAGTGTTTATTGATGAGTAAACTAAGGAAAAGGGTGGGTTTTTATACCTTGCACATTAAATTTTTAGGTGGTTTTTTGGATATGAGTGTCTGTTATGATATCTTGATAAATCAGATTTAATAGCCCCTAAAAAAATTGATATTGGTATCCCATATATGATGATTTATGGATATATTTTAACAACTTAGTTACTCACTCTTATTTTATACACTAGGTTATCCCATATAGACTCAAAGTTTTTTCACTTGAGGCTCATATCTAAGTGAACAAATGATGCCAATACTTTTTCAATTAATTCAAGTTGAAAAATAGAAGTGGAAGTATAATTTTTTTTAATACAAGTGAGTTAATAACCCTAGAAAAAATCTTTTTATTTATTATCAATAATGGGAAGATGAAAGAGATTCAATTAATCCACACACATTAACATAAAATTATTTGAGGGTATTGACAAAAAACACAAAGGATGGGATTGATGGTTGTATTTTTTTTCAATAAGGATAAATGGATTGAGGTTAAATATAAGGTTAATATGTTTAGAATAATAATATATTGGATGTTTGGTATGGTTTCAAATACATTTTAAATAATTTCATAGGAAAATTGTTACTTTATTTTATGTAAGTAAAAGTTAGAAGACACGCCTCAGAGTTGGATTGTGACTTGTTTCAAGTCAAAAGAGAAGAGATTTAAAATAAAATTGGACTATGAATTTATTGGGAATAAACTAGATTTAAAAGGATTTGTTTCAAGCCATTATAGTCTATATTGTTTTTCTATTCAAGCCTTTGTAATTTTATAAAGGAATAAAATGAGGAGTTAGCCAAAATATGGAAAACACTCGAACAAACCACCACCCAAATATCCAAGATATATGGTTGTGTTATCATAATTATGATATAACTATCATTTAATTTTCATGGTGGAAGTATAATGGTTTCACATGTCGTCACAAACTATTCAAAGTATAGGGAGGTGCTTAGGTGAAGAGGAAAGAACACTTGTGGGGTGGAATGTGAACCACTTGGGTTTTTTTATTGTATATATATCTCTTATAATTTTTTCATGATAAAAAATTCTCTCTTATGTTTCTAAAAATTTCATTAGGTGATTTTATTTTATTTCATTTTTCTTTAATTCATGTCATTTATGGAGTTAATGTATAACTTTAAATTAACTCAAATACAATTTTATGATCATGTTGAAGGCTTGGTCGTATCTCTTATTATCTCTTAAAAATCATAGAATCAAGTTGAAAGATTAAAATAAGTCCTTAAAATGAATAAAGGTGGGGAATTATTTAATATGGAAGTTTGAAGGCTATACCATATGGCCAATGCCAATGGAAAGAGCCTCCTATTACAAAAGAAAACTACCAACCAGCCGGTGGAGGAGCACCAACCAGCCAGTACTAGATCTAAAGGTGAATATATTTTTTCAGAAGTCCAAAAACCAGTAGAAGGCCAATATTTTCTGGTCAACAGTGGATTTATAGAAGTTCCTAGCTCTATAGGACCCATCATCTAGCTGGTGTGGTGCACTAGCTATTCAGTGGTGTTAGGACAACTAGTCAGAGGTTGCATTAAATGATGGTAAAATTAACTTAATTATAGTCATATTTATCTTTAATTCCATTGATGAATTCTAGATCCTTCCTAGTGATTTTGGATGATATAAAATTAGTTACATAGTAGATTTAAATATTCTCTAGTTACTAACAATGCCTCCCTGATTGAATCAATGTCGAATCACTGACATTCTAATAGTCCTCTCAAAGATTCAAATCTATTTCTCAATCTCTCAAAGGCCCTCACCCTTTCTCCTTACCTATCATATAAAATTTTATTCATCCATATGATAAATTTAGGGAGTGTAATTCTAATGTGTTTGTGCCAAAATGATCCCATATTTCTCATATCCTTCTTCAATTGGTTCTCACTATTCAAAAAGTGAGAGATGAGTTCCTTGGCTACCAAGGAAGCTCAAGAGGGTTCTCACAAACCATAATTATGAGGAACAAGTTTATTAATCACCACTAATATCAATGGAGTAATAACATAAACTTCTCAACCCAAGGTGAGGAGACGTAGGAGATCACACTGATCTATAGTTGAAATCCGTTTTAAAACTATGTATGTTCTTTCTTTTATTTTACAGATTGCATCATTCATCCTTTATATAAAAAATTAAATAAATTTTATATGATTTTTTTCTTATATGATTACTCAAATAATATATATTGATATGAAATTTATAATATCAATCATAATTATGAATCTATTACTCTATAAGATTAATCACATTAATTGATTTGTCATTCATAAATCATTTAATTTTGAATTTACCTTTCAATTTAATTTAATTTTTAAAATTTATATTAAACCATATACTTCCATTTACATTAACCAAAAATTAAAATCATAGGTTTATTTTTGTTTTTAAAATTGTGTTTTAATTTTGTTTTTAATCTTAACAGATTTCAAAGTATGATTTTATGAAGGAATCTACCTCTTACTCTCATGCTACTTTCATTAATTGCACAAGTTACTCTTGTTGTAAAAATCAGTTGTCAACCATTCTTGGTAGAATTAATTACCCTATTTGAAAATGTTTATACATGAATATATTCCATTTAATGATCTTGAAGATAAGTGGAATGCTTATGATATTTAAAACATTGAAATTATTAACAAAACTATGAAGTCTCTTCATTGGGGCCTGATAAAAATGAATTTAATTGCATATCTACATGAATAAACCATCCATAAAATATGAAAATTTCTATAAGTCACACACAAAGGGATAATTGAAGTTAAATAAAATAGATTTTATAGGTATCAATAAGATTTTGAAAGTATCTCTATATATCCTAATGAATGAATAACTAGTATGTTTATACAATTTACATAAATTTTTTATGGCAAAAAGTATCTTGTTGTTGATTTGTTGATAGAAACACTAGTGAAAAATATACTTTGGGCCCTACCAAGATATTGGGAAACCAAAGTCACAACCATTAAAAAATTGAAGGATGTGAAGAAAATTATGGTCAAAGAACTATTCAAACCACAAATGTTGTATGAAATTACAATACAGAGATAAGATGATAATGAGTCCAATGAATCCAAATATGTAAAGAAAATAATATCATTCAAAGCTAAAAATGAGGATTCATCCAGAGGTTAAGTTCATTATTTATATTAACTCACCAAGAACATGAATAAATACTTCAAGAAAAATAATTGATCTATGAATTTAAATAAAAAAATGAACAGAAGTGACATGATATAAGTGAAATAAAAAGTATCACATCAAGAAATAATTACCCATCTAAAAAGTTTAAAAATAATAAACAAGGTAAAATTATCTCAAACTTTCAATTTGGAGTGTAATGAATGACTCCATAGACTCAAATCCTTTAACCTCCCCAAGTGACTCAAGTATTAAGTTCCTTATAGAACATACTAATAAAGAAATCAAGGTTAGTACACATATTAAAATTTCCTCCACCTCCTCTTATTCTCCTAAGTTTTCTCCCATTTCTTCTTCTTCTAGATCTACAATTCACATTAATAAAAATGACCTAAAATACACTCATGATCAACTTGAAAATTGATTTCATAAACTTTATTCTATAAATAAATAACTTGATAATAAATACAAGAAAGTTCTTAAAAAATAATAAGTTCAAAATTAAAATGATCTTATCTTTAAAGAAAAAATAATTATCCTTTAATATTAAGAAATAAATGGTTTCTAATAAGCTTGAATCTACAATAAAATTAATCAAACTTTCTCTTTCCAAATTTTTTCAAGGTAAATAAAATTTAAATAAAATTCTGGGTTCTCAAATAAATGTAAAATAATGGGTTTGTCTTGGTTTCTCAAGTCACACAATCACCTAAAGAAATACATCAAGAAATACCTTTATTAAAGGTTTCTCACAAGATAATTTTTTCTGTTATTATAAAATAATTTCTCATTTAATTTATGAATGTTTTTGTAAGAATTCATGATATGGGAGAACAAAATCAACTCATATTTAATCCAATATTTCCATAATAAAATATCATACAAAAAAATATGAATACCCAAATCATTATTAGTTAACATTAGAAGGCCCATATTCGTTTGGGTACTAAATCCTTTGGTAATTTTATTTTGTAAGAAACTTATCTTTAAAGAAAAATACAAGAAGAATGATGGTACCTAGATAGTGGTTTCTCATGTCACATGTATTGAGACCTCTCTAAATTCAATCAAATTGATAAACTATAAGGAGGTTACACCAACTTTGATGATAACTCAAGAGGTAAGATAACAGGTGATAGTAAAACCAGTTTTTCTTACTCAACACTCATTAAAAATATTTTATTTTTAAATGTATTGAAAAAAAATCTAATCATGAGTCAATTATGTGATAGTGGTTTTAAAATTTCATTAGAAAATGATTTTTTCAAAAAATTTAAATCAAAAGGAAAACTTTTATTTACTATTTATAATTTTAAAAATGTTTATAAAATTAATTTAAAATCTCTCAATGGAAAAAACAGAAATGATTGAGTGAATATGTTAGTGAGTTTTGGATTTGGAATAGATGTGTTGGTCACTATATCACACACTCACTTGTCAAACTAAACTATTATCCACTATTAGGAGGTTTACTCAAATTATATTTCAAAGATAAAATTGTTTTTGAAGTATAAAAATATGGTAAGTAACAGAAATACCCATTTAAACATAAAAAGTAAACTTCTCCTTCTAAATATCTTGAATTAATTCATTTTGATTTATTCATACCCCCTTAAGTAGAAATTATCTAAGTTAAATACTATAATTTTATTATTAATTATTTCTATAAATGATTAACTTGGACTTAGTTATTATTTTATAAAAGTTAATCTTGCAAAGCCTTTATCATTTTTTGTAAAAGAATTAAAAATGAAAAATGTTTCAAAATTATTTCTATTTGAATTGATTATGGTATAGAAATAAACAACAGGGTATTTTATGATTTAGATTCTTCTCAAGATGTAATAATTATTTTTCTTCTCCATAAACCTCTCATAAAAATAGGTTAGTATAGAGTTAAAAGATAAAAATGAATGAAATAACTTGAACTCGTTTAAATAAATTTAATTTAACTTGGTATATTTGGGCTGAGGTTGTGAATAATTCATATTTTATCATTAATCATGTTCTCATAAAAATTTTTCTCAAAAAGTCCCGTTATGAACCTTGAATAAATAAAAAACCAAAAAAAGGTTTCATTTATGGTTTTTGGTTTTAAATGTTTTATTCTAAACACCATATACAGTCTTGTAAAATTTTAATCAAAATTTGATGATGTTATCTTTCTTGGGCAGTCCAACCCAAGAAAGGCATACCTAATCTTTAATAAAATGACTAAAATATTATAACAATAATTCCATGTTGTATTTGATGGAAATTTTCAAAAATATTTTTCTAAAAATATTTAAATAATTTTTTTAAATTCACCTTTTCAATTTGAATAATTTGTATTTGAATAATAATCTCCTTAAAATTATTCACTTAAATATTTTAAAAAATCTAAATACCACCCACTTGAAAATTTCATTGGCTTTTTGAAAGTAGGAACTTATCTTGAATGAGGTTGAACACCTTGCCTTTGTCTCTATAATAGAAACTTGAAATATTAATGATTCCATTAATGATAAAAATTAGGTTCTTTCCATTAATTAAGAATAAAATCAATTCTCTCAGAATAATGTATGAACCCTCATAAAAATACCTATTGATAATCTTATCATATGATATAGATGGGTGCATAAGAAGAAGTTAGACGAACTTGGTAATATCACTAGAAATAATGCATGTATAGTATCCAATGCTTATAAACAAGAATATGGAATCAAATATGGTGAGACCTTTTCACATGTTACTTGGTTAGAATCCAATAGAATATTGTTATCATTTTCATCTCACATTTATTTCAAAAAATTTCAAGTGGATTTAAATTTTTCCTTATTAAATAGTTTTATTAATGATTTTTTTTTCATATAACGACCAATTTGTATTGAAAATATTTTCTTTACCAATCATGTTTTAAAATTAACTAAATCTCTCTATGGTTTAAAATAATCTCCTCGAGATTGGTATGAATGTTTATCATACTTTATTTTATCAAATGGTTTTAAAAGGAAAAATTCTTATTAAATTTTTTTTCAAAAACACATGTCAAATGATTTTTTATTTTTAAAATTTAAATTGATGATTTTATTTTCAAATCCAAAAATTAATCTATTGGTTTTGAATTATCTACTTCAATGAAAAAGTAATTTTAAATGAGCTTTATGATAGAACTCATGTTCTTTCTCTGTTTAAAAATTTATCAAGGAAATTATTTTATCTTTTCTAAACCAAAGAAAATACACTAATGAAATATTAATATAATTTATAATAGATCACACTAAGGAAATTATTACTCCATTAATAATAAAGTTTAAGCTAACATTGGATTAAGATGGTAAATCGGTTGACAATAAGATTTACATAAGTGTTATTGGAAGTCTACTTTATCTTACTATGACCCAATCTAACGTCATCTTCAATGTTTTTATTTACGATAAATTTTAATCAAATACAAATGATTCTCATATTAAATATATTAAAAGGATTTTTTTATTTAAAAGTATCTAAAAATATTTGATTGTTTTACCCCAAAAGAACTTATTTTGAGTTAATTAGTTTTTTTAATACTAATTTTGGAGGATTCCAACTAGATAGAAAAATTAAAAGTGGGAATTTCCCACTATATAGATAATATGTTGTCTCATGGAGTAATAATAATTAGAAATTTTTTTCTATTTCTACAGATAAAGTGGAATACATAGTTTCTAGGATTTTTTGTGCTTGAATAATGTGGAAAAAACACACTCTCTTAGAATTAAAGCCTATAAGTTTATATATAGTAATAAACTAAGAAAAAAAGTGCTATTAATATCTCTAAAAATCATTTCCACCACTCTCACACTAAACATGTAGATTTCAGGCACCATTTCTTAAGATATCACTTCCAAAAAGATTCTATATTTTTTGAAGTTTTTGGGACTTAATAACAACTCCTAGATATTTTCAGAAAACCTCTTTTTCTTGATTATTTTAATTTCATTAAAGGTGAATAAGGAATGATACACCTGTGAAACATTTAATTTTACCCTAGATAACTTGAAATTTTTTTAAGAAAATTAATTATTGAAATCTTAGGTTTTTATTGTTTTTTATTTTCTTTCTTTTCCATCTCATGATTTCTCCGTTATGCTGTAATTTGAGGTGGATCCTTTTCTCTATAATTCCATAAATTTCCTCAATAATGATATTTTTTTCTTTAAAATTATGTTTAAATTAAATAATCTTTTTCTTCCTTATTTTCAAAATTTAATTAATATTTGTTCAGACAAGTACTTTTTATTAATATATGTTTCTAAACTATTTTTAAAAAATTATATTAGCAAGGCTCTACATATTTTTTTAAAAATATTGTTTTTATCTATCTTATTTAAAGGATATTTAAGAGTAAATATTCTATATATACTTGTATCTAATAAATGTTTTTGAGTTTCCATTAATGAAATGTAGTGGGAGTATTATTTTATAGTTTTTTTGTCATTTAGAAGAACTTCTTTAAGATTCTAAGATTAAGGAATCATTCAATAGTAGAAAAATAAATCCCTGAGAAAGTGAGAATCCTGGAAAAGGTATGTGAAATTTTTATTTTTACTTTTCTTTCATATTTTCTTATTTTATATTTTTATCTATCTTTTCTATCCTTTTTTACTTTTTTTCCTTTTAATTAATTCCTCCTACTATTTTATAAATATCTTTGTTATTCATATTTTAAAAAATTACTCTCTCTATCAAATGAATCATTTAAAGTGGAGTTTTGAATTTAAAGAAATGTTTTCAAAAAAAATCTAAAATATTTTTTCCTCTCCTTACTTATATTTTCAAATCTATATTATGGTATTTTAACATCACTTTTTAAATATTTATTTAGTTTCTTCCTTAAAATCTATTCTAGTAAGTTTCTCCTCCATATCGATGTTTTAATTTTTGATAATCACAAGGGGGAGTTTCTTGAAATTTAATTGGATAATTTTTCTAAGAATTTATTAAAAAATTAGTTCTATCACAAAGGTGGAGAATTTTTCAAATGGGGATAATTTATAGAAATTAGTTTTTATGTAATTATTTCAAAAAAGGTGTGTTATTGAAATTTCTAATCCCTTGAGAAGATTTAATATCCTATATTGGTATTTTCAATATATTTTTAGTATCATTAACTCCTGATTTACATTTAATATATCTTTTTTTAGTTAAGAATTTGTGATTGTCAAAAAGGGGGATATTATTTTACCTGTATCTATTGTAGTGTTTTAATGATAAAAATACACATTTATGTTTCTAAAAATTTCATTGAGTGATTTTTAGTTATATAATTTACCTTTAAGTAATTTAATTGATGGTATTGATGGGTCAATTCAAAGGCAACTTGATGATCCTCTTGAAGTCTTTGATATATCACTTATTATGTATTGAAGACCATGGAATCAATTTTGAATATTAAAATATGTACTTATAAAGAAGAAAGGGAAGACATTATTAAATATTGTATCTTATAGGCTACACTGGAAAGCCAATGCCAATGGACATAGCCTCCTATTATTAAATAAGTCCACCAACCAACTAGTGGAGGAGAACTAGCTAGCTGGTACTAGATCTAAAGGTGAACCTTTCTACCAGAATTCCATATGCTAGACACTACCTATTACTATATAGTATTTGGTGGTTTTCCATAAGCTCCCAACTCTAGGTGACCCATCAATCAGCTGGTGAGGTTCACTTGGTATCCAGTGGCATTGGGATAGCTAGATTGAGGGTGCATTAAATGACGGTCAAATTTCTTCAATTACAGTCTTATGTAGCTTCAGTTCCCCCAATTAATTATAAATCATTCCTATGTCTCATAGAGGATATAAAAGTAGGTTTTGGTAGATTGGAATATACCCCAATTACAAAAATCACATTTTCAATCAAATCAATAATAAATCACTAGTATTGTGAATGTAATCTCAAAGAACCAAATCCATTTCTAAATATATAAAAGGATCTCACCCTTTCTCCTTATTTCCTATATAAAATTTTATTCATCCATATAATAGGTTTTGGGATAATGATTATAATAGGTCTGTTCCAAGAAAATATTTTATTTATTATCTCCTTCTTCAATGGGTCCTCACTACCACAAAATTTAGGGACATATTCCTTGGATATTGATAAAGCTCATGAGGGTTTTTACAAATAATAATTACGACGGATGATTTTTTTATCACTAATAAGATCAAGGTACTAATAAAATAAACTTCTAAACATGAGGACGAGAGATATGGGGGCTCACAATAAGCTATTTCTAAACTCCTTTATCAAATTTTGTTAGTTATATATTTTATTTTATGCACTACATTATTTAATCTCAATACAAATAATTTCATAAATTCTATATGATAATTTTCCATAGAACATACTAACTTAATCTACTTTGATATTAACTTTATAATAAATACCAATTTTATCAGTTTATCTCTCTATCAGATTAGTCTCTTTAATCACTTTATCATTTCTAAATCATTTGATTTTGAATTTACATTTTCCATTTAATTTATTTTTTAAAAATGGAAATACCCCCCCCCCCTCATCTACTTCGACCAACATTTTAGCCACTAAGGAAATCAATTGAATAGTGTGTACGAAATTAATATTTATTAATTAAAATCTTTTCAAATGAAAAATAAATATGGGATTTCATAGTCTATACATTGTACAAATATTAAAATATGGGTGAGCACACTCATTGAAATGATGATGTATCCCATCATCATCTTCACTCACCTCACTATACCATTTGTTTTCATGTTGTGATGCTTACAATATGAACCATATTATTTTATCATCATTATAGATCAGTTATGTGGGAGGATATCAGATTCCAATTATGGATTTTGTGTTGTGACACTTGGTTCATGTCGTGTTTACCAAAACAGAATCACAACATTTTATTCATGGAAATATTCATATAGAGGATAAAATAAAGATTTGTGTTATAAATAGAATCTATGTGTACTAATAATGGACAAGATGATTCTTTAATGTGTCTCAAAATTATAATATCACAATAACTAAATGCTATGATTACTTATTATATTTTTTCGTCACAAATCTTGAAGAACCACTATGATTAGATAATCACAGTGAGTATGAGTATAGAATAAGGTCAACCTATATGTGTATGTTCTGACCATTATTCATTTTTGAATCCTTGTTTGTTGGTACATGGAGGAACCATGAAGAACTGATACTACTATTATAAATAATTCTACCAAATAACTGATGATTCAGGTATAAACAATGACATATCATAGAATTTAATGATACAATCCTGGAACCAGTGATAAAATTAAATTTCACTTGTAATTTCTAAAAATTTATAGTAATAATAAAATTAGTATACTCGAAAAAGTTAAACATGACATGGAGACAGCTGTCACATCAAGGTTGAGCCATGTAAAAATTTTGGGTGCTGCTATTATAGTTTGTTCTATATTACCTAATAAAGAAAGGTTTAAGTTTTCATTAATTGATACATTCCTCTGATTTGGGGAAAATGTTTGAGGGAAAGAGGGGTTTATAAAAAATTAATCAAAACTTGGTAAAACTTGGGTAATCTAATTCACCCCCCTCCCAATTTCCTTACACATTTCACTGGGTTTTATAGGATTATATAGATTATTATAGTCCTAAATTCATAATGATTCTTATATTGTTTGATATTCAATTAGAAATATTTTATTAATATTGGTACCCTAGTTAAGTATAAGATTAAAATTAATATATATATGAACTCTAATCCAAGTAATCTTGTGAATTTGATATTACTTTAATGAAATAGTTTTTAAAATATATATGTTTTTATAATATAAATCCCCAATATTGAACTCAAACTAATCCATATAAAATCATTTTATTAATTATATTTCAAAATAATCTCCATTAATATTTGTGAACTTACACATCCATATATTCATTTCAAAAATAAATAGACTCAATTGATTTAAAAAATATAGTACCAAATCTGAGGATTTGACCCAAGTGTCATTATACACATTATAACAGATCATTTCAGTCATTAGGAATGCCCCTATCCTCCCTAATAATCTATATAATCTAATTTACATAGAAATAAACTGTATTAATCACTAAAATAGGAGAAACTCTAAGGATAATCAAAAAATATATTGAGACCTTACCCATTCATTCCTTTGATCTAGTTATGGAAAATCATAGGAAATAACATTTAAAGTAACTATTTATCCCAAATATGAACTACCAACCCCATGGTGTTCAATATCCCAATATAAAGTTTATCTTAATTATCAAATTGGATTTGATACACTTTTTTTCCTAATTTTCATCTAATTAATGGGGAATACCCTTATCTTTACCTTAAAAATTCCAGATTTTATGATCTATAGTAAATCGTCAAGAGGTTCTAGAAGAAAAAAACATTGAGCATTCCCTTTATTTTTAGCTGACTCAAATAAATATTGGATCTACTACCTATCTAATATTTTTATAATTTATAATAATGACATGAAATTGTTATTTTTATAAAAATTATTCCATTATTCATGAACTAACTCTATCTAAATACAAATTACTAAAATTCATTAGTTCCCAAATTAATCACTCCAAGAATATTTGGAATGTTTCATGAAACTTGTACATATTTTTCCATACCATAAAACCCCACAATGAATCCATATCAAATACTTATATTATCATTTATTGGTAATGTATAGAACCCTCATTGATGATAAAAATTATGGATCTCTTAATAATTAAACTCATGCTTCCATGAAACATCTCATAATAAATATGGATAAAAATATATAATAATTCTATACTTGAGAATGGGATCTAGTGAAACGGGATCATGTGAGTCATCCCATATAAAATATAAATTGAATGATTTTATTATTTAACTCATAAAACACATAATAAAATTGGATGTAGGTACAAAAATTTTAAACTCTTAACCCCCTAAACCATAATTCCATATACCCATCAAATATTGTGGTATTTACACCTCATATTCTCATCCAATAAATGATAGTACGACATATCCATATAATACATCTAAATATTTTTGGACCATTAGATATCAATGTGATATATTTTTAGTGGAATACTAACCCTATAAGATCAAGGTTAGTTCAGAAGAAATTATAACCAATCCTAATATGATCCTTTCTAAAATACATATAATCCAAGTTGTAATGACCATTTAATATTGTGGTTCATAAATTAAATCCCTCAAATACTAAATCAAAATCCAAATCAATTACAAGATATAAAAGGTGGAAGATATCTCCCATAATTACCTAATTATCAAAGAATAAAACCTTCTCTTCCTCCTGGTTTTCACTCTTCGGATAAGTATTCATAATTTAAAATTTTTCTTTATAAATTTCCTAAGAAAAGTAATTAAGTTAATCCTAAATCAAGACATGACTCATCATATAAGAAACCATGGGAAATAATTACTGAACACCATGAATCATTCACTCAGTCTAAAATTATAAAATTGGGAAACAAATAGAAAAACATGGACCTCACCTAATCTAACAATAATAAAATAATATTTCCCAACTTCTAGCTTAACCATTTCCTAACACCATAGATAATAGGAGTGAAATTCCACTTATATTAGAAAATAAACATTATGTACCTAGTATTAAACCCTCTAAACCAACAACAACTATTAAACTTGAATTAAATATCATTTTTTGGATACTATCAAAAATAATTCTTAAGTATGTAAATATTATTAAAGAATTGTATACCCATAAAAGGAAAATCAAAACCATTAGTAAGGTTTCCTCTAATAAAGCTATTATACTAAATTTTAAATCCCCTAAGACCATTATATTTCAATATAAAATAAGGATATTTTATTTTATTGACAGAATAATTGAACTTGGACCACAAATAAATTTCATCCTCCAAGTCCCTATTTTTTAACTTATGTTTGGGTTCCTTGAAACCAATGAGTGTATTCATCTAGTTATCTAATATAAGTACTACTAGTTCTGAGAGAATAATTAGGGATGTTTTTGATTGAATAAATAAACTTATCTTCTGAAATGATCTTTATATCTTTATCATGTAAGGTGAGATATATTATATCCAATCACCTTTGATTATTGAAATAAATTTCCTTATGATAAATTGAACCATTTTTTTTACATATTAGAATCCTATCCACTAAATTTGGTGATCAACTAGTAAATATAAATATTTTTAAATCCAAATAATGTCATTTTAAGATTTATTATAGATTATTTATCCATTTTTATATTATTTGGAGAGTGAGAGGAACCCTGAACTAATATGCTTATCTCATGCTAATGGCAGTGGATTTTGAGAGACACGTCCTTATTAACAAATTCATATGTGATGAATTTTAAATTGACCTTACTTTCCCAAACATCAATGAGATAATTATTTATAAAATTATATTAATTCCTATATAACCGATGATATATTCTTTTCAATATTAGATATTAATTTTAAAAACAAATTGGAAATAATTGGTAGATCATATTATGATATCAAGTTATTTATAAAACACATAAATACACCACTATAATTAAAACAAATTCCTAAACATTTTTATTATAAATTTCCCTTAAATAATCAATTTTACCTTATCATCATCCCATCTGTATTTAAAATCAAAATGGAATCTAACCATATTCAATTATTAGAGGAAAATAAAATTATATTAGGTTGGATCCTAGATGATTTACCACATATTATCATTTTCACCTATATAAATCATATACATCTAGAAGAAGAATTTAAACCCATTCAGTAACCCCAAATAAAACTAAATCCACTTATCCTTGAAATTTTAAAGGAATTAATACCAAGATTATTAAAGATAGTATTATTGACCCAATTTCTAATAGTGATTGGTTTAACATGATCCATGTGGTCTATAAAAAAGGTTTCATAATTGTCATCACAAAAAAATATAGATAAATTTTCCTGAATCAAATGAAAAATAAGCAGTGTGTCCCTTGATTATATGGGATTGAATGATAAAACCTAAAAATATTGATACCCACTTCCCTTCCTAGACCAAATGTAGGAAATATTATTTTTCAAGTTACATAATTTTTTCCCGGATGATTACACTAGATAATTACAAAGTCTAATCACACCTCAACACCAAGATAAAATAATATTCACCTTCCCCTTTAAAAAAATATAAATATAAAAGAATGATTTAGAGTTTATAATGAACCTGATACATTAAAAAAAGTGCATGGTGAGAGTTTTTTTAAGTTCATACATCATTTCAAGAAGTTTATCATGAATAAATTTACAAATTATAACAAGTATTTTTAATCATGATTTAATTAAATATCTTTCTTTTTAAAGAATATGATTATTATTTGAATTTTTAAAAATTTATTCTATGGTTACTAGTATATTTTTTCTCAAAATATAATCACTTACAAGGGTATTTTAGTAGATCATTATTAGATTAAGGTAATCCAATCACTTCCTAAACTAACTATAATTTAGGAAATTTCCCCCTTTTTTGGACAAGTTGGTTTCTATTTGTGGTTTATTCAAATTTTAGTTAATTTTCACTCTCACTCACTTGATAAATTTAATTATATATATCATTTAATTTTTATGAGGCATTAAAGAGAAACTTCATCAAAATTAAAAAGAAACTCACATTTCCCCCAACAATCCAATATCATGACTATCCCTTTCTTTTTGAATTAATGTGTGATACATCTAATAGGTTTGTCATTGTTATATTTAGTCAAATAAAGGATAGGGATCCATGTGTAGTAAATTATTTGTAAATATATTGGATAAACCCCAATTTTACTATAATATCACAAAAAAAACTTACGTGATATTTTTATTTAGTGAAATTTAGGCCCCATATCTGTGGTATCAAAGTTACCATCTTCAAAAACCACTATTATCTAAAGTTATTACATAGAAAACGTGATTCAAACCTGAGGAAAACAATATAGATCTTAATTTTATAATATTTTCACCTTTTTATTAGGTAAATACCTAGAAAATAAAATATGATGGTTAATTACATGAGTAGAATTTCCAATTCATCTCATTCAGAAATCATTGAATTGAACATACTTAAATAGAAATTGGAATCAATCACTCAAAATTTACCATGGTATTCCCCAATTAAAAATTACCTAGTTGCTAATATTTTTTATAAAATATTCTGAAAATAATAAAATGATACAATAATAAGTAAATAAAAAGAATGAGAAGATAATCAAATTTTAAAAATTGGGACTGAAATGGTAATTAGGAAATGTATTGATGAATAGCAACATTACTATATATTGGGATTCTAGCATTCATTACTTAGAGGTGGCCACATTGGGCCACAAATAACCTACCATATGGTATTCACTATTCAAGGAAACTTATAAGTTTATAAAATATTATCGCATGTGAATTTTTTTTCAAACATTCTATAATAAAAAATATTCTAAAAAAATCATTAATCTTTTATGAAATATTTAATATTTTGGGTACCAATTTTATGGGACTCTTCTCTCCACGTTATAAACCAATATGAAGATATTTCTTGGGGACTAATTTGGATCATCATAGGACCTCCAGCATAATCCTTTATTGTAGAGGTTGGAACCCAGTACTTGAGGATATAGCATATCATTTTGGGAATGATTTGACATCAAAGTAAAATACCTAATTACATGTAACATATTTTTTTTTTAATTTAAAATAAAAAACTAAATTTTAATCAATGCCATTTTAAAAACAACTGGGTAACAAAATAAATTTCAAGGGAAATAAATAAATCATATGTTTGATTCAATATAAAAAATGAAAACTATATACCATGGATAGTTAAACTCCTATAATGAAATGTGGTTAAACACTTCCATGGTTATTATTAGTTGTATGGCCAGTGAAAATCTATGAATTTTCCTTTATTGTATCATAAAAAAATAAATATACATGCACACCAAAATGGGTGGTTAGGGGGATTATGAAAAAATCTAGCAAGATTTCATTATATATAACCCATGTATTAACATACATGACATGTTATCATCCATTTAATCAATACCATTGAAAATAGTTCACCATATTTTAAAAAAAGTAGTTTATCATGTAATTATATATAAATATAAGTCATCACATGATAGAATTCACTCCAATTTATTCTCCCAGGTAAGAGTATACCTTCCTAATTCCTTTAAAACATCAAAACCATTGATAGAAATAAATATTCTAGGATAAATGTGCAATAAAAATAAAATACTAAAAAATAAATACCTATGATCATAGAATACACAGGATAAATATCATCACACACCTGAGTGTTTCTCTAAAAGATGCCCTCTCCTACCCATGTCACATATAATAGAATTTATAACCCAAATAAAATATTTATACTACCAAAATATTACCCAATCCTTCCATATATTCCCAAAAATTCCTAGTAATTACTCATACCTAAGTACATAAAATTACCAAAAAAATTATACTCAAAAGTAATTTTTTAAAACAAATCAATTAAAAACCATTATCTTAAATTCAAATCAATTTAAGATATAAAACCATCATATTATTAATTTAATAGTTTATATTAAATATCTTGGTTTCATAAAGTCCCCTAGAATCCAATTATATAAGTTTAAAAAAATCCACAATTTTTATAAATTTAATTTCAATTTTTTTGATAAAAAGTCATTATAGTCAATAAGATTGAAATTATATCAACCAAATAATAAGAAATCAAAATACAAAGAGGAATGAATGATAGGAGTTATAGAAATGTAGGGAGTAACAGTGATAGATTAGTTTGCAGATAGAGAAAAGAATAGTAAAAGGGGAAAAATAATGAGAATATGATCACAAGGAACAATAATTTAAATTGTTTGGAAAAAATACCTGCATCCATGTGAAGTTAAAACACTTCAATAATTTTGGTTTTGGAATTACAGGGAGAAAATTTGAGTTTCATAAAAAGAAACCCTAGATTTAATGAGCTAATAAATAAGATAATGTGATATTCCACCAACTATATAGTATGACCAACATGATACAGTGTCACAACCACCTAAGTCCAATCCACTATAGTGATCGGTGGCTGGAAGTTCATGGAGATAAAATACCACTTTCTCCAACATCATCCAAATGGAGTGGGAAACACTATTATAATAAGTGAAATCTGTTTTATATGAAGAATATCTAAAAATATATGGATCCTTAGATATAGTGTCAATATCTAGTATTAAAAATATTAAAACCTAGTAATAAGAATATGATATCATTATGTTTCCATTAATGACTTAAAATTAACAATTCCACCACCCTTGAAATAATATTATATGATCTAATTACTAGTGATCCATATAGCAAGATAAATTTACTAAGAGTTAGATAAAGATATATATTAAATATCAAATAAATTCATGAAAACCTAGTATTCAATATGATGCAAACTTTGTCGGTATGAGAAATAATAACATATTTTTATATAATAGAATCCCAAAAATCAATCCCAAGGAACCTTGGGTTAAAAAAATTCTCTAATAAGGTGTTTATAAGGGTTATAAGGTGTTAAAGTAGATTCTAAAATCTAAATCACGCATTTTATGTAGTACCACAAACACTACATGGTATGTTTCTCTTAAATATATTCTATTTAGAGCCTATATTTCAGGAATCATTGAGATTATATGGAACAAAACATGGTTACTTATAGGAGATATCCATAACCAAGACATTAAACTTAAATTTTCCAACTCTTCAATTTGAATTTTAAAAATATGACATATACGGTTGTGTTCAAGATGATATTTAGAGTTTGATAGAATTAACTTAATTTTCAGTGAATAGTAACCTACCCTTATGAATAGTAACCTACCCTTATAAATACTAAATTACCCTTATGAATACAAATATTACTTTTATGAATGGTATCCATACCGTTGAGTGTATAAGTGAATTTAGGCAACTTAAAAATGAAGATGAATATTTTAAGTGTTTATATTTTTCGATTAAATAATGATTTTAATTAAATATCTAATTAATCATATTTAGGAAATTATTTTTGAAAAACGGACTTTATTTTTTGATTCGACATTTTGAAAAATGATTAGGGTGAAGTTTTGGTATTTTTCCAAAATACTTGAATTTTTGATGAAGATTAAAATATGATAATTCACAATAAATGATAAATAATGGATTAATTGAGTCATTGATGATGATGTGCTAATGTAAGACCAATTGATTTGGATTCACATGATAAAATTACTATTCTTGGTCATGGAAGACTCATTATTCCTTATCTTATGGAGAAAAAATAAATTAATGAATTTTATATTAGGAAAACTCCTCTCTCCTCTACTATAACCCCCCCCCCCCCCTCACTCCCTCTTCTATTCACTCCTCTCAAGCTGTGTGCCTTGAAAATATTCTACCCAAATCTCTCCCCAAGATCCTACCCCATGTTAAAAAGCTCCTATCCTATTCAAAATACCAAAAACCTCTCCCCTTAAGAGGTTCTCAAAGCAGGAATTCTCAAGAGGTAAACTTCTCTTTCCAATTCCTTTATTTCTTTAAAGTTCTTTTCTTTTTTGTTTCTTTCCTCACCTCCCTTCACCCAAATAGTATGATAACTCTAGTAACATACAAGTACTGGAATTTTTTTATGCTAATGGGATATTTCATTATCTTCTCTCCATTACCCACCCTTTATTTGGAAGAAATGAAAGCACTGTTTGAGATATGCTAATTTAGCACATTCAAGGACAATGGTTTATCAATTTCTATTATAATATTTAATTCTGGTCATGAAACCATTTGTTTTATGGTTAAACCAGATTATTTTATATGTAATATATCCTATTTTTATTTCTTTAATCCTTTTGTACAAATGGTATAATGTTATAAAGAAAAACATGTTTCTTGTAATCAAACCCACTGTTTAACCAAAACGGTTGTCACTAAGGTTATATATATGAAATAATTCGACCTCAATCTAAGTAAACAAATTAAGTTTAAAACCATTTAATCTCCTAGAAGTTCACTAATGGAATATAACTTCATTTCTGGACAACCACTTCCATTTTTCATATTTATCCTAACTTGAATATAAGTGAACTGGTCTTTTAAAAACAAGTAATCAAACAAGCCCAAACAATGAAATTGAACATTATAACTAATCAAAAAGGCCTTGAATGAACTAAAAACAGTTATAATAAATCATTTACATATATTAGAGGTGATGGAGTTATTAATTACTAATCCTAATTTGTTTATTATGGTCTTTAATAACTAGTCAAGAACACCTTCAAGCATAAGGTAAGGGGTCCTCTCTCTCACTTTTGTTCAAGAATATCCCCTATGTTGTGATATTTTATTTTTAATTTCTAATGATGGGGTATGTTTTTTACTCTCCTGTACTTCCCTAGGGACATATAATTAATGTAATACCCCTTTACCTCTCATTAATCTCGTGCAATAACACCAGTTACCATGCCGAAATGTTTGTAAGGGGTTTCTCATCTCACTTTCATTTCTGTGATATTTTCATTGTTCGCCACTTATTTCTTGTATGTGGTATACGTGTACTAAAATTTGATATATAATAACATTATTCTATTTATATTCATGTTATTCAATTATTTGTTTGGGGTTTATCAAGTTTTGGTCATATGATTCAACCGATTGCATTGTGGTAAGAGACTTTGTCTCAACTACTATTTTGTTGTGACTAACTTTGTATGGTTCCCCTAATAATCCTTATGTGGTGTACCAAATTCCCATTTTAAAAAAATTTTCATTTTAAATTATGTTTATATTAAATATCCATAATCTCATATCATGGATATGTTTGTTTTCTAAACCGTATACCATTTTTCATATGATGTTTATTTGGAAAGTTATTTTAGTTATGGAAATATTGATAAAACTTTATACTCTACTCTATACAGATATTGAAAAGGAATATTTATCTTTTATTGAATAAATGTATAAAGAATTATTTGGACATGAAGTGGCGGGTGGGGCCTGCTATATCCCCTTGATGCATCGGTAGGTCTCATGAGACAAATCAGTTTGGTGACAAACTCATCGAGTTTGTTTCTAAAAATTAGATGGGTTTTTTACTCATAAAACTAAACCGTTTTAATGGTAATATGGTTTCATGTTCCAGATACATTACATCCAATTAATAATCATTATCTTTATTCATTATTATTTTTTACTATCCATGAGGTTTTCACTATGACAAAATCTATGGATGCAGTTTAATTCTCAGTTTGTTAAATGTGTGAGTTTTTCATTTATTCACCATGCTATATTGATTATGTCAGATTGATTATGATTCACTTATTATTGTATTCATTATTTTTCTATTTTTAACCCTTAATGACTATTTTATCTCACCCCTTTCATTGTTTTCCATCAACAGGTGATGAAGAGGTGATCGTTTATTGATTTTCTATGGTTGCAGTTTTTAGTTTTTGTTATGTATTGTATTTTGTAACCTTTTTAAATGTAATTTGAGTTACATATATGTATCTAGTTTCTTCAAGACTACTAAACTGATCATTACTTTAGGATTTTAATTCCTTCAAACCAGGTTAATATCACAAGTAATGCACCGGCTCCAGCCTAGAGGGGTCGGGGTGTTATAGTTAGTATCAGAGGAAGTTTAATAGAAAACTTGGAAACTATAGTAGGAGATATATAGTATTGAACCAAGCCCTAATTTAGTATTTGAGGATAAATTTACAAGAACTTCCTGGTATTTTGGTAAGTAATATATTATTTTAATCTTTCTAGAAAATACATCATTGTCTGGATACGAGCAGGTAGAGGTGGCTCTGGCACAGATGTACCTAGGAGTGAAAACTCCGACAAGGAGTTTCAGGCTTGACCTGGGGTATCCTGGTACATGAAAATGGGTGTTACTGCACTCTTGGTTATGACACTCCTAGGGGATATGCTTAAGATAATTCATATTTTCTTTATAAGACATTCTGAAGGATTAAAATGTTAATTTTTCCTCAGAGAAACCATGTTTATGAGATTAGCTATGCCTATAATTTCAATCTATATAAAGTTCTTTCTATTTTAGATTCATAAACTGATCTAGTGTATACCATTATTTATAAATGGTGCCTAATGGAATAAGGGGAATCAATACTCATGGACAATGTAGGGATTTCCCTACTGAGAAAGTCAACATGGTCAATTTCAAAGCAGTTCAGATTATGACCATATTGGGAAAACTTACCCAAGTCATGATGAATAACCATGCTACACCTCTGTTGGATCATTTCATGTGGCAGAAGTCCCCATCATTTAGTGGGACTACTAATTCGATAGTAGCTGAGCAGTGAATCAAGTCACTTGAAAAGATATTCCTGGCATTAAGATGTGATGAAAATGAGAAGGTAGTGCTGGTAGTATATTTTCTCAAGGGTGACGCAGATCAATGGAAGCATTTGATCCAGAATACCATGGAGGAAGAAAAAATAGAAGATATGGAATTGAATAATTTTAAAGAAATATTCTTCAAAAAATATTTCCCTCGTGAGAAATGAATTGAAATGAAGAGGATATTCTGTAGCTTAAAACAATGGGAAAAAGACAGTGTTGTAGAGTATGAGGATACCTTTACAAGGCTGTCCAGGTATGTCGTAGATTACGTACATGACTCGGCAGACAAGATTGATCATTTCTTTGAAGGTCTTAATCCAAGTATTCGAAGGGCACTAGCTTCTCAATCATTTTTATCATATGATGAAATTGTATAAGTGCCATCAAAATAGAGAAGGAATTTTCTAGATCAAATATTTTCAAAGGAAACCAGATAAGAAGTGTTACTCTGATAACAAAGGAAAAGGAGAAGCACCAAAGAAGATCAAGGGAACAAAGATTTTCACATTATGTGATAACTGTGGAAATAATCATCTCAGTAAATACTTGAAAGGCATGGGAGTCAGCTATAACTATGGAGAAAAGGGCCATCGATCTGATGAATGCAAGGAGAAGACACAATTAAATGATATTCTATGATAAAATTGTAGAGAGATGGGACACTATGGTAATGAGTGTCCTAGGTTCCAAGGAAACATGACCCAGAAAAGGACAAGAGATAAAGGGAGAGCTTATGAAATTGCAACCATAGAGGTTAAAGTTCCTAATGATGTGGTTTCAGGTACTTTAATTTTTTCCTCAAACTTACCCAAAACTTTATTTGATTTTGGATCATTACATTCATTTATATCTTCTCATTTTTCTAATAAAATTAGATATTTCCAATTTGATTTAATAAAGGAGTTGTCATTCAAAACTCCCAGGGGATGTATCATTGCAACAAATGCATGTTGACTAGCCTCCCTCCAGACACCAAAAAGTGCTTTAGTTTCTAACCTTTTCATCATACAAATGACTGACTTTGATATAATTCCTGATATCAATTGGTTGTAAAATTATGATGTGAATATTTATTGTAAGAAGAAGGAAGTTTCAATTTTTGAAAATGGTGTAGAATTCCTTTCCTTTAGAGAAGAAACATCACCACCTGATTCTTATCTAGAACCACCCTCGGTAGCTCTACTGAATGCTATAATTGTAGATGAAGATAAACCAATATCTATGGGTTAGGAAAGAAATATTCAAATTGAATATTTTCACATAGTGAAAGAGTACATTGATGTATTTCTATAGGATTTACCTAGAAATCCTCCAGAGTGGGAACTTGAGTTCTCTACTGATTTAATTACTGGTGAAAGACATATATCAAAGACTCCATATAGAATGTCCACTGTGGAATTAGTAGAGCTAAAGAAACAACTATAGGATTTCAGTGAAAAAAGTATTTATTCGACCTAATGTTTCTCCATGGGGAGCCCATGTCCCCTTTGTCAAGAAGGAAGATGGATCCATGAGGCTTTACATTGATTACAGGGAAATCAATGCTATTACAATAAAGATTAAGTGTCCTCTTCCCTGGATTGATGATTTATTTCATCAACTTCATGGAGATCAATAATTTTTGAATATTGACCATTGATCTGGATATCATTAGTTGCATGTGAGGAAGGAAGATATTCCTAATACAGCATTTTGGACCAGGTATGGGCATTACGAGTTTATAGTGATGCCTTTTGAACTAAAAAATGCACCCTCTGTTTTCATGGATTTAATGAATAGAGTTTTGAAGGAATATCTTGATAACTTTTTTGTGGAATTCGTCGATGATATCCTCGTATACTCAAAAAGCTATGAAAACCATGAGAATCACTTGGGGGTTATTCTGAGAACTCTTAGAAGAAATAAATTATATGGGAAGTTTAGCAAATGAAAATTCTAGATTCAATCAGTTTCTTTTCTAGGCCATATTTTCTCTAAGGATGGAATCCTAGTTGATACTGCAAAGACAAAGGCAATCCAAGAATGGGTCATGCCAACAAACATAACTAAGGTACGCAGTTTTATTGTCTTAGAAGGTTACTATCGGTGTTTTGTTCAGAATTTCTCCCAACTGGCTAACCCGCTAACCAAGATCACACGTAAAGGATTTAAGATTGTGTGGAAAAAAGAATGTACAGAATGCATCAAACAATTGAAAATAATATTGTTCAATGCTCCAATTTTGAATCTTCTATCTGGAAGTGGTGGATTTTTAATATACAGTGATGCATCAAAGAATGGTCTGGGTTGTGTCCTTATGAAAAATGAAAAATTTATTGCTCATGCATAAAGACAGTTGAAGACCCATGAGAAAAATTATACAACTCATGATCTTGAGTTTGCAGACATAATCTTTTCTCTGAAAATATGGAGGTATTATCTCTACGGAGAGAGATGTGAGATTTATACAGACCATAAGAGTTTCAAATACATTTTCACACAAAAAGAACTCAACATGTGGAAAATGAGATGACTTGAGTTACTCAATGATTACGATTGTTCAATACAATACCACTCGAGAAAGGCGAATAAGGTGCCAGATGCATTAAGTAGGAAAGATCATGGACTTCTGACTAAAATGAGGATTGAGAGAGATCCTATATTTCTAGATCTAATAAAGATGAATATGGGAATTATTAAGGAAAGGGAAACATATTGTCTCTTTCAAATGATTGCTAAACCATATTTCTTAGAGAAGATAAAAATCACTCAATTTGATGATGAGAATTTTCATAAGAAAATCAATTCTATTAAGGATGGGAGACTAGATGACTTCATGCATGAAGAAGGAGTTCTGAAATTTGGGAAGAGGTTATGTGTTCCATTAGTACCTGAGCTAAAAATGGAACTATTAGACGATGATCATAGCTCAAATTTCTCTATCCATCCGTGTAGCACCAAGATTTATAGATATCTGAAGGAATATTTTTGGTGGGATAATATAAAGCGGGAAATTTCTAACTACGTGTCAAGATGTTTAGTTTTTCAATAAGTGAAGGTAGAGAGACAAAATCTTAAAAGAGGGATGCAACCTCTACCTATTCCTATGTGGATGTGGGATAACATTACGATGGATTTTCTCACCAGACTACCAAGGACACCTAGAAGGAATGATGTAATATGGGTAATTGTTGATCGTCTCACAATATCAGCACATTTCCTTCCTATAAGAGAGGATTTTCCACTTGATCGCTTGGAAATACTTTATATTAATGAAGTTGTAAGACTTTATGGTGCACCTCTATTGATTTTATCCGATCGAGATCCCCGTTTTACATCAAAGTTCTTGAAAAGTCTCCAGAAATCTTTGAATACTAAGCTTCGTATGAGTACTACTTATCACCCCCAAACCGTTGGACAGTTTGAAAGGACTATTCAAACTTTAGAAGACCTGCTGAGGTCATTCTCTCTTGACTTCCAAGGTATGTGGGATAAATACTTTCCTTTGGTGGAATTTTCCTACAATAATAGTTTCCATTCTACTATTCAAATGGATCCATATGAAGCATTATATGGAAAGAGATGTTGAACTCCAACTTGTTGGGAAGAAGTTGGTGAGAGGAAACTTATAGGCCCATAACTTATTGAAGAGACCATGACAATGGAGAAGAAAATACAATCTCATACTAAAGCAGCCCAAAGTAGGCAGAAGAGTTATACTGACAACTAGAGAAAGGACTTGGAATTCCAAGTTTGAGATAATATATTTCTGAAAGTATCTATATGGAATGGTGTCTTAAGATTTGGTAACAAAGGGAAACTGAGCCCCAGGTACATCGGACCATTTGAAATTCTGGAAAGAATCAGAGATGTATCTTAACGTTTATCGATGCTGCAAAATCTCTACAGAGTTCATGATGTGTTCTATGTGTCATTATTAAAAAAAATACATTCTAGACCCAACGAATATACTCACATATGATGAAACTAAACTGGAACCTGATTTTTCATACTGTGAAAAGCCTATCGGGATTCTTGAAACAAGGGAGCAGGTATTGAGAAATCAGGAAAATGTTCTAGTAAAGGTTCTTTAGAGAAACCAGAATATGGAGGAAGCAACATGGGAACCTGACGATGTTATGAAAAAGAATCACCCACGTCTTTTTGGTGGGTTTTATACATAAAATTTTGAGGATGAAATTTTCTGAAGGAGGGAATAATGTAGAACCTCAAACACTTCATGGTATGTTTCTCTTCAATACATTTTAGTTATAGCCTATATTTCAGGAATCACTAAGCCAATATGGAACAAAACATTGTTACATATAGAATATATACATAACCTAGACATTAAACTTAAAATTTCCAACTCTGTGATTTGAATTTTAAAAATCTGACATACACGATTGTGTTCAAGATGATATTTAGAGTTTGATAGAATTAACTTAATTTTTGGTAAATAGTAACCTACCCTTATGAATAGTAACCTTCCATTATGAATGGTAACTTACCCTTATGAATAGTAATATTAATTTTATGAATGGTATCCATACCCTTGAGTGTATAAGTGAATTTAGGCACCTTAAAATGATGATGAATATTTTAAGTGTTTATATTTTTCGATTAAATAATGATTTTAATTAAATATCTAATTAATCATATTTAGGAAATTATTTTTGAAAAACGGACTTTATTTTTTGATTCGACATTTTGAAAAATGATTAGGGTGAATTTTTGGTATTTTTCTAAAATACTTGAATTTTTTCTGAATAGTAAAATCTGATAATTCACAATAAATGCAAAATAATGAATTGATTGATTACTTGATGATGATCTACTGATGTAAGACCAATTGATTCTAATTCACATGATAAAATTACTATTATTTGTCATGGAAGACTCACTATTCCTTGTCTTATGGAGAAATAATAAATTAATGAATTGTATATTAAGAAAACTCCTCTCTCCCCCACTATAACCCCCCTTCACTCCCTCTTCTCTTCAATCCTCTCAAGCCTTGTGAATTTACAATATTCTGCCCAAATCTCCCCCACCAGATTAAAAATCTTCTATCCTCTTGAAAATACCAAAACCTCTACCCTTAAGAGGTTCTCAAAGGATGAAGTCTCAAGAAGTAAACTCCTATTTCCAATTCCTTCATTTATTTTAAGTTCTTTTCTTATTGTTTCATTCCTCACCTCCCTTCACCCAAATTGTATGATAACTCCAGTAACATACATGTACTAGAGTTTTATTTATACTAATGGGATATTTCATTATCTTCTCTCCTTTCCCAACCCATAATTTGGAATAAATGGAAGCATCGTTTGAGATGTCCTAATTTAGCACATTCAAGGACAACAATTTATCAATTTCTATTATAATATTTAATTATGGTCATGAAATTATTTGTGTTTTGGTTGAACCAGATTATTATATATGTAATATATCCTATTTTTAGTTCTGTAATCCTTTTGTACAAATGGTATTAAGTTATAAAGTAAAACATGTTCATTGTAATCAAACCCACCATTTAACCAAAACGGTTGTCACTAAGGTTATATATATGTAATAATTCAACCCCACTATAAGTAAAAAAATTAAATTTAAACCATGTAATCTCTTGGAAGTTCACTAATGTCATATAACTTCATTTTTGGAAAACCACTTCCATCTTTCATATTTATCCAAACTTGAATATAAGTGAACTGATCTTTTAAAAACTAGTCATCAAACGAGCCCGGAAAATGAAATTGGACATTATACCTAATCAAAAAGCCTTTGAATGAACTAAAAAGGGTTATAATAAATCATTTCCATATATTAGTGTTTCTGGACTTATGAATTAGTAAGCCTAATTTTTTTATTCAGGTATTTAATAACAATTCAAGAACACCTTCAAGCATAAGGTGAGGGATCATCTCTCTCATTTTTTTTGTTCAAGAATATACCCTATGTTGTGCTCTTTTATTTATAATTCCTAATGATGGGGTATATTTTCAACCTCCTCCATACATCCCTTGTGACATATAAATAATGGAATACCCCTTTAACTCTCATTAAGCCATCACAATAACACTCGTTACTATGCCAAAATGATTGTAAGGGGTTTCTCATCTCACTTTCATTTCTGTGATATTTTCATTGTTTTCCACTTATATCTTGTATATGGTATATGTGTAATTCCATTTGATATATAATAACATTATAATATTTATATTAATTTTATTCAATGATTCATTTGATGGTTATTAAGTTCTGGTCATATGATTCGACTGATTTCATTGTTGTAAGAGACTTTGTCTTAATTACTATTTTGTTGTGACTAACTTTGTATCGTGCACCTAATAATCCTTATGTGGTGTACCTAATTCCCATTTGAGATCACATTAAATTTTAAATTATATTTATATTTAATATCCATAATCCCATATCATGGATATGTTTGTTGTCTAAACCGTATACCATTTTACAAACGGTGTTTATTTGGAAAGTTATTTTAATTATGGAAATATTGATGAATCCATATACTATACTCTATACAGATATTGAAAAGGCATATTTCTCTTGTATCTAATTAATTTATAAATAATTATTTGTATATTCAGTGGTTGGTGGGGCCCTCTATAGCCCCTCGATGCATCGGTAGGTCTCATGAGACAAATCAGTTTGGCGACAAACCCTTCGAGTTTGTTTCCAAAAATAAGATGGGTTTCTACCCAAATAACTAAGTCGTTTTAATGGTATTATGGTTTCATGTGCCAGATACATGATTCCCAGTTAATAATAATTCTCTTTATTCATTATCAATTTTTATTATCCATGAGGTTTTCACTATGACAAAATCTCTGGATGCGGTTTCATTCTCATTTTATTAATGGCGCAAGTTTTTAATTTATTCACCATGCCATATTGATTATATCAGATTTATTATGATTAACTTATTATTGTATTCATGGTTCCACTATTTGTAACCATTACTGAGCATTTTATCTCACCCCATTCATTGTTTTCCATCAACAGGTGATAAAGAGGAGATCGTTTATTGAGTTCATGTGGTTGCGGTTTTTTATTTTTGTTATGTATTGTATTTTGTAACCATTTCCAATGTAATTTGAGTTATATCTATGTATCTAGTTTCTTCAAGACTAAAAAACTGATCGTTCCTTCATGATTTTAATTCCTTCTAACCAAGCTAATATCTCAAGTAATGCACCAGCTCGTGCCTAGAGGGGTTGGGGTGTTACATTTTAAACCTGACTACATGGTATAGTTGTGTGGTCTTTGAGACTGTACAACTTCTCATCTATTTTTAACTACCATAAAATCCAGAATGAAAGAAAAAAAAATTATTTGGAAAAATATAGGTGACTATTCGTTTCCCAATTCCACTAGATATGGGATTCATGTTCTAGTTATATCGTCTATATTACTAAGCAAATGAACACTCAACCTTGGTAAAATATCTCCCAACATCCCTTTATAATATGGATTCCCATGAAACTTTAACCCCAAGGTAAACACCCCATCGTCAATGGTTTTTAATATCTTTTAACTCTATAATTCAAAAATTTAAAAACCATGATACTAACCTAAGCATAAAAGGTACACCCAAAATTAACTAAAAAATATAAAAAAACAAACTTCGAGGCCATGGTATTATAATGCTCCCCACTATTAGAATTATCTTCCCTGATAAGTCAATGGGATTTGTTCTCAATGAACAACTCTATAATTGTTGTCAAATATAGTCTTATCTCTCCCAATTATCCTATTTAATTATTCAGTGCTTCCATAATTATATCACTAATGGAATACCTTTTCCTCTCAAGGTATTCTCTTGTCTATAAAAAATCTATGATGAACTTTCAAATAAGGTTACATCCCATTCCAAATCCATCCCATCATAGAGAATAAAATGAAATAGATCTATTTGGTACTTTATTAGTTGAGAAACATAAAAAATCATAAATTGTAACATATTTTAGTGGTAAATCCAAACTATAATATATATATCCAATTCACCCAATATTTAATAGACTAATATACTGGGTTCAACCTCCCCTTTCATACCAATTAATCATTGTACCAACCATGTTGACACTGATAAAAACACTAAATCTATAAATGAAAACTATGGTGTCTATAATTTATGGTTATAATATTATGTATATTAAGTCTAATATGTCACAAAACTCTTATATATTGGATGAACTTTAACATTCATCTCTTGCACCAAACAAGATCACAAGAGAGGCCTTTATTCAAATTATATCTAATACAATGGTGATTGGAATGTTTTCCTATAAAAATATTTAAAAGGATTGATACAAATAGATATTTGATAGTGGTTGTTGGGGAAAAACTTTATTTAGGAAACATGATATTCCTAGTTATCTTAAAATCCAACATAATATTTCAAAGCATATCCTCAAAAATATTTATGGTATATTTTTATTATTGTCTGTATATATATGATATGATATTCTCATATTCTAAAAAATACCCATCACCTTTCTCCATCTCTTATCTAATCTTGATGGAAATCACATATCTCTATTTCATACAATATAAAAAGTAATACCATTAGGACAAAATAACTTCCTCACATACAACTTACCTAGTTTCTCAACCGTGAACATCTCTTGAAAATAGAATAGGAAATCCAAATTTATGATTTGACCCATAATCACCCAAATAAAATAACGATTATATGGAAATAAAGGTAAGATAACCATAAAATATATTGTGAAATTATCCCATTTCCAAGTTGGCACAAGAAAAGGTTATAAAATCCATGAAATTCATTGATACTCTACATTCACTTGTTGACAATTCAAGAACTAGGGGATATAATCACCTATCATTCTCTTCATTCCTACCCACCAAACTATCATATGATGTGATGATATATATCCATCACTCGCAGATGAACTAACCTAATAGAGTTATGAAACAAATTCATAACATATTCCTTTAATCTTTAGGGAAACACTATTGTATCTCAAAAAATAGAGATCATGGTCAACTATTATAGACCACCCATTAATGGTCTCCCCACCATTTAAGGTGTCACTATTCTTCTTATATTTTGAATCATACACTTATCAATTATTTACTTAGTATATAAGAACATAAGTGACATGAATATGATACAACACCATACCCCATTATCATTGGATTTCAGATTTAAATTTATTATCAAGCCTATCAACTAGCACTGAATTTTTGACCTAGGTTAACAAAATTTACCCTTTTAAAGTGGGGGAAAATTTTTACTATTTTTACTATTTATTATGACCATAAATTAATTTAACCTTATTAAATATTGTTAATTATTTTGTATATAAATTTGGAATACATTTTACAAAATCCAATCTCTATAAGTGGTAGAAATTCATTTTATAATAATCTCGCAAAGCGTGACAAAAATGGTTTTATAAAGAATTCATTTTTAAGTGTAAAAGTATTTTTATACCAAGATGAAGTATAATGTTGATCCCAATGGTATAAATTAAATTATAATTAATATAAATAAACTAATTTAATTTTAAAACAATTCCAAATCAATATGATGTTCTGAAATTAAAAGAATATAAAATATAGTTTTCTTTAAAAATAAGTATTTTCACTATTTACCCAAAAAATTAACTTTTCTATAAAATTCATAAAAAATCACCCTAAGCTAATTTTGATATGCTAATTTTAAAAATTATGTCTCTTTTATAAAATTAAATTCATAAAATTGGTATAAATTATTTATAACATATGTGTACAAATTTCAATAAAAACCATTTTTTAAGAAAACATATTGTTAAAGCATAAAATGGATTTACTCAAAATTGAGTACTTATTTCCTAAGAGTAAATAAAATAATTTAAATTAAATAATATAGTTATACATATTTTTTAATAATGTGGTTAGTATTATACATACCCTCCAATCCATCATCTAGGTGATAATTGTCACATTAAATAATGATATTTTAATAGTATATCATGTTTCACATTAAGCTAGGTTTTTTGTGTTAAAAAAGCTATCAATCATGGTATTATAAATTTTTGGAATTTTATATTCTACCCCATTAAATAAATTACTCCTGAAAAAAAAATTCCTGGTTATAAAAGGCTCAATATTTGAAAATTCCTTTGTTTCAAAGCCAGAATGTGCTGAGGGATAACAAACCTTCTTTTAAAAAGAGGAATTCAGAAGGACAAAGGTTACCTAAAAAGACACATAATTAGGTTCCTAGATAAGGTGAACATAAGTGGGAAGTTAAAATATATACATGAAGGATAAAACTAATGTACAAGTACTAATAGAAAGTAATAGAAAATTTTTTCATGAGAAGTTAATGACCACAAAACCATAAATCACTAAGGGGTGAAAAGGCCACCAATTCATTAGAAATGATGGTAAAAGGATAAAACTTTTATTTAAAAATAATTTTAATAATCCAAGGGAATAATTTACTTTCAAGATAGAGAATAAAATAAAATTTACATTATTTCTTTCCATTTCATAATAAATATTTTATCCTTTGGTTATGCTTTGATGAATTTCTACTTTGTCTCTTAATCCAAGAAATGAATATCCAAGTTGAATTTTTCATGCCTGAAACACTAAAATTAAATTTTATTGAATCATAATATCCATAAAATAATGTAAATTCATTCCTTATTTCAAAAAATATTTAACAAAATGAAAAGTTATTAGCACAAGTTATCAAATATGGATAAATATATTAATCTCGAATACCTCAACAATAACTCCCAAAGTTCAACATAATCAATTATGTAAATAGTTTACCATATTAATATTCAAGAAATGTCTCACCAATTTCAAAATCCAAATATTAAATTTATTTGATTACATATTATTACAAGATCAACTTAACATATATATCCAAACATCATGTATATATATTGTTCATATATTCTAAAAAATATACCAATATTTTACATAAATAACATATATACTTCCAAAAGTGGACAAAATATTTATTCTTAAAAACAAATCACGTCCTTGAAAATATTATCATATATTTTTTTTTCTAAAAATATAGCGAACTTATTCCAAAATAACATAGATCGCTTAATATCTAAATGAAATTTCAATATCATGTATATCATTATGAGAAAACATATTTCCATAAAATTCAATACACCTTGTATCTCAATTAACCATATTAACTTCAAATATCATGTTAAAACTAAAGGTTATCAATACTTTTATACTTGTTTCTATGATATATAAAATCATTATTCCTAAAATAACCTCTTCACTAAAACATATAGTAAACCAAACAGTTATATTCCTTAAAATATCTAAAAATACACTTAAACATCCTAAACTCCCATCAAATAAAACCTCAAATGGGGTATATGTGCCTTTAAACTTGTGATAAACCTTATAATTATCAAGACAAGGAACTTTAGGTTTATCTCATATCACAATGGTATATCATAGGTTTACATAGGTTCTATTCTCTCATTCATCACAATGGTTCTTATAGAAAATGTGAATTAACCCAAGAATATCCCTAGAACTATCAAACTAGGTGTGTAGTAAGGGATCACTCACCATGAAATAGAATGATGGTCGAGATATACTCAACCAACTCTTCTAGGAGTTATTACCCCTAGATGAATCTATGAAAAAACAATGTACACTTGTAGAATCCATACAAGGATGTATTTCTAGAAAAACCAAAAAATCTCTACCTTACCAAATTTTTAGTTTGTAGTCATATACCTAGACTTATCCTTAAATTAAGTTATAGGGTTATGTTCCCTAATCTATGATTTCAAATGTCTGGATATATGGGTTTCTATTAAACTTTCTCTGATACAAACTATAAATACCAAAACCCTAGAAGACTAGAGTCAATGGTTACTTTATTAAATTAGAACTAGATACAAGAAATCACATCCTGAAGGATAGAATAGTTTAGTTTTATTGGTAAAATAGTTAAAAATATTATTCCTATTTTACATTAGTTACAAAATATAAAAACATAGTGAAAGTAAACAAATTTCAAACCAGAACTCATTTAAAGTTTCTTTATTCGTATCCATGGGAAATGAAACAAAATAAGGGTTAGCTTAGATGCTCAATAAGGGTTATGTAAATCAAAATCTAACATGAGTAAATAAGTAATAATCAATATGGTATGGTAAATAACTGAAAAACCATGCCATTAAATCAATAACTTGTGCATAATGAATAATATCGTATGAATAATTGATTTTAAAACAATTCCATATAAATATTTACATAAGATTAAATATTATCCTTGGATATAATAAATATTAAAATTATCACATGGACATAAATAACTAATTTCATAATGAAGGAATGGATAATTTCGAATAACTTAAACTTACCATTAAGGCCTCATGCCAATAAATATTACCTGAATAAATAAGGAATTATCCAAATACCTAAAATTGTTTGTCGCATGAGACCTATTGATACATCAAGGGGATATTTATAATTATGACCTATCCATATATTAATAAGTCTAATTAATTAATCATATGAATAAAAAACATAACTATTTCACATTAATTAATAATAAAAAACTCTCTATAGAGGAAGAACTATCATATGTAATTTCAATACTTTCCCTAGTCTAACTGATCATAAATGATCCATATTCAGAATAAGTTTGGTATCATTACAACATACACCCTATGGTTTATAAGTAAAATAAATGTTTTTTGTTGTTGATGAATAGAAATACCCTAAAAAGGATAAGCTTAAACATTCTGGAGGAAGATACCCTTTTCACTTTGAAAATAATTTTTATTAATATAGAATATTAGGTTAAAATATTTTCATTTAAAATAACCATGGAAACTTTTAAAATAATCTTCAATTAATTGAGTGTTTCTGATAATGGAAAAAAAATTCTTCCCAAGTATGTTAAAATAAATATTCATTTCATGTTTTCTATAAAAATTCAAAAGTACCTCATTTAGAAAATGATAAGAAGATTCCTTTGAAATATTTTTATAGAAATTAAAACATGGGTATGAATTTATTTAATCTATAATTATATAATAGTTAAAACATTTAGGAAATCATTTTAATGAAAATATATACACTAATGAAGAATATTCCATACTGAATAGAAAAAAGAAGTCATTTTTCCTCAAAAACATTATTTAGGTTTATTGAGTACTTATTGTGAGGAAAATGAAAGGAAAACAAATAATTATCAGAAATAACCAGAGGAGATTAAAAATTAATTGGGTTTAAAAAATAAGGATCAAATAATTTCTTCAATGTAAACTCAAAAATAAACAATCCTGATTAAAAAGGTATTGATACCTAAACCCCTTATAACTCTAGTAACTTTTGAATCATAAACCCTGAGAATGAATAACAAAAAATGAAACATTAAATGTCATTAACATAAGAATATTAATGATACTAAATGTCAAAGGGGAAGTATATAAACCTTATAAAAGTAAATAGGCACATAATACTAAATTTTTCACAGTGGAGTCGAACTTGAGATGAAATACCTTAAAAAGATTGTATCATTGAAGTGAGAATTAATCAAATAAGTAATTATGTATAAGAAATGTAAATCCAAAAAAAATTGTAAATGAAACATAATAAAATAATAGGTCATTTCACACATAATCATGATATAACATATTTAATTAAGTAGAATTATAACCCAATAAATTGAAATTGATTTAAGAAACCCCCTTACCTAAAGTTTCACTTGCCTTGTAATTGATTTTTACATCCTGTATAATAAATTTATATTTATTATAATTAAATATAATAACCCTATAAATATATGTAATATCATATATAATCCATTTATAACATATTATCACCCATTTTTTAATAATATATTTTTACTATCATTGTTTTAGGTGTAAATTGTTTCGTTTTTCATGAGAATTTCAGTTCTATAGTTCCAGTCCATGTACATTGATTATATTTAAATAATATATATAATGTTAATAATAATAAAAATATCATATATAATCATTTTACAAATATATATTCATCCCTAAAATTTAGATATAAAAATGGATTATGCCATTCATGCATATGGTTGGTTGTATGTACGTATAAACATTTTTTCACTTTTCTGAGGATGGAATGAAAGAAAATTAAAAAATAATTAACATTTATAGAATAATTCTTAAATAATAAATATCACATATATATTCATTTAATGTATTATTATTATCATCCATGTAAAATAGAAATGAAAAATGGATCATATCGCTTTGTGGTGGTTGTAGTCCATACGTACACATGAGTGATGTTATCATTTTCCAATGGATTGGGAGGTAAAAAGGTAGATATGATATTATAATTTCATAAGAACAATTATATTATAAATATCATATATTTTTATTAGTTACATATTTATAACCATTCAAAAAATGTGGTGATGAAGAATGAATTACACTACTATATGGAGACGGTAAGTCGTACGTATGGACGAGTGATGTTTTTAATTTTAATATGATAGAAAAGAGATAAAAAATGGTTGTACCATAATCATAATAAAATACCATAATATTTATTATAATTTATTTAATATTTTATTATGGATAAAAAATATTTAGAGGAAGTATAAGAAGAAATAAATTAGAAATAGTGGATAAAGGCGATTATCTCTTCTTTTACTGAGCTCCTTTAGATATCCTCTTAATGGATCTAGGGTTGGTCTTTTAGGAAGAACATAACCTAAAAAACATGACTAAGGATGTTTAGAATAGTTTTATAGGGTTTGGTCGATTTAATTGGATCTATGTATTGTATATAAGGGAGAGGAGCTGGTCCATTTTTATAGTGAATGAAAGGACACACATGGGATTAATAAAAAAATTAAATATAATAAACTCATTTTCATGTGGATGTGGAACCATGTAGCAATAATTTATAATTTAATATAGGATATGGTTTAAATACCTTCAAAAAAATTTGGGTAGGTTTAAGTTTAATTTTAAACCTTTTCTTTAGGTTTAACCCATTCAATAAGCAATTTTAACCTCAACTATAATGACAACTTTTTCAATCTTTAAGGGTTATAATTTTACTTATAAGGTAATAATTAGATCATAAATGGAAAAGGTTTGAAATTATATACCATATACTATCCTCAATTTCCTCTTTCAATATATTTATGAATTCTAAATGATTTAGAAAAATATTATTTTTATAAAATATTGTTACTGTCATTCTGACACTATTCATTTAATTTTACATCAAATTCATCAAGATAATGATGGAGTTGTAATATAATGATTTTACATATCAATAATTTTCTAAATTTATCTATAAAATTTTTGGAACAAAAAAATCACTATAATTTTATTACTTCTAATATTTTAAAAATAATTTATTTTACTTTTTTATTAATTGAAAAAATAACGTATCAGCATCGTGTAAGCATTTAAGATCATCATTAAATAACATAAAATTAAAAATAAATTACCATGATAAAAATAATCAATCCATATTTGAAATAAATATTTAAAACAAAACATAACCTCTTTTTATCCTTACGACAAAAATATTGGATATATTAAAGTCTATAGATTGACATTTTGTATTTTCCTTTACTTAAAATATTATATAGGTCATTTCCATGGAAAAGTGTCCCATAAAAATTAAATATTTATAAAAAGGTAATATGGATAGAAATAAATTCATACAATAATAATTAATATGAAAAATGGTGGCCTTATCACTTAGTTTTAACCTAGGTTAACCAAATTTACCTTTTTACTATGGTGACAAATATTTACTGTTTTTACTATTCAATATAAACAAAGATTAAGTTGATATTCTTAAATAATATTATTCTATGTTGATTAAAAATATGTAATATACTTTACCAAATTCAATATCCAAAAGTTTCATAAATACATTTTATAATAATCTCGCAAAGAGTGATAACAAATGGTTTTATGAAAGATAAATTTTTATGTGTAAATGTATGATTATACCAAGATCAAGTATAATGTTGATAAAAAAGGAATAAATAAAATTATATTTAATAATAATAAACTAAATTAATTTTAAAACCTATCCAAATAAATATTAATCTTTGAAAATACATGAAAAAATAAAATAGTTTTCTTTGAAAATTAGTATTTTCACTATTCACCCAAAAAATAACATTTTCAGAAAATTCTCAAATATTTTACCTCAGATAATTTTGATATGATGATATCAATAATGATATAATTTTTATAAAATTAAATTTATAAAATTGGTATAAATTAATTATAATATCCATACACAATATGAAATAAAACACATTTTTGAAGAAAACATGTTATTGAATCATAAAATGGATTTACTCACCATTGAGTACTTATTTCCTATGAGTTAATAAATAAGTATAATAAAAATAAAATATTTATGCATAATTTTAATATTTTTTATTATAATACATACCCAAAAATATGATTTATAGATGATAATTGTCGTATTAAATAATAATGTTTTAATAGTATATCATGGTTCTCTTAAAGCTCAGTGTTGTACATTAAAAAAACAATCGAGAATAGTAATATAAATTATTTGGTTGTTATAGTCTTGTGTTGAATACTCATAGAGTTAGTATCATTAATAAGATTGGATACTGTGTTATCTTCTCTCTAAAGAAATTATTTCCCATTGTGGCTGAATAGATAGAGGAAATCCTTGGTTAGGTTGATGGGGAGAATCTTGTTCTTGCTATTATACAAGAGGAATTATAAGACTAAATGGATGATAGCCCTATAACTATAAGAAGAATAGTAATAAGTGTTTCATCTAAAGAAATTCCTTTTACTATTGTAGTTCAAGTTAGAATCAGGGAGAAACCTGTTATTGATGTAAGAGTTTCTAAATAAGTTTAGGTTGGATAAGAAATTGAAGTTGTTTTTGCTTAATATAAGTATCAAGAACCTCCTAAAATTTATATTTTTATTTCAAAACACTTTCATGAAAAGGGTGTTAAACCACCAAGTTTAACAAGGCGCATCAAATACTATAGAAGACAAAAAAGATATTAAAATCCAACTTAGACCTATTAGATGTATTCTCAATATATAATTTCTAGGAAAGGTCAATTACCTTTTTATTCATTTTATCTTTGATGATGTCTTAGAATTTATAGGATAAATTTTTCCAAGCTTGCATGAACTCATCCCCTATTATCTTCTTGTTTTTGAAGCCTCTGATCGTAATTAGTTGTTTCTTTTTTATCCACTCTCCATGTTAATGAAGATAAGCTATAAAGGGACCCGGATAAAGTGTCCATTGGGTTTTTCTCTCATAAGGATGATGTTTTTTGACGTTGTTGAGTCAAGGAATATTTAGTTTCATTTGGATTTTTAATCTTATATTTACTATCTTGATTTAGAGGAAGTGCACAATAATATGATATTACCAATTAATTAATCTCCTCATGTTTTCAAATAGGATATCTTAATATCTATGAGTATATTTGTTAAAAAGAAAAATAAGTTATTGAAGAACCTTCATTGGTTTTGAAATCTAGGAAAATAGGACCTCCATAGGAACATATTCCTATTATTTTTTATAGAAGGATTACAGTTCCTACTATGGAAGAACCTAAAATATCTTAATGATATGAATATATGGAAACATTTTCTAGTATGGTTATTTGTGAGTTTAATATTATGATGTCCAATATTGATAGGATAAAAAGATAAGTGGAAGATCTGACAGAAAATTCTATTACAATGTCATATTTTATGACATTAAATAAATATTGCAACATCAATCATAGAGGATGAAAATTATTCCAACTATTCAATCATATATTTAATTCAGTTCTGTAAGAAACCAAGTCTATAAAAATATACATTGAATATTTTAATAAGGTTATAATATTTTAATTTGAGTTTATAAAGAATATTCCATCTACTTATTCCTCATCATCAGTTGAAAATGAATCCAATCCTACTTATGATCATTTGAAGAACTTATCCTTAGATTTGATGCTATTAGATTAGAGATTTCAAGAATCAAAATGTGATATGGTATCTTTGTAAACCATTTAAGATCTATGAAAATATAACACTTGTTAAATATATCTTGACATATCTAATTATAAAATAGGTAGATATGGCCTTTATAAGAAAAAAACGAATTATTTGGTTTTGTTGAAGATTTTTTTCCTCTCTAACGGAAAATTTTAACAAAACCAGTGATATAAATGGGTTTTTTTTCATGTTAATTAATAAATTATCATCTAATATAAATAAACCCCTATCATATGTGAAATTATACATATAGGAAAACATTAAGGAAGTTAAATAATTTTATTATTCTAACTCTGAATCTTTCAAGTCTGATAGGGAAGTTCTACTAGGTGAAATGTCTAATAGGCATATAGATATTGAGATAATTTCTAACATGGGAAATGAAATTTTCTCTTTATTAATAATTTAAGATAGTGGCCTTTATGTGCTTAAAAATTTAGATGAGATATTTCTGTTCATCTGTATGGTAATTAAAGTTTTAAACAATGACTAGAATGAAAAAAATATAGTCTCGAAGGATGATCTCTATAATTTAAAAAAGAATGCATTGGGGATGAGATAAATAATGGATTTTTTTCATTACTGGATTTCTTTTAGGATTATCTTTTCTCATGACTAAAAATGTGTGGAAATTCCATATTCCATATTAATGTAAGGATAACTATAGAAGATAATCATCCTATTTTTTGTGGATATTAGTGAGAGGATATATAATTTATTTTCTCTTCCTCTACCATTACATGGGATAATATTGTAGCGGAAGTGCCAATTTAGAAAGAAGCATCTACTTCTACTCAATAGATTCCATTTACCAAGTTAACCTTTCATTTATATATAAAGTATAATTTTAATGATTAAAGATAAAAAAATATGCATGATGATATTATAGTTATGTTTATGAAACCCACCAGTGATACGACTGGTGTTGGTTCAAATGATACTAAACATTACTTATCTATCCTGAACCTTAAGAACCTTCATCCTGGCCCTGCCTCTCCAAATCCTAACCCTAAGAAATAATACTTATATATTTTTCTCTTGGTCTATGTTTTGGATATATTATAATGTTATACTATAATTATTTTCTTTACATTAATTAAATTTAGTGCTTTGTTGTTTATTTCTCCTCACATTACTTTTATTACTTAAATATCATTTTTTCCATACTTCTCTAAATAAATGAAAATGTCTGTTCAATTTAGCAATTTTTATTCTTCTGATTCATAATTCCCTATGCTATGTTAAATGTCTTTTATCTCATTTTTATTGTTCTTCTTTTGGGTATTAAAAACTGGGAGAATATATTCAACCAAAAAATATTTTTTACATGTTGTTATGAAAAAGAAAATATTATAGGATTATATCTATTCTATGATCAAAATTTCTAAAAAAAATTGTTCCCATTATAACGAGTTTTGTGGTCATCAAAAATGGGGATATTTTTTGAAATACTAATGTTGTTCTAATATATATCAATATTTCATATGTTTTTATGACCATAGAATCACTATTTGTGTTTCTATAAAACTTATCTTAAGTGCTTTCATTAAATTATTATTTTTCCTAAGAAATAATCCATTTTGTATTATTTTGGTCAAATATTTTTTTATGGTCAAAGAAATTTTATAAGGAAAATTTTATATGAGCTAATAAATTATCACACAAGATTTTAATTTATCATATGAGTAGCTAATTTTCATATGCTACCAGGAAATTGTTTTCATCCAAGGAAATCATCTTATGAACAGAAAGAAAACTTCACACTAGATTTCATATTCTAGAAAAATTAAATTATCCTAAAAAAAACCTACATATGATAATTATTATATGTGGTATAATAATTTTATATAAGACATTAATTTTGGATAAATAATTTATCTTTTGAAGTTCAAATTATCATATGAAGAATTGTTTCGTACTATGTGCATATAACGTAATATTATTGACATATAAAAAAAGAAAATATCATATGAAGGGTATAATTATTGTATGCATATAAAAATCATACGAGGGTAGAAATCATATTTAGAATATTTTTTCCCATTCATTTATCATACGGTGATAGGATTATCTTACAAATAGTTGAAATATTAGATGTAGCATATTTTCTAATGAATAAGAGAATTTCATTCAAATTGAAAATACTCATTAGAGTTACAACATATGTATTTCACTGAGACTAAAAAGTTTTGAAGTCATAAATGAATTATTAATATGATAATAAACTTTAAATCTATAGATTTTAAAAGTACTTATTTTTAAGAGATTTATTCCTTCTTTTTAGGAATTTATTACCACTTTAGAAACTCAGAGAAGTCAATGATTACTTTAATTTTTCTGAAAAATTATTGTGGCTGGATAAGGAAATAATAATTAAATAATATGATTATTTCCATGAATTTGAAAACTTCTAATTAATAACCTAGTTATAGTAGGAAATGATATTTTTGATTTCTATTTTTGAAAACAAAGGTCACATGAAAGAACTAATCTGGTATTTCTGGATTATTCTATTTACTCATGACTGTTGAATTATATATAAATATTCGAATTCAAAATCAATTAAATAAATAAAAAATACTCTAAATATAGATTGTTTTCTAAATAATACAAATTATTCTCTTCTTTCCTATACATACAAAATTTTAATTGTTTTATGCGAAAAAATGTATACTACTATTCTTTGAAGAACATATTAACTATAGTCGTGAGATCTTCCGAGGATATTTATTAAAGATTTACTAGATTTATAAAAAACCTCTCCTCTCTTGTAAAATTAAATCTTGAAACTATGAGCCGAATCCACATCCCTATTCTACATATTTATCTTCTGTAAAGTGAACACTCCTTATTATAACGTATGAAGGTTGTAGATTGGTCTTGTAAAAAAGTTAGAGCCGTGTAAAATATCTTGGAATCTTTTTTGTAACATGTTTTGGTTGTCTTAACTCAAATTTTGAGGTCCCTAAGAAAAAGACTAATATAATTAAATTAACCCATATTTCATAGAGAGAGTTGGGGGAGTATAATAGTGGAATCTTGTTCCCCAAAACTCTATAAATATTCAGCGCTCTATTTTTTTTCAACTTTCAATCTGATAAAATAGTTAATAATTGTTGAAGAGATGATTTTAGTTTGGGTTAAAATTTCAAGAACTCAATTTACCCACCCACCAATTGAGTTATTATGTATCTTCCTCTAGGTCAACATTATCGATGTGATATGCTGATACATTTGGTTCATTATTGAGAAGAAAATAATAATAGTAGTAGTCAAGTCAAATTTGATTACCAGAGAGTGAGTTATTCTAAATGAAATTATATGGGTCATTATGTTGATGTGTGTTTATATAAAATCATGAATGATTAGAACCATCAAGACCATACACATAAGGGTATAGAAAATTCATACTTAACTACTTTTAGAAATACAGGACCATCAAATAAAGTGGTGATGGGTACATTACTTATTTACTCACATTATTCCAAAGTCTTTTTTGACATGGGTTATACACATTATTTTATTTCTAGTAAATTTTTTTGTAAATTTGAAATATTAACAAAATAAATGTAGAAAGAATTTTTTCTAAAAAGATGGTGGAAATATTAAATAAATATAGATTTAATGGAATATTACTATTATTATATATGGAATGGTTTTTCCTGGAAATATTTTTATCTTTCCCATTGTTTATTTTTATATTATTATAGGTATGGATTAACTTTAATTTTATCATTCTAAGATAGATTATGGAGGTAAAGAAGTTATATTAAATTTTTAGATTGATTTTTTATTTTTATATAAGAGTGAATTCATACTTATGATGACATATCAATAAGATCAGAAACTAATTAAATATGGTATTGAAATTCAACTTACTCATATTATTAAAAAGATAAATGTTTTTTAGATTAGGGATGTTTCAATAGTAAATGAATATATGGATGCATTTCTTGATGATTTTCCTAGTTTTTTCCCTCATCATGATGTCGAATTCAATGTTGAATTAGTTCCAAAAGCTAAGAAAATTTCAAAAACCCCTTATTAAGTATCTCTATTAAAGTTATTGGAATTGAAAATGTAGTTACAAGAGTTACTTGAAATGGGGTTTATTCATCCCAGCATTTGTACTTTGGGTGATCCTATTTTTTTGTTTAAAATAAGGATGGTTCTATGAGGATTTACATTGATTATAGAGAACTCAAAAACATCACTATTAATAATAGGTATTTTTGCCTCATATAGATGACTTGTTTGATCAGCTTCATGGAGGGAAATATTTTTCAAAGATTATTCTCAGGTCTGAATACCATCCACTGAAATTGAAGGAGAAATATATTCTGAAGATAGTGTTTCATACTAGGTATAAAAATAATGATTTTGTGATTGTGCCTTTCAGGATGACTAACACACCCATTGTATTCATGGATCTTATGAGTAGAGTTATCTATGAGAATTTTGATAAATTTTTTGTTATTTTTATTAATGAAATTATGATTTATTCTAAAATTTATATGGAATATAAGAAACACATAAGAAATGTTTTCTAGGGTTTAAAAGATAATAAGTTGTATATAAAATTTAGAAAATGTGGATTTTGGATAGAAATTAATTCATTCCTTTGGAATATATTTTTTAAAGATGTAATACCTATTTATCCTCTTAGAAATAAGTTGGTGGAATAGTGTACAAGAACTATAAATTTCATTATGATATGAAGTTTTCTTGGAATAGTGGGTTACTACCAATGGTTTGTTGAAAACTTTTATTGGTTATCTATCCCACTAAATAAGTTAACTCAAAAAGGATTTAAATTCAACTTGAAAAAGGAATGTGATAAATTTTTTCATGAATTAAAAAGAATATTAGTTAATTATCTAGTGTCAGCCTAGATATATTGAAATGGTGAGTTTTATATTTATAGTGATTCTTATTTGAATATACTTGGTTGTGTCTTGATAGAAGATGATTGGAAAAGTTCATATGTTTCATGAAAATTGAAAATACATGAGAATAATTAGCCTAAGAATGATCTTGAACAAACTCTAATAGTTATTTCTTAGAAAATATAGAGGAATTTATTGTATGGGATAATATATGAAATATACACTGACCATAGATGTTTAATGTATATATTTACCCAAAAAGAGTTGATCATGATGATAAGAATATGGTTGAAACTAATAAAAGATCATGAGTGTATGAATAACAATAATCCAGGTAATGTAAACAAGGTAACTGATGCCTTGATCCTAAAATATAATGCCTCATTAGATATTCTATGTTTGGAACATGATCCTTTGGTTAATGATTTAATAAATATTGTCCTAGAAATTATGGATGTAAGAACTCCCACCCTATTGGTTTAGGTTTCAGTGAAGTCATCCTTATCATATGAAATTAATCATTCTTAGAAGGAATATCATGTTTTGAAAGAAAGAGTAATATTTGTTAATAAGGGTAAGTTTCATGAATTCAACATTGAAAAATAAAATGTTATATTATTTTGAAAGATTTGGTGTGTTCCAAGTGATCCCTGGTAAGAAGGAATTGTTAATTGAAGCTATCTATTTTATGTTAAGATATATATATATATAATTAGGAGTATTATTGGTGGGAATTAATGAATAAGGATATTATTATTTTTACTATTAAATGTTTATATTTTCAACTAGGTAAAGCTAAGAGACAACTACCAAATGGGATGCTTAAAACTTTTCCAATTCTTGAATGGAAATATGAGAATATATCTATTGATTTTGATGTGGGATTAAAAAATTCATATCAATGTAAAAATTTTATTTTTGGTACTATTGATCTATTAACTAATTATACACATTTTAATCATATTCATGATATTGTGTATTTGGATTGGATATCTAAACTCTACCTTAAAGAGATAATCAGATTACATGGAGTTCCCCTCTCTATAGTATCTAATCATCATCACAAATTTAAATCTAATTTTTATAAAGGAATAAAAAAATCATTAGTTATAGAATTATAATATATTATATATTTTCATCCTCAATCTAATCAATAGTTGAAAAAACAAATAAGACATTAGAGGATATGCTTCAGACTGTATCATTTGATTATTAGAAAATTCCATATAAACATCTCACTTATGTTAAATTTTATTATAATAACATTTTTCACTCCAGTATACAGATGACACCATTTTAGTCATTATACAGAAAGTAATTTCAAACTCTAGGATGTTGGGAAACAGTTGATGAAATAAATTTTATGGGACCAAAATTGATAAAAGAAATGGTTTAGAAGGTAAATATGATTTAGTTGCACATTAGGGAAGCTCACATTATGTAGGATATTTATTTATATAATAGGAATAAATATTTTTTTATTTATTTGATCATGTATTTCTTAAAATAACTTCTTGGAAATTAATTTCAGGATGAAAAGAATTTTAAGAGCATACAATATTGGCCCATAATAAATTTTAGAAAAAATGGGATAAGTTTCTTATCACCTAGACTTGCCTCTAAGTTTATCTCAGGTACATGATTTGATTCATGTTTCATTATTAAGGAAATATATACCTAATAAATCTCATGTTTTGATCCATGAGGAGGTATAATTGGAAGAAAATATTTATTTTGATGAAATGTTAGTTCATATTCAAGATCAAAAAGAGAAGGTGTTACCGAATAAAGTAACTTACTTGTTTAATGTTTTTTAATTACCGCGTGATTGAGGAAGAAACTTGGGAACCAAAAGAGTCTATGAAGGAAAATATCCCTATTTTTTTAAGTGGTGAATAAAATTGTCACACAATTTTTTTAAGGATGGATGAATGTGAAAACATAGATAAGGTTAATAATAATATAATTTCATATATTATTAATATTCATGTTTAGATTTTATGGATTCACATTCATAAAAATGATTTCATATTATTTTTCAAATCAAAAATGAAATAGTTTTATGTTAACAAAATATTTTTTCCATGTATTATATGGTTTTATTTTGATGTTAAATTCCAAAATTCTTAAAATTTAATTTGATAAATTGGACTAATTTTTTGACATCATATATATATATATATATATTAGGGATAATTATTTAGATTTTTATGAAAAGATTGATTTTTGGGTGAATAGTAAAAATATTTATTTTTATAAAAACTATCATTTATTTTCAAGTATTTAAAAATTTCCACAATATTTTGGGATTTTTTTAAAGTAATATTTGTCCCCATTGACTAAAATTAATCCAATAAATTCCATAATAATAGGAATTTCAATTTTTTGGTATAAATTCATTTTGAAGAAAAAAATATATTTTTATTTCCCTTGTGTTTTTCATTATTATATTAAAATTAATTTCTTAAACTTATAGAAATTAAAACATGAAAAATGGATTTCATATTTATAATCATGGGGTTCAATTTTATTAATTATTTAAATTTCATATTTCTTTATAATGAATATTTACAATAATAAAAAGTAGTTACCATGGTAAAAGGTTAAACAGGTTAATTGAGGAAAAACTAAGTGATAAGGTCAAAATCTTATCTTAATTATTTATAGATGAGATTATTTTTACCCTTATAAACTTATATTTGAAATTTTATTTATTCAGTGCCACTTTTTGATGAGTAAATCATTTAATGTTAATAAAAAATACAAGTGTGCCACTCCCTTCACTTATAAAAGGGCACCACCTCTCCTCTCTTCCTCACACTTATTGAGCCATTTCATTTGACCAATCCCTATCCAAATACATTATTTATATCCTAATATATATCCTAGAGTCCCAAGTTTCACTAAAATTCTAACCTATAAGGATTAACTTGTAACCCAGAGGAGGTCATCCAAATAAGAGAAGTTAAAGTACTTACCTGGCGAGTTAAACTAAAGGTTAGATATTTTTCTTTAAAGCCTTATTTTAAGAAATTTAATTTTTTTATTCTCTTTTTTTTTCAAATCCATGTTCATTAAAAAAATTAGGTATTTTATTAATACAATGAAATATATTTTCAAATTCATTTTAAACCATGTTTTAATTTACTTACAAATTTTTAAAAATAATACCTTTTAACATTTTCCAAATGGGTTATTTTTATATTTTTAAAAATATTTTATGGGATTATTTTTTTAATGTATATTGAATGAGTGAGATTTCTTGATTTCATTATCATTATTTTTTTAAGAATTTTAAGCTATAATATTTCATCTTTTTTCAAAAGAATAACCTATTTTATATTCTTCTTAGATTTTTTTTAATTTTTTTTAATGAAAATATATTATTATCCTTATTTTTACGAGAATCCAAAAAATGTTCCTATATATGTGTAAAAAAAATATTTTTTGAGATTTTATTATGTAAATGAAATTTTATATGTGATTTATTTATTTTATGATCCTTTGAAATTTTTCATGATGATAAGTGATATTGATATATCTCTACAATGTCTTATGTAATGATTTTGTTCTCTAGGAAATATATGTTGGAATTAACTAAGTATATTATTCCACTTATAGGAGTTCTTGTAAAAGTGATTATAATAGTGATATAAAGATGATTAACCAAGGTTCATAAATATATTTTATATTCTTGGAAATGATTTTTCATGTATTTATTTTTACTTCATAAGGTAATCTAATGATATTACGATTAAAAGAAATTTTATGAACATTTTAAGGGTGAAAAATATGTTTCTCAAGAAAATATTTTCTTGAGAGAACATTATTTACAATAAAGTCTCATGATTATGATTTTTTATTTAATAATTCTTATGAGATGTTTTTTGAAAAGATCTGGGAAGTGAATTTTATTTTTTGAGTTAGTAAATGATTATTTTTATCATAATATTGGTTATATAAAAGAAAAATTTTCTATGGGAATTCATGAATTTAAAAATGGACTAATGAGTTTATTTATTTTTATATCACTTACTAAGATTTTTTTTATCATACCATGTTTTCAAATGGTTTTCATAGAGTATAAGGATGATTAGGAAACTATAGCATGGTCTATTTTTCACTATGGGAATTAATATTAAAAGAACTAAATGAGTTCTGAAGGAAACAGAGTTTTAAATTTAGGAATCATATTTTTTAAAACAATATTGACTTTGAGTTGTAGTTTCTACTTTTTATTATAAGGGTTTGATATGTAAGATGTTTTCCAAATTATTTAATATTATACAACAAAATGATCATGGTAATGTGAGAAAAATAAAACCATTACATTAAACTCATAATTATTGGTTGATTAAGGTAAGGTTTGTTATACTATAGGATTCCACTAGCAATAGTCAGACATTAAAATGTTGTGAATGTAAGGAGATCTATATTTTTAGAGTTCCAAAACGTTCCATGTCATGATGTGGGATTCATGAATTCCCAAGGAAATATGAACTTACTAAAAATAACATCTTCTTCTCTTGGATATGAATCACCTCACTCGGATAACCTTCCATCATTGCTTACCTCATTGGCTACCATAGATACAATCAGAGTACACCATTGATACTACCAAAGGAGATCAAGTTCACCTCCACTACTTTATCTTGTAAGCTTAATACCACCATGGATCACCACTAGATCTTTAAGTGACTCTTTATAATGATGAATTTATTCCATGTATGATAATGTGAGATCGATTCGACCACTATAAATATCAGGTGATGAAAATGAAGTCATTGTAACCATGATGGATGATAATGGATGAAAATGACGAGTCCAATGGTGTGGTGTGCATGGTCATGGCTTATAGGGATCTGGAAACAATAGAACATTGACTGAAAATACCATTTTGGGTTTGGTATCAATTGTGTTCAAGCTTCCCACTTGATGAAGGATGATACGGACAATGAAACGAATAATATTTTTGGTTCCAAACCATAGTATGGTGAAAGTTTCATGTAGTGAAGGAGAGTATTAAATAGAGACTACTTCGATAGAGAGGTCAATTTCATAGCTTACAAATACAAAATTGTTATGGTTTAGGTTTGGCAATCATCCTGGTTTTTCATGCATTTAATAAGAGGAAGGGTTGTTTAATAAATAGGTAAGGCCATGGCCACGGTGACATTTTTCATGATTTTCCCTAGTATGAGGGTTTTGACATAGTGGGGAGGAAAAAATGATCAAGGAAATGCTTGAGGCTATGTGATGGCTATGGAATCGATTCAAAAATATTTTATCACCATTACAATTTTTGGAGTTTATCCTAAGAGGATAAGGTTTTAGCATATGTGACAATATACATCAAATTATAATGATTAAAATATAGATTGAATGAGAAGATAATTAAATATTAATGGAGATATTAAAAGGTTATACCAACCATTTTATATAACTTTTTTTATAAATATAGAGTTCATTATACTGTTTAAGGGGAAGATCTATCTTTTAGATGACTTGGAAGTATTTCTACCAAAGAGACCTTTTATTGCATGACACTATCTCCCTCTAAGGTTATGTTAATCTTTATTCCCACCCCATGAATAATATGAGGGAATAACTCCTCTCTAGTGTCAATTGATGTAATTATAAGTGGATTTTGGTAGTGGAATTTAGTTTATTATTTTATTTCATGCTTATGCCATGTTCTTCATGCTTTAATTCTATCTAATCTCTCCACTTATGTCATGATTGTTGATATTTGAATTTGGAGGTAATCTTAAATACACAAATAGTCACTCTAAACCATGCATGACCATTATATGGGTCATAATGATTATGCTTAAAATGGTATTGAATCATATAATTCAATAATGTCCTTATGTATTTGACCATATGAATGGAGAACTTTGTGAGTTTGAAAAATGATACCAAGACAAATAATCCTCCTAAGTTAAACTCTAGAAACAAAATAGCCAATTAATATAAATTGGCATTCCATCGAAATATGAACCTAAAGTTATAAATCATGGTTCATCTTATCTATTACTTTTCAAAATGTATACATTTTCTTAATTCATTCTATAATTTTCCTAAGTTATTCCCAACTATACTTGTGGGTTTGACACTTAGATTTCTAAGTACTTCTCAAGGTATATATAATGGAGAATTTAATTTTGTTAATTATAATAGAAAAATAATAATTTTCAGGTATGTTGGACACAACAACAACATGGTAATGGATTCCACCCATATCTATAAGGATTTCAACAAAATGAACCCTACTTTCTGTCACTCATAATAAAAATTCATTTCTTAGAGGAGACTATATCCACTTTCACAAAAACCACCAAAGCTGCCACCAAGGAACTAAAGGATGATTCAAAAGATCAAAAATTTACTTTAGGGAACTTTTAATTTGATGTGGGTCATATTGAAAATCACCTTAAGGATAGGCATCGAGGAGTACTTCTAGGTGAAATAAAGGTTAAACAAAGTAGATAACTAAAGGATATCAATATAATAATAAAAAATCTAGTCAAATAAAGTGATGGGTAGAATAGGAAATATAAATAGAATCAAAATGATAAGGAGAATAAATCTAAGTAAAATTAAAAGTAAAAAAAGAAAAAGAAAAGGTGAATGAAGTACAAGAGGAATATCCATCACCCTAAAAACCTAGATTAACTTCCCTGAAGAGATTAAGTCAAAGAAATATGGATATAAAATGGGGTAAGTTTCTACACATGTTTAACAAACATCATATTAATATTCCATTTTCTAAATATTTAGAGAATATACCAACATATTCTAAATTCATGACATATCGGGTATAAAACAAGAATAATCTTGAAGAATTGTTCATAATACCATTCTCTTTGGAATACTTTGTGGTGGTGTGGAGGAGTCTACCAATGAAGAAACAATACTCAAAAAAATTTCTATTTGATTTAATTATGAGTCTAAAAAGTTTATAAAATATTTTTGTGATCATGGATCTATTTTTAATATCACAACATAAACTATATTCAAAATAATAAGGATAGAGAATATAAGGCCCACTTGATTTGTTTTTCATCGGGCTGACATAACAGGGATAATCCCATGGGCATTTCTTGAATATTTCATATTAAAAGTGGACAAATTTTATTTCCCTATTTATTTCCTTATGATATGCATGGATGAAGAGATGAACAACATAATTTTAGGAATACCATTCCTAGATATGGTAAGAGCAATGATTTATTTGAAAATTGGTGAGATGAGCCTAAGGGTTGGTGATGTGGAAGAAAAGATTAAAATTTATTAAGAAATGAAAAATCATGATGAAAAGGAGGATGGGATGGATAAGGATAGTAAAAAATAAGTTAAGGATGCATCTGTCATCAATGAAAGAAAATATTTAGTTGTTTTTATTAAATATAATCAAGATCTACCTACAATATATAGTTGAGAAAAAAAAGAATGGAAAATATAATAAAATTGTAAAATTGAGAGATATGATAACTTTTGATAAAAGAACAATTGTAACACACAAGTTTTAATAAGTACAAAAAGTTTGGATGGTTCATATCATGGAATTTAATTTCTCATGTCTAAACAATAATTTTTTGATTGTCCTAATGGAGGTGGAAAATTTATTTCCTAAAGGAATAATTAATTTCTTTTCAAAGTAAGAGGACACACATTTTTTTATAGATCTCAACTAAGACCATTTCTGGATATAAAATGGATAAAATATTCTCCATACTCTATCACTTGAGAAAAAAAGGTAAATTAAAGTTAAACAACTGTAAAAAAAGTAATTATATAAGTTAACACATTTATTTTACGTTTTAATGGGATTTATGAGACATTGGTCTCTATCCATTACTAATTTTTAGTTGAACTTAAAATTGGACCTAAAATTTCACCAAGTATATTTTTATTTTCAGGTCCATTATGGAAGGATAAAATGGGTAGAGACCCAAGAGTATAAAAAAGGAAAAGTAAAGCGATAAAAGTTTAAAGGATAGTATGCTTTTAAATTCATTACCTTTTACTCACCAAGTTTCATTTTTTCTCTAAATTTTAATTGAGAAACTTCATGTCTCTCCTTTTTATTATGCTGCTTTTGTATCTATGAGAAATTTGAATTTTAATATACCATCATATTGGGTTCTAGATTTATTTTTTATGTGGGATTGGATTAGTAAATATTATCATAGAGAAATATATTTTAAAAATAATGATTTAGGGGAATTTTTTGATTTATGTAGATAAAATTACTCTAACATTTTCCATGTGTTAAGGTTCTAAAATTTATACCAATTAGGTTTTTATTAGTTTTTATTCAATTTATGATTATTCCAATCAAAATTTCCCATTCCTAAGAGGTTACTAAGATAAATTTTTCCATTATTTATTTAGAATATTTCTTGAGAGATTCTGGTATATTCACTTTTAGAACCTTCTTTCCATATTTTCAAATCAATGATTATACAAAATAAATTTTAATGTGATTGAATAATTTTTTTAATATTCATTTTATCCTTGAGACCTACCATGAAATTGAATCCTACTTATAACTTAGAATCCATGAATATACTTTACAGGGAAGATCCAAATTATAATCCAATAATATCCTTTCTCAACCTACTCTTAGTTTTTTCATGATATTCAATTGAATAAGTTTGGGGAGAGGGTATTTGTGGTGGAAAGGGGATTTTTTTCATTGAAAGGAGAGATGTAAGGTGATTCCTTTTGTATTATGAGGGTTCATAAATTTATCATTTATTATGATTCATTTATTACCTATATTAATAAATAAATTAAATAATAGATAAAAAATAAACAAATAAAATAAAAAATAGGCGGTGTCTTTGGAAGGTCAAATATCACCATTTCATGACCAATGATTTTGATAATTTGGGTTTGGGTGGTGTACTTGAGACTTTTTTAAAGTTTAAATTTCAAAAAAGTACCAAAATAAGAGTTTAATAAATCGTTATTATTTCATGTTATATTTGTGATCCTATTTTGTGTTTGGTAATGTGGGGAGATTTCATCATCAATGGGAGAATTTTTATTGAACTTACTGTTGATTATCTTTCATTGTTCTTAAGATATTATCCTTATTTTTGATATTTTATGATTTTTACAAAATTTAATATGATTCTCATTGGTTCACTGGTATGTTTCATTTTGAGTTTAATTTTTTTATCAGTGTTTTTAGAAGTTTTTGGGTGAATATCCTAGTTTGATAGGAAACAGGACTAGGTAGATGAACAACACATGATTTTTCTAACTGTGAAACAAACTGTGCAAGGGTGGTTTTGGGGGATAGTGGTATTTTCATTATTTAATCTTGTTTTTTCTAACTATTATTAATTAATTTTAAACCATTTGGATTTATATTGGGGATAAAGTGTCTCCAACACTATTGGTGCATAGGTTTTCTGACCATGTGGCTAAACCATGCGGTGTGTCTGGGACATTAAAAAATCCATTTTACTAGTAAATATTTTTAAGATATTCTCCCAAATTTCCCTCCCCACTCATGTGTATCCCTCTCCCTATGCCTTGGAACTCTCCTACCATGGATCATGGTAGATCGCTTTCCACCTTTTTTGATTTATTTCATGGTAAGATTTATTTCTTCATGGTTTTTTCATTTTTTCCCTTTATCTTTCCTTGTTTGTATATTTTTATACAGTATGGAAACCCCAACTTGAATTTTATCCAAATATAATGTATTTAATTAGGATTTTGGATTTTTTTTATGTGTGTGAGGACCTATCATGCTGGATTCAAGTGGTTTTCATCAAAGATGACACGTTTTGGTCCAGTTTCTAGTAGGTGTCTCTATTTAAGGGAATTTTTCTTAGAAAAACATTTATTCTTGATTTCCTATGGTTTTTACTAATCAAATTTCATTTAATATGTATTAATATTTATTTATCCATTTTTTATTTGAATCATGATGTGTGTTATAAATTTGGAGTTTCAATGGGGATTTTCAAAGGGAGTTGGTTTTCATGCTCTCCATGTGGTTTATAACAAGGATCAAAGTGATTTTATAGTTCTTAATATATATTAATGGAGAGTTAATATGTTTTACCTTGAGGTAGGTGTTTTATTTAACTGTAAATGTTGGTTTATTAAGTTGTATTTTCAAATGGATTATATAATTTGAACTTGTTGATGTTTATGTGTTTGAAATTGGGTGCTACATAGAAGACCATGTGAGTGTGTGTGTGTGCATGCGTTAATGAATTAGACAAAGAAAGTGTTATAGAATTGACTTAGGTAGCTTCCAAATGTGTCTATGTGGACCAATATTTCCAATAGGATTATTTTTGGCCCCTAGGAAGACCGAGAGAGCTTCCAAACTTGTTATACTTGATTTTTCAGAAATAAAATCCTTATTTTAGAATAATTCACACTAAATATTACAATTAGACATCATAGTGTTTATTACTTATTCCCGATTGGTTTTTATATGCTCTTTCCATGATGATAGTTCCTTGGCTGATTGCGGTATTTTATGCTTATGTCTATGTTCTATTATTTGGTTATATGATGGTGTTCATGCTTATACTCATGTTGATTCCATGTGTAGGTGAGTTGAGCATTCTTATATTGGGTGGAATTATTCCCTTTTTTTGTATAGTTTCCCATGCTTTTGAAAACATGGGTTTTCTTTGAGAAAGACCAAAGGGATTTATAAAGTGTTTTCTCAAGTGAACTTGTTTTAAAAAAGTAAAATTGGTTTTGAAAAATAATATTTCAAACTTGACTTATTGGTTTTCATGAGTAAAGGCCTAACACATATTCATGGTGGTGTCCTACTAGTCTTCATGCCTCACACCCAGTATATGACTTTGGGAATATGAAAACATTTCTTTTTTGGACATAGGTAAAGGTATGGGAACCTTGTTTTTCAGTTTCCCTTCTTGATTACTGACATTTGTGGTGTTTGTTATAGTGGAGATGTAGTCTCATGTAGATTAGCTCTTATGCATTAATTTTTGGGATATTGTATCATTATGATGTTATGTATTTCCCATTATGGTTGATTTCCCTATTTTCATATTTAACTATTTATATAATATGTTTATGTCTTGTTTATTTATTATTATCTGGTGATGTTATGATATGTTATCTCAGTCATCACTATATTTACTATATTATATATTTATGTATGTTGATGTTGCATATCTGGTTGGTGTGGTCATCTTATTCATATATGGTTCAAGCTAGTTTTTTAATGAAAAAATCATTCCCAAATTGGTATCTATGATTCCCTGGTGATTATATTCATATCATGGTGGTCAGGAATCCACTTCAGGCATTGTGGGGTTCCATCTAGGGAGATAGTTTGGGTCAATATAGACTAGATCATTAAAAAAATGGTATCAAATACCTCTTTTTATTGGGGTTTTATTGGTAAATAAGATATAGTACCATTGAGGCTCATAAGGTAGGTGGGGATAAGTGTTTTCCAATCTCTTCCTTATACCAAACCTTGAGTTTCAATGGGTGGTTGGGAAAAATGTTTATAATTTGAACCTAGTTTTGGGTTTTTTTAAGCTATTTTAAGTTTTTATCATTGGTTATAGGTTTTAAAAATAACTGATGAGTTCTTTTGAGAAATTTTAAATTTTGGGGTGAAATTGGGGTCGACAACAGGGGCGCATGGTTTAGGAGCACTGTTAGTGCTAACCATGGGAAAATTGTGTGACCATATTTTTTATCTTCTATTTTTCTTTTATATGTTTGTTTCACAGTTTGTATAGCCATGTATCCAAAACATGCATAGTTGAAAAATACTTAAATTTTTTAGGTTTTAAACCCTTATTCATTATAATTTTTTCCTTATATTTATGTTGTTAGTTTGAGAACTAGTATAATTGTTTCTTGTGGTATTATTTATAATTATTGAGATTTAAATTATATTTTATTGAGATTGTATCTTGGGTTTTTTAGAAAATTACTCCAATAAGGTCCTCCTCTAGGAAAAGGGAGGATTTTTCATAGTATGTTATATAAGAATATCCTTTATCTGGTCTTTCTTTAGTGTATTTAGTAATTAGTAAAACCAAATATCTTAGTTAATAGGGTGAAAGAAGTTACTAACAGACCAGGGAAAATTCTTAGGAGTTTACTAAGATGAATCTAATAGTTTTTCATGGTGTCCAGAGTGATCAGGATCTAGATGAATAAATATATAGGATCAAGCATATTTTTATATTCTTGAATACTCCTAAGACATTGAGGCTAGGATTATCCATGTAAATATTGAAGGACTAGGTAGGAAATGGTAAAAATTCCTAGAGAAAGAGAAGAGGTATTAGGATATCACTTAGACTTCCTTTAAAATGGATTTTAATTAGTAGTTTTATCCAAATATTCTATAAGTGGTGAAGGTACATGATTTCATGAAGATGGAGTAAGGATACCATTCATTGATGGATTATGTTACTTTTTTTACTAATTTAGTTCATTTTTTTCTGATTTCATTGCTAACAACTATCACAAGATGAGACATTTTAAAATAGCCTTGAAGGAAGAGAAGAAATTGATAATTATAATCCTTTTACTACCAACTTATGTCAAGGTGGTGGATAAATTTTTGATGGATAAGGTTAAGTTTTTAATGAAGGTGGGCCTTAGTGAAGTTTCTTGAGTAGTGGGCATTATCCAAAGTTCTTCCTCTCACTAGAAGAGTAAGTGGTATGAATCTCATGGGAGTGGTGGGAAAGTGATCGAAAATCATCAAGTTCAATGCTAGTATATTTTTCTATGAATAATTAAGTGACTTGTTACCATTGTAGGAAGACTAGAAATACAAGACCTGATTTCCCAGAGGCTCCAAGGACATGCCACTTGTGTTGGAATCAGTTCATCTTCAACGCTAATTCATGGATTCTCTTCAGGGTAGTGATGTTGGCCATTTATTTTCTAAGGGGTTTCGGTTTTGTTCAAATACTTATAACGGTGTGGGATCTTTCCCTTAGTAAAAAGTAGAATCTCATTCTAATAACAAGTATTGGGTCATGTTTGATCCAGGGTGCTTTTATGTAGTAGACGTAACCCTCGAGGACTCTGAGTCTGGGATGACCACAATGAGAATTAAAATTTTTATTGATTATTTTATGACTTTATACTTGTTTTATTGGGTTCCTCAAATTAATTTATATTTCTAAATTTTCTAGAAGTTTTGGGTAAGTGAGTGGAGTTGATTCCATTTTTTAGGGATCTTCTTACCCCATTGGGAAGGAAGGAGTAAGGTTTTAATTTCCTGAAGTGTCATGTTTTTTTTGCAGACATGGAGGTTATGTGGGACTTCCTTATTTTGGATATAGAAATATTTTATCTCATAATCAATATATATTGGATAATTAGTTTCAAATATCATATTGATTGTTATCATCACAGAGTCCAATTTCTATCTCCAGATGGGAGCACTCATGTCTTCTAGGTTGAGTGGGATTCGAGGTTAGGGAGGTCATGTCTCATTGCTCTAGATATGGAATTTATATCATGTTAGTTTTATAGGTATTTATTTTTTATGTATAGTAGGATTCGTATGTTCATCTTCTAGTGGTTTTTTATCGGTACCTTAAGGTATTTTTAGATGATTTTTCTAGGTTTCCACCTTAGCAAGAGGTTTATTTTATTATCGATCTACTCCCCAAGACAATCCCCATTTTCTTGTCATTGTATCATATGGATTTTGATATGTTAAAATAGTTAGAGGTTCAATTATAGGACATTTAAATCAATATATTTATCTCTCCTAGAATGTCACCAAGGGTGTCACTATTACTTTTTGAAAAGAATGAAAATGGGAGTCCCCAATTTTTCATATACCATTATAAGGTGAATCAAGTGACCATTAAGAATAAATAAGCATCGCCTATAATTTTTGATATTTTTTATCAAATCAGGGGAGCCTGGTGATTTTCAAATATCATCCTGGGGTCAGGGTCTCTTCAGTTGAGGGTCTAAGACGAGTATGTTCTTAATACAACTTTCAGGAGGTAGTTTGAGCACTTTGAATATCTTGTTATATTATTTTGCATTACCAATTATCCTATATTATTTATTGAATTGATGAAAAAAATATTTGATCCATTTTTTTAATCCATTGTAGTCATGTTTTTTATGCCATCTTGGTATATTTCAAGATAGAGGAAGACGGTAGAGATTATATATGTTTTGTTTTGAGAATTTTGATAGAGAATATTCTATATGTCATGTTGTCCAAGTTCCATTTCTATATCTATGAGGTAATGTTTTTAGGCCATTTTATTTTTGATTAATTGGTTTCTATAGACCCCAAGATAATCCAAGTGGTTATGTCTTGGTATGTTCCCAACAACATGTTTGAGATTAAGAGATTTTTAGGCTTGGTTTAGTATTACAACAGTTTTATATGGGACATATCTTGGTTAGATTATCCCTTTATAGAGTTGACTCATAAAGGGGTGAATTTTGTGTGGATTGAGAAGTTTCAGTTTTTTTTATTATTTTTAGGTTCCTTTGACAATATCACTATTCTTGATTCTTCCTGATCCTAAGAAAGAATATGCAGTTTATTTTTTGATGCCTCAAGTGTGGTATTGGGGTGTGTGTAGATGTAGGAGGATCATGTGGTGGCTAATAGATCTCATCAACTATGACCACATGAATGTAATTACCTCGCCCAGAACCTTTAGTTAGAAATCATTATTCATGCATTGAATACTTTGCACCATTATCTCTTTGGGGAGAGGTTAAAATTTTATTTGGATCATAAGATACTGAAGTATATTTTCACCTCAAGGGACTTGAACCTCATGAAAAGACACTATGTTGAGTATCTTAAAACTTTTGATTTTGAAATTTATTACACACCTAGTAAGGGTAATCTAGTAATTAATTTCTTAATAAGGAATTTACTAATCTAGGTACTTAAAGAATCAGGGGATGAGTAGAGTTTGATGGGTTTTATCCAATTTTAGTCTGGAGGTGTAGAAGGAATGGGATAAGGTGTTCTTGACTAGTGTTATATTCACACCCCCTATTTTTGGTAAGCTTCTACATGAGAATACATCTAAACCTAAATTCAAATGGAATATAATAGTTTTGAATAGTGGGGTGGCCAGAGGTGATTTGTCATAGTCTCTTTATAGTACCTTCTTATTCTAGAAGCGATCATTTATTCCCTTGACATTGAGGAAAGAGGTGATGTATGAGAGAATTATTCTAGTTGGTTCATTAAATGGAGGTATATAATGATTTTTTATACTTTTAGGATTTGGTTCTCAAAGTGTAGGATGAGATGGTCAGTTGTGAATTTCATATCCTAATGTTTTATCTACAAGAGGATAAAAGAGTTGCATTAGAGATCAACTAGATTTATTCAACATCTTATTATTTTGGAGTGTAAGTTGGATGAGATCTTTATAGACTGCATGATCATTCTACCTCATACTCATAATGGGAAAGATTAAAATTCAATGATTATAGATATGTTGACTAATTTATCCCATTTTCTTCCCATTGGGGAGTTGATGAAGTTTGATGATCTTGGGTACTTGTATGTCTAAGAGGTCATTAATCTTCAAGGGATTACTTCAATGATAGTTTCCAACTAGGATACCCATTTTAATTTTCATTTTGGGAGGAGTATTCATGATTCCATGAGAACCCAATTGAACATGATCATATCATATCACCCATAGATGGATGGTCATACTGAACAATCTATCCAGATTCTTGAGGATATGCTTCATGCATGTTTTCTTGACTTTGGGGTTCATAGTAAATGAATTTATCACTGGTTTAGTTTTCATATAACAATAGTTACTAGTACCTGATCAATATGTCCCCTTTTTAGGTATTTTATTGGCAACCATTTTAGTCACCATTATGTTTGGATGAGCTGTGTGATAATTCCTTGTTGGGATTGAGCCTAATACATGATAAAACATAGAAAGTGTGATTAATTTGAATGATATTAGTGACATATCAATGTTTCCAGAAATGATATGTCTATTATCATCATCACCCATTATATTTTGTAGTTAGTGATCACATGTTTATTTGGGTATCTATTCAATAGGTACATCGTCACATGGTAAAGTAAGGGAAGTTGGCAAAATATTATGTTGGGCTATTTAGAGTTGTGGTGTCTCTTGGGAAGGTAGCCTATAAATTAAACATTATTTCCTGGATGAACTTGATTCATGACATGTTAAATGTATCTCAGTTAAATAAGTACCACCTCAACCCTTCTCGTGTGATAGGGTGGGAGGATTTGGAATTGGATCCTAACACCACCATTATAGATAAGCCTTCTCATATCTTGGACTATTAGAATAAGTTGCTTCAAGATAATTAGATCTAGATTGTATGTGTTATTTAGAAGAATGGTGTATGTGTACACAAGACTTGGGAGTTTTAATTTTTGGTGTGGGATTAGTGTCCTAACCTTCTTTCCTTTAAGTAGCATTTATGAATCGGGGGGTAGAAAGTGGTATGGTGGGGATAATTGTGACACCCATCAGACCACTGGTATGTTTTGTTTATATTTTTATTTACTTAATTATTCTTTCTCCGAGTTTTTGTGATTTTGTGGGTGAAAACTCATGTTTTTAAAGAAATTGTCCCTGACACAAGGTTAGTTCATGTCTTTTCTAACTATGTGAGTAACCATGTAGATTTTTGTTTCGTGATAGTGTGATTTTTCATGATTTAATCAAGTTCTTTCAAACCATGTGTAATCATTTAGAAACTGTGAAACTTAATTTTAGGGATAAAGTGGGTCCCACACTATTAGAATATAGTTTTTTGACCGTGCATCCAAACCATGTGATGTGTCTGTTTCATTAAAAATGGATCTTCACCATTTTCCATTATGTATTTTTAATAGGTTATCACTAATTTCTCTCCAAAATCATGTGTAGACCTCTCCCCATGACTTGTATCACTCCTACCTTGTATTTTTTGTGGATTTCTTTCCTCCTTTGGTAGTTTCTTGCATGTTAAGCTTGATTTATTCAAGTTTTTTCCATCTTTTCACCCTTATCTTTCCCAATTCTTCCATTTCCAGTGAGTATGGAAACCATAGATTTCATTTTTTATGAATCCAGGGTTGTTGATAGGGGTTTTGGATTTTTTTTATTTGGGTTTTAAGAGTGTTGGGACCTTTATATCTTGATTCAAATGTTTTTCATTGAAGATGACAAGATTTTATTTAGTTTCTAGTAGGTGTCTCTATTTAAGGGTGATTTTATAATTCAAAACATTTATTATTGTTTGAATTTAGTTTTTATTGATAAAATTTTCCTTTAATTTATGTTAATAATGATTATTTATCCATCATTTATGTGAATCATGGCTTGTGTTGTCAATTTTGTTTTTTAAAGTGGATTTTTAAAGGGAATTTGGCTTTCATGTCATCCATGAGTTTGATAAAAAAAATTCAAAGAGATTATATGGATTTGAATAGATATTAAAAGTGTTTTTTTAATGTTTTTACCTTGAGGGAGGTGGTTTATTTAAATGGGAATGTCTTTTTATTAAATTGGATCTTGAAATGGATTATGTAATTGAAACGTATTGATGTTTATGTGTCTGAAAATGGGTAGCACATGGGAGACCATTGGTGTATGTGTGTGAATAAATTATAAAAAGTGAGTATTATCTAAAGGACTAAGAGAGCCTTTATTATGAAGACCATAGGAGCTTCCAGATGTGTCCATGTGGACCAAGAGTTACCAAGGGATTATTGATGGTCTTAGGGAAGACCAAGAGATATTCTAAACTTGAATACTTGATTAGATAGTTCAAAAACACTTATTTTTGACCAAGTCACACTAACCCTTAAAGTTAGAGACCAAATTGATTATTATTTATGATTTGTTTTTTTATATGCTTTGTGCATAATGATAGTTCCTTGGTTTATTGAGTTATTTTATGCTTATTCCCATGTTCTGTTATGTAGTTATATGATGGTGTTTATGCATATGTTCATGTTGATTCCATGTGTGGGTGAGTTGAGTAGATTATTCTAGGTGACATTATTCCTTTTATTCAATCCTTGTTTTCAATACTTTTGAAATGATGGTATGTTTTTTAGAAAAACCAAATGGGTTTATATAGTGTTATTTTTAAGTGAACTTGTATTGAAAAAGTGAACATGGTTTTGAAAAATGTATTTCCAAACTAGAATTATTGTTTTGCATGGGAAAATACATTACATATATTTATGTTGGTATACTACTGAGATTTGTGCCACACACCCTATATATGCCTTTGGATATATGAAGACCTTATTTTTTAGGTCATAGTTAATGGTGAGGGAACCATAAAGTTTGGTGGACCATCTTGATTATCGATTTCCATGGTTATTTTCGATGGTGGAGATGTGGTCTCATGGAGATTATCTCTTATGGAGTAGTTTTGGGATTTTTTATCATTGGGATATTATATATTTTATCTTATGTTTTTTTTGTATTTTAAGATATGAATATGGTAATCATATGTTTATGTCTTGTTTATATATTATGATGTGGTGATGTTATGATATCTACTCTTAGTCATTTTGTAATATCCCAACCCGAGATCCATTGAACTAGTGCCCTGAGATTGTTCTCCACAAGACATCAAGTGTGCCTCCATATATGTCAGAGGATACCGACTAGATATGTGGGTCTAAAATGGAACTGTGAGGAGACTATACTCCTATATCAGAGTGAAAAACCAGAGGAAACAAACCAAATATCATACACATTAGAGTATGCAAAAGGAATAAATAAACTGAATTTGAAAATTGTTGTAAAAAAATGAAATGTGAACAAGGGACCGAACATCTATGTTAAATATACCACCATCTTCCCACTAGTCTAGTTACATAACAAAACAAAATAAAATAAACTATAATAAGTACCCAAAACATCACTGGTCCAAACTCATCCAGTCAACTAATACCACTTGAGAAATACCACTTGACCAATAATACTCAATGAGGGCCTCATCCCAAACCTATGACTGTAATAAAAAAAATGAGTACTGTTGGGGTACCCAAGTTCAATGGTAGCTTATGAAGGTTGTTAGTAAAATTCAGTAGACCACCACTAATATTGTGTAACGAAAATACCAGTTAGTTCAATGGTACATTCAAGAAAAGTAAGAATTGTAAACAAGAAGGTAAATAAATAATGGTTCATTATTTATCCATATTCAAATTAATCACTTTTATTATTTGTTCTACAAGGTTACCCATTTCCATAAAAACATCATTGGCCTAAGCCAGATATATGATTCATATATCATAGGAGTCATAGGTCGAGAAACAAGGACCCTTAGTCCAAGTATCCAACTGGGATCTGATACTTCATGTCTGAACATCCCAACAACTAGGTCACAAGTCAAAAAACATAGAGCATCAGTCAATGAATCCAACCAAGACATGGAACTCCATGTCTGGCCATCCCAACCTTTATTCCATAGGTCAACAAAAACAGAGCATCATTCCATGAATCCAACTGGGACTTGGAACACCATGTCTGACCATCCCAACCATTATATAGATTGCCATGTCCATACCCTTGGGTTCATTAGCATCAGTCCTTCCCATGAAAAACTATGGTACACCAGGGCTCCTGGAGCATCAGTCTGGCTGGCTTAAAACTAGGGAGTGGATCATCTGTCCAACATCCCAAAAACATTAATCACAGGTCTGAAAACATATATCCTCAGTCCATGAGTCCAACCAGGACTCAAAAAATCATGTCGGACCATCACTAATCTTCATATTATCATTTATTACCATTTCATTCATCATTCCCAGAATCCATTACCTTCATCACATTACACTAAATTCACAATTTAAACATTTAATCCTTCACTCAAACAAATATTCATTAAATGTTATTTATACCATTTAATAATCAAACACACCCTTTAACCATTTCCATTCCCTTTAAAAATCATAACATTTACCGTGGTCCAAATGAGGCCCAAGGCCTATATATTCCATGGAAACCACTAAAAGAGTTTCCACACACCCTTTTCAAATAAACATTTGAAATCCATTTAAAATAAACTTGAGGTCGACAACTCATTTCAAAATAGGAATCATTTCAAAACATGGGATTTCCCTTTTAAAAACGAAAAACTAGTTCAAAACCAAAAGAACACATTAAAAACCATTTCAAAAACCTCATAGAAATTTTCTTAAAAACGTAACACATAAAACATTACACTCTCATATTTTTCACACCCCAAGGGTAGCCCTAAGTCCGATCTCACATCACCATAGATCCAATGAGATCTGTGGAAGATCCATGGTGTCAATCTAAGGTCAATAAAAAATTATTAAAATAAAGGATTAAGAATATTGCACATTTACTCTAAGGAATACACCATAATTCACATATAAAACAAATATTAAGACATTGGGTAAAGATCTTATACCACATACCTCATTATCAAACATTCCAAAACACTTCCAAAGCATAGAGGCCTTTAAAAGGCCTATACAAACATCATCCTAATTCCAAGACACCCAACTAATCATATCTCAAACACCTCCATCTCAACCTCAAACCAAACAAAAAAAATTAATTAATTATAAAATTATAATCAATTAATTAACAAAAAATCCAACTTGTCCTCATGCTAGAAAACTCAATGGATTCCCACCTCCTAAAGAAACTCTAAAAAACCATCATGGGAGGTCCAAAATAGATCCCTAAATCTACTCCAAGGAATATCCATAAGTGGTGATATGAAAATGACAATTATTTCAATTAAATATTTTGTAGAATCCTAAGAAAATTCACCATGGTCACATACCTTAATGAAGCACCTTGAAAAAAATAGTGGAATCTTTATCTGGGTATCTTTTATGAAAGATGGAGAAAATACCCATCATCATTGACTGATTCCACCAAGATTCAGTAGAAACAGAACCAAACCCATAAACCCACACATCTGAAATTATAAGGAACTATAACAACCCTACTTTTTTTACTCATTAATAGTTGATTTATTATATGAAATTACACTTATTACAACCCAAAATATCTATAAGTATAGTGTATTTGGTAATTAGGTACATAATATAACATATTGAACATGGGATACAATAACATTATTAAAAAATTTCTTAACATTATTTATTGATTTTTTTTAACAAGCTCAAAATACTCATTCGAACTTAAAACTGCATGGGATAACCTGGAGAAATACATAAGAAAGGGGTGATCTATAAATCTCATTAAGGGAATAAACATGGAATAAGTGATAAATTTTAAACAATAGGAATATAAATTAGGTACAAAAGTAACATGAATAATAAGGCATGATGTAGCATGATAATCCTAACATGGGAAATGTGGCAGCAACTTAAAACACTGAATCATGAACATAGGTCAAGGATAAACCACTAAAAATTAATTGTGGAAAATGTACCATAAAGTAATCAGTTACACCCCTTTCCCAACATGACATATCATGATACTAAATATTACCCAATGCATTGGAGCGCTATCTGGGCACACCCATCATAAACATTTCATTCTCATGCTTAAGTGTGCCACATAGATCATACGACATGGATTCATTAATCATCATAATTTATTCCACAATAAATCAATGTATATTAAATAAATGTAAGTCCAAAATCAATAATTATATCTACATAAATTTGAATACCATTGATAGAATAATAGGTATGGTATTGACTACATTATTATTTTGGCATGGAAAATCCTGGTGGAATTTCGACAACATAATGGCGTAACATAAAAATTCATAAAAATGGTTGATGAGAGAGAAAAGTGTATCCCATTATTTTTAAATAAAATTAAAATTAATAGAGAAATGTAAAATCATATCCCAACCTTATAAATTTTGAAGGAGAAGGCATAAAGTAATGAAGAAACATGAATAGTGAATAGAATCATTACGAAACTTCAACTTGGTAATGGGTGTATATAAAGGATCATGGGAGGACTAATGAGAGTAAAAGGAAGATATCATCATGTATACATTAAATGGAATGTAAAGGGAACATGTAATATCATGTCACATTATAATAAAATGAAAAGTAAAAGACATAAAATAAAAGGATTACTTGATAAAAGAGGATAGTGGAAGATCCCTTACTTGAGTGTGTGACTCCAAAGGCTTGGGAGGTGCTTATTGAAAGTGTGGGGAACATTGGGAGGACTCTTTGGAGTTGAGGGACGAGTAAGGAAATGCTACAAGAATTTTTAGTGAAGATAAATTGGATATTTGGTGGGTTTATGTTTCCCCATAGATATTGTTGGCCACTATCTATGACTATAATGGTTTTAATTATTAGAAATCATGTCATATATTAACATATATCTTACCTCATGTAAAATCCTAAATCATGTCAAAGAATTATCTTTAATATTAGATCACTTCAATCATATAACTATTTATGTGTGTCTAGGAAAGATTATAACTGATTATCTATGTGTATCCTTGTGTATTAACACTATATAACTTTACTGAACTATGAGACAGATAGAACATCTAAAAATTATCTAAGTATGATTTACTAACACCGAAAGACAGATGAATCACTGTCAGAGATATAAAATAGGAATATGTTCTATGTCTATGAAGCTAACACTGTTCAAATAAGTCACCTTTGGAATGATTCACTGATACATCAACTGACTCACTGATTCAGAAGACTCAACGATGCATATGAATCACCGATGTAGATGACCTACCGTCAGTTCAAGTGACCTACTGTTGCATGGTGATACTGATGCAAGTACTCGCTGTCAATTTAAATGAGTCATCAATAGATCTTCTTTCTCTCCGATAGATCAACTATCTCACCAACAGAAGGAATGAATCACTATTGAAACAAGTCACTTATGTAATGAGTCATCCACGTATGGAAAGACTGACAAAATGGCATACTGATGGGTTGAGAAACCGATAGAAGGAGACACTGAAAGAATGAGATACCGACAGATGAGTCACCAATATACTATTTAAATCATCATTTATTAATATTATTTCTAATGGTAATATTTGGGTAATTGAATGATACTAACATATTTTATAATATTTTTCGGAATTTTAGAAGAAAGTACGTGGTGCGATGAGCCGATTCATGTGGAATGTACAAGATATTTGTTGGCACTTAAAAATTATAAGTATTTTAAAAGAAAGAAGATAAATAAAGAAAGACAACTGTGGTGTATACCTATGAGAGAGATGTACTAAAGAACATATGCAACTCTCATGAAACCACTGTGAACTCGAGAACAAAAGAAGAACACATGAGGCGATCTCATCCAAGATAAACATCGAATAGAAAAACTACTTCAGCATACCAAAATAAGGAGAATAATATACCTAATTAACCATAATCACTCTTGGAAGCTAGATCATAGAGGCTACGACACTCCGTTTTGTAGTTAACTTCTAGAATAGGACTCGAACTTCAAATCCACTTCATCAAACGAGTACAAAGGTGCATCGAATAACATACATAGCCTTCTAAACCTAAATCCACATATTTAGCTCTGATTATGTTCATTTAGTTACATATCTGAGTATTATGTGTATCTATCTATTACACACACAATGAATCCTATGCATAATTGGAGGATACTTGATATCCTTAATCTCACACTCCTTTTATCCATTTGTATCCCATGTAGAACTTTAGAAGAGGTCATGTGTGACCTGTTTGTTTTTTTTTCATGAAGAACTGTGGTAGAGGTCAAGGCTGGCCTAGACAACCCTGTGTGCTGTTGTGAACCCCAATCCAGGGTATGAATCAAACTATTTATTAATTTAAATTGTTTGGTGGAAGTTGATCACCAAGTGGAGAGGATTAAGCCTATTCTTGGGACTGAACCTCTTGTTTTTTTACACTATGTTTTTACCTTCTATTTTTACTCTATTTTATCACATATTTCATTAAAATAAATTTAGCTTTGAAAGTTAGTCTTGGTAACTATTTATAATAGTATTGACTTATTAGGTTAGTACCAAAATTTGTATTAATTATCAAATTAATGCAACTAAAAACTAATCAATATTTTGATAAATTAATCGAACAGTCAAGCTCTTATAAATTAACTACTTGATAACTGGGAAATTGAATTTTAAATATTGGGGGATATTAAAACAATTCTTTTTAACAAATTTTTTTATAGATACTCAATTCACCCCCTCTTGAGTACTCTACTCCAACCAACAATTTATATAGGAAAAGAGGGAGATTTCTTTATTATTTTGGTTTGGGATTCTACATAACAAAATTTCAAAAACCAAAAAACCATGTCATTTTTTTCCCATGGTTTTTACCAAAAAGGATTATTTTTTTATTTTTTTTATTTTTTTATAAGTAAAATGTACTAAGTCATTAAAATATTACCATTGGTGATGTGGATGTGATTCACACTCTTAAAGAAATAGTTTTAAAATAATAAAATATATTATAAGTCTTGGAGGATTCATAATGGGTTTACAAAAAAATAAAATAAACTTAAAATCACATCATTTTAAATTGAAAACATATATTTGTTCTAGGATCCAATTTATATTACATATTATATCACTTTTGTGTCATTGTGATGTTATAAAACACAAAGTATATTTATTCAGTACTTAATTTTTACCTGAAAATTTGATTACCTTAGAAAATTAGGAAAAATTCAAAATTTGATAATTTCAATTTCTTTATTCTAAAAATAAAAATAATTTTATCTAAATAATTTTCTAAATTTTTGAATTTTCACTTCTAAAATAAAAACTGACATTTATTTAAAATGAGAGGTTTTTTTCAATAACTTTTTTTGAACACTTATAAAAATTACATTTGACTTAATAAAATTATATGATAATTTATATTTAATAATAATTATTTAACAATAATATTTTCTTAAAATATTTTTTATTTCCAAAATACATTAATTCATAAATTCATTAATTGAATTAGAATATTAACCAAAAATATAATTTATGCTTTATTGTATCAAAGTAAAAAAACATTTACAAAGTAAAAATAATAGGATGGAAATATATTCATTATTCTATACAAAAATAATGTACATACTCATATTTCTAGGGTTTTGATACATATCCCTTTAATACACCAAAAAATTCTTTAATAGTGAGGTGTGCAATGGTGGGACTTTCATGGGGCGATTTAGCAAACATGGTTTGGGTCGTGGTCTAGATGATATTGAACTTCTCCTATAAACAGTCTCTCTCAAGATTAAGTTATTAGATGTCATCTTTTATTTGGTCAAGGAAACATAGCATAAATTTATCTCCCTTGGAAGCTCTGATAAATGGGCTTCATAGGGTACGATCCTACTAGTTGAGGTCATCGCTTCCTTTGTTTGTGTCAATTGGATTTGTTAAAACACTATATTTATACTAATCATGTGATCACTGTTCAACAGATATATTATCAATGATAAAGATACGTAATGATCTTTTAATTCCAATTGTATATAATAAAATAAAATAGATGCATGTGTTTTCTATAACCATATTACTTAATAATACATTTAATTGAATCAAAAGGTGAATTTTATTTATAACAGTTTGGGTCGTTACAATCTCCACCCCTTTAGAAATTTCCCCCTTAAAATTTTATTTTAGCACACTAAAATAGATGAGGGTAATGCTTTTTAACCACATCCTTTGGTTCCCATGTTTCTTCTACAAACTTTTTGTTTTTCCACAACACTTTGACCATGGTAATTATCTTATTTTGTAGAACATTTTATCTATAATCTAAGATCTTCATTGGATTATCCTCATAGGAAAATTCATTATCTAATGGTACCCCCTCTATATTGTGTAATGTGATGGGTTTGGTATGTACTTTATCAATAGGGATACATGGAATACATCATGTACTTAATATAGGTTCGGTGTGAGTATTAGTCAATAGGCCACTACTCTAATGTGATCAAGGATATAAAAAGAGCTGATGTACCTTCGACTAAGCTTACACTTCTTCAAAAATCTCATCACTTTATTCTATAGAGATATGCGGAGGAATACCATGTCTTTATCATAATACTTTGTGTATCATTGATGATTGTCAGCATATCTCTTTTATTGACTCTAAGTATATTTGATGTGATATTGAATGGTTTTAACCTTCTCAACCATTTACTAAACCATTTTATGAGCTAGTAATTTGTATTCCCCAACTTTATCCCTCCATGCAGTTATTCTACAGCTCTTCCCATAAAGGGATTCATAGGGAGCCATTCAGTTTCCCCATTGGAAACTCTTATTGTAAGAGAACTCGGCCAGAGAAAGATGTTGGTCTCATCCACCTCTGAAGTCAATAGAGCATGCAATCAATGTGTTTTCAAGTATTTAGACATTCCAATTTTACTGTCTATCAATTTGAGGGTGATATTACATATTAATGTTTACCTCAGTGTTTAGATAATGCTAGAGAATTTTCCAAAACTTAGAGGTGAATCTTGGATCTCAATTAAACACAATCGATAGTGGTACTCCATGCAGCCTCCCCACTTCTCTGATGTATATCCATGAAAGTTTATCCAGTGAGAAATCCTCTTAAATCACAATGAAGTGTGTAGTCTTTGTAACATAATCCAAAACATCCTATATATAATTGTTCCCTTTGGATTTATTTATAATTACTTTGACAAATTCCATGGTGATGTTTTACCATTTACATTTTGGTATGGGTAATGGTTTCATAATCCTCTTAAACTTCTATATTTTGTCCTTAACTTGTTTACATACAAGGCACTTTGATGTATATTTAGTGATCTCCTTCTTCATATTGTCCCACAAATAGTGCTCTTGGATATCTCGATACATTTTTTGTGTTTCCTGGGTGAATGGAGAAATTAAAACTATGTGCATCATCCAATAGTTCCTTCGTTAACTCAAGATTTGATGGAACACATTGTCTTGACCCAAATCATACAATTCCTTCTTCATTAACATTGAACTATGATAATTTCCCTTTCTTATAGTTTCCACTTTCTTTTGAATTCACACATCATATTTTTGATCATCCTTTAACCATTCAAGAAGAGGTGGTTGAGAAATAATTTGTAAAAGGATTGATGATGTTCCTTCCTTTATGATTCCCATGACAATCCTCTTCAATTCTAAAATGATTGGATCCTTCTCAATTATCATCAATGATAAAATTACTCGATCCTTTTTACTTAAAGCATCTAACACTTTATCCTCTTTACCAAGATGGTAGTGAATTGAGTATTTATAGTCCTTGATTTTCTCTAATCATATTTGTTGGTTCATATTCAACTCTTTTTGTGTGAATATATATTTTATATTTTTGTGATCCATATATATTTCACACTTCTCTCTATAGAGATAATTCCACTATATTTTCAAAGAGAAGATCACTACAACCAACTCCAAATCATGTGTGGGATAGTTTTTCTCATAAACTTTCAACTACCTTGAGGTATAGGCAAGGACTTTTTCATTCTACATTAACCCAAAACTCAATACCTTCTTCCAAGAATCACTGAATACTATGAAAATTTCTCCACTTGTCTGTAGTTTGAGAATAGGGCAGTGATAATACTAATTTTTAACTCCTTGATGTTTTATTCACATTCATAATTATATGAAAAATTATATCCCTTCCAAGTTAGCGTGGTAATATTGTTCTATAATATTGAGAAATTTCTCACAAATAAGTGATAATACCAAGCTAACCTAGGGAAACTACAGATATATTTCATGGATCTTAGCCTCAACCATCATTTAATAGATTTTTTCTTTGAAGGATATATAGATATATCATTTCTTATTATGATATTCCCTAATAATGAGACTTCCTTCAACCATAACTCACACTTTTTGTACATTTAATAAATCTTATACTTTTAAGGTATTTATCATAGTGCTCAGATGCTCCTCATGATCCTCCTTGGTTTTGGAGTATATTAGAATATCATCTATAAGGAATACCAAAAAAAAATTCAGGTAATCTCTAAATACACTATTCATAAAGTCCATGAAGATTTTTGGAGCATTAGTGAGTCTGAATGGAATCATTATGAACTCATAGTGCCCGTACCTAGTATGAAAAGTGTTCTTGAGGATATCTTCCTTCTTCAGCCTTACTTGATAATATCCTAACAGAATATCCACCTTGGATAATTATTTTTGTCCATGTAACTGATTGAAAAATTCATCAATCCATTTAAGGGGATACTTTTTCTTTATCCTGATCTTTTTTATATCATGATAATCAATGTAAAGGTTCATTGATGCATCCTTATTCATGATAAAGAGAACTGGTGCACACCATAGTGAAGCATTTGGGTGTATAAACCCTTTATCAAAATTCTCCTGTAGTTTTTTTTTAGATTTCCATGTTCCACCATATCCATCATATACAAAGTCTTAGATATTGCCCACACCTTAGGTATAAGATCAATAGAAAATTCAAAATCCTTACTAGGAGGAAGACTATGAGATTCCTTAGGAAAAACACATTAGTGTATTCCATCACAAGAGGAATGTCTCCAAATATGATCCTTTATATAGACTTAATAATTCAAGCTAGATACACTTTCTCATAGGGAAATAATATCCATGGTTGAGATTATGGTGTTAAAAAATATTCATCCCCCTCCATTCACTTGTACAGAATTAGGGGTCAATTCTCCATACAAAGAGTTATTTCTTATCATGGGAATTTATGTTGGCTCTATATAGTAAAATCCAATCCATGCACAAAATTGAATCAAATTCCATAAAAGGGGGTATTAAAAGGTTCTATGGGAAGTTCATCCCACAAAAATTAACATGGGAGGATTTCTATACATGTGATACAATAATTTCCCCATTTTACATTTTCACTGACATATCTACTTCCATGATTTTTGATTATGTTTGGATAATTCTACTAAACTTTCATGATATGAAGTAATTCACAGAACTAGAATCAAAAAGTACATTCTCTATTCTGGAATGAATAAATAGTGTGCATGTCACCACTTCATTTTTGGGATTCACGTTAATGGTAGTGATGGAAAAAGATCTACCTTGCTACCTTAGAGGTTGTTGGTTGCCTCTCAAAACCCTTGTCTTAGGTATTTTTTTGAAAATTTACCCGGTTATTTGTGGTTGTAGAAATGAAAAATGCACTGAGGATTCACTAGAGAATTCCTTTTCTCTTTCACATTAGTGGGTTTCTCATTTTGTAAATTATTAGCTAAGTTTCCTTCCTTCCTGTACTTAAATAATTTCTTCACCCTCTTATTTAATTTTTGGGGTTCTTCTTTCTGCACCTTTGATAAGTGGGATACTGAAATTTATTAGCACTTTTAGATGTATCCATTGGACTTCCATAATTAAAATCTACTTTCCACTTATTATCCTTATAATACCCTTCAGATTCTCTATTCTCCATTTTAACTTTGAGGGTATATCATACAACTTCCTCATAGCTATCAAAGTCACAGATCGTCAGGTATTTTCGTAGACTATTTTATCCCACCAAAGAAGCGGTCAACCATGGATTCGAGGGTAATGATAAAGTCAAGGGTGTATCATGCATGCCTTGTAAAATCTTCCTCATATGTCCTGATAGATTCAACATCATTTTTCTTGAGGTAGAGGAAATATCTTTCCATTTTAAGGAGGAGAGTGCGAGGAAAATATTTATTGAAAAACATTTTCTATAATTCCTTTCACAATATTGATTTAATCTCTTCCTCGGGCTTTGTATTCCTGATTAATGTCAACCACTGATCGGATTCTCCCTCAATGTGATAAAAAGATAGAATAACATTATCTTGTATGGAACATTAAAGGATCGAGAAGATCTTATCAATTTAGTTGACCCATTGTTCCATAAATAAGCGGTCAGAAGATCCATTGAAATTAGGAGGCTTTTTTCACATAGAGGTCCCAATTATGGATTGTTCTCTCTTAGGGGGGTTTGGGTGGTCCTATTGATCTAGGTATATATTTAGAAACTGAGTTGGTTGAGAGAGTATCATGAAAAATTCTAGGATTCTTTCTCCCATTGGATTGGATATCTCGTTAGGGAAGTCATCACATTTCCCATCGCATGGATTGTTTACCCAATTTTTCATATTTTCAGCTATTTTATAGAATAAAAGGAAAATTTGGAAATATTATTTCAAACAATTAAACACATAAAGGGGAATCCATTTACATTAAATGGATAACTTATAAATTACATTTATCGCCTCAACTTTTGATTTTTGAGGATTCAATCTATGTTATCCATAATCTATTTCTAAATATATATTCTTATCATAGTTTTTTTATTCCCTTAATAATGTTTTGTAAGGAGATTATAAATTTACCCAAAAATATATTATAAGAGTATCAAATTAGGCATGTAGTAAGGCCTGTTTTTTTGTACTAGGTTATGAAGAGTCAGGCCTGGAACACCTTAGTGGAGTTATTACACCTAGGTACATCTGTTCTAGAACCACATCCACTTGTAGTGTTCAGATAGGGATATATTTTCTAGAAAAACCACTTACTCTATACTTACTGAAATTTAGGGATTTTTTCTTGTAATTAGTCTTATCCAAAATTCTTTTTCAAGAGTTCTCTAATACTAAACCCAAAAATAACTAAACATTTCCTCTAATACCAACTATAACGATCCTAATATTTATTACACATTAATACTTGTTTTATTGCACGAAATTTCACTTAATAAAACTCAAAATATCAATAAATCTAGTGTATTTTGGAATTAGGTACATAAAATAAAATCTTGATGATGGGATAAAATAATATTATTAAAAAATTACTTAACATACTTTATTGAAATATTCGTGAACATGCTCAAAATACTCCTTCAAACATAAAACTTTCATGGGATGAACTGGGGACATATATAACGAAGGGGTGAGGTATAAATCCCAGTGAGGTAATAAACATGGATTAAGTAATGAAATTTAGACAACAATCATATCAATTGGGAATAAAAGGAACATGAATAATAAGGCATGATGTAGCATGATAATCATAACATGGGGAATATGGAAACAACATAAAACACTGAATCATGAACATAGGTTAAGGATAAATCACCAAGAATTCTTGGTGGAAAAATTACCATAAATTAATTATCTACACCCATATCTCAACATGATGTATCATGACACTAATCATTACCCAATGCATTGGAGTGCTATCTGGGCGCACCCATCATAATCATTTCATTCTCATGCTTATGGGTGTCATATATATCATATGACATGGATCCATTCATCATAATAATTTAATCCAAAATCAAGGAATGTGGACTGAGTAAATGTAAGTACCAAATCAATAATTATATTTTTATAAAGTTAAATAACCTTGATAGAATAATGGGTATGGTATTCACTACTAAATTGTTTGGGCATGGAAAATCATGGTGAAATTTCAGCAATATAAGGTAGATAATTAAAAATTCATAAAAAAGGTTGATGAGAGTGAAAGTGGTATCTAATTATTTTTACATAAAATGGGAATTAATAGGTAAATGGAAAATCATATCCCAACATTATAAATTTGGAAATATAAGACATAAGTTAATGAAGAACAATGAATAGAGAAAAGAATATTTACGAAACTTTGGCATGGTAATAGGTGTTCATAAAGGATAATGGGAGGCTAAATGAGAGTGAAAAGAAGGTATCATAATTTTAAAATCAAATTTATAGTAATGGTAGTATCTATTATCATATCCCATCATAAGAAAATGAAATGTAAAAGACATAATATAAAAGGAGTGCTTGATAAAAGTGGAGAGTGGAAGATACCTTACTTGAGTGTGTGACTCCAAAGGCTTGGGATGGGCTTCTTGAAATCTTGGGGGCACCTTGGGAGGGATCTAGAGAGTGAAGGTAATATTAAAGATGTTCTCTAAAGAGTTTGAGTTAAGATAAATGGGATCTTTGGTGAGTTTATATAGAAAAAGAGGGGGATTTCTTTATTATTTCAGATTTGGATTATACCAAATAACATATCCAAAAACCACAGTCCATCCAATTGTTTTTGCACATGTTTTATGGGAAAGGGGAGTGGTTTTTAATTATGTTATAATTTCAAGTTCCGGACTTAATAAAATATTACCATTGGTCTTCTGGAGGAGAGTCATACTCTTTATGAAATTATTTTTAAAAAAAATTAAAATATATTTTATGTCTTGGAGGATTAATAATGGATTTAAAGAATAACTCAACTAAAAATAAAATCACATTATTTTAAATGTAAAAATATGTTTTTATTCTTGTATCCTATTTATAATACTTATTACAACACTTTTGTGTCATTGTGATGTCATAAATTCAAAAGTATATTTATTTGGTACATAATTTTTGCCCAAATATATGACTATCTCAAAAAAATTATGAAAAATTCACCATTGGATAATTTAGAATTCATGATTCCAAAATTAGAATTCATTTGGATAAATAATTTTCTAATTATGTGAATTTCAATTTTAAAATAAAAATTGCCATTTATTTAAAATTATTGGTTTTTTGATAATAACATTTTTTGAAACCTTATAAAAATTACATTTGACTTTATAAAAATTATATGATCATTTATATTTAATAAAAATTATTTAATAATAATATTTATTAAAATATTATTTCTTTTAAAAATCCATTTATTCATAAATTCATTTATTGAATTTGAATATTAACCCAAAATACAATTTTGGATTTATTAGATCAAAGTAAAAATCATTTACAAAGTAAAACTAATATGATGAAAATGTATTCATTATTATCTAAAAAATAATATACATAGTCATATTTCTAGGTTATTTATACATATATCTTTAATATACCATAAAACACCCTAAGAGTAAGGTTAATGATTGTGGTACTTTCATGGGGCAGTTCGGAGAACATGGTTTAGGCTATGATCTCGATGAGTCTGAACTTCCACCATAAAGAGTTTCACTCATGCTTAAGTTATTGGATCTCAGGTTGGTCTTGGTTAATGGAATATGCCAAAAATGATATCTCCCTCAAAATCTCTGATAAATGGGTTTCATAGGGTACCATCCTACTGGTTGAGTCCATCACTTACTTTGTATGTGTCAATGTGATTTTTTAAAATCCAATATTTATTCTATACATATGATCACTATTTAACATCTATATTATCGATGGTAGAGATACTTAAGGGTCATTTAAATCCAATTGAATATAATAAAACAAATAAAATTTATGTGTTTTTTATAACCATATTACTTAATATGACATTTAATTGAATCAAAAGGGGATTTTATTTATAATAGTTTGGGTCATTGCAGGAACCAAGTGAAGGAAGGAAATGAATGAAGAGGTAGAGAAATCTCACCTTAAATACCAAAGAAAAACCACCAAATCACCTCCTCAGAGAGGGTTTAAGAAGGTAGGATGGGAGAGAACCCTCCTCTAGTTTGTGAATATGAGATAGAGAGAAAGGGGACAGGTAACTGAAAATACTAGAGAGGAAAATGGTAAAAACACCATTTTAATGAAATTTTGGGCAATGGAAAGGTTTGGCCACATGGTTTTCCAAACCATACACCAACCGTACAGTTGGATCTATCCAAAACCACCACTCATATAGATTGGATACATGGTTTTCCAAACCGTGCAACAACTATTCCCACCCCTATTATCCAACACCTCAGATTCACATGGTTGTGCTACACGGTTTGAAAAACTGTACATTAACTGTGTAGTTGGGACTCCCCCCCCCCCCCCCGTAGCAAGGTACATGGTTCTTCTAAAACATTGTGTATCATGTGATCCATGTCTCATAACCTCCTCAGCCTTAAATGGTTCCTCCTTTTTCCTCACACGGTTTACCCAAAATATCTCTCTAACCATGAAACCCAACTGTACTAAGTTCAAATTGAACTAAAAACCTCATGAAAATCAAGGTGTCACACGGTTTCTCATAAACCGCGCACACTTTCCAAAAGACTCCAAAACTCCCAAAACATAACCCAAAGGCTCTATAGCTCATCCTAACACATGGGATACCTCATAATCAACATCCATCATGTCAAAAAAACTTTTTGAGATATTTCAAATCTCAAAACTCCATTATGATTCTTAATTCAAGATCTGACCCATCTATTAATGAAAATTCAAATTCATTCAGAATTTTTAGATCCGTTTAGATGTAGGGTCTTATGAACTCCCCACTATAAAAATTCTCATCCTTGAAAATACTCAGTGGTCATCCATCTTCACCACCTAACCTACATCGGTCACTAGATTTTCAAACGACACTTTCATTCATCTTATGATAACTCGAAACACTAATGAGACACAACCTCCAACTCAAGGACTTAAACCTACCAAAAACTTTATCTCACACCCATTAAAAAAACTAAAACACCATGATGGAACTTACCCAATCCCATCTGATGAAAAAAATTCTTAGAACATCATTTGAGCAATCATCATTCCATGGAGATCCCCACCATAAGCTTCATCTTATAACCACCAAATTCTAATAGTTAGAACTCTTTCCATTAGGAAAGTCAAACCAACCCATAAACACTCCCATCATTCCCAAAACAACGCACTAGACATAGCTTAAAACCTTATGCACCTGCATTGTGTGGTTACCTCAGTCATACTATCCTTGACCAACTTGCACCAAAAATACCCAGCTCCAAATCTAGGTCCATGACCATCTCATCCAATCGTTGATTCCTCATACTTAGAGGCATTCCATAACCACCCAACATACCCACTAGAATCCATAGTCTAACTACTTTATAGAACCACCGGAAGCCTAAATCCAACACTCGTATTGATCTCCTATCACAAATAATCTTCCATTAGTATTTTATATTGGATTTAAGTATATACAAAAAATTATTAACTGGAATCACCATGCCTCAAAGACCGATCCATGTCCATTTCCACAGGTTTGTGATCCATCCGACATAAGGGGAGTACCTCTAAAATATATATTTCTCTCCCCACCATAAGAGTGTTTTTATCACCAATAAACCCAAAAAACCTCAATTGCTTCAGCACATGAACCAATCAATGCTAACCCAAGAAAAAGATGTGGCCATCTTAGCCATTCTTGAGCAACCAAACATAAAATCATCTATCACTCATTATCAGCATCCAATAATGGAACCTAAGGAATTCATCGATATCCATTCCATCTCGAGGACCTCTCCTGCAAATAGTCGATGGTGCACTTACCACCATATGACTCCACATTCACCGCTACATGAACGTAACCTCCAAGAGGCCCCATGTCCGACTAAAAGAAATTAGCGTAGCTAGAAATATAAAAATTTTCATCCGAGTGTACTCAATATTATGTTATGTTATTGGGAACGATCCTCACTAATTAAGAGTATTCTAATATTTTACAATGAATACCACCTCCACGCATCATTTTCTGATGCCACCTTTGTCTATAGGGACATATCAAACCCATAATAAGGTCATGGTCCACCCTTCGCAAAAGTATCACATCACCTTGACATCATTTATTATCCTACTCATGGATTCATACTCTACTCAAGAACCTATGGAATTCACTCTATTAATACTCATTCCACAAACCTAAATGACACAGCACATCATCATCAATTTAAAAATCTCATTAACACTCAATCATCACACACTAATGTCTGATCCCACCACCGAACATGATTCCGACTCTAATGGTTCAATATTTACAAAACCTTGTCTCCCAAGCCCTATCTAATGGTCATGACAACTCTTTGTTCCCATCTCACCCAACGTAGAGAACCCATGGTGTTTTCCTAAACAAAAACCGCCTCACTAAAGTAAAACTATGTTCCTAAATATGCATCCATAGGTAACTGGTCTAGGAAAAAAACCAGTCTTTCCCTCAAAAACCACACATGCCACCCCTGCACCAGATCTCCAAGCATTTCCCATCTCAATAAAATCAGACACCTCCATGTTCCTCATACTAAAATAAAACTCACATGCATGATCACCACCTAAAGCAGACTCATACAAATGAAACAAAATTTCTTTTAGCACCTATTTTTCTCTCAATCCAACTCATAACCATCAAACACAACCCACCTACACACTCAGTACCTATTCTAGGAACTTCAATAATCTTGAACCCCTAAAAACCAACCTTAAGGTTGAATATCAACACTCAAGTGCAATTTCCCAAATTCAGAGGCATCCTATGTTCCAAAACCCCATACTAGTCTGCACCCTTTATTTACCACTATCAAAAGTCCCAAAACATACACTCATGCCTTATGCACCCAAGGAAACTTAAAACTCAGCCATCCCCTCTGAAGGGTCATCCAAAAAATCGACACAACATCATCTCTAAAAACTGGAGACATGTCACTAGCTCCAAATAATCATGTTCTATGCCAAATCACTAAAATCCACATATTATGGGGCATCAACATGCACCCATATCATCATCACACAACATCAAAAAAACACCCTCCTAAAGGTTCCTTCACAATATAGGTGTCATATACCAAACAACTGCCCATAATTAGGGATTTTAACCTCTCTGAGCAAATTCACATTAGACCACTCCCTGGAGGACCCATACATACTACCAACCCAAAAAATACCCACAAGGTACCAAAAGTCCTATACACAACCGTAGTTATAACAACCATGAATTTTCATAAATAGACATTACATCATTCTTTTTTGCGAAATATTTCATAGATTACATGAACACACACCCAATTACTGTATTAATTTAGTGCCTTTAGAAACTAGGAAACATAAAAAACTAGTTTATAATACATCTACATCTTATCCCGCCAATTTCATCACAAATAGAACCATTTTTTAAATATCATACTCAATACCTTTTTTCATATCATGGAGAAAATAAATCTAAGAAAGGGTGATCTCAAATACTCGGTAAGTGTAAAAAAGAGAGATACATAAGCATAACATGAACATAAGGGTATGAGAACATTATCATAACATTTTAAGATCATAACCTGCATATCAAGGATCATATAAACGATTCATGTCATAAATATCAGATGTTCATAATAAATTAATCATAATGGATTTGAAAGCATAAACCATGAAATCATAACAAAGAAATAATACATGGAATTGTATAATATACATAAATATATAAAATTATTACCAAAGTAGTCAAGCCTCATAGCCATGGATATCTTAGTAGAATGGGTTCACTCCCAAAATAATATTAGTTTTCAAGGTCTACTCCCAAGATCATCTTAGTATTCAATGTTCACTCCCAAGACCATCTTAGTAGTCAAGGTTCACTCCCAAGACTATATTAGCGGACAAATTCCTTTATTAAACAGGGTTTAATCCCAATTTCATTCATATATATCTCATGAAATATGAATCATTTCCAAATTAATTGAAGGGATATATAGGTCCCACTCTTAAAATAATAAAAACCATACATATGTGTGCCACAAAAACATAAATCATTCATTATAAATATAAACTAACTATATAAAGAATAAGGATAAAATCCTTGAATTATAACCCAAATAATGCATAAGTAACTTAAAATAATGTTATAATAGATGAAAAATGGTCTTGAAATATATTTTTCAAAAAAAATATTGATGAAAACATCCTTTCCACTTTGAAAAAAGAATTTTAAAACAAATTACATTTTTAAAATCTTTTTATTTGAAAAAATATATATAAATTTATAAAGTAAGCTTTGAAGCAATGATTGGTCATAGAGGTAGAGAAATTTCATCCATAAAGTACACATTAAAAAAAGATTCATTTCATATTATCGGTAGAATTAAAATGATACATGCTCAGAAAATGAAAATAATATTCCTTTTAAAACCATTTTGTAAATAATTTAAAACATGGGTAAAAATGTATTTTAAAAAACATGGTAGAACATTTTTGAAAACATTTTTAGAAAACATGATTTTTGAATAAAATAAATTTCTGAATGAAGAGATAATAATATTACATAAAACATATAATATCATGAAAATCAAAATATTCATGAACCAAAATGTCAAAGAGTAGTGCATACACCTCATAAAATATTATAGGTGCATAACATAACATGTATCTCAAAGAAGGATTGATACATAAATTGCCTTATTGATTTGGTAACTTTTTAACCATAAACCCCAAGAAAGATAGATCATCAAACAGATATGTAAATACCAATAAATATAAGGATAAGTGTCATATATTACATTCATGGTTAGTATATACAACATAAAAAATAAACTAGTGTTAAATATTTTATAAGTCTCATAGAAATAAAAGTGATACAATAAATCTCGTTATTTAAAGTATTGAATTTCTTCATATACGTTCAGACCTTCAATATAATATATATAAGTTTATTATAAATATACCACAGAACCATATTCATATATATAATATGATATATTATTTACTTATGACTTTATAATACTCACTTATTAATACTTCCATGTTTACATTATGTTTCAGGTAATAACTGCTTTGTTTTTCAAACATGTTTTAACTTTTTTTCATGTTAATCATCCTTAGATAGTAATTTAATCATATAAATAGTTATAAACATGATATAAATATTATATATATTCAGTATATATTTATTTATGGTGATTCATAAAAATTATAGGTAGAAAATAAAATGTATCATTCTTTGAGATGGTAGACCATACGTACACATGAACATTTTTTTCATTTTCTTGTTATATTAAAAATAAAGAAAACTATATGATATATTATAATAATATAATCATTTTTATGTAATATATATCAAACGTGTTTATTAAAATAATGCTTAATATATTCCATGAAATGTGTGAATGAATCACATTTGTTCATGAGGCAGTAGTCCACCGTACTCACGAACAACGTTATCATATTCCCACAAAATAGAAATCATGAAGTTATGTGTGATATAACAATTACAGAATCATAATAAAATCATTAAAATAATATATATAATATATTTTCTATAAATAAATAATTATTCCCAACCTTTAATTGTGGTAATGGAAGAATGAATGACATCGGTTCGCGAGGCGGTAGTCCACTATACACACAGACGATGATTAGGTATCCCATTTGATTTAAGTGTGTGAATATTTAAGTTTTACCCTTACCATAACAACATATAATTTTATTTAAGATACTTATGTTATTATATAAACATTACATAAAAATAAATTTATTGTTTTAAGTAAGAAATAAAACAAAAATGTTTATTGATGAACGTTAGCTCTTCTTTGGATATCGACTTTTGGTTTACAGCAACGAATTTCCTTGGTAAGATTTATGACAAAAGAAATAATTTTATTTTTAGGGAATTTGGATAGGGTTTGGCTAAAACAAATAGGGTTTTATGTGTGAATAAAAGAGAAGAATAGGCTCCCTCTTATAATTAAGGTGAGGGACACTTTTGGAACTTCTCATAAGATTAATTTATAATATATTCAATATCAATCCAAATATATCAAAAAGTACATTTATTTGAATTAAATATATGATAAATTTTTTATATCATCATATAATTTATTTTATCCATGTTTTGGTCTTATTTTAAACCTTATCATTTTGATTAACTCATAGTTAACCCATTTAAATTTTAATCATAGTAACACAATTTTCAATATTAAGAGGATGTAAGATTTACTTATAAAGTATCAATTGAACCATTAATAGAAAATTTATTATATTTTTGAACATATATAATCCAGATGTCACTATTTAAGATTTTTATTATTTATAAATAATTTTATAAATTATTATTTTCATAAAATATCAATAGTGTCAATTTTGACACTATTCATTACTTTGACATTGAGAAAATCAATAAAAAAAGATAACATCAAAAAAAATTGACACACCACTAATATTTAATATTAAATTATAAAATTATTTTATAACTGTAATTAAATCAAAATGTATTTCTATTAATATTTATAATATCTTTTAATTTATTTTTCCATTAATTTAATAATTTATGCATCATCATTGTGTAATTATTTATGATAATTATTTCATCACTAAAAATTAAAATTAAATTTCCATGATGTATATAAACATTTTATATTTTAGAATAATATTTATGGTTAGGAATATTTTCAATTTAACCCCATATTAAAAATATTATATTTATTAAAAGTATGAGTGTGGCATCTTATCACTCCCCTTGATTTAAATAATATCTAAGTCGTTTTCAAGGAAAAGTATCCATTAAATAAATAAATTTAGAACTATATGTGTTAATTATAGAATTAATTTCATCCAATAATATTTTTACAAGTGTTAGGATAATCTTATAATATTTATAACATTATTTTGCCCTTAATTACCCGATTAACCCTTAACCATGGTAATAAAATTACTAAGTTTACTACTAATATATCCCAAAAATAAAAGGGAAATATTTAATAAATTTTTAACTTATTATTCTAAATATTGAATCCATTTTTCAAAATTTAAAACACAAAAACTTCTAAAACTAATTTAAAATTAATCTCATAGATGGGGAAAGAATGTGGGGTTTTAAAGTGAAAATATTCAAAAGTTTACTAAGTTTTTATATCAAAATTCTATAAAAAAATGAATCCAATGACCTAAATTGGATTAATGGATTTATAAATGAAATATTTTTACTTTAAAACCAATTTAAAATATAATTTAACATTATAAATTATTTAGTTGAAAAGCCAATTTTGAATTAAAATCCAGCATTTTCAATATTCATCAAAAGATGAAACTCTTTGGAAAAAAACCCAAAAATTCACCCTAAGCTAATTTTAACATTAATTTTTCAAAAAATAAATTTATTTTTTCAAATAAAATTTATAAAATATTCAAAATTTAGTTTTAAAATAAGTGTTCCATTAAAAGGTGTCAAAACTACCTTTTAGAAAAATATAGCATTTTATGCTTAAAAATGGGTTTGTTCTGATTTTATGCATATAAAACATATTGTATGTATTTCAAAACATTTAATTGAATGTGTAACATATAAATTTCATTAATACCATTCACTAAAATTGTTTAATTTAGTTCAATAATATTAAATGCCTTTATGGGAATAAAAATAGTTTTTCATAAAAAAAACATCATTTATTTTCAATTGGTTTTTATCATCATTTATAATTAATTGGTCACCAAATAATTCATTTTATAAACATGTGTAAACCATATTTTCATAATTATATTAATCATTTTCAATCCCATTATTCCAACAGATAGGTGATAATTATCATAATAAATTGTATATTGTTGTTTGGTAAAACATAGTCTTGTGTGTAAGACAAGCTATAAAAGGAACTCATTATTGTGTGTTTCACAAGAAAAAACTAGCCTTCTATGTGCTGAAACCCAAAATCTTTATTTCTTATAGTGAAATCTATTTTATAACCAAGATTTACTTTTTATTTCATGAAACACAATCTAACAAAGAGTTTTAATTCATTTGAAAAAAATTATTCATAAAACCATGGGGTGTTGCATTCTACCCCCTTAAAATTAATTCCGACCTCAAAACTCATCACTATAATTAAAAATTGAGGATAATTATGCCTCATAATATCCTCATGTTCCCACATAGATACTTTAAAATGGTGGTTTCTTCATAAAACATTAACTATGTGAGTGGTATTGTTTTGTAGAACCTTATCTTTATAATCCATAATTTCTACCAGTTTCTCTTTATAAGAATATTATTTCTCCAAAAATATGAGCTCTGAGATTAGTACATGTGAAGGATTTGGTATGAACTTTCTCAAAAAAGATACATGGAACACATCATGAAATTGAGCGACATTTTGTGGAAGCACCAATTTGTAAGCTAACGTTCTGGTACGTTCAAAAATTTTAAACTGAAATCACGTCCTTGCAATTTGAAATTTCACTTCAAAAATTAATGGTGAATATTTGAGAATTTATTTGTGGGAAACCCACATTGTAAAATTTTAGAATAAAACTTCCTCTTAAAAAGAGGGAAATTAAAATCTTAATATCACCACATAACTATAATTTCAATTAGGATAACATTAGTGGAACGTGAAAATATGGACATAGAATAGAATTACAACTATTATGTTATCATGGAGAGTGATAGATAACATGTTAATTATAAAGTTAACTATCGTGAATGATAAATTTGTGATAATCTAAGGTACCATTTGATTCATTAGAAATGAAGGTACTAGGATACCATTTTTTTAAGATTTTTCTCCTAAAGATTAATACTTTTCAAAAGAAGATATAATTACTTGATTTTATTCCATTTTGTAATCACAATATCATCCATTGGTTATGCCTTAATCAATTTGTGATTTATCTCTTACTCTAATAAAATTGGTTGAAATTGTAATTCCTGAAGAACTACTAGATCATAATATCCATAATGGGATGAAAAGTTATTTCTTTTATCTCTAGTTATTATAACAAAATGGTAAGAACATGATATCTAATACAAATAAATATTTATATGTTTAATTAAAACATTAATATCTAAAACCTCATCCAAATTTCCACAAAAAAATTCATAAATGGTTACCATTATAAACCTTCCAAAAGATTAAAATCCAAAACATTCAAAAGAAGGTTACTAATTTCAAAATTCAAATTATCATTAATCCCGAAAACCACTTGATGTACCTATTAATTGTCACACACCAAACATGTGAATACCATTTTCATGTATTCTCTTAAAACATGGTAATAACCTGAATTACAATATAACCTTTGTGAAAACATGCATTCTTTCAAAAAAAATACTCTTTCTTTATACCATAAATCTAAAAATTCTATGAACTCAATCCTTAAACCACCTTGTTATAATAATATTAATTATCTCCAAGGTAAAAATAATATTGAACTTATTTAATCACAATAAAACATCTCCTTATCCTATTATTATCCCAACATCATCCACATATTATGGAATATCATTCCCTTAATCGTGTGTTATAAAAAAATCACCTTACCACCAGAATCATTTTTCATAGTTACAAGTGCTATTCAACATATACCTTCAAATACTTAAGGAAAAACTATAGTAGAATAATCATTATATGTTTTATTACTCCATAATACCATAAAATTACTAATAAAACATAATTCTTGAATTCCAATACATAAAAACACAATCATTCCACTACCTTATTAAACCATTAATCAGGCTTCATCATTTTATTCCCTTAACACTTCTTTCATCTCATTTTTCATTATTATTCTCTACATCATCAGAAATATAACAATTACACATACAAACTTTTTGATACTCTTCACAATATTTCCCCCTAGGGAATATATTTTAATAATGCCAATACATTCCACATTTAAAGCTTTTAACTATCGTTGATGCTATAGGAATACCATTATCCTCATCCATTGCATTAACTAAACCTTTTCCTTTACAATTACTTACTTTGTTTCATTTTTTTCCACACCTAAATCATATTCCATTTCCTTTCAATCATTATATTTTATGACTCTTCCCACATGATTTACATAAGGAAAATTGAACTTTCTTTCCTATGTGATCACCATAAAATTCCATCTTTCTCTTATTAGTTTGGTTAGTAAACTCACCAAGGATGAGATTGTTGATAATATTATGATATTTATAATTATGTATAATAACATGGTTTTATATTCCCACACTAATTTATTTTTTTTTCTCATGAGATAGATTATTCTATTGTCCATCAAATTCACTATTAACATGAATCCTCCTGGTTCCATCCATTGTATAAAACCAAAAAATAATAGTGTGAGAAAAACTAACTATACTAGGAAAACCACATAATCAAGGGAAATTACTTTCAATCTATAACATCTTAGTTTTAATCCTTATTTATTCATGATCATTACCAAAATTCCAGTATTGTAACCTATACATAGACTTATCCTTATAGATATTACCCAGGTTTTCTCATCCTTGTTTCTAAATGTTGACTAAACATTTTCTCTAATACCAACTATAACGACCCAAGATTTCATAAATAGAAATTACATAATTTTTTTTCATAATATTTCATACATTAAACAAACACATGACAAAATACCATATTATTTTAGTTCCTTTTGAAACATGGAAACATAAACAATAGGTTCATAATAAAACTAAATCTTCTCCTAACTATTTCTTCATAACCATATCCCTTTTTGACATATCATACTTATTTCATTTCTTCATATCCTAGAGAAAAGAAATATAAGAAAGGGTGAGCTCAGATACTCAATAACGGTAAACAAGGGAGATACATAAGTATAACATGAACATAAGGGTATAATAACATAAGCATAACATTTTAAGATCATACCATGCATATCAAAGATCATATACATGAGTCATGACATAAATATTAGAAGTTCATAACGCATTAATCATATACATAAAAATCATAATCCATGAAAGCATAAAAAATAAATAATACATGGAGTTGTGGAAGACACATAAATATATAAAATGATTTCCATAGTAGTAAAGTCTCACGATCAAGGATATCTTAGTAGAATGGGTTCACTCAAAAACCCATATTATTAGTCTAGGTGCACTCCTAATACCATATTAGGTGTAAAAGGTTATCTCCCAATACCATCTTACCATACAAAGTCCTTTACTGAACTGAGTACTCTCCCTATTTTTTCTAGGTCTATCTCATGAGAAATAAATTATTACCCAATGCATTAGAGGGAGATATAGTTCACACTAGTAAAATAATTAAAATTTTATATATGTGTTGCATAAGAACACAAATAACTCATTATAAACATAAACTAACTATAAAATTAAGAGGGACATAATCCTTGAATCATAATCCCAATAAATCATAAGTAACATCAAATAAAGTTATCATATATGGAAAATGATTTTGAAAGATATTTTTAAAAAATATCTTGAGGAAAATATCCTTTCTTATTTGAGAAAATATTTATATAACATATTAAAATTTTAAAACATTTTTCTTTGAAAATAACAATGAAAATTTATAAATTAATCTTTGAATCAATGATTTTCATGGAGGCATAGAGATATCACCCTTGCAGTACACGTTAAAAAAATATTGATTTTATATTATCTATAGAATTAAAAATAGGCTTGATCATAAAATTACAAGTAGATTACTTTCAAACCCATATTTAAAAAACATTAAAACATGGGTAAAAATGGCTTTTAAAAATCATGGTATAACATTTATGAAAACATTTTTAGAAAACATGGTTTTTTGAATAAAATAAATTTTCATCCGAAGAGAGAATAACATTAAATAAAAATTAAAATATCATTAAAATAATAATATTCATGAAACAATATGTAAAATATCAGTATATACACCTCATAAAATATTATAGGTTCATAACATAACATGTGTCTCAATGAAGAAAAATTGAGACAAAAATTACCTTACTGATTTTGTAACATTTCAACCATAAAACCCAAAAAAGATAGATCATAAAATGGATATGTAAATACCCATAAATATAAGGACAAAGATCATATATTACATTAATGGGTAGTATATACACCACAAAAAATAAATTAGTGGTGAATATGACAAAAGTCTCATAGAAATAAAAGTAAGACTAGAAATCCAGTTACCTTATGTTTTCACTTCCTTCGTATACGTTCAAACATATTGTATAATAAATATAATTTTATTGTAAATATACCACATAATAATATTAATATAAATAATACCATATATTATTTACTTATGAATTTATATTACTCTCTTATTAATCATTCCATGTTAACGTTATGTTTTGGGAAATAACTAATTTGTTTTTTGTACATGTTTTGACTTGATATTCCTGATTCCCATACATAGATCACAATTTCATAATATAATTAATTATTAAAATTATATAAATATAATATATATTCTTAATATTTTTATTTATGTTGATTTGTAAAATTTATAGGTAGAATATAAAATACACTATTCATGGAGATAGTAGGTTGTACGTACGCATGAACGTTGTTTTCATTTTCTTATCAGATTAAAAGAAAGAAAATTATATGATATATTATAATTATAGAATAATTTTTATATCATATATATCACATATTTATATTAAAACCATATTTAATATATTTAATTAAAATCATGAATGAATCACATCGCTTCGCAAGGCGGTAGTCCTCCACACACATGAATGACGTTATAATATCCCCATAAAATGGAAAACATGAAGGTATGTGTGATATAACAATTATATAATCATAATAAAATCATAAAAATAATATATTTAATATATGAACTATAAATCCACCATTATTTCCAACCATTAATGGTGGTAATGGAAGAACGAACGACATTGATTCATGAGGCGGTGGTTCGTTATACACACGAATGATGATTGTGTGTATCATTTGATGGAAGTGTGTGAAGTTGTAGGTCATAACCATAACATAAAATAATATTATTATATTTAATATTTTAAGTATATTACATAAACATGATATAAAAATAATTTAATGGGTTTAAGTAAAAAAGAAAACAAAAACATTCATTGATGAACACTACCTCTTCTTCAGATATCTCTATTTAGTTTTCACCAAAGGACTTTCTTAGTTGGATTTACAAACAAAGGAAAGATTATATGATTAAGTTTGAGAATTTGGGGGGATATTTTCATTGGTTTTTACTGAACCAAGTAGGATATGAAGTGTTAATAAAAGAGAATAAGATGTTCCCTTTTATAATTAAAGTGAGGGGCACTTTTGGAATTTATCATAAGATTAGTTTATAATAAATTCAATCTGAAAATAAATACCTCAAAAATTCAATTTATTAAAATATAAGATATTTTAATATTGTAATATCATCAACCAATATATTTTATCCAAGTTTTGGGGTTAAATTAAACCTTATCATTAGGATTAACCCTTAGTCAACCCATTGTAAATTTAATTACGGTAACAAAATTTTCAGTATTAAGAGGATGTAATTTTTACTTATAAAGTGTAAATTTTACCATAAATAGAAAATTTATGATATTTTAGACCATATATAGTCCCATTTTCCTTATTTAGTATTTTTATGATTTATCAATAATTTAATAAAATATTATTTTCATAAAATAACATTAGTGTCAATTTTGACACTATTTAGTACATTGACATTATGAAAATCAATAAAGAAAGATAAATCCAAACCAGATAATTTAGTACACCCATAATATTTAATATTAACCTAAATAATTCATGTATCTCATTAATTAATTCAAATTATATTTTTTTTAATATTTCAAATATCATTTAATTGTTTTTTCATTAATTGAATAATTATTGCATCATCATTGTGTAATTGATTATGGTGGTCATTTCTTCACTAAAATTTAAAAATAAATTTCCATAACGTATATAAAACATTTATATTTCTAAATAATAATTATAGTGATCATTAATTCTATTTAACCACATATTAATAATATTATACTTATTAAAAGTAAGATTGTGACATTTTGTAACCCTCTTTGATTTTAATAATATCTATGTTATTTTAAAGGAATGATTCTATTAAATAAATAAATTTATATTTTTATGTGTTAAGGGTTTAATTAAATTCAACCAATAATATTTTTTAAGTTTTAGGATAATTTTATAATATTTATAATATTATTTTTACCCTTAATTACCCGATTTACCCTTAACTGTTATAATAAAATTACTATGTTTACAATTCATATTGTCCAAAAATATAATGGACCTATTTAATAAATTTTTACCTTCTGATTAAAAATATTAAATCCATTTTTTAAATATTAAAAACACATAATTGGATAAAATTAATTTAAATTTAATCTCTTAGACAGGGTGAGAATGCACGTTTTTAAAGTTAAAATGCTCAAAAATTCACTAGGTTTTTATATCTAAACCCAACATAAAAATGACTCCAATGACCTAAATTGGATTAATTTTTGTATAATTGAAATATTTTGACTTTAAACCTAATTTAAAAAATAATTTAAAATTACAAATTCTTTTGACAAAAATACCTTTTTGAATTAAAATTCGGTATTTTCACTATTCATAAAAATAAGAAACTTTTTAGAAAAGAACCCAAAATATAATCCTAGGATAATTTTGAAATTCTATTTTTTTTTAAAAATTATTTTTTCAAATAAAATTTATAAACGTGTCAAAATTTAGATTTGATACAATTTTTCCATTAAAAGGTGGAAAAAATTCCATTTAGAAAAATACAACTTTTATGCTTAAAATGGGTTTGTTCTTATTTTATGCCAAAAATATATATTATGTGAATTCAAAAAAATTTCTTTGAATATGTAACATATAAATTTAATTTATTCCACTAAATAAAATTTATTATTTAATTTACTAAGATAAAATTCATTTGTCGGATTAAAAATATTTTTTTATAAAACACACCCTTTATTTTCAACTCGTGTATTGTGCAACAAAATCCATCAAAGAATGTTATTTTATTTTAAAAAAATAATTTATAAAAATTAGGGGTGTTATAGTACTGACTCACCAGGGCCACTACACCAACCATAAACAAGGACCACCCCAGTTTCCTTATTGATCATCTCATCATAGATCCACATACCTTTTCATCATAAGGAAATCCATAAAATCACACATTAGCAAGCCTATAACATGTAGATCCTGTGTTCCTAGCATGATTCTATAGAATCCTCCTAAATCTATAGGTCAAGAGTTAATACCAATTCACAAGACTCTTTCCTATGGTCCAAGAGCTTATAATAAATCATAAAACATTAAATTCAAACAACATGTGTGTTTCTTGAGGAAAAAATCATATACAATCATAACATTAAAAATCCAAAAAAATAAATCTCAACCCCAAGTAACATGGACTTCCAACTGAAATATATGTTCACAACGCACCAGACCGATATCCATCAAAATATCTGACACATTACTACATCTATTTTCTATCAAAACACAATTAGTAAAATAATAGGAATATAAACCACTATGATACAACTTTTTAACATCCAAGCCTGGGAGCCACTAAATCGAATCTCGGAGTCGGTTCTCTGCAATGCCTTAAGCATGAATCCTTGTATGTCAGAGGATTCCAAATAGTAATGGGGTTTAAATTTGATTTGTGAGGAGTCTATACCCCTATATCAGAGTTCAAAACTAGAAGAAAATGACCAAATATCATACAAATAAATGTATAGAGATGGAATAAGTAAACTGAAATTGAAACCTATTGTAAAAAATTGAAATGTGATAAAGGGCCCAAAATAAAATGCCATAGATACCACAAATCTCTAACTGGGCTAGTTACATAACATACCAAAATATAACAAATTGTGAGAAGTATCCATATAATCACTGATTCAAACCCATCCTGACACCTAATACCACCTAAGAAATCCCACTCAAATAATAACACTCAACACGAGCCTCAACACAAACCTATGCCTATAATAAACACATGAGAGCTGCTCAGGTACCCAAGTGCAATGGTGGACTGAGTAGGGAGTGAGTAAAACTCAATAGGCCACTACCAATTGTATCTAAAGAAAATAAAAGTCAGTGTAATAGTGCATGCATGAAAAGGAATAATTTTAAACAAGTGGGTAAATAAATATGTTTTCATTATTTATCCATACTCAAATTGATAACTTTTATTATTTATTTTAAAAGGTTACCAATTTCCATCAAAACTACCTCAGACTAAGTCGATCATATAATATATGTATCTCAAGGTTCATATGTCTATAAATAAGGAGCCTCATCCCAAGTATCCAACTAAGATATAGTACGTCATGTTATACCATCACAACCACCAAGTCAGAAGTCTACAAACACATAACATCAATCCATGAATCCAACTAAGACTCACAATGATAGGTCCCAACATTTAGGTCACAAGTTGTCATACATGGAGCATCAGTCCATGAATCCAACCAGGACTTAGAATTCAATGCCTGACCATCCCAACCTTGATATGGAATGTCATTTAAATACCCTTAGGTTTAATAGCATCAGTCCTTCCCCCAAAAAACTATGGTGCACTAGGGTGCCTAGAGAATCTTTCCAGCCCAGCCAAAACTGAGGATTGGATCATCATTCAAACATCCCAAAACCATTAACCATGTGTCGAAAAATATAGTGAATCATTCCATGAATCCAACCATGACTCAAAAAATCATGTCTGACCAACCCTAATCATCCCATTATCATTTATTACTATTTATTTCATCACTCCCATGATCTATTACCTTCATCACATTAAACCAAATTCGAAATATAAAAATATCATCCTTTAGAAAAATACAAATTTATTAAATTTTATTTAAACCATTTAACAATCAAACACGCCATTTTAACCATTTCCATTCCCTTTTTAAATCACAACATTTATCATAGTCCCAACAAACCCTTAAAACAAAAACATGCCACAAAAAAACCCAATATTGTTTCTCATTTTATAAAAATACCAAAACCATACATCCTTGTTACACATTTCATAACACCCTTTAAAACATGGGTATTTCCATTTTAAAACCAAAAAATTCCCAAAGCCTCCAAATTCCATGGGAACCACTTTAATATTAACCACACACCCACTTCAAATATAAAGTTTAAATCCATTTAAATTCACCTTGATTTCAACACCTCGTTTCAAACCAAGAATCATTTAAAAACATGGCCCTTCCCTTTTGACATCCCAAAACTGAGTAAAAACCCAAAGAATGGATTGAAAACCATTTCAAAAACATCATATACATTTTTATACAAAAAATAAACATAACAAATACCACTGCAAAGGTTGGAACACCCCACGGGTTTCCCTAAGTATGGTATCACATCACCACGAATCCAACGGGATCCATGGAAGGTCCATAGTATCAATTTATGGTCAATACCAATTTCTTAAAACAAGTAAGTAAGAATAAAACAAATAAGGTCTAAGGAATACACCAAAATATACATATAAATCATATATTAAGACTTTGGAAGAATCTCTTAAATCACCTACCTCATTATAAATCATTCCAAAACACTTACCAAGCATGGAGGCCTTTCCAAGGCCCTTCCAAGCATTATCCCAACTCCTTAGCACCTAAAAGAGCACATCTCAAACACCCAAGCCAAAACCGCACACCCAAAACAAAAATTAAATAATTTTAACAATTATTATATATTAATTAACTAAAAACCAACTTGGAATAAACCTAGAAAACACATTGGATGCCCACCTCTTGGATAAACTCCAAGAAACTATCATTAGAATTCCAAAACGGATCCCCAATACCATTCCCAGGAAAATCCCTAAGAGGTTATTTCAAAATTACAATTAATTGAACTATGTATTTTGGAAAAACATAATAAAATTCACCACAGTAACATACCATAAAAAAATTCCTAGAAATGAAGTGAGAAATCCATCTCGAGATCTCTTCTACTCAAGCTAAGAAAAATTCCCATCACCCTTGACCAATTACACCATGATCTAGTGGAATAGTAACCAAAACCCTAAACCCACACATCCAAAATTATAAGGAGCCAAGGTAAGGACGGAAATGAAGGAGGAGGAAGAGAAATCTCAACTTAAATATTTAATAAACACCACCAAAATCACCTCATTAGAGAGGATTGAATAATGGAGGAAGGGAGGACAACCTGTCTCTAATTTATGCACATGATAGGGATATAAAAGGGATGGGTGACTTAAAATCATGGTGGGGAAAATAGTAAAAGCACTATTTTAATGAAATTCTAGGAAACCACATGGTTTTCCAAACTATGCACCAAACATGAGGTTTTCCTTATCTAAGACCACCACTTGCATGGTTTGGCCATATAGTTAGCCAAAACATGTGAAAACCATGCTAACCCCAACAATTAAACACCCCTTCTTTTCATGGTTGTGCATCACATTTTAACAAACTGTGCTCCAAAAATGCTATTAGAATTTCCCCCTCCTATAACAAGGTTCACTGTTTGTCTGAAACCATCAGCATTCTATGAACCATGTCTCATAGCCTCATCATCCTCACATGGTTCCTCCATTTTCTTCACACAATTTTACCCAAACCATGTTATATTGATGAAATACAACCATGATCAGTTCAAATTGAACTAAAAATCTCTTGATCATCAAGGTTTCACAATGTTTCTCAAAAAATGTGAACAACAAACCATGAAACCTTTCCAGAAGACTCCAAACCTCCCAAAACATAACTATCCACTAAATCTCATCCTAATAGTTCAAATACCTCTCAATCATAATTCATCATCTCAAAAAACCCTTTTGAGATATTCTAACTCTCTAAACTCCATTACAAGTCTTAATTCAAGATTCAACTCATACGGTAATGAATATTCAAATTCCTAGGGAATGTTTTGATCCATCCAAACATGGGATATTACAAATTTTTAGGTTTAAAATGTTATATATTGATGTTTTTTGATGATTAATATTTATTTTCTATGTTTATTTAATTCATGGATGGGTTATTCTAGTTATTAAATAGTGAAACCATCCCCAAATGGTTATCTATGATGCCTTGGTTCTTGTCTTCTACCTATGGTGATAGAGAATGCACTTCAGGCCTTGTGGTGTGCCGACTTAGGTGACAGGTTAGGTCAACCTATGTTGGTTCATAACATTTAACTACCAACCCAAAGAATTATAGATATATGAACCTAAATATTAATCCCTTCTTATTGATTTTAATTTTTGTCTCTATATGGTGGATATTTAAGATGTTTTGTGAGAGTATGGTAAATGATTTGACTTTGAGGTTTGATCAAAAATCTAATTCATTTGAACCATGTGATATGAGAGGAAATAACTAAATCTAAGTAGATTAATATTATCATGCACACTAAGGATGTATTTGGAAACAAAAAATGGAAGAAAGGAGAATAATGGTTATTTTTAAATAGGTTAACATAAATTGTAAACTTTATTTCTTTGAAAAAATAGGATTTAATGTATTTTTTTAATATGGTGCTTGAAAAACTAATTCCCTATTGAAAACCACTTGATTTTGGTGAAATTAGAATTTAGATAATGGTAAAATGATACAAATATATATATATATATTAATATTTAATGCTTGGGAACAATCATGGGTTTAAGTGTGTGGGTATTTGATGTCTATATTCCATGGAAACATTTTAAAAAAATTTAATTGATAAATTTTATTAATTATTTAGTTCACTTTTCCCAAATGTTAATAGTTTTATTATTTTATGTGTAATTTTCACTTAAGATTGATTTCATAAAAAGAAATAAAAAATATAATTTTGATTATTATTTTAATTATTGGAATTCTATTTTTTGAAGTTTTATTTTAAAAAATGAAAATTCAATTTTTTTAGAAAAAAAACGTGCTAGTAAAAGTCCAACCCTCAGCCAATGGAAAGAAACCTTTCCAACCCAAAGGGGTTGTTAACCATTTATAATAGGATTTTCAAGCATAGGTGTAGTATAGAAGAGCATAGTAAAGTCATGGTTTGTGTATGTACATGGAACCTTGAGTGTTGGTGGATATCCTATCGCATCTGGGAAAGCATGAGAGGCCATAGGAATACACCATCTCTAGTCTGGATTTCAAGAGTTTTGAATGGAATGAGATATATATTTATAGAGAATTAAAATATATGTGTTCTGATATTAAATTTAAAATTCCCCAGGGCACTTTTCACTTACCTAAACAATGATACCTTCACTCGTGTACATTTCGCCTCACTCAGACAACCTACCACCAACGCTTACCTCACTTATCAGCACTGCTAAAACTAAATTCCACCATTGATGGTACTTAAGGAGCTCAATATCATATCCATTTTATTATATGTTAATATCAAGGCCACCATGGATCACCCCTATATCCTAAAGAAACCCTCTATAAGGATGAATTTATGCTATGAATGATGATGGGACCCAATCTTCCCACTATGAATGTTGAGTGATATCAACGAATCCACTACAAGCATGGTAGATGAGATTGGATCAAAACAGCGAGTCCAATGAAATGGTTTTCTTATTCAAGGATGACAATGATATTGAAATAATAGAATAATGAGTGAAATGGCCATTCAGGTCATGGTGTTGATTATGTTTTACTTTTCTATTTTGTGAAGGATGAAATGTCCAATGAAACAACTAATGTTTTGGTGTCACACCATAGTAAATTTCAAGTCACATGAGTTAAAGGAGATTTTGAAATAGTGATTGATTTGGTGTTGAGGATGATGTCTTGTCTTAAAAATGAAAAATGGCTAGAGTTTTATTGTTCTATTCGTAATAGTGTTGAATAAATATGATAAAAGTAATGGGTGTATATAAAATAGATAAGGTCACACCCATGGTAAAATGTTTATAATATTTTTCATTGGATCGAAGGTTTTCTATGTGATGGATAAGATAAAACACCCAAGGAAATTATTTATGTTATGTTGTGTCTATAGATCCAATTCAAAAATATTTTATCTCTTAGACAATTTTTGGTTTTTATCATTAGGGTAGAAGGTATTACCACATTTGAAAATTTACTATAAATTTGAAGGATTTAAATGAAGATCAAAATAGAAGATAATTGAAACTCAAAGGAGAGATTATAAAGTTATATCATCCATTTGAGATAACTTTTTCCTATAAATATAGAAGTTGGGATGTTGTTTAAGGGGATGATCTATCTCTCAATGTAAATAAAAGTTTTTAATTTTTATTTTTATTCCCTCCCCATGAATATCATGAGGGGGTAAATCTCCTCTACTACCAAGTATTTTAAATGTATGAGGATTCTATTAGTGGAATTTATTTTTTTGTTTTTCATTATTCTTGGGTCATGTGTTTTATGATTTAATTGTCTCTCTTACCCCCTATTATTCCATGACCATTGATACTTGAATTTGGAGGTGTTCTTAAATACACAACTATTCTATCTAATCCATGCAAGACCATTACATGGGACAAAATTTTTATTCTTAAAAATAGTATTGAATCATCTAATCCAATGATGTCCATGAGTATTTGACCATATGAATGGGGGATATAGTGAGTTAAAAAAGGGATATCAATACCAAGGATCCTCTTAAATTCAATTCCATAAACAACATGGAAAATTAATCTAAATTTTCATTCCATTAATACATGAATGTAAGTTACAAATCATGGTATGTCTTCTCCATTAATTTTCTAAACATCTACATTATATTCATTCATTCACTAATTATCCTAAGTTATTCTCAACTATCATTGTGTGTTTAAATATCAGGATTCCCAAGTACTACACTTATTTAGTTATTAGTTTTAGTTATTTTGGGATTTATAACTTATAAATTTTATTTGGAACCAGTGGAACTAATGAAACCCTTTGGGCACTAGTTAATATATATATATATAACATAGTTATATATATATATATATTAACACACACACACACATTTAGATAAATATATTATAAATGTGTGTGTGTGTCTTTACATTAATATAGTTATATATTTGTTTAAATATAAATGGAAATAAATAATTATTACTAATGGTACTATACAAATTTATAAATACATAAATTTTATAAAATAACTATATAGATAATTTTTTTATAAAATACACATATGATATTCTAATATTTATATAGTATAATTTATATACATATATGTGCATATTTATAAATTATATAAATATATAATAACATTCATTTATATATATATATATATATATAATTTTTCATAAATATGTATTTATGCAAAATAGAGAAAATTATAAATTTAATATATATATATATATAATTTGATTCTAACATACACACAAACACACACAAATTTTATGAAAATATAATTATAATGTGATATAAAAGTAATAATTATAATTAATAAAAATATTTATAAATATAGATCTATTGAAATATGTATATTTGGGATGGATTTAATTCTATCTCAAATAAAAAATGTACACCCCGGCTTATCTAAGACAAATTTCAAATTCTTTTTAAATAATGAACTCTTTGAGGAAAATTATCAGATATGGACTTAAATTTGTCCTAGATAAAAATCACAGTGCATTCACGTTAGCTTATAAAAAATGGATTTAAGTATATTATAAACAATATATCATAGATATATAAAGTATTTCTCATATAGGATGGATATAAAATCTATCCCAAATAATCTATCCCAAAAAAATCTTTTTCATTTGGGATCAATATCATATCCATCCCAAATATGTCATCCTAAATAAAAGATTTTATTATAGTTCTGGTGCATATGATAACTCAAAATTTAAAATTTTAAGATATTAAACCTATCACTATTGCCTGAAATTCAAATCTCACTGATAGAAAATATATCTAAGACTTTTATGATCATACTACACCATGAAAGTCTACCAAACAGGTAATGTCTCCATCTCTTTTGGTAATGAACGACTAGAATAATCTTTAAGTCGTGTATGGGAGAGTCATTATTATGTAGTCACCACTATATCAATCCATAATTCACCATATTATTAACTTTCACAGTCACACATCCTATTTCATCTCAAAATTCATTACAGAACACTAAATACTCTCACCAATTTTTTTGAAAGATCAACACTAGTATAGAATTCAATATTTTATTCATCTCATCAAAGTATTATTGAGACTTTTTGTCCAATTTAAACTTTACACTCTTACTAGTTAACTATATCATTAGTGACACTAACTTTGATAAGTATAGAATGATGCATCCGTAGTTATTCTTCCAATAAGAGGAATCCATAAATTTTTATAAAATTATTGGGTTTCTCCCAAGACATCACCACACCAAATTTCTTCAGGTCAAACGAAACACCCTTATTAACAATGAAAATCCATGAGAACATCATCTCTTGATTCCAAAAATTGCATTTGAATAACTTCACATATAACCCATTATTCCATAGTGTCTTCAGAAAAATTATCAAATTCATTCCATGATCCTATTTTAATCCCGGGTAAACCCAAATATCATCCAAATATTACATGAAAAAAAAATTCAAGATATTTATAAAAGATAAAATTCATGAAGGATAAAAAATAGAAGGAACATCAGTAACCCCAAATAGAATTACCAAGAACTCATAATGTCTAAACCTAATCTGGAAGGATATCTTCAAAATATCAATAATCTTAACCCTAAACGAGTGATATCCCAATATAAAATTTATCATTGAAAATAACGTAAATCCTTTAAACTCATAATAAATATAATAATTGTGAGGTATAGGGTATTTATTCTTAACATTAACCTAATTCAACTTCCATTAGTTGATTCATAAACATAATTTACTATCAGTATTCTTAAAAAATAAAACCAATACTTCCCAATATGAGACAGCTGGTCAAATAAATACATTTTCTTCTAAATCCTCTAATTTTATCATCAATTATTATAAATTAGCAGGTTTCATGTGATATAAATGAAATTATATTGGACTTATCCCAGTAAACAAGTAGATAGAGAACTCCCCATCTATATTGAGTGAAATACCAAATAATCGTTTAGGAAACACATCCAATAAATATTCCACAACCATTAATAGCTGAAATTGATTTCTTTATTTTACTTATCTATGAACCAACCCATCAATCTACGATGTTAAATCTCTAAGTACTTTACTAGTTTTCTTGACTTGAATTTAATAAACATCCTAATATCCTCAAAAATTATGAAAACTTTTATTAGATAAATTAAAATAAACTCTTGATCATAGAAATAAATTTAATCCTTAAACATTACCATCCAATCCATTCTAATTCTATTGTTTTATGTTTTCTTCTCTAGAATCTAAAAATCCCGTGAAATATCCACATCACTAGTCAAAATAGAATAAGGACACAAAATTCCTTTCTTTAACCTTTCTTTAGGAAACATATAAAAATTCAAAAAAAAAATTAACTAAACATAAAAATTAAATTGATCTATTGGTTTTGAATATATGAATGAATGATATGCCCTCATATAAAACATATAAAACCCCATAGTAGAAATAATATGAAAAGTGAATTGTACTATTGTATGTCAAACATTAGATTCTTATGTTTCATTTTATACATGAAACAACTATCTATAATTCTTTTGAGATTAAACCTAGTAAGGATTGAAATCAATCATAATCTATAATTTAGCCCCAACTTTATTTGACTTCTCCATAGACATCCTTGATCCATGTTTCTGGTTGGAAGCTCTAATAATAGTATATTGTGATATGTAACTACAATATTTCTTAAAGTACCCAAGGTTTATAAACTGGTGACACACCCTAGGTTCATTACCACAATACCACTTATGATGCATAATGCTACCACACTTATAACACCCAAGTTGTATCCTTCTTTGAGATAAACATGAGCTCACTTGTCACGACCTGTCCCACGGGGCCCATGTCGTGACTACCCCAAGCCCACCTTCCGTAGGCCAGGGATTGGAGACTAGCACGGGAAAGGTGTTTTTCTAAAACAGGAAGGAATTTCCTTTAAACCTATATAAACATAAAATCCTGGAACACAACAAGATGAAATCAAAAAGTAAAATTTCAGTAGTAAAGGTGTGTACTGAAAGTAAAGGGGCTGGAATACAAGCCCAATTGAAAGGTACAACTACAACTAAAACATAGAAAACAGCTCCAAGAATCATCCACCAAGGATTCTACCTAAAGGGTAGGTACAGATTGTCTCCACATCTCCTCACATCAACTGTAACCTCTGTGTACAGCTTGGTCCTGGCTCCTACAGTCTCAACCGAGCTGCTCGTCATCTGCACAAGACACAACAAGGTGCGGGTGAAGCCCGTCCAGGGGTGAGTATAACAATAACTAGTAGGGACCCTGGGACCCCCGAAGGTCTCTCATAATTCCAAAAATGAAAACCACAAAGCATGATCTCAATCACAAAGCACAAATCATGTAGAGACCTGAATCTTGATGTACATGGACATTACATTACTTTTGCGGAATACTTAATACATAACAAAAAAAGTCACACAAGGATCGTAATAGTTTAGTGTCTTTGGAAACATGGAACGTAATCTTCTAATCATGGTGAAAGATCTTCAACATCTCCCATAAAGATCTTCCCTTTTTTTTCTTACCTAAAACCTTTCATTATATCCTGGGGAAAAGAAAACATAGAATGGTGAGCTCAAATTCTCAGTAAGGGTAAACAAAAGAAATATCAATCACATCATATTCATAAGAACATAACATTTTGGAAATCATAACCTGCAAAAGAGATCATAATATCATAACATGTGATAAATCATAGTAGTGAAATGTAATCCCAATAATCATAACTTACAACATGAAACTTTTTGGCGTACACACATAATCATAGAGAATCATTTCTTATTAGTCAACACTCATTGCCAATACTATATTAGTGGACATAGTCCATTTCTGAACCGAGTTCATTCCTCGTTTCAGTCCTGTTTCACTGAACCGGTTTAACCTGCCGTTCCAACTATGTCAGCTCATGAGATATAAAATCTTTACCCAATTAATTTGAGGGAGATATATGTCCCACCCATCTCATAATGAAATCATTCATTCGTGTGCCACAAAATCATAAATCATACATCATAGCATAACCCATGTAATAAAATGGGATTCTTAAACATCATGACATCACAATCCATAATCAATTGATATCATTTCATCATAAGAAAATTGAAACCATTTAAATCATAGAGACATTTTACTTGAAACATACATATGAAATAATGCCATCTTAGATGTAAAATAGTTTTGACAAAACACTTGAAATGAATTCTTAAGGAAAATATCCTTTCTTCTTTAAAATCATTTTCTTTTCACAAAATTCTATGCAATTTTAAAAGATAAGGGTTTTGTTGAAAATAATCATGCAATATTTTAGAGGAAGATTCTTGAAAATGAGGTGTTATAAAACCGTAAAAATCCATTCAAGCTGTATATGTTAAAAATAACATTCTCCTCGTACTTTTTTCAAAAAAGTCAAAAAGTACCTTATATGGTAACCAAAGGAAAGATTCCATTCATACAATGTGGTAAAAAGTAAATAAAGGGTAAAAATGACTTTAAACATTCATGGAAGAATGGTAAAAATTTTATAAAAACATTTTTAGAAAACATGGTCATGGATGATAAACGTAACCCCAGTAAATACTTATGTATAAGCAATCTCGGATAAAAATGAGATTGAAAATTTATTCCTTACCTTAGGTCCGATATGCTTCGTATGTATCTGAACCTCCTGTATAATGATTTAAATAATGTTTTTTACTTATTACAGAATCATATTAATTATTATTATATCATATATGGTTCACTTATGACTTTATATTAATCGTTCTTTTGTAAATTCCTGTTAAAGAGTGTTTTGGGTAAAATCGTTTCATTTGTCGTCCGTGTTTTGACTTGTAATTATTCATATGATTACTTAGATCATGATTACTTACATCCAGAATGTAAAACATGATTTATATATAATATATATTCAGAATATACATATATGTAATAGATCGATAAATGGAAAGAAATACACCGTTCATGGAGACGGTAGGCCGTACGTACGCATTAATGTTGTTTTTGTTTCCTCATTGAATTGAATGGAATTAATTGGATGAGATACATATATATATATATATATACATAAATCCAGTATCATTATTATGTCATATATTTCCTGATTACTTATTATATATACTTTATAATCATTTATGAATGGTTAATCATTGAGAATGAATCTCATCGCGTCGTGGAGACGATATTCCGTACGTACGCACGAGCGATGATATCATTCCCATGATCGTGGAATTTTATTGGAGTGTATGTATACTATTACAGAATCATTATCACCTTAAAATAATCATATATAGTTATTATTTACACCATTATACCCATCCAAGTAAGGTGGTGGTGGAAAATAGATTACATCACGGCGTGGAGACGGTATTTCGTACGTACGCACGTGCGGTGATTTCGTTTTCCGTAGGATGGATAGATGGTGAAATAGGGTTGTTTCATAATTATAATAACATATAAGTATATGAGTGATACTGATGTTATTACTTCATAATGAAACAACCTAATAAGAAGAAGTGGAAGAAGAAATAAAGGTGAAAAAATCAGTAACAGAAATTACCTCTTCTTTGAAGCGCCTCTTTGAGACCTCCTCTTAGAGCACTAAAAGTGGTCTTTGAAGAATACCAGGACCACTAGGATGTTTCTAGGGAATTGGAGAAGAGAATTGGGTAGGGGTTGGCCGAGCTTGAAGGCTCAAAATGGTATGTGGAAGAGAGGGAGGAGGTTCCCTTTTATAAGGGAGGAGAGGGACACCTTTGGAATTCTTAAAAGTATTAATTTATAATAAATATAACCCCACTTAAAAACCTACAAAAATGACTCATATTCGACTATTAGATGAGATAGGTTTGTAATATCATCAACCAATCAAATTTAGAAATGTTTGGATCTTATTTTAAACCTTATCATTTTGATTTATCCTTATTTAATCTATTTAAGTTTATTTGTGGTAATAAAATTCTAAATTTTAAATTATAACAAATAATTACTTATTTGTTGTGAATTTTCCATAATTATTTACTTTATAACATTATAGACCATATAAATTTAAATTTATAATTTTTAAATATTTTTTTGATTTTTAAAAAATTTTATAATATGTTATTTTTATAAAATAACAATAGTGTCAATTTTGACACTATTCATTGATTTGAATTTAAATAAAATATATACAGAATATATGTTCGAACTAAAAGCGTTAATAGATTAATAAAAGGTCATATGTATCTATAAAATTAGTTTATAACATTAAATAGTTCATATAATATTTATTTTAGTATTTTTAAAACAATTTATTTGATTTATCTCTTAATAAAATAATTACTACAACATTTTTTTATAATTATTTAATATACTGATTTGTTGCATAAAAATTAAAAATAAAATCCTATGATGAATATAAATCTATTACATTTCACAATAATACTTTTACTCGAATTTATCATCTTAAAATCACAATATTTAAATTGTTATATTTAGTAAATTATGAAGGTGACAACTTTGGCATCATTTAAACTAAAATATTATAAGTGTCATAATCACTTATATAAGGCTCCAAACGGTTGTATATTAGGTAATTGAATGATTAAGGTGTATATATACACTACAAATAAGTTTTTGTCAGGTTTATGGGCCTTTTAATGGGTATTATTATTTCAATAAAAACTATATTACTTATTTTCCACTTAATAAATAATTTCTATATCATTAATGTATCACAATTAATGACAATTAATTAATCCCTAAAAATTATAAATAAATTATCATGATGTAGATAATGTTATTATCTTTTTTTAGACTTTTCATGTTCAAATTTTTATGATATTTATCACTAAATTAAAATTATTATACTTATAATATTTAAGAGAGTGACATGTTGTCACTTTCTTTGGTTTTAATAATAATTAAATTATTTTCATGGTCAAAAGTCCATAAAATGAATCTAATACGACCCTTAGGTTATATGGGTCTACTTATAACCATCCATTAAAATTTTATCATGTGTTAGGGTAATTTTATAATATTATATTTACCCTTAATTACCCGATTTACCTTTAACTATGCTAAATAAAATTTACCATAGTTACTATTCATAATTCCCAAAAATAAAAAGTAGCTTATTAACATAATTTGGACCCACTTATTCCAAATATGGAATCCTTTTTTCCAAATTCAATACACAGAAGTTGCAGAAATTAAATTAAAATTAATCCCGTTGTCGAAAGAAAACTGGTTTTTCTTTAAAACATTGCAAAAGATTGAATTGATTTAAACTACGAATTTAATGTAAAATCAATGATAATGACATAAATTATATTAAATGGTAAAAATATATTCTATTTATACTTTAAAACCATTAAATATTATAATTTAACCATATAAATTATTGCGATGAAAAAAGTTTTTAATTAAAATATAGCGTGTTTTTACTATTCATCAAAATATGAAAGTTTCCAGAATAATATGAAAAATTTATCAAAAGTAAATTTTTATTTCTTTATTATAAATAAGAATTTTATTTTGTCAAATTGAACTTATAAACATGTCAAAAACTAGATTTAATGTTGGTGCGCCATCAAAAGGCGGCAAAACTGCATTTTTTGAAAAATACTTATTTTACCCAAAACATTTATTTTGTTCTTATACCATGTTCTAGAAAATGTGTAAGATGAATAATAATGTTATAAAATTCAAAATTTAGTTAATACTATTAATAAAAGCTAGTTCATAATAATATTATAACAATATATCATTGTTTAGTAAAACCCGATATTGCGTACAACACACGCCATCGAGGAAGGTCGTGATTGCGTGTAATGCAAGCCAAGTCAGGGTTGCGTGTTGTGCAAGAATACTTCGTTGTTTCGTATAACAGAATCCAACCATATTTTATTTATACATTGAATATATATATATATACTCAATGTTGCATATAATAACTATTATCAAAATTGTCTGTAACACGATCCAAAAATAGTGGTGCGTATACTGCAAGCTAATACGGTGTTGCGTATAGCGCAAGGTAATCTTGGTGTAGAATACAACACAATACATTAATGAAATTAAAAGAATATTTTTCATAAAATCTCGGGGTGTTACAAATCAATGGACACAGATCAAACCAGGTATATGTAAATCATAGAAGTACAGATGATTATTCAAGAAGCTAGATCATCTTATTCTATCGAGAGGCACTCCTGCTGACTATATGGAGTCTGAAACACACAAGATTGATAGGTAATGACCCCCACAAGACCCACAGAGGACCCGACCCACCCGGAGTCGATAGGTAATAACCCCCACTGAACCACACAGGATCTGACCCATGCAGGATCAGTATGTGCTGGCCCACATAGGATCATTGAGTTTTAACACACAGAGGATCTAAACAATATATTATTAGTATGCACTGACCCACACAATATTGTTGAGTGCTGACCCACATAGGATCTGGCCCACATAGGATCGATATGAACAGACTCATACAGGATCACTCGGTACTAACCTCTGTATGATCTTTCTCCAACCTCTGCCTCACTGGTAGCCACTGGATTCCCGCTCATAGTACGCTTGATTCTGGGAGAACCGTTGCTCAATAAATCAGTCATAATTCAACCAGTATAAATTCCCACGAAGACGTAGACTGATGATATGTCACATCATAAGGGTTCCAACGCAATAGACGAAGTGTCAACCAGATGCCCAGTCTCTAAGTTATTGGCATTTTTGTGCCAAGGTCCTGGTTTGATTCAGAGTCGATCCAACCTAGTCATTATCCAACTTTCTCCAAAACTCTTGTGGAGTATCTCAAAAGGATCATCTCACTCCAAGTATACTGGTGTCGCAGAAGGTTCGTCAAATGGACATATGGATCACAAGTTACGGCCTTCTATGCATTTCTGGGCCCGAGAGGGGTTCAGTTCTGGTCTGACCCAGTCGGACCAACCAAGTATGGCCCGGTTGGGCCTGGCTGTAGAGGGATCAGCCCGCTGGCTAGTGTGACCCATGGGGGTCGCACAGTCCACTACTCTTAAACGGCTTAAAGTAGTTGTTCAGCTCCATTAAGGGTGGTTCCAGGTGGTTCCACTTTGTCACCTGTGGGACCTGTAAGGAGCGGGTCCAGGCCTTCACCACTGCAGTGGATTCAAAGCCATGGCCCTTCAACACTACACGTGATGGCGCTCCACCTCTGCCTCCGCGGCCGGCCGAGGACCTACCGCCTTCTACAGCCGCCACAACATAGGGTCACGACTCCCCTCTATGGTGAGTGATGGTGCACTGCCTCAACCATCTCTCACTTATGCCAGTCTCCGACGCCGAAGGATATTATACCAGGATCCGGTGATGCTCTGAAGCTCTGTTTCTACTCCTGTCTGTACCTATGGGCCTTCCGGACTGTCATTGTCATAGCGCGACCCTCTGTCTTGTGTTGCCATCAAATTGGGAAAACTGTCCCCAAAACACACAATGATAAATGAAGCGGTGGAGAGTCTAGGCCTTGTTCATCTAGCCCGCACCCTATACGTTAACATGATAATAGGTGGGAGAACAATTCATCAAAGATAAGATTTATTAAAATAATCCCCCTTCCTCAAGATCTATTGGAGGTGTCGTGGTTGTGGGGGGAGGAGTGTCCATGTTGGATGGAGTCGTTGGCATTCATCAATCCCAGATCATTGCTTCCTGAGCTTCCATCCTCCATCGATGGATGTTTCCACATAACTTTTCCTGAGTTTCCTCTCTTGAAGAATCTGTGCCAAAACCCCACCCTGAGCTCCATTTAAATATGAGGGGGAAATGTGAGCAACGTATTTAGGAATTAACGAGGTTCATTAAATGAATTAATGAACCTCTTTTAATTTACAATGGTGTAGTTACACAGTTGATGAGTCAAACCATTAATTGTCTTGACAATTCACCGGTTTCCATCACTGCTGCTCATCCGTTGGAGAAAATAAATAAAATAACGTGTTATGTTTTTTTATTATTTTTCTTTACAGTCCAAAAACTTACTTTTTCTCTCAAAACACTATGGTTTAAGTGAATATTCCCTTAAGGGAATCCTAGCACTATAGATTAAATGGTGTCATTGGATTTTTAATCTGAGCACTGATTCAAAAGATAGAAAATGTCACCTTCACATTTACTAAACGTACCTTAAAAAATTTTAAAATTCATTTAGGGAACACCAGGCCTTGGAACCCTGCGCTGTCAATTTTCACAGACTTGTAATAATCCCAAATAATTTTAAAAAAAATCATGAATTTTCTGGGTCTTTACATTCTCCCCACCTGAGGGATTTTCTCACCCAAAAGCTACAACAAAACTAGAGGAACAAGTTGGGGTATTGAGCACACATCTGAGCCTCCCTCTCCCATGTGATCTCTTAGAGGTTCATGTGCTGCCAACGAACTCACACCAGAGGGATTGACCGCCCATGAAGGACTCGCACCTGTTGATCCTCTATCTCTACTGGGAACTCTGCAAATGTCTCCCCACCATCGATGTCAAGCTTGCCCCAGTCGATAGCGTGTGTTGGATCATGCATGTATCTCCTCAACTGCAACATGTGGAAAATGTTATGCACCCAGTGCATCTATGGGGTAAGAGCTAGATGGTATTCCACCTTTCCTACTCTACTGAGGATCTGGAAAGTTCCGATGAAACTCGTAGATAGCTTGTCGCCCTGGCCAAACCAGTGTAATCCTCTTCAGGGTAAGACCCGTAGGAAGAAATGTTCTCCCTCCTCAAACTCCAACAGTCTTAGTCTCTAGTCAGCATAAGACTTCTACTGGCTCTATGCAGTCTTCATCTTCTCCTCGATGATCTGCACCTTCTCTATGGTAGCATGTACCAACTCTAATCATATAAGTGCTGACTCCCCTAGGTCTTTCCAGTAAAGAGGTGATCTGCATGGTTTCTTGTAAAAAGCCTCAAATTGGGCCATGCTGATGGTGGAGTGATAACTATTGTTGTATACAAACTCTACTGAGGGTAGTTCATCCTCCCAACTATGACCAAAATCGAGGACACAAGCACGAAGCATTTCCTCAAGTTTCTATATGGTCTGCTCTATCTGACCATCTTTCTGAGGGTGAAAGGCAGAGCTCAAGAACAACTGAGTCCCGAACGCCTCCTATATTCCCTTCCAAAACCAGGATGTAAAATGTGTGTCGCGATATGAGATGATAGTCATTGGAACCTCGTGTAGTCGCACAATCTTCTGAACGTAGAGGCGTTCCAATCCCTCTACTGATACCTACTCTCAGATGGGTAATAAGTGGGAAAACGTGGTGAGTTGGCCAACGATCACCCAGATAGAATCATGTCCCATGGACGTATGTGGTAGCCCCATCATGAATTCCATGGGGATACCATCCCACTCCCACTCTAGTACCTCAAGTGGTTGTGCTAATCCTGCTGGTTCCTAATGCTTTGCCTTTAATTGCTGACAAGTGAGGCATTAGGATACAAAATCTTCCATTGTCTTCTTCATCCCTAGCCACGAGTACTGACGCCATAGATCTGGGTACATCTTCGCCACTCCAGGATGTAACGCTAAAGAGGATGTGTGAAGCACCTTCAACACCTCCTATCATAGTGTCACTGGTACCATGGTACATCCTTTGAAGAGAACGATGTGCTCTCCACCTTCAAAAAAAATTAGGAGACCATCCTGAGGATATCTGAGCATGTCGGGCTTTACAGTCAATGTATCCAAGTTATACCTCCCTAACATGCTGAAAGAGTGGGGGAGTAACTATAATGGACTAGAGGTAAGCTACTTTTTCTCTATCCACTAAGAATATCTTCAATGGGGCTAGATACTCTATTGCCTCACTCAGTAATTGTAGACTATACCTCCTACTGAGTGCGTCTGCTACTACATTCCCCTTATGAGGAGTATAGACTATCTCAAATTCATAGACCTAGATGAACTATATCCATCATCGTTGTCTTAGGTTTAGGTCATTCTATGAAAATATATACCTGATAATATTGTGATCAGAGTAGATTGTAAAATGTTTACCCATAAATTAGTGCTACCACATCTTCAGCGCAAAGACCATTACTGTTAACTCCAATTCATGGGTCGCGTAGTTCTACTCATGTTGTCTCAACTGCCGTGAGCTATAGGCGATCACCACTCACTTCTGTATCAGGACACAACCCAGTCTCATCCCTGATGTGTCGTCGTAAACTACGTACCCAACGCCTTCTTCTGGTAGTCTCAATATGGGATCACCCGTTAGTCTCTACCTCAACTCTTGGAAACTCTTTTGGCACTTATCTATACAAAATAAAGTTTTACCCTTCTTCATCAGATATAATAAAGGTGCCTCTACCCTAGAGAAGTCAGGTACAAATCTCAGGTAGTACCCAGCCAATCCCAGGAAACTCTGCACCTCAAGCACACTCCTGGGTGGCTCCCAAGAAAGTATTGCCTCTATCTTTACCAAATCCATTGTGACTCCAGCCTCTGAGATAATGTACCCCAAGAAGTGTAATTCTTGTATCCAGAACTAGCACTTCATGATCATTTTATAAAATTTGTGCTCTCAGAGTGTATCCAAAAAATAAGTACAGGTATGTGGTGTGATCCTCCTCCGATGTCGAGTATATCAAGATTTCGTTGATGAACACCACCAAAAAGTGATCGAGGTATGGATGAAAGATCATGTTCATTAGCCCCATGAACACTTTCAAAGTGTTTGTCATGTCGAAAGGAATCACCAAGAACTCATAATGGCCATACCGACATCTGAATGTTGTCTTAGGTATGTCCTCGTCCCATACTCTGAGCTGGTGATATATAGCCTGATCTGATGTCTATCTTCAAAAACCATTGATCTCCCTTCAGATGGTTGAAGAGATCATCGATCCTCAGGAGTGGATACTTGTTCTTCATAGTCACCTGGTCCAGGCACTGATAGTCCACACAAAGACTCAAGCTCCCATCCTTATTTTTGGAAAACAAGATCGAGGATGCCCATGGAGAAACAATGGGCCATATGAACCCCTTTCACTACAAGTCCTCCAGCTATACCCTAAACTCATGAAGCTCCACGGGAGCCATTCTATATTCTAGTGTAGATATAGGTGTTTTCCTGGGGCACAGGTCGATGTGAAAGTCTACCTCTCTGTGTGGAGGTAGTCTCAAAACATCATCAGGAAAGACATTAGCATACTGGTCCCCCACAACATGATAAATCGGACTCCTCACATCAACTACTCTAAGGGTGATGCTAGACAACTGATGATTAATTAGCTACACCCTCCTCTGAGATATTCCATCCTGTGCTGCAAAGGTTTCCTCCTCACCTATGAAGTTAAACCTGGACACATCCTCGCGAACACACTGCACTTTGAACCTAAAACTGTCAATATGAGCACGGATTGTGGATAGCCAGTCCATACCCAAGATGATGTCATAAGGCCTTGATGCTGATACTAAGAGATCCCAGATGAAGCTCTAGCCTCCTAGAGTAATATAACACTGTCGGAACCAGTGTGTAATCGTCGAGTCTTCTCTCGTAGGAGTCTCTAATCGCAAGTATGGATCCAACGGCTCTATCAGAATCTCTGAGCTCCGAATGAGTGTAGTGGAAGTGAAAGAGTGATTGGAACCTGTGTCTATAAGTACTAAAACTAGAGTTGAATAGACACATATTGTACCTCTAATCATCTCAAGATTTTTGTGGTTTTAGGCCTCTTCTGCCTGAAGTTGTGCTCGCTCATCTTCACCTGCTCCGTGTGGTCAGGGTGGACCTCTTGGTGGTGGTGGTGGTAGAACCTCAAATCGTCGCCCACCGCATGTTGCACGGAATGCTCCTCTGCCTTTTTAGCCACCTTGTGGGCATCTTCGCTCAAATATCTACCTCTTCCTCGGCATTACCTCGGCCGTTTTCTGATCATCAATACAACGGGTTGGGTAGTTGTGAGCCATGTGGCCCTACCCGCCTCACTTGAAGCACAGTCTGCCTCCCAGCTAACCTTCTCTAATTCGCGAGCTCTGAACCTTCGACCCTGCATACTGTGATTATCCAATAGTGGGTCTGGCCTGCTTGGACCTCTCAATCATCTGTCTACTACTACCTATAGATGAATCGGCTACCTTTCATTCAATGGTGGCTCTCATTGAAAGGCGTTGTCGTGTATGTTCTCAAATGAAGTGTGATTTTTTGGGCACTTGGGTGCAGTAGAGTGGCTGACCAATGTCGTCTCTCAAAGGAGGAAGTAAATTAAAACAACTTCTTAAAGGTATTATATAAATAAAATATAATATAATAAAAACACTACTTGAAAGTATGGGGGTTTTTTATCATTTATAAAACAAGAATAAATTTTCTAAAATACGATTTCATTTTTTTATTTCTAATTTTGAAATGAAGTTCGATTAAAAAGACGCAACAAAAAGATGTTTTTTTAGAAAATATTTTAAAAGGAATAATAGATGTAACTCTACCTATTCAATAAATTATTTATCATTTTCATTTAAATTAACATTCACTTAATTATGATCCCTTAATTTGTTAAATCTCAAACACTATGATAATTAACTTTTCCACAAAGATGAAGTGAATTTAACCCTAGGCTAACTTCATAACATAAAATCATTGATTGATGTTTTAAGGTTAGATTATGGTCAATGGTAAATTAAGTCACATTTACTCTCTATAAATTATAATTAATTGAGTTTAGGGATTATATTTTAACACTACAAATTGATCCTGTATGGTTTTGTATTAGCGATTAAGTTCGCGCTCTCACATTTTACACAAAATCACATCTTCACGTGTTTTTGTGTTAATTGTTCAGTTGATTTATTAGTTTCAATTAAATTAAAAACTCAATTAATTGATCATATTATGTTAATTACATTATATCATTTATTCAAAATAAATTATTGAAGAAGTATAGAGGTCGATCGATTACTAAAAAACTACTCTTCCACGGGCGGTGTAATCATCGTAGAAACGTTATGAAAGTGAAACGGTTTAGAAAGGGTATAACCTAATCTTGTTTCTAATCTTGAATTCCATCTCAAATAAAAATATTAATAAAAGAATAAAATGGAAAATAATAGAATAAGTGGAAGAGAAACTAAGAGTTTATTGAAAGCACAACAACATTACAACAAAGAAGAGGAAAAGAAGAGAATTTTGGAGGAGACCCTAACTTGGAAGCTTACCTCCTCCAATTGTGAATTTAAATGGTATATAACTACTTATCCTCTTATTCTAATCTCCTAATTCACGTTCCGACCATTAAAAATGAGAAAAAACTAATTTATAGAGTGGAGGGGAGGCTGTGTTTAAAGAGATTTCAAGTGTGAATGGGGAATCTCGGCCAAATATTTTAAACCAACTTTCATAGCCCATTTGACCTCCAAAACACATGAAATATATGTTAATTGACAATAATTATTTGTGCAAGATTTTTTTGGAGAGATCCTTTCAAAATATGGGCCCAATCCAAGATCATATGAAGACTTTATGGCCCAAATACAGAATCAATGTTCAATCTGGTGGGCTCAGCCCACCTTTAACTTCATGGTCTATTTAGTCCAACCAAATTCACAATTTAGTTCCAATGTCTTGAACAAAAGTTGTATCCCATTACATAAAGAACACAGTTACAAAATTTCATGTTCAAATAATAAATATTAAAATATTTATCTCTGAAATACTACAGTGTGCTATAAAGTGTAAAACGGGAATTTCCATTAAATTTTCAAATGAATGATCTAATCCAAAATATTTTATAAATAAACATATTTAACAAAATTTGAGGAAAATTTATCATTTATTATCAATAAAATATTCAATCAAAATGTGTTTTATCAACTCCCCCACAATTACCCTTTTACACTCCTAGGAGAAACCTCATATCATGTATTCGACAAAATTGTGACAAGTTATGCATATTAAAATTTCTCAATCCATAGTGAAAATATAGGAAAAGTAAGAATGAAATCAAGAGTAAATATCAATAAATTTTAAATTCATTATCTCATAAATTGTGTGAAAACAAAATCCAGTGAGATTTATAACACCAATCATAGAGAAACAAGTCATGGGTCTACCATGCCACTAATTCTCCACATGTGTGTGTGCCAACCATTCCAAGCTTGTCTCTCCACCCTGTATCTATTATATTCAGGTTAATAAAAACTTTTATTCTTACCTAATTCTATTCTACTGAACCTATTCAACATACTTTTCAATAAAATTCCAAAACCCACTCATTTAAGCATTCCCAGAAGTCAAACCATGAGATCTCGACCTAAATATCCCCACATGTTGTATATTTCTTCACTCCCCTCTTTATTGACTTTTTTTTATTTTTTTTATTTTTTTTAATTTTTTTAGAGGTTTTATAATAGGAAGATATTAGGTGCACATTAAATGGTCAATCTAGTACAGTGATGGAAATAATCAGAAGAGAAATGAATGTATGGAAAGACCATGTTATAAGCTGAAAAGTATTACTTACCATGAATATACATTCAATTGGGTAAGAGAAACTCATAAGTCATGATTGTGTGAAAAAATGTGTGGAGAAATCAATGACACAATTTACCATGAACAAATATAAAAAATAATGATGTCAAAATCTAAAAGGATTTATAATGACACAACCATTCATATCATCGACGACTTCATTTTTTTATAAAAGTAAACCCTTGATGATGAAATATTACTCATGATTATATTTCTACTAATGAATTTTGAAAACATGAATTTTCTATATGTTCCACATGAGAATGTTACATGATATATTTGTTTCTTTTTTTATCATTTTTTTTGTTTCTTTGAAAATTTTAACCAAAAACATAATAGAAAATACACATAAAACACACAAATGAAAATCCTAAATATCTACCCCAAAATGTTGTCCCCTCCCCCACACTTAAAATATTTCATTGTCCTCAATTTGAACCTATGAGATGATATATTCACATGAAATTTTAATTAGGACAAAGAATATAAAAGTGAAAGGGTTAGGAACACCCTGATAAGTCCAAGTGATGATGGGGTCATACAGTGTGATGAAATACACTACATCAGTAGGATGTCCCGCAATGTATTTCTTAAAAAATTTCCCATTGACAATAAATATCCTTCTTGTTCCCTATTTTGTGATCTCTACTACACTATAAGGAAAAACATTAGTCACAACATAAGGACCTAACTACCTGGAATGCAACTAACCAAGCATCAACTTTAGTCATGAACTGTAGAGGAAGACTTTCTATCCAACTTGAAATTCTCTTTTCTGGATCATTTTGTCATGATTTAATTTTTATCTTTCCCAAGAGAGCCTAGAGTTCTCATATGAAGACAATAGAATCTCCTCAAGCGCTTGAATTTGTAACTTCCTTTGGATTCCAACTCGGGAAAAATCCATGTTACATTTTTTTATATCTCAATAAGCTTGATGCTCCACTTCCATGGGAAGATGAAACAATTTTCTAAAAACAATCCTAAATGGAAACATACCAATGGGTGTCTTGTATGATGTCCTATAAGACCGTATTACATCATCTAAGCACTTACTCCAATCCTTCATATTCGGCTGCACGATTTTCTCCAAAAAAAATTCAACTCATGATTTGAAACCTCAGTTTGGTCATTTGTTTGGGGGTACTATGGTGTTGATGTTTTGTGTGACAGCCCATTCTTCTAAATGAGGGAAGCCAAATTACGATTGTAGAAGTGTGTCCCTTGGTCACTGATGATGGCCCTTGGTACTCCAAACCTACAAAAAATCTATGTCTTGACAAAGTCCACTACAACATGAGAATCAATTATCCTCGTGGCCTTAGCCTCTTCCCATTTACTCACATAATCAAAAGCAACCAAAATATACAAAAAACCAAATGAACTAAGAAAAGGCCCCATAAAATCGATGCCCCATACATAAAAAATCTCACAGAATATTATGGGTTGTTAGGGCATCTCATGTCTCTTAGAAATGTTTCCCATGTGTTGGAAATGAGAGCATGATTTACAAAACCCATGGGCATCATGTAATAAGATAGGACAATATAATCTAGAGTCGAAGACATTCCTAACTGCCCGTTGGTGTCCAAAGTGTCCCCCACAAGAAAGTGTATGACAAAAATGTAAAAGAGACTCCAACTCATGATCAGGAACACACCTCCTAATAAATTGGTCACTACACATGCTCTAAAGGTATGGATCATCCCACACATAAAACCTAGAAACACTCTTTAATTTTTGGACTTTATGTTTCTTTAAATTTTCATGGATTTCAGAGGTAACAAGGTAGTTAACTAAATCAGTATACCAAGGATGCATACCTGAGATGGAATAAAGACTCTCATCAGGGAAAGTATTCCGAAGTGGTACCTGGTCCAAGGTGTCATCCTCTTGTGTGTGAGAAATACTACTCATGTGGTCTACCACCAAGTTTTTTGACCCATTATTGTCCTTTATCTCAATATAAAATTCCTAAAGAAGGAGAATCCATCGGATAAGTCTAGACTTTGTGTCTGGCTTCTTCAAGAGGTACCTCAGAGCTGCATGGTTAGAAAAAACAACTAATTTAGAGCCAAATAAATATGAACATAATTTAGGTAAAGCAAATATGATAGAAAGAAACTCATTTTTCATGGTTGTGTAGTTTTATTGGGCTGAATCTAGTGTCCTCAATTCATAGGAAATCACATGTGAATGTCCCTCCACCCTTTGAGATAAGACAGCTCCAACCGTAAAGTTGGAGATGTCACACATAAGCTCAAAAGGAAGCTACCATAGTGGGGTATATATGATTGGTGTAGTGGTCAAACACTTCTTTAGCTCGTCAAAGGAAGTCCGACAGGAATCATCAAACACAAAATCATAATCTTTTTGAAGTAATAGTGACATAAGAAGAGTAATATTACTAAAATCCAGGATGAACGCCGTTAAAATAATACTTTCCCTAGGAAAGATCTAACATCATGCACACATTAAGGATATTGTAGGGATGAAATAATATCTACCTTAGACCTGTCAAACTCTTTCCCATGTTTTGACACTACATTCCCTAAGACAATGCCATGTTCTACCATAAAATAACACTTTTCAAATTTCAAGACCAGATTCTTCTAAATACAATGATTCAAAACCTTTCCTAAACTATATATACAATCATAAAATGAAGACCCATACACTATAAACTCATTCATAAATACCTCTATGAATGTCTCAATAAAATCATAAAAAATACTCACCATGCATCTCTAGAAGGTACCTAGGGCATTAGAAAGTCTAAATGGCATCCTTCGGTTGGCAAACGTACTGAATGGAAAAGTTAATGTTGTCTTCTCTTGATACTCCAGAGAAATAGGAACTTGAAAATATCTAGAAAATCCATCCAAAAAACAATAGTGTGTTTTCTCAACTAGTCTCTCAAGCATCTGATCAATAAGTTGAAGGTAGAAATGGCCTTTATGAGTATATTGATTCAGTTTCCTATAATCAATACACACACGTCAACTAATTTTATACCATCATTAGAATTAACTCATCTCTCTCATTTTTAATAATATTAACACCACTTTTCTTAGGCACAACCTGAATAAGACTCACCCATTGGGAATCTAAAATGGGATAGATTATACCTGCCTCGAGCAATTTTTCAACCACTTTTTTAAAAACATCCCAAAGGGTTGGATTGAGTCACCTTTGTGGTTGCCTAACCAGTTTAGCCCCATCCTCAAAAAGAATCCTATGCTTGCAAATGGAGAGGCTAATACCTGATATGTCATCCATGGTCCACCCGATTGCCCAGATATTCTCCCTCAAAATATTCAAAAGCTTTTCTTCATTTTCAAAAGGAAGATTATTAGAAATTATAATAGGTAATCTCTCACCACATAGAAAGTATGAGAATTTGAGATTAGGTGGAAATGGATTGAGTTCCAATGAAGGGGGTGACGTATGGATGGAGAAATTTAAGGAACTGAAATATGTGCATAATGAACATCGGTATCTGAATATACATCATCTAAAGCAAGGAATAAAGCATCAAATCCATATGCATACTCAATAGTCATGTCAAAATCAGAGTTCACATGGTCAAAATCAGAATATGAATCCATTTCAAAATCAAATCTAAGAGAGTATTGTGTATTATAAATAGGTGTGGAAGTACTCTTAGACATCAAACTAGAACCAATACTCATAATCTCCCTAAGAATAGGAAAATCAAATTTCATTGGGTTTTTTTTTCACAATTATAGATAACAAATGCAGAATGGTCCTCTGAGGGGTACTTCATGGAGTCCTTGACATTAAATATCATAAAATCATCCCAAAAATATATGGAAAGTGTACCCTCATTGACATTTATGATAGTTTTTTGTAGTTTTGAAGAAGGTTCTACCTAAGATAACAGGAGCATGAGACCTTACCTAATTATCCTCCCTATTAAGCATGTAGAAATCTGATAGGAATATCATGTCTCTTACCGAAACAAGTACATCCTCAAGGAATCCCACTAGAGTTTTTGTATCTCTATTCGCCAAATTCACCACTAATCTTGTTGTATTCTACTCTCCAACATGTAAAGAAGAAAATACATACTGAGGTATCACATTTATAGAAGCTCCTAAATCACAAAGTGCATTAGAAAAGTGTAACACCCCTATGGTTCATGGTATGGTGAATGTCCTGAGATCCTTGAACTTTGTTGGAATTGCTAGAGTTGGTGTAATGAGTGCTGACACATTCCTTCCAAGATTGATCCTCTCATTTCCCTTGATCCCTCTTTGATTGGTACAAAGTTATTTTAAGAAGTTCCCATACCTTGGGATTTTCTTGATGGCTTCAAGTAGAGGGATGTTGATCTCCACATGCTTGAATGTGTCAAAAACCTCTTTTTTCATTGCCTCTTCAACCATATTCTTGGTTTGTATTACCATGTTTTGAAAGGAAAGGGGTTTAGGAGTAATATCATTAATATTTTTCTTACCTTTATCTTTCTCCTTGGGTTTCTCATCAGTTGGTTTTGAATGGGACTTCTCTGGATTAGAGATGAATCCCAGTGGAATGATAGGTCCAGATGTATCAGTTGTTTGCTTCCCACTTCTCAATGTGATGGCACTGACATTCCCCTGAGTGTAATGCCCCAACCCCAGTTACCCAGAGTTGGTGCATTATTACATAAAATTGTAATGATCAAAAGAAAGATCAAGTCTCGAAAGACCAATTAGTTTAGTATCCTGGAAACACTAGATATATTCATAAAGTTTTACATTACATCATAAAAAAGAAAACTACAACAACATAGTCTCCATATTCCACACTCTTATCCCCTCATACTATCCCTATAGGTCATTATTAATTTACTTCTTCACATCCTGGGAAAAATAAAACATAGAAAAGGGGTGAGCTCAAATTCCCAATAAGGATAACAATATAGCAGAAACTTTAATAAATAAGAATAAATATTTAGGGCAATGTATAACTAAACCAAAAGCCTTTTAAACTTAAAATTCAACATATTATGGAAAACATAAAATGAAATAATTCCATTTAGCTATTCACATGAATATTCTACTAATCGAATAATCACATGAAATATCAATAACCACTTTCATAATGATGGAATTCATAATGCCAGACTATCATAACCACATAGCCAAAGCCTTGCACCAAGACTATAAATAAGATTTTGTCAAGGACTTATGCCAAGACACTAGTTTGTCTCATGAGACCTACCGATTCATCAAGGAGCTATAGCGGGCTCCACCCGTCACATATTAAGTCCAATGCATTCCTCATATGAATAGGTTTAAACCTAACATAAATATTCGTATTAAAACTAGCATACGAAATGTAAATACATCATCCATAAAACATGAATGGTATAAAAATAGCACATCCACGGTCAAACATACCACAAAACCTTCAATAAAATAAAGAAGTTTTGTATCATAATAAATCAACTTCAAATAAGCGTAAAATCTATCAAAGGATGTTGACATAGATGAAATCAAAACTCTTTTTAGAGTAATCTCTCTTTTTATTTTGAAATTATTTAAGAGTCATATATTTATAAAATATAAAATTTTCATTGAAAATTTTTTATAAGATTTTAAGGGAAGTTTCAAAGATTTTATAATAGCGTAAAATAGCCGCACCCACCGTATAAGTTAAAAAACATTCTTACCTTAATTCTGTCGAAAAGGTTAAAAAGCACCTTGTTTGGAAAATGACGGAAAGATTCCTTTATAAACCTCTTATTAAAATTCAAACAAGTGTATAAATGACTTTAACCCATATTCTTGTAAATAGTGAAATTGTTTTGAAATACATTTTTAAGAAACATGGATGTGGATGATAAAGAAATCACAGTAGATTATTATGTATAAACAACCTCGGATAATGAAGAGATTGAGAAATAAACCCTTACCTTGTACTTTTCCTTGGTTGGGGGTAGGTTAAAATCCTGTATAATGGTTAAATAATTGTTATTAAATTTTACAAGAATCGTATGATATCATATATGATCTTTTAACATTTATTTGTTAATAATATCTTCGTATTATCGTTCTTTCGGGTGTTAACTTACTCGTTTTCTTTTATATGTTTTGTTACGTAAGCCATATTTTTCATGGATAGGTTGTATCTTATTCATATCCATAATTATATCAAGTCCTTAAAGATTATTTTTAAATCATCAAATGATAATTATACTTGAATAGATACGATGGAGAATGAATCTCATCGCATTCGTGGAGACGGTAGTCCGTATGTACGCACGAGCGACAATATCATTATTTTGATATTAAAATAATATATAATTGTATGGTATATCATATATACAGAATAATTATCATGTTATATTTATTATTTAAATGAATTATAAATCATTATTATACCCATCCAAATAATAATATATTGAATAACAATTACACCACGACGTGGAGACGGTAAGCCGTACGTACGCACGTATGGTGACATGTCATTCAAAAGGATGGATAGAATACTGAATATGGTTGTTCCATATTTATAATAATATTAAAGTATATTGGATATACTGGATTCATTATTTTATAATGGGAATAACAATGAAAGAAGAATTTGAAAAAGAAATGAATTTGAAAAAGGGTTGTGAAAACATTACCTCTTCATCGGGTTCTTCCTTTTGATTTGATCAAAAGGAATCCTTAGGTTGGATTTCTGACTAAAGTAAGGCATTTAGGATTGATTTAGGGAAGTTTAGAGAGTATTTGGGCATGTTTCTTCCAAACCAAAAGGATTTGAAGGTGTGAATTAATGAGAAGGAGGAGTGTCCTTTTATAAGAGGGGTGAGGGGCACCTTTGGAAAAGCTAGAAATATTATTTTATAATAAATTCATATTCGGTTTCTAATGACTCAAAAGTGTATTATTTAAAGGTTATAGTGTTTATGGATCTAAAACCACTCAACCAATATAATTTATACAGGTTTGGGTTACTATATTAACCTTATCTTTAAGGATTAACTCTTAGTTATTTAGTTTCACTTTTACAATGTCTCTTTGTATTTTTATATTATATGGTTAATAAACATACTATATACATCCTAGAGACACCCAAGTGGTCCATTAATGATACACCTATCATGATATAAGTATCTTTGCCGAACCTTAGATTTTTAGGAATTTAATATCAATTAATAATATAATATTTGTTTTAAAAACTCTTTTAAGTCAATTTTGACACTATTTAATAATTGATTTTTGTAAAATTCATAACAGAATTATTACTTCAAAAAGAGTCAATTAAATCAATACTAACATGTCATAGTATCCTAGAAAATTATTGGTATATATAAAAAGTCTCAAATTACATTTATTTGGGTATGTATAATATCAATTATTCTAATTTTTCATTAATTTAGTAATTACTCCATCACCATTGTGTCATAAATAAATTAAATTATATAATGTCTAAGAATTATAAATAAAATATCATTATGTAGGAAATCTTTTTATATTTCAAATTAATATTTATAGTCTAAAATACAACATATATAACCCTATGTAAAAATTGTTTTTCTAAAATATATATGCTTATGTCATTTTTGTATTTATTTTAACTTAATTAAAATATAGTGTCCCTATCCCCTACAAGTGGCTCCATGGGGTCCCAAAATCGACCCAACGATGCCCATGGTTGTACATGTATCCACCAATATGTTTAAGACATAGTTTAGGGTAATTTAGTATTATTATAATATTATTTTTTAACCCTTATTTACCGGATTTACCCTTAACCATGGTAAATAAAATATTTACCGACGTAATTATTCAAAATGTCTAAAAATAAAAGTTACCTATTTACACAATATGAACATACTGATTCCGAATATGGAATACATTTTTATAAATTCAAAACACATAAGTGGTAGAAATTAATTTAAAATTAATTCCCGTTGTTAAAACAAAAGCGTGTTTTTAAGAGATAATAACTATCAAAAGATTGAAACTTTTTTATGTCCGGTTTAATTGTAAAATTATGTAAAATAAAAAACATTGTATTAAATGGTAAAACTAAATTCTAAATATACTTTAAAACCACTCAAATTCATAATTTATCAATATATATTATTTCAATTAAAAATTTTGTTTTTAATTAAAATATAGTAATTGTCACTATTCATCAAAATATAAATGTTATCCGAAAAGTTCCAAAATTTCACCCTAGGCTAAATTAGATATTCCTAATCCAAAAATGAAGTCCATTTTGAGAGATAAAATTTATAAAATTTCAAAAATCATGTATTACTATTCATAACGGCTAGTTTGATTGGTTGTGGTGTGTTAGAACTCGATGTTGCATACAACACACGCTATCGTATTATTCGAAGAGAAGCGTACCGTAGAAGCTTGGGGTGTTACCTTATCCCCTCCTTCAAATAATTTTGTCCTTGAAATTTATAGAATACTACAGCATGAAAAGATTCGGGTGTTTCTTCATCATAAGTTCCTCAGGTTTCCATGTTGCCTCTTCCATCTTATAGTTTCTCCACAAGACTTTTACTAGACGAGTCGTCCAGTTTCTCAGTACTTGTTCTCTCGTATCAAGAATCCTGACGGGCTCTTCGCAAAAAGACAGATCGGGTTCCAGTTCTAATTCTTCATAGGTGAGTACATGCGTTGGTTCAGGAATGTATTTCCTCAACAGAGATACGTGGAACACATCGTGAACATTGGAGAGACTTGGCGGCATTGCCAATCAGTAAGCTACAGCCCCAATTCGTTCTAGAGTTTGGAAAGGTCCGATGTACCTGGGACTCAATTTACCTTTCTTAACAAAACTTATGACTCCCTTCCATGGAGATACCTTCAGGAAAACATGATCACCGACTTGAAATTCCAAATCCTTCCTTCGATTATCAGCATAGCTCTTTTACCTACTTTGAGCTGCTTTGATGTGATTTTGGATTACCTTCACCTTTTCCATCGTTTCCTCCACCAGTTATGGACCTAAAAGTTTTCTTTCACCAAAATCATCCCAACAGGTTGGTGTGCGACATCTCTTTCCGTATAATGCTTCATATGGTTCCATCTGAATACTTGAATGGAAGCTATTGTTATAGGAAAATTCTACCAAAGGTAAATATTGATCCCACATACCCTAAAAGTCAAGTGAGCAAGATCTCAACATGTTTTCTAAGGTTTGAATAGTCCGTTATGATTGTCCGTCTATCTGAGGGTCGTAGGCAGTTCTCAAATGAAGTTCAGTATCCAGGGATTTCTGAATACTCTTCCAGAATCTTGAAGTAAAATGGGGATCACGATCAGAAACAATCGATAGGAGTACTCCATGAAGTCTCACAACTTCATTAATATATAGTATTGCTAGAAAATCTAGTGGTAGAACTTCTCTTATAGAAAAATAATGTGCTGACTTGGTAATACGATCAACAATAACCCATATTTCATCGTTCCTTCTATGAGCCTTTTGTAGCCCCATGACAAATTCCATCGTAATATTGTCCCATTTCCACTCCAGTATGGGAAGAGGTTTCATGACTCCTCTAGTTTGTTACCTTACAGCTTTCACTTGTTGAAAAACCATACATCTTGACACAAAATCATCAATCTCCCTCTTCATGTTGTCCCACCAAAAATTTTCCTTCAAATCTCTATACATTTTGGTGCTCCCATGGTGTATAGAGAAATTGGAACTATGAGAATCATCCAGCAATTCCCTTTTTAGATCAGGTATATCAGGAACACAAAGCCTCTTCCCAAATTTCAAAATTCCATCTTCATACACAAAGTCTCTCAATCTCCCATCATTCACAGCTTTAATCTTCTTTTGAAATTCTTCATCATCGATATGAGAACTCTTAATCCTTTCTAGTAAAGATGGTTTGGCAACCATTTGAAAAAGAATTCATGTTTCACCTTCCATGGTTATTCTCATGTCCATCTTCACTAGATCCATGAAAATTAGATCCCTTTCAATTCTCATATTGTTCAAAACTCCATGATATTTTCGGATCAAAGCATCTACCACTTTGTTTGCTTTCCCCAGAAGGTAGTGTATCGTACAATCATAATCCTTGAGTAATTAAAGTCATCTCCTTTTCCTCATGTTGAGTTCTTTTTGTGAGAAAATATACTTCAAACTCTTGTGATCAGTATAAATCTCACATTTTCCACCATAGAGGTAGTGCCTCCATATCTTCAAAGCAAATATCACAGCTTCTAACTCAAGATCATGAGTAAGATAGTTTTGCTCATGAATTTTCAACTGTCGTGATGCATAGGAAATAACACTATCATTCTTCATAAGAACACAACCAAGTCCTTTCTTCGATGCATCACTATAAATAACGAACCCATCATTCCCCGATGGTAGAGTCAATATAGGATCATTGACTAATCTTCTATTTAGTTCTTCAAAACATTCTTCACACTCTATTGTCCAAACAAATTTAACCCCTTTAAGTGTGAGCTTTGTTAATGGGTTAGCCAACCGGGCAAAATTCGGGATGAAACGTCGATAATAACCAGCTAAACCAATAAAACTACGCTCCTTAGTTATACTCATCGGTGCTGGACATTCTTGGATTGCCTTGGTCTTAGAAGAATCAACAGAGATTCCATCTTTAGAGATAATATGTCCAAGAAAAGAAATCTCCTGAATCCAAAATTCACACTTGCTAAACTTCCCATATAATTCATGTCTTCTCAGAGTCTTTAGGATAATGTGCAAGTGATTTTCATGATCTTCGTAGCTTTTGGAGTATACCAAGATATCATCAATAAATACCACCACAAATTCATCGATATATTCCTTGAAAAATCTATTCATCAGATCCATGAATACAGAGGGTGCATTAATCAATCCAAAAGGCATTACTGTAAACTCATAATGCTCGTAGTTGGTTCGAAATGCTGTCTTTGGAATGTCTTCCTTCTTTACACACAACTAATGGTATCCAGATCGAAGGTCAATCTTTGAAAAGTATTGAGCTCTATACAGTTGGTCAAATAAATCATCAATGAAAGGTAGGGGATACTTGTTCTTTATTTTTATAGCATTGATCTCCCTGTAGTCGATACATAACGTCATAGATCCATCTTTCTTTTCAACAAAAAGAACAAGGGCTCCCCATGGAGAAACACTAGGGCGAATAAATCCATTATTACTCAATTCCTCTAGTTGTTTCTTTAGTTCAACTAATTATATAGTGGCCATTATATAAGGGGTCTTCGATATATGCCTTGATCCAGGAATTAAATCAATGGAAAACTCAACTTCTCGTTATGGAGGATGTCCAGGTAAATCGTCCGGAAACACATCTACATATTCTTTCACAACAGGTACATACTCTATTTGAAGATTCATTTCCTCACCCATTGTCATTTCATTCTATTCCTCCCCAATAATTGAATTTAGTTGAACTACTGGGGGTGGATCTAGATAAGAATTAGGTGGTGACGATTCTGCTCTAAAGATATGGTGTTCCTTATCATCATCATCAAGAATCGTAACCTCTTTCTTCTTACAATAAATCTCCACATCATAGACCAAAATCCAGTCCATACCGAGGATTATATCAAACTCAATCATAGGTATGATGATGAGATCCACAGATAAAGAAAATTTATGTGCTCTAATGGGGACTGATTCACAAAACTTTGTTGCAATGATACTTCCCTTGGGAGTTTTAACTGAAAACTCCCTTGTTAAATAAAATTGGAAATATCTAATTTTCTTAGAAAACTGGGAAGATATGAAACAATGTGATGATCCAGAATCAAATAATGCATTTTCTAAACTTGAGAAAACCATTAAATTACCTGCCACCATGTCTTTCAGAGCTTCTACCTCAGTAGTAGTGATAGCATAAGCTTGTCCTTGATCCCTTGGCCTTTTATGAGGTAAGTTCCCCTGACACTTAGGACATTCATTTGCATAATGTCCCATCTCCCTGTAATTTTATCACTGAACATTGGTAGCTTCCTTCTTCCCTTTTCAATTACGAGCTTGGTGGCCTTTTTCACCACACTTGTAACAGACACCCATTCCCTTCAAGCAAGTATCGGTCTATTTCTTCCCACATTTACCATAGGATGGATATTCAACCGTTCCATTCTTCCCCTTATTTCCATTCCCAGATTGATCAGCAGATCTCTTCTTCTCTTGATTTTCTTTAAAGTCATAAGACTTAGAGAATTCCTTTTCGATCTTGATAGCACATGAGACAATGTCTTCGTATGACGAGAAGGATTGTGAGACTAATGCTCAACAGAGAAATGGTTTTAACCCATAAAAGAAACAATCAATCTTACTTCTTGTGTTACGTATATAATCTCCAGTATACCTTGCTATCCTTGTAAAGTTAGCCTCATACTTTGTGACATCCTCATCCTCCTTTTGTCTCAGACTCAGAAATTGCCTTTCCATATCTGCTCGATGGTCGAGAGGAAAGTATTTTTCTAAAAACAGATCTTTGAACTCCCTCCATTCCATATTTGATACTTCATCATCTTCCTTCGTGTTTTGAATCAATTACCACCATTGATCAGCATCTCCAGTGAGGCGGTAAACTTCCATGATAACTTTTTCCCTTTCACTACTCCCCAAAGCCTGAAATATTTTCTCTAGGAAATTTATCCATTGCTCAGCTACTAAGGGATTTTTACTCCCATTGAACATTGGTTGTTGTTGCCTCATGAAGTGATCTAACATTGATCCTCCATGCTACGGATCAGGGTGCTTCATACGGGTAAGTTTATTATTCATAACCTGAGTGAGTTGTCCTAGTATGGTTATTAACTGATCGGCACCAGTTGCATCACCAACTCAACTATAATTATATTGAGCAGGAGGTAAATCCCTACATGGAGTGAGTTCATTGATAATTTTTCCATTTCTTCTACTAGGCTCCATTTCTAAACAATGGCATAAACTAGATCAGTTTATAAAACTTAACATAAATTGAACTATTTATGGATATAATCCATAATCATAAAAATGTTTTCTTTGAGGAAGTATATACTCATAAACCCTTCACAATGATTTTAAAAAAAATGAGAGTTATCCTAAGCATATCCCTTGGGAGTGTCGTAATCAAGAGTGCAGCAAGGCCCGTTGTCATGCACCAGTTCCCGTTCGATTCCAGCTCAAAGCGGTGTTTTCAGGTTTTATCCCTAGGTACATTTGTGCCAGAGCCTCCTCTACCTGCTCATATCCAGACAGGGATGTATTTATTGTAAAACTCATAAAATCTCTACAATACCAAAATTCTAGGAAGTTATTCTATGCTAATCTCATAGTCCATCATAGGTCTATGTGCTCTAATCAAAGTGTATCTAAATCTGGCTTCCAAGGTTTGTACTAAACTTCCTCTGATACCATCTATAACGCCCCGACCCTAGTTACCCAGAGTCGGTGCATTATTAAATAACATTGGAATGATCACAAGAAATATCAATTCTCGAAAGACCAATTAGTTTAGTAGCCTTGGAAACACTAGATCTATTCATAACTTTTTGCATTACATCATAGAAATGAAAACTAAAAAAACATAGTCTCCATATTCCACACTCTTAACCCCTTATACTATCCCTACAGTTCATTCATAATTTACTTCATCACATCATGGGATAAATAAAACATAGAAAAGGGGTGAGCTCAAATGCCCAGTCAGGATAACAATATAGCGGAAAATTTCATAAATAAGAATAAACATTTAAGGCAATGTATAACAAAAACAAAAGCCTTTTAAACTTAAACATCAACATAGTATGGAAAAAATAAAATGAAATAATTCCATTTACTTATTCACATGGATATTCTACTAATTGAATAATCACATGCAATATCAATAATAACTTTCATAATGATGGAATGCATAATGCCAGACTATCATAACCACATAGCTAAGGCCTCATGCCAAGACTACAAATAAGATTTTTTCAAGGCCTTGTGACAAGACACTAGTTTGTCTCATGAGACCTACTGATGCATCGAGGAGCTATAGCGGGCTCTACCCATCACATATTAAGTCCAATGCATTCCTCATATGAACAGGTTTAAACATAACATAAACATTCATATTAAAACTAGCATAAAAAATGTAAATACTTCATCCATAAACCATGAATGGTATAAAAATAGCACATCCACGTTAAAATATATCACAAAAACTTCAATACAATATAGAAGTTTTGTATCATAATAAATCAACTTCAGATAAGTGTAAAATCCATCAAGGATGTTGACATAGATGAAATCAGAACTCTTTTTAGAGTAATATATCTTTTTATTTTGAAATCATTTAAGAGTCATATATTTATAAAATATAACATTTTCTTTGAAAATTTCTTATAAGATTGTTAGGTAAGTTTTGAAGATTTTATAATGGCGGAAAATAGTTGCACCCACCATATAAGTTAAAAAACATTCTTACCTTAATTCTGTAGAAAAGGTTAAAAAGCACCTAGTTTGGAAAATGACGGAAAGATTCCTTTATAAACCTCTTATTAAAAGTAAAACAAGGGTATAAATGACTTTAACCCATATTCTTGTAAATAGTAAAAATATTTTGAAATAAATTTTTAAGAAACATGGATGTGGATGATAAAAAAATCTCAGTAGATTATTATGTATAAACAACCTCGGATAATGAAGAGATTGCGAAATAAACTATTACCTTGTACTTTTCCTTTGTTGTGGGTAGGTTAACCTCTTGTATAATGGTGAAATAATTGTTATTAAATTATACAAGAATCATATGATATCATATATGATATTTTAACATTGATTTGTTAATAATATCTTAGTATTATCGTTGTTTCGGGTGTTAACTTACTCATTTTATTTTATATGTTTTGTTATGTAAGCCATGTTTTTCAGGGATAGGTTGTATCTTATTCATATCAAGAATGATATAAAGTACTTAAACATTATTTTTAAATCATCAAATGATAATTATACTTGAATGGATACGATGGAGAATGAATCTCATCGCGTTCATGGAGACGGTAGTCCGTACGTACGCACGAGCGACAATATCATTCTTTTGATATTAAAATAATATATAATCGGATGGTATATCATATATACAGAATCATTATCATGTTATATTTATTATTTAAATGAATTATAAATCATTATTATACCCATCCAAATAATAATATATTGAATAATAATTACACCACGACGTGGAGACGGTAAGCCGTACGTACGCACGTATGGTGACATGTCATTCAAAGGATGGATAGAATAATGAATATGGTTGTACCATATTTATAATAATATTAAAGTATATAGGAGATAGTAGATTCATTATTTTAGAATGGGAATAACAAAGAAAGAAGAATTTGAAAAAGAAACGAATTTGAAAAAGGGTGGTGAAAACATTACCTCTTCTTCAGGTTCTTCCTTTTGATTTGATAAAAAGATCTCCTTAGGTTGGCTTTCTGACTAAAGGATGGATTTTAGGATGAAGTTAGGGAAGTTGAGAGAGTATTTGGGCAGGGGTTGGCCATACCAAAAGGCTTTGAAGGTGTTAATTAATGAGAAGGAGGAGTGCCCTTTTATAAGAGGGGTGAGGGGCACCTTTAGAAAAGCTAGAAATATTATTTTATAATAAATTCATATTCAGTTTCTAATTGCTCAAAAGTGTATTATTTAAAGGTTAAGGTGGGGATAGGTCTAAAACCACTCAACCAAATTTATACAGGTTTGGGTTACTATATTAACCTTATCATTAAGTATTAACCCTTAGTTAATTAGTTTCAGTTTTACAATGTCTCTTTGTATTTTTATATTATATGGTTAATAAACTTACTATATACATCCCATAGACCCCAAAGTGGTCCATTAATGATACGCATGTATGATATAAGTCTCTTGGCCGAACCTTATATTTTTAAGAATTTAATATTAATTAATAATATAATATTTGTTTTAAAAACTCTTTTATGTCAATTTTGACACTATTCAATAATTTATTTTTGTAAAATTTATAACAGAATGATTACTTAAAAAAATTTAATTAAATCAATCCTAACATGTCATATAATCCTATAAAATTATTGGTATTTATAAAAAGTCTCAAATTACATTTATTTGGGTATTTATAATATCAATTATTCTAATTTTTCATTAATTTAGTAATTACGGCATCACCATTGTGTCATAAATAAATTAACTTATATAAAGTCTAAAAATTATAAATGAAATATCATTATGTATTAAATCTTTTTATATTTCTAATGAATATTTATAGTTGAAATTCCCACATATATAACCCTATGTAAAAATTGTTTTTCTAAAAGATATATGATTATGTCATTTGTGTATTTATTTTAACTTAATTAAAATAAAGTGACCCTATCACCTACAAGTGGCTCCATGGGGTCCCTAAATCGACCCAAAGATTCCCATGGTCGGACATGTATCCACCAATAAGTTTAGGACACGTTTTAGGGTAATTTAGTATTATTATAACATTATTTTTTAACCCTTATTTACCGGATTTACCCTTAACCATGGTAAATAAAATATTTACCGAAGTAATTATTCAAAATGTCTAAAAATAAAAGTTACCTATTTACACAATATTAACATCCTGATTTAGAATATGTAATCCATTTTTCCAAATTCAAAACACAGAAGTGGTAGAAATTAATTTAAAATTAATTCTCGTTGTTAAAACAAAAAGAGTGTTTTTAAGAGATAATAACTATCAAAAGATTGACACTTGTTTATGTCCCGTTTAATTGTAAAATTATGTACAATAACCAACATTGTATTAAATGGTAAAAATATATTCTAAATATACTTTAAAACCACTCAAATTCATAATTTATCATTATAAATTATTTCGATTAAAAAAGTTGTTTTTAATTAACATTTAGTAATTTTCACTATTCATCAAAATATAAATGTTATTAGAAAAGTTCCAAAATTTCACCCTAGGCTAAATTAGATATTCAGAATCCAAAAATGAAGTCCATTTTGAGAGATATAATTTATAAAATTTCAAAAAGCAGGTATTACTATTCATAATGGCTTGTTTGATTGGTTGTGGTGTGTTAGAACTCGATGTTGCGTACAACACACGCTATCGCATTATTCAAAGATAAGTGTACCATAGAATCTTGGGGTGTTACACTTAGGATTTTGAGTAAGTAGGGAAGGTATATTTTCCAGAATTCTTACTTACAAATTCTGGGAGAGCAACAGAACTCTGGCTCATTTGAGTCTTTAACTCCCTCAACTCTGAACCTTGACTCTTCAACTCATTCTATTGATTAAGAACAATTTGTTTCAAAATATCATCAGTGTTAGAATCCAACTTGGTTTGGGTATTCCCTTGTTTTTGACTTGTTGATGTTTGAGATTCAAAACCTCTTTGGGGTTTTTGGAAATATTTTTGGTAAGGTGGATGCTGCTGGAAGTTTTGTAGAAAATGGGGAGAAATGTTGTTTTCCAGAGCCATACCTCATGTCTGATTGATCCTTCCATCCTTGGTTGTATACTGGTGAAAAGGAATCAAACTTATTTTGGGGATGTGGCTGTTGTTGTTGCTGATAAGGTCACCCATGGAATAAAGCACCACAATCCTCTGACTCTTGTAACTGGGGGAAGCAGTCAGTTGGTTGGTCTGTTTCAGTGCAAATAACACATGGCCTCATAGAAGTGGGTTGGGAAGTTTTTTGAGCCAATTCAATATGGATCACTATAGTTTTCAATTCTTCTAACTTATTATCAATCAAAGGAATTTCAAGAGAAGAAAGACTTACTAGATTCACTCCTCGAACATGTGGTGTACCTCGATCACAACATTGTTGAGAGTTTTGGGCCATTTATTCAATCAATGCACGTGAAGCTACTGGTGTCTTATCAACCAAAGCTTCTCCAGCCACGACATCCACCATGCTCCTCTCCATAGGTGTGAGTCCTTTATAGAAGTACTGGATAAGGATTTTCTCACTGATTTGGTGATGTGGATAGCTTGCACACAACTTCTTGAATCACTCCCAATACTCATACATCGACTCTCCTTGTGTTTGCTTGATACCAGAGATCACTTTTCAAATTGATGTGGTCCTTGATGTTGGAAAAACTCTCTACAAGAAAAGTTGCTTCAAATCATTCCAACAAGTTACATCTTTAGGTTGTAAATAATTCATCCAGTCTGTTGCAGCTCCAACAAGTGAAAATGGGAATGGTATTAGTTTGATTTGATCTCTAGATAAATTTATTGGTTTAAGGGTTAAGCAAACCGCATTGAATTTTTTAAGGTTTTTTTTTGCCCTCACTGAATAATCCATGAAACTTTGGAAGAATATGAATTAACCCAGATTTCAGTTCAAATTCTGCTTCCAGATTTGGGTATGCAATGCAATTTGGTTGATAATTAATATCTGGTGCACCCAACTCTCAAATGGTTATACTGAATTCATTATTATTGTTTTCAGAAAATTTTTCTTATTTTATGTTGGTCTTATAAGTTTTTCCAATTTCTGTGTTCTTGGAGTAATGTAATTCTCCAACTGATTGCATGTTGAAACTTCCTGTAGACTGAGAATGTCAGATTTGATCCCAAAGGCTACGTTCAATATCAGGATCAAGATCTAAGAGAAATTTGGAATTAGTTCGTGTCATAAATCATATAAAAAAAATAAGTAATGTGTAAAATAATAAAAATGATAATTTTCAGTTGATGGTCCAAAAAGAAGAAGAATAAAATAAAAGAAGAATAAAAAAATTCAGATTGGGTAAGGAATGAAGAAAAAAGAGAAGAAGAGAATAAAATGTAAAATAAAATAAATACTTGTAATTGGTTGAAATAATTACATGCCTCCCCGGAAATGGTGAAAATTTTAAAGGCGATGTCGTTGGTTCTCTCAAATGTAGTGTGATTTTTTGGGTACTTTGGTGCAGTATAGTGGATGACCAAGGTCATCTCTCAAAGGATTAATTAAATTAAAACAACTTCTTAAAGGTATTGTAAAAATAAAATAAAATAGAATAAAAACACTACTATAAAGGATGGGGGATTTATAATTTATTAAAGTAGAAGAAGTTTTCAAGAAGAATATTCCATTTTTTTGTTTTTAATTTTTAAATGAAGTTTGATTAAAAAGATGCAACAAGAAGATGTTTTTTTAGAAAATATTTAAAAATAAATAATTGATATAACTATACATATTCACTCAATTATTTATCGTTATAATTTAAATTAACATTAACTTGATTATGATCCCTTAATTTGTTAAATCCCAAATTCTGTGAGAATTAACTTTACCATAAAGATGAAGTGAATTTAACCCTAGGCTAACTTCGGAACATAAAATCGTAGAACCCTAATTTGATTGATGTTCTAAGGTTAGATTATAGTAAGTTGTAAATTAAGGCACATTTTCTCTCTGGAAATTATAATTAATTGAGTTTAGGTATTATATTTCAACACTACAAATTGATCCCATATGGTTTTGTATTAGCGATTAAGTTCGCGCTCACACAATTTACACAAAATTTCGTTCTCGGGTGTTTTTGTGTTAATTGTTCAATTTCTTACTTAGTTTCAGTTAAACTAAAAACTCAATTAATATATCATATTATGTGAATTAAATTATATAATTGATTCAAAATAAATGAATGAAAAATGATATGGTTTGATCGATTACTAAAAGAACTACTCTTCCATGGGTGGTGTAATCATCGTAGAAACGTGAAGCAAGTGCAAAGGTTTAGAAAGGGTATAATACAATATTGTTTCTAATATTAAATTCTATCCCAAATATAAAGATTATGAGATTAAGAAAATTTAAAATAACAGAAGAATTATAATAGAAACTAAGATTTTATTGAAAGCACAACAACATTACAATAAAGAAGAAGAAAAGAAGAGCATTTTGGAGGAGATCCTAGATTGGTAGCTTCCCTCCTCCAATTGTGAATTTAAATAGTATAGAACCACTTATTTTCTACTAATAATCTCATAATTCACGTCCCAAACCCTCCAAATGAGAAAAATGCTAATTTATAGAGTGGGGGGAAGGATAGATTTAAAGAGGTTTCAAGTGTAAATGGGGAATCTCGGTCAAATATTTTAAGCCAAATTTCACTACCCATTTGACCTCCAAAATGCATGAACCAATAGTTCTTCCAGAATAATGATTTTTGCACAATTGGGTTAGCGAGCTCCTCTAAATATTGGGGCCCAATACAAGCTCAGAAGAAGAAGTTATGGCCCAAATACAGAACCAATGTCCAATCTGGCAGGCCCATCCCACCTTTGAATTCATGGCCTATTTAGCCCAACCAAATGCATGATTTAGCTCCAATGTCTAGAAAAAAAGTTGTTTACCATTACTTCAGGAACATAGTTTCAAATTTTCAACTTCAAATAATGAATATCAAAATATTTATCATTGAAATACTACAGTGCACTATAAAGGGTAAAACTATAATTTCCGTCAAATTTTCAAATGAATGATCTAATCCCAAATATTTTATAAATAAACATTTTTAACAAAATGTGAGGAAATTATATTATTTATTATCAATAAAAAATTTTATCACTCAACGTCGGTGCCTGCTCAGCTATGAAGCTCTCTAGTAACAATGCTCGCTCGAGCACTCCATCCTGCGTCGGGATATTTAGCGATATCATCGATGCTCTGATCTCCCGCTGGTGACCCTGCTCAAAGTTCCGGGCCAAAAATAATGAGTATCGTGCCATGTTGGGGGAGTAGTGTGAGAGGTGTCTGAATCTCGCTGAGTACTGGGCTACTATCAGGGTGCCCTGCTGTAAGTGCAGTGGCTCCTGGATATGCACAGAGCATAGGGTCGCTGGAACAAATTCTGCCCTAAAGAGGCTCTCAAAGTCTGTCCAGGTGAGGGTCTCCTCCTCATGTGTCTGTAGAATCAGGCTCCACCATCTCCCTATTATGACTTGGAAAAGGCTAGCATATAGGATAACTATCCTCTCTACTGGTGTCTCAAAAAGTGAAAAATTCTAGCCATAGCCTCCAGCCAATCCTTAGCTGTCTCGGGATCTATCTTGCCTCAAAACATCAGAGGCATCTATCTTTGGAACTCGTGCAACATGCTCAGTCAACGTGAATAGTTTTATGGTGGGGCTGGTTGCATCTTCCTCCCAATGAGTGGTGGTGCTGCTGGTACACAACCCAAAGGCACTACCAAAGTAAGAGGGCCCTACACCCAAGCCTCGCTACTCGGTGGGCCATCATCGTGTACTCTCACGAGAATCCTATCTAGCTGTCTATGTGGCGGAATCTTGAAAAAAACAGGTGTGCCACAATCAATATGTTATACCTGGTGAGATGACTCAAAAGAGATCAAAGTAAAAACATTTCCAAAACACATGAAATCAATGCTTTCATGCATCGAGTTGGAAATCAGAATTCAGGGACCTGGTGTATGGATACATCGACCGACACACCAACACTTGACTTCATGAACAGAAAACCACACTCAAAACACTTAACAATATTCCATTATTAAAAAACGATCTGAGTCCTAGTACTTTGATAGAACTAAATCCTCTGATACCACTTTGTCATGACCCGTCCCCCAGGGCCCATGTCATGACTACCCCAAGCCTGCCTTATATAGGCCAGGGGTTGGAGACTAGTACTAGAAATTCATTTCCCTAAAACGGGAAGGCATTGCCTTCAAAACTATACAAATATACAATCCAAGAACACAACAAGATGTAATCACAAAGTAAAACTGCAGTAGTAAAGGTGTGTACTGAATGTAAACGGGATGGAATAAAAGCCCAACTGAAAGGTACAACTACAACTGAAAAACAGAAACATCTCTTGGAATCATCCACTGAGGATCCTACGTGAAGGGTAGGTATAGCTCATCTCCATAGCTACCCACATCAATATTCACCTCCTTGTACCGCCTGGTCCTGACTCCTATAGTCTCAGCTGAGCCACTTGTCGTCTGCACAAGACACAACAAGGTGTAGGCAAAGCCCATGTAGGGGTGAGTATAACAATACCTAGTAAGGATCCCAAGACCCCTAAAGGTCTCTCAGAATTTCACAATGGAAAACCACAAATCATGATCTCAATCACAAAGCACAAAACAATAGACACGGCTCAAACTAGGTATAAGTAAAGCACAGAAGTACATATGATTAGTCAAGAAGCTAGATCATATTCTTCTGTCGAGAGGAACTACTGCTAACCTTATAGAGTTTAACCCGCATAGGATCGACATGTAATAACCCCTACAAGTCCCCCAGAGGATCTGACCCGCCCGGAGTCGATAGGTAATAACCCCTGCTGACCCCCACAGGATCTAACCCACACAGGATCGATATACACTAACCCACATAGGATCATTGAGCGCTGACCCATATAGGATTTGACTCGCACAGGATTGGAATGCACTCACCCACACAAGATCGTTGAGTGCTAACCCACACAGGATCTGACCCACACAGGATCACTCAGCCCTAACCCTTGTATGATATATCTCCAACCTCCGCCTCACTGGTAGCTACTAGATTCCCACTCATAGTATGCTTGATTCTGGGAGAACCGCACCTCAATCCATAGATCGTAATTAAATCGGCATTAAGTCCCACAAAGAAGTAACCCAATGATCCATCACGTCATAAGGGTTCCAATGCAATAGACGAAGCGTCAACCAGATGCACAGTCTTTAAGTTATTGGCATTTTAGTGTCGAGGGCCCGGTTGGATTCGAAGCCGATCCAACCTATCCATACTCAAACTTTCTCCAAAACTCTCATATAGTATCTCAAGAGGACATTCTTTCTCCAAGGATACTGGCGTTGTAGATGGTTCTCCAAACGGACATCCAGTTCGCAAGTTACGGTCTTTTATATGTTTCTGGGCCCAAGAGGGGTCCGGGTCTGGCTCGACATAGTCTGGTTGAGCTAGGCCACGACGGTTTGGGCCCGCTAGGCCACGGACTAGCCCGCCATGCAGAGCAGTCAGGCCTGCTGGCTGCCACGACCCGTGGGGGTCGTGTAATCCACTATTCCCAAACGGCTTAAAGGAGTCGTTTGGCTCCATTAAGGGTGGGATCAGGTGGTGCATCTTTATCACCCATGAGACCCACAAAGAGTGGGTCTCAACCTTCACCGCCAACATGGATTCACAGTTTTGGCCCTTTAATGTGGTTTGTGATGGTGCGCCGCCTCTACCTCCGTGGCTGGCCACCTTATACATCCACCACAGCATGATGGGGCGACTCTCCTCCACGGCATGTGATGGTGCTCCCGCTACTACAGCCACGACTGGCCGATGTCGGCCACCGCCATCGCTCTCCCGAGCTGGAGGATCTTCCTCGGGGCTCTAGTGATGCTCCAAAGCTCCATTTCTACTCCCTTGTGCGCCTACGGGCCTTCTAGACTATCGTTGTTATAACGTGACCCTCTTTCTCGTGTTGTTGTCAAATTGGGAAAACTATCCCTAAATAACGCAAATATAAACAAAGTGGTAGAGAGTCTAGGCCTTGTTGGTTTGGCGCGCACCATCTACGTTAACATCATAATGGGCGGGAGAATAATTCATCAAAGATAAGCTTTATTAAAATAACCCCCTACCTCGAGATCCATTGGAGGTGTCATGGTTGCGGCGGGAGGAGTGTCCACATTGGATGGAGTCTTCGGCGTTCATCGATCTCGGATCGTTGCTTCCCGAGATTCCATCCTCTATCAGTTGATGTTGCCACAGAAATTCTTTAGAGTTTCCTCGCTTGAAGAATCTGTGCTAAAATCCCACCCCGAGCTCCAATTAAATAGGAGGGGGGAAAGGTGAGAAACACATTGAGGAATTAATGAATCTCTTTTAATTCACAATAGTGGACTTATATTGTTGATGAGTCAAGCCATTAATTGTCTTGACAATTCATAAGTCCCCAACACGGCTACTCATCCATTGGAAAAAATAAATAAAATAACTTTTTAAGTTATTTTATTTTTTTTTTAAATTCCAAAACCTAAATTTTTCTCCCAACCCACTACAGTTGAAGTGAAGCTTCCCTTAAGCGAATCATGAAACTACAGATTCAACGGTGCCCTCCGATTTTTGATCTGAGCACTCGTTCAAAATATAGAAAACACTACCCACACATTTACTGAACGTACCTTAAAAAAGTTCAGAAATTCATTCTGGGCACATCGGGCATTGGAATCACATGTCGTTAATTTTTGCATACTCGTAATAATCACAAATAATTAAAAAAAATCATGGAATTTTCAGGTCTTTACATCATTGGTTTATTTTGAACAACTCGTTATTATAATCAATCCTAATTATATTTTTATCCATAAGAAAAATTACTTTTTCCCCTCAACTAGAAGAAAAAAACTATACAATTAGCATCCATCATATTCACTGGTATTATAGTTATCTTATTCACCACTACCAGAGATGTGGGAAAATATTTCAATATTACCCTTGACCAAATTCCAAGTTTAATCATCATCTTAAACCTTTCTATCCTGATATTTTCATTGGTGACCAGTTATAGTATAATATGAAATAACTTTAAAAATTTAATAATGTACTCTATCATCTCTATGTTTTATAGCTTTATCTCTAGAAACTCCTAAGCTTTGTCAAATTGAATTTCTCAAGGTAAAACTACTAACTAGGCCTCATCTAGAAATTAATCCATGTGGTTTCCTAAAACTTATTTTCTTTTATATCCATCTCCCGCTACTTATCAGCCACTCCCTTAAACATATAAGGGATGAATCTACCATTGATGTAATGGAGTACAAATAAATTAGAAGTTTTAGTTGATCCTATACAACAAATCCTCAATATCTTGACCTCCATCATTATCCCAAAAGATAAAAAAATCTATCACTAGAATTACTATCAAATTTTTTATGTCACTCTTCATAAATTCCCATTCCAATTTCTTGGATTACTTCGACTAAAAAACTCAAAATTTTGGGTACACTATCCACATTCTTATCTCTTTCCTTGGGAATAATCTCTATACATGGTGGAATTTCTATAATTCCATAAATAAATAAAATGATGCACTACACAAAAATTCCCTTTTCTTAGATCATAATATTTCTATAACTCAAGATACTTTATTTTTATCTTGGTCTAAGTGTCACTATTCACATTATTGTTATCACAAGTAAATTTTTTAAAAAATAATCGTAAATAATTTCAATCAAATTATTTTCAAAACTATTTTTTTTAAATATATTGAAATCACTTTATAAACCAAACCTATGTAAAAAATATTTTATGAAAATATTGTGCACATGTATACCATATCTTAACATGCCTACCATGTGGCATGTACACAGTGTTCATCCCAACCCATAATGGTTGCTTACATCTACATGGAATAATAAACTATCATAATTCATGCAATCATCTAATCATTTTTCATTCCATAACTCCCTATAAAATCAATTATCCTTATAAATAGGTTTGGTATTACTTTTTATGAGTAAATATTGAGTTCATACAATCATATTCTACATAACAATAAGCCCACACACGAATCTGGGACCTAATTCAACGCACCATAGGGCCTCAAGAGTATTCCCTAATCATTGGAACCTAAAAATTAGTATTGAGGGATAAAACATAACTATTGGGGAATAATTTTACCTTAAATTAATAGATATAATTATTTTTAATGTTAATGAAATTTTTATTTAAAATCCAAAATAAAAATATAAAAAAACTATTTAAAAAACTAAGTATCTAAATAAATTACACTATAAATAAAAAAATTGTATAAAATACTTAACATGACTAACTAAAGAAAAAAACTTATCCACTATGTATAACTCAACTCCTCTAATAACATATAGTCAAACATTACCACATCCACCATAAATATATTTCCTAAAATCTATTTTCAATGAACCTTGATGTCTTTCTCATTCATGAAACATATAAAAAGGAATTTACACACATATGCACAAAAAAAATATGTATAGGTAGAAATGAGTATGAAAATAATTAGTAGGATTTCCCTATATCACACCCATGTATCCTCGTGTATGAACTATGATCAACCATGAAATCATTTACATTGAAAAATGTTATAAATATTTCAAGATAAATTATTTTATCATGTAATTACTGATTAATCAATTTCATTACAAGAAATCACTCACACTGATATTTTCTCCCAAGAAAGTGTAACCCTTTATGTTCCACCCCAAACATCAAGACCATTATTATCCATAAAAATTCAAGGATACATGATAAATATGAAATAATATGCCAATAAATATCTGTCTATGATTATAACATGAAATTGTTGTGTATCACCACCCACCAGAGTATTTCCCAAAATAATAGACTCCCCCATCCATATCACTTGCAATGTAACTTCCTGTACAAATCAAATATTGATACTATTTAATAATTAAATGCACATTCCATCCATTTCTAATACTTCTTATACATTTCTCATACTCAAGACCATTCAATTTCCAAAACTATTTTTTTCTCAATAATAGTTTTCAAAAATAATTTCATAAAAATCAATTATCCTCAATACAAGCAAATTTATGATATAAAATAATCATTATCCAAAATATCTAGTCTAAACTAAATCATGTGGTTTTTATCAAATCCCAAAAATCTATGTTTTCAAATATTTAAAATTCCCAATTTTCATTAAATTAATTTTATTAAATTAGTTAATAAAAAAACATAATAATAAATATTTTTAATAGAATATAATGTATATAATAATGAATCATAATCCAATAATAAATTAATTGGATAAAACTATCTTATTTTAAGAATGTCAAAAAAATAATGAAACCCCAGATATAGAGTCAATATCGATGACCCAATCCATCAAAACCAACCAATAAGAACATGAGATTGGGATTATTTTTCGTGATTAGATATTTATAATTCCACCAGTATAGATTTGTTATAACATGATATAATTACTCTAGATTCAATGATATATCTATATAGAGTGAGAGAGGTATAAATATCCAATATTCAAGAAATTAAAAGATACTTAACCTCTTATCTATGTTGATCTGAGAAAAAATCATGTTTTTCTATATTGGAAAAGACCCAAAACCACTCACAACAGTTCCTAAGTTCATAAAAATCTATAATGGTGTGTTAATTATAGTTATAAAATATTAAATTTAAATTTAAATTTAAATCCAAACTTTAATGCATTTTCTAGTAGCCTAGTCTCTAAGACTGTGAAATTGCCCATAAATTTGTCTCTAACTCAAAATTCAGAATGAAAAATCAAAATTTATAGTTTTTTTTCATTTAGGTTCCCATGATTTCACTACTACCTTTATAACATTGTTTCATGATTTTATTTCATAGTCTCCAATACCTTGTAACTAAATATGAAACCTCGGTAAAATCTCTCCAAAATTCACACTGAAAGCTAGATTTCCATGAAACATGATCGAAAAGGTAAAACCCAAATTGTAAATCAACTAGTGCAATAAAGATTCCATTTTGAGATCATGTTACTCTCTAATTAAACCAATTCAATTCTAAAAAAACAATATCATTACTTGAACATTAAGGGTACACCCCGCATTCACCAAAAAATGAAAAAAAGCACAAATCCTAAGGACAATCTGTTACACTCCTCCAAATTAATTTACATGAATTAATACTATTTTTATTGTGTTTTTAGGTAGTTAGAGTTTAAACCCACTAGGAAAGATGACGTATATACTATGAGTGGGTCTCTAAAAACACATATCTTATATATTTTTGGAACACTACAATAATTTTTTAGTGACTTATAAAAACTTTTATTCAATAAAACCATGGACCCTCTTTTGAAAAAACATGGGGTTGTGTATAAAACTTCTACTATATATCCCCATTAAACAATAGAGAATACAATATTCTTGAAGTAAGGTTTATGCCTATAGGGAAGGGATATTTATAAAAAATAAGAGAAATACTTTTTCATAAAAAAACAATGAATAAATCAGTTGAGATGTCTCCATTTAGGTTAGTATTTTATAAATCATGTATTTTACCTGTTTAAATATTACATAAATCTTTTTAAAAAAATTTGAAATTTCTATTTTAAAAAATAATTAAGGAGTAATTACTATAATTTAATGAGTTGGAGGAAATTAAACTTGAATTTTGTAATAATTCAAAACTATTCATGGAAAATTCAAGGATTATATGTGACAAAGTCATTCTTTGAAAGGTATTTCATGAAGGTGATTAAGTAAGTCTCTTAAATTATTTCTACAAAATTCACCTGAGTAATATTTAATCTCAATGGGAGGTTTTTTTTATTATTAAAAATGTTTACCCTTTTAGTGTAGTGCGAGTACAAGATCATTCTATCATAAATATATTCATGGTTAATGGAAACTATCTAAAGCAATACCATGAGAGGCACCATACATTGAGAACCAAATAAAATACTACTGAATCGACTTTTACTAAAAAGTTCCCATAACATGATGGGTAAAGAAATTCACCCTCTCCAAACTAAGAAGATCCTGTTATTATTACATTGAAACCCCTCCACCCTATCTCAATATCTACCTCTATATTTATCATTATTATTATATTATTTTTTATATTATTATTCCTCTATGTTTTATTTATCATTTCATATTTATTATTTTATATGTGTGTAGTTTCAAAAATAATAATCATGGTTACTCATTAAAAATTTATATTTTTTCAAACCATTTTTAGGGAGTGAAAATTCATTTTTTTTTTAACAATAATTTTGTATTTTTTATCATCAAATTTCAAAAATAATTTTATTTCATATGAATTATCGTTTTAATTACCTCTTTTGGATTTTAAAATTATTTTTTTCCCTATATAAGAGGTGAAAAGTGAGATTTCATGTCAAGTTCATTTATGACCATATATTTTTCTTGTTTTTTTTTCAAAACTAATTGTGAGTTTAGATTTTGTTCAAGTTCAATATAAATTTCAAATTATAATGTGAATTATTATGATATTGGAATTTTTTAACCATATTAAAATCATCTCATCCAATGAACATCCCTTAACCATGCATTTAACCTTATTTTAAAATAATATTTGATCATATGGAGACCCCATTTTTTCTATCTATGATATAATACCACGACCTTATCCCATAAAATATTTACTTAGACTTCAATTTCATGATTTAATGATATTTGAGTATAGGGGGTATGTGTTTCATTAAGGCATTATATTTATTTAAATTTTTTAGTCTTGTTATACTTATGTACAATTATCATTTTATGTGTATGAGAGGGTCTTGGTAAAATCTTTGTAGTAATTTTTTTCAAATCATTCAACAAGTGATCATTTTTTTAAAAGAATTAATTTAAAAAAAATGAAAAAATGAATGAAAAAATAGAAAAAATATATTGAAAAAAAATTATAAACAACACTTAGATCTAGTTTCCTTATTTGAATTTTGTTTTGTATTTTTCTCTCATATGTGCATGCCCCTTGTTAATATGTATTTATAAACCATTATATTTTATATTTCATTAGTCATACATTATTTTATCCAATTTAATGTTTCAAACCATTCTTTTCCCTTTTTGGGTCATTTTCCTAACATCCCTTAAGCTATAGAAAACCCATTTCAAAATTCATCTTGATAAGTGTGAAATTTATAATGAAATGGAATGATGAGAGTTCTAAATAAATCAAATAACATCAGTCTCTTGGTTGGTGAATGAATGAGTCTCATAAAAATAATATACATCATTTTGATAAGATTAAACTTTAATAGAGAAATTTATTTAATTATAATTTTGATCATATAAAATGAAAAGGGTGTTTGAAAAATAAATAAGGTATTGGAATTATGGTGAGACATACTTTTAATACATATATATTTAATCATTTTAGATGAAAATTAATTACATAACATAAATATCTATGTTATAATTGTGTAAGTCTAGTGCCATTGGAAACTTGAATATAAAAACAACTGGTTCATAAGAGGCCTATATAATCTCTCACTTAGTTCTTCATAATTATCACACTTCTTATATGTATCATACATAGTAGATTTATTAATAAACGAGGTAAGGGAAATATAATAAAGGGTGATTTGAAATACTCAATAAGTGTAAAAAATAGAGATAACAACATAACATGAGCATATGAATATGAGAACATTAGCATAAGATTTGAAAAACCATACCTTGTATATCATAGATCAAAATCTTGTGTCATGGGGCATAGTTTGGAAGTTCATAACACATAAATCATAAATTAATCAAAGAATATGAGCCATGAGAGCATAACATTTCCATGATACATTAGTTTTTGGGATACACATAAGCCTAGAAAATCATTTAGTTAGTAGTCAAAGATCATTTTAAAGATTATCATAGTGGATTGGGTTCACTCATAAACTATCATAGTGTTGAAGGCCTAATCCCATGACTATTATAGTGGATTGGGTTCACTCTCCAAACCATCATAGTAGTTATGGTTCACTCGCAAGACTATCATAGTGGCTAGAGTTCCTTACTGAACTGGGTCCACTCCCCATTACAGTCCTATTTATCTCATGAGATACCAATATTTACCCAATTAATTAGAGGTCTATATAATTCCAATCTCACTCATAACATAAATAAAATCATACATATACATTTATCATATCATAACCCATGAGATGAAATGGGTTTCCAAAACATTTCACCATATAATAACCCATGGAAAAGAAACGGTTTTCATAAAAAACTTGTCATCATAAACATAAACCATCCATAGAAAAAACAAACCCGGTATCTTTGGATCATAACCACAGTAAATCATAATTTAAATCAAGGGTTTTTTATTTTATGTATATAAGTACCATTACAAGATCATTAAAACATTTTTCAGGAAAATACCCTTTCCACTTTTAAAATCAGTTTACAAAAAATAAAAATTTCCAAAAAAAATTAGTGAAAAGTTTTATTTTAAAATACCCTTTTAAAATTTTAAATTAATATTCAAATAATTATGAATTCATGATGGTAGTAAATTCCATTCATTTTTTATAAGTAAAAAATAGAACATTCCTTTCACATTGTTGTAAATAATCAAAAAGTACCTCATTTGGAAAAGGGAAAGAATATTCATTTTAAACCAATATTTAAAAATTAAAACATGGGTAAAAATAAAATTAGAAAATCATATGAGAATATTAAAAACCTTATTTAATTTCTATAAAACTTGTACATGGAATAAAAAAATTGACTGAAGATAGAAATAAAGTCGATTTCCCATAAAACATATTTTTAGTCTCTTGATCACTTAATGTGTGAAAAATGAAAGAAAAATACATGTTTTTAGGGAATAATAAAAAGATAATAAAAATAATGAGTTTATTGGGTGGTATATAATAATATTTCATCAATGTAAACTTAATCATAAAAATTAGGATAAATAATGAGATTATGTCATAAAACCCTTATCACTTTGGTAACATTTGGATAATAAGTCCCATAAAAGAAATGAATTTAGATAGGTATGTAAATATACATAACTTTTATAATAATAATCATTAAATAAATTCATGGTCAGTATATATACCATATAAATGAAACATGTGATGAATATGGCATGTGTCCACATAAATAAAAGTGAGATGAAAATACATTACCTCTGGTCTGACTTCCTTTGTACATGTTTGAACCTCCAGTTAAATAAATATAGGTTTATTATATATATATTTCATAAACATAATCATATATATCATACCATATATGATTTAACTATAAATTTTTATCATCATTTTGTTAACAATTATTCATTTAAATCTTTGTTCAAAGTGATATCTACTTTATTTTTTCATGTATTTTTTGGTTCAAGTAGTTTTGGTCCATGTACTTTGATAAAGGTTCCATTATTTCCAAAATATTAATAATGATATATATATATATAATATATATTAATTATATACATATTTACATTCATCTATAAAATTATATATATAAAAATGAATCACACCATTCATTGAGATGGTAAATCATGTGTACGAATAAAGGCTGCCATCAATTTTTGAAGGATGGAATGAAAGAAAGGTATATAATAATTAAAAATTAAAAAATAATTAATATATCATATATCATATATATATTATATATTCATTAAATATTTCCTTATTACTATCCAATAAAAATTTAAATGAAAAAATAATCACAATGCTTCATAGAGATGGTAGTCTACACATACGCACGAGCAACATTATCATCTTACAATGGATTGGAAGTTGGAAAGGTAGATGTGAAATTATAATTCAAGAATTATAATTAGGTTATAATTATCATATATAATATTTAAACCCATCATAATAACCATCCATGAAATATGGTCATGAAAAATGAATCGTATCGATATGTGGATACGGTGAGTCATACATACGCACGAGTGCTGCTTTCACTTCCCATTTGTTGGGAAAGAGGGTAGATGATGTTGATTTAATAATAATAATAACATTATAGTATATATAGTATAATTAAGTTATTATATTATGATAAATAACATATATTTAGAGGTGGTAAATAAGAGGTAAAAAAGAAAGTTATTGGTTAAGACGATTACCCCTTCTTTGAAATAACTCGTTTAGATCTCCTCTTAAGGATCTTAGGGTTGGTCTTTTGAGAGGAAAAAAGCCTATAAAATGTGTATAAGGAAGTATATATATTATTTTTTAGGGTATGGTTGATATATATGTCTCAAAGGGGTGTGAATAATATAAATTAGAGGTTCCCTTTTATAATTGATAGGAGGGGAACTCTTGGGATTTCTTAAAAGATTAAAATATAATAAAGTAATTATATAGTTCAAATGCCTCAAAAAGGACATAGAATATAATATAAGATATTATGGGGTTTAAATAACATTAAATAATAAAATCTCGATAGGTTTATGTGGTTTTTAAACCTTATTATTTTGATTAACCCCTTTGTTAACCTATTTTAACATTAACCATGGTAGAAACTTTTTCACTCTTAAAGGGTTATAATTCTAATTATAAGGTAACTATTGAATATTAAATAGAAAAAGGATGAAATTTTAGGCCATATATTATCCTAATTTTCATATTTAAATATTTTAATAATATTTAAATAATATAATAAAATATTATTTTAATAAAATATCATTAATGTCAATTTTTACAATATACATTTAATTTGAATTAAAAGACATAATTAAAAATGTTGGAATTTGAATATAATTTTTTAACAGAAATATAATATTTCATATTTATCTAAAAAATCATGGAACACTATAAATATCAAAAATTGTATTATATTTAATATTATAAAAATAATTTATTTTATTTTTCTAATAATTGAATAAATAAAGAATCGATAGTTTATAAGAATTTAAGGTAATTATATAATTTATAAAAATTAAAAAATAAATTTTAGACATCTAAATAAGTTCATTAAACCCAAAATATAAATTTATATCCATTCACAACCTACTTTTTTCCTTATGTGGAAACACAAGAGTTATTGAAAACTAAGAGAGTGACATTTTGAATCTTTCTTTGCTTCAAATATTATATATGTCCTTTTCTGGAAAATTGTCCATTAAAAATTTAATTTTGAGGATAAGGGTATAATGGCCAAATTATATATCCTTGTCACTTATTTTTAACCAAGATTAACCTGATTTACCTTTTATCGAGCTGATAAATTTTACCCGAGATACTATTCATATTGACCAAAAATAAAAGGGGTCTATTTACAAAATTTTAACCTCTTGATTCTAAATATAGAATACATTTTATTAAATTAAATTCTTATAAGTGGAATAAATTATTTTTGAAAATCATCTCACAAAAATTCAATGAAAACCTTATTTAAAAAAAATACATTTTAATCATAAAACTTGGTTTATTCTTATCCCATGATTAAAAAATATTAAATGAATTTTAAAAGATTTGATTGAATATATAATATATAAATATCATTTTAATAATTTTATAACAGTGATTCATTTAATTTAATAAAATTAAAATAAATTGTGTGCATAAAAATAGTTTTTTAGAAAATTATTTATTTTCCTTTCAAAATATTTTTTTATTTTCATTTATAATCAATTGATAGCCAATGAATTTAAGTTATACATGTATAAACGATACAATTTTTCATAATTTAGTTTTTCCTATTCATACCCTCTAATGAAATGGCTTGGTGATAATTTTCACATTAAATAATAGTATTTTAACTGTAAATCATGGTTTGTTTAGTGTTACGTACAACGCAAGCTATAAGAGAAATTAAATTTATTTGAAAAACATATTTCATAAATTCTTGGGGTGTTACATTATACCCACCATAAAATGAATTTAATAATTGATATTCATAACTTTGAGAAAAAAATTAGGATATCTATGTTTCATCGTATCCTCAAGTTACCATGTAGCATCTTCAAATTTCAAATTCCTCTAGAGAAATTTCACCATGTGGGTAATCTTGTTTTGTAGAAATTTATCTCTATGATACAAGATTTATACAATTTGTTCTTCATAAGAAAGATCATTTTCTGGTGGTTGACCTTTTATTTTAGTATATATGTTGGATCATGTATGTACTTACTTAGGATATATATATTGAAAACATCATGAACTTGAGAGAGGTTTGGTGGAAGATCCAAGTGATAATCTGTTGTGTCCTGGGCCCAGGATTGTTGGGCCCCCGCCAGGATTGTTGGCGCCTGTGCCCCGGTAACCAATCCCACATCGGTTGTGGAGGGAGATTGGTGGGTGCTTGAAATTCCCGTGCCTACCTTCCCCTCAGCAACGCGTTTTAAAGCCGTGAGGCCTGGGATAGCAACTGGCCAGAGCGGACAATATTGCTGGGCCGAGGGATCCGATCCATCAATTGGTATCAAAGGGTGGTTGGTCTCGGGACCGGTGTGGGCTTGGGGGGGGGGATGTTGTGTCCTGGGCCCAGGATTGTTGGGCCCCCGCCAGGATTGTTGGCGCCTGTGCCCCGGTAACCAATCCCACATCGGTTGTGGAGGGAGATTGGTGGGTGCTTGAAATTCCCGTGCCTACCTTCCCCTCAGCAACGCGTTTTAAAGCCGTGAGGCCTGGGATAGCAACTGGGCCAGAGCGGACAATATTGCTGGGCCGAGGGATCCGATCCATCATAATCTACCTTCCCTACTTGATCAAGAATCTCGAAAAGATAAATATATCTATGTATAGTATTTCTATAATTTATAAATCTCATAAACTTCTTCCATGGATAAATTTATATAAAAACCACCTCATAAACTTAAATTTCTAGACTATACTGATGATTGTCAATATGACTCTTCTTTTGACAATGTGTTGCATTGATGTGATGTTTAATGGATCTAACTTTATCAACCATTTCCTAACCTATAATAGGTTTCAAAATATTTATTTCTCAAACATCATCCCATAAGGTTACAGTTATACACTTTTTTCATATATGGATTCATAATCCATCTAAATTCTCGATTGAAAGATATTATTGTAATCCAGAAGAAGGAATTGATCCCAACTACCTTTTGAATCCATAGAACAAGATCTCAACTTAATCTCTAGGGTTTGAGTGGTTCTATCAAAATTAAAATCTATCTTAGGATGATAAGTTGTACTAAAACATAGCTCTATATCCATAGCTTGTTGAATACTTCACCAAAGCTTTGAGGAAAACCTAGAATCCTTAACAGATACAGTTGAATTTGGTACTCCATGAAAAATTGAAACTTCTTTAATGTATAATCTAGAAAGATAATCTAGATAGAAGTACTATCTTATAGAAATGAAGTATAATAACTTTGTAAGGTGAAAAACTAAAACCTAAATGGAATTTTAGCCCACAGAAGTTATGGGGTGTCTGATGACAAAGACCACAATAATGTGTTCCCATTTCTATTCTGGTATGAGTAATGGTTGTAACATCCCCTTATACTTCTGTATCTTATCCTTAACTTACTAACAAGCCAAGAGTTAAGATACATACTATGGAATATATATCTTTATTATATACCACCAGAAATACTCTTTTAGATCTCTATAAATATTTATACATCTAAGATCAATAATGAATGTTAAACTATAAGCCTCTTTTAATAGCTCCTTCAAATCTAGGATAGATGGAACACATACACGGTCCTGATCATTATCATTCTATCATAATCCAGGATAAACTCAATAACATTCGTAACTATATTTTTCAGTTCCACTTATTCCTTTTGTGACTATTTAATCTTTACTTGGATAGATGGTTAAACACTCATTCGATAAAGATAATATTTCACCCCTTCTTTCAATATTTCATAATCGATCCTTTAAAATAAAGAAATATTAGATCTTTTTTATCTCCATCATAGATAATCTAGCTTGATCCTTTCGACTCAGAGTATCATCCACCTTTCTTGATTTCCCAAGGTATTAATGTATTGATCAGTCATAATCTTTAATCAATTACAACCATATTATATGGTGAATATTCAACTATTTCTAAATGAAAATGTAATTTAAACTTTTATGATTAGTATATAAATCACACCTTTCTCCATAAATATAATTCCTCTATATCTTTAATGAATTAATTACCAGATCTAAAACCAAATCATGAGTTGGTAAAGTCCTCTCACGATCATTCAATTGTCATGGGGAATAAGTTATCATTATGTCATTCTACATGAGAATTCATCACATTCTCTTCTTTAATGTGTCATTATAGATTAAAAACCCTTCTCCGTTATAGGGTAAAGTAAGCATAGGTGTACTGACTAACCTTCTATTTATTTTTTTATATTTTCTTCATATTCATCTATATAAAGGAACTTATCTCCCTTATAAGTTAACTTGGTGAGTGGATTATAAAATCTAGATAAATTATCTAAAATGTGATGATAATATTCAAACAAACCAAGAAAACTATGAATCTTAATCATAGTGGTTGGTTTGGGCTATCATTAAATAACTTTTTTCTTCTAATGGTCCACTTATATACCCTAATTTGAGATTATATGACCTAATAATGAAACTTTCAAAAGTCAAAATTTACACTTGGTAAACTTTTCATAAATATTATCCTTCCATGAGGTCTTTAGAAAAACTTTCAAATGATATTTAGGATCTTAATTTATATTTAAATATATAATATTGTCAACTATAAATACTACCATAAACTAATCAAGGTAATATCTTAAGAATTTATTCATTAAATACATGAACATAGTGAGGGAATTAGTAATAACAAATGGAATCCCTATAAATTAATTGTGTCCATACCTTGTCTGGAATGATGTCTTGGGAATATTAACTTTCTTAAACCTAAATTAATGATATAAATAAGGAATTTCAATCTTAGAAAAACATTGTTCTCCAAACAATTGATCAAATAGGGTAGATGATACTTATTCTTGATTATGATCTTGTTAATTTCCCAATAATCAATGTGGAGTCACATTGATCAATATTTATTATTAAAAAGGGAAATGGTGCACCCCATGGTGACACACTTGGTTGAGTGAATTCCTTTTCAATATTCTCCTAGAGTTTCTTATTCAATTCATACAACTCAATCATGGTTATTATATGTAGAGTATTTGAAATACATGTAGTGTTGGGTAAGAGTTCTATTGAGAACTCAACTTCAAAATTCGGTGGAAGTCTAGGTAATTATTTTTTAAAGACATAAAAAAACTCTCATAGAGTAGGCATACCATTGATGCTTATTTTCTCACCAACCATCTGAGATAAACACCATTTTTGAATAGTAATCAATATCCATATAATGGATGTGATTTCACTAGAAATTTCATATTTACCATCACACTAATAAACAATTATTGGTTGGTTTAGAATATAAAATGTGACTCCCATTTCTTGGAAATTGATGTGGTATTCATGTAAATAAATCTATTAGATGCCCAAAATAACAATAAATTAAACCAAAGGGAGAATAAAAATATATTCATGAAGTATATTCGCATAAAATTCAACTATAGAAGAATCATATAATTGAGATGCAGTTATCATACCATTAATGGTTTACACTACTAATTCAACATCTATTCATTGAGGTGGTACTATTATACCCTTAATAAATTCTTCAGATATAAAATATTGGGTAGATCCATAATCAAATAAGACATTTTTAGTTCAATAATGGATGGTAAATGTATCTTTCACCACTCTGTTATCATAATCCACATATCTAATTGTAATTTAATTAGATTTAACTTTTTATATAGGATTAAGAGTTTGTTAACATTGATCATTTTTTAACATTTGATTTTGATCACTAGTTAGAATAATACTCGTACTCCTTGCATTTGAAACAATTAAGTGTGAGAGGAGCATTTTCTGCTTCCTTTTAGTTATCCCTTTCATTGAATGGTCTCTTCACATAACTTCAGAATTTTATTTCCCGATGACCTTCCTTTACACACTTTAAACATTTACTTATCAACTTAATACAATTTAAACCATATTTACTTTCACACTTCAAGTATAAAGGAAATATCATCTTCTTCTCCCCATGTTTTTTAAAATTTACTTTGAATTTCTTATTCCTTTTTTATCAAAACCATGAGATTAATGGGTAACTCTAATCTTCATTTCCACCTTGATATCACTTCAAATAATTTCTCCATATCTTCTTAGGTCTCTTATGGATAACTCTCTTTAGAGACTTAGTTTTAATCCACTAAATAATTGATCAACCTTACATTCAGGTCGGATGATAATAACAGAAGAATGACTCAGAAGTCTTATAAAATTTTCATTATAGGTGCCAATATATTTATCATCATTTTTCTTAAGATCATGGAATTACATCTCCATTTTCATATGAATAATATGAGGAATGTACTTATAAAAAAATAATCTATTAAACTCATCCCACTCTAAGGATTCAATATCTTCTAATTTCCTTGTATTCCTGAAAAGGGTAATCCATTGATATACATCACCATCCAAATGATAGATAGCCAAAATGAAATTTTCATGCTTTGAACACTGGGGGATGGAAAATATCTTTTTAGTGGTACTGATCCATTTCTCAACAACTAGTGGATCAGTCAAACCACTAAAAGAAGGTATACTTTCCTCATGAAGGACTCAATAGAACATTATTCCCTACTTTTATTATTTGTAAGTTCAAAATGATTCATATCTTGAATATTCTATTTGAGCATAATAATGATATTTTTCATTACAACTCTTATAACATTTTTTTTGTTTGGGATTAAAATAATTTTATTCTCCCTCACATTTAGCATTAATATAATTTCTTTGGGTTCCAGCCATTGACTAAAACAAAAAACAATAGTTTGAGAAATAATAATCATATAATAAAACCACATAATCCTAAAAATCATTTATTTTAATATGAAATATATATATATTAAATAAATATTATTTTATATCTATGATACCTTAGGTTTAACCTAGGTCATCCATTTTCATTATCAAAACATTAGGATTTTATCCTATACATAGACATATACCCAGAGTTTTTACTGGAGTTTTCTCATCCTAATTTATAAAGGTTAACTAAACCTCTATATGATACCAATTATAGAGACCCATAATTTTAATATATATATATTTCATATTTTTAGATGAATATTAATTATATAACATAATAATCCATTCCTAAATCATATAGGTATAATGCCTTTTTAAACTTTGATATAAAAACAACTGGCTCATAAGAGATCTAAATCATCTCTCAATTTTTTCATTATAACTAGAATCGTTCTTAGATATGTCATATTTAATACCTTTCTTCACAACATTGGGAAATGAAACATAATAAAGGGTGAGAGCGTATACACATTAAGGGTAAACAAGGGATATATAAACATAACATGAGCATAAGGGTATGATAACATAAATATAAAATTTGAAAAACTATACCCTACATATCAAAGAATAAAATATTGAGTCATGGAATAAATCTTGGTAGTTCATAAGACATAAATCCTAAAAGAATCAAAGAACATGAGTTGTGATAGAATAAAATTGGCATAATACTTGAGTTTTTTGAATACATATAAGCATATAAATTCATTTCCTTAGTAGTCAAGGCTCATTTACAAGACTATCAAAGTGGATTGCGTTCACTCCCCAAACCATCATAGTAGTCATGGTTCACTCCCAAGAATATCATAGTGGATTGGGTTAAATCCACAAACTATCATAGTAGTCAAGTTTTTCTCACAAGACAATCATAGTGGATAGAGTCCCTTACTAAATTGGTTTCACTCCCCATTCTAGTCCAACTTATCTCATTATATAAAAATATTTACCCAATGAATTGAAGTGATATATAATTTTATTCCCACCTATAAAATAATTAAAATCATATATATTTATTCCACAAGATCATAATACTTTCATCATATTAGAACCTAGGAAAATAAGTGGGTTTCCTAAACATTTCATCACTGCATAACCTGTGCAAAAGGAATAGTTTTCATAGCCATATTTTCATCAAAAACATAAACCAACAAGAGAATGAATTATTATGGTATAATTGGATAATATCCCTTTTAATTCATAAGTTAAATCAAGGATTGTTGTCTTTGGTGAATAGAAATACCATTACAAGATGATTAAAACATTATTGAGTAAAATTCACTTTATACTTTGAAAATCAATTTTCAAAAACTAAATTTTTTTGGAATATTAGGGAAAAATTTTTATTTGAAAATAAAATTGAATAATTTTAAATTAATCATAAATAATTGTGTGATCATAATTATGGGAAATTCTATTCATGTTGTATAATTTAAAATAAAACATTCTTCTCACATTTTTGCAAAAAGTAAAAATGTACCTAATTTGGAAAATGAAAATAATATTCAATTTAAATAATTTTTTAAAAGTAAGTCATGGGTAAATATGAATTTAAAAAATAATATTATAATATTAAAAATCTTATTTAATTTATTTAGAAAACATGGATATGGAAGAAAAAGTTTTTTCAATCAAATAGAGAGATAAATTCAATTCACCTTAAAAGTATATTTTCAGCCTCTTAATAACATAAGGTGCTTAAAATGAAATGAAAACATGTATTTTTAAAAAATAACATTGGGATAAAAAAAATTAATAAGTTTCTTGGGAGTTATATTATAATATTTCATCATCAAAAACTTAATCATAAATAATCTCGATAAACAATGAGATTGTGACATAAAACTCTTACAACTTTGGTAACATTTGAATTATAAGCCCCATGAAATAAATAACCTTATATGGATATATAAATCCAAATAAATTTCATAATAATAGTCATAAAATACATTAATTATCATTATATACACCACATAAAATAATAAAGTGGTGAAAATGGCATGTGTCTCATAGAAATAAAAGTGAGATGAAAGTCCCTTACCTGAGGTATGAATTCCTTCATAATTGTTCGAACCTCCTATATAATAAATATAGGTTTATTATAAAAATATTATAAAACAATACTCATATATATATATAATAGTGTATATGATTTAATTATAAATTTTTATCACCTTTTTGTTAACAATTATTTATTAAAATAATTGTTTTAGTTGATATCTCCTTTATTTTTTCATGTATGTTTTGATTTGTTAGTTTTAGTGCATGTACTTTGATCATTGTTAAATAATCTACATAATTTCAATAATTATATAAATATAATATATTTTCATTATATATATATTTAGATTCACCCATAAAAGTAGATTTCGACAAATGAATCACACCATTCATGGAGATGGTAGTCCGCACATACACATGAATGATGTATTAACTTTTCAATGGATAGAATGAAATAAAAGTAAATAACATTTATAAAATCATTATTATATCATATATATATATATATTATATTCATTAAATATATCCTTATTACCATCCAAGTCAAATAGAAATGAAAAAAACACATTGCTTCGTGGAGGCGGTAGTCCACACGTACGCACGAGCGACATTATCATTTTAAAATAGATTGTAAGGTAAGAAGGTAAATGTGATATTATAATTTCTTATATAAAATTATTTAATAATTATAATAAGTATACTTTAAACCCATCATAAAAACCATCCATAAAATATGGTTATGGAAAATGAATTGTATCATTGCGTGGTGATCGTAAGTCATATGTATGCACGAGCAATACTTTCAATTCCCATTTGATTGTAAATAGGATTTATATTTATTATTTAACCATAATAATAATATCTAAGTATATTTAGGATACTTTAGATATTTTTATATGATAAATACCATTTATTTATATAAGTTAAAGAATAAGTAAAGAAGAAAGTCATCAGTTAAGGCAATTACCTTTCTTTTAAAGAACTCATTTATATATCATCTTAAGGATATTATGTTTGGTATTATGGTAGTAAAAGAACCTATATAATTTGTATAAGTAAGTTTAGAATGTTTTTTAAGGTTATTTTCAAGTTATAAGGCACAAATTTGTTTAAAGAGGAGAAAAGAGAGGCTCCCTTTTATAATTGAGGGGAGTGGCATTCTTGGGATTTCATAAAATATTAAAATATTATAAAGTCATTATCTAGACTAAAGGACTTAAAAGTCCATGTATTTTAAGATAATATATTATATTGTTTAAATACCATAAAAAATAAAATTTGGACCAGTTTAAGTGGTGTATTAAACCTTATCTTTTGGTTTAACCCCTTAACAAATTTTAACATTAACCATGGAAAAATATTTTTCACTATTAAAGGGTGGTCATTTTAATTATAAGGTAACTATTGAATCATACATTTAAAAATTATGGAATTTTAGATCATATATTATCCTAATTTTTCACTTGAAGTATTTTATAATTTTTAAATAATTTAATAAAATACTATTTTGAAAAAATATCATTAGAGCTGATTTAGACACTATTCATTTAATTTTACTTAAAAGACATAAATAAAAATGTTTTAATTTTAATATAATACATTTAAATAAATATAATATGACATTTTCATCTATAAAATTCATGTAACACTATAAATAACTAAAATTATATTACTTTTAATATTTTGAAAATCATTTATTTTATATTTCTAATAATTTAATAAATATTGCATTAGTGTCGCATAATCATTTATGGTAATTATATAATTTAAAAAAAATTAAAAATAATTTTCCATCATGAAAATAATTTATTTTATCTCAAAATAGATATTTATATTCATTAATAAATTTATTTTGTCCCTATGTGGACACATAAGATATATTTATAACTAAGAGAGTGACATTTTGTAACTTTAAAAGTTTTAAAGATTATATAGTTCATTTTTGTGGACAAGTGTTCATTAAAAAATAAATTTTGAGCATAAGGTGATAAGGGTAGAATTACCTTCAGCCGATAAGAATTAAGAATAAAAATTAGTGCATTTCCATTTGTTTTTAACATAGATTAACCCGGTTTACCCTTCACCAAGGTTAAAAAATTTATTATAGTTACTATTCAAATTGGCCAAAAATAAAAGGGGCATATTTACCAAATTTGATATTACTTATTCTAAATATGGAATAAATTGTATAAAATCAAATACCTATAATTATCAAAAATTAATTTTATAAATAATCATGTAAAAATGCAATGAAAATCTCTTTTTAGAGAAATACATTTTTAAGCATAATACATGGTTTGTTCTTATCTCATGCTTGGAAAAATATTAAATTAATGTTAAAATTTTATATTGATTATATAATATTTAATTTTCATTATAATCATTCACCAATATCATTAATTTAATTTATGAAGATAAAAATTCATTGTGCACATAAAAAATATTTCAAAAAATATTTCTTTTCCTTTCGAATGATTTTTTATATTAATTTATAATAAATTAACAAAAAAATGAATTTATTTCATACATGTATAAACCATAAATTTTTAATAATTTATTTAAAAATATTTATACCCACCAATATAATGGTTAGGTGATAGTTTTTACACTAAATAATAATAATTTAATAGTATATCGTGGCTCGTTTAAACTCGATGTTGTGTGTAATGCAAACTATTAAAGTAATTGAAATTATTTAAAAAAAATGAATTTCATAAATTCTTGGAGTGTTACAAAAATACATTCTAGATGTGTTTATATTTCATAATTGGTGAAAAGTATATTTAAACATTTATTGGTAAGTAAAAATGATTTATCATCACTAAAATTATTGCAAACAGACTTGCTCCTATCTGCAATAGAATCGTCTCTTGGAATCAATTTGGTTTTATCAAGGGAAGATCCATTCAGGACTGCATTTGTCTTGCATCTGAGTGCACGAATGCTTTAACTAAAAAATCTAGAGGTGGTTGTGTGGCCATCAAACTGGATATTAGAAAGGCCTTTGACACTATTGATTGGAATTTTATTTTCAAAGTTCTTAGGAATTTTGGTTTTAACGACTCCTTCATTGGTAGAATCAAGACCCTTTTTCACTCAGCTCATATCTCTATCCTGATTAATGGCACTCCTCGTGGCTTTTTCAAATGCACTAAAGGTGTTAGGCAAGGGGACCCTCTCTCTGCCATTCTTTTTGTGATTGCTGAGGATTATCTTAGCAGACTCATAAACTACCATGTTGATCATAATTTGATCAAATCTATTCAGGTAGCCAGAAACTTAAATGCCCCTACTCACCTCTTATATGCGGATGATATTATCCTTTTTATAAAAGGGGACCAAAAAAGCCTTCATGCTCTCAAGAAAACTATATCTCACTATGAGGATGTATCTGGTCAAGCTATCTCTTGGAACAAATCTTTCATCTATTTTGGAAAGAATTTTCCTGTCAGAAGAAAATCTGGTATTATTAATTACCTGGGTATCAAGGAGGGTCTCTTACCTTTCACCTATCTGGGTGTTCCTCTATTTTGGGGTCGTCCCAAAGCTACCTATTTTTCTAATATCCTTGCTCATATCACAAATCAACTAGCTAATTGGAAAGGGAAGTCTCTCTCCATGGCTGGGAGAATCTGTTTGGTCAAATCGACCATTGTTTCTAAAATGGTTCATTCCTTTATGGCCTATAAATGGCCCATCGGTACTCTTAAAAAAATTAACACTTACATCAAAAACTTCATCTGGTCTGGAAGTATTTTTGAAAAGAAGCTGGTTACTATTCCTTGGAATACTTGTTGTAAACCCATTGCTAACGGAGGAATAGGCATTAAAAATTTAAAGCTGTTCAATGATGCCTTACAGGCCTGCCTTACATGGCGCATCATTAACTCCACTTCTAAAGCTACTGATTTTCTAAAACGTAGATTTTTTTCTAAGCTGTCAAAAGGTAATTTTAATTTCATTAACTCTTCTATCTGGCCTTCCATTCGGGACTCCTTTCACAAAATCATGCAAAACTCTAGATGGATTGTCAGTGCTGACTCCTCCATTAATTTTTGGTGTGGTAAATGGTGTGGTAACCCTCTGATTTCTTTGTTGCCTCTGGATCTTATTCCTGATGATACTCAACAATCTATAAAGGAGGTCTTACAATCCTCTGACTGGGATTTCCCATATATCATTATGGAAGCCATTGAAAATTATGCTTTTTCTTCTGCTGGTGATTTCCTTGTCTGGGAGCCTTCTCCCAATGGCATCCTGGATTCAAAAAAATTTTATAAGCATAATTTTTCTGATCCTGAATCCATTGAAAATTATGCTTTTTCTTGGGTGAATCATTTCAATAAACCCTACATCAAGCCTTCTAGACTCATCCTTATTTGGCGCATTGCGCACAACAGATTACACACGGAAACTGGCCTCCAAACATTTGGCATCTCTCTTTGCTCTAAATGTCGTATGTGTAACCAACATAGGGAAGATGCCAATCATCTTTTTCTATCTTGTGCGACGGCCTCTGCCCTTTGGAATTACATCTTTGATCTTTTTAATTGCAGATTGCTCATTACTGATTCTATTAACTTGTTACTAATAAACTGTACTAGACATGATGCCTCTCTGCAGGTTAAAAATCTCTTTCTGGCGGCAGTGGCAGAACTTCTTCATGATCTCTGGTATGTTAGAAATGATATTATTCACAATAATCACTCTTTCTATCTTAATGCAGGGAAATCCCGAATTATCCTTGCGATTCATGAAGCAGCCTCAATTCAAAAAGACTGTTGCAACAACTCGGTTGGTGACCTTATGATCCTCCGTCATCTTCACGTTCCTGGTATCTTCCCAAAGCCAAAATGCCTCTTTGAAGTTTTTTGGCAACCCCCGATGCCAGGATGGATCAAGGTGAATGTTGACGGCGCTTCCAAAGGTAACCCTGGTCCTTCCAGTTGCGGTGCTATCTTCAGGGACACAGCTGGGCATTGCCATGGCTGTTTCTTTGTTGGTTGTGGCCACTCTTCCTCTCTGGAGGCGGAAATGCTCGGCGTTATTCATGCTGTTGACTTTTCTCTTCAAAGAGGTTGGAGAAAGCTTTGGATTGAAAGTGATTCAACCACCATCATTAATGCCATCTGGACTGGAAACATTCATCTATCATGGTCGCTCACTGCTCGCTGGTTGAACTGTCTCAATCTACTCTGTGGGATTGAGTTTATAGCTACTCATGCCTATCGTCAAGCAAATGTCGTTGCTGATGCTCTAGCCAACAAAGGTGTCCATCAAAGCATGACTTGGATGGACTCTATCCCCCCTGATTTATTTCATCTTTTGGATAGAGATTGTAAAAAAATCCCGTCTTTTCGCTTCATGTAATCTCTCTTTTGTTTCAATAAATTTTTGCTTTGGTCTAAAAAAAAGTAAAAATGATTTCGTTGTGAGTGATTCTTTTAAATGTCTAGTGACATGAAATTGAATAATTATGGGGGGCTTGATAGAACATTTTCATTTATTATTTTAAATTAATTCCCATACCTTTTTTAATAAAAAATTAATAATTGTTAATAAAAGTATATTTTTCAATAATAAATATATTTTAATAAAATTATTTAAATATACTAATTTTATTTTATTTGGAGATTTAACATATAAGATTATATATATTTATCCAAATTATGTCATTATTATTTTTTAGGATTTTTGGAACATTTTTCAATCAATTTGATAATTTTGGCCTTAGTTATTTCAAAAACTATAAAAACATTTGGATAATTTAATAAGGTCCAACTAATTGATAAAACAAACTGGATCAACTTTAATGTTTCTCTTCTTAAGAAAAATATAGACTAAAAAAACATGAAACTTCATGATTTGGTTACCACCATCATATAATAAATTGGGTAAACATTTCTTGGCCTATATCAATATATAATATTTCTATCTAAAGCAAGGAATTTATACCTAGAACTCCATATGAGATTATAGGAAAACATGTTATTTTTTATATATCTCTCAATATAAAAGACTAAATAAACTTTATTTTTGTGTAAGAATTTCAATATAAAGGATAAAAAAATTAGAACATTTTTATTTGATTTTTTTCATTTTTATTTGTCAAAATACATTCAGATATTGGATATATAAAAGGACAAAACATTCAAACACAACTAAACATAGTTTAGTAATTAACTCATATATTTGGCTAAAAAATTTAATTTCCATGAAATTTAGTGATTATATGGTCAAGAGTTAATTAAAAATCTTTTTTTAGGACATCTAATATCGATAAAACACCTCATAGGTGGTCAAAAATGTGTTGTATAATGAAGATAAAGATTTATTAGAATCCTTGGCCACATTTTTTTCTAAAAATATATACTTCTCTTATCATTTAAGTGGTTATAAATTAAATCACTCTATGGGGATTATACGACATAAAAATCATGATCTAGGGCCAAGAGATTATTTATACCCTAATTTTAACTAGATAATCCACTCCATTATCTATTTTCTTTATGTTTTTTTTAAATTTCATGAATTATCTTATGTATTGTTGTAATTTATTTTGATCTTAATGAAATATTTTTAATAGAATATTATTCTTACAAAAAATCTTTTTTATAATATAATATTCTTAAATATATAACACCTCAAAACCTAATCAATATAGAATTATGATTTCAATAGAAAGGATTGAATTTTCTTACATTCCTAGGATATTTTAGGTTTATATATTTATAAAATTAATAAAACCATTACATTACATAGTTAACAATAATTCACATTGTCCATTTTCTCCATAAAAAAAATTATTCTTAAGTTTGTAGTCCCATTTTATTCATGACACACTTTCTTCCTTCAAGCCCAATTTCCATTATTTGGAGCTAGATTTCATAGTAGTTACTAATCATTCTTAGGCCCTTTTAAAAAATTTAAAAATATATAATTAGAATTAAAAACTTATTAAGGAATATAAAAATAATGGAAAGTTATTTGTCTAGTGGAAAACATGAAAACTCATGAAAATGTTTACCATTTTTTACAACAAAACTTTGAAAATATAAATAAAACATATCCACATTTTAAAATAAATATTTTCTCAAAAAAACTTTTAAACCCATTATAAATCATAAGAGAACCATGAACGCATCATGATAAAGATGATAAATCCTAAAAATATTTATTGAAAAAAAATCACATTTTAAAGTTCATACACATTCAAAAACCATGTTTACTTAGGTAAAAAAAATTCAAAATAACTAAGGCTCATTTAATTCCATATGATTAACCTACTTGGTTATCTCTCCCATTGTTTACTTCAAAGACTAATAATTACCCCCAATGAATTGGAGATTTGTATCAAGATCACCCATTTTCATGATCTATATCGGGCTCACTCATCATTATATATAATTCTTAAGTGTTGTATCATTATAAAAAAATGTAATATTGCATTTTTTTCATGATAAGGCCCTTGAAATATTAATTTAAACCCATAAGAAAAAAATAATTAATTTTTATATAAAATTATAGATAAATATTACATTCTATTGAAAATAATTATGAAAAATATTCCCAAAAGAATTGTAAAATGATATTCTTTAAAAACCATGTAAATATTTACTATAAGATTTATAAATAATAACCACTATAATAGTAGGAACATGTGTTAGATCCTTATATGTTAAAAAATATTTTTCACTTTGGTAAAAAAATAAAAATGAAATGTATGGTAAATGTTAAAAAGATTCATTTTTAAATATTTTTTTAGAAATTTAAAAGCAGTTGAAAAAAAACTATTAAACATTTTAATGTATAAATAATATCATTATTATAATATGTTTAATAACATAGATATAGAGGAAAAATATTTCATAGGAATACTTTAAAATAAGTTTTTAAAGAAAAATCCCTTCCAACATTAGTAGCTTTTGAATCAGAAAACCATTAAAGGAGAGAAAATGAAAAGGATTTTAAAACCACATGAATTTCATTAATGTAATTAGAAAGGACACAAAATAAAACATGTTGTAAAAATGGAATCAATCTCAAGGAAAGGAAATTTAAAAGTTAAATACCTTAACTTGATTATTAAATCCTCAAGTATGTTATTTACTTTCTTGAATAATAAAATTATATTAATTATATAATTTTTTAATAAAAACTTTCAAGTTCATTCCCTTCGGTGCATTGATCGTGGTCAAAGGGGTTATGGTTCCATTATCTCTATAATCTTAAAAATTTTATAATTATCATTTTTTACATTAAATATACTTTTATAACCATCCTTATGATTTTTTCATGAAAAATTAATCACATAGTTCAACTCGGATGATAGTCCATTCGTATGCATCAATAATGTTTTCATTTTTCTATTGGGCAGAAAATAAATAAATTAGATAATATTTTAATTTTAAAAAATAATAAGTATGTTAAAATTTTCATATTTATTCATTATTTACATACTTATGGCCATACATGTGAATGGGTAACTAAAAATGAATCACGACACTTCATGGAGGTGGTAGTCCAGACGTACGCACAAGCAAAGTATTCATTTAAATTAGATGGAAAAGGTGATGGAAATGGGAATCATATTCAGAATAAAGTCATTATAATATATTTTAGATAATTATGTTATTATATTATAATCGTTATGATAGTTTTTAAATAGGTGTAAGAATAAATAAACTTAAAATAAAATGGTTAAGACTTATACATCCTCTTTTGATATGCCCCTTTCAATTGAGATTAAGGAATTTTTATGAGAGGTCTATGGAAACTATAGAGGATTGAGTAGGTGGGAAGTAATGTTTAGAGAATTATTTGGTTATTTTTTTAGATAAAATATAACTTGAGTTGTGTTTTGAAAAGTTTTAAGTGAGTTTCCTTTTATAGGAAAAATCAATGGCATTTTGGAAATATTTCAATTTTGAAGGGTCATGAATGTAATTTTAAGAATTAAAAGTGGAACATAAATGTTTAATTAATGATAGGATAAATAACTTTAAATAAAATTTATAAATTATATCATTTATATGATTTATAATTATTTTTAAATTATTTGTAAACATTAAATACCATTTAAGGTCTTCTTTGAGACTATTCAAAAACGTTGATTTTAAACAAATGAAAGAAAAAATGGAATTATAATATAAATAATTTAGCCACCAATAATACCTTATAATTAGAAAATAAATTAGTGTAATTCCATAATTAATCCAAAACATATTTATTTTAATGTTTTTAAAATCATTTACATGGTTTTTCTACTGCTTGCACTAGCACAACATCACCATTGTGTAAACGTTCTAAGTAATTATGTCATCACTAAAAGTTAGAAATAAATTTATATAATTAATATAGTTTATTATAAATAAAATTTATAATATATATTTATTCATATAACATTTTTATTAATATTAATATCAAGACAACATAATAAGTGAGAGAGAGTGACATTTTTTAATTACTCTTTAACTTAAAATAATATAAAAGATGTTATCATGGAAAAGTGGCACAAAAATGAAATATTTTAAAAGATAATATGTTTATTGAATAATTTAAAACATCCAATTAAATAAATTAATGTTTTGGATCTATTTTTAGACCTTATCCCATAGTTTTAAAATCATTTATCCTATTTGACCATTTACCATGGGGATAAACTTTTATCATGTTTACTATTCATTATAAATAAAAATAAAATAGAATGTATTAAATAATTTGAACCAATAAATTTTAAATATCAAATCCATTTTTCAATATTAATCTTCCATAATAGGTTTAAATTAATTTTAATATAACTTTTCAAATATCAGCAAAAAAGTGTTTTTAGAGAAACTCTCGTTTTAAGCATAAATATGATTTTATACAAGAATAAAGAATAATTTTGATTCATATAGAATTAATTGTACTATTTTTAATAAAATTAAACTTATATGACTTCAGAAAAAATCCAATATAAAAAATAATCATTGAAATTACTTTTATTAAAGGAAGAAAAATGATATTTTTTTGAAAATTTTGTATTTTTCACTTTTCGCACAAAAATCAATCTATTTAGAAACAATACAAAACAAATAACTCAATATTATTTAAAAATGATGGTTTAGAAATTGATACCAATTTTTAAAATTGAATTTCTAATAGGGTTATAAATTAATCATATCATCCACGCATGAAATGAAATAAAAACCTTTTTTGAAGAAAATATATTTTTGAAGCGTAAAATGAATTTATTCTAATTCAGTGCCTAATAAATAAAATGAAATTAATATTTATTCATTTTATTAGATATATAATATATTCATTTTAATATAATAAATTATGAATAGTGAATAATTTAATCTATTAATAAAATAATACATAGTGCAAATAAAAATAGTATTATAAAAAATTTCACTTTTACCTTCAAAAGACTTTATCTTAATTTCTAACCAAGTTATAATAAATGTAGGATTTATTATTCAATTTATCAATTAAAAAACTTATAAATATATTACATAATTTGGTTAATAATGTTTATAACTATTAATCCAACTACTAGTTCATAACAATCATATTTAAATAATAATATTTCCAGAGTATATTGTGATTCATTTATGTTCGGTGTTTCATGTTATACACATGATCGAACATAGTACTTATTTAATGTAATATAAACTAAAATATTTGGCTGTAACAAAATTATATTAAATTCAATTATAATGTAATCCCTCACCACTCTTTTAATTTCTTCACAAATGTGTGTAATTTTTATATTATTTGTGTGTGTGAGGCATGCTCTATCATTCTTATCTGGTCCCATTTTTTTATTATTTTATTTCATATTCATAAAAATACCAAAATACTATTAAAATTATTTATGAATAAGTAAAATCACTCTTGGGGAGATCCAATAATTGGGGGTATTTATTTTATTTTTTGTGATACACGAGTAATGTTTATTAAATTTACATTGTGTATCATCTATAAGGTATTCCATGGATTATTGAAAATTATTATTAAACATATATATCACATAGATTATTAGAACTTAAAATAAAAAATGGTTCATTTTATATTGAACTATCAATTTGACTATAATGTATAATGATCTATACCCTAGTTAATACATTAATTAAATTCAAATCATATGGTAACTCCAATCCAAACCATCTTATGAAGTGGATGTTAATTTAATGAAATATTTTTTAAAATATCATTGATTTAAGAACCATAAAGTACATGCATTTAACTCCCCCTAATACATTATAAATAGTATTATTAATCATTTTTCATCAATCAAATCAATTAATATTTTAGAACTTTCAATCCCACTCCATTTCACAAACAAGAAAACTCAAATGGTTTCAAAAGTCTAGTACTGTCATTGAGGATTCAAAATGAGTGATTTTATACTAATTATAAAATATAATTAATTATTTGATAATTTTTAGGTGAAAATTTATCATGTTTTAATTCTTCCCATGAAAATTAATTATCTTGTGAAGTTTTTTATTCCAAAGTGAGAAATATTGCACAAAAAGCTAATCGATTTTAATGAAAAACTTACCAGACTTTTTAATATCATGCTTTATTATTAGATGAAAATTGTAAATAAATTTTCAGTTTTATTAGTGTTATGAGTGTTGGACTCTTCATGTATTAATCATGTTTTAATGATCACAAATCTTATTCAGTCTATAAACCTTGTTAACTCTATGTAACCTACCTCACATCAAATGCAAAGTTGTCTAGTAAAAGCTATCCAAAGCTCATAATTGTTATACACTCAGTTTGGTTACTACATACTGTATGTCGATCTACATTATAATGACTTATATGACAAATGATTGAGTTTAATCCATTCCATAAATATCACTACTTATGTCAAAATACAGATATTTTCCTAAGACTAAGACACTGTGAACAAGCAGACATCATGACATCGAGACACCGTGAACAAGCAGACACCGTGACATAGATACACCATGGCATTGCGACACTGTGTACAAATAGACACCGTGAACACAAGATAGCGTGACCAATCCAGATACCATGTGAAGGAGACACTGTTCCCATGACATACTGTGACACTGTTTCTATGACATACTATGACACTGTTTCTTGATCTACATGTCATCTGACAGTATGATGTACGAGGTGCAGAATACATGAAACCTATAGGATCAAACACATGCACTCCAAGATAAAAGAGTAGTGCGGCCCAAAAACCAATATATACTAAAAAGGTGAAACAAATGGGTGGTGTGAGCATGATAATGAAGAATACACTTAGAGCATTTTTGAAGAAAGAATTTTCTCATGAAACTCCATGCTGCTGAAAACACACGAAGCATATTTGAATCCCAGAATCGAGAATATCTTCACACTGTCAAACATCACGATGAACACAAGTAGGATCTATTTGACATGAGACACTCTGTTTTCAATATGAGGACATGATTTTTGCATCTGCTTCATCTTAGAAGTCTAGAGATGCAAATACTAACATTCAGAGAATTTCTAAACCTATATAAATATTTCTGATCTATTGTGTATTATTTTACTAGATTTTGAGCAGTGTGTGTATCTATATAACAACACACTCTGTCTCCTGCATTAAACTAAAGGATAAAAGATATTATTACTCAAACATATTTTTACACTTGTGTATACCCACAGATAAGTGTGGAAGAGGTCCATGTGTGTCATGGTTGTTTGTACACACAAAAAACTGTGAAAGAGGTCCCTGTGTGACCTGGATAGTTCTATATATTGTTGTTAACCCTAATCTAGGGTATGGATCAAGTTTATTTATATAAATTTCTTAGTGCAATGTGATCACCATGTGGAGTGGATTAGGTCTCGGCTTGAGATAGAACCACTTGTTTCATATCTATTGTGCTTCTTAATTTAGTCTTCTCTATTTTACTTCTTTACTGTATATTTAAAAAATCACTAAATTCACTTTGATAGTTAATCTTGGAAAGAAGTTATAATTGTCTTATCTTAGTATAATAGCTTCAAGAGTAATATTAATAAGTGATCGTAATATTACTGAGAACTAATCAATCTTTTAAGAAGTTATTTAAACTGTCAAACTCTTATAACAGTATAACCTTGATTAACTGGGTTGTATTTCACCTTTTGGGGAAACCTTTTAAGAATAATTTTTAACCAAATAATTTTATTGATACTTAATTCACCCCCCCCCCCTCTTGAGTAATCTACTCCGACCAACATTTGGTATCAGAGGTTATTTATTAAGACTCTGTTTAACCTACTTCAACTATGGTTGTGGTTGTACATTGAAGATCTATAAATTTCTATTAATTATAAATTTCTAGCTCTTTAAATGTATTTTTGTATTATGGATAATAGATTGGAAGTTGATGGAACCAACAGACCACCATTCTTTAATGGAACCAACTATGCTCAATGGAAAATTAAAATGAAAATGCATTTAGGAAGTATGGGTTTTGAAATTTGGTCTTCCATTATAGATGAATATAATATTCCTACTACTGATAGAATCACATGGGATGAATCTATCAAAACTGCCTATAATAAAAATTGCAAAGCTATGAATGCTTTATACTTCTCCTTAGGAGATGAGGAATTAAATATAATTTTTTCATGTAAAATTGCCCCTGAAATTTGGGATAACCTATCTGTCTCACATGAAGAAACATCTAGTGTAAAAGAAATGAGACTTAATACTTATACTATTAAATATGATATCTTTAAAATGAAACTTGACGAGCCTATCTCTAACATGAATCTTAGGTTCAATGATATTTTCAACACAATGATTTCTCTTGGAGGAGAAGTCACTTCCAAGGAACAGATCATGAGAATTCTCAGATGTCTTTCTAATATATGGAGAGGAACCTCTTTCTCTACTAGTGAATCATGCGACATCAACAAGATACCTGTAAAAGAACTCACTGGGAAACTGATCATGTATGAAGAAGAGCTGAAATTCAACAAGGAAGAGGAGGATGACCAAAAAGGAAATCTATTGCATTCAAAACCACCACCTCTAAACACAAAGACAAAGGGAAATTAGAAGCTTCCATAGAAAGTTCCATTAGTGAACAATCATCACCTGACAGTGATGAAGAGATGGCTCAATTAGCCAGAAGATTCAAGAAATTTTACAAGAAGAATAAATTTTTCCAAAATCCTAACTTCAAGGGAAAATATGACCAAAAAAGAAGTTGGAAGAAGGATTAGAAAATAAGTGACAAGACTGATGAGATTTTCTAATATGAATGTAAGCGAAAATGACATATCAAGGCTGACTATCCAAAGCTCAAGTACAAAAATAGATATGAGGATAAGGACAGGAAGTATAAAAAGGCAATGAAAGAAACCTAGAGTACTTCTGAGGACAGTTCAAGTGACATAGAAACATAACATGAAGAACAAGCTAACAAAGCCAATATGTATTTTATGAAAAACAATCTGAGGTAACACTGGACTCTCCTATACAAAATTCATACTATTCTAGAGATGATAGTGACTCTAAAAATATGACTAATGAGGAAATGTTTGAATACTATAACATTATTGAAGAGACATGCAATGAACTAAAAGACAAATATAAATCATTGAAGAAACATTATACTGTTACTGTGACTGTTAAATATGAACTCACAATTGAAAAATAAAAAAATTGTCATCTTCTCAAAGAGAAAAATGAATTAAAAATGTCTAATGAGAAATTAAAGAATGACCTAGAAAAGTTTACCAATGGGAAAAATACCCTTAATCAAATGCTAGGTAAACAAATTTCCCTTAAATAAAACACTTTCATTGGTTATCAACCTAGAAAAATAAACCTTGGTAGAACAAATTTTGTTTCTAAATCTAGGACATATAGTTTTACTCCTAGTTCTGGACACAATTAAACTAGTTCAATTTTTTGATACACATTCTACTGTTTCAAGTTTTTCTGGACCAAATATAGTTTATTATTCAAATAATTTACATAATGCTTATAGGAAACCTATGAGGCAGATATGGGTTCCTAAAGCAGTTATTACTAATATTACTGGACCCAAACAAGTATGGGTACCAAAATCTGTTTTTGCTTAATCATTTTTTAGGAAAGCTACTTAAAGTGTTCCTATAAAATTTTATGGTAATTAGATAGTGGATGTTCAAGACACATGACAGGAGACTACTCATGCTTCAAGAACCTAATAAAAATAGATGTAGGTTATGTCACATTTGGTGACAATTCCAAAGGAAAGATTATTGGCCTCGGCCAAATAGGTAACTCTAACTCAGTTTTAATTTCTAAAGTACTATTTTTTGATGGATTATAATCTACTTAGTATCTCACAATCATGTGATGATGTATTTCATGTTAGATTTGAAAATGATGCCTGCAATGTCTTTAATTCTAATGAAAAATTAGTCTTTTCTACATTAAGAAATGAAAATTTTTACTCAGTTAACATAGATTCCTTAGCTTCTCAAAATGATTCATGCTTAAGTGTATTTCATAAAGAGTCATGGATCTGGAATAGGAGACTAGTTCACTGTAATATTCACTTCCTTAGAAATCTAACTAGAAAAAGATTAGTTTAAGACTTACCCAAACATGAGTTTCCAAATAAAAAAGTGTGTAATCCCTATCAAAAAGGAAAACAACACAAAATTTCCTACAAATCTAAGAAAGAAGTGTCAACTTCTCAACCTCTCGAACTAGTTCACATGGATTTGTTTGGACCATCTAGAGTTTCTAGTTTAAATGGGAAGCACTATGTTTATGTTCTTGTAGATGACTTTTCTAGATATACTAGGACCTTCTTTTTTACTCACAAAAGTGAAGCCTGCACTTATTTTACTAAATATGCCAAGTCTGTGGAAAATCATAGTGGACTTAGAATTAAATCCTTAAGAAGTGATCATGTTCATGAGTATGAGCATCAAGAGTTAGAATCCTTTTTCTCACAATGTAACGACCCGAATCTGGAGCCCCTCCACTAGTGCCCCGTACCCGGTTCACCACATGACCTCAAGTGTGTTTCCCCAAACACTAGTGGTTTCCGACTAGCAGCGAGGGCCTTGGGGAGTTTGTGGGGAAACCATGCCCTCATTTGGAAAGGTATACAGTGGAAAAAAAACAATCAACGACAGAAGCAGTAACAACATGCATAACAACAGAAAACAAATAGCAGAAGAAAAGAATATATATAGCAATGATGATAATGATGTAGTAGGTACAAGTATAAATGGAAAGCAGAAAACACAACAACATGCTGGAATACAACTGAAGACAAGTTCAAAAGAAAAACAAAATAAACTCCTCAGCATCGTGAGCCCCGGCTCGGTCCCATGCTCTCCAGATCCAGCGCAATCAAGATCCTGAAGTAGAAGGGAACTTATCCTTATCTATACCTACAGCAACATAGTCGGCTTGGGCCCAAATGCATGGCCCAAACAGGGTGTGAGATACAATCCCAGTAGGCAATCACCCAAAGATTTGTGCCTAACTGTCAATGAATTCAAGGCAAGTAATAAAACAAGAAGCAGTAAATAGGAAAGCACAAGCAGCTACAGTCTATAGTTCTAACAAAAGAAGTGCACAAATAAACAAACAGTAATCAAAGGAAAAAAGGTAACCCTCTGGGTATCTCTCACAGCCTAACCCTTAAGGTTCAACCTATAAGTACTAGCAACCCTCTAGGTGGCACACACAGTCTCACCCCTCTGGTTCAGTTATGAAAATAAGCAGACTCTCTAGGGAAGCACTCACCGTCAATTCCCCCTATAGTCTCGTATCATGCTAAAGGCTCTCTGGGGAAGCACTCCACGTCTATTCCTCCTGTGGCCCGCGTCGAGGAACTACAGACTCTCTGAGGAAGCACTCAACATCAACTCCCCCTGTGGTCTCGTATCGTAATTTAAAGACACTCTGGAGAATCCCTTCCGTAAGTTCTCCCTTTGGTCCACTACTCTAGGTTCTAACTGTCCTGAGTGAAAGGTAAATCATGCTCAGCGCACATGTACACCATCCAAGTAACCTCAAAAACTACTTGGCTATCAACTAAGGCTCAGCAGAAGAACAAGGCAACAGTCCAAAATCCTACAACTAGGCATGGCAATTGGAAAAACTCCAGAGGCAGAACAAGCATAGAAAACAATCAAGGTACAGTAAAGCTACCATAATCATAGGAAAAACATCTACTCTAGCAATCAAGAAAAGAAGGCAATACAACAAGGGAAAAACAGGAACAAACAATACCTCGTTCAAGGGTATTGGTTTAATTTTCACAAAATATTCATCAACATTCTACGGAAAGGAAAAACCACCTACCTCTATCCTAGGAGATCGATATATATGAACCACGACGACAGATTCCCCTTAGAACAACGTAGATCTGAGAAAACGCACAAAATGTTCAACCTACGGTAACTTGTAAACTAGGAGGAATCAAGAAACAAGGCTTAAGAAGAAGGAATAACTCACCACTGCGCTTCCAACGCAATCAACCGTGCTCGAATCGGAGAACGGACAATGAGGTGGGAGCTTGTCAAATATTTGGCCTTACGGGTCGCTTAGGACAGACAAAAACTGGAGAAGAAGATGAAAATGGGGGTTAGGCGCGACCCAGGTCTGTTTAATGGAAAAAAAGAAAGTACATGGCGTGTACTGGGTCCTTTCCTTACTCCACCAAATTCGGCCTCCACGTCACCCCTACACACCATGTGTGTGGCCCGGGAATGGCCAGCACACGGCTTCGAGTCGGATCAGAGTACATGGCGTGTACTTAGAAAGTACACGGCATGTACTTTGAAAATTTCCAGAAAATTCATTTTTCTTAAAAACATAGAAACAGGAAAAACATACCTAAACGAAGATCTGGGTTCTTACAAACTTCCCCCCTTAAAGAAATTCATCCCTGAATTTCCCTAATGTGGCGTAGAAGAGGAATCCCTGAATAGTTCTGGCCACTGCGATCATACATCGGCCTCCCTTTCCTAGGTCTCATCCTGTACTCACCCATGCTGCCATAGCACTCGTACCAGAGGAACAGATCGCCCACAGAGAACCTTCGTATTGCGATCGACAATCCAGATAGGATTCTCCTCGAACGACGCATCTGCTTCAATCTCGACTTCCTCGGGCTGAAAGGGATGAGACAGGTCTGGAAAGTAACGTCGTAGCTGAGAGACCTGGAAGACGTCGTACATGGCCCAATACCTCTAAGGTAGCTGCAACTTATAGGAAACCATCCCCACTCTCTCCAAGACCTCAAATGGCCCAACGTACCGCGGTGAAAGCTTACCCTGTCTCCGAATCCTCTTGTGTCCGAACCTTGGTGCGACACATAGGAAAACCTAATCTCCGACCTCAAACCTGATCTCCGACCTCAAACTCCAGAGGTCATCTTTGCTGATTAGCATAAGACTTGTATTGAGACTGTGTCATATCCATCCTCTTCCGAATCAGCTCTATCTGCTATGAGGTCTCCTGAACAAGATGCGGTCCCAGCAAATTTGTCTCTCCTGCCTCCAGCCAGCATAAGGGTGATCGGCATGGCCTACCGTACAGAGCCTCGTATGGCTCCATCTGAATGGTCGCCTGGAAACTATTGTTGTAGGCGAAATCCAACATAAGGATATGCTTCTCCCAAGAACCGCCAAAGTCTAGGATGCAAGCTCGGAGCATGTAGGTGGCAAGCTTGACCCACCTCTCTAGAGGCATCTCCAGATTCTTGAATATAGTCAGCATGGCTTCCATCCATGACTCTGCAGCCTTAGGTCCTCCTTCCCCTGAGAATGTGGGAGGATGCTGCTGCTGAAAAACCCACGTCAAATCTGCCATAGACGTGGTAGGAGTCGGCACTCCCTGGAAGGCATGTTTCATCCTTATGAAACCTTCTCGGAATTGCATGTCAGCACCTATGACTGGTATAACAGCCGGTGCCAAGGCTGTCTCAACTGGAGGATCGGCAGGAAGTCCCTGATCATCCCTATCTGGTGTCTGATCATTGCCTGACGACAGACGTATGATCGGAGGACGTCTCAAAGGCATAGATCTGAAGGATCAAAAGCAGACCTTAGATCAGGAAAATGAGGACAGAGAACACAAGAGTACAAAACATAAACAGGGGATGAAAACACACAGGTTTACAAAACTTGACTACACTGAGTGTATAAAACTACACGGCGTGCCTTCTTAACACACTGACATGGGCGTGTACTCCTTCCCTACAAGTCGTGTACACTTCAAACTATACAGCGTGTTGAACCCACACACGGCGTGTACTTGAAAACTGTTCCCCTGTCTGAGTCTCCTTACACAGCTAACCCACACGGTTTTTCTTAAACAGAGACTACACGGTGTGTTTACTATGGACACGGCGTGTAGTGGAAAAGGCTTCGGCGGCCCGTTTTGTTAAACACCCATCCGTCTACACAGATGAACCTTACACGGCGTGTTCCGAACAAAGACGACATGTATAGGCAAGGTGACACCATCCCGTGTTGTTCGTGACACAGCCGGGTACCTGGATAAGACTACACGGCATGTTTAGAGAAAACACGGCATGTGGAAATGAAGATAATGTCAGCTCGTATTGTTAGTGACACGACCAGGTACCTAGACAGGACTACATGGCATGTTCCCTCTGGACACAGCATGTTCTACCCGAGCTTCCCCGACCCGTGTTGTTAGTGACATGGTTGGGTACACTGCTCTGAACTTACACGGTGTGTACCTACCATACACGGCGTGTTCTTAAAGTTACTTTCACGACATTGTGTTATGCTCAAACAGTCAACGACACAGCCTGAAAACTTCACAGCGTGTATCCAAAAAGTACATTATGTGTATTCTGGGTTTTTCTGGGCAGTAGCTCAGAAACTGCTCAGACTCCCAAAAACACTGGAAACAAGGGAAAGAGGTGCCAAATTCTGATTCATGAGGGGCCATACTCCCCAAGAATCAAAGCTTGGAATCTCCCACAGTCACATACAAGGTAAAACAAACAACTCTCTAACATAACAGTATGGATTCTATCAAGAATCTTTCACAACAGCATGCATAATATACACAAAGTCTTTCACAACAGCATGCAATCACTAATGCACCCTAGATGGCATGGAAAGAATGCATGGCATCTGATTTCTGGAAGTGCCTATATGATGCATGATATGGAATACCCTCATCTCATCAGGTTGCGATAGAAATAGAACTGAAATATCAAAACAATAACCACACAAGTCATATGAATCACTCTAGGTGAAAACATATCAACCATAAAAACTCAAAACCAGAAAACTGCAATTAACGAGGTAGTATGGTTTTTTCCCTGTACATGGGTTAGATACTCTGATTATAGCTTAATACCATGTACCGAATATGTCCTATCCCTGGATAAGGTCTCCAAAAAGTAAAGCAAGAGAAAAGAACTCCTCTGATACCACTTTGTAACGACCCGAATCCTGAGCCCCTCCACTGGTGCCCCGTACCTAGTTCGCCACATGACCTCAAGCGTGTTTCCCCAAAAGCCAGAGGCTGCCGACTAGCAGTGAGGGCCTTGGTGAGTCGGTGGGGAAAATATGCCCTCATTTGGTAAGGTATACAGCGTAAAAACAACATTCAACAGCAGAAGCAGTAACAACATGCATAACAACAGAAAACAAACAGTGGAAGCAAAGAATATATATAGCAATGATGAAAATGATACAGCAGGTACAAGTATCTATGGAAAGCAAAAAACACAAAAATGTTTTGGAATACAACTGAATACAAGTGCAAAAGAAAAACAAAATAAACTCCTCAGCATCGCGAGCCCCGGCTCGATCCCATGCTCTCCAGCTCCAGCGCAATCAAGATCCTGAAGTAAAAGGGCGCTTGCCCTTATCTATACCTATATCAACATAGTCTTCTTGGTCCCAAATGCATGGCCCAAACAGGGTGTGAGATAAAATCCCATTAGGCAAACACCCAAATATTTGTGCCTAACAGTCAATGAATACAAGGCAAGTAATAAAACAAGAAGCAGTAAACAGGAAAGCATAAGCAGCTACAATCTACAGTTCTAACAAAAGAGGTGCACAAATAAACAAACAATAATAAAAGGAAAAAGTTAACCCTCTGGGTATCTCTCATATCCTAACCCCTAAGGTTCAACCTATAAGTACTAGCAACCCTCTAGGTGGAACACATAGTCTCACCCCTCTGGTTCAGATATGAAAATAAGCAAACTCTCTGAAGAAGCACTCACCGTCAATTCCCCCTATAGTCTTGTATCATTCTAAAGGCTCTCTGGGTAAGAACTCAACGTATATTCCCCCTGTGGCCCGCGTTGAGGAACTACAGACTCTCTAAGGAAGCACTCAATGTCAATTCCCCTTGTGGTCTCGTATTGTAATTTAAAGACACTCTGGAGAAGCCCTTCCATCAATTCTCCCTTTGGTCTACTACTCTAGGTTCTCACAGTCCTGAGTGAAAGGTAAAACATGCTCAGCGCACATGTACACCATCCAAGTAACCTCAAAAAATACTTGGTTGTCAACTAAGGCTCAGCAACAAAACAAGGAAACAGTCCACAATCCTACAAATAAGCATGGAAACTGGCAAAACGCCAAATAGGCAGAACAATCATAGCAAACAATCAAGGTACACTAAAGCTACCATAATCACAGGAAAAACATCTACTCTAGCAATCAATCAAATTAGCCAGTACAACAAGGGCAAAACAGGAACATATAATACCTCGTTCAAGGGTATTGGTGGAATTTGCACAAAATATTCATCAACTTTATATGGAAAGGTACAAAAAACCTACATCGATCCTAAGAGATCAATATATGTGAACCACGATGACAGATTCCCCTTAGAACGACATAGATCTGAGAAAACGCACAAAACTCTCAACCTACAATATCTTGGAAACTATGAGGAATTAAGAAACAAGGCTCAAGAAGAAGGAAGAACTCACCGCTGCGCTTCAAATGCAATCGACCGTGCTTGAATCGGAGAACGGACGACGAGACGAGAGCTCGTTTAAGATCCGGTCATACGGGTCACTTCGGACAGACGGAAACTGGAGAAGAAGATGAAAACGGGGGTTAGGCAGGACCCCGGTCCGTTTAAGGAAAAAAAGAAAGTACAAGGTTTGTACTTTTAGAGTACATGGCGTGTATTGGGTCCTTTCCGTACTCTACCAAATTTGGCCTCCATGTCACCCCTACACACCCTGTGTGTGGCCCGGGCATGGTTAACACACGGCTTCGAGCTGGATCAGAGTACACGGCGTGTACTCAGAAAGTACATGGCATGTACATTGAAAATATCTAGAAAATTCATTTTTCTTAAAAACTTCAGAAAAAGGAAAAACATACCTGAACGAAGATCTAGGTTCTTACACACAAAATGTTTATAGTCACAATTTATCTACCCCTAGAACACCTCAACAAAATGGAGTTATAAAAAGAACAAATAACACCCTGTAAGAGATTTCTAGAACAATGCTTAGTGAATATGACCTACCTATTTATTTTTGGGTTGAAGCTATCAATACAACATGCTATATAATCAATAGATTGTTGATCAGACCTATTCTTAAAAATAATCCTTATGAGTTATAGAACAATCGAAAACCCAAGGTTAACTACTTTAAATTTTTTTGGTTTCAAAGTCTATATCCTTAATACTAAAAAAAATCTTGACAAATTTTCATCCAAGAGTGATAACGGTATCGTTTTAGGATATTATATGTCTAGTAAAGCCTATAGAGTGTTCAATAAAAGAACTAAATGTGTGGAAGAATCTGTCCATGTAAAATTTGATGAAACAGATCCACATGAGCCTAAAACCATTCTAAAGAATCTGGAGGAAGATGTAACAAATATGAACATTAATCTAAAATCCTCAAACCATTCTGTATAAGAATATGTGAAAACTTCCAATTCTAAAAATTCCTTAGACTCAGTTCACAATGAACCTAAACCTGTTGATGAACCTGAAATCACTAGTCCCTCCCTTTCTAGAGCTATTAGAACTCTTAAGAACCATCATTTAGATGTTACTGTAGGAGACCTAGAAAAATGAACTCAAACTAGAGCATCACTTAGAAATTAGGTTGAACATAAAGTCTTCTTATCACAACTTGAACCTAAAAATATTAATGATGCTATCAATGATGAATTTTGGGTGATGTCTATGCAAGAATAACTTATTCAGTTTGAAATAAACAAAGTTTGTAAACTTGTTGAAAGACCTAAGGACACATTCACCATAGGCACTAAATGGGTGTTTAGAAATAAGGTATATGAAGCTAGTAACATAGTTATAAATAAGGCTAGATTGGTTGCACAAGGTTATAGTCAGGAAGAAACAATTGGCTATGAGGAGACCTTTGCACCAGTAGCTAGACTTAAAGCCATCAAAATCCTACTTGCTTATGTTGCACATCAAAATTTCAAACTATATAAAATGGATGTTAAGATTGCATTCTTAAATGGGTATATAGCTGAGTATTTATTTGTTGAACAACCCCCTGGCTTTACAAACCCCATTTTCCAAATCATATTTTTAAATTATTAAAAGCTTTATATGGTTTAAAACAAGCTCCAAGAGCCTGGTAAGATAGGTTGAGTACTTTTCTTATTTCCAAAGGTCTTACAAAAGGAATATATGATCCTACCCTTTTTATAAAACAAATTTCTAATGATGTTTTAGTTGTTCAAATCTATGTAGATGACATTATCTTTGGATCTTAAGAAATTCTTTATGTGTTGATTTTTCTAAAATGATGCAAAATGAATTTGAAATGAGTTTATTGGGTGAACTAAAATTCTTTCTTGGATTTCAAATCTTTCAAATTAAACATATTTGACTTCAAAAAATCCAAAATAAAAAACTATCATTTAAATTACTTTTATTAAAGGAAGAGAAATGATAGTTTTTGAAAATATTGTGTTTTTCACTATTCACACAAAAATCAATCTTTTTAGAAAAAATACAAAAAAAACTAAATAATATTTAAAAATGATTGTTTAAAAATTGATACCAATTTTATAAAATTAAATTTCAAATAGGGTTATAAATTAATCATAACATCCATGTATGAAATGCAATAAAACCCATTTTTGAAGAAAATACATTTTTGAAGCATAAAATGACTTTATTCTAATTCAGTACCTAATAAATAAAATGAAATTAATATTGATTAATTTGATTATATATATAATATATTCACTTTATTATAATAATTTATGAATATTTATTAATTTAATATATTAATAAAAGAATACATAGTGCGAATAAAAACATTCCTATAATAAATTTCACTTTTACCTTCACAATACTTTATCTTAATTTCTCACCAATTTATAATAAATGTAGGATTTATTATTCAATCTATAGATTAAAAAAATTCTAAATATATTTCATAATGTGGTTAACCTTGTTCATAACTATTAATCCAACTACTAGTTCATAACATTCATATTTAAATAATAATATTTCTAGAGTATATCATGATTCATTTATGTTCGGTGTTGTATGTTATATACACGATCAAACATAGTACTTATTTAAAGTAATATAAACTAAAATATTTGGTTATAAAAAAATTATATTAAATTCTATTATAATGTAATCCCTCACCCCTCTTTGAATTTCATCAAAAATGTGTGTAATTTTTATATAATTTATGTGTGTGAGGCATGTTCTATCATTCTTATTCGGTCCCATTTTTTTATTATTTTATTTCATAGTCATAAACATACCAAAAATACTATTAAAAATATTTATGAATAATTAAAATCACTCTTGGGTAGATCCAATAATTGGGGATATTAATTTTATTTTGTGTGATGCACGAGTAATGCTTATTAAATTTACATTGTGTGTCATCTATAAGGTATTCCATGGGTTATTGAAAATTATTATTAAACATATATATCACATAGATTATTGGAACTTAAAATTAAAAATGGTTCATTTAATATTGAACCATAAATTGACTATAAAGTATAATGATCTATACCCTAGTTAAGACTTTAATTAAATTCAAATCATATGGGAACTCCAATCCAAACAATCTTATGAAGTGGATGTTAATTTAATGAAATATTTTTTTAAATATCATTGATTTAAGAACCATAAATTATATACATTAAACTCACTCTAATACATTAAAAATACTATTATTAATCATTTTTCATCTATCATCTTAATTAAGATTTTAGAACTTAAAACCCCACTCCATTTCGCAAACAAGCAAACTCAAATGGTTCAAAAAGTCTAGTACCATCATTGAGGATTCAAAATGAGTGATGTTATACACATTATAAAATATAACTAATTATTTGAAAATTTTGAGGTAAAAATTTATCATGTTTTAATTCTTCCCATGGAAATTAATTATCTTGTGATTTTTTATTCCAAAGTGAGAAATATTGCACAATAAGATAATCAGTTTTAATGAAAAACTTACCGGATTTTTTAATATCATGCTTTATTATTAGATGAAAATTGTAAATAAATTTTTATTTTTATTGGTGTTAGGAGTGTTGTAATCCTCATGTATTAATCATGTTTTAATGATCACAAATCCTATTCAGTCTATAAACTTTGTGAACTCTATGTAATCTATCTCACATCAAATGCGCAATTGTTTAGTAAAAGATATCCAAAGCTCTTAAGTGCTATACACTCAGTTTTATTACTATATACTGTCTCTTGATATAATTTATAATGATTTCTCTTATGAATGATTGAGTTTAATCCATTCCATAAATATCACTACTTAAGTCTGAATACAGATATTTGCCTAAGTTTTAGACACCGTGAACAAGCAGACATTGTGACATCGAGACACCGTGAACAATGAGACATTGTGACATCGAGACAATATGAATAATCAGACACCATGACATTGAGACACCATGAACAAGATCACACCGTGACATAGAGACACCGTGAACAAGAAGACACTGTGACATCCAAACACCATGAACAAGCAGACACCGTGACATCGAGACACCGTGAACAAGAAGACACAGTGACCACAAGACACCGTGACTAATCCAGACACCGTGTGAAGGAGACACTATTTCCATGACATATTGTGACACCATTTCCATGACATACTATGACACTATTTCTTTATCTACATGTCATCTGATAGTACGAGGTACGAGGTGAAGAATACATGCAACCTGTCGGCTCAAACACATGCACTCCAAGATAAAAAAGTAGTGTAGCCCAGAAACAAATATATACAAAAAAAATAAAAACAAGCAGGTGGACGTGAGCACAACAACGATGAATAAACTTAGAGGTTTTTTAAAAAATACTTGTCTCATGCAACTCAATACTGCTGAAGAACACACGAATCGTACTTGAATCCCAGAATTGAGAATATCTTCGCACTTTCAAACATTACGAAGAACACAATCCAGATCTGTTTGACTTGTGACACTCTGTTTTCTATACGGGGACTTGATTTCTGAATCTTCTTCATCTAAGAAGTCCAAAGTTGCAAAGACTAACATTCATATCATTTCTAAGCCTATCTCAATATTTCTTCTCTGTTGTGTATAATTTTACTAGCTTTCGAGTAGTGTGTGTATAGGTATAACAACACACTCTGTATCCTACATTAAACTAAAGGATACAATATATTATTACTCAAACAACTTTTTACACTTGTGTATACCCACAGATAAGTATGGAATAGGTCCCTGTGTGGCCTGGTTGTTTGTACCCACGAAAAACTATGGAAGAGGTCCTTGTTTGACCTAGACAATACTGTATACTGTTGTTAACCCTGATCCTGGGTGTGGATCATGTTTATTTATATAAACTTCTTGGTGGCAGGTGATCCCCAAGTGGAGTGGATTACATCTCGGATTGAGACTAAACAACTTGTTTCATATTCGTTGTGCTGCTTAATTTAGTCTTCTCTATTTTACGGCTTTACAGTATAATTCAAAAATCACTAAATTCGCTTTGATAGTTAATCTTGGAAAGAAGTTATAATTGTCTTGTATTAGTAGAATAGCTTCAAAAGTAATATTAATAAGTGATCTTAAGATTACTGAGAACTAATAAATCTTATAAGAAGTTATTTAAACTATCAAACTCTTATAACAGTATAACCTTGATTAACTGGGTTATATTTGACCTTTTGGGGAAACCTTTTATGAATACTTTTTAACCAAATTTTTTATAGATACTCAATTTACCCCCACCCCCCTCTTGATTAATCTTCTTTGACCAACAAGGAGGTTTAAGGATCACTTGATGGTCTTAGAAGTTTCTATAAGAATAATTACATAAAATTTTTGGTATTTTTTTTATGTTTTATGTATTTAGTTCCCAAAAAAATAGAGTTATGATTCCAAGAATCATTTAAATGTATTATTATGAATGATATGTGATGAAATGTGTGTTTTTATATAATAAAAACTAATAATTTTAATAATTTGAATAATTTTAATAATTTTAATATTTCAAAATATTTTATTTAATTTTGTAGAACTGAGGGGGGTTGTAATTCATAGGATCGGGATGAAAATCCCTCAACAAAATGGGTTTCCCAAAAGAATAATAAAATCCATGTTATAGAGTGAGTGAATAATTTTATAATACTCTAACATGGATTATTTTATAGGAAAAAGCTGTAAATAAAACAATCATCTTTATTTATAAATATTATTCATCTCCCATGGGTTTGGAAACTCATTAAAAATTATTTATTGGAAAGACATATTCTTATGATTATTTAAGAGTTTTTATCTTTAAAACATATGAGTATGTAAGGGATAATAAAATTAATCAAAAGGATATTAATTGTATTTTCATAGGATGACTCAAGTATGTAAAGTAATATAATCTCTAGGTATAAAAACTAGGTTACTATAAATACATAGTAGGTAAATATATCATATTTGAGGTGTTTTCTCGGGTTGGTAAAAAAATAAAAACCTAAATTTATTTATTTTAATAATGTAAGAGTTCATTTTAAGTTGTATAATATTAAATCGACCAAAAAAAATAAACCTCCCTCCTCTACACTAGTGAACAATCACAAAGTAATTTATAGGATTCAACCAATGAATCCTTATATCAGATAATCAAAGTTAGATATTGAATATTTATAAATTCATAGACAAGCTATAATGATTCAGATTATGTTTCTTATGATTTTTGGATACATTAATAATGATGAAACCATAATGTACAACTGACTATAAAAATAAATGAAACAAAACAATGACTTGTCTCCATGAATTATAAAATTAACTTATTATATAAAATGATACCCAGGATGTGGTTAAAAACCCACAAGAACAAAAATAAGGGGTTGAAAATGGTTCTCTAATATAAAATAAAGGGAAAATATATTAAATTAAATTTAGATAAAAAGATCAATTATAAACTATGGAATATTCCCAATTATAGAGAATTAGTTTCATGTAAGATATTACATTGTGGTAAAACATACTTCTATTTTATTATTATTTTTCTTTATAATTGTATATGATCTGCATATTGAGTAATTAAATATAAAATATACATTTATACATTTGAAAATTTATGTGATAATTTACATGAACCCATCTAAATGATTCAAACATAATTTTAAGCATGAATAGTTATGTTTTCTTAAATGAATTAATTTATCATTTTAAATATTTTTCTTTACAATGTTATAAAAGGTTGGAATATTAGAAGATGACTAATATTTTAAAAATATGGATGTTTTTATTAAAATAAATTAGAAAATTCCATGAAATATTAACTTTTTTATTCAAAGGATAAATTGATATAATATAAACATGTAAAATTTATTAACCATGATAGATGCCTCCTAAACGAATAATTTTCAATTAAAGATTCAATTCATGCCAAAAAAAAATTTGTTATTGAAATAATTAGTTACAATAATATTAAGTTTTTATTTTTATTAAAAAATAATTATGTTAAAAATGTTAGGAATATATTATCCTTCAAAAATTTGAAACCTACTACTACCATACTTATATAACACTTCAAATTATTTCTATTGTAAACACTCTCATCTAATACTGAACTATAATTCATGATTATGCTCCCTTATGCTAATTATTTTTGTAATTTTATGTATGTAATGATTTTATGGTTGGATGAACTTTTATTTCTTACCAATAAAATTTGAAAGTTCTCAGCCAATTTATGTGTAGAAAATTAATATAAATTAAAGTGGGTACTCAAGGTATATTGTTACATATTTAAAATATTTTTTTCTTAAAGGTAAATATAGTGAAAATGATTATGAAATTATTTTATTTTTACTTTAATTATAATGAACTATATTTTTATTTCCTTGATTAACATGCCATTAAGTCTTATTCATGGAAATAGAATGGCTAAAGTGTGGTGTTGTTTAACTTTTTGTGTCTAGTTGAGGGGTAATTTTTTTGAAGATTCAAATTTGGGTTTGGGTGTTTATGTATGAATTACTATATTTTTTGGGATGATTTTTAAGGTTTTGGAAAGGTTTTTGGAGTTTAGGGTACCCACTGGGCCTAGTAGAGGTGAGGGAGGCATAGGGGTGCCACTAAGTACCCCATGGACCCAAACTATATACCCAAAAGACCTATTTTTTTTGAATGGGTATTTTTTTCCCTCTACACCCTTATTTATAATTTATCCTTAATCCATTGGCTACATGTATTTCCATCCATATGGGAGCTCTCTTCCATGACCTCTTGAGTCCCCTCTCCCATCTCCCCTCTTATTCCAAGGTTGTTCTATATGATATTTACATGACAAAACCAAATATAAGACTCACCCCTCTCATTTTCCTTCTTATCCCCTTCTTTTTTTAATTCCATTGTTATTGTCAGGGATTATAAAGTTAATTATACTTGATCATGGTGGAATTCCCCATCAACCATAGGGATTTTGCTTTTTTTCTCTAGGGTGGATCATGTGGATTGATTACTCACTATTCATTTCCATTTTGATTGAAAAATTTGAACTTTGGTTATGTTAGGTATTTTTATACTGTAGTGTGGATATCTAATGATGTTCTCTTAGATCTATTTTTTTATTTAGGTTAATCTATTTTGGGATGGATTTTAGGAGTTGATTGTTGGAGTTTACTTTGTTTTTTTTTTATTATAGATTTTGAGAGGTTATGTATTTTGGTTCCTTTAGTTATAGTTAGATGCTTCTTAGATATGGTTTATAATTGGAATTATTATCAATTATATTGGTAGGTGGTCTTCATTCAATTACTAGTTCTCAATTTATGCCTACACATGTCTGCCTTAATTTTTTAAAACTAATAATGATGCCTAGTTATATTTTCAAGGTACTAGTGAGTGGTTTTCAACCATATTTTTATATGATGAGTTCAATATTTTTATAGAGTTTTATTTTTCATTATATAGTGAAAAACCAAATTACCATTGATTACATTATAAACTTAAATAAATTTGTTTGTGTCTTCAATACTCTTTACAGGTCTTGACCCTTGTTATTTTGTTTTCTTTAATATGTAAATTCAGTAACCCTTTCTTGAGCTAGGTTACTAAACATTATTATCCCTATGTGTTCGGAAGTTGCATTTGTATTAATCATATATGTAAATGGAGAACTATGGAATATTGCTAGTGTTAAACTATTTTAGGATAGCTTGTAAGTATTGAGTCTCTTGGTAGCCTAAGCTTTCTTGGTTTGTTAATTTATAATTGTGATACACTTCCTTAGGTACCATCTATATTCTATGATAGAAATAACATATTTCCACCTAAACATAAATGAACTATAACTCAAATAAACACACTTAACCTATGGTTAATATAGTTCTTAAAAAATGATGAGGTGGCTAGGTTTACAAGGTGGGAGGATGTGACTCAACATGAAAATATTAATAATCTTACATTTACCCAACCCGATACCTAATAATTTAATATGGTTTTAAAAAATTTAATGTATAGGAAGTTATATAGAAAATCTTGATTTCAAATTTTATCTTTTGGGAATTATTATTAATAATTTTCCTATATTTTTTCCTTTCTATAGCATTCTAATAGTTTTCCAAAAATATGTATTTAATGATACTGACCATCCCTCTTTTGAAACTTAGTTAGTTATATCAAGTATCAGTTTTGAGCTTTTGATATTGATCTTTGAGACTATAAAATTATGATAAATAATATTATACTATCTAGGACATCTTTTATAGGTTATTTCATTATTAAGTGATTCTTGGAACTTACATTAGTATGCCCTAGTCTAGTTCCACAGTTGAGTTGTTACACCTTATTAGAGTAATCCAATGAACTATCTCCCATATTAATTAGCATCTTAAAACTATTCCTTGTATGTCAAGTATGTTATAACCATGATGTTCCATTAGTTTTACACTAGAATGATTTCCTTTCTTACATATTGTACCATATTCCTAGAATATTTCACTACTTCTACCAGGCTTATAATCCATGTTGGTTCTTTCATTATTCTATGATATGATAGTTGGGTATATCATGCATGGATATGGTTTATTGTATCAATAATTTTATTTATTTATTATCATAATCATTTTTATTAATATAATTCATAATATTTCATTGATAATGTTTATTATTTATTGTATATCATACTTATTTCCTTGATAATGAGAATGTTTATTACCTAGATATTGTATATTGTTATTATAGACTAGCTGGATAAGTTATCCACAACATCTAATAGTATAAAGGAATAGAAAGGGTCATAAATACATGATTTTGTATGACCTGTTCATTATATATTAGGTTGGTATACATGTATACTTTTTTAATATCCCATGTTGTTAGACCAGTTGAACTATCAAAACAATTTGAACTTTTGGGTTGTTGAATGGGATGAAAATTGAAATGACTCTCAAAATGTTATTTTGAGAGTTGGAACACCTAAAACTATTTTATTTATATGTTTTTTAAGTCTTGATAATTTTATCAAGATTTCAGATGAGTTTTGGGTGTATTGGGCCCTGAAACTCTCACCATTAAGGAGAAACAAATAGGGCACACAATTTGTTTAAATCGCGTGGCCCCTTAGTAAAAACCATGTGTCCCTGTAAGTGTGTATCAAATGGTTTATTAAACCATTAAAGTTTGGGAGAATGGATATAAGATCCAGTTTTAAGATACGTCACTCATTGATTTTTTAATTTGATCCTTGTTGGTCGAGTCTGGTTCAAAGATGATGAGCCTTTGTTGGGGGAAAATTACATAAAGTTTGGGGATATAGGATTATTTGAATTAATGGAGTCTGGTTATAAATTTTTAAATGGTCTTACAAGTCTTTTACATGCTTTGGAAGGATTTGGAGGTGGTCCAGTTCCTTATGTAAAATTTGAGCTCAAAACTATCTGTTGGGAGATTACATGTTGTGTGAAAGTTACACAACATGTAACTATCACTGGACATGTCATGAACCTGTGTAGGGTGTTATGTGGTTACACATCATGTAAACCATTCACATAATGTAAAATTTAATAATAATTAAATATTAATCTGAGGTGATGGGTTTTACTGAATATCTCTATAAGAAGAAATTCATGATGTGTAAATGAATTACACACCACGAATTTATCATGATTAGTGGTATTAAGTGGGAAATGTGGATGATTTTCTCTCATTCCTTTTATTAATATTTTCCTCCATCAACCTATAATGGGTCTTAGGTCATTTTAGAGTGTCATCCTTCCTTTTGAATGTCTTGTTTGAGAAAATCAAACCATAGTAAGTCCTTCTATTTAGGTTTTACCTTCTCTCCCTTTGTTCTTTAGACATTGTAGTATAATCTCTTGACCTTGGTCATTTTTGGTTTTGATCTTGATCGATTATTATCTATGATCCTTATTATGATCATATTCTCCTTCTTTATTGGTGTTGAATCCTACTGGAAGCATTTTTTAATCACCAATTTAATTTAGGGAGTCTAATCCTTAACCTTATGGTTAGTTTAATTACAAGTATGTGAAATATTGAAATTGCTCCAACATAACGTGCACCTAAATCAATTAATTAATGGATTGGATTATTCTTTGGAATCCATTTTGATCCAATTGGTTATTGACCTAGATTATGTATACCATTCATATGAGTGAACCCATGTTTAAAAATAAGTTAATTAATGGCTTAAAGTGTGTATAACATGAAATAATATTTTGTTTGACTGCATGATATAGATTCACCTTGGCTTGGCTTGGCTTGATCATTGAAGTGTCTGGCTAGTTGTTGGTTTATGAACAAATGATAAATGAAATGTGTAATTGAAAGATAATTGGTAATTTTCATAATTAACCATTAATCCTTATGATGTGGTATTGTGATATACTTTCTAATATTTATAGTAATACATGTTTTAATGCTTATATACTAGGCTTGGACCTGATACATGTTGTAATGATTATATAGAGGTTTATTCCTAATGACACATGATGAAATTATTATATACTGTTCTTGGCCATGATACCTGTTGTAATGATTATATAAGAGGTTATGCCCTGTGATATAGGCTGAAATGCTTATATACTGGTCTTTCAACTGATACATGATGAAATTCTTATATACTGGACCAACCCCTGATTGATTAATGAAATTATTATATTTCAGGTTTTGACCCAGGTTTCTGTGATTTATTCCATGGATATATGTTTATGGTTGGCATGGTTGTGAGACATGATAAGAGAAATTCTAACATTGTATCGAAGCAGGTTATGATTTATACCTTGTATGTATGGATATGGTTGGAATGGTCATGATACATACTCAGATATATTCTAGTATGGTGCTGAAGCAGGTTGATGTGGTATTAATTTAATTGTTAATTAATTAATAAACCTATTTATTGCATTATTTCATGCATTTATTATAAGATTGGTGATGTTTAAACACATTGGTTTCAACCTAATGAGTTATACTCAGACCCTATTTCGGACTCTATTTGGTACCCAAGAATATTACATGTATGTTGGATTTGAAAAGGGAAAAGGACCTTGTTGTTGATTGTTTAATACAGGATGGACTTTACTTTAGAGACAGGATCGACATTGGGACCAGGATTGGGTACATTTGAGTCTTTATTTTTTTCTGTTGGTCTTTTATTTATTTTACTTCTATCATCACATTTAGTCACATATCTAACTATCATTAAATTATTATTTTTATTATTTTTTGGATTATTTAGTGGGATTTGTTGTTTGGATTTTCCATTGTATTATATTATTACAATTAATTAGGCTACATTGATATTTATTATTATCTGGTTATTTTATTATGTTGTAACTTTGTAACTAGGGGGTATAGTCTCCCCATTATAATTATCACTCCCTCTCTACTAGTCGATAGCCTCTGGTACATGGGGTGTCACACTTGAGTTCCCATAACCCACCCATTTCAGCCATGTGAGAGGGTGACGGATCAGAGGATATTACAAAGTGGTTTCTGATCACACCATATTTCTTATCAATTTCTTTATTATTTAGGAAAGTTAGAAAAGATACTAGGGTGTGCTAGGACTTGGTAATGAGCTTGTGCATATTAGTAGCAAACCCACGTATAGGGTAAAATCCGAGTTCCTGGGTATGGATTGTTGTTTATACTATTTTCTTCTTAAAATTGATATTATTTCACCCTAAGTGATTCACATGTTGGGTGAGGTTATTATTTTGTGATGCTATTTGTTCTTGAGATTTATACTTGTGGCCTGGTATTGTATGATATGAGTATGCTTGCATCATGATAGACACATAGGGATATATATTGACATGAATTTTTCATGGTAGGGACATATTTATTTCATATGATATATACCTTTCTATTTGAACTGTGATATAAGATACTTGTTATATCGTCTAAATGGAATTAAATGAACTAATATGTCATGTTAAAATAACATGTTAGCCATGTTTAGAGAGACCTGGATTAGTGGTTCTATATTTTTGTCACCTGTTGAGGTTAACCATGTTATTATATCCAATGTTATTAGGATTGTTTTTTTATTGTAAATAAAATGTAACCTCATTATCTTCAAGTTGAGCATCATGAGAGTGGAAATTATTATGCTCTTAACATAGCTAAACTGGAGCTTCCTGTAGCTCCTGAGGATCATATGGATGTTCATCTTTGTAAAAGCTTCTTGTGGGTTATGTGATCCCTAGAAATAGAGACTATTCATGTTATGCCTTTGATTTCTAAACTGGTGAGAAAGTTCTAGTTGTAGCATCCACCTACATTAACTAGAGAGGGAGGCCCCCATGTAGCCAATTTCTAGATTGAGTCATCTAGATGACCTTTAAGCATCTTGATCCACCCATATATAAGAGTGTGAATAATTCCTCTTATATTCTTTGTATACTTTATAAAAGTTGGTGGGATATTCTAGAGCGGGCTGGGAAGCAAGAGGAGTTATCTTGGAAGGAATTCAAGATAAATTTCCTATTCCATTTATATCCTGAGATATTTAGGGATGAGAAGGCTCATGATTTCATGCACATGACACATGAGGGCATGTTAGTGATGGACTATGATGAAAATTTCACTGACCCACAGTTCTTTATGCCATCTTTGGAAGATGATAAGATATCCAGTGTAAGATGTTTTCAATATGGTCTTCACTAGAATATCAGGTCATGGGTGAACGTGTTCCTTTTGAGAAGTTTTACAGATGTGATGAATCAAGCACTCATCATGGAAGGGAATCTAAGAGAGGCATCGAGCAGTGGCTAGACTATTTCATCAGGGAGAACTGGAAGCTCTTCCTTTGGTGGCAAGAAGCGTTGATGTGATAGTTTTCTATAAGTGGCGGTTAGAGTAGTCGGGGAAATGGTCATCCATCTCAGGATCATGTTATGTTACATTTCTACCAGTGTAAAAAGATGGGACAAAAACAACCTCAGTGTCTGTACCCCACTTTAGAGTGTCATTTTGGCAGTAGGATGGCACACCTTTACATGTTTTATAGGGGAATGTAGTAGTGGAGTAGTGGAAGAGGATCAAGACAAGTATTAAAGTTTAGGATGGAGTTGTATAATCCTCATAACATAGGTAGGTAGAGTTCTACATGAAATTTTGGTTGAGGTAGTGGATGTGGTACCTCAATAAATGATTGTTAGTAATAGGTAGAGGGAATAATTTAGGGGAGTTAATATAGATCTTAGGACATATTGGTTAGTTAGATGCATGTTATGAAAACTACTCTAACTAGTGTGAATGTAGGACCATCTACCGTCCGAGGTATGATTCTTATATAAAGTATTGTTTCTTGTGTTTTGTTTGATATAAGAGTATTGCGTTCCTTTTTATCAACTCTTTTTGTAAACGGTTTGGTATTGGATGTGGAAATCTCGTATTATGTTCAAACCATTAATACACCTTTGGGAGTGAGATCATATAATATCAAATGTTTAAAGGTATTTTCTCTAGAGATTGGTGGTCACCATTTCTTTTGGGAACCATTTTTTATAGAAATTATAGGTTTTGATTTTATTCTTAGTATGGATTGGCTAGTTATATACCATTATCATATCTATTATTACAAGAGGAGAGTTTCCTTTCTATCCCTAGAAGAAGGTAGATATTATCACCAGGATGAGTGGGATCTTCATCCTGGTCATGCAGGAAAAACTTAGTGTATATTGAATTGTCTCGTAGATCAAATAGTCATCCTTTATCTAAATGATAGTGGAATGCATTAGGATTATTTTCCACCAGTGTTAGACCATTTTTATAATGTTTTTTCTGATGAGTTGTATGACTAACCACTAGATCAGGAGATCAATTTTATGATCAAGTTGGATCTGGGATCAGAACCAATTTCTACACTACCTTATAGAATGGCACCAGTAGATCATCAGGAGTTGAAAGTTCAGTTGGAAGATCTGGAAACTAGGGGGTTCATAGGTCCTAGTACATCACCTTGGGTTTCTCTAGTTCTCTTAACAAAGAAGGTTGATGGGACTTTATGCTTATGTGTGCATTTTCAAAGATTAAATCAAATGATAGTCAATAATTGGTATCCCCTTCCATGTATCGATGATATCTTTAATCATTTGAGAGTTTTAAATATATTCTCCAAGATTTATTTGAGATTAGGATACCATCAGTTGAGTGTGAGACCCTCACATATACCTCATATTTATTTTAGGAGAAGGTATGGATTTTATGACTTCATAGTGATGTAGTTTTGATGGACTAACGCACCGATGGTATTCATGGCCTTGATGAATCATATATTTCATCTTTTTTTGGACTAGTATGTGGTGATTTTGTGGATGAAATATTAGTGTACTCCCATTCAATAGAATATCATTTCCAACATCTTGACATTGTCATGAGTATATTGAGTGAACATCAACTTTATGCTATGTTATCCAAATATAGTTTCTAGATTGATAAAGTGCGCTTCTTGGGTAATTTCATATTAGAGGATGGATTTTCAGTAAACCCAGAGAAGGTTTCAAATGTGGGATCTTGGGAGTATCCCAAGAATGCCTTCTAAACTTAGAGATTTCTCAGTTTAGCAGGTTATTATCGGCACTTTTCCTAGGACTTCTCTTATCTGGAAGAACCAATTTCAAGGATGGCCAAGAAAGGGGTGAATTTTGTTTGGTCTAATGCTTGAGAGATATAATCCCATGAGTTAAAAGATAGTATGACCTCATCACATATCCTCACTTTACCTATGTAAGGTAAATCATGTACCATTTACTATGACACATCTGGAGGTGGACTTAGAGAAATCCTGATGGAAGAGGATTGATCGGATTCTTGTGCCTACAAATTTCCAAGATCTCATAAGATAAATTAGCCTACTCATGATTTGAAGTTAGAAGTAGTAATACTTTCTTGGAGGTGATGGAGGAATTACCTCATGGGTTAGAGTTTTGTGGAAAAAATAGACCACAATATCCTTAGGTAAATATTTTCTTAGCAAGGCCTGAACCTTCAGTAAAAGAAGTGGGAGAGTATCTGTAGTCTTTCGAATTCGAGTTGGCTTATAACCCAAGAAAGGGAAATTGTGTTTCCGATACATTGAGAAATAATACATAGATAGATTCATTGTATGAGTCTTGAGAAAAGTGGTGGGTGATGGAACTATTTATAGACATTCATCTAGATGTTCATAAGTCCTAAGGATGAGTATCCATGACTTAGAAAATTTATATACCTATGCTTTTGGATCGGATCACGACCAAGCAGTTATATAATTTGGATGTATTAGTTATGATAGAAAAATTATATTGTGGGGAGAAACCATCAGGATGGTATCTTTTTTGGGAAAATTCTATTCTTTTATATGGAAGAGTATGGCTTCCTATGGGCTTGTGGAAGGAGTAGATTAGAGAGTTTCATTATTATATATGGATGGTACATCTGAGTTTGATAAATATGTATTGTGATATTCATAGACAGTATTAGTGATCAAGAATGAAGAAATAAGTAGTAGGATTTTTGTGATATTTTCCACTTATCATCATGTTAAATCCAAGCATCAAAGGTCAGATGGTATTTTTCAGCCTTAGCCTATTCCTGTGTGAAAATTGGATGATATCACTATGGATTTTGTGACAGTATTACGTAGGAAAACCCATAAGAATGATGTTTTATATGAGATTTTGGGTTGATTGATGAAGGTTTACCACTTCTTATCTATCAGGGAGACCTTCACAGTTGATGATTTGGGTGTCTCTATGTGTGTGAGGTAGTTTGGTTGCATAGTGTTCCTAGGAGTACCATTTTAGATAGAGATTCTCATTTCACATTGTGATTCTCGTAGGGTCTTTATAAGGATCTAGGTTCAAAGTTTCTTTTCAATATGGCATATCATCCTTAGACTGACAGTCAATCTAAGTGGATTATTCAAGTTCTACAAAATATGTTTCAAGAATATGTTTTGGATTTATGTGGTTCATGCGAACAACATAAATCACATGTGGAGTTTTCTAACAATAATAGTTTCTAGGAATAAATCTAAATGGAATCATTAAAGACTTTGTATGGTAGGTTGTGATATTTTCCTCTTTGTTAGTTAGAGGCAAGTGAGGTAGTTCTTATTGGGTCTAGTCTCATGCAGGAGATATCTAATCATGTTCAATTGATTAGAAGGAGATTGGTAACCATGTAGATTAGGAAGAAATAATATTATAAACATTATATATAGCCTTTGGAGTTCATGTTTGGTCATCATGTTTTTCATCTGGTGTCACCTAGGTTTGGGAAATGTTTCATCAAGAAACAGGGAATGCTAGTTCACAAGTTTTTTGGCCTGTTTGAGATAGAGGACAGGGTCGGTCCAATGGAGTACCAATTAGCCCTTCCATATTTCTATAGTGCCATGAATGATGTGTTTTACATGTATTGGATTCATAAATATTATCTATAACCTTATCATGTGATGGACATAGTAGATGTCAAGCTTAGTGTTGATGCATCCTTTGAGGAGCATCTGATATGGAATGTTGACCATAGTGATATCTTCAGGGTAAGATTATACCTCTAGTTCAAGTGTAGTTGCAGTATGGATGTGTTCAGGAGGATACCTAGGATAGGGTGTCTGATATGAAAGCATAATGTCCAGACTTATTCACTGATACCCCATAGTGATTCCTGGAGTAACATGGTGGGAAAGCTATTTTATGGTGTGGAGGTTGTAAGATCCAATATTTTTTCAGGTACACTCTTCTTTGAGTTTTTCATTTGATCCTAGGTGGATGAGTATTATTCATAGATGGAGAGTCTTTACTGGAGAAAATGACCTAAATTATATGGATATAGGTTTTTTTGAATTAATTGTGTCTGGGTATAAACATATTAAATGGATTTATGAGTGTTTTCTATTCTTTGAAATTATTTGGAGGTGGTATGGGTCCTTATATTGAGTTTGGGATCAAAATTTTCTATTGGGAGACTACACTCCATTTACAAGTTACACGATGTGTAATTTCCATTGGACATGTCATGAACCAGTGGATGGCATGAAGTAGTTACACATAATGTAAACCATTATTGTCATGTAAGAGTAGATTAGGGTTAAAAATTAATCTAAGGTGATGAGCTTTTGGTATATCTATTTAAAAATAAATACATGATATGTAAATGTATTAAAAACCATGTATTTATCACAATAAGTGGTTTTAAGTGGGCAATTTGAATGATTTTTTTTTTCATTCTTTTGGTGTATCCTTACCTCCCTTGACCTAGGATGGATTTTAGGTGATTTTGGAGTGCCATCCTACCTTCTAGACATCCCATTTTAGAAAATCAACCCTTAGAAAGTCTTTATGTTTAGGTTTTCCCTTCCCTCCCTTTGTTCTCCTTACATTGTGGTGTAATATCTTAACCTTGGTCATTGTTGGTTTTGATCTTCATTAGTTATCATCTAAGATCCTTCTTATGATCATATGTGTGTTTTTTCTTATTGTCGAATACCACTGGAAGCATTGGTTGATCACTGGTTTAAGGTAGGGTGTCTAAACCTTAACACTATGGTCTATTTAATTGAAATTATTTGCAATATTGAAATTGAACCAACATAACATACACCTAAATTAATTAAATAACTGATTGGATTATTCTTTAGAATCACTTTGGATCCAATTTGTTAATGTCCTGGATTATGGATATTTTTGGGGTGAGAGAAACCATGTTTATAAATTAGTTGATTAATGGCTTAAAGTGTGTTTAGAATACCATGATATTTGGGTGATTTCTTAATATAGATTCACCTTGTCTTAGATTGATCATTAATGTGATAGGATGGTTATTGGTTTCAGAAAAGATGATAAACAAAATGTGGAATTTAAAGATTAATGGTAATTTTAATAATCAAACATCGAGCCTTATGATGTGGAATTGTGATACACTTTTTGTTATTCCTTATGATACATGATATAATACTTATATAACGAGTTTGGACCTGAAAAATACTACTAGGATTATATATCACTATATGCCCAGTGATATGTTGAAATTATTATATACTGGCCTTGGCCCTGATACATGTTGTAATGCTTATATAGCAGTATATTCTTAGTGACACAGGAAGAAATATTTATATACAAGGCTTGGACCAGATACATAATGAAATGCCTATATACTAGGATCGGCCCATATTGATTACTGAAATTTATATATATCATGTTTTGATCCAGATTTGTGTGATTTATAACATGGATATATGGTTATGGTTAGAATGGGTGTGAGATATACTCAAATACATTCCACAATGGTGCTAAAGAAGGATATGATTTATTCAATGATTATATGGCTATGGTTGGCATGGCCATGAGACATGCTTAGAGAGATTCCAACATGGTTCCAAATCATGTTGAAGTGGTATTAATTTATTTTTTTATTAATTAATACTCATGTCTATTGCATTATTGCATGCACTTATTATTATATGGTTATGTTTAGACGTGGTGGTGTCGAAATACTAAGTTATACTCACACCCTATCTGACCCCGCCATTTAGAACTCGAGCAGATTACATGGGTGCAGGATTTGAAAAGGGAAAAGGACCTTGTTGTTGATTATTTCTTTCTATATGGGATGGAGTTTGGAGATGGGACCTACATAGGGCTCAAGATCAGGGCCTTTGGAGTTTTTATTTGATACTTCTAGTATTTTATTTATTTTACTTCTAGAATGACATTTAGTTACATATCATCCTATCATTACATTATTCCATTATTATTTATTAGATTATTTAGTTGGCTTTATTGTTTGGTTTTTCTGTTGTATTGTGTTGTTCCATTACTTCAGCTACACTGATATTTATTGTTATTTCGTTATTCCATTATGTTGTAACTCTGTAACCAGGGGGTATAGTATCCCCACTATACTCATCACACCTATGTTTCTTGTTGGCGTCCTCTAGCATATGGGTAGTTAGTCTTAAGGTCTTGTAACTAACCTGTTTCGTCCATATGAGAGAGTACCATATCGAGGGATGTTAAAATGGCCGTATGGAATTTATATAGTAAATTATAGATGTGGGTGTACAGGCTATACACGGTTTACTAAATAATGCACCTAGTGTCATAGTTAGTGCCACTTAACTAGTAGCACTACATGGTTGGTTCACAATTATCCAAACAACAAGGCCAAACTATGTGAATCGTTTAAAGAGGGGAAATTACTGAATTTCTTCTCCATCCTTAAATGGGTTTTACACATTTTCTCTTCTATTTCATATCCAATGGGTCCCCTACATTTCTTTCTCCTCCTCACACTTCCATGGGTGAATCTCCTCCATTCCTTTCCAAAATTTAACATTTTTGTATGCATTAGAATCCCATCAATAAGATAATGACTCCTTATGCTTCATTTATTCTTTTATCTTTCTATACATAATGTTAAATTAGTACGATCTAATTTTCCCTGTTTTAGGGTGTTTGTCTAATATTTTTATTTCTCTCATTATGGATCGAATTGAAGCCCAATATTAGATGAATGGACCATCCTAAGAATGAGTAAGGTGGTCAAGTTTCTTTTCCCTAAAGTTATATTCGTTTATAAATGATTTTGGTTATTACGCACACTAGAAATTCTATGAATTTATCCTAAATGATGAAATTTCATCAAATTAAATTATCTAGACCTTATTCAGACAAGATATTACATCTTTATGTGGTTGGGGAGTGAGGACCTCAAACTGAAAAACCTATTAAGGGGGGTTTTTTTCATGTTAGTTTATTTTTTCCTTTCCCTGTGATTATCGCGCCTTTGGTTCTTCTCCTAAAATCACACTTAAGGTGAGATGAGTCATTCCACATGAAGGAGATGACTAGACTGATTTGAATAAATTAGTGTGAAATCCATACATCCATTTTCTAATAAAACCACCTTTAACATACACTATATTATAAATTAAACAAATGATATATCTAAAATGAATTTGACTTCTATTAAGGCATGAGTGATTCTTAGGGACCTTACTTTTAATTTTTATGAGATTATAATATAATGATTAAAGGTGTGACAACTCCACTGAACACTATCATTTATAAATGAAAGGTAATGTCTTAAATTAATTGGGATGACATGATAAATGGTATGACACCTTAAATAGACATTTTTCATTGTTGAGGGAAAAGGTATAGACTTGAATTAAATAAATTAAATGAATTGATATGATTTATTAGCCTGACATCTTCTATTGACTGTTGTTACTTTTTAATGAAATGGTAATGGTTTAAAAAAATAAATTTGATACATTGGCGTTATTATTACATGGAAAATATTATTTAATTACTTTAAGGTCTATATTTCTACTATGGACCTTTTTCTTATTATATGATTGGTCTGACATGATCCAACCTTAGACTCCCAAGAAAATTCATTGAGTACTCAAAGGACACTAACTTGATTCATTATACTAGTTACCAAGGGAGATAGCCACCTTAGAATATGGTAAATGTAGTATTTATATGTAAACTGATTTACGTAGTCTGAAGATTCACTTGACACATTTATAGATATTATAATTCCTCAGATACAATACTTAGATTCAAATGATTTTATTGTATAGTAGGTTCCTTGGATTCTCCCCTTGGTCCCTAGTAATTATTATCCTAGGATTACAGTGTACATGATCCATGGACTCAGTTATACATTATTCTAATGGAATTATATTATTCTACCCATTGGATTACATTCATACCCCTATAATTATACTGCATATGTCGATACTATGAGTTGGATCAACCTTATGCAGTCAAGGATTCCTCAGTTACACATTAGATCCCTCTCAATAATTATATTTATATCATATGGTCCCTTAGATTGTTATTATAGGTATGGAACCCTAGGCATGATGTCCCTTATCTGATATGTGAACCTATCATGTGGATGCCATGGGTATTAAACCTCTATTCCATGTCGATTCATATGTATCTGCAAAAACTATTATCTTATGTATTCATATATATACATGATATAATGTGTGTAAATACATTTTTACTTAGGCTGGAGAAGGATTTCTTGGACAGGTGTCTTCAAGGAACCTAAGCCGAAAAGGTTATTATTTATTGTTTACCAATTCATTTTGATAGAGATTTACACTACTTATTTTATATTCAGAGACTAGATATCTTTAGACACAATTGGTGATGGTATAATGAGTATATTTCACACCCTACTCGGGCCTCTGTTACTCTGGGGTACCCAAATATACCTCATAGTTACAGGTTTAGGTTTGCAATTCATGCTTGTGTTTTTATGCTTATACATAGGATATTTAGAGCACAATACTAATCCATAACTTAGGAGTCTCATAGATATATCCCTTGAGGATTTTTTATATTCCTTTTATATTGTTTATGTGTACCTATTGTATGTTTTTTGCTGCACATTATTACATATTCATGCATGATTACTCCTAATATATTATTGCAAGTTGTTTTTTATTTTGATAACTTTCCTATTATTACTTATTTTATATTTATTATATATCCATAGGATATAATCTCCCAAATGTACCTCCATTATACCCTTTATTCTAGTCATAAGCATCTAGCATTTGGGGAGGCATGCTTGAGACCTAGTGGAAAACTTTATTAGGGAACCGTTCTAAGTGGCTTCTCAATCAGGGTATTACAAATGGTATCATTGAAGTTTCTTTTCCTTTTTTCCATGTTTTTTGGAATGGTATATAGGATACATGGAATGTGTCATTACTTAGTAAATATTTCTTTTCTAGGTCCATCCAAACCACACATGAGGGAAATATCATGTTTCTAGGGATGAGATTGTTGTTTTATATTATAGTTGGTTATTATTTCACTTTCAGTGATTATTGTAATTTTTCTAGTTATTGAATCATTGGTTTATGGATATTTACCCATGGCTTGATATAACAACGAATTTTTGTTACATGAATTGTTATAGGCACATAGAATCCCCATGAAATGCATATTCCATTCCAAGTAGGTTGCATCATATATTTTTTAGTGCATGATGATTTGTATACTCTACTTAAGTAGTTATTTATCATGATTTCATGTATACCATGATGTGTTATCTATCATCATAATTATTTATATACAATTATTTTTGGATGACCTTCTCATGCATGTTTTTCTGGTTTCATTAGAATTCTTGTGCGATTATTTATCATGCTTACTTCTATACCAAGTTAGCGTTATAACTATCCTACTAATATTTATGCCATGATTTTGAAAAATTTCATCTTACATGCCTGTATTTATTTCTCAATGATTGAATTCCTAGATACAATTATGACATATATAATTAGTTATTAAAGTGTCTACATCAACATAAATGGTGTTTTCACATATATTTTGATGGTGGCACTATAATTATCCAATTATGACATGTTTAAACCATGGACCATTGGTTTCATGGGATAAAACATTTATGGTGGTGATTAAATGGGTACCACTAAAAATTTATAGATTTCATCTACCTTTATAAATTTGGAAGGGTAACCCATGTAATCAAACCATTATACATGAATTTGAAATATTTGAGACTAAAAATAAAGACCCATTTGCTCTTATATGAATGCCAATTATAACTTATAGTGGTAAGTACCTTTCTAATTTAGGAATGGTAATTCATCAAGCTAAACCAGGATGTGTGTGTATGTGTGTGTATTTTTCTGAAATGTGAATTCATATAGAAAATGACTACTTTTAAATAAAGGGTAAATTTTGACTTTAAGGGATTGTACCATTGTTTCGTCAGGATTTCGAGGCATGTATGGGATACACCCAATGGTTTGATTGTGTGAGATTTATATTGTGAACAATCATGAACATCGAATTGCCACTATTTCTCTTACAGGAAACTCCCAATGGTTCCCTCATCTATAACTAGGTACCAACCTGCATTCCAAAGGTAGTAGATCACCTAGTTTTTCAGGACCAATGACTCTTGGGGACTCACATTAGTCAATAGTATAGGAGGTCGGGATCATTGAATATTTTGGGGGGAATTATTTCCTACTCTAGTACTCTCTTATAGATTTAATATATACTCGTGAATCTCTTCTTAATCCCAATATGGGACCAATTACCCTAAAAAAATAATCACAGGTTAATTCTCTTTAAAGTGAAAAAGACTTGGGGATATTTAGTGAATCCATATATGTATATACCTGAGGTTCTCCATCATTTTTTCATAAGGGATGATTTCTTATGTGATAAAGTCATAAAACCTAGTGCTTTAAAATGTGCTTCCATTCAAGGAGGTGGTTAATATTCTAATGAGGGGATTGAGCCATTATGAGGCATTCTATGTATCCTAATTATTGTAGGAATCAAAACACACATATTTTATTGGACCCGTGAAGTTTACCATCATACATAAAGGACTTACATGGGTGCTCTAGGACACCAAGTATTCAAGATTGAGTCTTGAAGGGACGTCCAATGTATCCCAATTATGGAGGGAATCAGAGTTGTCATAGTTTAGTTTGTTGGAGCTTATATACTGAGGTTTCCCCTATCATTTTAAGGACTCATGGTGCATATGAAATGATTATTAAAGTTCCCTAAGTGAACATGTATGCTTGGTGTGAGAAACAAGGGATGGAAAATGATCATTTTTTTCCTTACTCGTGGTATGGAACTTAATATTTTGGGACCACCCTGGGAAGATTTATTATAGAGATCAGGACATAGAGAGACATCCAACATATTCTGGTTATGGTAGGAATTAGAGAATCATAGTTCAATTTATTTCTTAATTAGATGGTGGATGAGGTAGAGTAATCATCCCATGGGAATTATTGGGTCTCGATGGTTGAAAATGAAATTGTCATAATAATTACATCAAAATGGATGTTTATTTGAGCTCGTGTCTTAGGAAGGCATCTTACATATCCTAATTATTATAGGAATCAGAGTTCTTATAGTTTGATCACATACTTGGGATTGTCTCTGAGGTATATTCCTTTGTGTTTAGGATAATGTGTCATGAAACTTTTTGGGGATTTACATACATATGTCTCCATGGTTGGTGGAGACTCATGATACGAATGATATGATTATTGAAACTCCATAATCTCTTGTGAGATATGTTCTATGTGAGAAAAAGGGATGGAAAATAATCAATATCATCACGAAGAGAGCGATGGACTTACGTATTGGGAAAGCCCTGTGAAGCTCGAACCTTGAAGAGGTGGTCTACATATCTTGAATATGGTAGGAATCAAAGTCATTTCAATTCCTTTATTTCTTAGTCTACGGATGAATGAGGTAGAGTAATCATTTAATGGTGATGATTGGGTCCTGATGGTTAAAAATGGCATTGTCAAAAGGATTATATTGAAATGGATGACTATTTGAGCTCAGTCCTTATGATGGCATCATATGTATCCTAGTTACTGCAAGAATTAGAGTTCTTGTAGTTTAATCATTCCCTTAGGATTTTCTCCATGGTAGATATCCTTTTGTTGAGGAAAATGTGTCATTCCACTCATTGGGGATTTGCATACATGTGTTTCCCTGGTTGATGGAGACTCATGATATGAATGATATGATTATTAAAACTCCTTAAGCTCATGTGATTTATTCTTGATGTGAGAAACAAGGTATGTAAAATTATCAATATCATCTCCCAGAGAGTGAGGGACTTACGTATTAGGACCGCCATGTGAAGATCGAACCATGAAGAGGTGTCCTTTATACCCTATATATGGAAGGAATAAGAGTCTCTGTAGTTCCTTTTAATTATGGATTACATTCTGAGGTTGTCCTAGCAATTGGGACATACCATGTTATGTCACTAGTTGGGGCTTACACTTTGAGGTTTCCATTGTGACTTGTTTTTCTACCTGAAATGTGTTGATTTTCCATTTGTCATGATATGCAGGAGAGTATCTTCCTAACACATATGAATAAAACTAAATGATCTTGTTGGTATTTCTATAGAACTTCGCATAACCCAAGTGGCATATCTAAAGGTCATCTCGTGATCAAAGCTAACTTGTCTAGAATACATAGCAAGATCTTTGTGGTCTGCCATGGAATCCATCGCATGACCTGGTTGTCTTGTCTAGAGGGAGATGTATAATCTATCTGACTTTCCTTGGTGTCATTGGAAAGAGTTGGCTTAATGAATATGGAGGGTGTCGTGATATTCAATGTGACATGTCTTGGATAACTTCCCTAGAGGGTGTCATGAGACCTGGATGACATGTCTAGAGGGCATCACGAGTCTCAACTGACTTTCCTAGAGGGTGTTGTAATGGCTTAGTTGACATGTTCAGATGCATCTGTGAGACTTATCTGACATGACATGGTGTCTTTATAGGATTCAGTAGATGTATCTGAAGGATATCGTGAGGCTTGGGAGATATTCCCAGAGGGCTTCGTGGGACTAAAGTGGTGTGCCTAGGGAGAAATGTGTAACTTTTATGACATGTTTAGAAGACTTTTCATGTCCTAGGTGGCATGATGAAGGAACAATGAGATATCTGGGGAAATATCCCTGTGATATCACATGTCTTGGATGACTTATGCAAAGAACATGAGGATTAGTGAACAATTTTTTCGCTTTATTATTCCACCTTTAGTCTTTATTCATTCCCTTATCTTATGAATGCCTTAGATATATTCAGTATTAGTTTATTTTGATTCTTGTGTAATCTAGAAGATGTGTGGAATGTTATTCACATATATTTCCGAAATTCATTCACATTATATATGAATGATCACACAAAGTTCTTTATGCATGGACTATGATCACTCCAGATATTCATCATCATATTTATTTATAGAATACATTCTGGTTGTGAAATCATCCGCTCCAAGAAATCCGATATGGTGCTTGTGTGAAATTACTATAGTTTGACCTCTTGGTTGTGATAGGTAGTCATCAGATCTTCCTCTATGATGAATTTTTCATGCTGGGGTGGGGAATTTATAGACCTCTCCACCCTGGTTGTTCACCAGTTTGCATGGCGTATCTGGTATGGATCTAGGCTGGAGTCGGTGATGGGGCATGGCACTATGTGTCTTCACGAGCCTTTATCATGGATGGATCCAAGGGTGTCACCTAATTTTCAGTCACCATGAGTCCCCTCATCAGTGCCTCAATTATTGAATTATTTCCAATTAATGGGGACTTGTTTGATCATGTGGTTAAGTTGAAGGAGTTATGTATTATCATATTGACATGTCCATGGGAATTCGTGAGATCAAGGAAAATGTTGGAAGGTGTTCATGATATTCTCGATGACTTTCCTAGGACATTTACAGAGGTGAGGATTCCTTATCTGGGGGTCTCTAGGAGATCAGGGTGGATTGTATAGGTGTCTCGCAGGACCATGTTGTAGACATCTTTAGCATGTCACAAGCATTTTATGACTGCAAGAGGATTCCACCTCCTCCCACTTTTATTCCCTTTGTTTTATTTTACAAATCTTGTGGGTCTTGAGATATTACATTAGTATTGTCAAAGATAATTACTCTATTTTTTATAAAGCATTGTGTGACCAATATAGGTATTATAAGGATATGTTATCACTATGGAAAAATCAATCTGTTTATCCTTAGGGGGTAGAAGGGGGAGCACAAAGATGCCTTGTAATACATAGGGTGCTTCATGTGACAAGGATAACAAGACAATGGGATTTCTCAAGATGAGGCGGACATGTCGCTAAATTCTCATAGTGTCTTGCAAGTCTTCTGTGATGCATCACATGACATTCAGCAACTGTGAGAGGCTCTTGCATCCTCCCTTTTTATCTCACTTGTTTTATCTTACAAAGTTTTGGGAGTCATGCGATATTACTTGAAAATTGTCAAGTAAAATTACCCTTTACATTGTTAATGAGTCTCATGATGTTAGAGACTACTAGAGGCCTCCCACATTGGATATTTTCCTCCTTATTTTCAATGGATTTTTAGGTTGGATTGACAGGTGCTTGCTGTCGAAAAACCATGTGGCCTAGAGGAGCTTATCTAGTTTCCACCATGTGGACATTGGTTTCCTAAATCACCTTTGAAAGGGTAGGAAGAATTGTTAAAAGGGGTTTCATAGGATCCTTTTTAGGTTTTATGTTGTGTGTGGAGTCTTCATGTGACCTTATAATGGTCACAAGATCACAAGTCCATTAAAGGGTCATGTGATCTGCAGGTATCGACCACCTTCTTCTTCCTTTTAATTTTGCAGTGTAAAATAATACTCATATTTACGTATTCCTTATTTTTTGAATTTTCTGATTCTCATTTGGACGGAATCAACAAATACCCCCCCCCCATGAGTGACGTCTGTGAGGAAAATTGCTCAGTTGTGAGGAAAGTAAATTCCTACATGAGTCTTTGGTGTTATCACGAATCAGTTTCTTGGGTAGTATTTGGTATGTCGGGTGATGCTTAGTATTCCACAGGATTAACTACATATAGAGGGAAATAGGATGAATTTATCCACCATATACCATTCCTATAGAGATCTATAGCCCTACCTCCATCACATTCCCTTATTGCAAGACCGTTCTGCAATTCCTGATCTTGAGGCATGTTCGTGAGGCCCCATTTTCTGAGAACTTTCCCTGTGTGACTGATTTTACTCATAAACATTTCTATTCCAAGAAAAAATCATAATTTAGTAATTTATTAAACTTTTTTAATGTGGATTTTGATTTTCTTTAGGGTTTTGTGGGATCCACTAATTTGATCATATGATTAGTTGATCATCATTCGATTCACATGACCATATCCAGGTCACACGATCACGATTATCCAAAGGGGTCATGTAATTTCATGATGCCCTTAAGAGGTTATGTGACCTATGAGTCTTTCAAAGGTTGGGAGATTCTCAAAACATTTATGGTTATTTGAAAATGCAATGATGAATCATGTGATATGCATGATGCTTCTGGGATTTTATGTCTTTGTTTTTGACAAAATTTTTATATTCACTTTTCCTAACATATGACACTTACTTATTTTCATATGGCTTCTAGTTCCCATCGATCTTCCCCAGTTGAGGCCAATCAAAGGGGTATGATTGTTAGGAATCACAACGCAAATCCTCAATATCATGTATACACTGATAATGAGGGTCTAAATATGTTCCTATCATATAAGCATCAAGACTATCCTTTATCTCAACGAATCCCTCTAAATAGGTTTTTTCTACTATATGATACTCCCATTCCCTCTCCAGACTTTAATCTTCCATCTCCATGAGTGTCGGCTTCTCTCGACTATATCTAAACAAAAATTTCTGAGAATGGTCGACTGATCACAACTCATTCTTAGGTGTTTTATTATATATTTTAAAACTCCCCCTTAACTCCATATTGTTGTAAATTTTCTCATCAACCCATTTCTCAGATCTATTCGAGTATATTTTCTTCCTCTCTAAAAAATCCTAACATTGAAAAAAGTTTAAAGTGGGATATTCATCCTGATGGTAATTTCTCTGATGAATGGGCATGGACCTTTTGTGTTGGGGAAATATAAATAGACTTTTATAATAATTTATATAGATTTTATCTTTATGAAGTTGTATGGATTCCCCGATTCATCATTTAACTCCAGCCCAACCTCCATTGGAAGATGATTATCCATTAGTGCCTTAGAACCAACACATTCCATCTGTCCCATTATGAAGTTGGTATTCACCTATGTAATTTATACTAATTAGGTTTATCCTCCCTATTAGAGAGATGTATCATGAATTCATCCTTACTGTGGATATCTGGGATGATCCTTTGAATACCCCAATTTTGGTGAGTGTATCACCCCTAGTTTCATGTAAGTAATCATTTATTTATGCTTTTAAAGTATATAAAGTTTATGGGTGATGTTTGTGAGAGTTTGAAAAAAAAATGTGTGTTTTGGGGATTTTATATAGGTGCATGATTGGTGAAACTTTTATTAAATTTTTACAACACCTATAGGAAATAGTGCACAATGAGACATGGGCTAAAGGGAAGGCACACGAGCAGTGCACTGTTTTTCCAAACCATGCATAAGAATTGTAAAAATCATGCTACTTAAGATAGTGGGATTTGGAACATATGGTGCATGTTTTGGAAATTGTGTGATCCAACCATGTGAGGTTCATCCTAGAGGCAATGGTTGGAGCATGGATTCCCTAACAATGTGACTAAATAGTGCACAGTTATAAACTAGATCTTAAGAAAGTGGATCTAGATAGGAATTGTGTATTAATTCCTTGTTTTTTTCCAAAATGGCCCTAACTCGGTCCCTCTCAAAGGTTTCAGAACCTCGCCCCATTATTTTGGAAGAAATCTGAAGGCTTCTCTTGGTGATTTGAAGCCAGATTCTCGAGATAAGTGACCATTCTTGGTTGTTCATAGTGATTTTTCTTATATATGCTTCTCTATATCTCTTGGTTTGTTAGATATACATCTATTTAGGTAATATATAAGATATTTAAATCCAAATGTGATTATATTTGGCTTATTTTATGATAGGGGAAGGGATCTAAGTTGGGTTTGTGGATATTTAACATGATTTCGTTGGTGTTTGAGTGTCATTCTTTGTTTTCATCATAAAACCCATGGTAGGTGTCTTCACTCTCAATTCCTCTATTTATAACTTGATATTTTAGTTTCAAATTGATTTAATTGATTAAAATTGATTGTGAAATTTATGTGAAAAGCATGGTAGAAACCTTATTTAGTGATGATTTTTTTATTTTTGTGGAATTGGGAATTATTATAAAAGATGCTTTGTTAAATGGTTTTAAAATGATTATTTTAAAAATGGTTATTTGTTTTTTATTTATTGAGATAGGTATTTTAATAAAAATTAGGATTTATTGAAATTTTTTCTAGAAAGTATTTCAATAAAAAATTTGTTTTATTGAAATGGTTTTGGAATTGAAGTAGTTTTGGAATTGAAATGGTTTTTGGCATACTTAGTGGTGTGTGTTCATATTGTATTATGAGGATTAGTTCAAATATGAACTTTTAATTGGTTCCAAAGTTGTAAGGAAAAATGGGATATAATTACCTTGTGACAACTTGGTATATTGATGAGAAACCACTCATGAGTATCGAACTGGCATAACGAAGCATGCATGTGTAGATGTGTGGATATGTGGACATGTGGTTTGGAATAGGGTATACCCAAAATGGAAATATGTAATGGTTTTGAGAACTTTTTGGGTTTCTTTAATTGATAAAATTTCTTTTTTGGAAAACTATTTGATAAGAAAATTGTTTATATTTAATTATAAACTAATTTTAGAGATTATTTTATATAAACTATTTTATGTAAATGTGCCAAAATGTTCCATTATAGTGGCCTGAGTAGGGAAGTCATTTGGGGAAAACAGATAGATTTAATATTTTCATTATTTTTTATATGTGTTTCAATAATTTAATACCTCACAATTAGAAAATTATATTATATTTGCGTCTTTCTAGAGTTTTTTGTGAATTTTGGCCTTAATTGTGAAAATTGCTTAATTCTGAAAAAATTATAGTTTTCTAGAGCTTAAGTTTTATGAGCATAACACATAAAATTTAGATCCAAGTTAATCGATTCCATTTTTTTAGACTTTTATTTCTCATGGTATTTATCTTTGTCTTCTAGACCCAGACCCAATTTTATACACAATGGCCCAAAAAAATCAATCAAGTGGAGAAATACTTATGGACAATAGAATGGACCCCACCATATTAAATCAGGCATATCTCATATTACCAACCTTCAAATGATATGATTCTATCTGTTTTTTATATAAGACTCAAAAGTTACGGTTCACATTAACTTTCATAAATTAAAGATCTCACTAAGGAATCCTTTGGGTGCTTACAAGTGGAGTGGTTGAAATAGTGTTTGGTGGCTAGAGAAAGTAATTTTCATTGATTCTTTCATATTGTAACACCCCAAGCTTCCACAGTACGTTTCTCTTTGAATAATACAATAGCTTGTGTTGTACGCAACTTGGTTTTTTAACACACCACAACCAATCAAACTAGCTGTTATGAATATTAATACCCACTTTTTGAAATTTTATAAATTATATTTTTCAAAAGGTACTTCATTTTTGGATTCGAAATATCAAAATTAGCTTAGGGTGAATTTTTGGTATTTTTCTAAAAACATTCAATTTTTGATGAATAGTGAAAAACACTACGTTATTGTTTAAAAGAGACTTTTTATTTAAATAATTATCTATTTTATTTAAATTTATATTAGGTAAAAATAAATACATAAAACCTATATATTTTAAATATAATTCGTTGGAGTCATTTTATAATAATATTAGATATATAAAATTGTATTGAACTTATTACCGTCTTTTACCCACATTCTAGGCGCATTTGTAAATTTACATAAACCATAATTTTACAGTTTCTGTGAATTTAATTTCAAAAATCTGAGAGACATAGTTGACCTTAGTAAGTAAAATGTGGTTTAATAAGATTAAAATAATTTTTTATGAATAGTAATGTTTGACTTTTATTTAAAACAGTTAAAAGTAAATAAAGTAATTAAATGTAAAAAATGATATTATAATTACCCTAACACATATACTAATTCTATTAGATAAGATTATTTCGACCAAAATCAACCTTATGAATAAAATATGATCCTTTTGGTCTAGTAGGATTAGATTAGGACATTTATAATTATTTTATTTCAAGAAGAGTTAAAATTGTTAAATTCAAAATTTAATAACTAAACAATTTTTAATATTGGGTTATACATAAGATAAATTAGACTATAAATTTTAATTAGAAATATAAATATGTTTCCTACATAATGTTATTTTATTTATAATTTTTAGACATTAAATAATTAAATTTATTTATGATACAATAATGATGTAGTAATTACCTTATTAATGAAAGATTAAAATAATTGATATTATAAATATCCAAATAAATTTAATTTGAGACTTTTGATAAATCACACTAATTTAATAGGTTAATATGAAATTTTAGGGTTTATTAGATAAATTTTTTTCTATGTGATAAAGTTATTATGTCTTTCACAAAAAACAGAATACCAAATAGTGTCAAAATTGATATAAATGAGTTTTTAAAACAAATACTATATTATTAATTGATATAATATTCCTAAAAATTTAAAGTTCAACCAAAGGATTTAGATAAGGTTGGATATATCAATAATGAACAACATGGGGTTCTGTTGGATTTTTATAGTAAGTTTATTAACCATTTATTATAATAATACAAGAATACATGGTAGACGTTAAACTATTTAACTAAGAATTAAATCTAAATGATAATGTTAATATAGTGACCTAAACCTATCTAATAACTATTGGTTGAGATTTTTTCGACCCAGACCCACCTTATCCTCGAAATAAATACTTTTTTATCCATTATAAACTGAATATGATTTTATAATAAAATAATATTTCATGATTTTTCTAAAGTGACCCTCACCTCGCTTATAAAAGGGTACTTCCCCTTCTCTCAAAATCAAACCTCCAAAGCCATTTGGCTCGGCCAAACCCTACTCAAATATCCTCTAAATTACCCTCACATAAACCTAGAGGCCTTACTTTTATCATAAATCCAATCTATGGAGCCCTTTTGATCAACTTAAAAGGAAACACCCGAAGAAGATGTAATAATTTCACCACCTCTATTGAAGTTCTTTTCTTCTTCCACTTCCTATTTCTTGGTTGTTTCCATACCAAAATAATAAATATGGTACCTTATACATACTATTATTTTATTATAAATATTTTACAACCATATTCATTGTTCTATCCATCCTATGAATGACAAGTCACCATATGTGCGTACGTACGGCTTACCATCTCCACGTCATGGTGTAATTTGTTATTCAACACTTAATTATTTGGATTGGTATAATAATTAGTATAAATGATTTAAATAATAAATATAATATGTTAATGATTCTTTATATATGATATAACATCGAATTAAATATGATTTCACCATCAATAGAAAGATATTTTTGCTCATGCATACGTACGGATTTCCATCTCCACGAACGCGATGAAATTCATTCCACATCATAACCATTCAAGAATAATTTTCATTTTATGAGAAAAAATAATGTTTAAAAACTTAATATAATTCTTTATATGAATCAAATACATCCTATCCAAAAAAAACATGTCTTACATAACCAAACATATAAAGGAAAATGAATCATTTAACACCTAAAACAATGATACTACTGAAATATTATTAACAAAGAAATATTACAAGATCATATATGATATCGTATTTATTTATTTTCATATTTTATAATTTAATAACAATTATTTAACTATTATACATGATTTTAACATACCCTCGATCAAGGAAAATTACAAGTTAAGGGTTAATTCAATAATCTCTTTATTATCTGAGGTTGTTTATATGTGAGTATCTACAGGGACCTCTTTATCACTCACATCTGTGTTTCTTAAAAATGTATTTCAAAACATTTTAACTATTTCCTAGACTATTTTTTAAACTCATTTAAACCCTTTTTTTACTTTTTATAAAAATTTTATAAAGGAATATTTCTGTCATTTTCCAAACAAGGTCCTTTATGACCTTTTCGACAAAATTAAGGAAAGAATGTTTTTTCCAATTATACAGTGAGTGTGGATTTTTTGCACCATTATAACATCTTCAGAACTTCCATTACAATATTATAAGAATATGTAATGCCCCGACCCCAGTTACCCAGAGTCGGTTCATTATTTTAATACATTGTCATGATTACAAGGAATCAAGTCCCGAAGGACCGATCAGTTTAGCAGTCTTGGAAAAATAGATCACATACATGAATGTTAAATTTTCACTTTAAGACGTACAAAACAACAAAAATAATATTTATGAATGCCATTATTCCCTTGGCTTAACGCTACATATCAATCACATTACACTTCTTGGAATCCTGGGAAAAATAAAACATAGAAAGGGGTGAGCTCAAATGCTCATTAAGGGTAAGAAATATAGCGGAAACTTTCATAAATAAGAATAAACATTTAAGGTAATGTATAAAACTAAAACAAAAGCCTTTTAAACTTTAAATTCAGCATAATATGGCAGAAATAAAATTAAATAATTCCATTTATTTATTCACATGGATATTCTACTAATCGAATAATCACATGCAATATCACTAACCACTTTCATAATGATGGAATGCATGATGTCGAACTTTAATTTCTGTGTTGAGGCCTCGTTCCAAGACCTAAGGGATAACTGTAACCAGAACCCAACCCGGAGAGCCTCTGTAACCGGACTCCATCCCGGAGTGCCTCTAATAACCGGACACCAACCCGAAGTGCCTCTAATAACCGAACACCAACCCGGAGTGCCTCTAATAATCGGACACCAACCCGGAGTGCCTCTAATAACCGGACACCAACCCAGAGGGCTTACTTTTACCAGTCCAAAACCCAGAACATACTAGTCCAACACATTCATCTTAAGAAGAGGATGAAATATAACGTAAACATTCGTATTAAAACTAACATACAAAATGTCAAAACTTTAATCATAAACCATTAATGGAATAAAAATAACTCATCCATAGTAAAAAATATCACAAAAACTTAAATACAATATGGATGATTTGTAACATTATAAATCAACTTGAAACAAGTTTAAAATCTATCAAAGGATTTTGACATAGATGAAATCAATACTATTTGAGAGAAATATCTCTTTTTTTAAAATCATTTAAAAGTCACATAATTATAGAGAAAACCTTTATTTTGAAAATATATTTATAATCTTGTGAAGGAAGCTTCAAAGGTGTAATAATGGTGGAGAATAACCGTACCCACCGTATAAGTTAAAAAAAGACATTCTTACCTTAATTTTTTCAAAATGTTAAAAAGGACCTTGTTTGGAAAACGACGGAAAGATTCCTTTATAAACCTCTTATAAAAAGTCAAACAAGGGTATAAATGTATTTAACCCATATTCTTGTAAATAGTAAAAATGTTTTGAAATACATTTTTATGAAACATGGATGTGGATGATAAAGATATCCCAGTAGATTATGACGTATATACAACCTCGGATAATGAAGAGATTACGAAATAAACACTTACTAATTTGGTAACTTACGAAACATACAACCCATGAAAGAGGTATCATACAATGAATATGTAAATACACATAAATTAAAGTTTATTACACAAAGAATATAATTATGGGCAGTACATACACCACACAAAAGTTAATGGTGGCAATATGGCATGAATCTCACGAGAATAAGGAGTGAGATGAAAACCCCTTACCTTGCACTTTCCTTTAGTCGAGGGTACGTTTAACCACCTGTACGAAGATCGTAGTATGTTATTAAATTATACCAAAACCATATTAATATTTATGATATCATACATGATTCATTTATGACTTTATATTACCCATTTAATAATAATTTCCATGTTAAGTTAACATTTCAGGTAATAATCACTTTCTTTATCGTACGTGTTTTAACTTGTCACTCTTGGTTGTATCACTTAGATCATGATTTAAATACTTCCAGAATATAAAACATGATAAATATATCATATATATTTAGAATATAAATATGTATAATAGACATATATATATGAAATGGAAAACACCATTTATGGAGACGGTAGTTCGTACGTACGCATAAACATTGTTTCTGTTTTCATATAGTATTGAACGGAAGTAAGTGAATAAGATATATGTAAGTACATAAATACTTATATATATATATATATATATCTCCAATAGCATTATTATGTCATATATTACATACTTATTAGTAATATATATTTTTATAATCGTCGATGAATGGTGAACTTGGAAATGAATCTCATCGCATCGTGGAGACGGTAATCTGTACGTACGCACGAGAAAAAATATCATTCTTTTGATATTAAACTAATATGTAATTGGATGGTAAATCATATATATAGAATCATTATCATGTTATATTTATTATTTACATGAATTAAAAATCATTATTATACCCATCCAAATAACAATATATTGAATAACAATTACACCACGACGTGGAGACGGTAAGTCGTACGTACGCACGTATGGTGACATGTCATTCAAAGGATGGATAGAATACTGAATATGGTTGTACCATATTTATAATAATATTACAGTATATAGGAGATAATGGATTAATTATTTTATATTGGTAAAAACAAAGAAAGAAGAAGTGGAAGAAGAAACGAACTTGAAAAAGGGTGGTGAAATCATTACCTCTTCTTCGGGTTATTTCTTTTGATTTGATCGAAAGGGCTCCTTAGGATGGCTTTATGACTAAAGGAAGGCCTCTATTATGAAGTGAGGGAAGTTGAGATAGTATATGGGAAGATTTTGGACGAACCAAAAGGCTTTTAATGAGTGAATTAATGAGAAGGGGGAGTGCCCTTTTATAAGAGGGGTGAGGAGAACCTTTGGAAAATCTAGAAATATTAATTTATAATAAATTCATATTCGGTTTTTAATGGTTCCAAAGCTTATTATTTAAAGTTTAAGGTGGTGATGGGTCGGAAAAAACTCAACCAATAGAATTTAGACAGGTTTGGGTTACTATATTAACCTTATCTTTAAGTATTAACTCTTAGTTAATTAGTTTCACTTTTACAATGTATCTTTTTATTTTTATATTATTTGGTAAATATACTTACTATATACATCCAAGAGACCCCCAAGTGGTCCATTAATGATACACCTATCATGATATAAGTCTTTTGGCCGAACCTTAGATTTTTAAAAATTTAATATCAATTAATAATATACTATTTTTTTTAAAAACTCTTTTATGTCAATTTTGACACTATTCAAAAAATTGATTTTTGTAAAACTCATAACAGAATTATTACTTCTAAAAAAGTTAATTAAATCATTCCTAAAATGTCATATTAACTTATAAAATTAGTTTAATTCATAAAAAGTCTCAAATTATATTTATTTGGGTATCTACAATATCAATAATTTTAATTGTTCACTATTATGGTAATTACTGCATCACAATTGTGTCATATATAAATTAATTTATTTAATGTCTAAAAATTATAAATAAAATAACATTATGTAGGATATTTTTTTTTCTTTCTAATTAATATTTATAGTCTAAAATAAAACATATATAAACCTATGTAAAAAATTTTTTCTATAAGATATATGCTTATGTCATTTTTGTACTTATTTTAACTTAATTAAAATAAAGTGTCTCTATCACCTACAAGTGGCTCCATGGTGTTCCAAAATCGACCCAAAGATTCCCATGGTCGAACATGTATCAACCAATAAGGTTAGGACACGTTTTAGGGTAATTTTGTATTATTATAATATTATTTTTTAACCCTTATTTACTGGATTTACCCTTAACCATGGTAAATAAAATATTTACCGCAGTAATTATTCAAAATGTCTAAAAATAAAAGTTACCTATTTACACAATATGAACATCTTGATTCCAAATATGGAATCTATTTTTCCAAATTCAAAACACAGTAGTGGAAGAAATTAATTTAAAATTAATTCCTGCTGTCAAAACAAAAAACGTGTTTTCAATCTATAATAACTATCAAAAGATTGAGACTTGTTTATGTTCGGTTTAATTGTGAAATTATGTCCAATGACCAACATTGTATTAAATGGTAAAAATATATTCTAAATATACTTTAAAACAACTCAAATTCATAATTTATCAATATAAATTATTTCGATTAAAAAGTTGTTTTTAATTAAAATTTAGTAATTTTCACTATTCATCAAAATATTAAAGTTATCCGAAGAGTACCAAAATTTCACCTTAGGATAAATTCAATATTACAAATACAAAAATGAAGTCCATTTTGAAATATAAAATATATATAATTTCAAAAATTAGGTATTACTATTCATAATGGCTAGTTTGATTGGTTGTGGTGTGTTAGAACTCGAAGTTGCGTACAACACACGCTACTGTATTATTCAAAGAGAAGCGTACCATGGAAGATCAGTGTGTTACATTCTCCCCTCCTTCAATAAATTGTGTCCTCGAAATTTGATATTGTTTTTTGAAAATAAAGTCTGAAAATAGAAAATATCTTTGTGGAAAAACCCACATCGGAAATTTGGTTAATAAAATTTAGTCTTAACAAGATGAAAAGAGAAATGAAAGGGTCACCACAAAATTATGATCTCGATTAAGAGGACATCGGTGGCAATTATAGACATATAATTGGAGGAAATATGTAAATATTTATAGGTATTGATTGAGGACATCAATAATAAACAAGTTTAAAATTGAGGTCCTTAAATTCATCAATCTATGATGATTTAAAATACCATCGGTTCAACAAAACATAAGGTATTAGGATAACACATTTTTGACGTTTCAAAATATCTTAGTTGAAATCCCACATCGAAAAATGAATTAATGAGGCCTCTATTTAAAATAAAGAGTGTAAATTATGAAGATTACCGAAAATAACACATACTAGGGTTCCATGTAGAAAAATGTGGATATGGAAGATAAATCTAACCGTCAATTATCTGATGGAGAGTGGTAGAGAACATGGATATGAAAAGACCAACAATCCCAAAGCCATAAATTAGTGATGATCTAAGGTACCATCTAGGACAGCATTTTTATTCTAAGTTCTTTTTCTTAATATTGAGGAATTTATTTATGAGATTGGCTAAGATCATAAGGAGATATACTTACTTTATAATTAGAGTTTTATCCATTAATAAATTTCTACCACAAACTCATCTTTCACCCCAAAACATAATACAAATAAAAAATACTCAATTTATCTTAATCGTATAGGGTTCCAAATATAATGAATTTATAATTCACATATCAGACCCTTTATGTAAAGAAACTATGTTATACCATCCAGGAACTTCATGTAGCACAATGGTAGGCGATAAATCCCAATTGCACAATGGTTGTGGGTTCGATTCCTGCAGCTTTGTCCGACACGACGGGCTGTCACAGGGTCTACGTGTTGTCCTTTTATAAAAATCAAAGAAAATAACCTTTCAAACTTAATCCATTCTAACCATTAGACTTATCCAACATACTATTATCCAAACTCACAGTCCAAAATTTACAAGGAAGTTAAACATAATGAGGATCCTTTTTGCCAGGTAATAACATGTGAACACCTTCCTCATATATTCTTTTACAACACTGCAACATCCTGAATTACCAAAATCAACTTTCTCTTATTCCAAAATCACTACCTCAATATTAGGACCATATTATGGTTTATCTTTCCTTCAACCATGTAATTTCCAAAAAAAAATTAACTCACTGTAGAGTCACTTTTCTTAGTACCATAAAATCTCAAATCCTTAATTAAATAGTACTGCAGTACAATCCTTATTCATTTCCAGAACATCATTGATACAACACTTAAATGAAATAATTCTAAAATAACAACATAAGAACACTAGTCATTCCTCTTCATCTGTGGTAGTATCATAACTTGATTATTATCCAATAGCATCATTTGCATCATAGTCTAATGACTGGGAAATTGGTTCGCGTAGTGTCCAAAATCCTTGCAAATGAAGCATTGTACATTTGAAACCATTTTCTTACCCTTGCAGTCAGGTACTTTGTGCCCTTTTCCTCCACACTTATAACAAACTCCCATTCTTTTCAGGCAAGTTCCAGGGTGTTTCTTCCCACAGTTATCACATATGGGAAAATTATTCTTTTCTCCCTTCCCTTTATCCATCTTTCTCTCTTCCATCCTTTTCTTCTCTTGTTTCCCTTCAAAGACAAAGGATTCCAACAATTCTTTACTCATCTTATCAACACATGATACTATTTATTCATATGATGATAATACATGGGAAACTATTTTACTTCTAAATTCCAGCTTAGGACCACAAAAGATATGATCCTTCTTACTCTTTGGATCATATGTAATACAGGAGTTCACATTCCTTCTAATGGGCGCCATTTATATACAATCGCATAAACTAGTTCAGTTTATGAATTGCAATGAATAATTACCAAACTTGTAAAATACCTAACACAAATTGAACAATTTATGGATATAATCCATAATCATAAAAATGTTTTCTTTGAGTATGTATATACTCATAATCCCTTCATAATGGTTTGTAAAGAAAATGTGAATTATCCTAAGAATATCCCCAGGAGTGTCGTAACCAAGAGTGTAGCAAGGACCGTTGTCGTGCACCAGTTCCCATTCGAGTCTAGATCAAAGCGGTGTTTTCGGGTTTTACCCTTAGGTACATCTGTGCCAGAGCTGCCTCTACCTGCTCGTATCCAGACAGGGATGCATTGCTCAGAAAACTCATAGAATCTCTACCATACCAAAATTCTTGGAAGTTATTCTATACTAATCCTCAAAGTCTATCTTAGGGTTATGTGATCTAATCAGAGTTTATCTAAATCTAGTTTCCAAGGTTATTTCTAAACTTCCTCTAATACCAACTATAATGCCCCGGCCCCAGTTACCCAGAGTCGGTGAATTATTTTAATACATTGGCATGATTACAAGGAATCCAGTCCCGAAGGACTGGTCAGTTTAGCAGTCTTGGGAAAAAAATCACATACATGAATGTTACATTTGCACTTTAAGACGTACAAAACAACATAAATAATCTTTATGAACGCCATTATTCCCTTGGCTTAACGCTGAATATCAATCACATTACACTTCTTGGAATCCTGGGAAAAATAAAACATAGAAAGGGGTGAGCTCAAATGCTCAGTAAGGGTAAGCAATACAGCTGAAACTTTCATAAATAAGCATAAACATTTAAGGTAATGTATAAAACTAAAACAAAATCCTTTTAAACATTAAATTCAGTATAATATGGCAGAAATAAAATGAAATAATGCCATTTATTTATTCACATGGATATTCTACTAATCGAATAATCACATACAATATCACTAACCACTTTCATAATGATGGAATGCATGATGCCAAACTTTAATTTCTGTGTCGAGGCCTCATGCCAAGACCTAAGGGATAATTGTAACTGGAACCCAACCCAGAGAGCCTCTGTAATCGGACTCCATCCCAGAGTGCCTCTAATAATCGAACACCAACCCGGAGTGCCTCTAATAACCGGACACCAACCCGGTGTGCCTCTAATAACCGGACACCAACCCGGAGTGCCTCTAATAACCGGACTCCAACTCAGAGGGATTACTTTTACCGGTCCCCAACCCAGAACATACTAGTCCAACACATTCATCTTAAGAAGAGGATGAAATATAACGTAAACATTCGTATTAAAACTAATATACAAAATGTCAAAACTTTAATCATAAACCATTAATGGCATAAAAATAACTCATCCATAGTCAAAAATATCACAAAACCTTAAATACAATATGGATGATTTGTATCATAATAAATCAACTTGAAACAAGTTTAAAATCTATCAAAGGATGTTGACATAGATGAAATCAATACAATTTGAGAGAAATATCTCTTTTTTTAAACATTTAAAAGTCACATAATTATAGAGAAAACCTTTATTTTGAAAATATATTTATAAGCTTGTGAAGGAAGCTTCAAAGGTGTAATAACGGCGGAGAATAACCACACCCGCTGTATAAGTTAAAAAAAGACATTCTTACCTTAATTTTTTCAAAAGGTTAAAAAGGACCTTGTTTGGAAAACGACGGAAAGATTCCTTTATAAACCTCTTATAAAAAGTCAAACAAGGGTATAAATGTCTTTAACCCATATTCTTGTAAATATTAAAAATGTTTTGAAATATATTTTTAAGAAACATGGATGTGTATGATAAAGAGATCCCAGTAGATTATTACGTATATACAACCTCAGATAATGAAGAGATTACGAAATAAACCCTTACCAATTTGGTAACTTACGAAACATACAACCCATGAAAGAGGTATCATACAATGAATATGTAAATACGCATAAATTAAAGTTTATTACACAAAGAATATAATTATGGGCAGTACATACACCACACAAAATTTCATGGTGGCAATATGGCATGAATCTCACGAGAATAAGGAGTGAGATGAAAACCCCTTACCTTGCACTTTCCTTTAGTCGAGGGTATGTTTAACCACATGTACGAAGATCGTAGTATGTTATTAAATTATACCAGAACCATATTATTATTTATGATATCATACATGATTTATTTATGACTTTATATTACCCATTTAATAATAATTTCCATGTTAAGATAACATTTCGGGTAATAATCACTTTCTTTATCGTACATGTTTTAACATGTCACTCTTGGTTGTATCACTTAGATCATGATTTAAATACTTCCAGAATATAAAACATGATAAAAATATCATATATATTTAGAATATAAATATGTATAATAGACATATATATATGAACTGGAAAACACCGTTTATGGAGACGGTAGTCCGTACGTACGCATAAACGTTGTTTCTGTTTTCATATAGTATTGAACAGAAGTAAGTGAATAAGATATATGTAAGTACATAAATACTTATATATATATATATATATATATCTCCATTAGCATTATTATTTCATATATTACATACTTATTAGTAATATATATTTTTATAATCATCGATGAATGGTGAACTTGGAAATGAATCTCATCGCGTCGTGGAGACGGTAATCCGTACGTACGCACGAGCGAAAATATCATTCTTTTGATATTAAAATAATATATAATTGGATGGTACATCATATATAAAGAATCATTATCATGTTATATTTATTATTTACATGAATTACAAATCATTATTATACCCATCCAAATAACAATAAATTGAATAACAATTACACCACAATGTGGAGACGGTAAGCCGTACGTACGCACGTATGGTGACATGTCATTCAAAGGATGGATAGAATACTGAATATGGTTGTACCATATTTATAATAATATTACAGTATATAGGAGATACTGGATTAATTATTTTAGAATGGTAAAAATAAATAAAGAAGAAGTGGAAGAAGAAAGGAACTTGAAAAAGGGTGGTGAAATCATTACCTCTTCTTCGGGTTCTTTCTTTTGATTTGATCCAAAGGGATCCTTAGGATGGCTTTATGACTAAAGGAAGGCCTCTAGGATGAATTGAGAGAAGTTGAGATAGTATTTGGGTAGAGTTTGGCCGAACCAAAAGGCTTTTAAGGTGTGAAGTAATGAGAAGGGTGAGTGCCCTTTTATAAGAGGGGTGAGGAGCACCTTTGGAAAAGCTAGAAATATTAATTTATAATAAATTAATATTCAGTATCTAATGGCTCCAAAGTTTATTATTTACAGTTTAAGGTGGTCATGGGTCGAAACAAACTCAACCAATAGAATTTAGACAGGTTTGGGTTACTATATTAACCTTATCTTTAAGTATTAACTCTTATTTAATTAGTTTCACTTTTACAATGTATCTTTGTATTTTTATATTATATGGTTAATATACTTACTATATACATCCAAGAGACCCCCAAGTGGTCCATTAATGATACAACTATCATGATATAAGTCTTTTGTCTGAACCTTATATTTTTATAAATTTAATACCAATTAATAAGATACTATGTGTTTTAAAAACTCTTTTATGTCAATTTTGACACTATTCAAAAATTGATTTTTGTAAAACTTATAACAGAATTATTACTTCTAAAAAAGTTAATTAAATCATTCCTAACATGTGATATTAACTTATAAAATTATTTTAATTCATAAAAAGTCTCAAATTATATTTATTTGGGTATCTACAATATCAATAATTTTAATTGTTCACTATTATGGTAATTACTGAATCATCATTGTGTCATATATAAATTAAATTATTTAATGTCTTAAAATTATAAATAAAATACCATTATGTAGGAAATATTTTTATCTTTCTAATTAATTTTTATAGTCTAAAATAAAACATATATAACCCTATGTAAAACTTGTTTTTCTAAAAGATATATGCTTATGTCATTTTTGTAATTATTTTAACTTAATTAAAATAAAGTGTCCCTGTCACCTACAAGTGGCTCCATGGGGTCTTGAAATCAACCCAAAGATTCCCATGGTCGAACATGTATCAACCAATAAGGTTAGGACATGTTTTAGGGTAATTTTGTATTATTATAATATTATTTTTTAACCCTTATTTACCGGATTTACCCTAAACCATGGTAAATAAAATATTTACCGCAGTAATTATTCAAAATTTCTAAAAATAAAAGTTACCTATTTACACAATATGAATATCCTGATTCAAAATATTGAATCCATTTTTCCAAATTCAAAACACAGTAGTGGCAGAAATTAATTTAAAATTAATTCCCGCTGTCGAAACAAAAAGCGTGTTTTTAATATATAATAACTATCAAAAGATTGGTACTTGTTTATGTTCGGTTTAATTGTGAAATTTTATCCAATGAGAAAAATTGTATTAAATGGTAAAAATATATTCTAAATGTACTTTAAAACCACTCAAATTCATAATTTATCAATATAAATTATTTCGATTAAAAAGTTGTTTTTAATTAAAATTTAGTAATTTTCACTATTCATCAAAATATTAAAGTTATTCGAAGAGTACCAAAATTTCACCTTAGGCTAAATTCGATATTCCAAATCCAAAAATGAAGTCCATTTTTGAAATAGAAAATATATATAATTTCAGAAGGTAGGTATTACTATTCATAATGGCTAGTTTGATTGGTTGTGGTGTGTTAGAACTCAAAGTTGCGTACAACACATGCTACTGTATTATTCAAAGAGAAGCGTACCGTGGAAGCTCAAGGTGTTACAAATATTTTCAAATTAAATGTTTTCTTTTATAATTACATGACTTTTAAATGAATTCAAAATAGATAGATATATTTCTCTCAAACAGTTTTGATTTCATTCTTGTAAATATCCTTTGATGGATTTTACACTTGTTTGAAGTTGATTTATTATGATACAATCTTCCATTTTTTATTGAAGTTTTTGTGATATTTTTGACTGTGGATGTGTTATTTTTATACCATTCATGGTTTATGGTTAATTTATTAACATTTCGTATGCTTGTTTTAATATGAATGTTTATGTTATGTTTCAACCTTTTCATATGAGGAATGCATTGGACTTAGTAAGTGATAGGTGGAGCCCACTATAGTTTCTCGATGCATTGGTAGGTCTCATGAGACAAACTAGTTTCTTGGCATAAGGCCTTGAAAAATATTATTTGTATTCTCGGAACGAGGCCTTGACTATGTGGATATGAAGTCCGACATTATACATTCCATCATTATGAAATTGTCTATTGATGTTGCATGTGATTATTCGACAAGTAGAATATCCATGTGAATAAGTAAATGGAATTATTTGATTTATTTTTACCATATTATGATGAAGTTTATTTTTAAAAGTATTTTGTTTTAGTCTTATACATTTCCTTAAATGTTTATGCTTTTTTATGAAAGTTTTTTCTATATTGTTATCCTTACTGAGCATTTGAGCTCACCCCTTTCTTATGTTTTATTTTTCCCAGGATGTGAAGAAGTATATTATGATTAACCTATAGGAATAAGCTATGGGATATAAGAGTGTTCAAAGGGTACACAATGTTGTTGTTGTTATTATTTCATGATGTAATGTAAAACTTATGTATGTATCTAGTACTTCCAAGGCTACTAAATTGATTGGTCTTTCGGGACATGATTCCTTGAATCATGCCAATGTTATGTAATAATATACTAACTCTGGGTAATTGGGGTCGGGGAGTTACACATATCTTTCTTTAAACCTATCCAAAGACTTTAAAATTTTTAGGTATGATATAAAACTTCATTTAAAAACTATTATAAGAAGAGACCTCTATGATTTTATGTCTTATAGTGGGTAGAACAGAATCAATCTTCTGGTGGACAGATTCTGGAGGAGAAAATTTTCTATTCTTTGTTTCCTCTCTTTTACACTTCTTAGTTGTGTAATGAATTATTCTTCCCCCTTATTCACAATTACCCCTACCATGGTGGGGTAAAAAATGATTTGATAAGGGGGGGTTTTCTATTTTTTAATTCATGAGTTCTTTTACTTAATTTTTTAATATCCTTTTCTCTCTTTTTTGAAATCAGTTTCAATTTCATATAATAGTTTTTATTATCATTTATGATTGTATTTTATTTTAGATTATGTTATGTTTATTTCTTTTCTCAATTATCAATTTCTCCCTCCACTAGGATCTAATCTATATATGATGGAATAAATCATTTCTTAGTGATGAGGTACTCGATGATCATCGGTACGTGTGTGAGGAGTAGTGAACATTCTTGATTGTTTGGGATAAACAAGACCCTATTGAGAATTACCGAAGTCAATTGAGGGTATTCTCTACAACTATATCACACAATTTTAAGAGAGTATACCAATATGAGATTTTAGTAAGGATTATTCTCACTATTACTATTTGACCAAGGGAGTGAGATGAAATGATTATGGATTCTCACTTTTATCGACATAGCAGAAGAGAATTGGATAAGTTGAACTGTGATAGAATTACAATTGGAAAACTGACCCTAACCTGATCACCATATCATATAATAGTTTTCAATAAATTTTTTTATCAATTTGGTCATAACATTTTTCTTTTTTTAGTTTCATTCTTGTCTTTTCTAAATCAAACAATTTTAAAAACAACCACCACTTCATTCTCTTATTTTAAGTGATAGCATGATTGTTGTACACTCCTCTCTGGAGACAGCCTAGGTTACCCACATTACTATATTTTAACTTAGTAAAAATATTTTTTTTTACACACCCCATGATAGGAACATGTAAAAACTTGGTGTTGTTTCTAGGGAGGTAGTTCCAACAATCTAATTTAAAATATTTGACTCTTTTCAAATTAAAAGGAACCATAAAAAATATTTTTCCATGATGTTTTCAAATGATTATTTATTTAATTCATGGAACAATTACCCCCAAGTGAAACAAGTATATGAGACTGGTTATCATATAATTAAGATTCAATTACTTTAAAAAGATATAGAAAAACTAGAGAGAAAAGTAGAACTAATATTTTAATAAGTCCCTTCATTGATGGAGCAACCAGAACCTGAGAAAGAACCTGATGAGGTCAATATGGAAGAATTACCTACTGATCTATGTGTGTAATATCAATAAGATTTGGATGGATTCTGGAATGAGTTTGAAGAACTAATTTATCTTCGTATTCCATACAAAGTATAAGAGCCAGAACCATTGAAGGAAGACACCACCAAAGCAGATGAATTCAAAGAAAAGATAGAGTATCCTAACGAACTACCTCTATCTAGTTAAATTAAACTCCAAGAATCACTTTGCTCTAAAAAATCAATTGATGACAATCCACTTAATGGAGATTATATTTTTATAAACTCTTTTCATTATGATTTCATAGAAGATGAATTGATTACTATTTCCCCTTATTTTAAATTTTCAGATTCATCCAACACTTTTATTTCCATGGTGGATGAGGAAGAAAAAGAAGATGCATCTGATGAGGAACATATAGAGCTCCCTAAACTTTTTTAACATTTATTAGAGGGAGTACATAAGGATACAAAAGTTTAATTTCATGAGGAAAATGAGACACAAGCTTCTTAATTTTAAAGGGAACAATTTGATATTGATTCATCATGTTTTAATTTTATTCAAAACGAATTACACTCTAGTTTTCACTTTGACTATTCTTTTTATGTTGCATACCTTGAGAAACCATTAGATAATGAAGAATAGGTTGTGCAAGTGGAAACCAAGAAAGAGGAGGACTCATTATTTGTCCCAACCCCACTATTCAAGATGAATCTCATTTTAATGGGGGTGGATTTGGAATAATATATACATGAATTCCTCAACAACAAAGAAGACGTTCATTATATAAGGAAGAACATATGGAGTTTCATATTAAAGAAACTTCTCCCGCAATCATATTGGGGATAACCAACTCAAATTTCCCATCTCGAGGTAGTCAAAACCCAGGGCCCACTAGGGGAATTAAACCATTATTTATACTTCTTTTCTCAATCTATGTATGTTTGATTTTCTTTCAATAAATTTCTTATGTTATTTTCTCTAATTTTTGTTATAGGTTTTTAGTGTGTAGCACTTAGGAGCTTAACTCATCATTGCACTACTAATAAGGCAGGATGTACCTATCCTTAACACTTTCTTACTTGTTTTGATTCAATTTAATATATTATCACATGTCAAATTCATTTGACTACATTTATAACACTTCGCCATTTAAGTTTGGGGGAGGTAACCTTTATAGTTTAGTATTTCTATTTATTGTTTGTTTTCCTATTTTCAATAAAAAAATATTGTGTGTTTTTAAAATTGTGTGTGTTTCTTTTTCAATTTTTGTGTGTTTTTGAAACATTTGAGAAGAAATTATAATATTTGACATTTTTGAAACACATTTCTATGAGTGAAACAATTTATTACATGAAATTGGACTTAAATTAATACTAAAAATAACTTTTTTCAAGTTTAAATCTTTTGAAATTTCATGAAATGTACTCTGATTTTTAAATCCCATGCTACATATCACTGTCTATATATTTGAAATCAATTTCCTATAAGTATTTTGAACAATTGTTTTCATATTATTTACATTCAACTCACTTCTTAAGATAACCCAATCATGCTTTATTTAACCGAAATTTGATTTATTCCGATCCAAACTTGAGGCTTTTAGGTATTAGTTTTTTAAATGATTTAGTCATTTAATTGGTTTTAAATCCCCCTTTTCAAAATAATCCTTTTCATTCTAGCCTACTTTTTACATTTAATACTTATAAGTCTTAAAATACATGAAAAACTTGTTATATTAGCCACATTACAAACCAAGTTTCCCAATCCAACCTACTATTGAAGTGAAATTGCATGATCTAGTTGAACTTAAGAGTGAGGGAAGATGTATTGTATTATACTACCTCATTTGTAGATACTTTGGATGAAAATAAAATGTTGAATATATTTTATTATTACTGAAAAACAACATTATAGTGAAATTTGTTCCTTTTCTAGAGATTTCATGATAAGAGAAGTTGTTTCTTTCTAAAGCTTCTAATGGAGGAAGAAATTTGTACCTTTTTAGATCTTCTAATAAAGAAATAAAGTTGTTCCTATCTGGATCTTTCAAGAAAAACTATGAAGATTGAAATTTTTGGTGATGAAATTATAAATTTCGTGAACGTTCCTTGAGTTTTCATGATTATAGAGATCATTTTCTACTAAGGGGAGTGACGAGGAGACCATACTTTATTGAAAATTAGAATAATGCAATTTTTTTCAAAAAGATCCAATCCCTCCTCATTCAGCCTCATAATTCTTTACTTCTAAATCCTACTAATTGAAATCCAAAAAAACAACCCTAAAAAGTCCTCATGATAAACACATGTCCTTGACTCACATAGGTTAGATATGTATGAATTTATCAAGACTACGATTACCCTTGTATGAGTTTGGATGAGAAATAAATTTCTGAAAAAAAAATGAAATATGTGGGATGAGAGAAAATGCATGTTAGGTAAGTGTTTTGTGTGCATGGTAGGAGAAATAAATAGGAAATATATTTAATGATATGAAATTCAGAACTTTAAATAATAGTTTTTGAGTAGGCATTAAATATTTTATTTATTTATTTTGTCAAATTGGTAGATCTCATGGGCATGTGTTTTGAATTTGTATTGATTTTTATTTTGATGTTGACTTGTCCAGGAGTCCAAGTTCTAAGTGTGGGGGAATTGATATAGTTAATATTTTCATTACTTTTCATATGTGTTTCAATTATTTAATACCTCACAATTATTCAATTTAATTATATTTTCATCATTCTAGTGTTTTTGGTAAATTTTGGTCTTAATTGTGAAAATTGCTTAATTCTGCAAAATTTATAGTTTTCTAGAGCTTCTATTTTTTAGGCATAAATTTTAAAATTAGGATCAAAATTATGTAATTATTTTTTTAGGCTTTCCTTACTCGTGGTATTCATATTTTTTTTACCCAAACCTAATTTTATACACAATGGCTTAAAAAATCAATCAAGTGGAGAAATATTTCTAGATAGTTGAATGGACCCTGCTATATTAAATTAGTAATATCTCCTATTAACTATCTTAAAATGATATTATTACCTCTTTTTTCTACATAAGAATAAAAAGGGACGTTTCACATTAACTTTCATAAATTAAATATCTCATTAAGACATCTTTTGGGCGCTTCCAAGTGGAGTGGTAGAAATAGTGTTTGGAGGACAGAAAAAGTAATGTCCATTGATTCGCCTATATCTTTCTCTAAACCATTCAAAAGACTTTTAAATTTTTAGGGATGATAGAAAACTTCATTTAAAACATCTTATAAGAATATACCTATGTGATTTTCACTCAGATGGTGGGAAGAATAGAATAAAACTTCTGGACGATAGATTCTAGAGGAGCAAATTTTCGATTCTTTATTTTCTCTCTTTTTATTATTCTTAGTTTTGTAATGAATTATTCTTCCTCCTTATTCACAATTACCCTTACCATAGTGGGGTAAAATTATTTTTTGATTGGGGAAGGATAGGTTTTCTATTTTTTAATTCATGAGTTATTTTACTTAATGTTTTAAGATCCTTTGTCTCTCTTCTGTGAAATCGGTTTCAATTTCTTATAACAGTTTTTATTATCATTCATGATTATATTTAATTTTAGATTCTATTATGTTTATTTCTTTGGTCAATGATCAATTTCTCCTTTCACTAGGATCTGGTCAATATATAATGGAATATATCAATTCTTACTGGTGAAGTACTCGGTGATCGTCGGTATGAGTGTCAGGAGTAGTGAACATTCTTGATTGTTTGAAATAAACAAGACCTGATTGGGAATTTCCTAAGTCAATTGAGGGTATTCACTACAACTCTATCACATAATTAAAAGTGAGTAGACCAATATGAGATTTTAGTAAGCATTATTCTCACTATTACTATTTTACTATGGGAGGGAGAATAAATGATTGTAGATTCTCACTTTTATCGACACAGTAGAAGAGAATTGGATAAATAGAACTCTGATAGAATTACAATTAGAAAAATAACCTTGACCTGATCACCATTTCATATAATAGTTTTCAATAACTTATTGTATCCATTTTATCTTAATATTTTTATTTTTTTAGTTTCATTGTTGTCTTTTATAAATCAAATAATTTCAAAAACAAACCCGACTTTGTTCTCTTATTTTAAGTGAGAGCTTGATTGTTGTGTACTCCTCTCTAGAGACAACCTAGGTAACCAACTTTAATAAATTTTAACTTAGGAATAATATTGTTTTTTTCATACCCCACAATAGGAATGGGTAAAAAACCTACTGATTTTTAGTACTCACTCTATCTATATAACTTTGGTGCTTTTGAAAATATTGTTTATCAAGACACGGGAAAAGGTAAAGTATAACAAATCTTTATCACTACCTCGTAATACTTGGGTTATTTGGTGAAGTTGGATCATGGATATTGTTGGATATTTGGTTTTATATTTGTCTTCGAGTATTTATTGGTTTTATATTCTTCATCTAAGTACTTTAATAATGTAGTCTTCCACTGTGGTACATGGTTTTAGTTTTTTTTATAAATGAAATGTTGATATGTCTTTCATTTTTATCTTGCATCATATGGTGGTTGTTTTATTTTGTCTTGTTTGTTTTTTTTTATTCTTAAATGTAAAAATGTTCCCCGTGTGTATTGAATCCATTAGGAATATATTTTCAGCCTTTGGCATCTGGGAAATGTTTCTTAAGGCTAAGTAGTATTTTCACCTTAACTCAAGACAATGAGGAGGGGTGGGATGTAATAAGTGGTGTCAGTTTTGTTCATTCCAAATTTTTTTTAAGATAAGTGGTATCACCTTGGTCTTTCCTTTGTGTAACATGTGGTCTAATTCTTGGTTGGTCTTTGACTTGGTATTGGTTTTTGGTCTTGGAGTTGAATTCATTTTGGTTTATTCCTTGAGTTGGTATCATAGAAAGTAGTAGGATTGTTAGAGCTTTAAATGTATGGTATAAAAAGACATATCTAACCTTTTTATGTTGGACTTCAAGTTACCAAGGAGTTGGTTACATAAGTGTTTAGGAGACACTTATAGGATTTAAAATCTCATTATCAGGGGTTTATCCAATAAGAAGAGCATGACATGCATTAGAAAATGAATCCCCACTGGGAGTGAATATTTTTTTTATTAATGATATACAATTTAGTGCAAAGTGTTTATTTTTGAAAAAAAAGATGTTGAACTTGTTTTCAAATGGAATATTTTTGAAAAGAGCATTGTTTTGGTATTTTGAAAATGGTTGGATTTTAAAAATCAAGTAGATATTTTTCAAAAATGGTTTATTTTTGAAATAATTATTGTGATATCATGATGTGTTATAATTTAAAATTTTTAAGCCTTTTGTTAATAGAGAGTGACACATATGACATTGTTGTGTTTCTAGAAAATTGAACCTGGTAGGTGTCCATGAAACCAATGGGAAGAATCTACAAAGAATATAGTTTCACATAAACCATAGGTGAACCAACAATTGGTTTAAATTATTTTTCAATCATTTCAGTATGTGGACAGAAGGAACATGAGTTATTAACAAAGGTAAGTGGATCATTCTATAAAATTCCAGAAGTAGCATCCACCAATATTTTGGGGTGACTCTGAACCAAAAAACTCAGAGTTGTGGCTAAACAGGATGAATCATATCTTTGATTTCATCAACACACTAGTAGAGCTGAAAGTCAATTTATAGACTTATATGTTGGAAGATCCTACACACCAGTGGTGGGAATTAGCTATTCATGCTAAATTGGACCACATCCTTGCATGGGAGTATTTTGATGAATTATTCAACAAACAATTCTATCCTCATACGTTAAAAATTAAAATAATGTAGGACTTCATCAGCTTGATATAGTAAAATATTTCTATCACATAGTATGTTTCTAAATTCATGAATTTAGTGTGCTTTTCACCCGAGGATACTGCTAGTGTGTCCTTGAAAGAACGCCTCTTTGAATTAGGGATGATGTAAGGGATTCACTCGAAGATTTTTGTAATCTCTATTATGGATTATACAGAGATGGTAAATAGATCGATGGTAGATGAAAGGGATATATTAGGAACTATAGGAGGAGGAAGAATGTTGATACCCATGGGAAACGGTGGGAACTCTAATGATGGGAGAAAGAAAAAGAGGGAAAACTATTTCCAAGGTGGGATTAAGAATCAAAATGAGATGGTGGGATTAGTAAACCTTCCTCCCAGATCTAAGATTCAAGAAAAATGCTTTCAATGTGGTTTGTTAGACCACTTGAAGCATGAGTGTACGATGCCACCAAGATAATTCCATAATTGCAAAAATATGGGGTACCTTTAGTGATATTCTCATAGTTCTATGAGACCGTTTTCGGGACACTTGTTAGGTGCACAAGTATCGTATGCCTTGATAGGATGAGGCCAGTAGAATCAATTTTTTCAGTAGAATACAGCTAGCCATGGTGATTCTAGGAATACCATGACTCCTTAGAAAGGATAATATCAACAGTGAAAAAAGGAACAAAGTGAAGTGACAAAGCAATTATATGGATCAGAATAGGTTATTGTGGATGATTAGTCTGTACCATCTATGGTGCGAGGTATGATTTTTTTGAATTATACCCTTATTCAAGTATTATTTGATAATGGTTCCTCCCATTCCATCATTGCTTCTCATGCTATTGATTTTATTTGTTTAAAAGTTGATATGATGCCTTATATGATAAAACATCAAACTCCTCTTAGTCAAAGAGAGTTTCAAGCATTTTTGTGTAGAGAATGTTATATAACTGTTGATAGAGAAAAGATAAAATGGGATTTCTCTATGATTGAGATGGATATATATGATATAATATTGGGTATGTATTGGTTGATGATGTTCAAGGATTACATTGACTGTTATAAACAAAGAGTCAGTTTTACAACTGAATATGGAATTGACCATCTCTTTCAAAGAGACTAGAATGTAAAATCAGGTGCAATAGGTTTGCTGGAACCAGCAGTTGGAATGATATCTTACTATTCGATAGAATTTTCTTTGGCATCAATGGATGAGATTGAGATGAACAATTTTCCAATAGTGGTGGATCAATTTCTAGATTTTTTTTCTGAAAACTTATTTGGGTTTCAACCATTAAGGTAAGGGGAGTTTACAATCAATATCCTTCTGGAGACTATCCCTATTTATCATCTATATTATAGGCTGGCACCAATTGAATTAAAATAATTAAAGGTAAAGTAGGATGAGATAGAAATAAAATGTTTCATTCATCCTACCACATATCTGTGGATAAAAATGGTCTTGTTTGTTAAAAAGGTGGATGGAACTCTTCAGATGTGTATGCATTATCAGATGTAATGTACCGGGTTTTTTGTATTAAGACCCATAATTTACATACGTTGTTATTAATTCAGAATTTAAGCATATTTATTACGACATATAACAAAACCATGAAAGGACTGTATAGGTTTAGTGTATTTAGAAACTGGGAAACATAAACAACAGGTTCATAAATCATCTACATTATCTCCCGTTTATTTCATCATATCTAGTGTCCTTTTTGGCATATTCTAATTAATACCCTTCTTCTTGTCCTGGGGAAAAGAAAACATACAAAAGGGTGATCTCAAATTCTCAGTAAGGGTAAACAAAAGAAATATCATATTCATAAGAACATAACATTTCAAAAATCTTAACCTGCAAAAGAGATCATAATATCATAACATGGGATAAGTCATAGTCTTGAAATGCAATCCCAATAATCATAAAATAAAACATGAAACATTGTGGCATACACATATAATCATAAATAATCATTTCTTAGTAGTCAAGAATCTTTTCCAAGACTATCCTAGAGGACAAAGTCCATTTCTGAACCGAGTTCACTCCTCATTTCAGTCATGTATCATTGAACCGGATTAACCTACCGTTCCAGCCATGTCTATATCCTGAGATATAAATCTTTACCCAATGCATTGGAGGGAGATACATGTCCCACCCATCTCATAATGATACCATTATTATGTGTGCCACAATATCACAAATCATACACCATAGCATAACCCATGTAATAAAAATGGGATTCTTAAACATCATTCCATCATAACATAATCCATATAAGATAAAAGGACATCATAAAATATATTCCATTATAACATGATCAAATAAATGTAAAAATAGAGATAGAAACAGAACCCTATATTATCTTAGAGGGAAAAAAAATTTGATAAATCACTTGAACTCCATTCTTGAGTAAAATATCCTTTTTACTTCAAAAATATTTTTCCTTTCTTAACATGTCATACAATTTTAAACTAAAAGAAGTTGATTAAAAATAAACATGAAAACATGTAAAGTATTCTTCATGGAAATAATGTTCTATGAAATAATAAAAAAATCCATTCATGCTGTATAAGTTAAAAAACATTCTTCTCGTACTTTGGCCGGAAAAGTCAAAAAGTACCTCGTACTAAAAACGACAAAAGATTCCTTTCATATATTTTACTAAAAACCCACCAATGGGTAAAATTGGACTTAAACAATTGTATAAGGATAGAAATAATATTTCATATTGAGGAAACATGGATGTGGATGATAAATACACCCCAGTTAATACCAAAGTATTAACAATCTCGGATAAAAAAATGATATTGTGAGATTTTCCCTTACCTTAGGTCTGATATGCTTTGTACGTGTATGAACCTCTTGTATAATGATTTAAATAATGTCATTGACTTATTCCAGAATCATACTCATTGTTATGATATCATATATATTCATATTCTTAGCTTCTTATTAGTAATATTTCATTGCTACTTGTTATTCGGGTGTTTATTGCTTTATGTTCTTATGCGTGTTTTGTTGAATAAATTCTTATTATTATTTTTAGATTATAGATACCTCGTTTCTATAATGGTATTAATGTAATATATATCATATTTATTCATCAAATTCATTTATATAGTCATTATTCAATGAAGATCATGTAGAACGAGTCGCATCACATCGTGGAGACGGTAGGTCGTACGTACGCACGAGCGATGATATTGTTCCCATGATCGTGGAATTGTATTGAAGTGTATGTATACTATTTAAGAATCAAAATAATTTTAAAATAATCATATATAGTTATTCTTTACACCATTATACCCATCCAAGTAAGGTGGTGGTGGAAACAAAATTACACCACGGCGTAGAGACGGTATTCCATACGTACACACGCGCGGTGATTTCATTTTCTGTAGGATGGATAGAAGGTTAAATAGGGTTGTTTCATATTTATAATAACATATAATTATATTAGTGATACTTATGTTATTACTTCATAATGAAACAATGAAAGAAGAATAAGTAGAAAAAGAAATAAATTTGAAAAAATTGGTAATGGATATTACCTCTTCTTCGACACGCCTCTTTGAAACCTCCTCTTAGGGAACTAAGATTGGTCTTCGAAAAAGACCAGGACCTCTAGAATGTTTCTAGGGAAGTGGAGAAGAGAAATTTTCAGGGGTTTTCCAAGCTTGAAGGCTCAAAGTTGTGTGAGGAGGAGCGGGAGGAGGTGCCCTTTTATAAGGGAGGAGAGGGGCACTTGTGGAATTATAAGAAATATTAATTTATAATAAATTCCAACCCCACTTAAAAACCTCCAAAAATGTCTCAAATCCAAATATTAGATGAGATAGGGTTGTAATATCATCTGAAAATAAAATTTAGACAATTTGGGAATTTATTTTAAACATTATCAACTTGAAATATCCTTATATAATCTATTTAATTTTATTTGTGGTAATAATATTCTAAACTTTAAATCATTATAAATAATTACTTATATGTTTTTAATTGTCTATAATTGTATACTTTATTACATTTTATACCATATAAATTTTAATTTGTATTTTTTAAATATTTTTGTGATTTTTAAACGATTTTATAATATGTAATTTTTATAAAATAACAATAGTGTTAATTTAACACTATTCATTTATTTGAATTTAATTAAAATATACACAGAAGATATGTTCTAACTAAAATATTTAAAAGATTTATAACATGTTATATTTATCTAGAAAATTAGTAGAGCACATTAAATAGTTCATATAATATTTATTTTAAAACTTTTAAAATCATTTATTTGATATTGCAATCAATAAAATAATTTCAGCATCACTATTGTGTCATATTTAATGATAATTATTTAATCCCTAAAAATTATAAATAAATCCATATGATGTATATAATATTATTATCTTTCTAGGGAATATTTATATCCAAATTTTTATGATGTTTATCACTAAATTAAAATTATTACACTTATAAGATTTAAGAGAGTGACATATTGTCACTTTCTTTGGTTTTAATAATAATTATATTATTTCATGGTCAAAAGTCCATGAAATGAATCTAGTCCAACCCTTAGGTGATATGGGTTGACTTTTATTCATTCAATAGGATTCTGTCAAGTGTTAGGGTAATTTTATAATCTTATCTTTACCCTTAATTACAAGATTTACCTTTAACTGTAGTAAATAAAAATTACCATAGTTACTATTCATAAAATCAAAAAAAATAAAAGTAACCTATTAACATAATTTGGACCCACTGAATTCAAATATGGAATCCATTTTTAAAAATTCAAAACATATAATTTTCAGTAATTAATTTAAAATTAATCCTATTGTTAAGAAAATAGGTTTTAAAAGTTAAAACATTGCCAAAGATTGAAATATTTTTACCTATTAATTCAATGTAAAATTAATGGTAATGACATAAATTATATTAAATGGTAAAAATAAATTCTATTTATACTTTAAAACCATTCAATATTATAATTTAACCATATAAATTATTGCGATGAAAAAAGTTGTTTTCAATTAAAATATAGCGTGTTTTTACTATTCATTAAAATACGAAAGTTATTAGAATAATATGAAAAATTTATCCAAAGTAAATTTTTTTATCCTGATTCCAAAGAAGAATTTTATTTTGTCAAATTTAACTTATAAACTTATCAAAAACTATATTTAAATTTGGTGCGCCATCAAAAGGTTGCAAAACTGCATTTTTTGAAAAATACTTATTTTACCTGAAAAATTTATTTTGTTCTCATACCATGTTCTAGAAAATATGTAAGATTAATAATAATGTTATAAAATTTAAAATTTAGTTAATACTATTCATAATGGTTAGTTTATAATATTATAATAACATATTGTTGTTTAGTGAAACTCGATATTGCGTACAACACATGTTATCCAAGAAGGTTGATTTTGCGTATAACGCAGGCCAAGCTAGTGTTGTGTGTAGTGAAAGATTCCTTTGATGTTGCGTATAACATAAGACATTAAAAAAATCTACTTCTCATAAAATATCCAGGTGTTACATTCTACCCCCCTTAAAATGAATTTCACCCTCAAAATTTATCACTTCGTAACAAACAAATGAGGATACCTCTCCCTTATCATATCCTCAAGATCCCATGTAGCTTCTTCTAATTGGTGGTTCCTCCATAAAACTTTCACCAAGCGAGTGGTCTTGTTCCATAGAACTTTTTTGCTACGATCTAGAATCTCTATCGGCTGTTCTTCATAAGAAAGATCTTGTTCCAGCGGTACAACTTCTGAGCTTAGTACATGTGAAGGATCAGGTATGTACTTTATCAGGAGAGATACATGAAACACATTGTGAACTCGAGAGAGATTTGGTGGAAGTTCCAATCGGTAAGCTACCTTCCCAACATGATCCAGTATTTTGAAAGGACCAATATACCTAGGGCTTAGCTTTCCCTTCTTTCCAAATCTCATTACTCTCTTCCAAGGAGATATTTCTAAGAACACTTTATCACCCACTTCAAACTCTAGGTCTTTTTCGGTTATCGGCATTACTTTTTTGTTGACTTTGAGCTACTCTTATGTGTTATTGAATAGATCGAACCTTTTCTACCATCTCATCAACAAGATCAGGTCCTAATAGCTTTCTTTCCCCAACTTCATCCCAGCAAGTTGGAGTTCGGCATTTCTTTCCATAGAGATCTTCATAAGGAGACATATAAATACTGGAGTGAAATATATTATTATAAGAAAATTCCACCAAAGGTATGTGTTGATCCCAACCACCTTTGAAATCCATAGAGCAATCTCTCAACATGTCTTCTAGAGTTTGAATTGTTCTCTCAGACTGACCGTCTGTCTGAGGATGATAAGCAGTGCTGAAATTCGGCTCTATATCTAGAGTATGCTGAAGACTTCTCCAGAACATCGAGGTAAACCTCAGATCCCAATCAGATATAATGGAAAGTGGTACTCCATGCAATCTTACCACTTCCTTTACATATATCCTGGCAAGCTGATCCAGAGAGAAATCTTCTCTAATAGCAATAAAGTGTGTCGACTTCGTAAGACGATCAACTATAACCAAAATAGCATTATTGCCTTTGGATGTATTAGGAAGTCCAGTGACAAATTCCATAGTGATGTTTTCCGATTTCCATTCTGGTATGGGTAATGGTTGTAACATCCCCTTAGACCTCTGTCTCTCAACTTTAACTTGTTGGAAAACCAAACATCGAGAGACATATTCCGCAAATTCTCCTTTCATGACATGCCACCAGAAGTACTCTTTTAGGTCCATATACATCTTCGTGCTTCTAGGATGAATAGAGAATGAAGAACTATGAGCCTCATCCAGAAGCTCCTTCTTTAATTCTGGGATGGGAGGAACACAAACCTGATTCCTGAACCTTATTATCCCATCACAATCAAGGTTGAATTGAGGAACATTTCTCACCTTCTTTTGTAACTCTTGATTTTTTTTGTTCCTCTTTAATCTTCACATGCATAGATGGTTGAACATTCATTTGATAAAGATAAGATTTTTCCCCTTCCATTATAATTCCAAGATCCATCCTTTGTAAATCCAAAAATATTGTATATTTTGAGATCCTCATCATGGATAATCTAGTATGGTCTTGTCGACTTAATGCGTCTACCACCTTGTTTTCTTTCCCAGGGTGGTAATGAATTGAGCAGTCGTAATCCTTAATCAGATCCAACCATCTTCTTTGGCGCATATTCAGCTCCTTTTGTGTGAAATTATACTTTAAACTTTTATGATAAGTATAAATACCACACCTTTCACCATAAAGATAATGCCTCCAAATCTTTAATGCAAAGATTATGGTAGCTAACTCCAAATCATGAGTTGGGTAATTTTGCTCATGAATTTTCAACCTTCGTGAGGCATAAGCTATCACCATATTTTTTAACATGAGAATACACCCCAATTTCTTCTAGTATGCATCACAGTAGATCACAAACCTTTCTCCACTACAAGGTAGTGTAAGCACAGGTGCACTGGATAACCTTATTTTCAACTCCTTGAAATTCTCTTCACACTCCTCCATACACACTAACATAACTCCTTTTCGAGTCAACCTGGTGAGTGTATTAGATAATCATGAAAAATCTTTCACAAAACGTCGATAATATCTATCCAAACCAAGAAAACTTCAGATCTCAGTTACTGTTGTTGGTCTCGACCATATTTTTATAACCTCTATCTTTGATGGATCCATAGATATCCCCTCTTTTGTGATTATGTGACACAAAAATGAAACTTTTTGAAGCCAAAATTCACACTTGGTAAATTTGTCATAAAGATTCTTCTTTCTTAGGGTCTTCAATACAATTCTCAAGTGATCTTCATGTTCTTCCTTGATCTTTGAATAGACAAGAATATTGTCTATAAATACTACCACAAACTGATCAAGATAGTCATTAAATACTCTATTCATTAGATCCATGAAGATAGCAGGGGAATTAATAAGACCAAACGGCATCGCTATAAATTCATAGTGTCCATACCTTTTACAGAAAACCGTCTTTGGTATATCCTATTTTTTTGACCCTTAATTGATGATACCCTGAACAAAGATCAATCTTGGAAAAGTATTGAGCTCTATGTAGTTGGTTAAATAAGTCATCAATTCATGGGAGAGGATAGTTGTTCTTGATAGTGATCTTGTTAAGTTCTCAATAATCAATACAGAGTCTCATTGATCCATCTTTATTCTTAACAAACAATACAGGTTCTCCCCAAGGTGATGCACTAGGGCGTATGAATCCTTTATTAATATTCTCTTAGAGTTTCTTCTTTAATTCCTACAACTCAATTGGGTTCATTCTATAAGGTGTCTTTGAAATGAGTATAGAACTCGATATGAGTTCTATTAAAAACTCAACTTCATGATTTGGTGGAAGACCTAGCAATTCCTCTGGAAACACATCATCAAACTCCCGTACAATGGGTGTATTCTTAATCATGAGTTTCTCTCCAACCATTTGAGATAAATAACCTTAATTTATTGGAATCAAGGCCAATAAGATGGAAGAAATTTCCACTGGAAGGTTATATTCATCCTTGCATCGATAGATGATAGTAGATTGATCGGGAATATTAAATTTGATTTCCCTTATTTGGCAATTGATATGAGCTCCATATAAAGAAATCTAATCCATGCCAAGAATCACATCAAATTCCACTATAGGAAGTATCACAAGATTTTCAGGAAGCACTTTCCCCAAAACATCAATCAGAGAAGAATTGTAAATTTTTTATGTGACTGTTGTGCCATTAGGGGTTGTCACAGCTAACTCAACATCTAACTTTCTAGGTAGTACGGTGATACCCATAGAAAGTTCTTCAGAAATAAAAGAGTGGGTGGATCCAGAATCAAATAAAACATTTCCTACTTTAGAGTGGATGGTAAGTGTACCTTTCACCACTTTTTATCGTACTCCCCATCGCCAATAGTAATCGCATTTGACATTACTTTGTCTTTGGCCTTAAGAGTTTTTTGATGTCGATCATCATCAACAACCCTTGGATTAGGGCTTTGATTGGCATAATGCCCCATCTCCTTGCACTTGTAACATTGAAGTGTAGGAGGTGCATTCTGTGTAGCCTTTTCTTTGTTCACATCACTAGACATCTTTTTCCCATCACTGCGGTATTCAAATTCCTGATGACCCTCTTTTCCACATTTCAAACATTTACTTGTCACTTTTAGACAATTCCCTCTATGTTTCTTTCCACACTTTGAGCATAATGGAAAACCCATCTTCTTTTCAGTTTGGTCTTTATATTTCCCTTTGAATTCCATTTTCCTCTTATTATCAAACCCATATGACTGATGGGTTACTCCAATCTCCATCTCAACCTTGAGAGCACATCGAGCAATTTACTTGTAGCTATTGAAGTCCCTTATGGCTAATTCCCTTCGAAGACTTGGTTTTAAGCCACTAAAGAATCGATCAGTCTTACTCTCAGGTTGGATAATAATCCCATAAGTGTGCCTTGCTAGCCTTGTAAAATTTTCTTTGTAGATACCAACAAATTCATCATCATTTTGATTTAGTTCAAGAAACTCCTTCTCCATCTTTGTTCGAAGAATACGAGGGAAGTACAAATTGAAAAATAAGTTCTTGAACTCATCCCATTCCATGGACTAAATTTCATCCCTTTTCCTCGTATTCTTAATAAGCTTCCACCATTGATCAGCTTCACCTTCCTAATGATATACTGCTAAGATGACTTTATCATGTTCAGAATATTGTAGAACAAAAAATATCTTTTCAGTGGTACTAATCCATTGTTCAGCCACTAATGGATCAGAAGACCCGTTGAATGAAGGTGGACACTGCCTAATGAAGGATTCAATAGAATTTTGCTCCTTCCTTTGCTCGTTTGAATGTCCTACATGGTTCATAGCTTGATAATGTTGTGTGAGCAGGGCTACAAGATTTTTTATTCCAGCTCCCATAACATTTGGTTGCTCAGGGGGACAATCATTTCATTACCCGTCGCATTCAGCATTAACATGGTTCCTTCGGGTTCCATCAATTGACTAAAACCAATAAGCATAGTGTGAGAAACACTAATAATAATAGGAAAACCACATAATCAAGAATAAAATGTTACACTTAAGGTCTTATCTTTGGCTATTCATGGACATTTCTAAAATACTAATATTGTGTTCTATGCTTAGACATATCCTTAGGGTTCTTACTAAGGCTTTCACATCCTAGTTTCCAAAGGTTGACTATACCTTTCCTCTGATACCAACTATAACGAACCATACTTTACATACATTGTTATTACTTCATAATTAAAGCATATTTATTAAAACATATAACAAAACCATGAAAGTTCTGTATAGGTATAGTTTCTTTAGAAACTGGGAAACATAAACAATTGGTTCATAAATTATCTACATTGTCTACCGTTTATTTTGTCATATCTAGAGTCCCTTTGGGCATATCCTACTGAATACCCTTCTTCCTGACCTGGGGAAAAGAAAACATACAAAAGGGTGATCTCAAATGCTCAGTAAGGGTAAACAAACTAAATATCATATTCATAAGAACATATCATTTCAAAAATCTTAACCTGCAAAAGAGATCATAATATCATAACATGGGATAAATTATAGTAGTGAAATGAAATCCTAATAATCATAACCTAAAAAAAGAAACTTTTTTTCATACACACATAATCATAAATAATCATTTCTTAGTAGTCAAGACTCTTTTCCAAGACTATCCTAGTGGACAAAGTCCATTTCCGAACCAAGTTGACTCCTCGTTTCAGTCCTGTATCACTGAACCGGATTAACCTGTCGTTCCATCCATGTCTATCTCATGAGATATAAATCTTTACCCAATGCATTGGATGGAGATATAGGTCCCAAAAATCTCATAATGATACCATTCTTATGTGTGACACAAGATCACAAATCATACACCATAGCAAAACCCATGTATTAAAAATGGGATTCTTAACCATCATGTCATCATAACATAATCCATATAAGATGAAAGGAAATCGTAAAATATATTCCATTATAACATATCAAATAAATGTAAAAATAGTGAGATAAATAGAACCCAATATTATCTTATATGGAAAATAATTTCGATAAAACACTTGAACTCCATTCTTGAGGAAAATATCCTTTCTACTTCAAAAATAATTTTCCATTCTTAACATGTCATACAATTTTAAACTAAAAGAAGTTGATTAAAAATAAACTTAAAAACTTGTAAAGTAATCTTCATGGAAATAATTTTCTATTAAATCATAAAAAATCCATTCATGCCGTATAATTTAAAAAAACATTCTTCTCATACTTTGGCCGGAAAATTCAAAAAGTACCTCGTACTAAAAACGACAAAAGATTCCTTTCATATCTTTTAATAAAAACTCACCAGTGGGTAAAATTGGATTTAAAAAATTGAATAAGGATAGAAATAATATAACATATTTAGGAAACATGGATTTGGATGATAAATACACCCTAGTAAATACCAAAGTATAAACAATCTTAGATAAAAAAATGAGATTGTGAGATTTTCCCTTACCTTAGGTCTGATATGCTTTGTACGTGTCCAAACCTCCTGTATAATGATTTAAATAATTTCATTGAGTTATTACAGAATCATACTCATTGTTATGATATCCTGTATGTTCATATTATTAGCTTCTTATTGGTAATATTTCATTGCTACTTGTTATTCGGGTGTTTATTGCTTTAAGTTCTTATGCATGTTTTGTCGAATAAATTCTTATTCTTCTTTTTAGATTATAGATAACTCATTTACATAATGGTATTAATGTGATATATATCATATTTATTCATTCAATTCATTTATATACTCATTATTCAATGAAGATCATGTAGTACGATTCACATCACATTGTGGAGACGGTAGGCCGTACGTACGCATGAGCGATGATATCGTTCCCATGATCGTGGAATTGTATTAAAGTGTATGTATACTATTTCAGAATCAATATAATTTTAAAATAATCATATATAGTTATTCTTTACACCATTATACTCATCCAAGTAAGGTGGTGGTGGAAAACAAATTACACCACGGCGTGGAGACAGTATTCCGTGAGTACGCATGCGCGGTGATTTCATTTTCCATAGGATGGATAGAAGGTGAAATAGGGTTGTTTCATATTTATAATAAAATATAATTATATGAGTGATACTTATGTTATTACTTCATAATTAAAAAACTAAAGAAGAATAAGTAGAAGAAGAAATAAATTTGAAAGAATCGGTAACGGATATTACCTCTTCTTCGACACGCCTCTTTGAAACCACCTCTTAGGGCACTAAGATTGGTCTTTGAAGAAGACCAGGACCTCTAGGATGTTTCTATGGAAGTGGAGAAGAGAAATTGGTAGGGTTTTTCTGATCTTGAAGGCTCAAAGTGGTGTGAGGAGGAGAGGGAGGAGGTTCCCTTTTATAAGGGAGGAGAGGGACACCTTTGGAATTATAAGAAATATTAATTTATAATAAATTCCAACCCCACTTAAAAACCTCCAAAAATGACTAAAATACGAATATTAGATGATATAGGGTTGTAATCTCATCAAGCAATAAAATTTAGACAAGTTGGGAATTTATTTTAAACATTGTCAACTTGATTTATCCTTATATAATCTATTTAATTTTATTTGTGGTAATAATATTCTAAATTTTAAATCATTATAAAAAATTACTTATAAGTTGTGAATTCTCTATAATTGTATAATTTATTACATTTTAGACCATATAAATTTTAATTTATTTTTTTTAAATATTTTCTTGATTTTTAAATGATTTTTTTATATGTAATTTTTATAAAATAACAATAGTGTCAATTTTGACACTATTCAATTATTTTAATTTAAATAAAATATACACAGAAGATATGTTTGAACTAACAGATTTAATATATTCATAATATTTCATATTTCTCTATAAAATTAGTGGATCACATTAAATAGTTCATATAATATTTATTTTAATACTTTTATAATCATTTATTTGATATTTCAACCAATAAAATAATTTCAGCATCACTATTGTGTCATAATTAATGATAATTATTTAATCCATAAAAATTATAAATAAATTTATATGATATATATAATTTTATTATATTTCTAGGGACTATTTATATCCTAAGTTTTATGATTTTTATCACTAAATTAAAATTATTACACGTATAAGATTTAAGAGAGTGACATGTTGTCACTTTCTTTGGTTTTAATAATAATTATATTATTTAATGGAAATAAGTCCATGAAATGAATCTAGTCCGACCCTTAGGTTATATGGGTCGACTTTTATTCATCCAATAGGATTTCGGAAAGTGTTAGGGTAATTTTATAATCTTATCTTTACCCTTAATTACCAGATTTACCTTTAACTGTAGTAAATAAAAATTATCATAGTTACTATTCATAATATCAAAAAAATAAAAGTAACCTATTAACATAATTTGTACCCACTAAATTTAAATATGGAATCCATTTTTAAAATTTCAAAACACAGAAGTTTTAGTAATTAATTTAAAATTAATCCCGTTGTTAAGAAAATGGGTTTTAAAAGTTAAAATATTGCCAAAGATTGAAATGTTTTTACCTATGAATTCAATGTAAAATTAATGGTAATGAAATAAATTATATTAAATGGTAAAAATATATTCTTTTTTTACTTTAAAACAATTCAATATTATAATTTAAACATATAAATTATTGCGATGACAAAATTTGTTTTCAATTAAAATATAGCGTGTTTTTACTATTCATTAAAATATGAAAGTTATCATAATAATATGAAAAATTTATCCAAAGTAAATTTTTATATCCTGATCCCAAAGAAGAATTTTATTTTGTCAAATTGAACTTATAAACTTGTCAAAAACTATATTTAAATTTGGTGCGCCATTAAAAGGCGGCAAAACTGCATTTTTTCAAAAATACTTATTTTACTTGAAAAATTTATTTTGTTCTCATACCATGTTCTAGAAAATATGTAAGATGAATAATAATGTTATAAAATTCAAAATTTAGTTAATACTATTCATAATGGCTAGTTTATAATATTATAATAACATATTGTAGTTTAGTGAAACTCGATATTGCATACAACACACACTATCCAGGAAGGTTGCTTTTGCGTATAATGCAAGCCAAGCTAGTGTTGTGGGAAGTGAAAGATTCCTTTGATTTTGTGTATAACATAAGACATTAAAAAAATATACTTCTCATAAAATATCCGGGTGTTACATTCTACCCCCCTTAAAATGAATTTTTCCCTCGAAATTCGTCACTTCGTAACAAACAGATGAGGATACCTCTCCCTTATCATACCCTCAAACTCTCGTGTAGGTTCTTCTAATTCGTGGTTCCTCCATAAAACCTTCACCAAGCGAGTGGTCTTGTTTCGTAGAACTTTTTTGCTACGATCCAGAATCTCTATTGGCTATTCTTCATAAGAAAGATCTTACTCCAACGGTACAACTTCTGAGCTTAGTACTTGTGAAGGATCAGGTATGTACTTTTTCAGGAGAGATACATGGAACACTTCGTGAACTTGAAAGATATTCGGTGGAAGCTCCAATCGGTAAGCTACCTTCCCAACACGATCCATTATTTCGAAAGGACCGATATACCTAGGGCTCAGTTGTCCCTTCTTTCAAAATCTCATTACTCTCTTCTAAGGAGATATTCGTAATAACACTTTATCACCCACTTCAAACTCTAGGTCTTTTCATCAGTTATCAGCATAACTTTTTTGTCGACTCTGTGCTGTTCTTATGTGTTTTTGAATAGATCGGACCTTTTCTTCCATCTCATCAACAAGATTAGGTCCTAATATCTTTCTTTCCCCAACTTCATCCCAGCAAGTTGAAGTTCGGCATTTCTTTCCATAGAGAGCTTCATAAGGAGCCATCTGAATGCTGGAGTGAAAGCTGTTATTATAATAAAATTCCACCAAAGGTATGTGTTGATCCCAACCACCTTTCAAATCCACAGAGTAATCTCTGAACATGTATTCTAGAGTTTGAATTGTTCTCTCAGACTGACCGTCAGTCTGAGGATGATAAGCAGTGCTGAAACTCAACTCTATTTCTAGAGTATGTTTAAGACTTCTCCAGAACTTTGAGGTAAACCTCGGATCCCGATCAGATATAATGGAAAGTGGTACTCCATGAAATCTTACCACTTCCTTTACAGATATCCTGGCAAGCTGATCTAGAGAGAAATCTTCTCTAATAGCAATGAAGTGTTCCGACTTCGTAAGATGATCAACTATAACCCAGATAGCATTATTACCTTTGGATGTTTTAGGAAGTCCCGTGACAAAGTCCATAGTGATGTTTTCCCATTTCCATTCTGGTATGGGTGATGTTTGTAACATCCCCTTATACTTCTGTCTCTCAACTTTAACTTGCTGACAAACCAAGCATCTAGAGACATGTTTATCAACATCTCTTTTCATTCCATCCCACCAAAAGTACTCTTTCCGGTCCATATACATCTTCGTGCTTCCAGGATGAATAGAGAATGAATAACTATGAGCCTCATCCAGCAGCTCCTTCTTTAATTCTGGGTTGGGAGGAACACAAACCCGATTCCTAAACCTTATTATCCCATCACAATCAAGGTTGAATTCAGGAACATTTCTCACCTTCTTTTGTAACTCTACATCTTCTTTTTGTGCCTCTTTAATCTTCACATGCATATATGGTTGAAAATTCATTTGAGAAAGATAAGATTTTTCCCCTTCCATTATAATTACAAGATCCATCCTTTGTAAATCCATAAATATTGGATATTTTGAGATCCTCATCATGGATATGCTAGCTTGGTCTTGTCAACTTAATGCGTCGGCCACCTTGTTTTATTTCCCAGGGTGGTAATGAATTGAGCAGTCATAGTCCTTATTTAGCTCCAACCATCTTCTTTGGCGCATATTCAGATCCTTTTTTGTGAAAATATACTTTAAACTTTTATGATTAGTATAAATATCACACCTTTCGCCATAAAGATAATGCCTCCAAATATTTAATGCAAAGATTACCACAGCTAACTCCAAATCATGAGTTGGGTAATTTTGCTCCTGAATTTTCAACTGTCGTGAGGCATAAGCTATCACCATATTGTTTTACATGAGAACACACCCCAATCCCTTCTTGGATTCATCACTATAGATCACAAACCTTTCTCCACTACAAGGTAGTGTGAGCACAGGTGCACTGGATAACCTTATTTTCAACTCCTTGAAATTCTCTTTGCACTCCTTCGTCCACATGAACTTAACTCCTTTTCGAGTCATCCTGATTAGTGGATTACATAATCGTGAAAAATATTTCACAAAACATCAATAATATCCATCCAAACCAAGAAAACTTTGGATCTTAGTTACTGTTGTTGGTCTCGACCATCTTTCGATAACCTCTTTCTTTGCTGGATCTACAAATATTCCCTCTTTTGAGATTATGTGACCCAAAAATTAAACTTTTTGAATCCAAAATTCAAACTTGGTAAATTTGGCATAAATCTTCTCCTTTCTTAGGGTCTTCAATACAATTATCAAGTGATCTTCATGTTCTTCCATTTTATTTGAATAGACAAGAATATCTTCTATAAAGACTACCACAAACTGATTAAGATTGTCTCTAAAGACTCTATTCATTAGATCCATGAAGATAGCAGGGGAATTAGTAAGACTAAATGGAATCACTAAAAATTCATATTTTCCATACCTTGTACAGAAAGCCGTATTTGGTATATCCTCTTTTTTTACCCTTAATTGATGATACCCTGAATGAAGATCAATCTTGGAAAAGTATTGAGCTCCTCGTAGTTGGTCAAATGAGTCATCAATGCGTGGAAGAGGATATTTTTTCTTGATAGTGATCTTGTTAAGTTCTCAATAATCAATGAAGAGTCTTATAGATCCATCTTTCTTCTTAACAAACAGAACAGGTGCTCCCCAAGGTGATGCACTAGGTCATATGAATCCTTTATCAAGATTCTCTTGGAGTTTCTTCTTCAATTCTTGTAACTCAATTGGGTCCATTCTATAAGGTGTCTTTGAAATGGGCATAGCACCCGGTATGAGTTCTATTGAAAACTCAACTTCACGATTTGGTGGAAGACCTGGAAATTCCTCCATAAATACATCATCAAAGTCCTGTACAATGGGTGTACTCTTAATCATGTGTTTCTCTCAAACCATTTGGGATAAATAACCTACATTTATTGGAATCAAGACCCATAAGATGGAAGAAATTTCCAATGGAAAGTTATATTCATCCTTGAATCGATATATAATAGTAGATTGATTAGGAATATTAAATGTGATTTCCCTTCTTTGGAAATTGATATAAGCTCCGTATAAATAAATCCAATCCATGCCAAGAATCACATCTAATTCCACTATAGGAAGGATCACAAGATTTGTAGGAAGCACTTTCCCACAAACTTCAATCGGAGAAGAATTGTAAACTTTTGATGTGACTTTTGTGCCATTAGGGGTTATCACAGCTAACTCAACATCTAATTGTTGAGGTAGTATGGAGATACCCTTATAAAATTCTTCAGAAATAAAAGATTGGGTGGATCTAGAATCAAATAAAACATTTTATACTTTAGAGTGGATGGTAAGTGTACCTTTCACCACTTCGTTATCGTACTCCACATCACCGATAGTAATTGCATGTGACTTTCCTTTGTCTCTGGCCTTAAGGGTTTTTTGATGTCGATCATCATCAACAACCCTTGGATTAGGGTATTGATTGGAATAAAGCCTCATCTCCTTGCACTTGTAACATTGAAGTGTAGGAGGTTCATTCTGTGTATCCTTTTCTTTGTTCGCATCACTAGACATATTTTTCCAATTACTACGGCATTCAAATGCCCGATGACCCTCTTTTCCACATTTCAAACATTTACTTGTCCCTTTTAGACAATTCCCTCCATGTTTATTTCCACACTTTGAGCATAATGGAAAACTCATCTTATTTTCAGTGTGGTCTTTAGATTTCCCTTTGAATTCCATTTTCCTCTTCTTATCAAACCCATATGACTAATGGGTTACTCTAATCTCCATATCAACCTTGAGATCACATCGAACAATTTCCTCATAGCTATTGAAGTCCCTTATGGCTAATTCCCTTTGGATACTTGGTTTTAAGCCACTAAAGAATTGATCGATCTTACTCTCAGGTTGGATAATGATCCCAGAAGCGTACCTTGCAAGCCTTGTAAAATTTTCTTCGTAGATACCAACAGATTCATCATCCTTTTGATTTAGTTCAAGAAACTCCTTCTCCATCTTTGTTCAGAGAATATGAGGGAAGTACTTATTGAAAAATAAGTTCTTGAACTCGTCCCATTCCATGGACTCAATTTCATCCCTTTTCCTCATATTCTTAATAAGATTCCACCATTGATCAGCTTCACCTTCCAAACGATATACTGCTAAGAAGACTTTATCATGTTCAGAACATTGTAGAATTGAAAATATCTTTTTAGTGGTACTAATCCATTGTTCAGCCACTAATGGATCCGAAGACCCGCTGAATGAAGGTGGACGCTGCCTCATGAAGGATTCAAAAGAATGTTGCTCCTTACTTTGCTCGTTTGGAAGTCCTGCATGGTTCATAGCTTGAGAAAGTTGTGTGAGCATGGCTACAACATTTTTCATTCCATCTCCCATAATGTTTGGTTTCTCAGGGGGACAATCATTGCATTGCCCGTCGCATTCAGCATTAACACGGTTCCTTCGGGTTCCAGCCATTGACTAAAACCAATAATCATAGTGTGAGAAACACTAATCATAACAGGAAAACAACATAATCAAGAATAAAATTTTACACTTAAGGTATTATCTTAGGTTATTCATGGCCATTTCTAAAATACGAATATTGTGTTCTATGCTTAGACATATCCTTAGGGTTCTTACAAAGGCTTTCACATCCTAGTTTCCAAAGGTTGACTATACCTTTCCTCTGATACCAACTATAACAACCCATACTTTACATACATTTTTATTACTTCATAATTGAAGCATATTTATTACAATATATAACAAAACCATGAAAGGACCATATAGGTATAGTGTATTTTGAAACTGGGAAACATAAAAAATTGGTTCATAAATCATCTACATTGTCTCCTGTTTATTTCATCATATCTGGAGTCCCTTTTGTCATATCCTACTTAATACCCTTCTTCCTGAACTAGGGAAAATAAAACATACAAAAGGGTGATCTCAAATGCTCAGTAAGGCTAAACAAAGGAAATATCATATTCATAAGAACATAACATTTCGAAAATCTTAACCTGCAAAGGAGATCATAAAATCATAACATGGTATAAATCATAGTAGTGAAATGTAATCCCAATAATCATAACATAAAACATGAAACTTTGTTTCATACACACATAATCATAAAGAATCATTTCTTAGTAGTCAATACTCTTTTACAAGACTATCCTAGCAGACAAAGTCCATTTCTAAACTGAGTTCAGTCCTCGTTTCAGTCCTGTATCACTGAACTGGATTAACCTGTCATTCCAACCATGTCTATCTCATGAGATATAAATCTTTACCCAATGCATTGGAGGGAGATATAGGTCCCACCAATCTCATAATGATACCATTCTTATTTGTGCCACAAGATCAAAAATCATACACCATTGCATAACCCATGTAATAAAAATGGGATTCTTAAACATCATGCCATCATTACATAATCCATATAAGATAAAAGGACATCATAAAATATATTCCATTATAACATAATCAAATCAATGTAAAAATAGGGATACAAACAGAACCCTATATTATCTACGATGGAAAATAATTTTGATAAAACACTTGAACTCCATTCTTGAGGAAAATATCCTTTCTACTTCAAAAACATTTTTCCTTTCTTAACATGTCATAAAATTTTAAACTAAAAGAATTTGATTAAAAATAATCTTGAAAACATGTAAAGGAAGATTCATGGAAATAATGTTCTATGAAATCATAAAAAATCCATTAATGTCGTATAATTTAAAAAAAATAGTCTTCTCGTACTTTGGCCGGAAAAGTCAAAAAGTACCTCGTACTAAAAACGACAAAAGATTCCTTTCATATCTTTTACTAAAAACTCAACAATGGGTAAAATTGTATTTAAACAATTTTATAATGATAGAAATAATATTACATATTTAGTAAACATGTATGTGGAAGATAAATACACCCCAGTAAATACCAAAGTATAAACAACCTCGGATAAAAAAATGAGATTGTGAGATTTTCCCTTACTTTAGGTCTGATATGATTTGTACGTGTCTGAATATCCTGTATAATGATTTAAATAATTTCATTGACTTATTCTAGAATCATACACATTGTTATGATATCATATATGGTCATATTCTTAGCTTCTTATTAGTAATATTTCACTGCTACTAGTTATTCGGGTGTTTATTGCTTTATGTTCTTATGCGTGTTTTGTCGAATAAATTCTTATTATTCTTTTTAGATTATAGATACCTCATTTCCATAATGGTATTAATGTAATATATATCATATTTATTCATTAAATTCATTTATATAATCATTATTGAATGAAGATCATGTAGAACAAGTCACATCACATCTTGGAGACGGTAGGTCATACGTACGTACGAGCGATGATATCGTTCCCATGATCGTGGAATTGTATTGAAGTGTATTTATACTATTTTAGAATCAATATAATTTTATAATTATCATATATAGTTATTCTTTACACCATTATACCCATCCAAGTAAGGTGGTTGTGGAAAACAAATTACACCACGACGTGGAGACGGTATTTCGTACGTACGCACGCGCGGTGATTTCATTTTCCGTAGGATGGATAGAAGGTGAAATAGGTTTGTTTAATATTTATAATAACATATCATTATATGAGTGATACTTATGTTATTACTTCATAATGAAACAACTAACTAATAAGAATTAGAAGAAGAAATAAATTTCAAAGAATCGATAACGGATATTACCTCTTCTTCAACACGCCTCTTTGAAACCTCCTCTTAGGGCACTAAGATTGGTCTTTGAAGAATACCAGGACCTCTATGATGTTTCTAGGTAAGTTTAGAAGATAAATTTTCAGGGTTTTGCCGATATTGGAGGCTCAAAGTGGTGTGAGGAGGAGAGTGGGGAGGTTCCCTTTTATAAGGGAGGAGAGGGGCGCCTTTGGAATTATAAGAAATATTAATTTATAATAAACTCCAAAACCACATACAAACCACCAAAAAAGACTCAAATATGAATATTAGATGATATAGGGTTGTAATCTCATTAACCAATAAAATTTAGACAAGTTGGGAATTTATTTTAAACATTATCAACTTGATTTATCCTTATATAATCTATTTAATTTTATTTGTAGTAATAATGTTCTAAATTTTAAATCATTATAAATAATTACTTATATGTTGTGAATTGTCCATAATTGTATAAATTATTACATTTTATATCATATAAATATTAATTTATTTTTTTAAATATTTTTGTGATTTTTAAACGATTTTATAATATGTAATTTTTATAATATAACAATAGTGTCAATTTTGACACTATTCATTTATTTGAATTTAAATAAAATATACACAGAAGATATGTTCAAACTAAAAGATTTAAAAGATTCATAACATGTCATATTTATATATAAAATTATTTGAGCACATTAAATAGTTCATATAATAATTATTTTAATACTTTATAATCATTCATTTGATATTTCAATCAATAAAATAATTTCAACATCACTATTATGTCATAATTAATTATAATTATTTAATCCCTAAAAATTATATATAAATTCATATGATGTATATAATTTTACTAGATTTCTAGGGACTATTTATATCCGAAGTTGTATGATGCTTATCACTAAATTAAAATTATTACACTTATAAGATTTAAGAGAGTGACATGTTGTCACTTTCTTTGGTTTTAATAATAATTATATTATTTCATGGTCAAAAGTACATGAAATTAATCTATTCCAACCCTTAGGTGATATGGGTCGACTTTTATTCATACAATATTATTTTTTCAAGTGTTAGGATAATTTTATAATCTTATCTTTACCCTTAATTACTAGATTTACCTTTAAATGTAGTAAATAAAAATTACCATAGTTACTATTCATAATATCAAAAGAAAATAAAAGTAAACTATTAAGATAATTTGGACCCACTTAATTCAAATATGGAATCCATTTTTAAAAATTCAAAACACAGAAGTTGAAGTAATTAATTTAAAATTAATCCCGTTGTTAAGAAAACAGGTTTTAAAAGTTAAAACATTGCCAAAGATTGAAATGTTTTTACCTATGAATTCAATGTAAAATTAATGGTAATGACATAAATTATATTAAATGGTAAAAATATATTATTTTTATATTTTAAAACCATTCAATATTATAATTTAACCATAGAAATTATTGCGATGAAAAAAGTTGTTTTCAATTAAAATATAGCGTATTTTTACTATTCATTAAAATATGAAAGTTATCAGAATAATATGAAAATTTTATCCAAAGTAAATTTTTATATCCTAATTACAAAGAAGAATTATATTTTGTCAAATTAAATTTATAAACTTGTCAAAAACTAGATTTAAAGTTGGTGCGCCATCAAAAGGCGGTAAAACTGCATTTTTTGAAAAATACTTGTTTTACCCGAAAAATTTATTTTGTTCTCATACCATGTTATAGATAATATGTAAGATGAATAATATTGTTATAAAATTCAAAATTCAGTTAATACTATTCATAACGACTAGTTTATAATATTATAATAACATATTGTTGTTTAGTGAAACTCGATATTGCGTACAACACACGCTATCTAGGAAGGCTGCTTTTGCGTATAATGCAAGCCAAGATAGTGTTGTGTGTAGTGAAAGATTAATTTGATGTTTCATATAACATAAGACATTAAAAAAAATATACTTCTCATAAAATATCTGGGTGTTACATTTTGAGTCCGGTCAAAAACTACTCTTGATTTGAACTTTTCAATTAGTGGTTATTAATTTTTCTAAATCATTGATTGGAATTAAATTATGAGAGTTTATTTAGCTTTATACCATATTTTTACATGGGTTTCAATAATTGGTTTAAGCCTCAGGTGTTCAAAAGAGTTTTTGGGAGTGTTAGAGGCCAAATGGCCTGTTTGGGAATAGAAGGTCAAGGCGCACGGTTTAGGGTAAACTATGTGGGCCCTTCCAGATATCCCTATGGCCTAGTTTTAAACTACATCATAGTTTTTGTGAACCATATGAGGGAGGTGAACGACCGTTCATGGGTGTATATAGATGTTTCAGAGGCTTCCACGCTGTTTTCACATGGTTAGAGAAAACCATGAGGAAGGTCGCACGAGTACTACCTCTTAGGCAATACCTCAACACTGTAGCTCGCACAGTTTGCGCATAGTTTGGAAAACCATGTGGCCTATACAGGGTTTTTTTTAGTTTTTTTTATTTATTTTCTCATTTCTCTCTCCTTATTTATCCTTCGACACATGAATAGTAGGAGGAAACCTCCTCCTCCTCCTCTCCTCTGAAGGATTTTGATCCCTCCCCTCTATTGATGGCCTGATTTTAGATCCTTTAGGTGCGTTGGAGTCTTAGCGGTAAGGAAAACCTCAACTTCCCTTCTTCTTTGTTTGCCTTTCACCTTGTGGATCACTAAATCCATTTGAGTCATTTTTTCCTATTTTCAGTTCATTTGATGGAAACTCAGATCTATACCAATCCACCTTGAATTGGAGCTCAATATCAAATTTTCCTATGTCTACAAGTCTAAGGTAGGTGGTTCATATATTGATTTGTGTTTTCACGGTCATTTGGGGGGTGTTGATTTTAGTTCACATTTGGGTATTTTGAGTGAGACCCATTTATACCTATTCATGTGACCCATGGGATGTTATTGGGCATGCCCAATTCCATTTCCACTTGAGCAAGACTGGATTAGAGTCCATTACTCCTTGGGGTGGTTTAGCTAGGGGTGAAAAACACTTTTAAATTGATCTTTTTAATTGAATTGGGATGGTTATTCAAACCTTAGGCATTCAAGTCCTCTATGATGTACTTTTTTTAGATAATAAAATTCATTGATATTAAATTTTATTTCCTATTTATATTGAATTTGATTTGTGAAATTCAATTTCATTGAATTTATTCTTGATTGAAAGTGAATTATTTTTATATAATTGATTGTGTTAAACTATTTACACCCAAGGGGTCGTGACGGGTTTGGACTGAGTTATTAAGGTGGCATGACCATCAGTATTAAGGCAATGAGACCATCTGGCTAGGATTGGATTGGATTACATGAGTGGTTTTGACCACAGGATAGGGTTTCATGGATGTCGTTTTGAGGTGGCAAGGATGTTAAGTTGGTCATGGCATGTTATATTAGGATGGAATGGCCATTTTATTTGAGAGACATGGTCAAATAAACATGATGTTCTCTTGATGGTGTGTATTAAGAATTATATTAGTGTTTTTTGCTCACCCATGACAGTCAAATCTCCAAATTGAGTCATGTGCCCATAGGATGACTCCATTGATGAGGTGGTTTTGACCATTCGAGTGAGTAGAGGCCCTTGGTAGTGTGGATTAGGATTTTTGGATGGTGGTTCTTACCATATAAAGTCACATGGAAGGTAAAGAGCCTTTGGTTGATAGATATGAGACTATCAGTTGGGGGCTAAGGCTCACTATTATTGAGTCCATGGGCTTGGGTTTATTTTGGGGGAAGACATCATTATGCCTTCGGATGTCAAACTACAAGCTGATGGGTTCTTTGATAAGGGGTCTGAGGGGCTCACTAATAATGGTTTGGTCATGCCTTAAAGATGTCATTACATACTAAGACATGAGATTTTAGGAGGGAAGAGGTTCCAAGTTACTTGTTTTGTGGTGGAACCTGAGGGTTCACATGAGATGATGATATCAGAGGTACCTAGGGACATGGGACAAGGACCTTCTCCTATATAGATATTCTAGAACTATTTGAGGTTGGTGATGGTTTCTTGGTGGCTATTGAGCAACAGTTAAGCCTCGTTTGTTTATTTCATCATACTACTTTAATTTCATTTGTTATTCATGTCTACTTAAACACTTATGATTAGCATGCACCACTGGGTGGTATCCTACTGATACTAGTTTTCACACCCTGCACAAGTCCTTTTGAATGCTTGTAGACTTTATGAATTTACATTTAGGTAAGTTATTGGCTCCAAGATCTGGTTTGTAGCACTTTTTAGCATGGGATATTGGCAAGGACCTTGAGTTCTTACCTTTTCTAGAGCTTATATTTAATTTATTTTCGGTATCAGCATGCTATATATGTATGACTTGTACTGGTTGGCCATTGGTGACCCTCTTTTGTATATTTACATGTATGGATTGTTATGAAATGAATATTTTTTTTTAATAGTGTCTATAAGTTTCATTTTAATCTATTTATTTATCTTTCATTATAGTTGTTTATTTATTGCTTTTTTTATTGATTGTTATTTATTGTGCTTTCATCATTGGCAGGTATGGTTTGAGTCTACTGAGTCTTATTAATCCCACTGCATGCTATATATTATTACTTGGACTATTATATCATCATTCCTATAGATTATATCCTCCCCACTATACCTATTTACACCCTCACTCCTAGTCATCATCCTTTGTCATCTAGGGAGGTGCGCCTAAGGCTAGTGGAACCCGATCCGATAGCACTGTTCAGGCGGCTAATCAGGTTGGGGATGCTAAAAATGGTATCAAAGGAGTCTCTTTTACCTATTTTCTTGGTAATATTATTTCATTAATGGTAGACTAGAGATTAATATATGGTCAGAACTATATTTCAAACTCATTCTTGGGTGCTTGCAGCCCCATGTATGATGGACGGACTCGGTTTCCAATGGTGGTAAATGACATTCTATTTTTATCATTTTATGATTTATATGATTTCTAACTTGGTGGATCACTTGGAAAGTGATGTTATTGGTTGTGATATGTGACCATTGACCTTGTGTGGTAAGGGAGATTTGGAACCTTGGTCCGGTAAGGCAAGGTGCGATCATATGTTTATTTGGATTTTGATAGACACATTTTAGGGTATTTAGAATTTATAATTGCATGTATTCCTTATAAAATTATTATACCATGTGATAAATATCAAAGGCCTTGATAAATGTGAAATTTGATATTCCATGATATAAAATTACTTATTCTATATGTTTTGAAATACTTCTCTAATGTTCCATGTAATATGTACATATAAATTTCATGTGATGTGAGAAATGGTCCTGGATCTTATACGAGAATAAAGGTAACATAGCAAGGGGTGATTTTTATCACCTTGTTGGGTGACTCAGTCATCAGTTTGAGGAAACAATGGTTTTCATGAAGGGAATGTCCTAGGATACTATTGATACCTGGTTTTGTTGAGGGTGTGTAAGGAGGGCATGAGATCGGGATTCCAAGGGGCATGGTTGTGGTAGTGGATAGTAAGGGTAGTGAGTTGACCCTTTCTTTTTACTAATTTACCTATCTATGGATATATATATATATGGGTTGTCTGGAAATTTATGGTATTCAATAGGTTCCTCTTTGATGGATTGATGGAGAATCAGGTGGGTGATGGAATAGTGCCATAGGGGAATGAGCCAGTTTCGACCCCTAAGGGTCAGGTAGAGCGGGAATGACAAGCTCAGGTACAGGTTCTAGTATAGGCAAGGCAGCCACTAGATCTTGTAGTGTTTGGGCCATGGCTCAATTAGTAGCTCCAATCAAGCCTGGTACAAGTTATCCAAGGTATTGATAGGGGATCTCAGGGAGCAAATCCATCGATCGATACATGATGTGGGAGTTCCAGTCGCAGCTCCCGCTACTATTTCAGGGTGAGAGTGGTCCACAGGTGGTTGAGAACTGGATTCAAAGCATTCATATGATCTTCGAGTATCTTGATATACCTCCATGGAGGAGGGAAAATCTAGCCACCTATATGCTCAGGGGACCAACTAAGCATTGGTGGGATGTGTAGGTTCAGGCTGGCAGACATGAGGGACTAGCCTCAATGGACTTTGATCATGGATTCTTCGATCACATTTTCCTAGAGACACTGAGGGATGAAAGGGATAAAGAGTTCATAAGCCTTCAATAGGGTTTCATATCCATCATGGACTATTCAACAATGTTCATTGAGTTGTCTCACTATGAACCTGGTGTGGTGAGTGATGACACCTCCAGGGTGAGGTACTTTGATGACGGTTTACGGCATGCCATTCAGGTGCAGGTAAACATCTTTAGATTGGCATCATTTTCCAAGGTAGTGAACCAGATGCTCATAGCTAGGGGAAATCTGATGGATAGGTCATACATGAGTAGGTAAGGGGTTTCAGGTGACTTCAGTGGCAACGCTTCAAATGGTAGGAAGCAAGGAAGAGATGATTTCCAATATGGCAGTCAGGCCAAGGACTCGAGCTAACCACCTTGTAGTGTCTTGTATATACTTTTCGTTCAGTGTGGGAATCCAAGACATGTCTAGAATCAATATCAGTGGCCTCCAAAGGAGTGTTGGCATGTGGGTAGGTCAGGAATCTCAAAAGGTTCTGTATGAGGCCTTCTCTCTTATCCAGTGATCGGGTTTAGAGGTAGAATCAGACCTTTGAGGTTGGTTCAGGATCAATACCAAGTTAGGATAACCGAGATTCATCTACACATGGAGGACGTGGTAGAGATATTGGGAACCATCACTGGGGTCAGTGGCTGGTGCAGTACCATAGGGAGGCCAGGCATTAATAAGTATTTCCTCAAGCCAGGTGCACTCCATGGAGATGCTATGTTCTGAGCAGACTGGTGTGCCGATGACAGTAAGAGCTACACCACGGGCATGGCTATGATTTTCTTTTGTTTTTATTTGGCATGTCTTGTTTAGGCATGTTCGTTTGGGTGAACAAGGTTCAAGGGTTGTATATGGGATGATCATACATCATTTAGTATGTTTGAATCATATTGGATGTGTTTTATATCTATATATAAGGTTTGATGCCCCAGGTTCTATAATTGAGCACCATGGGTGCAGGATTTTGAGGTGATTGGCATCATTGACCTCGATTGATGCAATTTTATAATGTGCTTTGGCATCTATGCATCAAGGATGCGGGTTACATGAGGTGTAAGGCATCTAGGTATCATGACGATGCAGTAATTGATTGAGGTGTGAGGAAAATGATTGATTCATGCAGCCATGTTGATACGGGACCTTGTTGGTTCCATGTGTGGCATAGGCTCAAGGAAGGCACTGATGTGGTGTGGGATGTATTCGGCTATCTAGAATGGCATGGGATCACCTGATGTGGTGCAGGAGTGACGATGCATCACCAGAGAACCATGGGTCCAAGAATTGGTTTTTAAACCTTTTATTGATTTGAGTTTTGGTCAAGGTGAGATTAGGTTGAGAAACTCCCAAGGTGGGGAGCCTCCTTAAGGTAATTGGCCTAAACCCTTTATCCAAATCCAAATATATATATTTATTAAAAGGAAACTTTTCTAGACAATATTTGAAAGCCTATAGTCCAACCCAGCCATTACACACTATAGCACATAACAAAATTATTAAAGACCAATTTGAACCCATTTGACTTTACTTCCTTAAAAAAATTCTAGGAAAGAGTTGTTACCTTTTTGCTAGGATCTTCCTTGATATGGTCTTTGAAGTGATAATCCAGCTTACCGCAAGCTCACAAGAACTCCTCCTAAAATACTTTCTTGTTGTTGAAACATCTGACTAGGATTAGGTGTTGTTTTCCAATCCAATTTTCTCGTTATTCATGTCTACTTTACTAAATCTTGCTTGCATCCTTTCCACAACCACAGTAGAAGAACGTATAGATACCTTCTTCTCTTCCATTTCTTCCTCATATTGCAACAGACTCTCCCATGGATCTTCCCTGATCATAGCCTCTCCTTCCGACTCCCCATCCATCCCCCCCCACTCCCACCTTAGCAGTTGAAATTGGTTCCCTCTCACGCACCTATACTCCCTCTGTACCAACCATACTAGTTCCTGACTCACACCGTGGACCAGGGGTTACCACTGGTGTAACCTCATTTGTATGTAGGTGCAGCTCCTCTTGTTGATCTTCTTACTTTGAGGGTTCATCCTCTTACTTTTGAGATTTAGAGACCAAAGCTTTCTGGACTTCTGCTCTATCCACTGGCAGAATATATCTTTGTGTATCCCCTTTTTTGGCTGACCGAGTCTCTATTGGTCTTGTAAGGTAGGATTAGTCTCTGCACCCCTTTGGATTTAACTTCCTAGAAACAATGCAGCACCCTGGGTCATTGTTCTCCTTTTTCCCTTTCTTCCTTATTTGGTTGTTCAAGTCTTTTACTACTCCTCCTAAGCTATTATCATCAAAAATTTGTTCATCACCCTCAGACTCTACCTCGGATGGACCCTTAGAATTTCTCTCAAACACTCCCTCAAACTCTCCCTCATTGCTCAAGCTTCCAAATTGGTTTCTGAGGTCAATGCTGGACAGAGTTCCCTTGAGTTTTTGTCTTTCTTGGTCTCCAATTTCTTACATACCCCATGTGAAGACTACTCCTAGTCATGACCTAACTTCAAATTACTCTCACCAGGAGACAACCTACCATAGATTCTACTACTGTCAGTGTGCACCACCATAACATACGTGTATGGAGCCACAACCCTAGAAGATGGACCAATAGCACCAGCAGCTCCAATAGACTCCCCCGGATCCTGAGTAGGTACATTGTGATTATCCAGAATTGATTCTTCCACTCCACTGTCCTAGGTTCCCCTTGCCAGATTGTTGCAAGGAGGGCCAGCCAGATCACTCTGTAACCTTTTGAATATATCCACTACACTAGGCCCTGGAGGGGAGACCATAGAAGGTTTATGCATCCTATCTCCACTCGAGCACCCGATATCCTCCATCTCAACATTCCCTTGACCGGAACCAATAGACCATGCACCAATCGCAACAACAAGAGAACCGCCCCGGACACATTCCTCCTGGACCTCCAGAAGAACTCCTTGTTGCCCTGTCCTTCACCTGCAGATCTCCAAATTATGTCCCAACATCTTGCAAGAAGAAAAATATTCACACTAGGATTCAAATATGAAATACTTCTTGTAATGGAATTCTTCTCCCACAGCAATCCAAAAAGAGTCAAGAGGTTCCTTCAAGACATCCACTTCGACACTAACCCTCAGGGAAATCGGGTGGCACACCGCGTGGGTCCTACTCTCAGTAAATAGGAATCACCCCACCAAATTTCCATGAAACAGAAGGATAGAGGGATTTTGAAATGGAATTGGGAGTTCTTGTAAACTTACCCAAATATCCAGTTTAGAAGGCTTTCATTTCATGTGAAAGTCGTATGACCATTTGAAGAGGAAGAATCAAATGCCAACACAAGAGCGAGGCACACTCAACCACGCGTGAATTAGATTGTCTTCAGAGGTGAAGCGGATCATAATTTTTTTGGAGTCGAGAAGACCAACCATGACTTGCTCCTAAAACCCCATGATTTGAAAATCTAGCGGTCGAAGGAGTCCACCGATGGCTAGTGTCGCTTGAATCATGCAATCAAGGTCAGGTCTAGTAGGGAGGATGCCTTAGTAAATTCCAAGTTTGAAATCGGTAGAAGCGGGAGGCCCGCAAAGCATTCGGGAACTTTCAGGCATACCAAAATATGAGGAAAGGGAGGAAGGTAGTTAGGGTTCGAGAAGGGAATGAATGGATGATCCCCATGGAGATTCAAAAACCACTCATGATTTGAACTTTTCAATTAGTGGTTATGAATTTTTCTATATAGTTGATCAAAAATTAATTCCTGGAGTTTTTTTGGATTTATATCATGTTTTTTACATTGGTTTTAAGATTTGGTTGAAGGTTCGAGTGTTCGGAAGAGGTTTCAGGGGTACCAGAGGCCAAATGGAATGTTTTGGAATAGCAGGTCAGGGAACATGGCTTAAGGTAAACTATGTGGCCCCTTCCAGATAATCATGTGTTCTAGTTTTGAACTTCCACATGTGTTTTTTCAACCATGAGAGGGAGGCTTGAAGCTATGTGTGGGTGTCTATAGATGTTTTAGAGGCTTCCTCATGGTTTTTGCATAGTTAGAGTAAACTGTGCAGAAGGCTACATAGATAATGCCACTTAGGCAGTACCTCAACACTGTAGCCCACATGGGTTGCGCACAGTTTGGTAAACCATGTGGGTAAACCATGTAGCCTATATAGGGTGTTTTTTAAAGTTTTTCTTTTTCTATTTTTATTTATCTCCCATTATTTCTCCTTGGTCATGCACACAGTTAGAGGAAACCTCCTCCTCCTCTCCTCTGGTGGATTTTGATCCCTCTCCTCCTTTGTTGGTCTGATTTCAAATATCTCAGGTGTATTGGAGTCAAAACGGTAAGTCTACCCTCACCTACACGTATTCTTTATTTTTATTTCACCTCATGGAGTTCTAACTCTATTTGAACCATTGTTTTATATTTTCATAGAGTTTGATGGAAACTTAGATCTATGCCAATCCACTTCAAATTTTGGTGGATTTTCCTACATCTACAAGTCTAAGGTAGGTGGTGAATATCTTGATTTTTGTTTTCTTGGTTGCTTTGGGGGTACCAATTTTAGCATGTGTTTGGGTATTTTCAGAAAGACCCATTTATACATGTTTCTTCATATCAAAAATGATTGTGAGACCCATGGTATGTTGTTAGGCATTCCCAATTCTGTTTTCACTCGAGTTTGGTCGTATTAGAGGCCATCGCTTCTTGGGGTGGTTTAGTAGGGGTGCCACACCCTTTTAAGTTGAATTGTTTTAATTGAATTTGGTTGGTTATTCAAACTTGAGGGATTAAATTTCTCTATACATAATTGTTATGTTTTTTAGATAATGAAATTAAATTGGATTTCCTATTTATATTGAATTTGAGTTATGAAATCAAATTTCATTTAATTTCTTGTTGATCGAAAGCGAATTACTTATATATAATTGGTTGTGTTAAACTTATAAGACCCAAGGGGTTGTGATGTGTTTTTCTCAAGGTATTTAGGTGGCGTGGGCATTTGGATTTAGGTGATGAGACTATTCGGTTGGGAATGGCTCTGATTTCTTGAGTGGTTTTGACCATAGAATAGGGCGTCGTGGACATCGGTTTGAGGTGGAAAGGACGTCAGGTTGGGCATGACCCATGATATTGGGTTGACATGGCCATAGGATTTGATTTACATGGTTGCAGGAGAATGAGGTGCCAGTGATGGTGGGCTTAGGAATTATATTGGAGATTTCTGCTCACCTGTGACATCCAAAGTGATAAATTGAGTCATGTGCACATAGGATGACTCTGTTGATGAGGTGGTTTAGACCACATGAGTTGGTAGAGCCCCCCGGTAGTGTGGATTAGGATTTTTGATAGGGGGTATTATAGTATAAATCCACATGGAAGGTTAGGATCCTTCAATTGATAGTGATAATGCTATTAGTTGGGGGCTGAGGCTCACCATGATGAGGCCATGGAACTAAATTTATTTTGAGGACAGACATAATTTTGCCTCCAGACATTGAGATGCAAGATGATGGTTACTTGTATAAGGGGTCTGAGGGATCGGCTACTATTTTTTGGTGTGTTCCTTAGAGATGTTGGTACTTACTGAGACACAAGGTGTCAGGAGGCATGAGGTGTTAAGTTACTTGTTTTGAGGTGGAACCCGAGGGTTCACCCGAGATGTATGACATTAGAAGTATCTTGAACCATGGTCCAAGGACCTTCTATTATGTAGATATTCTTTCACTGTATGAGGAAGTTGATGGTTTCTTGGTGGTTTTTTGAGCACCAGGGAATCCTTGTTTGTTTATTTCATAATAATAATTTAATTTCATTTGTTATGAATGCCTACTTAAACACTTATTATTGGTACACACCACTAGGTGGTATCCTACTGGGACTAGTTCTCACACCCTACATGGGTCCTTCAGGAAGTGTGTAGACTTTATGAATTTATGTTTAGGTAAGGAATAAGCTTCATGAGTTGGTTCATAACAATGTTTATCATGGTATGTTGGTAAAGACCTTGAGGTCTGGCCTCTAATAGAGCATATATTTAGTTTCTTTTTTTATCATCATTCTATATACGTATGACATGTAATGGTTGGCCATTGGTGACCCTATTTTGTATATTGAAATGTATAGTCTATTGTAAAATTTATTCTTTTCTTGTTTGTTTTGGTATTGTCTAAAAGTGTCATGTTGATCTTTTTATTTATCTTCCTCTACAATTGTTTATTTATTACTTTCACTGTTACTTGTTATAGACTGTGATTCCACCATTAGCGGCTATGGATTGAATCTACAGAGTCTTATTTATCCAAATGCATGCTATAAATTATTACTTGGACTAGTATATTATCATTCCCAGAGGTTATAGCCTCTCCACTATACATTTTTACACCCACGCTTCTAGTTGGAAGCCTTTGGAATCTAAGGAGGTGCGCCTAAGGCCAATGGAACATGCCTGATAGCACTATTCTGGTGGCTAATCGGGTTGGGGATGCTACATTGTAAGCTTAATCAAGTTATGATAATGAACATGTATCCACTTCCATGCATTTATGATCTATTTGATCAATTTATGGGAGTTCAATGGTTCTCCAAAATTGAATTGTGATTAGGATATCACCAATTGTGGTTTCAGAAAGAGGATATTTCAAAAACAACTTTCATAAGTATACATGACCATTATAAATATATGGTAATGCCTTTTTGTCTTATGAATTCACCAGTGGTATTTATGGAATTGATGAATCAGATATTTCATAGATATCTGGATTCTTTCATGGTGGTGTTTATGGATGACATATTGGTGTATTCAAGGATAAGGATTGATCCTGAGAAACACTTGGTGACAGTGTTGGTAATCTTAATGGATCATCATCTGTATGGAAAATTATCAAAGTGTAATTTTTTGATATAATAGGTATGTTTCCTTGTCCATGTAATTTCTAAAATAGGTGTTTTTGTGGATCCAGAAAAGATAAATGTTGTTATCTCTTGGAAACATTCAAAGAATGTCTTTGAGATACATAGTTTTGTTATTCTAGCTGGTTATTACCGATGATTTTTTCATGAATTAACATTACTAGCTTCTCCTATGACCACTTTGACAAAGAAATTTTTTTCATTCCGATGGTATGAGGAGTTCCAGAAGTCTTTTCAAGAGCTAAAATTTTTCCTTACATCAGCACCAATCTTGATATCTCTATAATCTAGACAAGGGTAAGTGGTATATTGTGATACTTTGGGATTAGGGTTTGGGTGTGTTATTATGTAATGAGATCATGTTATGGCTTATGTATCAAGTCATTTATGATTTCATGATAATATTTACCCAACTCATGATTTAGAGTTAGTTGTCATAGTTTATGCTTTGAATACTTAGCATTGTTATCTCTTTGGTGAGAAAATTATTATGTTCACAGATCATAAGAGCTTGAAGATCATTTTATCACTATAGGATTTGATCCTGAGACAAAGAAGATAAATTTAATATATCCAAATGTTTTAATTTGACTTAATGTATAAATTGGGTGAAGTAAATTTAGTGGTAGATGCACTAAATAGAAAGTCATATGCTAAGTTGGTAAAAGAAGCTTAAGATGAGTGGCAGTTGATGTTGGTCCTAGATAACGTGCACTTGGAATGTAAAGATCGAGGTTATTTTGTAGTTTCCTTTCTAATTCATTTTTTTACTTATTTGGTATAGACGGTTAAAGAGTCATAGAAGTCTGATTCTGAATGTGTGGTGATGAGGTCAAAAATCAATGGTGGGGAGACCATTGAGGGATGTAAACATGATGATAGTTCAGTTTTGTGGTTCAGAAAGTGGATGGTCATACTTGTGTCTTATCATGAACAACTTCTTCATAATTACCACCATTCAATATGGTTTTTTCATCATGGAACACAAAATATGTATAAGGTGTTGAAATCATAGTTTTGGTGGAGTGGTATAAAAAGGTTAGTGGATGAGTTTGTTTTAATATGCTTAACTTTTATGAAATTTAATGAATAGCATCAGCGACCAGCTGGTATGTTTAAATATTTACCTATTCCTATTTGGAATTGGGAGAAAATATCTATGGATTTTGTAACAGGTCTCCCAAGAATATTTCAGAAACACGATACCATATGGGTGATAGTGGATCATCTCACAAAGTTGTATCATTTCATTCCTATTTGCAAAACTCTTATGGTAGAGGACTTGTCAAAAATCTATATCCAACAAGTGGTAAAGCTGCATGGAACACCAGTTTTGATCTTTTTAGATAGATATCTGATGTTTACATCTCATTTCTATAAATCCTTACAGAAATATCTTGGGAATTAGTTGACTATGAGTATTGTGTATCATCCTAAGATAGAAGAAATATATGAATGGAAAATAAAAACTTTGGAAGACATGTTACGGGCTTGTGTAATGGATTTTGGTGGCTCTTGGGAAGAACACGTTCCATTAGTGGATTTATCATATAACAATAGCTATCATGAATTGATATAAATGGCTCATTTTTAAGCATTGTATAGGAATCCTTATCATTTTACTATTTTTTGGGTGGAAATAGATGATACTTCACTAGTTGGGATGAGCCTTTTCGAAGAAACAATAGAGAAGATTTTGTTGACCAGGAAAAGTATGGAGACTAAGAATAGTCATTATAAATCATATTTGATTCATCGTCGATGGTCATTGTTATTCCCAGCGAGTGATCATTTGTTTATGAGGATATATCCAAGGCTTGGACATTGTCATTTTGGGAAGAAGGGAAGGTTATATTCTCGATACATAGGCCCTTTTGAGGTACTAGAATGGGTTGGTGAGATTCCATATCATTTGGAATTCCCACCACAGTTCAGTGTGGTGCATGATGTGTTCCATGTATCTTAGTTGAAAAATAATCAGCCTGATTCGGACCATGTGATTCGATGGGATCATGTTGAACTAGAGATATATGCTTCATTGGTACATATCCCAGTGTGTATTTTGGATAGGCAAGAGAAATTCTTTCATGGAAGAATCATTGGACTAGTGTGGGTTTTGTGGTAACATATTTAGATTCAGGAAGAGACTTGGGAACACAAGAAATAAATGAAAGACCAATGGCTAGAACTATTTCAAAAAGATGTTGGTTTTCTACATTTTGAGGATGGAAAGGAAAATGGTGGGGAGAATGTATCACCCCTGGTTTCAAGTAAGTATCCCTTTATTTATGATTTTAAAGTATGTAATGTTTATGGGTGATGTTTGTGAAATTTTGGAGAAATTTTGGTGTGTTTTTAAGGCATTTATATAGGTTCATGGTTGGTGCATGGTTTGGGAAAATTGGGCAACACCTATAAGAAACCATGCACAATGAGACAAGGGCTAAAGGGAAGGTGCATGGGAAGTATACGGGTTTTCCAAACCATTAAAAATCCTTGGATAAAGTGTGGTACTAGATACAATGTGCTTTGGAACATCTAGCGCATGGTTTAGAAACCACATGATCCAACCATGTGAGGTTCATCCTAGAGGTAGTGGCTGGCCCACAATTTTCATAATAGTGAGACTAAACTTTGATCGGTTAAAAACTAGATCCTAAAATAGTGGATCTAGGTTGTCCTTGTGTTTTAATTCCTCGTTTTTCTCCAAAAACATCCCTAACTTTGGATTTTTTTTCTCTCAAATTTTGGAGAACCTCTCCCCATTGTTTTGGAATCAATCTAGAGGCTTCTCTTTGTGATTTGAAGCTATGTTATTTTGGTAAGTGATATTTCTTGGTTTTTATTATTAATTTTTCTTAGATATACTTCTCTATCTCTCTAAGTATCTTTGATATACATCCTATGTCATTATATATAAGATAGTTTATTCCAAATATGATTGCATTTGGTTTGGTTTATGATAGTGAAATAGATCTAAGGTGGGTTTATAGAGATTTAACCGGTTTTCTTTGGTGTTTGAGTGTCCTTCTTCATATTCATCATAAAACTCATGGTAGGTGGATTCACTCTCGAATCCTATATTTATAACTTGAAGTCTTAGTTTCAAATTGATTAAATTGATTGTGAAATTAATGTCAAAAGTATAGTAGAAACCTTCTTTAGTGTTAGTTTGTGTATTTTTTTAGAATTGTGAATTGTTGTGTAAGATTCTTTGTTAAATGGTTTTAAAATGTTGATTTTTAAAATGGTTTTTTGGTTTTGATTACTTGAGAAAGGTTTTTTAATAAATGGTTGGTTTTATTGAAATGGTTTTTAGGAAAGGATTTCAATAAAAAAATTGAAATGGTTTTGGTATTGGAGTAGTTTTGGCATTAAAATGGGTTTTGGGCATACTTAGTGGTGTGTGTTCATATTTCATTATGAGGATTGGTCTAAATATGACCTTGTTTTCGGTTCCAAAGCTGTAATGGAACAAGGGATTTAATTACCTTGCAGTGACTTGGTAGATCAACAAGAAACCACTCATGAGTATGGAATTATCATAACAAGCTTTCATGTGTAAACGTGTAGATATGTGGACATGTAGTTTGGAATGGGGTATGCCAAAAATGGAAAATGGAATGGTTTGAGAACTTGTTGGGTTTCCTGCATTTATAAAATACATTTTTTCATAAAACTGTTTGATATGAAAAAAAAATTATACTTAGTTATAAACTAATTTTATAAATTCTTTTATATAACCTATTTATTTAAATGTGATAACATGTTCAATCCAAGTTGTGTGAGTTGGAAAGTGTCACGACCCATCCTCGGGGCTTGTGTCGTGACTACCCCAAGCCCGCCTTCCATAGGCCAGGGGCTGGTGACTAGCACCAAAGGCGTAAATTCTGATAAAAAGGGAACGCATTGCCTTTATGAAATGTAAAAACACACAACCAGGGTACAAGCGGAAGCAAACACTAAGTAAAGTTGTATAACAAGTGTGCTGAAAGTACAAAGGGGGCCGGAAATACAATCCCAACAGTAAAGTACAAGGAAAAGAAAAAACAGTAGGAAGGTGTCAAGATGCTCCTGGATCGTCCTCTGGAGTTCCTACGTGAAGGGTAGGTATAGATGGCCACCACATCTCTCAACGTCCATCTGTCACCTCCGGGTACCGTCTCGTCGTGAAGTCCACCTCCGGGTACTGTCCAGCTCTACAAGCCTCAACCAAGATCAGTGTTTTCCATTGTCTTCATCCAACACAATGAGGTGCAGGCATAGCCCATGCAAGGGTGAGTATAACGATACTCAGTAGGGACCCTGAGACCCTCAAGGTCTCACTAAATCCAACAAGGATAAACCAAAAAGAAAGATCTCAACAGATAACCTTTACTTAGGTATATGCCCATACATATACCTAAGTTATCAAGTAACCCATCTCAATCATGAGGTAAACACAAAGGTCATTGAATCAGCTCAAAACAGGTTTTTTATTCATGATATTGAAACCACGGCTGCTGGATAACTCATCCTATGTCAAGTAAATTGATCATATCGTGACTTCGAGGTGCTACTCACTAACCTTAGACTACTGAGGTACTCCTCCTGTCGAGTACCATGGGTCGGCCACCTCACAAAGCAGTTCTCCCCCGCCATGGGTCTGCCACCTCACACAGTAGTGCTCCCCCTCATAGCCTATAGAGGTAATCCTCCTATCGAGTACTATGGTTCTGCCACCTCACAAATTAGTGCTCCTCCACCATGGGTCTACCACCCCAACACAGTAGTGCTCCCCACTGGGCTATTCAAGTCACTCCGAAATGAATCGGACAACCAGTCATCAAGTTTCAGACAGCTATTAGGTCTCCGCACTCTGAATTCTCGTCTCCGAGAGGATCTTCTCCATGAGATACTTGTAGAAACTCCAAGTATCTCAAATTCCCACAAAGAAATATCACAAAGTACCGCCTCATCATAGGGGTCTCAATGCAACAGACGGTGCATCAATCGGACTCCCGGTCTGTGAGTTATTAGCCTTTTAGTCTCGGGGGCCCAGTTAGTTTCGTGTACGAACCAACCCGATCGTATATCAACAGTACCCCGAACTCCCATGGGGTATACTCAAAGGAACCTTTTCTCAAAGATATTACCAACGCCGCTGACAGTTCATCAAACAGACGTCCGATTTGAGAGTTATTGGTTTTTCCGTTCCAGGGGCCCGGTTGGTTTATAAGCTAAACCAACCTGACTGTACTCCAACTGCATCTAAACCTCAAGTGGAGTATTCCAAAATAACCATCTAATCAATAGGAATCCAACATAGTCAACGGTACGTCAATCAGACGTCCGGGCCTCAAGTTTTAAGTGTTTCCGCTCCAAGGGCCTGATTGGTTTTGAGTTAAAACCAACCTGGCTGTACACAAAATTCTCCAAAACCTTGAGTGTAATATATTTAAACGACCGTCTTGATCCAAGGAATCCTACGCAACTGACGGTGCATCGATCTAAGGTTAGTAGATCAAGATATGTTTGTTTAACCGAAAACGGTCTGAAAATGGGGGTCTGGCCCGGCCCAACCCACCCTGGGTCGGCCCGAACTAGGTCGACCCGACTCGATTCTGGGTCCGGCTTGGTATGGCACGGCCCGGGCTAGCTGGTGCGGCCGGCCACGGTTCGACCAACCTGGCCGAGTGTTTACGCGGAGCGGGGGGGGGGGGGGGGGGCAGCCCCTCGTTGATTGGCACTGGCGCCGCCCCCGGTCATCCCGGATCCCGTGTGGCTGTGGGATCCACCGTGTCACCTTCACGGCTATTGCTGAAGTGGATCTCCTCCGGCGGTGTGCTGGGGTGCCACCGCCTCCAGGCGACCGGCCGCGTCAGCGACCCACGCCGCCATGAGGTTCTGCGGGCCACCAGAGTTGCTCTGGTGGTCCGATTTAGCTTCTGTCTGCGTCGATAGTCTTCTCGTGTCCCAAACTTTACTATGAGGGCTCCTAAATGCCGTTGCACTTCCGTTCACCCATCTCCATGCAATCCGCGCATCAATAATAAGTTGGCAGTGGGTCTGGACTTGTTCGTTATTTCGTACCCTCCGGGTTAGTAGTTTTAATAAACACCCAACAGAATAATCTTCCATGCTCGAGGGTATAAATCACATAAACGTAAATATACAAAATCCCCCTACCTTGATTATGGTTCATTCATCGTAGACGTGGAAAGCATTGTCGTTCTATCAACGCCAAGAAAGAACCATCATCATTGGTGATTTCTCCGCGGTTGTATTTCCTCCCTTGATGCAGTGGAAGTAGAAGATTGAAGGAACATGGAGCGTTCTTTGCCGAGACATTCTTCATTGAAGGGGCATCATTCTTCGCAGGAGGATGATGTTATTCAACGAAGGAGGAACTTCCTTCTCCTTTTACTCAAGATCTCTCTCCAATCTCTCCCAACACAAAATGTGCTAAACTAAAATAATAGGTTAATGCTATTATTTTATAAACACAAGAAATTCAAAATTCAAAATTCAAAACACTTATTTAATTAATTGAAAGAGGTTAAATTTATTAATTAATTTATGTTGGCAAGAATTAAAGAGGGAGAGAGAGGAAGTGGAAAGTTCACATTAAATAAGGGGGTATCCAATTAATTGAAGGGAGTTTAAGGAGTTTAGGGGGAGGTGAAAGATTGGGGATCGGGTGGGACCCACCTCACAAATATCCACACATTGTTAGTTAGGTGGTTGTGGTTCCCACCATTAACTCCCCTTTGTATGATATAACCACCTTAGATATAAATTAAATTGTTCTCCACCAATTTAATTTATTTTAAACTAAATCCCCTATTAATAATTTACAACCCGCATAAAACGCAATTGCGGTAAAGGTCCCTTTAAGAAATTACCGACACTGCGAGTTCATCGGTGCACTCAAATTTCAATTCTGATCACTAGTTCAAAAGATAGAAAAACCCACTCATTCGTTCACTAAACGTACCTGAGCTAAACTTCATAAATTGATTCCGGGCACACCGGGCCTCGGAATCGAGTGCTGTCAGAAACTACAGACTCGTAAAATTCCAAAAAAATTAAGAAAAAAATTTCCTTGAAATTTCTGGTTCTTTAAATTACTCCCAGCTCTGGGATTTACATCCCCGTAAATCTATAACACAAACTAGGGAAACTAAAGGAGGTACTGAGCACGGATCTGAGCCTCCCATGTGCTCTCCTAGACGTTTATCGTGCTGCCAAAGAAAGCACACAAGAGTAATCAAACGTCCCCGTAGGACTCTCTCCTGTCAATCCTCAACCTCTACTGGAACCTCATGAAAGTCACCCCATCATAGATGTCCAGCTCTCAGTGGTTGGTGATGACGGATAGGCCATTCACACATCTCCTCAGCTGAGATACATGGATGACGTCGTGTACCCAATGCAATTGAGGTGGAAAGACCAGGCGGTAAGCCACCTCGCCTACCCTGTTAAGGACTTGGAAAGGTTTGATGAATCGTGGAGATAACTTGCCACCCCAACCAAATCTCTGTAGACCTTTTCAAGGTGAGACCTGAAAGAAAACATGGTCTCCATCCTCGAACTCCAATGGTCTTATCTCCTAACAGCATAGGACTTTTATCTGCTCTGTGCAGTCTTCATCCGCTCCTAGATGATCTGCACCCTCTCTATTGTAGCCTGAACCATCTCTGGTTCTACATGTGCTGTTTCCATCACTTTCCACAAGGGATATCTAAAACACAATCATTTGTTGTCTCTCCACTCCAAATAGATGAATGCCCGATCTCTTACTAAGAGCATCTGCTACAACGTTCCCCTCCCCAGGAATATAAATTTTATCGAAGACATAGTCCTGGAGAAATTCAAGCCATCGTCGATGTCTCAGGTTCAGGTCTTTCTGAGAGAAGATACACCTGAGAATATTGAGTTGGAGAGAACTGTAAACCATTCACTCAACGAACAATGGGTGAGACTAGACAATTGTAATAACTCATCTACACCCTTCTTTGTCTACGTTCTACAAGAGCTGCTGAGATTTCTCCTATGCTGAAAAGAGAAATCTGGTCTCATCCCCTGGATGAACCACGTTCTTTTCCTAATATAGTCAATCCTGACATGAATCGTACTATTTCATGCCATAGATGACGTCGTAAGGCCTCGACGCTACTACCAAGAAATCCAACCGTTACTCTCACCTCCAAGGGTTGAGTCACACTGTTGGCATAAGTGCGTGGTTACTGGGTCTCCTCCAATAGGAATATCTCAAGTGAGGGTCAAGTCAACAGTTTTAACCGGAACCTCTCAGTATCAACCATACAAAAAGGATAGGAAAGTAAATGTCACAAAGAAAAGTGTCTTTTATTACTATAGCTCATAGTACAAAGACACAAAGAAAACACAACAATGACAACATGGAAACTAAAAGTACCAACAACAAAGGCCTCCATGCCTGGAACTAGTCCCGCTCCTGTCCACCTGCTTCTGAAGCTCCATAGTCATATACTTCAGCTGCCTGAAGGTATGATCTCCCATATCCACCTATTCCCTATGGTCGGGGTGGACCTCCTGGTGGTGGTGGTGGCAACACCTCGAAGCGTCGTCCACCTCCAACTGCACGGCCAACTCCCCTGCCTCGGTCTCCTGCTCCTTGCGGTCTGCCTCGATCGAACCTCTGCCTCTGCCTAGGAGGTCCTTCTTCTATCTGTTGATCATCCGAGCGGTGGTTCGGACAGTCACGAGCCATGTGACCCTATCCGCCACATGTGTAACACAGCATGGCAGGTCTAGCTCTGTCTCTACCCTGGGTGCCTCGCACTACCGATCCTGAGTCATGCGGTCGACCACCTGTAGGTCTGGTCCTTTTGGACCTCTGTGTCATCTATCTACTGCCAGCTACATAAGACTCTGATGCATGTCGGCTAGTGGTGGGTCCTGCTACTGGAGACTGCTTAGCAAGGAAACTCTCCACTAAGAGGGCTCGTTCCAACACCCCGGTCAGCGTCAGGTTGTTGTGGGAGACAATTGAAGCTCTAATCTCTCACCTGAGCCCCTGCTCAAAGCTATGGGCCCTAAAGAACGGGTCCCATACCTTGCCTGTAGAGTGCGTGATAGGTCTGTGAACCTCTCTGAGTACTGTGCTACTGTCATGTTGCCCTGCTACAGATGCAGTAGCTCCTTTATCTGCACTGCTTGAAGGGTGTCTGGTACTAACTCTGCCCGGAACAGGCTCTCGAAGTCTGCCTATAGGAGTGTCGCCTCGTCGTGCATCTGGAACATCAGGCTCCACCATCTTCCTACTGCTACCTGTAGGAGGCTGGAAGCAAGGATCACCATGAATTCGACTCGTATCCCTGCTAGCCTGAAGACTCTCACCACAGCCTCCATCCAATCCCCAGCTGCTTGTGGGTCCATCTCTCCCCAGAACCTGGGTGGCCTCTGGCGCTGGAAGTCATGCAGCGACCTCAAGCGGCACGCACCGCCTGCTACTGGGGCTGGTGGCATCGGTGGCCCAACAGGTGGTAGTGCCACTGGTGCCTCCGCTGGATGAGGGCCCTATACTGAGGCCTCATCGCTTGGTGGCCTGTCAGTACTTACAACTCTCAGGGCTCTAGCTGTTCGTTCGCAGGGAGGCATCCTGAAAGAAACAGATGCGACATGGTCAAAGTCTATACCTGGTGAGCTGACCTAGTTTGAGATGACTTAAAAGAAACTTTTTAAAACACATAAGAAATCATTTTTTTCATGCATTGAGTCGAAAATCAGAAGTCAGGGTCCTGGTGTATAGATACGTCGACCACCCACACCAACACTGGACTCCCTGAACTGAAAACCACACTTAGTACCCTTAACACTATTTCTTCACAGAAAGAAAATATTAGAGTCCTAAGTTATGCAGTAGAACCGACGTCCTCTAATACCAATTTGTCATGACCCATCATTGGGGCCTGTGTCGTGACTACACCAAGCCTGCCTTCTATAGGCCGGGGTTGGCGACTGGAATCAAAGGTGTAAATCCCGATAGAAAGGGAAGGCATTGTCTTTATGAAACATAAACACACACAACCAGAGTACAAGTGGAAGAAAACACTAAGTAAATCTGTATAAAAAGTGTGTTGAAAGTACAAAGGGGGCCAAAAATACAAGCCTAACAGTAAAGTACAAGGAAAAGACAAAATAGCAGGAAGGTGTCAAGCTGCTCCTAGATCATCCTCTGGAGTTCCTACCTGAAGGGTAGGTACAGATGGCCACCTCAGCTCTCCACGTCTGTCTGTCACCTTGAGGTACCATCTCGTCATGAAGTCCACCTCTGGGTACCGTCCAGCTCTACAAGCTTCAACCATGATAAGTGTTTTCCATCATTTCCATCCAACACAATGAGGTGCCGGCATATCCAGTGCAGGGGTGAGTATAACGATACTCAGTAGGGACCCCAAGACCCTCAAGGTCTCACTAAATCCAACAAGGATAAACCACAAAGAAAGATCTCAACAGATAACCTTTACTTAGGTATATGCTCATACATATACCTAAGTTATCAAGTAACCCATCTCAATCATGAGGTAAACACAAAGGTCATTGACTCAGATCAAACGAGGATTTTTATTCACGATATTGAAACCACAGCTGCTGGAAAACTCCTCCTCTATAGAGTAAAATGATCCTGTCATGAATCTGAGGTGCTACTCACTAACCTTAGACTACTGAGGTACTCCTCCTGTCGAGTACCACGGGTCGGACACCTCACAAATTAGTGCTCCCCCACCATGGGTCTACCACCTCACACAGTAGTGCTCCCCCTCATAGCCTATAGAGGAACTCCTCCTATCGAGTACCATGGGTATGCCACCTCATAAATTAGTGCTCCTCCACCATGGGTCTTCCACCTCAACAAAGTAGTGCTCCCCACTGGGCTATTCAAGTCACTCCGAAACGAATCGTACAAGCAGTCATTATGTTTCAGACAGCTTCTAGGTGTCCGTACTCTGAATGCTCATCTTAGGGAGGATCCGCTCCATGACCTACTGGTCGAAACTCCATGTATCTCAAAGTCTAAAGAAGAAATATCACAAAGGACCGACTTGTGATAGGGTTCTCAGCGCAATAAACATCACGTTAATCAGACGCCCGATCTGTGATTTATTAGCCTTTTAGTCCCAGGGGCCCGATTGGTTTTGTGTATGAACCAACCTGACCGTATCTCAACAGTACCCCGAACTCCCATGGGGTATACTCAAAGGAACTGTTTCTCAACGAGATTACCAACGCCGCTGATGGTTCGTCAAACAGAAGTCCAATATGAGAGTTATTGGTTTTTCCGTTCCAGGGGCCCGGTTGGTTTATAAGCTAAAACAACCCTACCATACTCTAAATGCATCCAAACCTCAAGTGAAGTATTTCAAAAGAACCATCTCATCAAGAGGAATCCAACGTAGTCGATGAAACGTTAATCGGGCATCTGGTCCTAAAGTTATAAGCATTTCCGCTCCGAGGTCCCGATTGGTTTCGAGTTCAATCCGACCCAACCATACAAAAAATTTGCCTAAACCTTGAGTTTAATATAACAAAATGACCGTCTCGATCCAAGGAATCCTACTCAACTGACAGTGCACCGATCGGAGCTCTATAACTCAAGATATGTTCGTTTAACCGAAAATGGTCCGAAAATGGGGGGTCTGGGCCCGGTCCAACCCGGCCCCACCCACCTTGGGTCAGCCCGAACCGGGTCGACCTGACTCAGGTCTGGGTCCAGCCCGGACTAGTTGGGCGCGGTCGGGCATGACTTGGCTGGCCTGGCTGAGCATTTTCACGGAGCGGGGGGGGGGGGGGCGTTGATTGGAATTGGCACCGCCCCCGGTCATCCTGGATCTCGCGCGGCCGCGGGATCCACCGAGTCACCGTCGTGGCCGTTGTTGTAGAATATCTCCTCTAGCAGTGCGCTGGGGTGCCGCCGCCTCTAGGTGGCCCACTCCGGCCACCACCTCCAGTCGCCAGTGCAGCCATGAGGTTCCGCGGGCCACCGGAGTTACTCTGGTGGTGCGATTTAGCTTCCGTCTACGCCGACGGTCTTCTCAAGTCCTAAAATTTACTTTGAAGGCTCTTAAATACTGTTGCGCTTCCGTTCACCCATCTCCATGCAATCTGCGCATCAAGAATAAGTTTCCAGTGGATTCGGACTTGTTTGTTAGTCTGTACCCTCCGCGTTAGTAGTTCGAATAAACACCCAATAGAATAATCTTCCATGCTCGAGGGTATAAATCACGTAAACTTAAATATAAAAAATCCCCTACCCTGATTATGGTTCGTTCGTCGTAGATTCAGAAAGCGTTGTTTCTTCTCCATTGCTGGGAAACAACCGTTGTCGTTGGCGAGTTCCCCGTGGTTGTATTTCATCCCTTAATGCAGTGGAAGTAGTAGATTGAAGGAACATAGAGCATTCTTTGTCGAGTCGTTCTTCATTGAAGGGGCGTCATTCTTCACGATAGGATGATGTTCTTCAATGAAGGAGGAACTTCATTCTCCTTTTACTCAAAATCTCTCTTCAATATCTCCCAACACAACATGTGCTAAACTAAAATAGTAGGCTAATGCTATTTTTTTATTAACACAAGCAATTTAAAATTCAAAATTCAAAACACTTAATTAATTAATTGAAAGAGGTTCAATTTATTAATTAAGGTATGTTGGAAGGAGTTAAAGAGGGAGAGAGAGGAAGTGGAAAGTTCACATTAAATAAGGGGGTTTCCAATTAATTGAAGGGAGTTTAAGGAGTTTAGGGGGAGGTGAAAGGTTGGGGCTCGGGTGGGCCCCACCTCACAAATATCCACACATGGGTAGTTAGGTGGTTGTGGGTCCCACCATTAACTCCCTTTTGTATGATATAACCACCTTAGATATAAATAAAATTTTTATCCACCAATTTTATTTATTTTAAACTAAATACCCAATTAATAATTTACAACCCATATAAAACGCAACTGCGGTAAAGGTCCCCTTAAGAAATTACCATTGATGCGAGTTCATTGGTTCCCTCAGATTTCAATTCCGAGCACTGGTTCAAAAGATAGAAAAACCCACTCATTCGTTCACTGAACGGACCCAAGCTAAACTTCATAAATTGATTCTGAGCACACCGAGCCTCAGAATCGAGTGCCGCCAGAAGCTACAGACTCGTAAAATTCCAGAAAAATTAAGAAAAAAATTCCTTAAAATTTCTGAGTCTTTACAGAAAGTCATTTGGGGAAAACCTACTATGTTTTTGTACTCACCCCTTATTTGGAACTTTGGTGCTCATTCATATTTTTTTTATTGAGACATGGTAAAAGGTAAAGTATTACACATCTTTATCACTACCTCGTGATACTTGGGCTATTTGGTGAAGTTGGATCATAGATCATGTTGGATATTTGGAGTTATAGTTTTCTTAACGTCTTGTATGTTTTTATAGTCTTCCTCTATGTTCTTTGATATTATAGTCTTTCATTGTGGTATATGGTTTTAGTTTTTTTATAAATGAAATGTTGAGTTGTCTTTAATTGTTATCATTCATCATATGGTGGTTGTTAAGTTGTTCCTTGTTTGGTTTGTTTTTTATTATTAAATGGAAAATCATCCCCCACATGTATTGAAGACCTTTGGAATTTATTTACAGCCTTTGACATCTTGAGGATGTCTCTTAAGGACAAGTATTATTTTTGCCTCAACTCACAAAAATTAGGAGGGTTGGGATGTAACAATGATGAAGATGCTTATTATTGTAAAAGAGAAATTGAATAAGGAGATGAAAATGTGTTTTCTTATTTATTTCATAGATTGGATTCATGTCTTTCTTTATTGTGGAATAGATAGGCCAACTGTTATACATCCTCATCAGTTCCCTTCTCAGTAAGTTTGCAAAGGAAGTGGCTCATATTGGGATATCTTGGAACCTGGAGATTATAACTCGTGGGGATACTGAGTAAATTTGGAGATCTCTCCAAACCTCAGGTTGGAATGATTTGTAGCCTTGTTTTTTAATTGGTGGGTTTTCCTAGTAGGGGACACGTGCTCATAGATCTGAGTTAGTACATTGGTGATGGTGGCATGACTTGAAAAATTATGGTGTCTCAATTTACAAGTAACATTCCTTGCATGTATTTACCAGCTCTTGGGCCATATTCAATAAGGTATCACCCCTTATTGGATCATAGGTCATCTCTAGTTTCTTTTCGACTGGATAGAAGATCATTTTCATTGTTAAGAATATTAAAACACCACTGGGATCCCCAATGCTTCATATCACCATAGAATTTTGAATATATCTGGGGTTGGGGCTATGACACTAAGACCCACCGAGGTTAAAAATGTACTAAACCAATCTGAAAGATTTTATTTTATTCCTTTTCATGCACCAGCCAGACCAATTATTGATAACAACAATATTTCTCTTGATGAAAGGTCGTATGTTATCTCTCTCTTAGATGGGGTTCTCATAGCTGAAGTGGATAATCTATTTATCTATGAACCTTAAGCCCCTTATCGATTCACTCATCTATTTGGATGTATTCAAAGGTTCTCCCCTCTTACTTTGGTCAGCATTCTAGGGGAGAGACTTCCTAGAGTCATTCACCAATTTTGGAAGATGATGGTGTGTGAAGATACTGATGCTGATATCATACTTCTACCAATTGATGCTTCTATTTTCCATACCTATTATTATGCACTAGATTTGGTAACATCTTACCCAGGTGGTGTGAGAAACTAGTTGGTTTATCATGTGGAACGACCCTTTGCCTCTCCAACTCCATTGTCAGTGGAAATGATAGAGTTTATCAAATATATGGGCAATACTTCAAGAGAGTGATCGCAATAGAGTGATGACTATTTCGATGGTGAAACAAAATTTATTGAGGAATTTAATCCTCTAATACAGGCTATAAATGATATGCCTATTGAGATAATGGAATATGGGGATTCTTCTCATGTTTTTTCATTGGTTCAATTGGTTTTTCATCCTCCTTTCGTGACTACCTCACTGGTTGTAGAGTTTCAGGTGAAACATAGGATGATATAGAAATAGATTCATTCCATGATCACTAAGACCCCCTTGGAAATATTCTACAACTAAGGGGAATGCCTTCACCAGTTATTTTATGACTTGGGGGTAGATGGTTTTGACCAATATCCTCTATATGAAATCATGAAGTAAATCATTTTGACTTGGAAAGATCTAGATTCCAGTGAAAGATATTTTCTCAATCTTCTTGATGAGACCCCTCTTTCTAGGAATATGCGAGTCACATTGAAGGCATTAGTGTAGGGTCTTCAGTTGATATCTGAACTGCAAGCTCAGATGGATTCCTAGACTATGTAGATATGGAGATATGAGGAGATTATTGACCATATGAGGTCTTACCTCTCAACATAATCATCCTCATTATCCACTTCTCATAAGAGGGTTGAATATTTTTCTACTTTGGTCAATACCCTCCATCCTAGGGTATAAGAGGAAGAGATGGGGAGAGCCACACTTTAATGTTCAATTGATGCTTCTCGATAGACTATTGTTGATCTTACCAGTTCATCCGAATAACTTTTATCATGACTTGAATTTTGTAATGAACTCTATTTTTTATGAGGCTTTATAGAGAATCTATAATGTATAGAATCCTCCCTCTTTTTTAACACTACGAATGGATGAATTTTTTAAAATTTATATATTACTATCCAATTCATTTTTTCATTCCTAAGGATTGTGACATTTCATTGTTCTAATATTATGATAATTACCAACACTGCCCATATTTTTCATAACATCAAGTAAACCAGAGCATTTTTATTTGAACATTTAAGTCATAAAAAATTCCTTTCGAAAAGTACTCATGAATTCCAACCATCACGAGACTCTTTACTGACGATCCATTCTAGTTATCTTGAGATAACCTAATTTACAGAAGGATTGCTTGGGTATGACACATATTGATTATCCACTAAATGAGGCTAATATTCATTGTTAATATATATAATATTCATGTGATTTATTATTAATAAACACCATTTTAGTGCATTTTACACTTTGAACATCATTTCACATTATGATTGTAATTCCTTCTCAAAATGCACTATTATGTGGTACATTTTTTAACATCATTTAAAGTACCAAATGATTCATCTGATTTTAAGAAATGTAATTATCCATATTTTAACTTGATATTTTGGTAAATTGATCTAAACTTCAATATGAATATGTTTCATTCAGGGATCAATGGAGAATTCATGGAAGAAGATGGGGATATTTTGTGATGAAAGGAAACAATTCTAGAGAAGTCAGATTGGACACCAGGCCACTGATGAGAATGTGGGGCCCAACATAAAGGCCCAATGAAGACTAAATTTCATGGGATGCTATAAGACATATATAGGAACAAATAAGTCTTTAATAACCAGTATAATTATGCCTCCATTGTGGTCATTAAGGCGGCCTAATCTGGAGACAAAATTTTGGGCCAGATTCTGCGGCCCAGAAAAAATACTACCAATATGATCATATCTTAGCATAAACAACTTAAAATGGACCCAAATTTTACAGGAGGTTAGGAGACATCCGGGGATCCATTGTATTATTCTATGGCCCACTCTGATTCGGCCATATAGAAGGTCTTCCAAGAACTTCTATTCGGTGGATGAAAGTTGGCTGTCACCTCGGGTCAAGTGTGGAAAAGTCCAAGTTCCACAAGCTTTCCACCACCCTAGGCCTACCATAATCAAGTGGGATGTTTTTTACTATTGGAGGCTCGACACAAGGCTTCCAAAATTCCTATTTAATGCAGTGGTGGTGGATGAGTTTTTCATCTATGATCTTTGTTTCGCTTTAATGTTATGATGCTAATTTGATATTGTAATCACATTCCTTCAATTGTAAGTTCCTAGAATTATATTATTTTCTTTATAAAAGTTCTTCATATTCTCTTTTTATATTCTTCTTATTATCACATTGATACCATTTCCTCTAGATGTGAACTTTTTCATTCCAAACCTTGTGATATTATCACACAACGGTGGAGTGATTATTTTTTTTTTCATTGTTTTTTTACTTCTCAAATTCCTCCATCATGAGTCTAATTCCCGCTTCCATTGAAACCATGAGATCAATGGACGGATAACCCACTTAAGGGTTTATCCAAGGGAGTAGAAAGGGGATGTATTGCATGTTATTTCTCACTCCATTAATGGATAATCACTTCTTTTAAATGAGATTTTTATTTGATGACTTTAAAACTTCTTCATCCTTATTGAATTTAAGGTCACACATTTCAAGTGCTAATAAGATCATTTACCTTGGAGTGCTCAAAATATTGATCCTTCAAGTGTATAGGTGATTAGGACTAGATTTTATAGGCATTAAACCAGTAATTGTTGATTTTTTTTGATCTCCTTAAATGAACCCATATCAAATATAATAAATTGAAATAATTTTACAAGAAAAAGAATTCATCCAATCCACCCCTTATAATAACCTAGGATCAACCCTTCTAATAATTTGAATTCACTTAAGACTTTTAGTTTTCACTTAAACCCATATAAAATCAACCCAAATTCTTCCACTCAATAGCCAAAAACATTCCATAGAATGTACGTGTCCATAGGTTACTTCTTAGGTCTCTGAGGATTCGACAACCCAAGGTAAACTACAAAGACCATTCTACCTTCTTCTCTTGGGTAAAATTGAGAAAGAATCAAATTTTTATGCCATTTCTAGGGACCCAAGTAAGTCATATAAACACACATTCTATTCTCCCCCATTTCTTCTTTTCTCATCAAAATTATCTTATCTTGTCCCTTTCTTGTTTTTTTTCTTTTGGCGCATGTCCGCCTACACCCACGATCAATCAAACCGTCTAGTTAGGGTGGATAGTCCTAGGGTTGTGGAGTCAAGTACACCAAGGGAACTCTTTCAATTAGATCCTAATCTTCCTAATACTCCAGAGTCAAAAATTGATCCTATTTCAATGGATAGTCTTCAAAGAAACCAACTCATAAACCCGGGTGGGAACCAAAATGGAAACCCAAATGAGGCAGCCCCAAACTTGGGGAATGAAATTGATCAAACCATGAATGACTACCTCACACTTTCCTGGACCAATGACCCCTCATGAATTATACACAATTCCCTAGGAGATTCCAACTACATCTTTAAACCCCATGTCCTAAACCACCTTCACACATTCCATGGAATGGAGTCTGAGATGCCCTACCTTCACATTAAGGAGTTCAATGACATTGTAGAAACCATGTGTCCCCCACATCAACTAGAATCAAATAAGATGAGGATATTTCCTTTTTCTTTAAAGGATCAAGCTAAAAATTGGCTAAAAAATTTGATACCATCATCTATAAACTCTTGGGACCAACTACAATGAGAATTCTACAAAAAATATTTTCCCCACCACAAAACAATTGCACTAAAAAAGATCATCCAAAAATTTTTTGTAAAAGAGGGAGATTCATTCTATGAAACATGGGAGAGGTTCAAGGACACTCTAAACATGGTTTCACACCATGGTTTTTCTATTCTGGAATAAGTGATAATTTTGTATGACGGGTTGGGTCCGAGGAACAAACAATTCATTGACATGATGTGTAATGGAACCTTTAAAAACAAAGCCCCAAATGATTATTATGAGTATCTAGAAAGACTTTCTGAACAAAACCAAATATGGGAAATTCACTTTATTCTAAAAAGACACAAAGAACTATTGTAATTCATACACTTAGAGAAGAGTAAAGCCTTAGGGCTAAACTCGCAGCACTCTCTAGGAAGGTTGAAGAGATAGACATTGGGAAAGTCCATGAAATCCAAACTGTAGACCCTATTTGCAAAATTTATGATAAGCATGACCATAAGACAGACAACTGCCCAACCATTCCATCCATCAAGGATGTTTTTTGTAGGAGGACCCCCAGTGGAAGTAAATTCTTTGAACTTTCAAAAGCCTCAATACCAAAATACCTTCAAACCAAGGTATAATGACCACCCAGGCTTCCGCTGGAAAGATAAAAAACAACCTAGCCAGCCACAGGGAAAAAATCCTTACCCCCATCAGAACTACCAAACCCATAACCAGTTCCAAACCCAACCTATCTGATACCAACATTTACTAGTCCATTTTCAACAAACCATCCCACCTCCAAAATATCCCCCTGAGATAAACAAATCTTCTCAAGCACCAACCCAAATTGTTCCAAAAAGACTACTAGAACAACTGTGCAAACAAATGGAAAGGATGAACTTGGAAGTCTCTTCCCTAAAACATGAACTTCAAACCATCAAAACTGGAAAGGCACCCATGCCTACTTAGGCGGTACCATCCTCAACTTTAAGGGGAGAGTCAAGCTATACTCAAACAACTCATGAACAACTAAAGGCTGTGACTATTTTAAGAAGTGGGAAATCAATTGAGAAACCTGAACAACTAATTAAGAACCCACCTAAAGATTCAAACTTGGATGAAAATTCAAATGAACCAAATGATCAAACTAAAAAACACGATAACATTGTCAAAGAAACAACTCTTCAACAAACAACCCCACAACCTGCACCATTTCCTCAATGCATGAGGGGGAAAACCAAGCCTGAATTGAGTAAAACATTGAGGGAAATATTCTCACAATTCAAGTTGAACATTCCCCTTCTCGATGAAATCCAAACCATACCTGCCTACTCAAAGTACCTTAAGGACTTGTGCACTTTTAAAAGAAAATTTTTACACAAAAAAAAACCAAGTCCTTTTGGCTGCTAATGTGAGTACCACCATTCAAGGGACCATTACTCCTAAGTTGAAAGACTCGGGTTTCCCTTACATAAATGTTACTAGGAGAGAGAAAAGTTGTCAAGTCCTTGTGTGACCTAGGTGAAAGTGTCAATCTCATCCCATAAGCTGTGTACTACCAGTTAGGCCTAAAAGAGCTCCAACCCACATCTGTCACACTTCAACTTATTGATCGTAGCATTAGGGTTCCAAAGGGGATTTTAAAGGATGTTCCGTTAAAGGTTAAAAACTTAATCTACCCTACTGATTTCATTGTCCTTGACAACCATCCAAACTTAGGAAATAAGGAACAAACCCCAATCATCCTTGGTCATCCTTTCCTTGCAACAATCAACTCTGTTATTCGAGTCCAAAATGGGAACATGACCATCACCTTTGGAAACATGAGTATAGACTTGAACATCTATAATGAAAGCTCACAAATAGGGGATGATGACGAAATTCATGAAGTAAACATGAATGGAAGAATTTATAATGAATCCATAGAACATCAAGGAATATTTTATGGATGTTTAAGTCAGGATGAGATTGATTTCCTTTGTTCACATGAAGGAAGTTTATCTCCTTATCTTGAATCATTTTCAAATTGATCTTATGATGAAGTCTTAGGTCCAAAAATTAGTGAAACCTTTCAGGAAACAACTTTCATGGAGACCACTCCAACTTCCTTCCCTAAATCAGATCAATCCAATCTAGTAGCTGAAACTTGTACATGTGGGGAATAAATCCTATCTAAAACTCTAGGAAACAAAATTGATCTTGATCCAATGTCCCAATATTCTGCTGAAATTCTGAACCAGCCTGATCTTGAATTGAAGGAACTTCCCGCTAAACTCAAGTATGCCTTCCTAGGGGACAATCAAACACATCCTATTGTCATTTCTTCTTATCTTGAATCCAATCATGAGAGGATGCTTCTAAATTTCATTAGGAAACATAAGAAAGCCATTTGTTGGACCCTGTCTGATATTCTTGAGATTAGCCCACTTATCGGGACTCATAGGATTTTTTTGGAATCTGATTCAAAGCCATGTCATCAACCTCAACGACGACTCAATCCTAATCTCATGGAAGTAGTTAGAAAAGAACTTCTGAAATTTTTAAAAGCTGCTATCATATATCCCATAGCTGAGAGTGAGTGGGTTAGCCCAATCCAAGTGGTTCCCAAAAAGTCAGAAATCACATTGATAACCAATAAGGATGGAGAGATTCTTCTAACCAGGGTGATTAGTGGATGGAGGGTCTACATTGACTATAGGAAGCTAAAATCATTCACTAATAAGGACCATTTCCCCTTACCATTCATTGACCAAGTCCTTGAGAGAGTGGAGGGTCATTCCTTATACTATTTCTTAGATGGGTACTCAGGGTATAATCAAATTGAGGTCTCCCTAGAGGATCAAGGGAAGACTAAATTCACATGTCCATTTGGAACCTTTTCTTTCAAATGCATGCCCTTCGGGTTATGCAATGCCCCTGGAACCTTCCAGCGGTGCATGATGAGAATATTCTCAAACATGGTAGGGGATTTTATTGAGGTCTTCATGGATGACTTCTCTGTGTTTGGGAATACATTTGAGGGATATCTGAGGAATGTAGAGAGAGTATTTTCAAGATGTGAATAAAAGAAACTAGTCCTAAACTAGTAAAAATGCCATTTCATGGTTAAAGAGGGACTAGTTCTAGGACATCTAGTCTCAGGTAGGGGGATTGAAGTAGATAAATCCAAGGTTGACATCATTCGTCACCTTCCATCACCCAAAACTATCAAGGAAGTGAGGTATTTCTTAGGAAATGATGGTTTCTATAGAATATTTATCAAGGAATTTAGTTCAATCTCACATCCCATTTGTGATCTCTTAGTAAATGATGTTCCTTTTGTTTTGACAGAAAGCTGTGAGGGTTTATTCTCAACCCTCAAATCCTCTCTCACCACTCCTCCAATCATGAAATCTCCAAATTGGAACCTTCCTTTCAAACTTATGTGTGTTGCCAGTGACTTTTTTGTAGGAGCTGTGTTAGGATAATGTTGTGATAAAACTCCTTATGTCATTGCTCATGCAAGAAAATACTTAAATGATGCCCAAATCAAATACACCACCACTGAAAAGGAGTTACTTTATATTGTGTTTTCCTTAAAGAAGTTTAGTTCCTACCTCTTAGGATCCCCCATCACTATGTTCACTGACCATTCTACACTAAAATACCTCTTCCAAAAACAAGATTATAAGGATAGACTGATTAGGTGGGTCCTTCTCTTATAAGAATTTGACCTCACAATCAATGATAAAAAGGGTTTTGAAAATGTTGTAGTTGATCATCTCTCTAGGATGGAATTAAAAGAAAACTAAAATCACCTTTTGTGTCTGATTCATTCCCTGATGAACACCTATACTTTGTGAGTGACTTCCCTTGATATGCCGACATAGACAACTTCTTAGTTACAGGAGTCATCCCAAAATTTTTAGGGACTCAATCTTGTAGGAAATTCCTTCCTGATGTTAGGAACTATGTGTTTGATGATCCATACCTCTATAAGTTCTGCCCTGAACAAGTCATTAGGAGGTGTCTCCCAGAATCTAAACAAGAGTCCATCCTTAAATTCTGTCATAGTGAGGCATGTGGAGGTCACTTTTCCTCTAAGAAAATATCTGCTAAGATTCTTCAGTGTGGTCTCTTCTGGCCCACCCTCTCAAGGGACTCATACACATTTTGTCAAAGTTGTCATAGGTGTCAACAAGTAGGGTCCATCACAAAATGGAATCAAATGCCACTCACTGCCATCTTAGTGGTTGAAATCTTTGACTGTTGGGGAATTGATTTCATGGGTCCCTTCCCAAACTCTACGGGATATCTTTACATTATCTTAGCTATTGATAATTTCTCAAAATGGGTTGAGGGCATTCCCACAAAATCCAATGATCACCAAACTATGATTAGATTCTTAAAAGAAAACATCTTCTCTAGATTTGGAATTCCTAGGTCTATCATTAGTGATTGTGGAACTCATTTTTGCAATCGTCCATTCTCATCACTCATGGACAAGTATGGAATTTCTCACAAAGTGTCCAATGCATACCATCCATAGACCAATGGTCAAGCTGAGTTAGCCAATAGAGAAATTAAAAAAATTCTTGAGAAAACTATTAAACCATCTATGAAGGATTGGTCAAGAAAACTCTTAGATGCTCTTTGGGCCTATCGAGCCGCATATAAAACCATTTTAGGAATGTGCCCATATAGGTTGGTTTATAGTAAATAATGTCATTTTCCAGTGGAGATTTAACATGAGGATTTTTGGGAAATTAAGAAAATGAATTATGACCTCTCATTAGCCAAAACAAAAAGGAAATTAGATCTCAATAAACTTGAGGAACTTAGGATGGAGGCTTATGAAAAATCAAGGATTAATAAAGATAAAGTAAAAGCCTACCAATCTCGAAATCTTAAAACCAAACACATTAAACCGGGTAAACATATTATTTTTTATAGTTCTAAACTTCATTTACACCCAGGAAAGTTGAGGTCAAGATGGTCAGGTCCATACATAGTGCATAAGGTTTACCCCCATGGGGCTGTCAAAATTCAAGATCCCACTAATGGTCAAACATTTAATGTTAATGGTCATAGAGTCAAACCATTCATAGAATCATTCCAAAAACATGAATATGATGAAGAATTGTGTGAAAACACCTTAGATGATGAAAATAATTAATCAATTAGGGGTCCATGTCAGGATAACGACGTTAAACAAAACGTTGCACGAGAGGCAACCCGTGGTTTTCATGTTTCCAATATTTTTTTGAATCATCTTTATTTTTCAAATATGATTAATTAATCATTTTTATATTTAAAAAAAATATTGTTGACCTGTTCTTATATTATGAGTATGGATGGGTATGAAAGGGGAGCGCCATATTCATCCATGTCATGTGGTGTGATCCTTGAGTAATACCTTACCCAGAAATTTAAAAAGAAGACAATGTATCATCAGTTCGTTTTTTATGTGTTTGTAGGTTAAAATAAAAATACAAAAAAAATATAGTAATAATAATAATAATAAAAGGGCCACATCTTAGTTCTTGGGGAAAACCCCATCACATCCAGCAAAGCCATAGGGAATCGAACCCGAGACCGAAGGGAGATAGGGGTGCGCGCTTACCACTGACCTACGGATTTTTGTGCTTCCTTATTATATAATTTTTATATATATACTTACATTTTACATTATTTATTATATATATTTTTTGTTTTTTTGTTTTTTTTTGTTTGTTTTTATTTTTTTTCTCTCCACTAGGGAATTCTTAGAGTGACATCGAGGTCAAGAGATTAAAAGGGAGCAGCAAGAATCTCAACTTTAACCACTAGGTGACTTCATTCCATGATCCTCATATTTCAATTTACTTTTTTAACTTCCCTTACTTGTCTCTACTCTTTATAAATTTTCATTTCTTGAAAAACTGGGGACAGTGTTGTTTTAATTTGGGGGGGATATGAAATAAAAAAAAATTCTTTTGTGAAAAAAATTGATTTTAAAAAAAAATGTGTGGAAATGGAAGGAAAAATTCCTTTAAATTTGAACATGGTAATACACATTACACACTTTGAAATTGAATATCAAATAATTTAGCATGACTCGATTCTGTTTTTAATCCTTGTATAATTTCATGAGCATAGATTTTGGAAAGTATGGCTGTCCAATGTGATATTTCGTTGTTTATATTTTCATCCAAATAAAAAAAGAATCACAATGCACGTCTTTTGGATAGTGGGGTATTAGTTTGAGTTCATGGGGTCCCCCAAATAAATATCATAGGTTTGGTAATCATTTTAGTTTTAATATGAGTATTCAATAAAAAAATTAATTAAAAATAATAATAAATTTGCGCGTAGAGAAATGAAATGACCTAATGCGTGGCTTTCGGCACTTGGGGATCATGACTCCATAGTTGTCTGGCCCAGAGTTAGTAATTTTATCTCTATTTTTGGTAATTTGAATTTGTTTTTGATTGAGTTAACTTGAGATGATGCCTGAGTATATGGGCTTCACTTGGTTCCCTAAGGTCTTTGAGCCTATGAGTCATCAGCAAAGTCTCGCTACAGGGGTTGACTATTTTGAGTACAATTTCAATCACCATGAAAAAATTGTAAAAAATAAATTATAATACAAAAAAATTGAATACTCATCTTAATATTGAAATGTGATTTCACCTAGCACTTCTGTCATTTCCCCCTTGAATAAATATGAACTCCCATGTCTATTGTGATACACAACACTTCCTCATACTTAATTGATATTGGATGAAATATGGCAATGAATTTGAACAAAAAAATGGGCTTGGGATTGGGATCTGCTTATGAAAAAATCTTGTATTAAAATATTTTTATGGGTTTCATGATTTTTTGGTATAATATTTTTTGATGATCATTGTGTATTAAAATGTTTTTGGAAAAGGGAATTCAAATTTCATATTGTTGAGATATATTTTGCTCGGGACTAGCAAAACTAAAGTTGGGGGTGTGATTAGCCACTAAATGAGAATAATATTCATTATTAATATATATAATATTCATGTGATTTATTATTCATAAACACCATTTTAGTTAATTTTTCACTTTGAACATCATTTCACATTATGATTGTAATTCCTTCTTAAAATGCACTATTATGTGGTACATTTTTTAACATCATTTAAAGTACCCAATAATTCAACTGATTTTAAGAAATGTGATTATCCATATTTTAACATTATATATTGTGAAATTGATCTAAACTTCAATATGAACATGTTTCATTCAGGGATCAATGGAAAATTCATCGAAGAAGATGGGGATATTTTGTGATAAAAGGAAATAATTCTGGAGAAGTCAGATTGGACACCAGCCCACTGATGAGAATGTGGGGCCCAACATATAGGCCCAATGAAGCCCAAATTTCATGTGATTATATCAGATATATAGAGTAACAAATAAGTATTCAGGATCCAGTTTTAATTCAGCCTCCATTGTGGTCATTAAGGTGGGCCAATTTGGAGATAAAATTCTAGGCCAGATTCTGTATCCCAGAAAACATTCTACCAATATGATCATATCTAGGAATACACAACTTCAAATGGGCCCAAATTTTACAAGAGGTTATGCGACATCTGAGGATCCATTTTCTTCTTCTATGGTCCACTCTTATTCAGCCATCTAGAAGGACTTCCAAGTATGTATGTTTGGTGAATGAAAGCTGGATTCCACCTCGGGTCATGTGTTGAAAATTCCAAGTTCTACAAGTTTTCCACCACCCTAGGCCTACCATAATCAAGTGGGATGATTTTTACTATTGGAGGATAGACCCAAGGCTTCCAAAATACCTATTTAAGTCAGTGGTGGTGGAGGAGTTTTTCATCTGTGAGCTTTGTTTCGTTTTAATGTTATGCTGCCAATTTGATGTTGTAATCGCATTCCTTCAATTGTAAGTTCCTTGAATTACCTTAGTTTCTTTATAAAAGTTCTTCATATTCTCTTTTTATATTCTTATTCTTATCACTTTGATACGGTTTCCTCAAGGTGTGAACTTGTTCCTACCAAACCTTGTGAGATTATCACACAATGGTGGAGTGATTATTTTTTTCATTGTTTATTTTACTTCTCTAATTCCTCCCTCATGAGTCTACTTTCCGCTTCCATTAAAACCATGAGATCAATGGAGGGATAACCCACTTATGGGTTGATACAAGGGATTAGAAAGGGGCTATATTGGATGTTATTTCTCACTCCATTAATGGATAATCACTTCTTTTAAATGAGATTTTTATTTTATGACTTTAAAACTTCTTTATCCTTATTGAATTTAAGGTCACACATTTCAAGTGATAATAAGATACTTTACCTTAGAGTGCTCAAAACATTGATCCTTCAAGTGTATAGGTGATTAGTATTAGGTTGTGTAGGAATTAAAATAGTAAGTGATGATTATGTTTGATATCCTTAAATGAACCCATCTCAAATATTCAAAATTGAAATATTTTTACAAGAAAAAGAATGCATCCAATCCACCCATTGTAATAACCTAGGATCAACCCTTCTCATAATTTGAATTCACTTAAGACTTTTACTTTTCACTTAAACCCATATAAAATCAACCCAAAGTTGGACACTCAATAGACAAAAATAGTCCATAGAATGTATGTGTCCAAAGGTTACTTCTTAGGTCTCTGAGGATTCCACAACCCAAGCTAAACTACAAAGACTGTTCTACCTTCTTCTCTTGGGTAAATTTGAGCATGAATCACATGTCCTAGAGGGAGAGGTCTCTATCTTCTACTGAAAGTGATAGGATTTTCTAGAGTAACTTGATTTTGGTAAGGACATTAGTGGGTCTTACCAGCTCCCATAGACTAAATCGCTATTGTACTACAATTTAGGGTCATTTAGCATGGACCTGGTACTTCATTAGTTTAAGGTATTTTAGCTGGAACCTAATATTTATTTAATTTAAGGTATTTTATATTTCTTTATTTTAATTTCTTTTACCTCAGACATGATATCACTTTAGTTTTTGGTCTTTTATATTAGACCTAATATCGGTTCAATTTAGGGTATTTTAGCTTGGACCTAATATTTATTTAGTTAAAGGTATTTTAGCTCAAACTTGATATCGTTTTATTTTAATTTCCTTCAGATCAGACCTGATATTGTTTTAGTTTAAGGTATTTTATCTTGGACCTGATATTGCTTTAGTTTAAGGTCTTTTACCTTGGAACTGATATCACTTTAGTTTAGGGTATTTTAGCTTGGACCTAATATCGCTTTAGTTTAGGATATTTTAGCTTAGACCTAATATCTCTTTAGTTTAAGGTCTTTTAGCCCAGACCTGATATTGATTCAGTTTAAGGTCCTTCATCTTAGACCTAATATTTATTTAGTTTAAGGTATTTTATCTTTTACCTGATATCGCATTAGTTTAAGGTCCTTTATCTCTAACCTAATATCTCTTTAGTTTAAGGTATTTTAGGTCAGACCTGATATTTATTTAGTTTAGGATCTTTTATCTTGAACCTAATATCTCTTTGTTTTAGGGTATTTTAGCTCAGACCTAATATCACATTAGTTTAAGTTCTTTTAGCTCAGACCTAATATCACATTAGTTTAAGGTCTTTTAGCTCGGACCTGATATTAATGACCATAAAATATGGTACAGACCTACTAGGAATGACCTAAAACACACTAAGATTCTAGCTTCTTTCAGGGTGTTTCTCGGGATCACAAGGATAGGAGTTCCTTTCTTGTAAGGAGTATATTCCTTTAATTGGTGGGATGAATCCCATATGCATTGATAGAATGGCCAAGTAGAGATGATATCCAATCTTTTAAAAGGGTCATGGAAGATTTATGTAAGTAAAATCAATTGAGGGAGAAATAATAGGGATGCTAGGTCCTCCTAGATATTTGGAGTGTGGATGATGTAAATCATAACCCAAAAGTTTGAATCCATGAATATGAGATGGGGAAGACATTCTGGGGATGACTCATAACACTCTGAGGTGACATGTTCTATCATGGTGTTTTCAAGGCTCACAGAGATTAAATATCTTTTCTAATAAAGAGGATATGCCTTTAGTTGGTGGATAATGGACCGTATGTGTCAGTATCATGGCCAAGAAAAAGATGGTCTACACTTCTTTCCAATGGCTATGAAAGATGTATGAATACTCAAATGTCCAGATGATGAGGTTGGGTATAGTAGGAAAGCAATCTTTGAAGGGTTTTAGTACCCTAGGGTAGTTTATTTATTAATCATAAAGCTTTATACCTATGCCTTGTGGTTTCTAATCATGAGGTGTATGCTGCAAAATTTTTGAGAATGGAGTGTCGCATTCTGACCTTAAGAAATGGCACAAAACACGATGACGTAATGTTGAGGATGTCAAATCTGATCAGATAGTTTGGTATGGAGATTGTAAATCATGGTCCAAGGTACTATAATTAAGAGGATGATATGGGATAGTCATACTAGTAGTAGTTCCAATGCACTGAGGCATTTAGTGCTGAAAGATCACTATTGTGGGCGCCCTCAAATGATTAGTGTGATTTTGGGGTACTTAGGAGCAGCATAGTGGCTGACCAAGATCGTTTCTCAAAGGAGGAAGTGAATTAAAACAACTTTTCAGAGGTATTATAAAAAAATAAAAGAGAATAAAATTGAAAAACTACTTAAAAGTATGGGGGTTTTTTATAGTTTATAAATCTATAAGAAGTTTTCTAGAAGAAGATTGCATTTTTTTTGTTTTTAATTTTGAAATGAAGTTTGATTAAAAAGACACAACAAGAAGATGTTTTTTTAGAAAATATTTTAAAAGGAATAATCGATCTAACTATACCTATTAATTTACTTATTAATCATTATCATTTAATTCAATATCCACTTAATTATGATTCCATAATTTGTTAACACTTTAACCCTACAAGAGTTAACTTAACCACAAAGATGAAATTACTTAAACCCAAGGCTAGCTTCGGAACACACAATCGCAACACCCTGCTTTGATTGTTGTCCTAAGGTTAGATTATAGTCAGTGGTTAATTATAGAACATATCCATTATGGAAATGAGGATGAATTTTGTTTAGGGATTATATTTGAACTCTACAAATTTATCCCGAGTGGTCTTGTATTGCCGATTAAGATCACGCTCTCACAATTTACACAAAATCTCAACCTCGCGTGTTTTTGTGCTAATTATTCAATTGCTTGCTTAGTTTATTACAATTTAAAAACACAATTCATGGATCATATTATGTTAATTAAAGTATCTCAATGATTCAAAATAATTAAATGAAGAAGTATAGAGGTCGATCGATTACTAAAAAGAACAACTCTTCCATGGGCGGTGTAGTCATCATGGAGACGTTTTGCATGAGCAAAGGATTGAAAGGGTAGAACTCAATATCATCTACACACTTGATTCTAACCCAATTAATAAGATTAATATAAGAAGAAAATTGAAGAAAAAAGAAGATTATTTGAATAAACGTTCAAGAAACAAACATGAAAGAAAATAAATACAAAGAGGAGGTGTGAGAGGAGAGCCTTTTTAGAAGAGAGGTTTTCACAAATCCTTACTTCATACAAGAGTTTTTAGGGGATCCAAAGAGACACCCTTTCGTCCACACCTTCCCAAATCCTCTACCATCCCTCCCAAATATTTAAAACCCCCTTTAAATAGAGTTTGTGAGAGTTATGGTTACATAACTTTTTAAGTGTGAAATGAAACAATCGGCCAAATATTTTATTCCAAGTTTCACTGCATGGTTGACCTCCAAAAATCGTGAATTGTCAGAGATTATATAATTATTATTTGTTCCAAATCATGTCCCCGAGCTTTCCTCAAATTTTGGGCTCAATCCAAGCCTGGATGATGAAGATATGGCCCAAATACAGAACCCATGTCCAGTCTGCCGAGTCCAGCCCACCATTGGATTAATGGCTCATTTACTCCATCCAAATGCACTATTTATCTCTAGTGTCCTGAATACAAGTTGTATAAAATTAAGTTATAAACTTTGTTACAAAATATTAATTTCAAATAATAAATATTAAAATATTTATCTTCAAAATACTACAGTGCATTTTAAAAGGGTAAAATTGGAATTTTCATCAAATTTTCAATTGAATGATCTAATCCCAAATATTTAATAAATGAATATATTTAGCACAATTTTAGGAAATTATATCATTTATTACAAATAAAATATTCAACAAAATAGTGTTTTTTAAACTCCCCACACGTACCCTTTTGCACTCTTGGGGAAAACCTCATATCAAGTAAACATCAATATCAAATCAAAACCAATTTTAAAACACATATCCTTGAGATCAAAAAATTACACACCAAGAAACAAAAGATATCATACCTCATAAAAAACCATTATTTCATGTTCTTAATTTATATCATTTAATATACTTCCACTTTATTTATCCTCCCATGCACAAAACACTTGTCTCACTTGAATTTTCTCTTGTCACACAAATGTCATTTTTTTTGCAATGTCTTTCTCATCCAAACTCATACAAGGGTCACCATAGGCTTGATAAATTCCTACATCGCTACCTGATGTGAGTTAAAGACATATGTTTATCATGAGGACTTTTCAGGGTTGTTATGTGGCTTTCGGTTGGTAGGATTAAGGAGTGAAAAATTATGAGGCTGAATGAAAAGGGCTTGGCTCTTTTTGAAGTAACATTGCATTAATATAATTTTCACTTAAATATGGTCTTCTCCTCAATCCTCATAGTATCAATTAAGCTCCATCATCATGAAAAGTCATGGAAATTTTACACGATTCATCATTTCAGCATCAAAAATGTCAATCTTCTCAAACATGATTTTCTTGAAAGCTCCAAATAGGCACAACTTTCCCCCTCTATTAGAAGCTCCAGAAAGGCACAGCTTCTTTTATCATGAAAGATCCAGAAAGGCACAGCTTTCAGTATAATGTTTTTCTTTAGTAGCAAACACATCTCTTCATAATTTTATTTTTCATCCGAAGTATCACAAAATGTGGTACCACAACACAAGACAGCTTCCCCCACACTTAAGCTCAACTAGATTATGCAATTTCACTTCAAGAGTTGGTTTGATAGGGAAAATTGGCTTGTAATGTGGCTAACATAACAGGATATGCATGGATTCTAAGGGATACAAGGATTAAATGTTCAAGGTAGGCCATTATAAAAAATGATTCCTTGAAATAGGGGCTTTAATACCAAACAAATGCCTCAATAATTTAAACATAAGTACCTCAAACCCTCATGTTTTGACAGGATAAATCAAATTCTGGTTAAATCAGGCATGGTTTGGTTCTCTCAATAAGTGAGATGAATGTAAAGAATATGAAAATAATGGTTCATAATCTTCACAGGAAAGTGATTTCAAATATAAAGACAGTGATATGTGGCATGAGATTCAAAATTCAGTGTACTTTTCATGAAATTACTAAATATTTGAACTTGAAACAAAGTCATTTCATCATTCATTTAAGCTTTGTTTCAAGGGATAAATTGTTTCACTTATTGATATGGATTTAAAAATGGTGATGAGAATCATTTCAGCTCAAAATTTTGAAAAACACACATTTTTTTTGTTTTTTTTAATCAGGAAAACAATTGAAATTACTAAACTAAAAGGTTCCCTCCCCCACACTTAAAATATTGCATTGTCCTCAATGTGAACCCATGAGATGGTATATGCACATGAAATGTATAATTTTAAATAGGACAAATAATAACAAAGTTAAAGGGTTAGGAACAACCTAATGTGCTCAAGTGATGATGGGGTCATACAGTGTGATAAAATCCACTGCATTAGTAGGAAGTCCCTCAATATATCTCTTCAAACGTTGCCCATTGACTGTAAAGCTCCTTCTTGTGTCCTGTTGTGTGATCTCCACTGCACCATAAGAAAAAACATTAGTCACAACATAAGGACCTAACCATCTGGAATGCAACTTACCAGGCATCAGCTTCAGTCGTGAACTATAGAGAAGGACTTTCTCTCCAACATGAAACTCCCTTTGTAGGATCATTTTGTCATGAGATGATTTTGATTTTTCCTTATAGATCCTTGAGTTCTCATATGAATACAATCGAATCTCCTCAAGATCTTGAATTTTCAGCTTCCTTTGAATTCCAGCTTGGGCCAAATCCATGTTGCATTTCATTATAGCCCAATAATCCCAATGCTCAACTTCCACAGGGAGATGACATGCTTTCCCAAAAACAATCCTAAATGGGGACATACCAATGGGTGTCTTGTATGATGTCCTATAAGCCCACAATGCATCATCCAAGTGCTTGCTCCAATCCTTCCTATTTGGCTGCACAATTTTCTCTAAAATCTGTGTCAACTCACAATTTGAAACATCAGCCTGGCCATTTGTTTGGGGGTGGTATGGTGTCGATGTTTTTTGTGTCACCCCATACTTCCGAATGAGGGAGGCCAAATTCTAATTGCAAAAGTGTGTTCCTTTGTCACTGATGATGGCATTTGGTACTCCAAACCTACAAAAAAATTGCACTTTGACAAATTCCAAAACAACATGAGAATCATCAGTCCTGGTGGCCTTAGCCTCCACCCATTTACTCACATAATCAACAGCAACCAAAATATATAAAAAACCAAATTAACTAGGAAAAGGACCCATAAAATTTATGCCCCATATATCAAAAATATCACAGAATAGTATGGGTTGTTGGGGAATCTCATGTCTCCTAGAAATGTTCCCAGTATGTTGGCAATGAGAAAATGAATTACAAAACACATGGGCATCATGGAATAAGCTAGGCCAATATAATCCAGAGTCCAAAACATTCCAAGCTGTCTGTTGGGGTCCAAAGTGTCCACCACAAGCAACTGTATGATAGAAATGCAAAACAGACTCAAACTCATGATCATGAACACACCTCCTAATAAATTGATCACTACACATGCGCCAGAGGTATGGATCATCCCAAACATAATACCGAGACTCACTTTTTAATTTTTGGACTTGAGGCTTCTTAAAATTTTCTGGGATTTCAGATGCAAAAATGTAATTAACTAAATCAGCATACCAAGGATGTGTACCTGAGATGGTATAGAGATATTCATCAGGGAAAGTGTCCCGAAGTGGTACCTGGTCCAAGGTGTCACCCTCTGGTGTGTGAGTAAGCCTACTCATGTGGTCTGCCACCAAATTCTACGACCCCTTCTTGTCCTTTATCTTGATGTAAAACTCTTGAAGAAGGAGCATCCAACGGATAAGTCGTGGCTTTGTATCTGGCTTCTTTAGGAGGTACCTCAAAGCTACATGGTCATAAAAAACAACTACTTTAGATCCCAATAAATATGAATGAAATTTATCTAAAGAGAATATAACATCAAGAAACTCCTTTTATGTTTTGGTGTAGTTTGATTGGGTTAATCCAACATACTGGATGCATAGGCGATCACATGTGAACGTCCCTCCACCCTCTGAGATAAGACTGCTCTAACCGCGAAGTCGTAGGTTTCACACATAAGATCAAAAGGAATCTCCCACCGTGGGGGTTGTATGATTAGTGGAGTGGTCAGACACTTCTTTAGCTCATCAAAGGAAGTCCTGGGGCATTGCAAAGTCCAAATGGAATCCTTCGGTAGGCAACTGTACTAAAGGGATAGGTGAATGTAGTCTTCTCCGGATCCTCCAGAGCAATAGGAACCTAAAAATATCCAGAAAATCCATCTAAGAAACAATAGTGTATTCCCAGCTAGTCTCTCAAGCATCTGATCAATAAATGGGAGGGGGAAATGGTCTTTGCGAGTGGAATGATTTAGTTTACAATAATCAATACACACATGCCAAATTTTTTGTACCCTCATTGGAACTAACTCATCTTTCTCATTTTTAACAACAGTAACACCACTTTTCTTAGGCACAACCTGAATAGGACTTACCCACTAAGAATCTGAAATGGGATAGATTATACCTGCCTCGCGTAATTTTTCAACCTCTTTTTTAACAACCTCCAAAAGGGTTGGATTGAGTCTCCTTTTTGGTTGCCTCACCGATTTATCCCCATCCTCCAAAAGAATCTTATGCATGAAAATAGAGGGGCTAATACCTGATATGTCAGCCAAGGTCCACCAGATTTCCCTGATGTTCTCCCTCAAAATATTCAAAAGTTTTTCTTCATGTTCAAAAGGGAGATTGTTAGCAATGATAACAGGTAATTTATCACCACTTAACAAGTATGAGTATTTGAGATTTAGTGGCAATGGATTGAGTTCCAATGTAGGGGTTGGTGTATGGATGGAGACATAGAAGGAACTAAAATATGTGCACAAAGAGCATCAATATCAGAATAGAAATCATCACAATCAGAGAATAAAGCATCAAATCCATCATCATACTCAACAGCCATGTCATAATTAGAGTTCACATGATCAAAATCAGAATATGATTCCATTTCAAAATCAAATATTAGAGAGTCTTGTTCCTTAGAAACGGGTGTGGAAGTACTCTTAGACATCAAACTAGAACCAATACTCATAATATCCCTAATAATAGGACAATCCAATTCCATGGTGTTTTTACTTGGTGGTTCAAAATGGGAGATAACAAATGCAGAATGATCCTCTGAGGGGTACTTCATGGAATCCATAAAATTAAATATCACAACTTCATCCCCAAATTCCATGGAAAGTGTACCCTCATTGACATGTATGATAGTTTTTGTAGTTTTGAGGAAGTTCCTACCTCAGATAATGGGGGAATGAGAACTTTCCTGATCATCCTCCATGTTAATCACATAGAAATCTGCTGGAAAGATCATGTCTCTTACCCGGACAAGTACATCCTCCAAAACTCCCATTGTATATGTCATAGCTCTATTCACCAATTGAACCACTACTCTCATTGATTTCAGCTCACCAACCTACAAAGAAGAGAATACAGAGTGAGGCATCACATTTATGGAAGCTCCCAAATCACAAAGAGCATCAGAGAAGTGCAACTCCCCTATGGTACATGGGATGGTGAATGTCCCGGGATCCTTGCACTTTGTTGTCATTGTTAGAGTTGGTGTAATGAGTGTTGAGACATTCCTTCCAAGGTTTATCCTCTCATTTTCCTTGATCCCTCTTCGATTGGTGTAGAGTTTTTTTAAGAATTTGGCAGACCTTGGGATTTGTTTGATGGCTTCAAGTAGAGGGATGTTGATCTCAACATGCTTGAATGTGTCCAAAACCTCTTTTTTCATTGCTTCTTCATCCATATTCTTGGTTTGAACAACCCTATTTGGAAAGGGAAGGGGTTTAGGAGGATCATCATCAATCTTTTTCTTACCTTTATCTTTCTCCTTGGATTGCTCATCAGTTGGTATGGAATGCGGCTTCTTTGGAGTTTAGGTGAATCCCAGTCCAATGGTAGGTGCAGATGTATCATTCATTTGCTTCCCACTTCTCAATGTGATGGTACTAACATTACCCTTTTGATTTGGAGTGGGTTGGGAAGGAATATTTCCATAATTCTTACTTACTAGTTCATGGAGGGCAGTGACAATCTGGCTCATTTGAGTCTTCAACTCCCTCAACTCCGAACCTTGACTCTTCAGCTCATTCTGTTGATTAAGAACAATTTTTTTCAAGAGATCAGCAGTGTTAGAGCCTACCTTGTTTTGTAGATTCCCTTGTTGCTGACTTGTTGATGTTTGAGCTTCAAATCTCCTTTGGGATTGTTGGAAACCCTGTTGGTAAGGTAGAGGCTGCTAGAAGTTTGGTTTAAAAGGGGGGCCTTTGTTGCTGCCCAGATCCATACCTCATGTCCGATTGATCCTTCCACCATTGGTTGTATGTTGGATCAAACTTATTTTGGGGATATGGTTGTTTTTTTTGTTGCTGATATGGTCTCCCAGGGAACACTTCTGCACAATCTTCTGTTTCTTGGAGTTGTAGGCAACAGTGAGTTGTGTGGCTTGTCTAAGTGAAAATACCACAAGGCCTTGAAGGAGGGGGTTGGGATGTCTTTTGAGCCAAAGCAATCTGTCTCACCATTGTTGTCAATTCTTCCAACTTGGTATCAATCAAATTCCTTTCAAGAGAAGGTGGACTTACCTGATGTACTCCCCTGACATGTGGTGCACCTCGATCACCAAATTGTTGGGAGTTTTGGTCCATCTTGTCAATCAATGCACGTGCAGCTACTGGTGTTTTGTCCACCAATGCCACTCCTACTACGGCATCCACCATGATCCTCTCCATAGGTGTGATTCCTTCATAGAAGTACTAAATGAGGTGTTTCTCACTGATTTGGTGATGTGGTCAGCTTGCACATAACTTCTTGAATCGCTCCCTATACTCATACATTGTCTCCCCTTGTGTTTGCTTGATCCCCGAGATCTCCTTACGAATGGAATTGGTCCTTGATGCTGGAAAAAATATCTCCAAGAAAAGACGTTTCAAATCGTTCCAACAAGTTACATCTTCGGGTTTTAAATAATACATCCAATCTTTCGCAGCTCCATCAGGTGAGAATGGGAATTCTCTTAGTTTGATTTGATCTTCAGAGACATTTCTAGGTTTTAGGGTTGATCAAACCACATTAAATTATTTCAAATTTTTATTGGGATCCTCACCAGAGAGGCCATGAAACTTTGGAAGTAAGTGAATTAACCCATATTTTAGTTCAAAGTCCGATTCGAGATTTGGGTATGCAATACAATTTGGTTGATAGTTAATATCAGGTGCAGCCAATTCTCAAATTGTTCTATTAAGTTCATTTCAATTATTTTCAGAAATTGGTTCTTGTTTTATGGTTGAATTTGAATTGCTTCCAATTTCAATGTTCTGATATTGGAGTAATTATCCAACTGGTTGAATGTTGAAACTTCCCGTAGACTGAGAATGTCTGATTCGAGCCCTAAGGCTACGTTCAATCTCAGGGTCAAGATCTAAGAGATATTTGGGATTAGTTCATGTCATTAATCAATGAAAGATGAAAATAAGGAAAGTGGAACATAGTAAAATAAAAATTAAAAGTTTGAGTTGATGGTTCAAAAGGAAGTAGAAGAAAATAAAAGAAGAAGAAAGAAAAAAAATCAGATTGGGTAAAGAAAGAAGAAAGAAGATAGGAAGAGAATAAATTGTAAAATAAAATAAATACCTCTAATTGGTTGAAATAATTACTTTCCTCCCGGAAAATGGCGCCAATTTGAAAGAGCACTGTCGTGGGTACCCTCAAATGATTAGTGTGCTTTTGGGGTACTTAGGTGCAGCAGAGTGGCTGACCAAGGTCGTTTCTCAAAGGTGGAAGTGAATTAAAACAACTTTTCAGAGGTATTATAAAAAAATAAAAGAGAATAAAATTGAAAAATTACTTAAAAGGATGGGGTTTGTTTATAGTTTATAAATCTATAATAATTTTTCTGGAAGAAGATTTCTTTTTTTTTAATTTTGAAATGAAGTTTGATTAAAAAGACACAACAAGAAGATGTTTTTTTAGAAAATATTTTAAAAGATGTAATTGATCTAAATCTACCTCTTCATTTACTTATTAATCATTATCATTTAATTCAATATCCACTTAATTATTATCCTCTAATTGTTTAACCCTTGATCCCTACAAGAGTTAACTTAACCACAAAGATGGAATTACTTAAACCCTAGGCTAGCTTCGGAACACGAAATCGCAGCACCCTGATTTGATTGTTGTTATAAGGTTAGATTATGGTCAGTGGTTAAATAGAGCACATATCCATTCTAGAAATGAGGATGAATTGTGTTTAGGGATTATATTTTAACTCTATAAATTTATCCTGAGTGGTCTTGTATTACCGATTAAGATCACGCTCTCACAATTTACACAAAATCTTGACCTCGCATGTTTTTGTGTTAATTATTTAATTACTTGCTTAGTTTCTTAAAATTTAAAAACACAATTCATGGATCATATTATTTTAATTATAGTATCTCAATCATTCAAAATAATTAAATGAAGAAGTATAGAGGTCGATCGATTACTAAAAAGAACTACTCTTCCATGGGCGATGTACACATCGTGAAGACATTTTGTATGAGCAAAGGATTGAAAGGGTAGAACCCAATATTTTCACCACTATTGATTCCAACCCAATTAAGAATATTAATAGAAGAATAAAAGGTAATAACATAGAATATTATTTGAAGAAAAATTCAAGAAGAAAACATGAAAGAAAATAAATACAAAGAGGAGGTGGGAGAGGAGAGCCTTTTTGGAAGAGAGGTTTTCACAAAGCCTTACTTCTTCCAAGAGTTGTGAGGGGCTCCAAAGATATACCCTTTAGGAAAAAACTTCCAAAATCCTCTACCAGCCCTCCCAAAGAGTTAAAACCCCCTTTAAATAGAGTTTGTGAGGGCTAGGGTTACATAACTTTTTAAGTGTGAAATAAAAAACTCGGCCAAATATTTTATTCCAAGTTTAACCACCTGTTTAACCTCCTAAACGTGTGAATGGGCCGGCCTTATATAATTATTATTTGTTCAAAATAATGTCCTCGATCTTTCCTAAAAATTTGGTCTCCATCCAAGCCTGGATGAAGACGATATGGCCCAACTACAGAACCCATTTCCATTCTGCCGAGTCCAGACCACCACTGGCTTAATGGACCATTTAATCCATCAAAATTCGCTCTTTAACTCTAGTGTCCTGAATAAAAGTTGTAGAAACTTAAGTTATAAACACTGTTAAAAAATATTAAGTTCAAATAATAAATATTAAAATATTTATCTTCAAAATACTACAGTGAATTCTAAAAGGTTAAAACTGGAATTTTCATCAAATTTTCAAATGAATGATCTAATCCCAAATATTTCATAAATGAATATATTTAGAACAATGTGAGGAAATTAGAGCATTTATTATCAATAAAATATTCAACAAAATTTTGTTTTATCAAGTTCTACTGTGATGATGTTAGGGATCACGAGGATTGGAATTTCTTTTTTCCAGAGTGACACATTTGGTTAACAACCATGGGTGCATATGCATGAGCCATAGGCATGTATTTATATTCAAGAAAATGGTCCATTGAATCCATATATATTTTCCAAGGGTTTTGGAATGTTTAAGTTTATCTGAGGCACTCAAATCATGAACTGTAGTTTGTGAAAAATGTAATATCCAAGAAGTGTTTGAGAACCCTAAAAGTTGTGTCACCACCTGGCGAACATATTCACACTGTGAAGAGATGTAAAAAAACATTTCTCTAAATTTTTCCTAAACTAAGGGATCTAGTGAGAAGATATTTAATTTTCTTGTGGCCACAATTTTGACCCTATAAACATTATTTTTTATGAATTTGTGCTCAAATTTTTTTCTAAGTTCTCGATATGAAGAGTTTAGTGAGTGATGAATTGAATTTTTCTCAGGTCTCCCTTTGTAGGTTTTCAACATGGAAAAATTAGTGACTATTTCTCTAGTAGTTTTGGGTCTTTTGATTTGGACCATTATAGGATAGAGTTTAAGGTAAAATATATTTGGCTGAAGTGTAGGCAGTTTAAGGTCATGACTCACATGGGTCTAATATGAGAGATGTTACAAAAAAACCTAATTAGGATACCTTGGGTCAAGATCGCTCCAACATACTTATGAGTGGGAGATGGAAATGTTGTAAATCATGGTTTAAGGTTCTCAAGTCATGAGTACTGATATGTAACATTCATGTGTGGATAGTTTCATATCATGATAAGGTGTTGAGTTATTCCTTGATGATGTCAGGCTCACAAGAATTAGAAATCCCTTTATATTGGGCCAAGATATCACTGATTGGTGGGTCTCAAGAACTTTTGTGTCAATATCGTGGCTAAACTGAGATATATATTTTCTTTTCCATGGGATATGAAAGGTTTTTAGAAACCTGAGGTACTCAATACATGAAGTGTGGCGCATGAATTGTGGTGATTTTAAAATATAGTAAAATCACCCCATACTATGGTTGACCGATGTAAGGATCTTGTGGTCCTTTGAAAAGGAATGAAAAATGGGTGATGGTATGCATAGTTTGTTATAATGTAGTGGGAAAATTTTCCATGTTGTTTAATTTTATGTGGTAAGGAAATTTTCTATGCAGTTTATCATCATGTGGTATGGACATCTTTCCATGCAGTTTATCATCATGTGGTAAGGATGCTGGAACTGGTATGAATGGATGGAAATTTTGTGGTTGGACCTAAGGGTAAAAGTTTGGGCATCACTCCATATCTAATAAAAATTAGAATCAAACCAAAAATCTTTCTGAAGATCTGTGTATTTTAACTTCAAGCGATGAGGACATGGATCCCCCGATGTGAAATGATGGTATTGTAGCTGGGACCATGGATGGAATTTGGGTTTCACTACGTATCCCATGGTGATGGGAATTAATTCACATGTATTTATTAATGAATTTTCTTATGCTGGTCTAAATTGTACGTGAAGAGGGGACATATTTATATTTGATTTTTTGTAATTGGGACTATATTTGGGAATTTGGGCATCACTACGTATCCTGTGAGAGAAGGAATCAATTCACATATATTTTTTTATTGGGAAATAATATATGAATGTTTGGACCATATGAAGATGTGGTCATTATTTCCATTAATAGTTTTATCTGGGATTAGGGTTGAATACCCAGGCATCACTACATATCCTATGATGACAAGAATGAAGCCACATGTAGTTATTAAGGAACTATGTAGTTTAACGTCATACGGTAAGGATGAAGATGGACCAACGTGAAGTTGAAATGTTGTGGTTGGGCACAAGGATGGAAATTCAGGCATCTCTATGCATCTCATGGAAATAAGAATCAATCCACATGTATTTATTGAAGAACCATATAGTTTAACATCATGTGGCAAGGGTGTAGGCTTCCCAACATGAAGAGGGGTGGAGTGTCTAGAGATGTGGTAGAAGACCAAAACCAACTATGGTGGTATTCTCAGGTGAGGTCCATAGGAGTATGCAAATTCATGTCGTGTAGGGGACATTAATTGTACATTTTAATGTCATACAGTGAGGAATCATGGTATTCCTTTTAAGCACTTTCATTTAGGACTGACATGGGTCTATCAAAAGATGTTATGCCTTGTTTTTATAGGGAAGACCATACCTATTGGTGTGAGAAAAATGGAATTAAAAGGGTTCATCTTACCATGTATAGGCATTTAAGAGCAGGAAAGGGGCATTTTGTATCATGTGGTGGATGGAATAAGATATCGGATCAAGGAATCCCAACGTATCTCATCGAAAATGAGAATCAATCCATATGTATTTGTAGGTAACCTATGCAATTTAACCTCATGTGGTAAGGATGAAGATGAATTGATTTTAATATAGATGAATATTATGGATCTTTGTAGTTTTACATCATGTGGTAAGGACATTTTCCTTGTAGTTTAAATTCATGTGGTAAGGACATAGGATCACCCAATGTGAAAGGAAAGAAATCTTATGGATGGTCTCAAGAATAGATGTTTGGGAATCACTACATATCCTGTGATAGCAAGAATAAATCCATATGTAGTTCTCAAGGAACTGTACAGTTTGACGTCATACGGAAAGGATGAACTATGTACAGTTTATTGTCATATGGTCAGGATAAATTTGTACAGTTTAATGTCATCTACTCAAGACGAATTATGGGTCTTAATCTGATGTGGATTCACACTTTATTACTGTTGTGTGAATTATTTATTGAGATATTTCATTTTTTAAGGTGGTGTGACATGCTACCCATCCATGGTGGCCAATGAGTAGGTGATCGCATAGCGATTCATTGTTCAATTTCACCCTTACACCGGTGTTTTAGACTGGTTTTGTAATGAATATTCCAAATATAATAATAAATTAAACTTAATGTTTGATTAAATTAATTAAGTTTTATCAATTTTTAATAGGTCATATTACTTTTCTTGGTGTTTACATTGTAGTAGGAGGTGATTTGGAGATCCCTTGATGGAATTCAAGAAAAATGGGCCAAACTGCGCGAGAGCCCAAGCATGCATATGGACATTAATATGTAATTTGGATAATATGTGCATCCAATTAGAATAAAAATGGGTTTATGAATGAAAAAAAATGTGGGATACATTTATCTAGAAGATTATGGAGCCTAATTCTTCCATTTAATGGCCCATAATAGGCCCATAATGTGAAGAAATTCTGGGCGGGCCAGATTTTACCACCCTTCAATATTTGGGCCATAACTCAAGCCTTAGAGATCCAATTGGGATGATTCTACCTCTCATGTACATATAACTATAATATTAACATATCCACATAATTTTATGACAATTGAACACGTTTATTTTAGTCAACCAACTAGATAAATAAGGACTAAAAAGTCTTCCATGAATAGTGACCTAGTCCATTAGGCACTTGACTTCTTTTGTGGAAAGTGTGATGTTTTTGTCTATAAAATCACTCCTTCCAAAAATTCTATCATGTTTCAAGACCATTGGTGAATTTTAGTCTAATTTTATAGCTCTATTCACACTTTTTATTTTTCTTCACCCTCGTGTACTTTTAAACCACTTAGTGATCAATTTGGGGGGTGTCCTTTGTTGTAATCCCGAGCTCCATGCTTGTAATCTTCAAAAGATAATTGAATTTTCAGGTTTTTTGTCAATTTTTATTCATTTATACCTTCTTAATTTTTCTTTATTCTATTATGATCAAATAAAAATAAAAGGAATAATAATCCTCATGCTTCCATGCATAACCTGGATCTTGTGATGGTTTGAGTGTGGTTGCCTCTTCTCTCACCCCTTCCCTTTCATGAGTGTGTGAATGGATTATGTCGGTTGATAAATTCCACGAGATTGAACCCATGAATATGCATGTTCTTTTCTTGTGCAATATTTTATCAATGATACAAATCTGTTCATCTCATCACGTTGTTGATGTGATTCCTTGATTGAGTTCCGTTTTTACATCGATTCAAATTTGTTGATTTTAAGTGATTGTCAGTAATCAATATCATTGATTGATCAAATACTAGGTTTTAACATAGTAAGAACTCAAAATAATACTGGTTTTAGTTTTTATAAATCAAGGAATCAATGATCCTTCCCATTCCCTTGAGAGCAATGACAGATTGAGCATCAAGGGACACTTACCCGGATTGATCACGATTTCTCCATCTTGTTTCTCTCACTTGGTAGTATAGTTTCAATTTAGGATTTAAAAAAAAAAAACCCAAGTTATATAAATCCCAATTCCCCTTTTATTTTCATAATAATAACCTTCTTTTTAAATTAATTATCTAAGGCTCCATCGAGAGATGACCTAGGGTTGCTGCTATACTGCAGAAATTCTATTTAAAATTAAACTTCTAATTTGACGCACTCGACAACATAATCAAATTTTGGAACCACTTCTAGGGATCCAAGATCATTTTTTTCCTTTTATTTATTTATTTTAATTCTTAATTAGTAATCCTTTCAATATCCCACCACTCATTTTTTTTTTTTTTTGGTTTTTGTTTTTTTTGGTGTGTTCATTCTCTCTCTCTCTCTATATATATCTCTCTCTCTCTCTTCTTCTTCTTTTTTTCTATATCTCTATCTAATTATGTAGTATAAAATTCTCTTTTATTTTCTCCTTTAATTTCTTAATTTATTTTATTTCATTCATCTTCCATAAATAAAATTTAAAAAAATTAAAAAAATTAACAAATAATCAATCAATCAAATTGGACTTCATTGTTGCATGATAAGATCTAGCAAAGAAACACTACTCAAATTTGACCATGAAATTGAAAAGTGACTTCACTCACAAATCAGTTCATTTAGAGTTGTAAAATCAAGTAACTTTAAGGAACCCCTTTTGGAACCTCAAGTTGTATTAAACTAATCAAAAATTGAAACAAATCAAACCCTAGGAATCATGTCTGCAAATAACCAAACTTTAAAAGAACTAACCACCCCAGATGTGGAGTACCAACCTACCTACATCCAATATCCTGAGGAAGTAGCCAAATTTGAGCTAAGATCTAGCCCCATCCACCTACTTCCCAAATTTTATAGTCTTCCTAGTGAGGACCCTCACAAAAATCTCAAAGAGTTTCACATAGTCTTATCCACTATGAAACCCCAAAATGTGTATGAGGACCTAATTAAATTTAGGGACTTCCCTTTCTCCCTTTATGGTGTAGCTAAAGACTGGATATACTATATTCCTACCACAATTGGGGGCTAGAATTTTCTAAAAAGCCTCTTTTTGGAGACGTTCTTCCTTGACTTCCAAACTACATCAATTTGGAAATAAATTTGTGGCATTAGGAAATCACAAGGAATGACCCTTCATGAATACTAGGAGAGATTCAAAAGAATTTTCTCAAGCTACCCCCACCACAAAATTAGTGAAAAAATGTTAATCCAATACTTATATGAGGGACTTATCCCCATGGATTTTGGAATGATTGATTATGCAATTGGTGGTTCCCTAGTTGATAAAACTCCTTCCTCCACTCATGACTTAATATCCAACATGGCTCAAAATGAACAACAATTTGGTACATGAGCTATTTCACTGACCCGGGGAGTTCATGAGGTAAGTAATTCATCCCTAGAACAAAAGGTAGATAATAAACATGATGAGATACATACCCTTCTAAGGTAATTAGCTCAAGAACAAGGTAACTCACACTTTTATGCAGTTCCTTTACATTGTGGTATTTTGTTCTGACAATACTCATTTTTCTGACCAATGCCCACAACTTCAAGATTCACCCGAGTCTTGTGCAGCCATGTTCTTAGGTCATCCATTCCAGAAAGAACCTCCCTTAAAGAAATAATCATTCAGGCTAAATCCAAACCTTTGGTGGAAAGCTCAGCCCCAGTACTGATAAGGAGGAAGCTGAAGACACCCCAAGAAAAATTGGTATCAACAAGGCCAAGGTATGAATCCTTCTTATCCTTTACCTTCTCAAAACAATCCTCCTCCAAAATCGGAACCAAGCCTCAAGGACATGGTGAAGAAAATGGCAACCCAGAACCTCTAGTTACAATAGACCACACAATCAGCTATTTGAGACCTACAAACTCAAGTGGGAAACCTGGAAAACACCAACGGTGATATAAAGATGCAAGTTTTTGGAAAAATACCATCCTAACCCATTGCTAATACAAAGTAAAAAAGTTAATGTTTATTCAGTAACACTTCATAGTGGTAAGGAAGTTTCAACCTCCAATGATTCTACCCAACAGGTATTTCCCCCTCTTGAAAACACTCTTTCTCCACCCATAAAATATTCTAATGAAGAAAAACAAAATAAAAAGGGTAATAAAATAATCATTGATGATTTAAATAAACAATCCATTCCTCTTCCATTCCCCCAAACACTCTATAAATCTAAGAAGAATTTTGATAATGATATTGATAAGGAGATAATGGATACATTTAAAAAGGTTCAAGTTAACATTTCTTTATTGCATATAGTTAAAAAATCCTTCAATATTCCAAATTTCTTAAAAAACTTTGCACCCATATAAGGAGGTTGAATGGGAATGAGAGTCAACTTGGGAAGGAATGTCTTGACCTTGATTCAACCAGTAATGCCAACCAAATTCCAGGATTTGAGAACATTCACGATACCATGTACCATAGGAGATATATTCTTTTTTGATGCTATGTTAGATTTAGGTGCTTCTATTAATGTAATGCCTCGCTCCGTGTATACTTCTCTATAAGTTGGAGAGCTTCAACCAACAGAAATTTTCCTGAAACTTTCCAACTTGAATACTACACATCCAACAAGAGTGATTGAAGATTTCCTTGGGATTCCATTCCTTAAAACAGGAAATACAATCATTAATGTTCACAATGGTACACTATCCATAGATTTAGGTGGAGAAAAGGTATGTTTTATCATCCTTGATGCATTGAAACACCCCATTGAAGAGCACTCCAGAATTCCTGTATATTTAATGGAAGTTCTCTCTAAGGACAACCACACAAAAATCTCTCCTCAACCCATACTCTGACTTGTTTTCTTATTCTTCTCTCTTGGATGATTTGAGTTTTGATTCATGTTTTTATTGTTGTGTGGGTTCTGATAAATGTAAATTTTGTGTTTTAATTGATGAGTGTGTTCATTCTGAGGTACCCATGAATGTTGATTATTCTGAAAATCTCATTTCCATAGACTTTCTTTCCTTAAAGAATAAACATGAGCAGATAGATAGCTTCATAGACCTCCCTCCCCCTAAAACCCCTCCCTCAATACAAAAAACCTCCGGTGTTGGAACTTAAAAAACTTCCTTCTAATTTAAAATATGCATATCTTGAGGTTATTGACCAATTGCACATCATTATTGCTAATAAGCTCTCTTCATAATAGAAATCAAAACTACTTGACCATTTGAGAGAGTTTAAAAGGGTAATAGGATGGACATTGGTTGATATTCCTAGGGTTATCCCATCTATATGTATGTACCATATACTTTTTCATGATGAGGCTAAGCCCATAAGACAATCTCAATGTCGGTTGAATCCCACTCTCCTTGAAGTGGTAAAATTGGAAGTTAGTAAATTACTTGCTTCTAGGATCATTTATCATATATCTGATAGTAAATTGGTTAGCCAAATGAAAATTGTTCCTAAAAAATAGGAATAACAACTGTGTAAAATGAAAGGAATTAATTGGTTCCAACACATGTGCAAAATAGTCGGTGATTCTGTATTGACTACCGTTGATTGAATCAAGCCACGCAGAAGGACCACTTTCCTCTACCTTTCATTGACCAAATGTTAGAACTATTGGATTGTAAGTCCCATTATTGTTTTCTTGATGAATATTCAGGTTATTTCAAAATCCATATATCCCCTGAGGATCATGAAAATAAAACATTTACCTATCCATTCAGTACATTTTCATACAGAAGAATGCCTTTTGGTCTATATAATTCTCTAGGTAATTTTCAGCGATGTATGTTGAGTATTTTTTTTTGAGTACCTTGAGAATTTTATGGAATTATTTATGGATTATTTCAAAGTATATGGTTATTATTATGATGATTTTTTGGAACACCAAGGTTATGTCCTCCATTGCTGCATTGAAAAAGATCTTGTTTTAAATTATGATAAATGTCATTTCATGGTTGAGTGGGGGATAGTTCTTTGGAATTTCATTTCAAATAAGGTAATTCAAGTTGATAAATATAAAATTGAATTAATTTAATCCCTTCTATATCCAAAATGTGTTTGTGAGGTGCGATATTTCTTGGGTCATGCTGGTTTTTACCGTCGATTCATTAAATACTTTAGTAAGATCACACTTCCATTGTCTCGATTATTAAAAAAAGATTCTGAGTTTGTGTTTGATAAAAATTGTGAGGATGAATTAAATTCAATAAAAATTAGTCTCACGTCACCTCCCATCATCTAAAAACAAATGTGGGATCTCCCCTTCGAGCTTATGCATGATTCCTATAACTTTACAGTTAAGGTAGTTTTATCACAAAGGGTTGAGAATGCTCCTCATGTAATTGTGTATGCCTTGAGTAACATTGACCCTGCCCAGGTAAACTACACAACCACTAAAAAATAACTCCTTTATATTGTGTTTTCCTTGGAAAAATTTCTTTCATGTCTTCTTGGTTCAAAAGTCATTGTCTTTTCTGATCATGATTCCCTTCGTTTTCTCCTAAAGAAACTTGAAGCTAATCCCCACCTCATACTATGGATGCTCATCCTCCAATAGTTTGACTATGAGATTAGAGATAATAGGGGAGTATAAAATGTTGTATCTTACCACATTTGTAGGATTTATTCACCACTAGACCACCATGTTGACTCATCCCTCCGCATTAGATAATTCTTCCCTCATGATAACCTTTGTGATGTTGTGGACCTTACCCCCCGGTATGTAGACATTGTGAATTTTCTAGAAATATTTAGGGTCCCCACTGATTTCAACACTTCCCAATCCTAGAGAATTAAACATGATTTTTAGTGGTACATTAGGGATGACCCATATTTTTGTAGAATTTTTGGTGACCAAATAGTTCATCGGTGTGTCCCTGACCATGAGTTCACCTCTGTTTTGACCTTTTTCCACACTTTGGATTGTGGGGGCCACTTTGGATCTCAACATATATCTTTAAAGGTCCTTGACTCAGGACTTTATTGGCCAACATTGTATAGGGATTCCCATAGATATTTAAATTCATGTAGTTGTTGTCAATTCATATGGAATATCTCCAAGAGGAATGAAATTTCCCAACAACCCATATTATTCTGTGAAATTTTTTATGCATGGGGCATTGACTTCATGGGGCCTTTTTCTAATTCATTTGGTTTCATGTACATATTTTTATCTATTGACTAAGTTTCTAAATGGGTTGAGGAAAATGCTACTTGGACCAATGAATCTTGGGTTTTTTTTTATTTTGTAAGGTCCCATATTTCTAGTAGGTTTGGTTTGTCGAGATTCATCATTAGTGATCAGGGTTCTCATTTTTTCAATTGCAACATAAAAAATTAGATTCATAATTATGGGGTTGATCATAAGGTCTCCACTACATATCACCCCCAAAATAACGAACAAGAAGAAATCTCAAATAGGTAAGTTAAGATAATATTTGAAAAAACAGTACAACCCAATAGGAAAGACTAGAGTTTGTGCTTCGATGATGCACTTTGGGTATATTGTAAATATTTTAAAACCCCAATCGGAATTTCACTATATAGAATTGTGTTTTTAAAGGATTTTCATCTACTGGTGGAGGAATAACACCATAAATATTGGGATTTTAAATAATATAATATGAATCTTGCAGATACATGTGAGCATAGGAAGCTATAGATTCAAGAGTTGGAAGAAATTTGACGTGATGCAAATGAGAACTCCTAGATCTATAAGGAGAATACAAAGGATATCCATGATAGCATGATACATTAGAAAAAGTTTCATATTAGTGAGAAGGTCCTCATGTACAATTCTAGGATAAATCTCCACCCAGGTAAGCTTCGTTCCCCATGACTCAGTCCTTATACTATTAATAATGTTTACCCTTTTGGTGCAATATAGATTTTTCATGAAAAAAGTGGAAAAAGTCTTATCGTCAAAAGGTAGTGATTTAAACACCTCTATGAGGATTTTCCAAAGAATCTAGTGGAGTAAATCCACCTTCTAAAAGAAACATATCAGTGAAATACACTAGGGTTTATCCTTCATTCTCACATTCTCAATTATTATAGTGAGGACACTATACATTCTAGATGTGGGGGGGGGAGTGGATACACTCTTGGGTTCATTGGTATTTTCATCATATTTCTTCTTTATTATCTTTTTCATCTTCTTTATGGTATTTTGACTTTTCCTCATCTTCCTGGGTTCATTAGAATTTTCATTATCTTTCTTATTTATTATCTTTTTTACTTATTTATGGTATTTTTATCCCCCCCCCCCTCCCTTATGGTCACCAAATCATGGAACTTACTGAAATTTCATGTTGAAATTTTTTATTCCATGTTGTTTTAACATTTGATGAAAACTTGTCTCTGTTATGGAATGAATATTTGTATTAATTTGACATTAGGGAGTGATTTTTAGTGAATTGGTTTTCTCTAAATTATATAAATGCTTGTATCTCTGTGACACCTTTGAGATGATTGATTCCCCTTATGTGAGTAGTTTTTGGGAAAATCGTGCCACTAATATCTTCACACATTTTTGCACCAAACTAGAAAGTGTGAATATTTCTTTCTTAATAGAAGGTAAATATATGTTAGGTTAATATTTTTCATCTTAAAATGATATTTCCATACATTTTTTTTATCCGGTCTGTTTTGTTACTTTACCAGATTGACCTATATGTGTGTACATGATATATGACTGTTGTACGCCCTCAAAAAAAACACAAAAAAATCAAAAAAAAAATTGGGTTATGTCTTGGTTAGGTCAAAAACCAATCCTACTCAAACTTTGATCTTGTTATAACTATTACAATTAGTGTCTTGAGGTGATCAAACAAGGGTTGAGATATGAGTGTGAGATTTGTTCCAAATGAAACTTCAGAAAAAAAAAACAAAAAATAATAAATGAGGGGAGTGATGAAATGTGAAAAATATGAGGATATTTAGGTCAAGATATTATGTTTTTACTTCTAGGAATTCTTAAGTGAGTGGGTCTTGAAATATGATTGCAAAGGATGTAGGGTAGGTTCGGTGGACAAAATCATTTAAGCTAATGTTAAAATAACCTATATTTAATAGAAAGAAAGTGGAAATAATAGAATGGAATGGTTTTCACACACACATTTAGAGTTAGTGGAATGGTTGAATTTTTAATTCCTTTCTCAATTTGGTATCATGAATCTCTTTGAATTTCATTATGATATGATATATGAGACATCTTTTTCTATTTTCACTAGGAAGAACTCCTTGGTGTGGTTTGTGAATTGATCATATTATTTAATGAATTAAAATTTTCCTAATGTTAAATCTTCATGATGTTGGTAATATATACATGCATCATTTTTTGGATATTTTACTTTTATTAGAAGTGAAAATGTTTAGTTGTGGGGGTGTGATCGCATAGCGATTCACTATTCAATTCCACCCTTGCACTGCTATTTTAAACTAGTTTTATAATGAATATTCCAACTATTGTAATAAATTTCACTTCATGTTTGATTCAATGAATTGATGTTTATAACTTTTTAATAGGTAGATTTTACTTTTTTTGGTGTTTACATTGTAAGAGGAGGTGATTTGGAGAGCCCGTGATGGAATTCAAGCAAAATTGGCCAAACTGCATGAGATCCCAAGCATGCATATTGACATTAATATGTACTATGGATAATATGTGCATCCAATTGGGATAAAAATGGGTTTATTAATTTATGAAATTGTTGGATACATTTCTATAGAATATTATGGAGCCCAATTAGTCTATTTTGGTTCCCAAAATTATCCCACAATGTAAAGAAATTCTGGGCGGTCCAGATTGGACCACCCTTCTATATTTGGGACATAACTCAGGATTAGGAGATCCAATTGGGCTGATTCCACCTTTATAGGAAATATAAGTCAAAGATTCACATCTTAAAATAATTTCATGACAATGGAAAGTGTTTTGTTCATTAAACCAGCTAGATAAAAAATAATTAAAAAGTCTTCCCTGAATAGTGACCTAGTCCCTTAGGCACATGAATTATTTTTAAAAATGTGTGATGTTTTTGTCTATAAAATCACTCCTCTCCCTCATTATATAATGTTTCACGACTAGGGGTGAAGGTTAGTCGAATTGGAGAGATCTCTTCACCCATTTTAGTTCTCTTCTACCTTATGTACTTCTAAACCTCTTAGTGATCAATTTGGGGGGTGTCATTTGTTGTAATCTTGAGCTCCATTCTTGTAATATTCAAAATTTAATTGAATTTCTATGTTTTTTGTCAATTTTTCTTCATTTATGCATTCTTAATTTTTTATTATTCTGGTATTATTGAATACAAATCAAAGGAATAAGAATCCGCATGCTTCCATGCATAACCCGGATCTTGTGATGATTTGAGTGCGGTTGTCTCTTCTCTCACCCCTTCCCTTTCAAGAGTGTTTGAATGGATTATGTCGGTTGATAAATTATAGGATATTGAAACCATGAATATGAATGTTATTTTCTTGTGTAATATTTTATCATTGACACAAATCTGGTCATCTCATCATGTGTTTGATGTGACGTGTTGATTGAGTTCCATTTTTACATCGATTCAAATTTTTTGATTTTGAGCGGTCACTAGTAATAAATATGGTTGATCAATCAAATCCTATGTGTTAACCTAGTAACAACTAACATACCATACTGTTTTTAGTTTTTATAAATCATGTAATCAATGATCCTTCCCATTCTCTTGAGAGCGATGATGGATTGATCACCAAGGGACACTTACCCAGATTGATCACGATTTCTCCATCTTGTTTCTCTCACTTAGTAGTATAGTTTCAATTTATGTTTTAAAACCAAAAAAAACCAAAGTTCTATAAATAAAAATTCCTATTTTATTTTCATAATCAGAACCTTATTTTAAAATTAATGATCTAAGGATCCATTGAGAGATGGCCTAGGGTTTTATCTATACTGCAGAAATTCAATTTAAAAATAAATATCTAATTTGAAGTGCTCGAAAACACGATCAAATTTTGGCACTGTTTCCGGGGATCCAAGATCATTTTTCAAATTTATTTATTTATTTTACTTCTTAATTAGTATTCCTTTCAACATCCCACCACTCATTTGATTTTTTTTGTTTTTTTTTGTTTTTGTTTTTACTTGTTTTTGTGTGTTCTTTCTCTCTTTCTATCTCTCTCTTCTTCTTATTCTTCTTTTTCTCTCTCTCTCTATAATTATGTAGTATAACATTCTCTTTTATTTTCCCCTTTCAATTATTAAGTTTTTTTATTTAATTCATCTTCCATAAAAAACAAAAAAAAACAATAATCAATCAATCAATCAAATTGCATATCATTGTTGCATGGAAAGATCTAGAAAAGAAACACTACTCGAATTTGACCCTGAAATTGAAAATCCACATCACTCACAAATCAGGTGATCTAGAGTAGGAAAATAAATTAACACTAAGTAACCTTTTTTGGAACCTCAATTGGTCTTAAACCAATAAAAAATTAAACCAAATCAAACCCCAGAAATCATGGCTGAAAATAACCAAACTTTAAAAGAACTGACCACCCCAGATGTGGAGTACCAACCTGCATACATACAATATCCTGAGGAAGCATCCAACATTGAGCTGAGATCTAGCCTCATCCACCTACTTCCCAAATTTCATGGTCTTCCTGGTGAGGACCCTCACAAACATTTGAAATGATTTCACATAGTCTGATCCACCATGAAACCACAAAATGTGTCTGAGGACCTAATTAGGTTTAGGGCCTTCCCTTTCTCCCTTGATGGTGTAGCTAAAGACTGGATATACTATCTGCATACCACAATTGGGGGCTAGAATGACCTAAAAAGACTCTTTTAGAGAAGTTACTCCCTACCTCCAGAACTTCATCAATTAGGAAAGAAATTTGTGGCATTAGGCAATCATAAGGAGAGATCCTTCATGAATTCTGGGAGAGATTCAAAAGACTTTTCCCAAGCTTCCCCCACCACCAAATTAGTGAACAACTATTAATAAAATACTTCTATGAGGTACTTATCCCCATGGATTTTGGAATGATTGATGTTGCAGCTGGTGGTGCCCTAGTTGATAAAACTCCTTCTGCCACTCATGACTTAATAGCCAACATAGATCAAAATACACAGCAATTTGGTACACGAGCTATTGTACCAACCAAAGGATTTTATGAGGTAAGTAATTCATCCCTAGAAGAAAAGTTATATAATAAAATTGATGAGATGCATACCCTTCTAAGGTGATTAGATCAAGCACAAGGTAACTCACACTCTTCTTCAGTTCCATTACATTATGGTATTTGTTTTGACAATACTTATTTTTCTTACTACTGCCCAAAACATCAAGATTCACCTAAGTCTTGTGCAGCCATGTTCCTAGAGCATCCATTCCAACAAGAACCTCCCTTCAATAAAGAACCATTCAAGCCAAATCCAAACCCTGTGTGGCAAGCACAACCCCAATACCGATAAGGAGGAAACTCAAGCTACACCAAGTAGAATTGGTATCAACAAGGCCAAGGTATGATACCTTATTATCCTTCACCTTATCGAAACAATCCTACTCCAAAATTTAAACCATACCTTGAGGACATGGTGAAGAAAATGGAAACCCAGAACCTCCAGTTTCAATAGACCACCCAATTTTCTATTCAAGACCTATGAACTCAAGTGGGACAATAGGAAAACACCATCGGTGAGATAAAGATGCAAGGTTATAGATAACTACCATCCCAACCCATTACTAATTTAAAGTAAAAAAGGTAATTTTTGTTCAATAACACTTTTTATTGTAATGGAAGTTTCAACGTCTAATGATTCTACCCAACAGGTATGTCCCCCTCTTGAAAACACTCTTTCTCCACCCATAAAATATTCCAATGAAGAAAAAAAATAAAAAGGGTAATCAAATTATCATTGATGATTCAAATGAACAATTCATTCCTCTTTATTTCCCCCAAAGGATCTCTAAATCTAAGGATAATTTTGATAATGATATTGATAGATAAATAATGGATACATTTAAAAAGGTTCAAGTTAACATTCCTTTATTGGATGTAGTAAAAAAACCTCAATATTCCAAGATTCTCAAAGATATTTGAACCCATAGAATAAGGATGAAGGGGAATGAGAGAGTCAACTTTGGAAGGAATATCTTGGCCTTGATTCAACCAGTAATGAAAACCAAATTCAAGGATCAGGGAACATTCATGATACCTTGTACCATAAGGGAGACATTCTTTTAGTTACTATGTTATATTTAGGTACTTCAATTAATCTAATACCTCACTCCATATATACTTATCTGAAGGTTGGATAGATTCAAACAATAGGAATTGTTGTTTAACTTTCCAATTGGAGTACTATGCATCCAACAAGAGTGATTGAGGATGTCCTTGTAACAGTGAAGAATATTATCTTCCCCACTAATTTCTACATTCTTGATAAGGAAGATACCCAAACCCAAGGACATTATCCTCTCATACTTAGGAGTACATTCCTTAAAACAGTAAAGATGGTCATTAATTTTCACAACAGTACACTTTATATGGAGTCTGGTAGAGAAAAGGTAAGTTTTAACATCCTTGATGCAATAAAACACCCCATTGAAGAGCATCCCAGCCTTCCTATATATTCAGTGGAAGTGCTCTATAAAGACACACACACAAAAATCTCTCTCCTCAACCCATACTATGACTCATTTTCCTCTTCTTCTCCCTTAGATGATTTGAGTTTTAATTCATGTTTTGATTGTTTTGTGGGTTCTAAAAAATGTAAATTCAGTGCTTTAATTGATGAGTGTGTTTATTCTAAGGTACCCATGACCATTAATGATTATGCAAATCTCATTTCCATATATTCTCTTTCCTTGGAGAGTAAACATGAGAAGATAGGCAGTTTTATGGACCTCACTCCCCCTAAACCCCCTACCTCAATCCAAAAACCATTGGTATTGGAACTTAAACAATTTCCTTCTAATTTAAAATATGCATTTCTTGAGGTTATTGACTAATTCCCCATCATTATTGCTAATAACCACTCTCCACAACATGAATCAAAACATATTGACCTTTTGAGATAGTTTAAAAAGGAAATAGGATAGACATTGGCTGATATTCCTAGGATTAGCCCATATATTTGTATTCACCATATAATTTTGGATGATGAGGCCAACCACGTAAGACAATCTCAATGCTGGTTGAATCCCACTCTCCTTGAAGTGGTAAAATTGGTAGTCAGCAAATTACTTAATGTAGGGATCATTTATCCTATATATGATAGTAAATGGGTTATCCAAATGAAAAGTGTGCCTAAAAATAAGAATAAAAATTATTTAAAATGAAAGGAATGAATTAGATCCAACATGTGTGCAAAACAGTTGGTGAGTCTGTATTGACTACCATCGACTGAATAAAGCCACGCAGAAGGACCAATTTCATCTAACTTTCATTGACCAAATGTTAGAATGATTGGATGGTAAGTCCCATTATTGTTTACTTGATGGATATTTGGGTTATTTAAAAATCAATATAGCCCCTGAGGATCAAGAAAAGGCAACATTTACATGTCCATTCAGAATATTTTCATATAGAAGAATTCCTTTTGTTCTATGTAATGCTCCTGGTACTTTTCAGCAATGTCTGTTGAGTATTTTTTTACTAATTTGAGAATTATATAGAATTATTTAGGGATGATTTAATGGTATATGGTTCTGCTTTTGATGATTGTTTGGAACACCTACGTTATGTCCTCCACCACTGCATTGAAAAAAGATCTTGTTTTAAATTATGAGAAATGTCATTCCATGGTTGAGCTGGGAATAGTTCTTGGGAATGAAATTTAAAATATGGTAATTTAAGTTTATAAATATAAAATTGAATTAATTTTATCCCTTCAATATTCAAAATGTGTTTGTGAGGTGTGATATTTCTTAGGTCATGTTGTTTTTTTACCACCGATTCATGAAAGACTTTAGTAAGAGCACACTTCCATTGTCCCAGTTATTACAAAAAAATGAGTTTTTGTTTGATAAAAATTGTGAGGATTCATTCGATTCACTAAAAAGTATTCTCACATCACTTTCCATCATCCAACCACCAAGGTGGGATCTCCCCTTCGAGCTTATGTGTGATGCGTCTAACTTTGCAGTTGGGGAAATTTTATCACAAAGGGCTGAGAAGGCTCCTCATGTCATTGTGTATGCCTCACGTACCATTGAACCTACCTAGGTAAACTACACAAACACTAAAAAAGAAATCATTTCTATTGTTTATCCTTGGAAAAATTTTCTCATATCTTCTTGGGTCAAATGTCATTGTCTTTTCTGATCATGATGCCCTTCGTTTTCACCTAAATAAACTTGAAGATAATCCCCACCACATACGGTGGATAATCCTCCTCTAAGAGTTTGACCTTGAGATTATAGATAATAGGGGAGTATAATATGTTGTATCTTACCACATTAGTAGGATTTCTCTACCATTATACCACCATGTTGACTCATCCCTCCCTATTAGACAATTCTTCACTCATATGAACCTTTGTGATGTTGTGGACCTTAACCCCCTGGTATGTAGACATTGTGAATTTTCTAGCCACATCTAGGGTCCCCACTGATTTCAGAACTTCCCAATCCCAGAGACTTAAACATTATTCTCGGTGGTAAATTAGCGATGACCCATATTTTTTGAGAATTTGTGGTGACTAAGCAGTTTTTCAGTGTGTCCCTGACCATGAGTTCACCTCTGTTTTGACCTTCTACCACACTTTGGCTTGTGGGGTCCACTTTGTCTCTCAACATACAACTCTAAAGGTCCTTGACTCAGGACTTTATTGGCCAAAATTTTATATGGATGCCCATAAATTTTTTAAGTCGTGTAGTTGTTGGGAATTCATAGGGAATACCTCCAAGAGGAATGAAATTCCCAACATCCCATGTTATTCTGTGAAATTTTTGATGCATGGGACATTAACTTCATGGGGCCTTTTCCAAATTAATTTGGATTCATGTAAATATTGTTAGAATTTTACTATGTGTCTAAATGGGTAGAATAAAAGGCTACTAGGATCGATGACTCTTTAGTTTTTGTTGATTTTATACAGTTGCATATTTTCAGTAGGTTTGTTTTGTTGAGCTTCATCATTAGTGATCGATGTTCTTGTTTTTGAAATCACAACATGAAAAATTTTCTTTGTAAGTATGGGGTTGATCATAAATTCTCCACTACATATCATCCCCAAACTAACGAATAAGAAAAAATCTCAAATAGGGAAGTTAAGAGAATCTTGGGAAAATGGTACAACCCAACATGAAATATTGGAGTTTGTGCTTGGATGATGCACTTTGGGTGTACCGTACAGCTTTTGAAACCCCAATCAGAATGTCACCATACAGAATTTTGTTTATAAAGGCTTTTCACCTCCTAGTGGATATATAACACCATGCATATTGGGCTGTTAAAAAATTTAATATGAATCTTTTAGATGCAGGTGAGAATAGCAAGATGAAAATTCAAGAGTTGAAAGAAATTTTATGTGATGTATATGAGAACTCCTAGATCTATAAAGAGAAGACAAAGGATATCCATGATATAATGATACATCAATGGAATTTCCATATTAGTGAGAAGGTCCTCATGTACAATTCCAAGCTAAATCTCCACCCATGTAAGCTTCTTTCATGATGGATCGGTCCTTATAATGTTAGTAATGTTTACCATTTTGGTGCAATACATATTTTGCATGAGTAGAGTGGATGAAGTCTTATCGTAAATGGGAAGTGACTTAAACACTTCTATGAGTATTTTAAAAATAATATGGTGGGGTAAATCCAACTTCTAGAAGCAACATATCAGTGTAACACACTAGGTTTTATTCTTCCTTCTCAAATTCTTGATTATTACAGTGAGGACACTACACATCATAGGTGTGGGGTGGATACATTCCTGGGTTCATTAGGATTTTCATTGTCTTTCTTTTTTCTTCTATTTTTCACCTTATTTGTGGTATTTTCACTTTTCCCCATCTTCCTGGGTTCATTAGGATTTTCATCATCATTCTTATTTCTTCTCTTTTTCGCTTTCTTTAGGGTATTTTTACTCCCCACCCCACCCCCCTTATGGTCACCAAATCATGGAACATACTGAAAATTCATGTTGAAATTTTTTATTCCATATTATTTTCACATTTGATGAAAACCTATCTCTATTATGGAATGAATATTTGTATGAATTTAACATCAAGAAGTGATTTTTAGTGATTTTTTTTGTCAATGATATAAATTGTTGTATCTCTCTAAAACCTTTGAGATAATTAATGCCCCTTGTGTGAGTAGTTTTTGGGAAAACTATGTCACTGATATCTCCACACATTTTTGCACCAAACCACAAAGTGTGAATATTTATTACTTAATACAAGGTAAATATATGTTAGGTTAATATTTTTCAACTTAAAATGATATTTCTATACATTCGTTCCTTATCTAATCGGTTTCATTCCTGTACCAGATTGACCTATGTGTGTGTGCCTGATATTCGACTGTTGTACACCCTAAAAAACACACAAAATATCAAAAAAAAAGTGGGTTGTGTCTTGTGTAGGTTAAAACCCACTCATAATCAACCTTTGTTCTTGTTATAACTATTAAAATTAGTGTTGTGAGGAGATCAAACGAGGGTTGAGAGATGAGTGTGATATTTGTTCCAAATGAAACTTCTAAAAAAACAAAAATAATAAATGAGGGGAGTGATAAAATGTGAAAAATATGGGGATATATAGGTCAGTATATTATTGTTTGACTTCTGAGAATTCTTAAGTGAGTGGGTCTTGAAATATGATTGTAAAGGATGTAGGGAAGGTTCGGTGGACAAAATAATTTAAGCTGAAAAATGTTAAAATAACATATATTTATTGGATAGAAAGTGGAAAGAATAACATAGAATGGTTTTCACACACACACATGGAGATTTAGTGTCATGGTTGAATTTTTAATTCTTTTCTCTATTTTTTATCATTAATCTCTTTGAATTTCATTGTGATGTGATTTATGATATATCTTTTTCCATTTTCACTATGACGAACTCCCTGGTGTATTTTGTGCGTTGATCAAATTAATTTAATGAATTAAAATTTCCTAAAATGTTAAATATTCATGATTTTGGGAATATATACATTCATAATTTTTTTCATATGTGAATTTTCTTAGGAGTGAAAATGTTTAGGTGTGGGTGTGTTATCGCATAGCGATTCACTATTCAATTCCACCCTTACACTGCTGTTTTAAACTGGTTTTGTAATGAATATTCCAAATATAATAATAAATTTCACTTCATGTTTGATTCAATGAATTAATGTTTATCACTTTTTAATAGGTCAATTTTACTTGTTTTTTGCATTTAAATTATAGGATGAGGTGATTTGGAGAGCCTGTGATGGAATTCAAGCAAAATGGGCCAAACTGCGCAAGAGACCAAGCATGCATATGGACATTAATATGTACTATGGATAATCCGTGCATAAAATTGGGATAAAATTAGTGTATGAATTCAAAAATTGTGGGATACATTTCTCTAGAAGATTATGGAGCCCCATTCTTCCATTTGGAGGCCCAAAATAGGCCCACAGTGTGAAGAAATTCCAGGCAGGCCATATTGGACCACCCTTCTATATTTGGCCCATAGCTCGGGCCTCAGATATATAATTGAGTTAATTCTACCTCCCTTGGATAAATAACTAGAATTTTCACTTGTAGACCTAATTTAGTTACAATTAACATGTATTGGTTAGTAAACTATCCTGATAAAGAAGGATTAAAAATTCTACAATGAATAGTGACATAGTCCCTTAGGCACTTGACTTATTTTGTGGAAAGTGTGATGTTTTTCTCCATAAAATCACTCCTACCAATCATTATATCACGTTTCAAGACCATGGGTGAAGTTTTGTCAAATTGGAATGATCTCTTTACCCATTTCATTTCTCTTCTCCCTTATGTACTTCTAAACCACTTAGTGATCAATTTGGGGGTGTCCTTTGTTGTAATCATGAGTTCCTTGCTTGTATTCTTCAAAAGGTAATTGAATTTACAAGCCTATTGTAAATTTTTCTTCATTTATACCTTCTTAATTTTTTTTATTATTTTATGATAAAATACAAATCAAAGGTACAATAATCCTCATGCTTCCATGCATAACTCAGATCTTGTGATGATTTGAGTGTGGTTGCCTCTTCTCTAACCCCTTCCCATTCATGAGTGTGCGAATAGATTATGTCAGTTGATAAATTACATGAGCTTAAAGCCATTAATATGTATGGTCTTTTCTTTTGGATTATTTTATCATTGACACAAATTTGGGTATCTCATCACATTGTCTATTTGATTCCTTGATTGAGTTCCATTTTTACATCGATTCAAATTTGTTGATTTTGAGCGGTCATCGGTAATCAATATCGTTGATCGATCAAATACTATGTGTTAACTTGGTAATAAATCACATACCATACTGGTTTCAATTTTTATAAATCAATGAATCAATGATCCTTCCCCTTCACTTGAGAGCGATGACGGATTGAGCATCAAGGGAAACTTACCCAGATTGATCTAGATTTCTCCATCTTGATTCTCTCACTTAGTAGTATAATTTCAATTTATGTTTTAAGACAAAAAAACCCTAGTTCAATAAATACCCATTACTCTTTTATTTTCACAATCAGAACCTTCTTTTTAAATTAATTATCTAAGGCTTCATCGAGATATGAACTAGGGTTGCTACTAAACTGTAAAAATTCTAGTTAAAAATAAACATCTAATTTGACGCACTCAACAAAAAAATCAGTAGGCTCCATTATGATAAACCTTTTGTATTACATAAGGCCCTTCCCACTTGAGTTACAGTTTTAGGGGCTTCTGTCCCATTTTCATTGGGGTTCTAAGATCCAATACTAGTTCTATTTGGAGGAATGAATGAAGGGGAACCTTTTTATTAAAGGCATGTGTTATCTGATTTTGATGGACCTCCAGATTATGCAGTGTTCGAAATTTGTTCTCATTTATCCATTCTAATTTTTTCATCCACTTTTGTGATTTTTCATCATCTAAGATCTATCCACAAATGGCTATTTAGATTGAAGGCATCTGGACCTCTATGGGTACCACTGTATCAGTCCTGTACACCAATGAGTATGTTGTTCCTTGTGTGGTAGTATGCATGGGGGTATGGTAGACCCATAAAGCATGGATGAGATTTTATGTCCAAGACTTCTTAGCCTTGTTCACCATATTCTAGATTATATTTGATAGAGTCATATTAAAGACCTCTATCTATCCATCTATTTCTTCATTAAAGCGAGATGAGTGATTGGACCCGATATTATACTCTTGGTACAGTCTCTTTAATCATATTGAACATAATTTTGTGCCATTATTCATTAATATTTTGTGAGGGACCCTGAACTTGGTGATGATATGGTACATCATGGAGTTGATAATATTCTTTATCCTAACTTCCTTGAGGGGTATTACTTCATCCCATTGGGAAAAGAAGTGGGTATCAGTAAGGATGTACTTGAACTGGTTAGCTATGGCTGGGAGATATGGACCCAAAACATCCATCCCCCAAATAGCATATGGATAGGAATATTTAACTATATTTAGCAATTCTGGGAGATGATGGGTGAAGTTTCCGTGGATCTAGAAGAAATTAAATTTTTTAGTGAATTCTACGTAGTCTTGTATCATGGTTTTCCAATAATATCCCAACCTCTTGATTTGGTCGGAGATCCTAGTCATGGATTTATGGGAACCGTAAGATCCTAAATGGACTTCTCCCATGAAGGTGATAATTTATCATTCTATTATTAATCTGAGGATAATTCCATCAAATCCTTGTTTGTAGAGGGATTTTTTCTCATTTGGACCATCCCGAAGAGTAAAATTTGTTGCCTGACATCGAATTTGTTCCCTTCTGACATGATCTATTAGGAGAATCTCATTTTGGAAATATCGAATTATGGGCTCCATCCATCTATGGTTGGTCATTGGATCATCATGCTATGGGTCAGTGATGACCTAATTTATTTCTTCTATATCACATATGATGATCAATGAGACCATTCTTTTATGTGTGATACAGAAGATTTCCTCCTCCAAATCAAGATCATCCAGGATGATGGCAGCATTATGAAGTGCATTGGTGTGATCATTATGTGATCAAGGAACATGATGCAATGTGGGATAAAAAGTGAATTTTTCCATCATTCTCTTGATATATCCAGTAAGGGTGTTCAGTTATTCCTTTTTGATGGTATATTTTCCATTTATCTACTTCATCACTAATTCCAAGTCCCCTTTTACATTCAGGTAGGCTATGTGAAGTTGTAGGGATATTTCCAATCTAGTGATGAGGTCATAGTATTCTAACTCATTATTTTTTTCATCTTGAAGATAGTGAAAAATTGTAGGAAGAAATCTCTTTGTCTAGAGAGATAAATACAATCCCTAGACCATCCCTATTGAGCTTTGGGTTTTCCATCCTTGTACCAATAGGACTCTAGGAGGCACTATCAAAGTAAATCTCCCATGTTTGTGGGGTGTCATGGGTGTAGAAGACCTCTTCATCTGGGATATCGGTGTCTTATGATGTATTTTATGAGGCAGACTGTGCTGCAAGAAAATAAGTTAGGTATTTCTATTTTACTAAATTTTATTATATGAATTGAATGTCATATTTCTACAGAATGACCACTCGTCAAGCCAAGAACCTAGTCAACATAAGATGACCAAGGATGTACTTGAGAATATCAATACAAGAGACCAGATGTACTTCATGGTGCTACAAGTAATGCCTCATCTTTTTCACTGTGAAAATGATTATAGGTAAGTTATTATCACTATCAAAGTATCTAGTCTCAGTATCTATCATTATTTTTCTGAGATAGTAGATATTATTCTCACTTCCCGCATCATTTTTTTGTGTGATGAGGGTGACCATTGAGCACTCCATGGTGGCCACATATAAGATGAGTGGCCTCTATTCCATTGAAGGTATCAAAACCAGTGGGTGCAGTAGCTACTTCTTGAGACTTTTGAAGGATTTTTTACAGTAATCATATTATCTATAGTTGATTCCCTTCTTCATTATCCTAGTGAAGGGGAGAGGTTTTCCAATAAAGTTGGAAATGAATTTCCAAAATTAGGTGAGGTGCCTTTGGATCCCCCTAATTTCTTTGAGATTTATGGGGGTGACATTGCTAAAATAGTGCTAGTCTTCTCTAGATAAGCCTCAATGATATGGTGGTATAACAAAAAACCAAGTAAATTTCTTGATGTTACCTTGAAAGTGAATTTTAGTGGATTTATCTTTAGACTATGATATCACGGCTTGTTCAAAATTGTATAGAGATCCGTGAAGTGATCAATTTTCTATTGAGATTTAAAAACCAGGTCATTGACTTAACACTCAGTTATACTTCCAAAGAATGGATTCAATATATGATTCATGGCATTCTGATATGTGGAACCAACATTTTTTAATCCAAATGGAATGATCTGATAGCAGAAGATCCCTTGAGGTGCTTGGAAGGTAGTGGCTTCTTCATCTTTAGGGTCCGTTATGATCTGATTGTACCCTAAGTATCTATCCATGAAGGAAATGGATTGGAAACCAATAGTTGAATGATCAAGATTATTGCAATCTTAAATGGGAAATCATCTTTCATCCAATTTCTATTAAGGTCTATTAGGTCAATATATAACCTAATATGCTCATTCTTTTTCCTGTCTGTGTTGATGTTGAAAATCCATATTGGGTATTTCACTTATCAAACAAAGTTGGATTTGAAAAAATTATAAAATTCTACCTCTACATTGATGGAATGAGAGGGTTAATCCTCCTAGATACCTATTTTATGCCTCAATTCTCATCGGTTAATCTGAGATGATGTGTAGCCATATTTGGATTCAATTCGAAAATTTATGTATAGTTCCAAGAAAACACATATTAGTGCTACTTTATAAATTTAATATACAACTCTTGATCTTTGAGGGGAATGGATACACTAATCAAAGTATGTCACAAGTCTTATTTTGTTCCTATATTTATCTTCTTAAGCTCATCTATGGTGGTGTATATTCCTTCTCCTAATGCTAGAGGGGAATTATAGAGACCATCCTCATCTTCCTTTAATTCTAATTCTGTGGATTCATTTTCAAATGAAGCTAGAAATATGAGGGATTCTCCGTCACTATCAGGGTGAGGGAGGAAATTAGAAGAGACATTATCATTACTTTCTATCTGAGTCATCGCAAAGAGATGTTGGAGAAGATTTCATTTTCACTGTCACTAGGGGTAGGAGTGGATTGGACCTCTGGGATTAGATCTTCTACCTCAACTAGATTCATGGGGAGCACATAGTCACCGTCGAGCATAAACTAGGGATTAACAGGGGAGGTCCCCAATCCATTGGGAGCTGAAACTTTTATATCATCATATTCCATTGGTTGGTTTTCTCCATTCTTGTAAAAATATGATTTAGAATATTTGGTTGTGCAAGACTTTATGGGGTAATTGTCACCATGTAGTATGCTGGCTTTTCCAACAATGTGAGAATTCAAACACTAATGTAATGTTGAAGGTACCACAAAGTGGAAATAAAGTCAGGGCATTTCGAGAAGGATATTATATGTGGTGTCATGATTAATAACCATGAAATCTATATTAGATGTTAGTTACCCAAACTAGGATTTTATTTTGATCTTCCCAAGGGGTCTTTTCTCACACTTATCACACCCTAGAATTGTCATCTTTAGGGGAAATAAGTCCCCTTCACCATATCCCAAACATTGAAGGGTTTGAACTGGGATGAGATTGATCCTAGAACCATTATAAATAAGAACCCTTTAGACATTGGCATTATTGAGTCTTCCTAAAACATATAGGGGCCTGATATGCCCTTGGATGGCCTCTTCCTTATTTTGATCAGTGAATGAGATGGCGATATAACATTCCGAGGATATAGTATCCACTCGATAGACCTTGTCCATATTGAATTCAGTATCAAGATCTTATGAGATCTAGAGGGTTTCAATAAGTGCCTCTACGAGTTATTTTAAAATATGGAGTGCATCATGGATTGAGAGCTTCACTGGGACAACAACAGCTATTTTAGAATGTCGTACTTCTATGCCAAAGGTCGGAGTTTCTCAAAATGGGGATTCTCCTAGGTATGTAGTTCAGAAGCTAAGGCATCTGAGGTAGATGGTCCTGTTACTTTTTCATAAGTCAAAGAGACATCTTATTCCAGTAGTGCATGTTTCACCAGCCTTTCTCATTGTCTTTGTTGATTACATTGAACCCCCACTAAGCGGTCATGCAAGATAATCATATACGGGTGACTGTTGGAGGACTCTAGGGAACATCCTTTCCTATTTTGGGCCTTCTGAAGTTCTTTACCATGATTTTTAGCTACATATATGCCCTCCATGGGGATATGATCAGAATATTGGGTCTGACCACATCTGCGTTGTACCCTATATCCTCGGTTTCGACGCATGCATCCTCCCATTCCCCAATTATGTGAGGGAAATTCATATTTTGGGGAATAATCATCATCAAAGAAGGTGTATTCCAAGTGTATCACATTGATATAACCAAATATTATCTCTTTATCTGATGAGGATTCTTCGTGTTGGGGTGATTCCCATGTTGTGGATGTTGCAGGGAAGAAATCTACATGGTTCAATGCTTGCATTAAATAAGAATATGGTTCCTCCTCATCTATTTCTTCCTACTTATGGTGGTCATTACTGCCTTTTAGATTTAATTCTTATGTTTCCTTATATTAGGTTGTGGAGATATTTTGGGTCTATGAAACTATGCTTTCAGGGTGGTGTGAGCTTGACCAACTATTTTTTGAGTCATCCAGTTTTCAAAATTCTGTGCATGCCTAGCTGAAACTTTCTTCCATCAATCTTATTCTTCTGACTGGATTATGGTTATGAAAGACACCTACTCTAGGTATTTGTTTAACATAACCTTTCTAGATTAGACCAGGCCTTAATGGACATATTTTAATATGAAGTAATATTGGATATTATGACCCAGCCTTCTATGGTAAGGGCAATAGTCGGGATGGTTGGTGAGGTTTACTGCATCAGGTCTTCTAGGATGTGGAATCTTGAGTAGGTTATTATCCATGAAAATTAATAAATAATTGGGGTATTTATTCATTTTAGAAGGATTATACTTTGTTTATCTGTTCCTAAAATCTTGGGTGACCCTAATTTCTCAGTGCTTCTTACTGAGGGAGATTCTTTGGTTATCGTCACTCGATAAGAGGTATTGAGTAGTTAGGAGCCTACCTAGGTGCATGGATGGACGTTAATTATAATTTGAGGGTGAAAGATACATATTCTAACCTTCCTGGCCTTTTCCCCTGTGTTTTGGGTGAGTCGAGTTTGGGATTGGGTTCGCTAAATATCCTCCTCAAGAAATTGTGTTGTTTCAGCGAACTTTCGAAACCCACCCAGATACTTTATGGGGATCAGAGGTGTCTATAACTCATCCCTTAGATTTTCAGTATAGAGTTCCAGAAGTTTTTATTATGAGGGAGGTATGTTGAGTGAATAGTTTACTTTTTTCCATATCAATATGAAATCATACACCCTATCATTCTCGCATTTCTTGTAGTTTGTTAGGTCAGAAATTGTTGTCTTTATTTAGATTGAAGATGAAATGGTAAAGGAACTGATGATGAAGGTCTTCCAATCTTATAATGGATCCTAATGGTAGGCTACTATACCAAACAAAGGCTATCCCTATTAGAGTATATAAGAAACACCTCATATTCGTTGCCTATTTTTGATCTTGAGGGCCCATCATTAGCCCACATCAGGATACAAAGTGTGTGAGATGTTGTTCAAGTTATCATACACTGTCAATGGTGGTGAAGTTAGGATTGCCAAAGTTGGGTGGAGATGGAATATCATCCACCAATTTGGGATATGGATTCCTCTCAGGATGCACTGGTGCACGTCACCCTTCCATGGAATCCAATAAAGTGTCCAGGGGCTCGATGACATTAAGTAACTCTAGGGAAACCACTGTGTGAGCCATCTCCCATCCATAGGGAGTGGTTAGGGGCAGATGAGGTGGTCCCTCCTTCATCTCCCACTAATTATTTCTTTTTACTATGAATGAATGATTGAACTGAAAAATGATATGTTGTCTCTACAATGGAGAGAGGTCATGATCATTTTCAACTTCCTCATTTATGTTGACTGGCTATTAGATCTGGAGCCAATATGATGCTCAGATACCAATCTTATTGGATGATCAGCTACAGGAGGGAGAATATCTATCTCTTCTTGAAGATGATACCCAATGGTAATATTTACCTTGAGTATCTCCTCATTGAGTTTCTGGAAAGTTTGTATTTTCTCTTATATTAAAATAGTTGTTCCTCTATGGAAGGAACTTCAATTCTTCTGGGTGGTGATTGAGATATAACTGTACCTTTCCCTTTTTTTGTTGGCAATATTCTACTGATGAGGTGGCAACTCGTTATTCGATGGTGAAAAATTTTGATTCCTTATTTGGTTTCGAGTGTGCGAACCCTTGTACATATAAGGCTATTTTGTCTTGCGACCCTAATGGGGTTTGATCTCCTTTTCCGTATGGTCCTCCTATCTCAGCTTATGAATGGTGACTTAGTGGGAGTTTCAGGTTGTGGTTGTCGTATGGGCCCTGACCAATGAAGGTTTGTCACGGGGTGGGAGGTATAGGTAGGACACCAACCATTTTCCTCCCAATCTAGAGAATAATGATTCTCTCTATGGTGATGATGATGATGAATCTTCTCCCAATCCTATATGGTAGGGGTAATTAGGGGCCACAATTGGCACTGATTGGTACTGTTGTTGAGGATCCAATGATTCCAGTTGGGGACTTGATGATTCTTAGGATAGACATGAAGATATAAATACCCCCAGCCTAGTGGGATGGGGGTGATCTGGAATCACCACTGATTCTTCTAGGACTATCTCAAGGGATGATGAACTTGGGGGTGATGATTGAGGTATTAATTCCTCCAGCCTATAGGGATGGGGTTTTTTCATAGTTGTCGAGGATATGTTCTGAATCCTTTTAGGAATTTATGATCTAGGGGTGGGGTAGTTATAGATATTATCTTGTACTAATAGGTCGTGTATTCTATTGGACGGTTGCTATGGTGGCTACTATTTGGATCATTTGATGTGGCATAGTTGTTCTCGTATAGGATTTGGGTGGGACGACAACCCATGATGAGAACCATTCTTTACAGGAAGTTGTTCGGATGATCGCAACTTTAGTCTCCATATCTAAAATGCATTCACATTGCTTTGAGGGAACCAATTTGAAATATTATTGGCTATACCCTCCCTTAGTTTATGATGTTATTGAATCATTGAAGCAGGGGAACTCCATTGTAGTGACCAACTAGCCCGATCATTACCCAGTCCCCTGATTTCATCAGAGGCTATAACACTATAGGACACTGAATCTGAGGGGTTCTATTATTCTAGGGGTGCAGAAAAGTGTAACGCTCTATACTGTCCCCATCCTCAAATAAGGATACATTATTTTACTTTAGAGATCAGTTACTAAAGTGTCACTATGAAATTACATAAATCATGCTGTATATTTACACTATTCTTTTCCAGTTTTGGATCTTGGTTCATGAAGATAGCAGTAAAGTCTAGCTAAAAATAGATTATATTGATTTTATAAAGGTGAAACTCATATCCTGGATAAGGGAGATGTATATACTTCATTCATTGATGAGTAACCCACATATTTTGGCATAGATAAGGCATGAACTCCTTTTCTATCTCATCTGGTATCTCATAGTCAGAAGTAGCGAAGGGCCAAAACATGATTGGGAGGTATTTTTTTATTAAATCTCTCCACATGACAATTCCATCCTCCTATTCATTAGACTTACATGCCTCCATTTGTTCAGACCATATAATATGGCTCTGATGGGAGTGGAGTGCTATTGGAAGTTGACGGGGAACCATATATAGTTGACCCTTATGTTTCGAGCACCTCTCTATACAAAGGTGTTAGAGTTTTGAACACCTCCATATATAGAGGTGTTTGGGAAAGGGGTGATTTCCTTGTCCATGGGAGATATCATCATGGGGAGGTTGACCATGGTGGATGTTAGGAGTAGAGTCCCTATGATCTATCTCCACACTATCATGATGAGTACTATCACGGGAATGAATGTATTCTACTTATGCTTATATAGAAGAGTTGGAAGACCCTCATGGTGTTGAGAATGTGTCTCAAATGACCTCAATGACAGTGGAATTGAGCAGATTAGGCATATGGGCCATGTTATGTGTTGTGGTCAGAATATGCCAACCCGCCTTTTAGGATTGTGTAGTGATATGAACCTAGTATATAACAATTTCCAGAGCATGTATATAACTATCTGGTTCTATGGTAATATGCACCAACTACTAATAAGATGTTGGAATATTTCAATAAGTTATCTTGTTATTGATATGAATATGGGATTTTCCTAAGTCATGTACTATTCTCACTTGGTGAGACTCAGAAAAGAAGGTAGTATGATCCTGATCCTAAGCCTTTGGGATATACCGCTGGTCTTTCTTGGTATTAGTATGAGTTTACCTGAGGCATTTGTTTCTCTCACCTAGTTATCCCAAGTTGGAATGGGAATATGAGCCTCTTCTGAATATGCATTCCCCACCAGAATACACCGACATACCTCTAGAATGGGAGAAGGAATATGATCCTCCTCCTGTATTGCCTTGGAATGATTTTAGAATAGTCATTCATTGATGGAAGTATGAATATGAACCTTACTTCTATGAATTTATAGATTATTCTAGGCAAATTCACTGATAGGAATATGCGCCTATCCTGAAGCTTGTGCCATTCTCACTTGGTCAGGCCCTGCCAGAATGGGGATATATGCCTAATCCTGGGACTTTGGAGTTTGTCATTGGACTTCTTCAACATGAATATGAGCATGTCCCAAGGCTCATGCCCCTCTCACATGGCGATCCCCAGACATAATGTGGATATGAGGTTGATCCTAGGCCTTTGGAATATGTTGTCAGATTTTTTCGATAGGTATGTGCCCCTATCCTGAGGCATGTTCTGTTCTCACCTAGTGATACCCAGTTGGAATGAGAGTATGTTCCCAATCCGATGCCTCATACTTTATTATAATTTTTCAATATCCTCTTGTATGGGAGCAGGAGTGTGCGCTTTCTCTGGTGTAACCACTTGTTCACGATGATTAGAGTATTGAGTTTCCCTAATTGTAGAGGTAAGAGTATGTGATTATCTCTTTATTTTCAATATTTCCATAATATGCTGGTGGAGATCTTAACCTCTTGCTAAAATATATTATCATTTGATGAAAGTGTGTGTAGCGATATAAGCCTATAGATTTTCTATCTCTATTATACATTGTCATATGTCTTTGATTGAAGTAGTGATATGTGAGCACTTTTCCCTTTTTATGCCACTGGAATATGCCAATGGGATTCATGCATGGGGTAGGGATATTTTCCCCCCACCCTTATCCTTATTGTGGGAATATTCCTACATACTTGTTCTAATTCAGTAGGGATATGAGCCTTCTTTCTTTTTCCAATTAGGATATGCTGGAAGACATATCAGCAAAAGTGGGGATATGTTCCCTCTCCTAGATGTCCAGTGACTTCCTCCCCTAATGATCCTTCCTTTATTCCTGTACATGGTTGTCAGAGGTGGAAACATGTTGGGTGGTACCCTTATTAGGCAACTGGTGGGTACCAACAGGATGGTGTTAGTGAGGGAAGTTGATAGGTGCCCTCCTTGGCGGCACCTGAATCAGAAGGGAGTTGTATTTGGATTCCTGATCCATCTTCATCTGAGACTGAAGGTGGAAGTTGTTGTGCTCCTGGGATAATCTCCTGAATTGTTTGGCTATAGCGACAAAGGATATTGTCTTAGAAATATCCATCCTTAGTCAATGCAGACTCATCAGATGTCATACTTAGAGAACCTCACGGGTAGCTTCATTGGTCAAGATTGTACCATGTTGGTGGTACTTTCTAACCATCGTGTTTTCCACTTGTCATTGGATTTTTCAACTAGGTGGAATTGGTTTGCTTATTTTGGGGGTTGAATCCATAGAGGATTTACTAGAGAAAATATTGAATGATGAAGGCATTATCTCAGGTTAGGATGTTGTTTATGATAGCAGTATCTGCAATCACACAGACAACTAGGAACAAGGTTATTGATTAGTGAAATATCATAGGCATGATGTGCTCAATCAGATATGCATGGTTAACACGATTGTCTTATTTTCTAAATCTTTCCATTCTACTCATGTGGACTTGTAATGTGAGGATGGACTTATAGGAACCCCAGTTAAAGAGGATCATCTATAAGATCATTCCAGTCTTACTAATTTTTTTGGATAAGGTATTCAAAAACAAAGTAGCCTAACTTGTGATTATTCTATCACTTAAGAGAATCACATTGGATTTTCCATCCTCATTTTCATATGGTGTGCAGACAAAATGGATCGATAGATTATAACCTAATCATTTTTTATTAAGGAGATTCACATTGGGTTCTCTATTTTTGTTTCATCGGGATATTGAGTCATGTATGGGATCCAACCAACATTTTGATTGTGGTGTATTTTTGTTGTGCACAATCATGAAAATCGGGTTACCACTATTGCTCTTACTAAAAAATCCCAATGTTTCCCTCATTCGTAACTGGGTACACATCTTCTTTCCAAAGGCAAGCAATCACCTGGGTTTTCAGGACCATTGACTCTTGGGGACTCACATTGGTCGAGAGGATGGTAGTTCGAGTTCATCACACCCTTTTGGGGGATACTCTGAAAATCTATTATAGATTTAAGATATGTTCATGAATCTCTTCCTAATCCCAATACAGGATAGTTTACCCTAACAAAACGATCATGGGTTAATTCTCTTTTAAGTTCAAAATAGCAGGGGCTCTTTAGTGATTCCATCTATATATATTTGAGGTTCTCCATCATTTTCTGATAAAAGAAGATCACTTATGTGTTGAATGTGTTAAACCAAGTACTTCATAATGTGATGCAATGTAAGGAGGAAGTTAATATTCTATGAAGGGGATTGATCTATTAGGAGGTACCCTACATATCCTGGTTATTACAATAATCAAAACTTGTGAAGTTCATTGGACCTATGAAGTTTAACATCATGAGGAAAGGACTTATATGGGTTCTCTGGGATACCAAGTATTCAAGCTCAAGTCTTAGAGGGACGTCCTACATATCCTAATTATATCGGTAATCAAAGTTGTCATATTTTAGTTGTTCGAGGCTTATATACTAGGTTTCCCCTATCATTATAGAGACTCATGGTGCATATGACATGATTATTATGGTTCCCTAATCCCATGTGAGCTATGATCGGTGTGAGAAACAAGGGATAACAAATGATCATTCTTTTCATTGATCATGGTATGAGAATTATGTGTTGGAATCACCATGAGAAGATTTATTATAGAGCTCGGGCCTCAGAGAGACGTCCTACATATCCTAGTTATGAAAAAAAAATTAGAGGCATCATAGTTTAGTTTATTTCTCAGTCTACTGATGGATGAGGTAGAGTAACCATCCAAAGAGAATGATTGGGTACCAATGGTTGAAAATGGAATTGACATAGGGATTACATAGAAATGGATTTTTATTTGAGCTTGGGACTTAGGTAGTCATCCTATGTATCCTAGTTATTATAGGATTTATATTTCTCATAGTTCAATCATGCCCTTGGGATTATCCCCAAGGTAGATGCCCTTATGTTGAGGATAATGTGTGATTCTACTCATTGGGGATTTACATACATATGGTTCCCTAGTTAGTGGAGACTCATGATGTGAATCATATGATTATTTCAACTCCCTAAGGTCACACGATCTATGCTCGATGTGAAAAACAAGGGATGAAAAATGATCAATATCTTCACTTAGAGAGTGAGAGACTTACATATTGTGATAGCCCTGTGAAGCTTGAACCTCGAAGAGGTGGCCTACGTATCCTAAATATGGAATGAATCGCAGTTGTTATAGTTCAATTATTTCATAGTATGCTGATGGATGAGGTAGAGTAATCATCCCATGGGAATTATCAGGCCTCAATGGTTTAAAATAAAATTGTCATAAGTCTTACATTAAAATGGATGTTTATTTGATCTTGGGACTTAGGAAGGTGTCATGCATATCTTGTTTATTGTAGGAATTTGAGTTCTCATAGTTCAATCATGCCCTTAGTATTTTTTCCAAGGTATATTCCCTCATGTTGAGGCTAATGTTACATGCTACTCATTAGAGATTTACATACATATGTTTCCCTAGTTGTTGGAGACTCGTGATGTGAATGATAAGATTATTAAAACTCCCTAAGATCACGTGAGATATGATTTATGTGAGAAATAAGAGATGGAAAATGGTCAATATCTTCACCCAGAGAGTGAGGGACTTATGTATTGGGATAACCCTATGAATCTCGAACCTTGAAGAGGTGGACTATGTATCCTGAATATGGAAGGAATTAGAGTCATTGTAGTTCCTTTTGATCAAGGCTTACACTCTGAGGTTTCCATGGATATTGGGACATACCATGTTATGTCACTGGTCAGGTCTTACACTCTGAGGTTTCCCTTGTGACATGTTTTCCTGCCTCACATGCATAAATTTTTTGCTTATCCAAATATACAAGAGAGTATCTTCTTGGAACATCTGAAGACAATTAAATAATCCAGTTGTTAATTCTAAATGAATTCACATAACCTAGGTGGAATATCTGAAGGTTATCACACGATCAAAGCTGACTTGTCTAGGGAACATCGCAAGATCTAAGTGGTATGTCCTAGAATCCATCGCATGACATGGCTGGATTTTTTAGAGGGAGTCAAATGATCCATATGACTTTCCCTAGTTTCATTCACAAGAGTTGTATTGACACATGTGAAGGGTGTCTTGAGAGTCAATACAAAATATCTCGGAGGGTGTCTCATGTCTTGGATAACATCTCGGGAAGGCATCGCGAGACCTGGACGACATGTATGGAGGGTGTCGTGAGTCTCAGCTGACTTTCCCAGAGGGTGTCACGAGCAATTAGTTGACATGTTTTGATGTGTCCACGAGACTTAGCTGACATGAGTTTGTGTTGTTATATGAGTCAGGCAATGTATCTTAAGGACATATAAAGGATTTGTCAATAGGCCTAGAGGGATTCATGGGACTAAATAGGCATTCCTATGGGGAACCATGTGACTTGCTCTAACATGACTGGAAGACATTGCATGTCTTGGGTGGTATATTGAAGGAGCATCATGAGATTTAGGTGACATATCCCCATGTTTTCACATGTCTTGGATGACTTATGTAAAGAGCATAAGGATCAGAAAACATGTTTTTCACTTAATTATTCCACCTTTAGTCTTTGTTATATCCCATACCTTGTGAATGACTTAGATTTATTCAGTATTAGTTTATTTTGAGTCTCACGTGATCTAGAATATGTACAGTATGTTCTTCACATATATTTCTAGAAGTCCTTTGTGTGATCTATGAATGATCATGTAAAGTGCTTTAGGCATGGCATATGATCACTCTAGTTATTTTTTGGTATATTACTAGATGAAAGACTTTCCGGTCATGAGATCAGCTGCTTCGAGAAATCCACTCTAGTTCTTATGAAAAATTCCTAGAGTTTGTTATGTTGGTCACAATAGTTAGCAATCGTATCATCCTCAATCATGAATTTTTCATGCCAGGGTGGGGAATTTATAAGCCTCTCCACCCTATTTGTTCTCTCATTTATGAAAAGTATCTAGAGAAGTTCTAGGCTGGAGTCGGCAAAGGGGTATGGTGCCACATGTCTTCACGAGCCTTTATTGTGCATTACTCTGAGGGTGTCACATGATTTTCATTGACCAAAAGTCCCTCTCATAAAAGCCTCCATTATTGGATTATTTCTAATTAATGGGGACTTGTTTGATCATGCAGTTATGTTTAAGGACTTCTTTATTTTCATATTAACCTGTCCAAGGCCATTTTCAAGATCAAGGCACCTGTTGAAAGGAGTTCATGAGATGCTCGATGCCTTTCCTGGGACATTTTTTGAGGTGAGGATGGCTTGTTCATGGGTCTCCTCAAGATCAGGGTAGATTTTCTAGGAGTCTTATGGGATCATTCTATAGACAGCCTTAGCACGCTGCAAGAATTTTACGACTATGAGAGGCTTCTACCTCCTCTCTATTTTATTCACTTTGTTTTATTTTAAAAAATTTGGGGGTTCATGTGAGATTACATGAGTAATTTCAAAGATAATTACTCTATTTTTTGATGATGTGTTGCATGAACAATAGAGGTCTTATTTGGATGCATTATCATTGTGTAAAAATCCATTTATTTATCCTTAGGGAGTTGAAAGGGGGCATGAATCCATTTTGGGCATAATCAGGGTGCTTCATGTGGCGAGGATAACAAGACAGATGTATTTTATGAGATGAGTTAAACATGTTTTTGGAGTCTCGCGGCATCTTGTGAGTCATCAGGAATGTGTCTCATGATGTTCAGTAACTACAAGAGGCTCCCACCTCCTTCCTTTTAATCTCTTTTGTTTTATTTTACAAAGTTTTGGGAGTCATGCGAGATTGCTTTAATGTTGTCAAGGACAATTACCCTTCCCATTGGTAACAAGTCTCAAGATGTTAGAAACTTATAGATTAATCCCCCCTTTGGATATTTTCAAAGTATTTTTATGTTGAATTTTTAGGTGCTTTCTTTCTAAAAACTGTGCGGCCTAGGGGAGCTTAACTGGCTACCGTTGTGTGCCCATTGGTTGTTTGGAGCACCTTCACAAGAGAATGAGGGGTTGTTAAAAGGGGTTCCATGGGATCTACTACAAGTTATGTGTTGTGTGTGGAGTCTTCTCATGAACTTATAATGGACACACAATCACAAGTACTTTGAAGGCTCACACGATCCACAGGTCTCATCTACCTTCTTCTTCCATTTCCTTTTATAGGGAAAATAATACCCATATTCAGGTATTCCATCCTTTGTGAATTTTTCGATGCTCATTTGGTGAGTTTCAACAAACTCCATGACTTGGGCATGATGACTCATATGAATAAATCCAAAAATGAACAACTAGACCCAATTAGGTCAGTTTGGTAGGTTACTTATAAAATAAAATGGACGCGACCCAAGTAGGTCAGTCTTGGCATGTTTCTTATTAGATAAACCCATTAAGGGTGTTTTTAAATTTCAATAATATAAATAGTTATACGTTTCACTTAAATGGGATATTATTTGTAATTTATAGTGTGTTTAATCCCTAAATTAGGAATGTATTCCCATATAATTGAAACTAGATTGATATGATGGGACCCTCATAGGTTACCTTTACTTATTATGTTCTAAGTACATAAATATCATGGGGGTATTTTTATACAAATGATATGTTCATTTAATGTATCCATAACTAATTATATGGTGTTAAATATAAACATATGGTGGAATCTTACTTGACCAATTCCCTTAATTAATAATGGACACATTATTTACTTTTTACCTTTATTATTATGAGGTGTTGATTAATTAAAATTCCAATTGAAAACTAAAGACTATTTTCCTCTATATATTGGAAATTTACATTTTCTTTAACTGATCCAGTTGAAAAATATATTGAATCAAATAAATGGTTAAAAATTAAATTATGCGATAATTTTACAAATGTTTCATGGAGTCAGAAAAATAAAGTGAATGGTATAGTTTCTTTAATAACAGGTACTTTATATCCTTGGTATATGAACTATTTTAAATGTTGAAAAGAATGAACATCATTTAAATGTCTTAGAATTAAAAAATTTAGAGGTTTTGTTTCAAGTAAACCCATAAAGCATCAATTTTAAATGTTTCCTTGATATTTTCCTTAAACAGGATTGTGACTATTGCTATGGAACTCTGATGACTTCTTTCTAGGTTTCACAAAACATAGAGGTTAAGCGGTAAGGCCTAGTGATATTTTTAGGAATGACATTTTTTAGGGATAGTTCCCTATGTATGTAAGGCACTAGCATGGTTATGATAGTTCCTTGTGACCTTAAAGGATTGATAAATTATTCCTTTTAGTTTTTATATGAGATGTGTCATTCGGGTGTCGATTATCCCGAGTAGGGATCAAGGTAATGAAAGGACACCCCGGGTAGATGAGTGGTTTTCTAGTAAGTTGAACCTATTTTAAAACATGGTTTCTAAGCACATTATACATTATATAATAAATTCCTATGAATGGAATATGGTTATCATGTGAGATACCTTAGGGATTGGTAGCAAAGGCCTATAGACCCTTACTTTTGACTCAAACCCTAGTAGGTAAATGACGTTGTCTGCTAAGGAAAACCTACGAAAGAGGTTGGTCTATGACTATGTTTGTATTTATGTAGTGAGATCCATTTTATTCTATTTTCTAGTCTGATGAATGATATGTGATCAGGTATTTGATTCAGGCATGGTGATGCCCTTCCTTTTGAAAATAACCCTAAGTGATTTTTTATCGAAACATGTTATGTTGGGTAGGAATATTCAGGTTCTTAGACTAGTTGACTATTTATTGCATTGTCGAAACTTTATTCTCAAAAAAAATGTTGTGAGGTGGGAGATCATTCAAAAATTCCTGGCACATGTGAGATTTATAATTTTTAAGAGGAGTTCCAACGGAACTTCCAATATATTTGAATAGTGGCATGCCATGTATCATGATTAGTTTTACCTTGTTGACTAATGACTCTTGGAAACATGAGTCAGCGTTATGAATTGGGGGGTATGTGATATACAACCACTACATGTGGTAAGTTTATCCCATTCATATTATGTGTGGAATCTATTTATAATTGAACATCATTGAGCAGCTAAGTAAGGGTTAAGGATCAACAATTTCTAATTTGATGCTTGTGGGCATGGAAACCAATACATTGTGGTAAATTTAAAGGAAGTGCATAGGAGGATGGATAATCTAGAATAGACCTAAACATGCATGGTTTGGATATATGATATCATGCATTAAAAAAGGAAGGTGTGTCTTATTTGATGTGAGCATGGATCAGATGAAGCTATACACACCTATTGATAACCTCTTAGTGTACTCCTAGTAAAGAGGCGATCATGACCCTTATCTTGACATCACCCAGAGTATGTTGAGAGAGAATCATCTTAATATCGAGATATATATTTAAATATATATTGTGGTTTTATGAAATAAATCTCTAATATTTTATCACAAGGAGGTTTTTTAAGATAATCCAAATTGTTCATAGTACACCACTTTCTATTGGAAGGTGATGAACCACAGTGTGTTTGTTTTTCTAAAAACATCATAAGGACCATTATCTAAAAGAGGGAACGAGTGATGGGTGATGTTACTTATCACTCAGGTATGAGTGTGTTTTTTATATTCCAATTATATGTCCAGGATGGATTGATCATGGGCTTTGGTAATGTGTAATAGTTCACTGATGTGACGGTAAGTATGCTTTTAAGGTGGGTAATAGGAAGCTAGTTTTTGGTGGAAACCCATCATGTTTATAGGTTTATAGAACCTTAATACTGATCATTGTATGGTCATTTTGTAACTCGTATGTTGTTTGATGAATGGTATCATGTATATATATATTCTTCAATAATCCTGAGAAAAAATCGATAATCGATTGGGTAAAATTGTAGAGGTGGTTATTATGCCCAGAGTACCTCATGAATATCCATTTGGATAACACTAATGTTAGTATTGGGGTTATATCATCATGATTTTTTTCTTGTGATATGTTTCAATCAGAATATGTCACTAGAATTAGGTTACGGGCTTTAGTGAATTTTCTCAAAATGATCTCAGTATGCCTTGGAATAAGGGCTTTAGAATCTTCTTTAGTGACGCACCGACTATAGGATCCAAGTGTCTCAAAAAAATAGTTGACCAGAAGTAGTTATACTTAAATTATCTCAAATAGAGGGATTTTGTTTGTGAGGATACTGCATAGATCATGACATCAGGATAAGGTGGGTGTAGCTTAAAGGGTTGACCAAAGGTTTTCAAGGAAAAGTCGGTACGACCAGTTTCATCTTGGGTGATTAGAGTTTTAATATTTTTATCAGATCAAGGAATGAGATTATTATCCTTACATTTTATTTGATAAATATTATGGGAGTGTTTCTATAATGCCAAAATACATGTTTAATAAGAAATTCCTATTGCGGGAGTATCATGATTCAGAAATATCTATTTAAAAATAGATCCTATGGTGGGGAGAGACATAAGAAGAATGATGTAACAGACAATGATGTTATCATGTCTCAATTTATATGGGATTGAGAAAGCATCATATTTATTTTTTAGTTCTAAATATGAGTGTTATCTTGAGTTTAATGGTTCAATTGTCGTGTGCTTAAAATACCAATTGAATGTGTGTTGGATGTTCAAAAATGAAACATGACCATTTTAGTGTATGGTTACAACCCGATTAGGTCAGATGGTGTTCTGTTTTCACCAAAGGATTCTCGTGGATGATAATTTATAAATTCGGGGGTGGGGATCTCCTATTTTGTTGTACTGGTTGAATTCTCAAAATAATTTGAAAGTTTCAGTTGGTGAAATGATTGAATCTTTAACTAAGTATCTAAATGTGATTACTAGAGTTAAAAGTGTTTTTTTTATAATGGGTTTAAGTCTTGACAAGTTTCTTGGGAGTTTAGATGAGTTTTTATAGATTAGGGCCCCAAAACTCTCACTTTTCAAGAGAAACAGATAGGGTTTATGGTTTTTTTAAACCATACGGGCCCTTAAGAGAAACTGTGTGGCCCTAAAATGGGGTATCATGTGGTTTGTTAAACGGTGCATGGTGGGGTTCATGGACATGAGGAATGTATATAGTAAATTTCAGAGGCAGGTTCATAAGATGCATATATTTTACCAAACCATATGCCTAGCCACATGGTTAGTTCCACTTAAACAGAAATATCACATAGTTGGGGCATTGTTAGATTAAACTATACAGACAAACCATGCGGGGTGATCTCTTTGGTAGTGAGAGATTCAGAGTTGGTGCAATGTTAGCCAAATTGTGTAGCCAATATGTGTGACTCATTTAAATGAGAAAAATTAATTAATTTTCCCTCCACCCTTAAATGGGTTTAAACCAATTTTCTCTTCCATTTCATGCCCAGCAGGTCCCCCACACACCTAGATCTTCTTCCCACGTCCAGGGTTCAATATCCTCTATTACTTTCCCAAATCGAATGTTTTTTTGATATATTGTAAGCCCCATGATCCCTTCTAATGAAATGTTTTATATTGAATTAGGAATCATAAAAAATAAGAACCACACAATTTAGATCAGTAGGGTGAGAGTTATAAATAAAATAGTGAACTGACACAATTGGACTACTTCTAAAAATGCTCAAACATTATACTTAGTATTAAAATATTAATATTTCACAAACATTATGCACATTTCATATAATATTAGTAAAGGGGGTATATAATAAGTCATGAAAATATTAATAACATAAACTCCCCCACACTTAGTCTTTTTCATGTCCTCATGTACAACAAATATAAAAACATGAAAAAATCATTTTCACTCACCAAAAAATATTAAAATTTTGTTTTCTTCAATCAGGGGAGGTTTAGACTATTTCACTCATCCATTTTGAATTTTACCACAAGTTGTTACAGAAACAATGTTCCAAAACTAATTCATTTTTTCATGCTCAAATTTAGAAATGGAAAATGTGGACACTCAAAACTCACACCTCTCAAGATGATAAAATTCATTTGTGGAGGTTAACTCTTTCACCAACCAAAAGTGAAAATCTTAGAGTTTGAAAGAGCTCTTAGATTCCAATACCTATAAAAAGTTCACAAGAATCAATAGGTATTTTTAAGGGGTTTTTCTGTGGCTATGGGATGGTAGGAATATAATGTCCAAGAGAGAGAAGAAGAGGGTTAAAACATCAACATAGAAAAAGCAATGCACATTTTTTTGAAATAAAACATTGAAGTAAATGAAAACACATATTTACAAGGGAATAATTGTGTGAATAAAGACATAATAGAGGAAGAAAATATGAAGTTAATGAGAAGATGGAATATTTACAAAATACAAAACTTCTCCCAATAAGAATATAATGTAAGTGTTCTTTTTTTTCTTTTCCTTTTTTTTCTTTGTTTTTTGGAAATTTGACCTTGAAACAGATCTCACACTCATATCCCAACCCATGTTTGATCTCCTCATGACACTAATTGTAATAGTTATAACAAGATAAAAGTTTTAGGAAGAGTGATTTTTGACCTACCAAAGACACAACCCATTTTTAAAAAAAATTGATTTTTTTCATCATTTTTTGATTTTTTTTTTAACACTTTTCAATAAAATTTAAAAAATTACATAAATGGAAGTGAATTACATTCCCCAAAACACACTGAATGACAACCTCTCCCCTACACTGAAATGGATGCTTTCCCTCAAGAAGATGATAACTCATTTAAAATCAATAATAGGGTACCCAAACAATGAAATCCATTCCCCCAACACTTAAATTTCAAAAAATTATGCAATGAAAATCCATGTTGATATTGGGTGGGAAAATCTATTGGTCTTGTAATGTGTCTATCAAAGAAAAGGTTTTCATAGGCTCGAAGGGGCTTTCAAAAGGAGGATTAATATAAGGGAAATGGGAGGCTATTTAGCTATTGTGATTCTCATGTGGTTCATAAAATTCCTCTATCATATTAATGCACACTAAGGTAGGAAATTCAGCTCGAAGATCCACAAACTCAAGATTCAAAAATGGGGGTGAAAAACACACATTTTGAAAAGATGGCCATAAGTGGCCATGGCATAAAATCAAATGTTGTTCCTCACGGTTTGGTAAAGTCATTATCCAAATCAAAAATTGAGCATTCAAAATTTGTTAGTTTTGACAAAAAATTATTTATCCAAAGTCATGATGAAAATAAAAGAAAATTGAGATGAAAACATGTCTGTTAACTCCCCAAAATGGTTGGACAAAATTTCAAAACTCAATGGTGAGTAAGAATGACTCTTGATTTTTTTTGTATTTTTTTAAGTGATTGTTTTTTTATTTTTTTAGGTTTTTGTTTTTTTTATAAAGATACACCCACAAAAAAGAGAAAGTGAAAAAGAAAGGTTTTGAAAAAGAAAGTGGTAAAAAAATGAAAGAGAGAGGAAGAAAAAGAAAGAGGTAGATATAGGAAGAGATAGAGAGAGAGTTAAAGGGAAAGAGGTTCCCCTGGTTTGGATTTGGTGGGTCTCCATCTCCATCTAGTGTTTGGTCAACTGTAGAAGTTGGGGATCTAGTGGAAGTCGATGATGATCCAGGATTGTGTGTCCTCTCATGGTGATGCTTTAACCTATGTCCATTAACTGTGAATGTACTTTTGGAAGAGGGGTCTTGGACTTGCACTTCACCAAATGGGTAAACATTAGTAATAACAAAAGGACCTTACCAATGAGAATTAAGCTTAACTTGGTGAAGCTAAAATCAAGAATTAAAGATCATTACATTTTCACCTTCATGAAATACCTTTCTCAGGATGTGTTTTTCATGGAGTACCTTGGATTTTTCTTTGTAGAGATTAGAATTCTGATAAGAATCAAGTCGAAGCTCCTCCAGTTCATCCAATTGCAACAATATTTCTTCACCAGATTTCTCAAGATCAAAATTACAAGTTTTCACTACCCAAAATGACTTATGTTGGATTTCAATTGGAAAATGACATGCTTTACCAAAACTAGTCTAAAAGGAGACATCACAATGGGTGTTTTATAGGCAGTTTGATAAGCCCAAAGTGTTTCACCAAGTATTTCAAGCCAATCTTTTCTGGTGGGTTTTACAATTCTCTCAAGAACTCTTTTAACTTCTCTATTATAAAGTTCAGCCATGCCATTTGTTTGGGGGTGATATGCAGTTGAAGTTTTATGTACAACCCCATTCTTTTTCAAAAGAAATTCCATGGTTTTATTACAAAAATGGGTTCCTAAGTCACTTATCAAGGCATGAGGCGTGCTAAATCTATGGAAGATGTGTGTCTTTAGGAACTCACTAACAATATGTAAATCATCCTTTCTAGTGGGTTTGGCCTCGACCCACCTAGAAATATAATCAACTGCAAGAAGGATGTATGAGAATCCATTGTAAGGGGGAAATGGTCCCATGAGATCGATGCCCCAAACATCGAAGATCTCATAGAAAATTAAAGGCTTTGGGGGCATTTTATTTCTCTTTGAAATTGTTCCAGACCTTTGGAAAGTGGGACATGATTGTCAGAACTCATGTGAATACTTGAAGAGTGAAGTCCAGAAGAATCCAGAGTCTAGGACCTTTCGGGAGGTCCTTTTTGGTCCAAAATGGACACCTCTAGGAAGTGAGTGACAGAATTCTAAGATGGAGGAATATTCATCTTCATCAACACATCTCCTAATTACCATGTCTGTCCCAGTTTTCCAAAGTTTATTTTCTTCCCAAAAATAGTATTTTGAATCACTTTTCAAATTCATTTTTTGTTATTTTGAAAAAAAATTAGGAAAAACACCAGAAACCAAGTAATTTACAATTGGGGCATACCATGGTAACTTTGGAGTGAGAAATGAAGGTTCTCAATGGGGAATTCAGGATCGATGATTTCAGAATGAGAAGAATTAGAAATTTTACTCAAGTGATCAGTCACAGGGTTTTCTATTCCTGGTCTATCTTTTATTTCAATGTCAAACTCCTGGAGCATTAGGATCCATCTTATTAGCCTCATTTTGGAATCACTTTTCTTGATTAAGAACTTTATAGTAGAATGTTCTGTGAAGATGATGATTTTGGCAATGAAGAGATAGGGCCGGAACTTATCTAAGGCAAAAACCACTGCTAAAAGTTTCTTTTTCAGTGACAGTGTAGTGAGAATGAGTTTCATACAATGTTTTTGAGGCATAATAGATGACATGAGGAATATTTTCTCTTCTTTGACCAAGAACAGCTCCAACATCTCTATCAGAAGAATCACACATCAACTAAAATGGTAAGGACCAATCTGGGGGTTAGATTATCGAGGAAGATGTAAGATCAGTTTTGAGTTCAACGAAGGATCTCTTGCAAAATTCATCGAAATGGAAAGGGACATCATTTTGGAGAAACCGAGTGAGTGGGAGGGAAATTTTACTGAATTTATGGATGAATCACCGATAGAATCCGGCATGACCAAGAAATGAACAAATGTCTCAACTAGAAGTGGGTTGAGGAAGTGATTGGATCACTTCAATTTTTGCAGGATCAACTTCAATACCATATTTTGAAACTATGTGCCCTAGAACAATCCCATTTTCAACCATGAAGTGAAATTTTTCAAAATTTAACACAAGGTTACACTTGACACACTTTTGAAGGACTAGAGAGAGTATGACAACCTTGCTTTTATTACAAACTTAAACATGATTTATTACATAAACTATTCACTTGATACAACATGGAAGATCTATAGGTCTAGTGTCTTTGGGGCATAGGATCATTACATTACAACTTAAAACATGAAATACAACATCTTTATTGAAAACTTCCTTTACATGACCACTACATTCCCTCGTACTTAGAATTGCATGGGATAACCTGAGGACATGCTTAAGAAAAGGGTGAGCTATAAAGACCAGTAAGGGAATAAACATGGAATACATGAGGAGTAAAATACATGTTAGACAATAGGCATATTAATAGAGCACAAGAGAAACATGGACAGAAAGTCGTGATAAAGCATGATAATCATAACATGGAAATGTGGCAACAACACTTAACATGGAATTAGCATGAGCCAAGGCCCATCGCACATGAAGAATGAGTAAATCCTCATTGCACGTGAAGCACAAGTAAACACTCGTTGCACTTGAATTAGAATGAGTCAACATTCACTGCACATGACGTGTCATGATACTATACTTTACCCAATGCATTGGAGCTCTATAAGGGTGCACCCTTCTTAAACATTTCATTTCATGCATAAGTGTGCCACATGGATCATAAAAAATGGATTCATAAAAAATAATCATTTATTACATGACAAAGGAATGTAGAATGAAACTTTATAATTAATAAGTAAATTTTCATGAAGGTGAATACCCTTTATGGAGAAATGGTCATGGTATTCACTACACAATAGCATTGGCTTAGAAAATTGGTGCAATTTCGGCAGCATAACGGTGTGATATAAGAATTCATAAAAATGGTTGATGAGAGAGAAAGGGGTGTCTCATCATATATACATGAAATGTAAAGTAAGGGGGTCATATAGATACATGTCCCAACAATTTTAATGTAATTTAGATTCGTGATACAAAAGTATTGCTTGAATGTAAATGAGGAGAGAGAAGTTCCTTTCAGAATTTCAGCATAGTAACGGGTATACATGGGAGGAATTTAATGAGAGAGAAAGGGGTCTCCCATCATTCAAAAAATAAGAGGGTATTATGGGGGATGATTGAAACCATACCCCATCATTTATAATTGAAATTAAAAGGTCATAACAATATTAAGAAAATTGGACAAAAAGTGAAAGGAAGAAAAACCCTTACTTGGAAGTGTGCTTCCAAAGGCTTGAGAGAGGCTTGAGATAGGCTTCTTGGGAGCTTAAGGCACCTTGGGAGGATTCTAGAGAGAGTAGGGAAGAGGTTGGATGAACTCAAAAGGCTTTGAGTGAGGAGGAAGTGGGAGCTTGGGTGGGTTTATATAGGAAAGGTGAGTGAATTCTTTATTATTTTGGTTTGGGACCCCTTACATTAAACTAATCCAAACCACAAATCAGCTCATGGTTTTGACCATGGTTTTTGGAAAAGGGAAGAGGAAAACAATATTTTATAATACCAAAGTCCTAACTTCTTAAAATAATGGGTTTTCTTATATGGATGTGAGTCACACTCCCATGGAAAATAATTTAAAAGGACAAGATGTTTAATAAGTCTTGAGGGGTCCATTAATGCTTTGCAAAATAAGTCAAAAAAACCCAAAATCACATTATTTTAATGGTAAAACTTATATTTTCCAAACATAAGTATTATGGTATTTTATTACATCACTATTGAGTCATTATGATGTCATAAAACACATTATATATTTAAACGGTATTTAATTTTTACCCAAAAATTTGACAGTCTCAGAAAATTATGAAAAATTCACTGTTGGATAATTTCAATGTCCTGATTCTAGAAATAACATTTATTTTATCTTAATAATTTTCTAAATACATTAATTTTCACTTTTAAAATAAAAACCGACATTTATCAAAAATTCACAGGTTTTGACAAAAATGGCTTTCAAACCATAATAAAAATTACAATTGCATTCATAAAATTATAAGATCATTTATATTTAATTAAAATTAATTTAATAATAATAATAATATTTTACTAAAATAATATTTAATTCAAAATTCCATTAATTCATAAAAATATATTTCTTATCTAAATATTAACTAAAAAAATACTATTTGTGCTTAAAAAAACTATTTACAAAGTTTCAATAATGACAAGAAGTAATATTCATTATTATATACAAAAAATAATATACATGAACATAGTACTAGAGATTTGTTACATAACCCATTAAAACAGTCGCATAAGACCTAAGGGTAAGGTGTGTGATGGTGACAGACTCTTGGGGTGGCTTGGATAACATCGCTCGAGTGGTAATCTCTATCAACTTCCACTTTTCCTATAGACGGTCCCGTTCGATCTTGACATGATGAAGCTCAACTTGGTCTTGGTAAAGAGAAAAACCGAAGGACTCCACCTCTTTTCTGAGCTCCAACAAATGGGCTTCGTATGGAGCAATTCTACTAGATGAGGTCATCGCTTCTTTTGTCTGGGTAAATTGGATTTGTTAAAGCCCTATATTTATACTAATCATGTGATCACTGTTCAATGGCTATATTAGAAATGGTCAAAAATTCTTAACATAAAACCAAAGAAGTTGAAATTTAATTAGATCAAGTGGGATTTCCATTAATAAAACTTTGGGTCATTATAATATTCCCCCCTTAAGAAATTTCGCCCTTTAAATTTACTATTCCCACACTAAAAAAGATGTGGGTAAATCAGCTTCATCATTTCCTCTGATTCCCAAGTCGCTTCTTCAAACTTTTGGTTTCTCCACAACACCTTGACGAGGGGCATTGTCTTATTTCGTAGAAATTTTTCTCTATGATCAAATATCTTCACTGGTTGCGCCTCATAATAAAGATCATCCTCCAACTGTACCACCTCAGAAGAGAGTACATGTGAAGGGTCCGGTATGTACTTCCTTAAGAGAGATACCTGAAAGACATCATATACTTTGGCCATGGTAGGTGGAAGTTCTAGTCGATAGGCCACAGCCCCGACAGGATCAAGAATCTCAAAGGGGCCGATGTACCTTGGAATTAACTTCCCTTTCTTTCCAAACCTCATGACCTTCTTCCACAGAGATATGCGTAGAAAAAATATGTCTCCAACTTTAAAATCAAGGTCTCATCGACGGTTATCTGCATAACTCTTCTATCAACTCTCGGCTGCCTTGATATTCTATTGAATGTTTTTCATCTTCTCCACCATTTCTTCGACCATTTCTGGTCCAAGCAGCTTATATTCACTGATCTCATCCCAACATTTCAGTGTTCTGCACCTTTTCCCATTCAGGGATTTATAAGGTTCCATTTGGATGCTCGAGTGGAAACTGTTATTATAAGAGAACTCAACCAGAGGAAGATGTTGATCCCATACTCCTTTAAAGTCCATTAAGCATGCTCTCAACATGTCCTCAAGTGTTTGGATATTCCTCTAGGATTTTCCATCAGTTTGAGGATGATAGGTCGTACTAAAGTTCAGTTCAGTATCTAGATCATTTTGAAGACTCTTCCAAAACTTAGAGGTGAATCTTGGATCTCGGTCAGACACAATAGATAGTGGAACTCCATGCAGCCTTACCACTTCCCTGATATATATTCGTTCCAGTTGATTCAATGAGAAATCCTTCCGAATAGCAATGAAGTGTGTAGTCTTTGTTAGACGATCCACCACAACCCAGATTGCATTGTTGCCTTTGTATTTCCTCAGAAGTCCAGTGATAAAGTCTATGGTGATGTTCTCCCATTTTCATTCTGGTATGGGCAATGGTTGCATCATCCCCTTAGACTTCTGCCTCTCTGCCTTCAATTGCTGGCACACCAGGCCCTTTGATGTATATACAACGATATCCTTCTTCATATTATCACACCAAAAGTTTTCTCAGAGATCTCGATACATCTTTGTGCTCCCTAGGTGAATAGAGAAATTTGAACTATGTGCATCATCCAAAATTTCCTTCTATAGCTCCAGACTTGATGGAACACATAGTCTTTTACCAAATCGCATAATTCCTTCTTCATTGACATTAAACTCTGAGGATTTCCTTTTTTTGATCGCTTTTACTTTTTCCTAAATTCTCACATCATCCTTTTGAGCATCCTTTAACATTTCCAAAAGAGACGTTTGAGCAATAATTTATGAAAGGATTTATGATGTTACCTTATTTATGATTCCCATGTCTATCTTCATCAAGTCTAAGAAGATTGGATCCTTCTCAATTCTAATCATTGATAGAATCGTTGGGTCCTTTCTACTTAGGGCATCTTCCACCTTGTTCACTTTCCCAGGGTGGTAATGTATTGAAAAATCATAATCCTTGATGAGCTTTATCCATATTCTCTGGCACATATTAAGATCTTTCTGTGTGAATATATATTTAAGACTCTTGTGGTCAGTATATATCTCACATTTCTCCCCATAGAGATAATGCCGCCAGATTTTCAAGGCAAAGATCACTACCGCCAACTCCAGATCATGCGTTGGATAGTTTTTCTCATGTATTTTCAAATGCCTTGAGGCATGGGATATCACTTTATCATCCTACATCAGTACACAGCCTAATACCTTCTTTGAAGCATCACTGAATACCACAAAAGGTTCCCCACTTGTGGGTAAAGTGAGCACAAGCGCAGTGATAAGCCTCCTTTTCAACTCCTTGAAGATTTATTCACATTCATTACTCCAAGTAAACTTTACTCCCTTTCAAGTTAGCTTGGTAAGAGAGTTGGACAATTGTGAGAAATTTCTCACAAATCTTCGATAATATCCAGCTAACCCCAAGAAGCTACGGATATCCGTTACCAATGTTGGCCTCGACCATCCCTCAATTACATCTGTTTTGGAGGGATCTATAGATATCCCATTGATTGTGATGATATGGCCCAAGAATGAGACCTCCTTCAACTAGAACTCACACTTGCTGTACTTTGCATAGAGCTTCTCCTTGCGCAAAGTCTCTAGTACAGTTCTTAAATTCTCCTCATGATCCTCCATCGTTTTGGAGTATATTAGAATATCATCTATAAATACTACCACAAATTTGTCGAGGTAATCTCTAAAGACTCTATTCATCAAATCCATGAATATTTTTGGAGCATTAGTGAGTCCGAAAGGCATTAATATGAATTCATAGTGCCCATATATTGTGCGAAAAGCAGTCTTGGGGATATCTTCCTTCTTCACCCTTACATGATAATATCCTGACCACAAGTCCACCTTGTAGAAGTATTGTGCTCCACATAGCTGATTGAACAAGTCATCAATTCATGGGAGAGGATAATTATTCTTTATCATGATTTTTTTGAGCTCGCGATAATCGATGCAAAGGCGCATTGACCCATCCTTCTTCTTGACGAAGAGGACTGGTGCACCCCATGGTGAAGCACTTGGGCATATTAACCCTTTATCCAGATTCTCCAGTAGTTGTTTCTTCATCTCATAAATCTCTACGACATCCATTCTATATGGAGTCTTGGATATTGTTATAGACCCTGGTATAAGTTCAATTGAGAATTCAACATCTCTTCTAGGAGGAAGACCATGCAGTTCCTCGGGAAACACTTCAACGAATTCCCTCATAATAAGCATTTCCTCAAGGATAGTTTCTTCCTTGGACTCAATCATCTGATCCAGATACGTGTGTTCATAGGGTAGTAATATCCATGATTTAGATGATGGAGCTAAAGTAGATTCATCTTCCTCCTTACACTTGTAAATAATCGGGGGTCGATTCTCCATATGGAGTGTGATTTCCCTTTCCCGACAATTTATGTTGGCTCTATATAAGTAAATACAATCCATGCCAAGAATTGCATCAAATTCCACTAGAGGGAGTATGATGAGATTCGCTGGGAAATTCAATCCAAAGATTATAACAAGGGAGGATTTATATTCATGGGATGCAATGATTTCCCCATTTTTCGTACTCACCGGAATCTTCACTTCCATGATTTCTGGTGGTGATGGGATTGTTCTACTAAACTTTTGAGATATAAAGGAATAAATAGAACCTAAATCAAAAAGTATGTTCGCTATTATTGAATGAATAACTAGAATACCTGTCACCACTTCGTTGTCAGGGTTCACTTCGGCAGAAGTGATGGAAAAATCTCTTCCTTGTTGCCTTGGAGGTTGTTGGTTGCCTCCGAAACCCCTTGGATTAGGGAACTGATCTACAAAATGCCCTGGTTCTTTGTAGTTGTAGAAATGAATAATTCATTGAGGTTTGAATGGAGTGTTCCTCTCCTCTATCGCAGCCGCGGGTCTTTCTTTCTGATAGTTAACAGCTATGTGCCCTTATCTTCTACACCTAAATCATTTCCTCGTCCCCTTGAGGCAATTTCTAGGGTGCTTCTTTCCGCATTTTTGGAATGTGGGGTGCTGGATCTTCTTAGCACTGTTGGATTTATCCATTGGACCGCCAGCATTGAAGTCCACCTTACGCTTCTTGTCCCCATGATAACCCTGTGATTCCCCAATCTCCATTTTTATCTTGAGGGCACATTGGACAATTTCCTCATAGCTTTCAAAGTCACGGATCGCTAATGCTTTCTGTAGGCTAGGCTTCATCCCACCAAAGAAGCGGTCAACTTTGCATTCTGGGGTAATGAAAAAGTCGGAAGCGTATCGTGCAAGCCTTGTGAATTTTTCCTCATACACTCCAATAGATTCTTCAACTTTTTTCTTGAGGGAAAGGAAGTCCCTTTTCATCTTAAGCTGGAGGGTGCACAGAAAATATTTATCGAAAAACATCTTCAGGAAATCCTTCTATTCTAATGCCTTGATCTCCTCCTCAACTTCGTATTTTTGATCAACTTCCACCATTGATCAGCTTCACCCCCCATACGATAATATTCCATGAGAACCTTCTCTTGTTCTGAACATTGAAGGATGGAGAAGATCTTTTAAATAGAGTTGATCCATTGTTTAGCGATCGTGGGATCGGATGATCCACTAAAAGTAGAAGGCCTTTGTCTCATAAAGCTCTCGATAGCGACTTGTTCTTTCTTGGGGGGGGGGGGGGTGAACGTTCTTCTTGACCCATGTTTCTATTCAAATCTTGAGTTAGCTGAGAGAAAAGAGTGACAAAGTTCGTGATTCCCGCTCCCATTGGATTGGGCATCTCATTAGTACAGTCATCACACTGATCTTCACATTGGTTGTTATCCCGAGTCCTCCTATTACCGGACATTGGTTGGAATAAAATTAAATTTAGGGGTAACACATAAAGGGTAATCCAAAGACAAAATTTGATGACTTAAAAATTAAATTTTATTTCCTTAAACTATGAATCTGTAGGCTTCAATCTAGGATTTTCGTGATCTACTTTCTAACATATATTCTTAGGGAGTTTTTTCCCTCAATAAGGGTTCATACTAAGCTTGTGAATTTACCAAATCATATCCCCTGGGACTTTCCTAACCAAGATTGCAGCAAGGCCCATTGTCGTGCACTAGTTCCCGTTCGAGTCTAGCTCAAAGTGGTGTTTTCAGGTTTTACCCCTAGGATACATCTGTGCCAAAGCTGCCTCTACCTTCTCATATCTAGACAGGGATGTATTTTCTTGATAACCCACTTACTCAATACTCACCAAAACTTAGGGATGTTTTTATTATACTTAGTCTTGTATCTAAGGCTTTACTAGGATTTTCTAATCCTAATCCCAAAAATAACTAAACCTATCCTTTGATACCAACTATGACAACCCTGCTTTTATTACAAACTTAAACATGATTTATTACATAATCTATTCACTTGATATAACATGGAATATCAAGATGTCTAGTGTATTTGGGGCTTAGGATCATTACATAACAACTTAAATCATGAAATACAATATATTTATTGAAAACTTCCTTTACATGACCGCTACATTCCCTCGTACTTATCATTGCATGGTATAACCTGAGGACATGAATTAGAAAAGGGTGAGCTATAAATCCTAGTAAGGGAATAAACATGTAATACATGAGGAGTACAATACATGTTAGAAAATAGGCATATCAATAGATAACAAGAGAAACAAGGACATAAAGGCATGATAAAGCATGAAAATCATAACATGGAAATGTGGCAACAACACTTAATATGGAATTAGCATGAGCCAAGGCCCATTGCACATGAAGCATGAGTAAATCCTCATTACACATGAAGAACGAGTAAACCATCACTTGAATTATCATGAGTCAACACTCATTTCATATGACGTATCATGATACTATACTTTACCCAATGCATTGGAGTGTTATAAGGGCGCACCCTTCTTAAACATTTCATTTCATGCATAAGTGTGCCACATGGATCATAAAACATGGATTCATAAAACATAATCATTTATTCCATGACAAAGGAATGTGGAATGAAAATCTATAATTAATAATTAAATGTGCATGAAGGTGAATACCCTTGATGGAGAAATGGGCATGGTATTCACTACACAATGGCATTGGCTTAGAAAATTGGTGAAATTTCGGCAGCGTAACGGTGTGATATAAGAATTCATAAAAATGGTTTATGAGAGAGAAAGGGGTGTCTCATCATATCTACATAAAATGGACAGTAATGGGGTCATATATATGCATTTCCCAACAATTTTAATGGAATTTAGATTCATGATACAAAAGTATTTCTTGAATGTAAATGAGGAGAGAGAAGTTCCTTTCGGAATTTTGGCATAGTAATGGGTGTACATGGGAGGAATTTAATGAGAGAGAAAGGGGTCTCCCATAATTAAAACAATAATAGGGCTGTATGGGGGAGGTGATAAACCATACCCCATCATTTATAATTGAAATTAAAAGGGAATAATAATATTAAGAAAATTGGACAAAAGTGAAAGGAAGAAAAACCCTTAGTTGGAAGTGTGCTTCCAAAGGCTTGATAGAGGCTTGAGAGAGGATTATTTGGAGCTTGGGGCACCTTGAGAGGATTATAGAAATAGTAGGTCATAGGTTGGAAGAACTTAAAAGGCTTTGAGTGAGGAGGAAGTGGGAGCTTGGGTGGGTATATATAGGAAAGGTGAGTGAATTCTTTATTATTTAGGTTTGGAACCCCTTACATTAAACTAATCCCAACCACAAATCAGATCATGGTTTTTGCCCATGATTTTTGGAAAAGGGAATAGGAAAACAATATTTTATAAGTCCAAAGTCCTAACTTCTTAAAATAATGGGGTTGCTTATCTGGAGGTGAGTCACACTCCCATGGAAAATAATTTAAAAAGACAAAATGTTTAATAAGTCTTGAGGGGTCCATTAATGCTTTGTAAAATAAGTCAAAAAACCCAAAATAAAAATATTTTAATGGTAAAACATATATTGGCAGAACATAAAGCTTATATTATTTTATTACATCACTATTGGGTCATTATGATGTCATAAAACACATTATATATTTAAACGGTATTTAATTTTTACCCAAAAATTTTACTATCTCAGAAAATTATGACAAATTCACCATTGGATAATTTCAACATCCTGATTATAGAAATAACATTTATTTTATCTAAATAATTTTCTAAATATGTTCATTTTCACTTTTAAAATAAAAACTGACATTTATCGAAAATTCACGGGTTTTGACAAAAATGGCTTTCAAACCTTAAAAAAAATTAAAATTGCATTCATAAAATTATAAGATCATTTATATTTAATAAAAATTAATTTAATAATAATAATAATATTTTATTAAAATATTATTTAATTCAAAAATCCATTAATTCATCAAAATAGATTTCTTATCTAAATATTAACTAAAAAAATACTATTTGTGCTTAAAAAAACAATTTACAAAGTTTCAATAATGACAAGAAGGTATATTCATTATTATATAAAATAATAATATAAATGAACATAGTACTAGATATTTGTTACATAACCCCTTAAAACAGCCGCATAAGACCTAAGGGTAAGGTGTGTGATGGTGACAGACTCTTGGGGTGGCTCGGATAACATCGCTCGAGTGGTAATCTCTATCAACTTCCACTTTTCCCGTAGATGGTCCTATTTGAGCATGACATGATGAAGCACATCTTGGGATTGTTCAAGAGAGAAACCCAAGGATGCCACCTCTTTTCCGAGCTCCAACAAATGGGCTTCGTATGGATCAATTCTAATGGATAAGGCCATCGCTTCTTTTGTCTAATTAAATTGGATTTGTTAAAGCCCTATATTTATACTAATCATGTGATCACTGTTCAACAGCTATATTAGCAGCGGTCAAAAATTCTTAACATAAAACCAAATAAGTTTAAATTTAATTAGATCAAGTGAGATTTCCATTAATGAAACTTTGGGTCGTTACAGAGAGTGAATTCAAACAAGATTCAAATGACTCGCCATAAATGGTGAAGTCATCCATGAAGACTTCCATGCATTGTTTAATTAATTTGGAAAAGATACTCATCATACACCTCTAGAATGTTGCAAGAGCATTTAAAAGTCCAAAAGGCATTCTTCTATATGCATATGTTCCAAAGGGGCATGTTAAAGTAGTCTTTTCTGGGTCCTAAGGTGCGATTGGGATTTGCAAGTAGCCGGTGTATCCATCAAGAAAGCAATAGTGTGACTTTCCAGCTAATATTTCCAGCATTTGATCAAGGAATGGAAGAGGGTAGTGATCTTTTCTTGTTTCAACATTCAATTTCATATAGTCGATGCACACACGCCATTTGTTCTTCACTTGAGTTTTGACTACCTATCCATGTTCTTTTGTGACAATAGTTATCCCACCCTTCTTAGGTACAACTTGAATTGGACTAACCAATTCACTATCAGAAATTGGGTATATAATACCAACTTGAAGAAGCTTGGTGATCTCTTCCCTAACTACCTCAAGAATGATTGGATTGAGTCTTCTTTGTGGTTGTCTAATTGGTTTGGATGATTCCTCAAGATGGATGTGATGCATGAAAAGGGCAGGGTTGATTCCTGGTATGTCATCTAGGGTCCACCCTAAGGAATTTTTGTTTTCCTCTAACACCTAAACAAGTTTGGACTATTCGGTTTCAATAAGTGAAGTAGAGATAATGACAGGATAAGAGTGATCATGTAAAAGGAATGCATATTTTAGGTGTTCAGTTAGAGGTTTCAGATCAGTCTCATATTTCATTTGTGGGTTGGAAAACTCAGGAATAGAGGAAGGGACTTCAGTTGATTCATATTCATTTTCCTTAATATTGTCCAAGGTGTAGCAGTAGATATCAGAGTTGATGTGGGATTCAAGAGATTTTTCAAGATCCTCTAGATTGATAGAGTCTATGAATGAAAGGTCCACATTAACTTCACCATTTATGACTTTGTTAATCATGGTGTAGATTTCATAAGATCCTTTTTCATTAGAACATAAAGAACATGGTGGATTGGGGTTCGATTGACTCTTAGAAGTGTCCTCAGAAGCATGGATTGAGAATGCAGAGTGATCCTCATATGGGTATCGCATGGCTTGGAAAATGTTGAACTTGACCAGTTGGTCACTGAATTCCATGGATAAGATTCCTGAATGGACATCAATCTTGGTTCTCGCAGTCATGAGGAATGGTCTTCCTAGAATTAGGGTAGATCGAGAAGAGTTCGTCTCACCTTCCATGTCAAGGACATAGAAATCAGTATTGAAGATAAGATCATTGACTCGGACAAGGACATCCTCAATTATTCCCTCAGGACTGGTTGTGCTTCAATTGGATAACTAAATAACAACACCCGTTTGATGTAAGGGACCTAGACCAAGGTTAGAGAATATAGATTTGGGCATGACATTAATTGAGGCTCCTAGGTCTATGAGTGCATCATCAAATTTGGAACTTCTAATTTGGCATGGGACCATAAAGGTCCCTAGATCCTTTAACTTTATGGGAATAGACTGCTGGGTGGAAACATTTTTGAAGGTCCTAAGTTGCCTCTTGTGGGTACCAACTCCTTGAGAAACTTATCATACTTAGGGATTTGTTTTATGTCATATAAGAGGGGAATGTTGACTTCAACACGTCTAAACATGTTGAGAATTTCAGGATCAGGTTCAAAGGACTTCCTTGGTTTAGAAACTTCTTGAGGAAAAGGAATTGGATTCCTAAGTGGAATGGAAGGAGGTGAGGGAATGGATTCAGGTTACTTTTCAAGTTTCTTTTTCTTTTCATTTTCTAGGTCAACATTCAAAGGATGGTTGGAGGAATTATCTTGAAGCATAGAAATTTTCTTTCCCAATCTAAGTGCAATTGCACTTACATTACTCTTGGGGTTGGGTAATGGTTGAGCTAGGAGTTGGGATGAATTGAATGGTTTCTGCTGACTAAGGTGGGATGCAAGTTGACCAATTTGGGTTTCAATGTTCTTGAGTCTTGAATGGGTGAAGGAGGCAAGATCTTCCACTGCACTTTCCCATGGTTGCTTGGAAGAAGAGGCTTGTCCCATATTGGGATTACCTAGATTTTGGTTCTTGGGAAAGCGATTATATTGGTTTTGGAATTGGGAAGGCTCACTAGGATAATGGAATACAGGAGGAGGATTGTTCCTTTGAGGTTGAGGAATAAAAGGATAAGGTTTTTGGAAGTTACCAACACCTTGACCATATTGAAACCAGTTTGGGTTTTGAGTAGGGAATTGAGGGGGATGAGATATGGGATTACCATACCTAAGGCCTTGGTTATATGAAGAAGAGAAGGGTTCAGAGTGAGGTTGGTTGAAGTTTCTAACAAACTGACCTGATAGTTGAGGGTTGGTGTTCCGTTGAGCATATGCTGCATTGAGCTCCATTAGTCCAGATGAATCAGATTGATCCTCTTGAAGTTGTGGACATGTATCAGTTGGATGATATGGAGAGTTGTAGATTCCGCAGTTTTTGATAGGTCCATGAAATATTGATTGCGAAGAAGATGAGGTTGGGTATTTGGTAGCCACAGCTAGTTGTCGCACAAGACCTGTAAGTTCACTCATCCACTTGGTCATCTTGTTTGGCTCAATTGATTGATTATATCGGGCTTGTTTGACTTGAGCATGTGCTCAAGTATGGAATTTTTGTGTGTTTGCATCCATGTTACTTATGAGATCTCTTGCAGCTACAGGAGTTTTATCAACAAGAGCACCACCACTTGTAGCATCAATGAGAGTTCTCTCCATAGCCAATAACCCCTCATAGAAGTATTGGATCAAGAGTCGGTTACGAATTTGGTGGTGTGGGCAAGTTGCAACAAGATTTTTGAACCTCTCCCAATATTCATGGAGTGATTCACTTAGGAAATAACGAATACAACTTATTTCTTTTTGAATAGAAGCAGTACGAGAAGCTGGAAAGACTTTCTCTAAGAAAAGTCGCTTCATGTCATTCCATGTGGTTATGGAACCAGGAGTAAGGTAGTAAAGCCATGACTTAGCAGTGTAATATAGGGATAAATAAAATGCTCGGAGTTTTATTTGTTCCTTAGAAACCTCTTGAGGCTTCATGGTAGAGCACACTACTTGGAACTCTTTAAGGTGGAGATGTGGATCCTCACCAGCTAGCCCGTGGAAATGAGGGAGAAGATGAATCAAACCCAAGTTGAGTTCAAAGTCAGCCTATATGTTTGGGTATTGAATACCAAGAGGTTGGTAATTAATATAAGGGGAAACAAGTTCTTTATGTTTTCGTTCCCTAGGATTGGCCATATCTAATTCAATTTGTTGGATAAGGACTGGTTCTTGAATTATTTGATTATCTCTTAAGTTCTTCCTAAGTTGGCAAAGATTTATCTCAATTTCTGGGTCAAAAAAATCTGAGGGATTGTTTGGGGGGCTACGGGGCATTCAGAAATATTTGGAAGAAATATAAAGACATTTTTTTTGTGTTTTTTCAGTTTATAATTTTTATGAGAAGGCGGGTTTTTCTTTGTGTTTTTTTCGGTTTTTTTTTTAAATTTTGTTTTTGTTTTTGATTTTTTTTTTACAATAACCAAAAACTAATGACTACATAAAGCACCATCCCCGACAACAGAGCCATTTAAAATGCATGGCCGATTGTCGCCTATCGACTGGTCAAGGTTTCGATGCTCTGCTAATGTGTATAGCAGCACTTGGTTCGAATCCTCGGTGATGATACTTTGTAATAGTCGTTTGTTTTTAGTTATTTGTATCCTGATTGGGGGGTTTGTTTGTAGAGCTTATGAAATAATTTATGGATGATGTATTATTTAACAAATTGATAAATATTGGGGTGAGTTCATTTTTAGGGAGTTAAGCTTGTGATATCCTGGAGCTTTGTTTTATATTGCAGTTAATTTAACACCCACTTCGCAAGATAATGTTGATTAGAATTACTAAGTGTTAAGGCTTTAATACAAGCCTTAACTTAACTTAGTATTCTAATATAAATTAGATCTTGTTGATGTTAGTGTATTTATGGTTCCAATAATTTATGTAAACTACACTTTAAACAAAATAAGTCATTAATCCATGACATGTTAAGTCCAACATACACAATGTTAAATTAAAGAATATTCATCAAGCAAATACTCTCAATCACTTAACATCCCTAAATTTTGACTCAACCCAATAATATATTTACTCATCCATTTATATTAATATTAATCTGGTTTATATATTTATGATGATGAGTTAACAAGAGAATAAAAAGAAAGGCATTAGAAAAGAGTGGCACGTCAAACACACACACATGAACAATGATGATAATTAAAAACGGATTTTCGATTGAATGAGGAAGAAAAAGAAGGGAAGGAGATTCAACTGTATTTAAAATATTTTAAGAAAATTAATATTAATCTACAGAAGGTGGATGAGAATAAGAGATATTTAAGAAGAAAGTTGCATTAAAACAGAATTACAAAAGAAATGACTTACAAAATTACAACAATGGAGAACATAAAAGTAAATGAAAATAAAGAGAGGAGGAAAGGTATATCACATGAAAACTTGAGTATGGAAGGTCCTACCAAGACTTTGTAAAGGCTTTTTTCATGCCAATATGATCTCCTCTCTTCTGAAATTCCACCCCCCTTGAATGAGAGGAGGGGAATGCATTTATAGCCCAAGGAAGTGAACTGTTTTCATTCCCAATCTGTCCCACCACTTGCATCGCCAAGTTGGCTATTTAGACAGCAGAATCTCGAGATATCTCCTTCTTAAATGTTTTAGATAACAAATTTGGACGACCTCTCTCAAAATTTGGAGTCATTTGGACCTATTTAGCCAAAGTTATGGCCGGTTAATTAAACAAATTTAATCTGTCCATTTCAATCCAATATTTTTTGTGTCCAAAATGTGAAAAGGTTTTTTAATAGGAATATGCCTTCAAAATCGAATTATGTCTTCAAAAAAGTAGGCCGCCTATATCTCCTCTTTCACACTACAAAATATCAGCTAAAAATGATGTTTATATCAGGAGCCATGTCATCAACACTGTACTGATTTTAATTCCCGTCCAAAAATGTGGGCTGAGTTTCAAAGCATTAGTTGGGCCCCTTGTCTTTAGAGTTAGACCTTGAAATTTTTATCCAATACTCCTTTAATTATCCTCCGAAATTTAGAGGAGAATAAAAGAATTTGGACATCCTGATTGAGCCCAGAAATTAAATCTTCATGGCTGGTCCAGTTTCTTCATAGATTCTGTAGGACTCTTTGTGGGGTCCATATGGGCCTTAAAATGGAAGAATTAGCCCATGATCCCTTCTAATGAAATGTTTTATATTGAATTAGGAATCCTAAAAAATATGAAACACATAATTTGGATCAATAAGGTGATATTTACAAATAAAATAGTAAACTGACTCAATTGGACTACTTCTAAAAATGCTCAAAAATTATACTTAGTATTAAAATATTAATATTTCACACACATTATGAACATTTCATATAATATCAGTAAAGGTGGTATATAATAAGTCATGAAAATATTAATAACATCAGCATCAGAATAAAATATACAAACATATAATAGATGAAGCAATAAACTATACACAGTTAAAATAAACAACTGCAGTAAAAGATAACCAACAATCATATAGGTAATGATGATGCAACATGTATCAAGTTCTAAGAAAATAGCCAGAACATGTTACACATCAAAATGGTACAATAAAATACAGCTCAAGTACCAGGTACAGTAAAACAAAACAAAATAGCTGGCAGCATCGCGAGCCTAAGCTCGGTCCCATGCTCCCCTACTCCTCAGTAACAATCAAGTACCCGTATAGGGATCCTTGCCCTTATCCACACCTACAGAAACGTAATCTGTTTGGGCCTAAGACATGACCCAAACAGGGTGTGAGAAATAAATCCCAGTAGGCACCCACCAAAGGCTCGTGCCCAACTATGGGAAAATATACAAAAATAGTGTGCAGTAGTAAATGCAATAAACTAAGCAGTACTCAAAAGTAACTAACTTACCAGTGATATTTCCATTTTAATATTCATTTTATACATTTAATATAAGACATCACCTAGGTGAATTTTCTATGTAAACAGTTAGTGTCCTCAAACACACAAACCCTTACCCTCAGGTAATCGGAATCGTAACCCGTAGGTAATTTCCCACAGGCATAACAGATATTGCCCTTAGTCGTACAAAGTATCTCCCTCAGGCATAGAGTCTATCGCCCACAGGCATAACTAATATTGCCCTCAGGCTAAAATAACCACTACCCTCAGGCTAAAGGAAACACCTCCCTCAGGCAAAGCAAGTAACCGGGTCATGCCCAACATGTAAACAAGCAATTCACATACAATTCCTTTCAAGGCAATTCAATAATCATTATTACAATGGCATACCCTCAGGTATCCTGGCCAAATGGCTAAACAGAGGAACGCACCCCCGGGGTGGTCCTGGATCCAAGAAGTGATCCCAAATAGCAGTTTATTATCACATTTAATTACCTATACAATTATAGGTATTTAAAATAGCCAAGGCCTCATCCACATGACACCCCAACATGGGTTCGTAGCACAATGGTACACACAAACGCACAGTAGTTGGAATTTAAACACTAAGCCACCTACCTCGATCACCCCTGATCCGTATACGTGAACGACGATCCTCGAATCATCCAAGAATGACATAGATCTGAGGTGAAATAAATCTCATTCAAACGTAAATAACTTCCCCTCAGGAAATAATTGGTAAGAATGACTTAAGGAGAAGGAGAGGCTTACCAGTACGGTTCCAACGAGATCGACATAGGTGGAATCAGATTCCCGATGCTCACTCAGGTGATCTCCAAAGTTCTGGTCATCTCTCCCAAGCCCTCCTCCAGTTCTAAGCCTTCCCTGTGAATAGGGGATGCTACTACCCATTTTAAGTGGAAAAAAAACCGTGCGGTGTGTACTATTGACTACATAGCATGTACTTTTCTCATTTAATTGTTCCCCTGTCAGCTACATTTCCAACTATCGCACTGTTCATCTGTCGACATGTGTACACAGCGTGTATTCCCAAATACATAGCGTGTACTGTCGCTCAGCTGGTGGCTGCTTCCACCACCTTACTATTCACCTGTCGACTGACTACACAGTGTGTAAATACGCATTACATGACGTGTAGTCAGTTTTTACACCTTTCATCGCCAACAGGGCTACACGCCCTGTGTACTCATCTCACACGGCCAAAGTACACGGCGTGTGAAAAATTACACAGTGTGTACCAACAAAATTTGGGATTTTTTCCCCATTTTCCTTATTTTCTCAGAAACACTTAAGGAAAAGAGAAAAGAAGAAACACGTACCTCAAGAATAAGAACCAGGTTCTTACAAATTGTGAATCTAATTAGTTTTGAAGTTATAACTTTAGGACAACTTATTCCCTAGAGTGGGATAAATTGTTATTTTTTTCAAAATTCAATGCACTACCCCCTTAATCTGTATTCCTAGGAAAACATTTGGAATCATATTAAATCTATTTTCCTATCTTCATAAAATTAGATATTTATTAAAAATTGTGTTTATGCAGGTTTTAAGAAGTCAATCCTAAGGGTGTCTCTATAAACCACTTAATTAAAATTCTATGGAAGACAACATGTTCTATGGAAAATTTGGAGAGCATCAGTCAAACTTCCTTTGGAGTCTAAAATGTCTACAAATTTATTACCCTTATTCCATGTGTGAAAAATCAACACTATATTATCCACAAGAGACATACAAAGACTGAAATAATAGGAAATATACTAGTGATCTTGAGGACCACCCTTAAAAGTTTAGTAAGGTATATTAGTTTTCCACTTTGTAAAATTGGATATTAGATAGCCTGGAAGTTTAGAGATCACTCAAAATTTCCCAATCTTCTATAAGAAGAGAATTTCCCTTATTATAGAAGGTGTTAAAAGATAAAATAATATATCCATTTCCATCCTGGATTCAGACAACTACTCACATATTTCCACTAGTGAAAGATCCATTAGTGTTAAGTTTGAATCTAGAGTTTGATGCCTTCTAGGACACCCAATGGTATCAAATCATGTATCTATTTCCTTATACTAAAATATAGAGATAAAATAGTATTTTTTTATGGAAGTATTTCATATCAAAACATTGAAGAACCAGAATCATATTCAACCACCCATATTTGATGGATTTGATTATGAGTACTATATATATTAGATAAAGTTATTTTTTATTAATATTATAGTTGATAAGTATCAGATAATGGTCAAAAATTATAAAATTCCAAAGAAATAAATTCTAAAATTTACTTGATAAGATAGATATAAGTATCAAGATAACTTTAAGGTATGGAATATCCCACTTTTTTTGAGACATAGAATATATATAGTTAGATATATTCTTGTGATATAGATACTAGGATTTGGTAGAAACTTGGGATTACTCATTATATAACATAAAAAATACTGAAGAATAGAATATCAGTTTTTTGTGTGGATTATAAAACTTTTGAATTTATACTGGGAGAGTATGTAACACATATTCATTATAGGTTTATGAGTATTATAAATAGATTATAGTTTCTTTGTGAGAATAATATATTGTTCATGATTTTATCAAAAATTAAAATCATTTTGCTGATATATTTAACAATCATTTACATTGTAAAATATTTGAATACATTAAACTGAATATGGGTATGATTAGTGTTAAGGGATCATCTCCTATTTTCTATTTGTAATTCTCCTTACACTAAAAAACTCCTTGAGAAGGGGGTATTATTTTTTATATATAAAACTATATTAACTCTTTATATAGTTACAACTTATATTGTAGAAAATTTTTAAATTTAATTTATTGTTTTGTTTGATATATCTTATAGAACTACACATTTCATAGTCATGTTACTCTTTCAACATGTCAAAATTTATCTTTCGAAAGGTGATTTTAGTTTTCATGTTCTATCTTATAGAGTAACTCATGATGTACCCATTACTATGGTTGAATTTATTCTAATATATCTTTCTTAAATTATAAGGAATTATTACATAGATACATTCATTATTTGGTCTTTTCTTACATAGCTAAGTTTTTAATCATATGTGTAACTTAATCTTTTGGTTTGATTTATTCTTACATAGTTCCTAAGGATCAAGTTTAATCTTACGTGACACCTTAACTAAAATTATTTATTTTTGATAATCCCAAAAGGGGAAAAATATTATGAGAGAATTTTTCTTTATAAAGTGAGATCTTCTAGTAAGTTGTTTTATAAAGGGGGAGAAAAGTTGTTTCTTTTATGAATTTTCCAAGGGGGTGTAGGTTTTATGGAAAAAATAATAAATTTTATACTTTAATTTATTTCATCATAGATTACCTATTTGTCATGTTTTGTGATTATAAAAAATGGGGACTTTTGATTCATTTCATTAAAATTGCATATTTTGGATCCATTACATTGATTATTCACAATACACTCAATACTTTACTTGTACTTTCTTGAAGTTTTTCGTGTTCTAATTTTGTGATTTTTAACTTCTGAATCACCTTTTTTGGATGAAATGATTCCAAACCTTGTACCTTCTATAAAATATTAAATTCACCTAAACTACTTTGACTAGAATATCAAGTTGAAGCTTATGGGTTTATAAGAGGTGAATGATATTCCTAAAGATCTCATTGTTTACTGTTGTGAGTTTTTTACACTCAACATCTATAAATAGGAGATTGAGTCTTTGAGGAACAAATTATAACTCATGATAAGGTGTTAAATTTTGAGATATATTCACTACCATAGTGACTTTATATCTCCAAATTGTTTTAGTTTTTAGTGTGATCTTAGACCTACTATTTATTTTAGTTTTTTATAAAATCTTTGTGTTTTCCACTGTTATCATTTGATTTTGATTAGGTTGTGATTGAATAGTAATGGGGATAATAATTGATTATTATAAACTTATTATTTGAATAATTATTGGGGATAATGACTTGGATATTTCCATTCATCTAATCCAAGAGTATATTTGGGGTAAGATATTTTTATTTCTAATGTATGTTAAAGAAAACTTAAGATAGGACTTATACTTCTGGTCTTTTAGATCGAAGTGGTTTCCAGTTTCAAAACATGTATATCCTTTAGATCTAAGTATTGATTTTCCTACAGCTTTAGATTGAAAGAAAAGAGTTCTAGATATTGGAATTATGATATCCATTAATAATATATTCTAAGGATTATATTAATTATAATCCAAAAATACACTAAATCATTACTTTTTTTGAAGCTATTTTTTATTCAATTAGTTGTCCTATATTTGGTTAACTGATATCTTCCAAATAGTTTAGTTTTTGCAATACTTATTATCTATTGTTACTTTTATTAGTTCAAAACATATAAATTTTAGACAACTTATTTCCAAGAGTGGGATAAATTTTTTAGTTTTTTCAAACTTTAATTCAACCCCTCATGAATCTTCCTTTTTGGGACAACACTCTTGGGGTAGTACCATGTGATCTAAGTTTCTATAGGGTATCTAGGTTATAGAATCTATAAAGTGGTATCATAGTGATGATGGGATTTAATTTATGTTCATTTTTATTAAATAAGAGATGGGACTATCAAGATTTTATATGTAACTCATAAAAAGTCATCATGATCCTCTTTATGGAAGAAGTTAAGGTTACCATGAGATTCTTGGGTATTCAATAGGAACTATATATTGAGTGAGTCTTTTGTTTTCTTTTTTGGGTATGATAGAATAAATTTAAAGATGTGAATTCATGGATTGAAAAATAATTAACATTTTGATTCATGCATCATTTTAGGTGTTTGTAGATAGACACATATAGAATTTCATTCCATACTACATGTCTGCCTTTGGCTATTATACTATAGTTATAACCAATTGAAGTTTATATTAACAGAAACATCATTACTATATACATAGTTTATATATATATATATATATTGGTGATTATTAGGTTAATATTAACCAATAATTAGTTCCTTTGATCGGTATAGAAATGCTTATTTTTCAAACTGATTGTATCCATATTTAATTATTCATTTTCTAAACCATTATTTTATTTTTTGCCTATATTTTTACTATTGGTCATGTTATATATATCTTGATTATATTTTTTCATCTAGTATGGCCTTTACTTATATTTATCATATCTCATGTTCATGCCTTTTTTTCTATTTGATATTTTCTTTTCAAGCATGTAATTTATTTCATATATGTTTAATAAACTATTATTGAGCATGTTATTTGTTTTTAAACTTCATTATATGATCTAGAATGCTGATATACTTCTAGTGGAAATTTTTTATTCCTCGTGTATTGATGTGTTTAATGAAATGTTTTTTAAAATGATGCGGTCAAATATGTTAATCTTTTACTTTTGGTCATCTCCAAGGGGAACCTATTTTATAATATCATGAGTTAGATAATTTCTTTAAAGAAGGAAACTATTTTATAATTTTATGAATTATGAGGTGAATGAAACGATTTTATCTAAGATTTATTTTAATGGGGTTGTTTTTTTATTCTTAAAAACTTGTAGTTTTATAATTATAATTTTAGTTTTTAGATTTTTAAAATGGAATGGATCTTAATGAAAAATTGTTTAACCATGGTTCATGTTTTTAATTGGTTAAAGGTTTATTTTTAAAATGGAATGGGAATGTGATTTTGAAATGAAATTATATTTTAAATTTCAAAATTAAGTTTTTAGGGATGGGAATTAATTTGTGTATAATTTCACCACTATATTTTTTAAAATATATGAGGTTTTATTTTTTAAAAAAAAATTGGATAATTTATTTTCTTAAAATAGAGTTTTTTAATGACTTGAATGTGTAAAATATGGAATTTTTAATAATTATATGGGATGTATTTTTTAAAATAAAGTAGTGTTTTTTGTAATAAATTAGTAATTTATTTTTTTTATAAAATGAAACACAATGAAATCTCAAGAATATACATATCTATTATAATTATACAGTGGGGATTATCATAGCTTATATTTTGATCGACTGATAGTATTTGGAGTTTCATAAGGATTATGGTACATAAAATGGTGGTTTAACATAATATTTTATATTTATGATTCATTTATTGGAAATGTGATTGATATTTTGATGTTATATTAGAGTGTTCATTATTTTTGTTTCCTCGATCTATGGGGATTTGGTGGTTTTGATGATTTAGGTTAGATTTGGGTGCCATGAATCAATACTAGAATGAATGGTTTGAGATATGAATGTAGGTATTTTTTGGGTCTTTTATAGGTAATATGATCATGTTATGATGATTTGGGAATGGGAAATTTGTCGATTTGGGTGATTTGAGGTAGATTCAAGGGTCAGATGTTAGGAATTTAATAGATGTATCAAAATATGATTTAGAGAGTTAGGGGTAGTGAGACTTTGGGTAAACATATCCCAAGACATATCATAGTGGGGTGGTTGTGATGGACCTTGTCCTAATTACCTTAATTAAGGTTTCACTATGGTCTTAATCATATAATTATAATGTCTAGAGTTTAGGATTATTTGAATTTTAGCTTTTTTTTAGGGGTTATTTTTCATTAAAGGATTCAAATTTTGTTTTAAGTGTTTTAGAAAGAAATATTAGGTGTTTTTTGGGATATTTTTTAGGCTTCGAAGATATTTTTTGATTTTGAGGTACCAAATGAATATGGAAAAGGCTATGGTGTCCTGGGGGTTCTATTGAGTACTTGATAACTCTAGATTGGGTACCTAGTGGCACTAAATTAGGTATTAGAAGGCAATATTTTTTTAGTGGGGTGTTTTTTTCTTTTCCCATTACACCATATTTATTCTTTCTCATTATTATCTCTACCTTACATACTCTTATCCATATGGGAGCTCTCTTCCATGGCCTCTTTGATCTCCCTTACCTCTCAATTCCCCCTCTTTTTCCATGGTGGTTCTATGGGGGATTTCTATTCCAAAACCAAGGGTAAGACTCCCTCATCCTCTCTTATTACTTATTCTCCCATTATTTTCTAATTTCCATTATTATAGTTATGGATTCTAAAGTTAATTCCACTAGATTATGGTTCAATTCATCTTAAACCTTAGCATTTCCTCTTCCTTTTCTCTCTTGAGGCTTGGGTGGTTTAATTTCTCACCATTCATCATTTTTTCAATTGAAATTGATTGAGGTATTGTTACATTAGATATTTTTTATTTTTTAGTAGGCATTTGGTGGTTTTATCTTGGAGTTATTTATGGATTTAGGTTAATGTATTTTTTGGATAGATTTTAAGAGTTAATTTCTTGAGTTTCCTTTGATTTTTTGTCCCACCAAATGGCCTGAAGGCCTTATTTTTTATTGATTTTTGATAACCCCCCTTTCAAAGGATGAGGGGGAACCCTTACAATGACCATAGGATTTTGGGGATTACATGACCTGAAGGCCTTAGAGTAATTCATCCCAAACATTGCTACTTGGAAATGACCCTCTCCAATGTTTAGAACATGAAGTCGGCTTCCCACCTTCACATTGCTTGTTCAGATAGCAATACCTATGCAGAGGTGCACAAGCCTAGTCCCAATGGAAATTACCAGACCCTCTCATTCTTCCATATCCATATAGATTTGTTTTGGTGAAATCGCATGCTCTGAGTCCTCATCTGGAGCTAGTTCCTTTGGTCATTCTGGTTGCATCTGCATTTCATGATCTGAATTAGGTAGCATGAATTCCTTAACTAACCTAAATGCCATGGGTGTATTGATGGCCTTAAAGACTCCAAGCCCAAACCAGTGGCCCGAAGTTGAATATTTATGGCTACTAAAACACCAAATAGTTCCTGATACAATACCTGCTAGGGTACTGCTATTATACTGCTACAGTAACCCATAAATATGCCTCCGCCTGGATTTGAACTTGGGTCTCGTGGATGCACTTCGAGAGTCCTATCCAATTGGGCTAAGGCTCATGTGCTTTTTTATTATTGATTTATAGTGGTTTTGTAATTTAGTTCATTTGGTTGTATAATTCCAGTTTATTTAATTTTATGTTTGGATATGGTTTTTGAGACCCCCATTTCAATATTGAATTATATTATATATAAATATGGATTCTTTTGAATTTTTTTGAAATTATTAGTGTTTTTTTAGTTTTTCAGTTTTGGACTACATAATGGTTGTGTTGAAAACCTTATTTTTAAATTATTGATCCTTTATATGTGATAAGGATGGTTTATGTCTTGTAATTCTAAGTCAACATTAAAATTTTGGATTGTTATGTCATAAAAATTATTTTCATTGATGATTTTATCACCCTATTATAATCCCCTTTATGCTATTCCATGAATAGGATTTCCCCACCTTTTGGGGGATGTGAAATGTATATTATTATTTTAAGGGTGTATGATGTGAAAAGGGGTTGTTTCTTGTGAGGGTATTAGAGGTGAGATGAGTTTTATTAGTTACATTTTATTATTGGATCATGTGACTTCTAGGTTTGTTGTTTACTACCATTAGATTTATTTCATGGGAACCATAGGTAGCTATGTAGAAGTTTTGGATGAGTGTTTCTCTATTTTAGCTTGTGAACTAGATAGGGTCATTGTCATGAAGACCTTGAGAGCTACCAGGTTGGATTATTTGATTATGGTTCGAATCGGGACTGGTGTTTCATGATTTTGGTCTAATATCATTTTATGCTTGAACCTAGTGAGTTTCCCATGATTCCTAGTTGTTTTATATAATTCTATTAGGGGATCCCCACTCTATATTTATATTTTATCCCCTTTTTATTATCTTGGTTTCATGTAACCTTTTATATTATTGAATCATTTTTATGTTATTCCTATTTAATATGATAGTAACTATTGATTATATGACTTATTTATAATGGTTAGATTTTAATTTTGGATTTGGTTTGAAAAGTAGTAATGTGAAAAGTTTTTAAAGAAGAAAATTAGTGTGGTTTTGATTATATAAACTTGGAATTCCTCCTTTTGAATGTTTTAATGTTTTTTCCATCTTAAATGGTGGATTTCACCCCTTTAAAGGAATTCAATTTTAAAATATATTTTAAAGGAATGTTTTTTTTAATTTTCATGGGTTTGAAGTCACAGTTTTCAATATATATGTGCTTTTGTTTTCTAAAGAGGTTTACCTTGGTTTTCGATAAAATATAAATGTATGATACTTATTTTATTATTATTTATATTTGGAAAACATTATTTTCTAAAATATTTTCAAACTAGAATTTATAAAATGTTTTATAAAAGGAATTATATAGAATCTTTGGTGAAATTATATTGGTCATGTTTAGATTACCCCCTATGCACGCACTTGTATGTGTGTATGTATCTATTATGTATTTTTATATATGCTTGGGTTGTGATCTTGGATTGGTTATTGTTATTTAGTCTGTTGATGTATGATTTAGATATAGAGAGTAACCATGTGTCATATGGTGGCTAGGTTTATTTATTTTAATTTTGGGATATGCATATGTAGTCCAATTCATCTAGGTGTATTTTTCTTTTAGACATTCCTTTTTTGGTTATGTGATATATTTTCTTCCCCTGTAAATTATAAAATATTATTGTTTGTTTATTATTTCTTATGTTTTGTGATGAGGTTATTAATTTATATTTATTTTGCCTCATTTTTGAATATCCATATTGTTTATTCCATGTTTGGTTAGTTCAATTATCTGGAACTTTTTATTTGATATGTAGGGAAGAATAATTTATAGACATACCATGCCATATTCTTAGTTAGTTTCCACTAATTAATATTTTTTTGAGGATGAAACTATTCCCAAGTATGTATTATTGATGTACAAGCACTAGTTTCTAGATCGTGGGGATTGAAAAAGGCCATTAGGCCAAGTGATGGATTAGTTTGGGTGACATGTTAGTTAAACTTAGGCTAGTTCATTACAAAATGGTATCAAATACCCCTCTTGTTATTTGGGTGAGTCTAATAGTATGAAGATAAGACTGTCTGAACTCATTAGGTTGGTCGTGAGTAGGTGATTCATCACCACCTTTTATGTGACTTGAGTATCTATGGTAGTTGATATTTGAGACTTTGTTTGATCTACATTGAGTTATATTAGATAATTTGGGGGTTTACTTGTGTTTTGGGATTGAAGTAAAAAAATATTCAAAGTTTCAAAGCTATCCCACATGGCTTGGAACACCATGTGGAGCCCATGTGCATGGTTCTGGAAATATTACTTAGGCTACCACATGATCAGATCATGGTTATCCAAACCATGCGACCATATTATGAACATCTCTTCATCCCTCTTAAATTTTTTTAGACTCTTTTTATTTCCAATGGATTCTAAGATAGTTTCTAATTGTTGGAGAGGGATTAAAGAGGTTTTACACTATTTTAATCATGATAGAGTGTATTTTTTTATATACCATGTTTTTTTATTGTTTATCTTAGAATTTTAAAGATCTATTTTTTTCATGAAAAGAAAGTTTTATAATACTATTTTTTCATGAAAATAAAATTTCATTAAATGTTAATATTTTGATTCCAACTTTGGTGGTTTACTTGGAAAGTGAATTTCATGAATGCTTCATTTTTTAGAACAAATTTTTTGGCTTATTTGAAAGTTGATTTGTCTTCCATGTGATGTTTTTTAAAGTGGTAGATTTCATTATATAAATTGGGAAATGTTTTTAAAATAAATTATATTTTCATAGAAATGAAAGTGAATTTCATGAAAAGTTTTGGTTTTGTGATGAAATTCATGGGGAATCTTGATAATAAAAGAGAAATTTATAAAGTTCAAGTGGGTTAGTTATTTTAAATAATTTTATGGTATTCAATGACAGTATAAATGTTTTAAATTATCAGGTAGGGAATTTGGAATTTTAATTTTTGAAATGTATTTCTAGTTTTCTAAAGTGGGTGATGTGTTTTCAGAATAGGTGTGCTTTTGTAAAGTGAGTTTTTAGACTCTTTATTAAATGATACCAGTTTTAAAGAAATGAATTTTTTAGTACAAATTTCTTTAGTGAGTTATAATTTTGAGTTTAATCCCTTGGTTATGGATTTTTTGGTTTGATTGGGGAATCATGAGTGAGTTGGATTCATGTTTCGTTTTATTTAGAATATGCCTCTCAGAAAGGTATCAATGGAAAATGTAATTTTTATCTCAAGGTATAATATTTCAGGTGATTCTACTTATCAATTGGGTCTAATTCTTTTGGTTTTTTTCCCTACTTAAACACTAAATATAGTGGTAAAGTTAGAACCTTATGTGTTCTTGTATTTATTGAATCATCATCTTTCTACGTTCTATGGAAATAAAGGTTCTCAATAGAAGATAGAGTGTTTAGAAATTATTGAGGGAAACTGCAATTATATATAAAATCCTTGAACTTAAAAGGTGAATTCCACTAAGTTTGTGAGCCTTTATCTAGATGAGGGAGTAGTGAAGTATTATGTCAATCGTTTCTTGGATTTGGCAATCTTTCCTCACTAATAAGTCACTGATGAAAATATGAAGTCACATTTCTTATAGAAAGGTATTAATCCATACCTTGGATTGGTTATGTTAAATTTATCCTAGAATCTTATTAATAAATGGTTAATAGAGAGCCTCATATGTATCTAAGACTTGGGTAATAAACTATTTTGGGATTCATGCTCGATGAATTTAGAGTAGTTGTAGATTTTGAGGTAATTCTTAATTTGTTTAATCTTTGGGTATTTTATTCCACCCTTGTTTTGGAGGGGTGTTAATGATTTTGGTAATGATCATGCCTCTTTGATTTTTTATGCCTCTTGTGGTTTGTATTTGATGTTATTTATGGGTTAGGATTTGTATTTTTATAGGTTTCTCATGGGAATCTCTAGGTATGTTCTTTGGGGACTCAGATGAGATTTATGCCAGTCTAGATTGTGCTTTGTCTAGTACTCAATTTTATATTATACCTTGTTTGGGTTTCTATTAGGTTCACTATGATAGGTTGTTCCACAATCTAGGTCCTAAGTTATTTTCCCTTCAACTACATGACCAAATGTTAGAGCCCATATTGATTCTTTATTAAGTCATGTTTTTTCAGTTGTATCTTTTCTATTCTTATGTTGTGGGATGTTTATGGATTGTTATACCTTGTTTTATGGTCTTTTTTAGTATCCTTTTTCATTGTTGTTTCCCTTAAGTAATTTTTAACTAGTCTCTTGCATGGTTTTTGCGGTTGATATAAGATTATTGTTTCCAATGAGGTATTTTGAGGAAACTTGTTTTTTATAGGGATATCCTTTTCATAGAGATGTTTATTTCTCATCTCACTATTTAACATAAATTATAAAGGTGAGGATACCCATTAAATGCATCCATGATCTTTGAGATTTATGATTCTTGATTATAGATTGGGTTATGATTTGAGATTATTAATGATGTTTGGGAATTAGTTTCATTGATTTTGAGGAGTGGGAGTTGTTTGGTTTTCTTCTCCCACTAGAACTCTTGAGTTTTTACTTAACCTTACCACCTCTTATGTTTAGTTGTGGATATTTTAATTTTATATTTATTTTAATTTTACCAATGACTTTCCAAGGGAATAAAGTAGAATGGTTGGGATAATTGTGACACCCTCATTACACTATTGAATTATATTACATATAAATATGGGTTATTTTAAATTTTTGTGGAAATTTTTAATGTTTTCAGTTCTATAGTTTTGGAATTCATAATGGGCACATCGTGATGTGACTGTTGGATCCTCTTTCATGTAAAATCTAGAACAGATCTCTTTTAACTTACTACCTTATTCCACCTTACTATTGTGTCTTGTATCTTTGTATCTCAAGAGGTTTTGAAAGGTAAATCCCTCGCTTTCTTGTGTTCTTATTCTACTCTATTCTCTACTTCCATTTTCTCCATTTTTCTTTTCTCCATTGAACCCTAAGGGATATGTGGACCAAATATAGGGTTGTGTTTTATTTTAATTTTGTAGATTTTTTTGCCTAGCGATTGTTGAGGTCATCCTCTTGCATGAGTTTTATTTCTCCTTTGAACGCTACTTGTTTTCACTTGATTGATATAGGTTCTTTTGTATAATTATTTTATTTAATAAGTCATTAAATAATTAAGCCTTTTAAATATTTTCCATATTAAATTATACCTATATTTGATACCCATTATGAGTTTATAGAAAAAAAATTCTTGGTTTTTTATACTTTGAATAAAGGATTTTTTATTGATTTTTAATTAATAATTTTAATTTAAATGTGATGCATGACAAGTGTTTTTGAAAATGCCTATGAGGCTCATTTAAAATATTTTTGAGATAAATGTATGGTTTTTCCTAGTTTTTGGTTTCTAAAGGAGGTAACCCATGTTTTAAAGGTTTGTCTTAAATTATAAAGGATATTATTTTTTAAGTAACTCCAAAGGAAGGAAATATTTGGTTTAAAAGTGTAAAATTGTGTTCTTAAAGTGTTTATCCTTGATGTGTGATAAGGATGGTTAAGGGATTGTAATTCCAATTCATTTATAAAATTATGGGTTGTAAATTTAAGAAAATTAGTTTCCTTGATGATTGTATCACCCTATTGTGAACCCATTTATGTTATCCCTTATGTCGGACTTTTCCCCTTTTGGAAATATGAAATGTTTATTATTACTTGATGCATGTATCATGTGGAAAAAGGGATTTTTCTTATGAGGTTATTGGTGGTGATATTAGGTTTATTGGTTACATTTATTTATTTCTTCATGTGAATTTTTGGTTTGTTGGTCACCTCCACATGAGTTATATTATGGGAACACTGGGTAAATAGGTAGAAGTTATGGATGGGTGTTTATTTATTTTAGTTTGTGAACTAACTAGAGGTTATTACTGATAAAAACTCAATATTTTTTAGGTTTTCATATGGCCTAATGTTTTATAATCCAGGTTTAGTATCGTTGTATGCTAAAACCTAGTGAGTTTCCCATGATGCCTAGTTTTTTCTATGATTATATTAGGGGATCCCCAATATTTTTTTATTGCATCCCCTTGTTATTTTCATGATTTTACGGAAATTTTTTCATTATTTTTGGTTTTTTATGTTATGAATCATTGATATGATGGTGCTTGTTGATTTTATGTAATCTTTATTACAATTTTATTTTACTTTTCAATTTTTCTTGGACAAGAGTTATGTGAAAATTTTTGAAAGAAGAAAATTGGTTTGGTTTTGATTTTGTAAACTTGGAAGTCCAAATTTTTAAATGTCTTAAATTGTTTTCCATATTAAATAGTGGATTCCACCCTTTGGAAATAATAATATTTTGAAATATATTTTAAAGGAAATTTAGGTTTATTTTCTTGGGTTTGAAATCATATTTTTTAGTAAAAGTGTGCTTTTATTCCCAAAAAGGTTTGCCTTGGTTTTGGGTAAAAGATAAATATATGATAATTATTTGGTTATGATTTACATTTGGAAAACCTTATTTTCTAAATAATTTTTAAACTAGTATTTATAAAATGTTTTATAAAATCTATTTCATAAACTCTTTGATGAAATATTACTAGGCCTATTTAGCTCCCACCCCACATACACACAAGTATGTGTGTGTAATTAAACAAGTGTTTAGGTTGTGATCTCAGATTAGTTGTGTTCATTATTCTGTTAATGGATGATGTGGATATAGATATTGGTAATGGGTCACATGGTTATGTTTTAGTGGTGGCTTAGGTTGTTTATTTATTTTTGAGATGTGTGTGTATTGTCCAATTCATCAAGGTGAATTTTTCTTTTAGCCTTTCCTTATTTTATGTGGTGTATTTTATTATGATATGTATTATAAAATCTTGTTGGTTTTTTATTATTGACTGTGTTCTGGAATGAGAGTATTCAATTCTATTTATTATGTCTTGTGTAGATGTTCATCTTATTTATGCTATGTTTGGTTAACTCCATTATCTTGAACTGTTTATTTGATATGCATGGAAGTACAATGAATAGACATATCATTCTATATTCTTAGTTATTTTTTGTTACTTATTATTGTTATGTGATGGTGAAACCATTCCCAAGTGTCTATTATTGATTCACATGAACTAGTTAATAACCCATGGGGATTAGGAACACCCTTATGGACATGTGATGGATTGATTCATATTATATGTTAGGTCAACTTAGGCCATTTTGTTACATGGTTTGGAATCAGAAATCTCTTCGTTGATATTGGTAGGTGGTCTCGACTCACCAAATTATTCTTGGGTTATGCCTAAAATGTTCCTAGATTTGTTTTTCTAATATAATAAAGAATACCAGTTATATTTTAAAAAATATAAATTAATGGTTTTCAACCATATTTTTATATAATGAGTAAAACATTTTCACTGAGGTTTATTTGTAACTATATAGTGAAAACCTATATTTCCTTTGATTTCATTTTAAACTTAAATAAATTGGTTTGTGCCTTAACAATTTTGTAAGTATTGACCCTTTCTATTGTGTTTTCCTTTATATATAAGTTGGGTATCCCTTTATTATGTTGGGTTACTAAGCCTTATTGTCTCTTTGTGGTGGTCACTTCCCTTGGTATTAATCATGGACCAAAATAGAGATTTTTGGTGTGTTTTTAGTAACAAATCGTTTAAGGAAATTGTGTAAGTAAAGAGTCTCTCATTGAACTAAATGTTATTGGATTGTTAACTTATAACTAAAACATGCTTCCTTGGGTCCCACCTATGTTTTATGATAAAAATCACCCATTTCTACCTAAACCCAAATGAGTTATAAGTCAATGAAAAAAAATTAACATGTGACAAAGATAGTGCTTCGACAGCAATGAGGTTGTTGTTTTTATGAGGTGGGAGGATCTAATTCATCATGAGAATATTAATAGTTTAACATTTACCCAACCTAAAACTTGAAGATTACCATGGTTATACAAAGGTTTAAAGTATGGGAATTTTTGTGGAAAACTATGATTTTAAATGTTTATATTTTTTAAATACTTCTTAATTACTTTCATATATTTCTTCCTTTTCATCTCCTATTTTTTTTACAAAATATGTTTTTAATGATACTCACCTTCCCTATTTTGAAACTTGGCCACTTATATAAAAAAATTATACCAATTGTCAGTTTTGAGCTTTTGGTATGGGTCCTTTAACCTATACAACCATGATAAATACTCTTTTACTAACTTGGTCCTTCAATATTAGCGATGTATAACCCATGTGATTTTGAGAACTTCCATTAATATGCCCTATTCTAATGCTACTTTTGAGTTGTATATACCTTTTCTAAATTAATGTAATGAACTATATGCCATCTTGATTGGAATCTTTTTAGTATTCCTTGGAATTAAAGTATGTTATACCCATGTGGTTCTATTTTTCTGACAATAGCATGTTTTTCCTTGCTTACATATTATGCCAAATTCTTGGACTAGTAATACTAATACTACCATGCTTATAATCTATTTTTGTTATTTCACACTTCTATGGTCTAATAGTTGGGTATATGGTGCATAGATATTATTTATTATATATAGAATGTTGTTTCTTTATTATAATGAGCATGTTGGATAATATAATTCATAATGTTTCTTTGAGAATGTTTATTGTTTTTTGTATAACATGGTTATTGTTCAGTTAAAGATCATTTGAATTGTTTGGATATTTTATATTGTGTCTATAGAAAATTTGTAAATGTGATCCACATTGGTGAATAGGTTTAAGGCATGGAAAGGGCCATAAATCCTAGTTCACTATTTATTAGGATTAGCTACATGATTTCCCTAATTCATTATACACATTCCCCTATTCCCTGGGAGGGGATATAAGATTTACCTGATTGGTTGGGCCTAATTAATTTCCTCTTGGAAGAGTCTCTAGGACCCTTACTTCTATGTACACATCTACTGATATGTTTGGGTGGATATGTGTACATGTATGAGCTATTCACAAGTACCAGTTTTTCTTCCCATGGGGGTTGGACCTAATTTATCATAAAAAAATCCAAGATGAGACTCCAAGAAGGTAGTGCAAGTATGGACCATCATGGTATAGGGATTCATCAGTTTTATCTAGTATTGATCTATGAATTTTCTTACGTTTGATCCATTGTTACATTTTGTATGATGATTATGAAAATTGTTTTATTTTATATGTATGTAAATGTGTTGACATGTTTATGCATACACCCATTATTCACTGTTGTGTTTATGGGCCATGCTGTATTTTCAATAGAATTTAGTTATGCCTTCAATTCTAACCAAAGCGGGTAAATCGATCCCCAACATTCACCTTAGACCTATGACACTAGTCGCTTGCCCCTGGAGATTGGGGATCTCTCCCTATGTAGTCGCACATGTTCTAATTGTCATTAGGGTGTCTAGTTCATGGATCTATGCTAACTATATTGTCAGTGTTGATACACATAAGTTTATTACTGACTTTATTTTTATTTCATTTAGTGGCCTAGTTGAGTGGAAATGTAATACACTTTTTTGGTGGTTCTCTAAAATAATTAATCTAAGTACATTCTATTTACTCAGGAAATAAAAGATGATTTTTGACTCATATATATAATCAGGAAGTTAAAACTTCCAAATTTGAAATCACGATTTTTTTGTGATAGCCACACTATTGAAAAATCAACATATTGCCACGATTTTCATGACTATGGACATAAATACTATGGTAATTGGGATTTCACTTTTTCATACCTATTTCTATGGTTTTCAGAGACTATTTCCACAGTTTCAAATAGTGTTAATAGGTTCAAAATTCAAAAAAAACATATTCCCTATTTTTGTAAGGACATATGTTTTTCCATACTGCATTTTTTAAAAGAGATTTGAATTTTTGCTATTGGATTCTCATAAGGGGTAAAATGGTATTTTTTTTCCCTACCAGTTGACCTTAGATAATTTTTCTAACCACTATGTTGGTCTCAGAATAGGGTTTTTACCCTAGGATAGGAGTTTTATGGAAATCTGAGTTGTTCGAATTTTTACGGAATATTTAATATTTAATATTTTTAAATTAAATATTAAATTACTCACGCAGGTTCGTTCAGAGATAAATTTTAAATGGAGAATCGGATTAAGATTATTTCTCCACCATTGAGTCCAGAATGGGGAGTTTAGACTAGAAAGGTCTTAAACTCGTGTTAGGCATCGGGGCTGGGACAAGCCCCTTTTTCTTATTTTTATTTTTTTTATTTTCTTTCTTTCTCTTCTTTCTTCCTCCTTGTAAATGCTCATTGTGATTCTCATCGTTCATCATTACCTAAGGGAGAATTGAGAGAGGGAAAAATATTAAGACATGGAATGGAAGATAGGTACCATTGTGGATCTCTCGTCTCACTGATTCGGCGTATGACAACCATGGATGATGCAATCGAACAAAGCTTCAGCGGTTTCCATACGAATGTAGGTATGTTTATGTTTTCACCCTAGATCCCCTTTAAATGTGTTGTTTTACATTTTTAAATCTTGTTTATGCTTTCTTGTGGCCTCTTAAAGCCATATCTGTAGTTTCAAGGGTGAAAATTCGGGTTTCAAGCGATCCGAGGGTTTTACTATTGGGAAACCCAAGTTACATGGCGTGTGTTCTAGGGGAACATGCCATGTGTTCTTCCCATTTGGGGAATAATAATTTTTCCTAAGTACACACTATGTTATCTGAGTACACTCCGTGTGGTGGCACATGGTCATGTGTCCGTCTGTGTGAAAAAAGAACATGGGTTTTTGGTTTTTAAACAGTACACATTGTGTACTTTGAAGTACACTCCTTGTACTTTTACATAGAAAGACCCTATGTTGTTCTATCCATGTATAAGTACACATTTGGGGGAAGGGATAAGAGTACACACTGTGCACTCTAAAGTACATGCCATGTACTTTTTCTAGCATAGAGTTTTGGGGTATTTTGTGCCCTATAAGTCAAAATTAGGCGTGTGAGTAGTCCATTTTGAGCATTTTTTCACATAGATCACAATGGTGGAATCTTATTGACATTTAGAGGACATATAACTGGTTTTTGGGGGGTTTATATCTAAATGGATAGGTTATTACTCTATTTATTGAGTTCAGTTTTCACCTGAGAGTGAGACTTGGCGTGGATGATAGGTTGGGTGTTCAGACCAGCCTAGTTGAGACCTTTGATCTAAGTTGATCTATGATCTATGTCTCATAACATATGATTTTTAGGATGTCCCCCTTGTGAGATGTTCCCTTCTGCCTACGAGGCCATGAGACCGAATGCTTCCAAGGATCCGTTGAGGGATGCCTTTACTTATGTGATGACCTAAGGAGTCCCTTATAGGATCTCTCTCCCATTTTCTTTTAAGAGGATCCCTATTGTAGGATGCATTTGTTGTTATTCGTTCAAGGACCCCATATAGGATTCCTCCTTTGCTTTTCAGTATGGATCCCGTAAAGGATGCCTTCGCTCGTGTTTACCTAGAGGATCCCGAGTAGGATTCCTCTTTGTGTTTAACTTGAGGGACCCAGTGGGTTCCTGTGGTTTGATTGAACCTGAATTGTCTGTCGGGTTTTGGTAGAGATGGCGTTCAGGTGTCACCTAGAACCCATGTCGAACTTGTAAACCCATAGGGCTATAGATGTAGTGTTGGGTTGGGCGTTCGGTCCACCCTCACTTGTTTTTTTATATCTAACTTGGTTTTGCTGATGCAGTAGTATTTACCAGAGGTGATTCATTGTTGGTGGCTGTTAAGCCTAACACAAGGCATATTTCTTGTTTATTGGAATTCCCAGATGTGCTATCTTAGGATCCGGCTCTGAGACATGTTATTTCTGATATTTTACTAGTACCCAGAGGTATTACCTGGGACTTGGATGTTGAGCCTGGATATATATATATTGTGATATATATTTTTGTTGGGATGTACAGGGGTGCTTCCCGGTATCCAGATGTTGAGCCTTACATGTTTACATTTATACCTTGAGTGATACATGGGTTCATGTAGTAGGAATTACTTGGACAAACTCATGGGCTAAATGATATGCCACTGGGTGAGGTTGTGATATTCCTGCGGGTGAGGTTAGTATATGTCTGTGGGTGAGGTTGTGTTATGCCTGAGGGTGAAGTTTTTGTTATGCATGTGGGAATGGTTTTCCGAGTCCCATTTGGATTCATGGGCTTATGCTCTGTGGTTTCCAACCAGTGACCTCTTTACAGGATTGACCGTATTTATATGGTATCCTCCTTATAGGATTGACCGTCGGTATATGGTATCCTTCTTTACAGGATTAATCGTCAGTATGTGGTATCCTATTTTGTGATTGGAGGTGAGTACAAGTGAACCCAGTTGTAGGATGAGGATACCCCTATGGTGACATAGCTTTCTCATAGATATAATTCCACCATTGGCTGAAGCAGGCACATGTTGATTGGATTACGGACCCAAAGATCGACTTAATGATACATGGATTGAGTGGCATGATGTACATCTCAATTCCCTTATATAGGATGTCCAAGAGATCAGGCTTATGGGCCCAAGGATCGACTCTTGTTGTGGTTTCATGTTGTTTGATACACATACCAATGAATATTCATATTTATGTATATATGTAGAGGTATGGGACTATACATGTGTATGTATATAGATATGGACATCCATGGTGGCACTTTCCAGTTGATAGGGATTACAGACATTGAGTTTGACTGTGGTTTCATGTTTTGTTTTTACTACCTTTTGGTTGTGTCTCGACTAGGCTGAGTATGTTGATGTTGCATATACTTTAGCAACACAGTTATAGTTTGCTTGTTGGGGTGGCCTACTGAGATTTTTTCTCACCCCTTCACATGCACCTTGGTGTACGTGTAGACCTTAGTTCTACTTTTCAGGTTGAGCACAAGTTTCATAGTGGATAGGGTTGAGGCCCAATATTTCATGATCGAGCAGAACTAATCAAGTGGTTGTACTGATCTAGCTAGTGCAGTTCGACAGTGTCTGGAGATCAGGTTCGTGGATTTGCTCAGAGTTAGTAGTAAAGCCTTGTACTTTTACTTTCAGTTTGTTTTGTACTTGTATCTATATGGTCAGCTCAGTGGGAGACCAGTGTTATATTGTATTGCATTGATTTTTGGGATTTTACAACATTTTACTATTACAAATTATTATATTTCAGTTGTTTATTACTTCCGCACTCTGTTTACTTTCCAATGTGTATGATACTTAGTTATTTCCATTTTTTTCTTACTCTGGTATGAGGGAATAGTCTCCCCACTATCACACCCTAGACCCTCGTTTCTAGTCAGCAACCTCTGGCATACAAGGAGGTGCGCTTGAGGCCTTATGGCGAACTGGCTCGAAGCACCAGTTTAGTGGCTTCTAGGTCTGGACATTACAAAGTGGTATTAGAGCGGTTTTCTTTTCATGGTATTTACTATTTGGGATATAGTAGAAAAGAATATTAGGAATGTGTCGGAACCTGTGATGGATATCAGATTGGTGCATCAAGAACACTTGTTCCAGTAAGAAGTCATGGTTGTCGGGGTTTGGGATTGCGGTTCTGATTTGCGATGTTACAGTTGTATATGATTTTTCCTTGAGCGATGCACATGTGGTGTGGATGTTATGATTTTCTACGGATCTCTGGATCTTGGTCATTGGTAAGACACCAGGGATGGTTATTGACCCTTGTCCGAAAAAAGGTGTGAGGCATCTCATGCATTATACTATGAACATAGGATTCACAGCATATAAGCCTGCTAGTGTGTGTTTTCACTGAAGACAAAGGCCTATTCAGTCGGGCATGGTTACACATACTTTTACTCTGATGGAAGGTTATGTGGATCTACATTGAGACGTTGTGTGGTATGAGGCTGATGACTCAGTCCTTGTGCACGAGAGGTGTAATGACCTATTAGGTTGATATGGCATGTGAAACCCTTTTAGTTGTGACCCTTTTTGGAGTGTTGTTTCTTAGGTTGTGGTTATCTAGTTATATTTCTGAGTACGATGTTGATGGATACCAGGACTTTTCTTGTGAAATGAACCTCCAGGGGTATTACCGTATATGGATACCCGATGAGTGTCAGTTCAGTTTCTCTTCTACTTTGGTTGTGACCTCTAGGGAGTAGTTCCTTCTGAGGATGCACGAAGAGGATTAGGGCCCTTGTAGGTTGGGTTTTCAATTTGACCTTTGTAGGTCGTTATGATCATACATACTTTTTTGAAGTTTGGATCTTTTGGGCTAGGTGGTTAGACCTTGTGACCCAGTTGTGAGGCTTTTTTTTAGGGATAGGTGGAAGACCTAGAGACCCTTGGTTTCGACTTGAACCCTTGTAGGTTAATGTTTGTTTTATTCTAGGGAAACCTGTGTGACAGAGGTTGGCCCATGTTTCCAATTCCTTTTTGGAGGGGAGATTTGTTTTATGCTCGTTTTCTGATCAAGGCATAGTAGGTGCTCAATTTTGTGTTATAGGCATGTTCATGTCTTCATCTTTTGATCGAGGCACCTAAGGTGCTTGCTTTTAGAGATTGGATTCAACAGGAAGGACTATTTGGGAGCCTGGCTTGGTCGATCAGTGTTTCCACTATTTCTAATGTAGTTAGGGCATGGGTAGATGCTCGTGACTGGAACGACGTCATGTATACGTGTTGGGTGTTTAGGATACACGCTGGTTGCATGTAGTATCATTAGAATCTTAATCAGTGAGTGGTTGGGTATGAACCAAGGACTGATGTTTTAAGACTTTTTGTGGGTTTGGACCCTAGAAGTTGTGTTGAAATATCCCTTCATGGTAGAGGTGACATCAAGGAATAAATCGGGTAAAATAAGATGGTTGACCCATGGCTGAATCCTAGCTAGGTTTTGATAGGATGGTGAGTGTGGCCCAGAGGGAGCTGGATGTGCCATTTTGAAGAATCTTTGTGTACTCCTATTAGAGATGATCATGTGCTATCTTGATTCATCTTGATTATGCTGAGAGAGCTTCATCCCTATGCTGAGCCACTCTTTCTTTCTTAATGTTCTTCCCTGTTGAGGAGGGAACATATTTTGGTTGCGCTCAAGGAGCGGTGTAAGGTAAGCCATATGGTGGGGAGTGCACCTTTGGCCGTTTGAGGGTGGTGACCCTCATTTTCTATTGAACTTTGGTGTTTTTAGTGAGCTTTTGAGCTTGGAGTTTTACTTTGAGATGGTGATAGGGGTATTCCTATGGTGAGGAGTACCAGATCAGTCGTAGTTAAATGTCTTCTATGTAGAAGGTAGTTGTTAACGCTATAAGGCTGGTCATTAGACAATCCAGATAGCTGAGTGTGGTTGTGTTTCCTTTCACCAGGCTTCTCAGGGATGAGAAGGTTTATAGTGGGGAGTTTGTAAGGACCTATGTTTTTTCATACTGTAGTTTTGAGCATAGATTTGAATTTTTGATGTTGGGTGATCATGAGGGGTAAAATGGTCTTTTCCCAAACCATTTGACATCAGATAATTTTTCTGACCACTGTGTTAGTCCCAAAATAGGGTTTTTACCCTAGGATAAGAGTTTGGTGGAAATATGACTTGTTCAAATTTTAGTGAAATATTTAATATTTAATATTATTAAATTAAATATTAAATTATTCTCGCAAGTTTGTTCAGAGATAACTTTTAAACAAAGAATCATATTGAGATTTCATCTCTGCCGTTGAGTCTTGAATGGGGAGTTTATCCTAGGTAGGGCTTAAACTCGAGTGGGGCGTCGGGGCCGGGTCGGGCCCATTTTTCTTCTTTTTCCTCTTTTTCTTTTTTTTTATTTTCTTTCTTTCTCTTCATTCTTCCTCCTTGCACATGATCCTTGTGTTTCTACTCTTTCATCATGAACTAAGGGAGAATTGAGAGAGGGAGAAATATTAAGAGATGGAAGGGAAGATATGTACTATTGTGGAGCTCTAATCGCATTGATTCGGCATACGGCAACCATTGACAGTGTAATTGAATGAAACTTCGGCAGTTTCCACCTGAAGGTAGTCCCGCTTATGTTTTCACAATAGATCCCCTTTAAATGTGTTGTTTTATGTTTTTAAATCATGTTTATGCTTTCTAGTGGCCTCTCAAGGCCGTATCTGTTATTTCGAGGGAGAAAACGAGGGTTTCAGGCGATTTGAGGATTTTCCCATCAAGAAACCCAGGTTACATAGTGTGTGTTCCAAGAGAACATGCAGTGTGTTCTTCCCATTTGAGGAAGAATAATTTTTATTAAGTACCTTTAATGTACTCTGAGTACACCATGTGTGGTGGCACATGGTCGTGTGTTCATCCGTGTGAAAAAGAACATGGGTTTTTGGTTTTTAAACAGTACATGCCATGTACTTTGAAGTACACACCATGTACTTTTACACAGGTAGACCCTATGTTGTTCTGGCCAGGTATAAGTACACAACTAGGAGAAGGGATAAGAGTACACTCCATGTACTCTAAAGTACATGCTATGTACTTTTTTCAGCTTAGATTTTTGGGACATTTTGTGCCCTGGAAGTCAAAATTGGGCGAGTGATTAGTCCATTATGAGCATTTTTACACGTAGATCGCAATGGTGGAATACTATTGACATTTAGAGGTTATATAAATGGTTTTTGGGGGGTTTCTATCTAAATGGAGAGGTTCTTCCTCCAATTATCGAGTTCAGTTGTCATTTGAGATTCAGACATGGTGTGGATGATAAGTTGGGTGTTCGGACCAACCTAGTTGAGACCATTGATCTAAGATGATCTGTGAGCTATCTCCGGTAACCTATGCTTTTGAGGACGTCCCCCTTGTGAGATGTTCCCTTCTGGCCTATGAAGTCTTGAGACCGGATGCTTCCAAGGATCTACTAAGGGATGCCTTTACTTATGTGATGACCTACGGATTCCATTATAGGATCTCTCTCTTGATTTCCTTTGAGAGGATACCGATTTTAGGATGCCTCTGTTGTTCTTCGTTCAAGAATATCATGTAGGATTCTTCCCTTTATTTTTAGTAATGATCTCATGTAGGATGCCTTCACTCGTGTTTACCTGGAGGATCCTGAGTAGGATTTCTCTTTTTTGTTTGACTTGAGGGACCCGGTGGGTTCCCGTGGTTTGATCGACCCTACGTTGTAAGTCAGGTTTGGGTAGAGATGGAATTTTGGTGTCACCTAGAACCTTTTCTGAACTTGTAAGCCCATGGGGATATGGATATAGTGTTGGGTTGGGCGTTTAAGACACCCTCACTCATTTTTCTATATCTGAATTGGTTTTGATGATGCAATAATGTTTATGAGAGGTACCTCCTAGTTGGTGGTTATTGATCCTGATGCAAGGTGTATTTCTTGTTTGTTGGGATGTCCAGACGTGCTCTCCTAGGATCCGGCTCTGAGACATGTTATTTCTGATATTTTACCGGTACCCAAAGGTATTACCTGGGACTTGGATATTGAGCCTGGATATATATATATATATATATATATATATATATATATATATTGTGATATATATTTTTGTTGGGATGTCCATAGGTGCTTCCCGGTATCCTACTGTTTATCCTTACATGTTTACTTTTACATCTTGAGTGATACATGGATTCCTGTAGTAGGAATGCCTTGGACATACTCATGGGCTAAATGATATGCCTGCGGGTGAGGTTGTGATATGCCTCCGGGTGAGGCTGTGATATGCCTGCGAGCGAGGCTGTGATATGCCTGCGGGCAAGGTTGGGATATGCCTGCAGGTGAGGTTGTGTTATCCCTGAGGGTGAGGTTTTTTCTATGCCTATGGGTAAGGTTTTTTGAGTCCCAGTTGAATTCATGGGCTTATGCTATGTAGTTGTCGACCAGTGGCCTCTTTACAGGATTGACCATCGGTATACGGTATCCTCCTTATAGGATTGACCATCGGTATACGGTATCCTTCTTTACAAGATTGACCGGCGGTATGTGGTATCCTAGTTTGTGATTGGAGGCGAGTACGTGTGAACCCAGGTGTTGGGTGAGCATCCCCCTATGGTGATGTAGCTTGCTCGGAGATATAATTCTTGCATTGGCTGAAGAAGGTACATGTCGATGGGATTACGGACCCAGAGATCGACTTAATTGTCACGACCCATCCTCGGGGCCCATGCTGTGACTACCCCATGCCCGCCTTCCATAGGCCAGGGGCTGGCGACTAGCACCAAGGCGTAATTCCTGGTAAAAAGGGAAGGTGTTGCCTTTGTAAAGTAAAAAAACACCACAGAGCAAGCAAGCAGAAGTAAACACTAAGTAATAACTGGGAACAACAGTAAGTGTGGAAAAGTAAGTGGGTCAGTATACAAACCCAAACTGAAAGTAAAGTACAAATAGAAAGGAAAAACAGCAATTGAAAGTAAAGCCGCAGCCTCGAGCCGTCCACTGGAAGTCCCACCTGAAGGGTGGGTACAGATAGCCTCCACAGCTTCTCAGGTCTAGCCGTCCGCTCCGAGTACGCCCCGCCCAGTGATCCACCTCCGGGTACCGACCTGCTCCTCGTGCCTCAACCACGATCAGCGTTGTCCGTCGTCTGCAACCAACACAACATAGTGTGGGCATAGCCCGTGCAGGGGTGAGTATAAGCTACTCAATAGGGACCCCGAGACTCCCGTAGGTCTCCCAGAATCCACAAGGAAAGATACAATCACGAAGTAACACGTGACTCTACTTAGGTATATGCCCACACATATACCTAAGTCATCAATTCTCGTTCGGCTCCAACATCTGAGCTCAAGTACAACCCAGTCCACACAGGAAAACACAACCCAATCCACACAGAAAGCAAAATGTAATCCACACAGGATGTCAAGTCAAACATATCGAAGATAAGGATTTAATGTCAACATTCATCTCACACAGAAATACTTATTCGTAAGACGATAGAGATGATCAGATATTTCCACCGATTCATCTAAGCCGTCGGACCCACACAGGATCGATAGGTACTAACCCCCGCAATGACCCACAAAGGATCGTTAGGTAACTAACCCCCACAATGACCCACACAGGATCGGACCCACACAGGATCTGTAGGCGCTGGCCCACACAGGACCGCTGAGGGCTGACCCACACAGGATCTGACCCACACAGGATCAGTAGCACTGATCCACGTAGGATCGTTGAGTGCTGTAGTCATCGCCGTCAAATCCACAGAGGATTTCTATATAGTCGTCATCGTCGTCGCAGTCGCAGCCAGCTCTAGGGTTCTCGCACACAGCAAGCTCGTTCGGGAGGGTCTGCTCCACGAGCCGAAGGGCTGATACATCAACTAACAAATAGTCCGGAGTTGATGTGTCCAAAAGTTCTGTATCATCAACAGGAACTCAACGTCATAGACGGCGCATCAATCGGATGCCCGGTCTGAGAGTTATTGGCTTTTTCGTCTCAGGGGCCCGGTTGGTTTTTAAGTCAAAACCAACCCGACTGTACTCCAACTATGTCCAAACCTCGAGCAGAGTAAGCCAAAAGGTCTGTCTCACTTAGAGGAATACAACAAAGTCAATGGCACGTCAATCGGACGTTCGGAGCTCAAGTTATAAGTGTTTCAGCTCCGAGGGCCCGGTTGTTTTCGTGTACGAACCAACCCGGACGAACCCAAAGTCCTCTGAAACCTTGAGTGTGATATACCGAAACGACTGCCTCAATCCAAGGATCACATCGCAGCTGATGGTGCATCGATCGGAGGTTCGCTGCCCAAGTTATGGGTAAAAGATCGTGAGGGGTCTGGTATTAGGGGGTTCGGGCCCGGTCCGACCCAGCCCGATACCCTCTGGGTCGGCCCGAACCGGGTCGACCCGTCCCGGGTCCGGGTCCGGCCCGCTTGGGCGTGGCCCGGCCTGGGCAGCCGGCCCGGCGCGCTGGCGCCAGCCAGGTGGCTCGACCGTTTCGGCCGAGCGGTTGGGGGGGGGGGGGGGGGGGGGGCGCTTGCCCCCCTGTTTTGAAACTGTGGCCCCCATGATGGGGGGCCGCTCATGCTGGGCAGCCGGGGGTCGTAACCCCTAGCACTTCCCCTGTCCGGCCAGTTGTTGTCGCCATGGGACCGGTGATGGCCGGTCCCCCTGCTCCGACGCCGGCAGCCCGGAACCAGCTGTCGGTCCTTGCTCCGCCGCGGCCTGGTCCATCCGGCGCGGCGCGACGGCACTGCGCCCCTCCGCTGCGGCCCCGCTCCGGCCGCAGTGTCTTCGAGGTTCCTTCGAGGTACTTTGGCGCGGCGCGATGGCGCTGCGGATTAATTTGTTTCCAACGGCGCGGCGCGACGGCACCGCGCTTATCCGCCCTTCCTTTAACATTTCATGCGTGGTGCTTCGGCACCGCGCCGCCTTATACGAGCCGCAACCAAAATCATCCAACAAGGGGGGGAGGGTCGGCCGTGTTTGTGCGGTCCGACCTCCTCCCGTTATTGTGATAACAGGCAGTTCAAAATGGAAGGAAGAAAGTGACGGAAGTAATCACGAACAAACAAATAAAATAAACCCCTACCTCGTCGAGTTCGTTGAGAGAGGGTTCGTCGTGAAAATAACCGTCGCGGAAGAAGACGTCGTGAAAGGAGAGAGAGTCACATCGTGGAGAAATGATTCTTCAGCGTCGCGTCGTCGATCTCTGAGGATCCGACGTTCTTGTCGACCTTCGTCGGAGGTCGGCGTTCTTCGTGTTCTTCGTCGATGAAGAAGAAGATCCTCAAGCTCTATAGCTTTTCTCCAAAGCCTCCCAAAGACTCACACAACAAGATTCAACCCAAATAAAATAAGTCCTTCACTTATTTTATTAACATGACTTAAGTTTTAAATTCAAAAGTTGAATTAATCCACTCAAATTAAACTCACCTAATTAATTAACATAAGTTATCAACTTTAATGGTGAGTTGAAGGAGTTAGGGAATATGAAGGGGTGGGGTTCGTGTGGGCCCCACCACCCTCATAACCTCTCATGGGAAGTTGGGTGTTTACCCAACTTCCACCCAAAGGTTTTAATTACCAATTAAAAATAAAAATTGAAGCTCAAATTTTTATTTTAACTTCCACAAATTTTAATAACTTCTCTCGTGAAAATGCAACTCCGGAAAAGGTGTTCCTAAGCAAATACCGGCGCTGCGAATTCATCGGTGCCCTTGGAATTCGATTCCGAGCACCGTTTCAAAAGTTAGAAAAACTCGCTCGTTCGTTCACTGAATGTACCCGAGCTAATCTTCGATTAGAAATTTCGGGCACACCGGGCCTCAGAATCATGTGCCGTCAGAAACCGCGTTCTTGTAAAATTCCAAAGAAAATTAAGAAAAAATTTCCCTTGAATTTTACGGGTCTTTAAATTACTCCCACCACAGGGCTTTACATCCCCGTAAGGATACATCAAAAACTAGGGGAACAAATGTGGGTATTGTGCACGCATCTGAGCCTCCTGCTCCCAAGTGCTCTCCTGGAGGTTCTCGTGCTGCCATCTGATGCGCACTAGAGGAATCGACCATCCAAGTAGGACCCACTCCTGTCGATCCTCAATCTCCACTAGGACCTCTGCAAAAGTCTCCCCATCATCAACGTCCAACTCCCCATGGTCAATGATATGCGTCGGGTCGTGCACGTATCTCCTCAGCTGGGATACGTAGAAAACGTCGTGCTCTCGGTGTAACTGAGGTGGTAGAGCCAGGTGATAAGCCACCTCGCCAATCCTGCTGAGGACCTGGAATGGTCCGATGAAGCGTGGAAACAACTTGTCGCCTCGGCCAAATCTCCGTAATCCACGTTGAGGTGAGACCCGCAAGAAGACGTTGTCTCCATCCTCGAACTCTAGTGGCCTCCGCCTCTTGTCAGCATAAGACTTATGTCGGCTCTGAGCTGTCCTCATCCGCTCTTGGATGATCTGGACCTTCTCTGTCGTGGCCTGGACCATCTCTGGTCCCACAAGTGCTGACTCCCCAAGGTCTGTCCATCACAGAGGAGATCTGCAAGGCCGGTCGTACAATGCTTCGTATGGTGTCATCCCGATGGTGGAGTGGTAGCTGTTGTTGTACGCGAATTACACCAAGGTTAGGTGGTCCTCCCAGCTGTGACCAAAGTCGAGGATACATGCGCAGATCATGTCCTCGAGAGTCTGACTGGTCCTCCCCATCTGACCATCTGTTTGAGGGTGAAAGTCAGTACTCAGATGTAGCTGTATCCCGAATGCCTCCTGCAACCCCTTCCAAAGCCGGGAAGTAAAGCAAGCATCTCGATCGGAGACGATAGATGATGGAACACCATGAAGTCGTACAATCTCCTGAACGTAGAGATGTCCCAAGCTCTCCACTGAGCCCTGCTCTCTGATGGGTAAGAAGTGAGACGACTTGGTGAGTCGGTCGACAATCACCCAAATGGAGTCGTGACCTCTGGAAGTGCGTGGAAGTCCAGTCACGAAGTCCATAGATATGTCGTTCCACTTCCACTCTGGGACCTCCAAGGGCTGTACCAAGCCTGCTGGTACCTGGTGATCTGCCTTCACCTGCTGGCAGGTGAGGCATCGAGAAACGAACTCAGCCACAACCTTCTTCATGCCCGGCCACTAGTGCTGTCGTCTGAGATCCTGGTACATCTTCGCCACTCCAGGATGTACCGCCAAAGGGGAAGTGTGAAACTCTCTCAGCACCTCCTCTCGTAAAGCAACTGGTACCAAGGTACGTCCTCTGAAAAGGACATCGTGCTCTCCTCCCACGGAGAATCCATCAGGTGCCTGTCCTGAGGATATTTGTACACGTCGCGTCTCACAGTCGGCATCCCCATGTTGTGCCTCTCTGACCCGCTATAGTAGTGGAGGAGTGACTGTGAGTGACTGAAGGAAGGATGCTCCATCTCTATCCACCAAGGATATCTGCAAAAGGGATAGCTGCTCGGTCGCCTCCCCAAGTAGCTGAATGCCCTTCCTTCTACTGAGTGCATCAGCTACTACGTTCCCCTTTCCAGGAGTATAGACTATCTCAAAGTCATAGTCCTGGAGGAACTCGAGTCATCGCCGCTGTCTCAGGTTCAGGTCCTTCTGCGAGAAGATGTACCTGAGACTCTGGTGGTCAGAATAGACTGTAAAGCGCTCGCCCATCAGATAGTGTCGCCACATCTTCAGAGCGAAGACCATTGCTGCTAACTCCAGGTCATGGGTAGCGTAGTTATACTCATGCTGCCTCAACTGTCATGATCCCTAGGCGATCACGGCCCGCTCCTGCATCAGGACACATCCGAGTCTGGTCCCTGATGCATCACAGTAAACTACGTACCCAACTCCCTCCTTCGGTAGCCTCAAGATAGGCGCGCTGGTCAATCTCTATCTCAACTCCTGGAAGCTCTGCTGACATCTTTCTGACCACACAAAGGGTTTCCCCTTCTTCATCAAAGATGAGAGTGGTGCCGCAACTCTGGAGAAGTCTGGCACAAATCTCTGGTAGTACCCAGCTAGTCCCAGAAAACTCCGCACCTCCGTCACGCTCCCGGGTGGCTCACAATGTAACACCCCGAGCTTCCACGATACGCTTCTCATTCAATAATGCAATAGCTTGCATTGTACGCAACTTCGAGTTCTAAAACATCGCGACAAATCAAAGTAGCCGTTATGAATAGTAATAACCACTTTTTAAAATTATAGAGATTTTATATTTCAAAATGGACTTCATTTTTGTATTCCTAATATTGAAATTAGCCTATGTTGAATTTTTTGTAATTTTCTGAGAACTTCAAAATTTTTATGAATAGTGAAAAATACTTAAAACAACTTTTTTAATCAAAATAATTCATAGTGATAAATTATACTATTGAGTGGTTTTAGAGTATAATTAGAATATATTTTTACCATTTTATCCAATGGTGGTCATTAGAATTAATTTGACATTGAAATTGGACATAAACAATTGTCAATCTTTTGATATAAATTGTTTCTTGAAAACACGCTATTTGTCGTAACAGCGGGAATTAATTATAAAATTAATTAATGCAACTTATATGTTTGGAATTTTGTAAAATAGACATCATTTTTGAATTCGGAATATCAATTATAGCTTAGGGTGAAATTTTGGCATTGTTCTGAAAAACTCCAATTTTTGATGAATAGTGAAACCACTAAGTGGTAGTTAAATAACTGATTTTTCGTTTAAATGAAATATTACCACTTCTGTGATTTGATTTTCAAAAATCCGACATACATGGTTGTCATTAAGAAGTAAAATGTGGTTCAATGGGATAAAAATAATTTTTTGGTGAATAGTAACTTATTAAGTTCTTAATCGCGATTAGTGGTAATTAGGGTAGTTTAAGGTATAAATAATACTTTAATAATATTAAATGACCTAGACACATGTCCCAACCTCATTGGTTGTGTCATGGCCGACCAAGACAAGCCATGGCCTAACTTGGGGACCCCATGGATCCACTTTTGTTGGGAAATAACATAAATTACTTTTTATTTAATGTTAAAGTGAAAATGACACTAACATAAAGTGTTTTACTAAAACAATTTTTAAGTAGGGTTACACAAGTCCAAATTTTGATTATAAATAGTCATTGGAAAGATAAAAAGATTTCCTATATCATAGTATTTTTTTTATAATTTTTAGACATTAAATAAATTTAATTATTTATGACATAATAATGATGCAGCGATGACATCATTATTTGACGATTTAAATAAAATGGAAAGGTAATATAAAATCTATGAACTACACATGGCCAAAACCAATTGGATGAGTGGATTTCGATGCCTTATCACCTTATCCACGAATTCTATCAATGTGGGACCTTTTAAAACCGAAACACATTTTCAAATAATGTAATGTTCCTTTACTTTCCAAAAGTGCCCTTCCTCTCCTCTTATAAAAGGCCCCCACCTCTACCTCATTTCACACACTCTTCAAGCCATTGGCTCGGCCAACCCCTGCCCATTTGCTCTCTCCACATCCCTCTCCTCATCCTAGAGGATTCCCTTTGGGCAGAATCCTTTCAAAGGAATCCTTTAGGCTCAACTCAAAAGGAGTTACACTTTTTAAGGTAATTCATTCTCTCATGTTCTTTTGTTTTATTTTGCTTCTCCAACCCCCTAAACTCTTTTTATTTACTTCTTTTGTAACAACACCAGTATCTTAAATATACTAGGATGTTGTTATAAGATTTATTTGAGCTACACTTCCACACAACTACATCAAATGGTTAAAGAACATAAGGTTTCCGTGGATGGCGAAATTCTGCCTCCCGAAACGATGATTGTTCAACACTCATTTAACACCTTCAAAGGTGGCCATTATGATGTCACTATTTTTATATATGATATATAATATGTTTATGTTTTCCTTAAGCTTCTGTTTTTTTCATTTTGGGCATACCTTTATGGTTTCCATTATGGGTAAAACACGATATCTTCATTTTAGGAAGCGCGGACTACCGCCCCCTGAAAGTGATTTGATTCGTTAATACCATATGTGGGATGTGTGAAGGATAAAGTTAATGATATTATATATGTTATTATACTGGAATTATAATATACTCTCATATCATTATGATTCCATTCCAGAAAATATGAAATAGAAATGGAAGTAGCGTTCATGCGTACGTACGGCTTACCGTCTCCATGAACGGTGCATTTCATTTCTTACCTCTAAATGTTACGTAATATTATAAATGAATGTATATACTGGATATATAAGATATATATGACATCTAAATTATGAATATAATGGATATTTCACCACATTAACAACTTGTAATCATAAGAAGTTTATTTTTGACTCAAGTACCAAAGGTCGACAAAACGACCGTTATTAACTTAAATAATTACATAATGATCATATCATTGTAATAAGTGATATAATAAGGATAATGAAATTGAGAATGGTTCTTAATAAGGTATATATTAACTCTAGTTTATTATTCAGGAGGTTAAAGAACGGTTGAGTCAAGTCGGACACAAGGTAAGGGAACTTCTTAACCCAATTTCCATTCTTTGGGTTAATCTCCTACTTTCAAATTATGTCATTATGTTATTATGTCATATCTTGTATTTGTACTTTCTTTATGTGTATATATAGTGAATACACCTAATAGATCTATTTTATTTGTAAGGGAACTTCTTAACCCAATTTCCATTCTTTGGGTTAATCTCCTACTTTCAAATTATGTCATTATGTTATTATGTCATATCTTGTATTTGTACTTTCTTTATGTGTATCTATAGTGAATACACCTAATAGATCTATTTTATTTGTAAGGAAACTTCTTAACCCAATTTCCATTCTTTGGGTTAATCTCCTACTTTCAAATTATGTCATGATATTATTATGTCTTATTTTGTATTTTTACTTTCTTTATGTGTACCTATAGTGAATACACATAATATATCTATTTTATTTTAAAAATGATCTTTTTAAGGACTTCGTCTCAATCTCCTTTCATTGAGGCATATTTGGTTTTATACACAACTTTCTTTTATACGGTGTATAAACCCCTTTGACTTTTACGTTTATTCAAAAGGAATCTTTTTTATACGAAGCGTTTTGCTAAACGACAAAAGGGAATGTTTTTCTTTCCGTACTTATGCGGCGACAACGACTTCTCCGCCGCCGTGACCATTATTTGAGTTTCGGCTTCCTCTACAAGCCATCACTTTTTTTTAATGAAAAATAAATACAAAGTTTTAACTTACTTTTATTTTGGTATTGAAAATGGTTTTGAAAGCGTTTTTATTATATCAATGTGTTGTATTGATATCTTGTGATTGGAATGTGGAAATGTTATGTTTCCTTTATGCATGTTTTATGTGATATGATTATGTTATGGTTTATGATATGTTTAAACCTATTCATATGAGGAATGCATTGGACTTAATAAGTGACGGGTGGAGCCCGCTATAGCTCCTCGATGCATCGGCAGGTCTCATGAGACAAACTAGTGTCTTGGCACGAGGCCTTGACAAAATCTTATTTGTGGTCTTGGCACGAGGCCTTGACTACGTGGTTATGATAGTCTGGCATTATGCATTCCATCATTATGAAAGTGGTTATTGATATTGCATGTGATTATTCGACCAGTAGAATATCCATGTGAAGAAGAGAATGGCATTATCTCATTTTACTTTTGCCATATTATGTTGAAGTTCATGTTTAAAAGGCTTTTGTTTTAGTTATACATTGCCTTAAATGTTAATGTTTATTTATGAAAGCTTCCGCAATATTGTTATCCTTACTGAGCATCTGAGCTCACCCCTTTCAATGTTTTAATATTTTCCAGGATGTGAAGAAGTATTTTATGAATGACCTGCAGGGATAGTCAGAAGAGGATATGAGTGTGGACTATGGAGACTTTGTTATTGTAGTTTTTCACTTTATGATGTAATGTAACGTTTACGAATGTATCTAGTGTTTCCAAGGCTACTAAACTAATCGGTCTTTCGAGACTTGATCTTTTGTGATCATGCCAATGTTACGAAGTAATGCACCGACTCTGGGTAGCTGGGGTCGGGGCGTTACAGTTGGTATCAGAGGCAGTTTAGTACTAACCTTGGAAGCTAGATTTAGATAAACTCTGATTAGAGCACATAGCCCGAAGATAGACTTTGAGGATTAGTATAAAAGAACATCTTAGAATATTGGTATTGTAGAGATTTTGTGAGTTTTCCAAGCAATACATTCCTGTCTGGATACGAGCAGGTAGAGGCGGCTCTGGCACAGATGTACCTAGGGGTAAAACCCGAAAACACCGCTTTGAGCTAGACTCGAACGGGAACTGGTGCACGACAACGGGCCTTGCTGCACTCTTGGTTACGACACTCCCGGGGGATATGCTTTGGATAATTCCCATTTTCTTTACAAACCACTATGAAGGGTTACGAGTATATACTTCCTCAAAGAATACATTTTTATAATTATGGATTATATCCATAATTAGTTCAATTTATGTTAAGTGTTTTACAAGTATGGAATTATGTATTTTGATTCATAAACTAATCTAGTTTATGCCATTGTTTAGAAATGGCGCCTAGTAGAAGGAATGGAAACTGTATCAATGCACGAACTCCGTGTAGGGATTGCCCTCCTGCTCAGGATAATTATGGTGGAGCTAGTGATACAACTGGTGCTGATCAGCTTCTCACCATACTGGGACAACTCACGCAGGTTATGAATAACAACCTTACTCGTATGGAGCACCCTGATCCGCAACGTGGAGGATCAATGTTAGACCGCTTCATGAGGCAACAACCACCAACCTTCAATGGGAGTACAAATCCTATAGTAGCTGAGCAATGGATAAATTCCTTAGAGAAAATATTCCATGCCTTGGGGAGTAGTGAAAGGGAGAAGGTTGTCATGGCAGTTTACCGCCTCACTGGAGATGCCGATCAGTGGTGGTCGCTGATTCAAAACACAAAGGAAGATGACGACGTATCAAGTATGGAATGGAGGGAGTTCAAAGAGCTTTTCTTAGAAAAATACTTTCCTCGTGACCATCGAGCAGATATGGAAAGGCAATTTCTGAGTCTGAGGCAGAAGGAGGATGAGAATGTCGCAAAGTATGAGGCTAACTTTACAAGGTTAGCGAGGCATGCTGCCGATTATATACGTAACCCAAGGAGTAAGATTGATCGTTTCTTTGATGGGTTAAAACCATTTCTCCGTCGAGCTTTAGTATCACAATCCTTCTCATCATACGAAGATATAGTCTCATGTGCTATCAAGACAGAAAAGGAATTCTCTAAGTCTTATGACAACAAAGTAAAGCAAGAGAAGAAGAGAACGGTGGAACAAGAGACAGATAAAGGGAAAAAGGGAAAGAAGGATTTTCCATTATGTGATAATTGTGGGAAGAATCACCCTGGTACTTGCCTAAAAGGAATGGGAGTCTGTTATAAATGTGGAGAAAAAGGTCACCAGGCACGTGATTGCAAGGGAAAGAAAGAGGCTGTCAAAGTTGAATGCTACAATTGTAGAGAAATGGGTCATTACGCAAATGAATGTCCTAAGCGTCAAGGAATCTTACCTCAGAAAAGGCCAAGGGATCAAGGACAATCTTATGCTATTACTACAGTTGAAGCAGAATAACTAATGTATTGATGCTTTCGGACTCATGGATTATATTCTGGTTATTAGAATAATGTGATCTATATAAGGATTGTACTGCAGTACTTGTTGGTTTCAGTAAGGTTTTAATATGATGAAGGTAATTATATTTTTAGTATGTGACAATAAAAGAAACTTTACTTTGTTTGGGGAATCTGTTACAATTGATTTTGGAATTTAGAGACCTTTTAGAGAAAGTCTGGATGAAGGTATTTTGGATAACTATAAAGGTTGGAGTGGATTAAGTTGAACTTTGGATAGTATTGTTTAAGGTTAAAACATTTATGAAGATTATTTTTGGAATAGTATGGTACTATATTTTTAGGAAAAGGACAACCTGCAGGGTGGGGCATAACCCGTCGCGTCGGAAAAAGCTGCAGGAATCGAACCCACAACCATAGTGCGACAGGCCTTTATTTCCTACCACTAGCCTACAGGAAGTCCCTGGTTATTACAAAATAGTTTTACTAATCTAAATGGTATGTGTTAACATTTTGAACCTTATACAATTAGGATAAATAGAATATTTTTGAGTTCTGTTACCATTTGGAGTAAAAGTTGGGTTTGTGGTAAAAATTTATTAACGAATGAAAGTATACATAACAAGTATGTATATTCCCTTACGTTCTTAGTAAATCTCCTAAATAAATTCCTCAACATTATAAAAGGTAACTTAAAACAAAAATGTTGTCGGTTAACTTTTCCAACTGGGGATTCAATGACCGTTTAACCAATCACAAGTTTGTGATTTTCTTGTGGTTAAACTTTCTCCTAATCCTGTTTTCTATAACTCTCCATCAGACCTTGATGGTTTGTTTCTCCTCCATATCCATATTTTCATATAATCCTAGAATGGGCTATATCGGGTGACCTTTGTACTTATCCTGCTTTCTTTTAATGTTATATATTTATTAACCTTATTTCCGATGTGGGTTTTCCTCAAAGGTATTTTCTCTTTTCAACCTTTTATTTTCCAAGAAAAATTTCAAATTGCGAGGACGCAATTTATTGAAGGAGGGGAGAATGTAACACCCCGAGCTTCCACGATACGCTTCTCATTCAATAATGCAATAGCTTGCATTGTACGCAACTTCGAGTTCTAAAACATCGCGACAAATCAAAGTAGCCGTTATGAATAGTAATAACCACTTTTTAAAATTATAGAGATTTTATATTTCAAAATGGACTTCATTTTTGTATTCCTAATATTGAAATTAGCCTATGTTGAATTTTTTGTAATTTTCTGAGAACTTCAAAATTTTTATGAATAGTGAAAAATACTTAAAACAACTTTTTTAATCAAAATAATTCATAGTGATAAATTATACTATTGAGTGGTTTTAGAGTATAATTAGAATATATTTTTACCATTTTATCCAATGGTGGTCATTAGAATTAATTTGACATTGAAATTGGACATAAACAATTGTCAATCTTTTGATATAAATTGTTTCTTGAAAACACGCTATTTGTCGTAACAGCGGGAATTAATTATAAAATTAATTAATGCAACTTATATGTTTGGAATTTTGTAAAATAGACATCATTTTTGAATTCGGAATATCAATTATAGCTTAGGGTGAAATTTTGGCATTGTTCTGAAAAACTCCAATTTTTGATGAATAGTGAAACCACTAAGTGGTAGTTAAATAACTGATTTTTCGTTTAAATGAAATATTACCACTTCTGTGATTTGATTTTCAAAAATCCGACATACATGGTTGTCATTAAGAAGTAAAATGTGGTTCAATGGGATAAAAATAATTTTTTGGTGAATAGTAACTTATTAAGTTCTTAATCGCGATTAGTGGTAATTAGGGTAGTTTAAGGTATAAATAATACTTTAATAATATTAAATGACCTAGACACATGTCCCAACCTCATTGGTTGTGTCATGGCCGACCAAGACAAGCCATGGCCTAACTTGGGGACCCCATGGATCCACTTTTGTTGGGAAATAACATAAATTACTTTTTATTTAATGTTAAAGTGAAAATGACACTAACATAAAGTGTTTTACTAAAACAATTTTTAAGTAGGGTTACACAAGTCCAAATTTTGATTATAAATAGTCATTGGAAAGATAAAAAGATTTCCTATATCATAGTATTTTTTTTATAATTTTTAGACATTAAATAAATTTAATTATTTATGACATAATAATGATGCAGCGATGACATCATTATTTGACGATTTAAATAAAATGGAAAGGTAATATAAAATCTATGAACTACACATGGCCAAAACCAATTGGATGAGTGGATTTCGATGCCTTATCACCTTATCCACGAATTCTATCAATGTGGGACCTTTTAAAACCGAAACACATTTTCAAATAATGTAATGTTCCTTTACTTTCCAAAAGTGCCCTTCCTCTCCTCTTATAAAAGGCCCCCACCTCTACCTCATTTCACACACTCTTCAAGCCATTGGCTCGGCCAACCCCTGCCCATTTGCTCTCTCCACATCCCTCTCCTCATCCTAGAGGATTCCCTTTGGGCAGAATCCTTTCAAAGGAAGCCTTTAGGCTCAACTCAAAAGGAGTTACACTTTTTAAGGTAATTCATTCTCTCATGTTCTTTTGTTTTATTTTGCTTCTCCAACCCCCTAAACTCTTTTTATTTACTTCTTTTGTAACAACACCAGTATCTTAAATATACTAGGATGTTGTTATAAGATTTATTTGAGCTACACTTCCACACAACTACATCAAATGGTTAAAGAACATAAGGTTTCCGTGGATGGCGAAATTCTGCCTCCCGAAACGATGATTGTTCAACACTCATTTAACACCTTCAAAGGTGGCCATTATGATGTCACTATTTTTATATATGATATATAATATGTTTATGTTTTCCTTAAGCTTCTGTTTTTTTCATTTTGGGCATACCTTTATGGTTTCCATTATGGGTAAAACACGATATCTTCATTTTAGGAAGCGCGGACTACCGCCCCCTGAAAGTGATTTGATTCGTTAATACCATATGTGGGATGTGTGAAGGATAAAGTTAATGATATTATATATGTTATTATACTGGAATTATAATATACTCTCATATCATTATGATTCCATTCCAGAAAATATGAAATAGAAATGGAAGTAGCGTTCATGCGTACGTACGGCTTACCGTCTCCATGAACGGTGCATTTCATTTCTTACCTCTAAATGTTACGTAATATTATAAATGAATGTATATACTGGATATATAAGATATATATGACATCTAAATTATGAATATAATGGATATTTCACCACATTAACAACTTGTAATCATAAGAAGTTTATTTTTGACTCAAGTACCAAAGGTCGACAAAACGACCGTTATTAACTTAAATAATTACATAATGATCATATCATTGTAATAAGTGATATAATAAGGATAATGAAATTGAGAATGGTTCTTAATAAGGTATATATTAACTCTAGTTTATTATTCAGGAGGTTAAAGAACGGTTGAGTCAAGTCGGACACAAGGTAAGGGAACTTCTTAACCCAATTTCCATTCTTTGGGTTAATCTCCTACTTTCAAATTATGTCATTATGTTATTATGTCATATCTTGTATTTGTACTTTCTTTATGTGTATCTATAGTGAATACACCTAATAGATCTATTTTATTTGTAAGGGAACTTCTTAACCCAATTTCCATTCTTTGGGTTAATCTCCTACTTTCAAATTATGTCATTATGTTATTATGTCATATCTTGTATTTGTACTTTCTTTATGTGTATCTATAGTGAATACACCTAATAGATCTATTTTATTTGTAAGGAAACTTCTTAACCCAATTTCCATTCTTTGGGTTAATCTCCTACTTTCAAATTATGTCATGATATTATTATGTCTTATTTTGTATTTTTACTTTCTTTATGTGTACCTATAGTGAATACACATAATATATCTATTTTATTTTAAAAATGATCTTTTTAAGGACTTCGTCTCAATCTCCTTTCATTGAGGCATATTTGGTTTTATACACAACTTTCTTTTATACGGTGTATAAACCCCTTTGACTTTTACGTTTATTCAAAAGGAATCTTTTTTATACGAAGCGTTTTGCTAAACGACAAAAGGGAATGTTTTTCTTTCCGTACTTATGCGGCGACAACGACTTCTCCGCCGCCGTGACCATTATTTGAGTTTCGGCTTCCTCTACAAGCCATCACTTTTTTTTAATGAAAAATAAATACAAAGTTTTAACTTACTTTTATTTTGGTATTGAAAATGGTTTTGAAAGCGTTTTTATTATATCAATGTGTTGTATTGATATCTTGTGATTGGAATGTGGAAATGTTATGTTTCCTTTATGCATGTTTTATGTGATATGATTATGTTATGGTTTATGATATGTTTAAACCTATTCATATGAGGAATGCATTGGACTTAATAAGTGACGGGTGGAGCCCGCTATAGCTCCTCGATGCATCGGCAGGTCTCATGAGACAAACTAGTGTCTTGGCACGAGGCCTTGACAAAATCTTATTTGTGGTCTTGGCACGAGGCCTTGACTACGTGGTTATGATAGTCTGGCATTATGCATTCCATCATTATGAAAGTGGTTATTGATATTGCATGTGATTATTCGACCAGTAGAATATCCATGTGAAGAAGAGAATGGCATTATCTCATTTTACTTTTGCCATATTATGTTGAAGTTCATGTTTAAAAGGCTTTTGTTTTAGTTATACATTGCCTTAAATGTTAATGTTTATTTATGAAAGCTTCCGCAATATTGTTATCCTTACTGAGCATCTGAGCTCACCCCTTTCAATGTTTTAATATTTTCCAGGATGTGAAGAAGTATTTTATGAATGACCTGCAGGGATAGTCAGAAGAGGATATGAGTGTGGACTATGGAGACTTTGTTATTGTAGTTTTTCACTTTATGATGTAATGTAACGTTTACGAATGTATCTAGTGTTTCCAAGGCTACTAAACTAATCGGTCTTTCGAGACTTGATCTTTTGTGATCATGCCAATGTTACGAAGTAATGCACCGACTCTGGGTAGCTGGGGTCGGGGCGTTACACACAAGCTAGCACTGCCTCAATTTTCGCAGGATCCACCGCAACTCCCACCTCAGAGATTACATGTCCCAAGAAGTGGACCTCAGGTATCCAGAACTGAAACTTAGAGAGCTTTACATAAAGCTAGTGCTCTCGGAGTGTGTCTAGTACAACCCGCAAGTGGTAGGAGTGCTCCTCCTCAATGGTCGAGTATATCAAAATGTCATCGATGAAGACCACGACAAATCGATTGAGGTATGGCTGAAAGATCCTGTTCATGAGGGCCATGAACATTGCTGGAGCATTGGTTATGCCGAATGGCATAACCAAGAACTCATAGTGGCCATACCGACACATGAAGGTCGTCTTCTACACGTCCTCATCCCGAACTCTGAGCTGGTGATAGCCTGACCTGAGGTCTATCTTTGAAAACCACTGTGCTCCCTTGAGCTGATCGAAGAGGTCATCAATCATCAGTAGCGGATACTTGTTACTCACAGTCACCTAGTTCAGGCGACGATAGTTGACACAAAGTCGCAAGCTCCCGTCCGCCTTCTTGGCAAACAATATCGGGGAAGCCCAGGGTGAAACACTGGGTCGGATGAATCCCTTGCCCTGCAAGTCCTCTAATTGTACCCGTAGCTCTCGAAGCTCAGTGGGGGCCATCTGATATGCTGGGGTGGATATCAGGGCTGTCCCAGGGTATAGGTCAATATAAAATTCTACCTCTCTGCGAGGAGGTAGTCCTGGAACGTCGTTGGGGAAAACGTCCGCATACTGATCCACCACTGCAGGAAAACCAGGACTCTACACGTCAGCTGCTCTTAGGATGAGGCTAGCCAACTGATGAGTGATGGGATGTCCTCTCCTATGCGAGAGTCCATCCTGTGCTGCGAAGACTCCCTTCTCGCCGGTGAAGGTGAACCTGCTCCCGTCGGTGTGTACACATCACACCTTGTGCCTAATACAGTCAATCTGAGCATGGACTGTAGATAACCAATCAATTCCCAAGATGACGTCGTAAGGCCTCGACGCCGCTACAAGAAGATCCCAGCCGAAGCTATCACCTCCTAGAGTAAGCTCACACTGCCGGCACCGGTGCGTAATCGTCGAGTCTGCTCCCGTAGGAGTCTCTAGCCATAAGGATCGAGCCAACGGCTCTGTCGGAATCTCTGAGCTCCGAACAAGGGCAGTGGCTATGAAAGAATGACTCGCTCCTGTGTCTATAAGAACTGCAGCAAGGGTGGAATAGACACAGATAGTACCTCGAATCATCTCGGGCGCATCATGGTCGTAGGCCTCCGCTGCTTGAAGCTGTGTCTGTCTCTGCCCGCCAGCTCCCTGTGGTCGGGGTGGACCTCCTGGCGGTGGTGGTGGTAGAGCCTCAAAGCGTCGCCCACCACCTGCTGCTCGGCCAACTCCTCTGCCTCGTCCGCCTGCTCCATGCGGACCGCCACGGTCGACCCTCTGCCTCTGCCTGGGTGGTCCCTCAACCGTCTATTGCTCCTCTGGACGGCGGGTCAGGCAATCACGAGCCATGTGGCCCTGCCCGCCGCATGCGTAGCACTGTCTGCCTCTCGAAAGACTGGTTCCGCACTGTGTGACCCGCACCACTGAGCCAGTGTCCTGAGGTCATCTTCCTGAGGGTATGTTCTGCCTGGACCCATGAGTCATCTGTCGACTGCCTGCTATAGAAGACTCTGCTACGTACCGCCCTGCGTTAGGTCTCGCTACTGATGTAGGCTCAGTAAGGAAGCTCTCGATCAGAAGGGCTCGCTCCAGTACCCCTGCCTATGTCGGAATGCTGAGGGAGATCAGCGATGCCCTGATCTCATGCATCAATCCCTGCTCAAAGGTCCGGGACTAGAAGAATGGGTCCCGTACCATGTCTGTCGAATAGCGTGAGAGATCGGTAAATCTCACCGAGTACTGGGCGACCGTCAAGATGCCCTGCCGCAGCTGAAGAAGCTCCTAGATGCGCACCGCACGGAGGGTGGCTGGGACAAACTCCGAGCGAAAGAGGCTCTCAAAGTCCGTCCAGAGGAGAGATGCCTCGTCGTGCACCTAGAGCATCAAGCTCCACCATCTGCCTATTGCCGCGTGCAGTAGGCTCGCTGCGAGGATCACCATGAGGTCCGTTGGTGTCCTCACTAACCTGAAAACCCGTACAACTGCCTCCAGCCAATCCTCGGCTACCTGAGGGTCCGTCTCCCCGTGGAACCTGGGTGGTCGCTAACGCTGAAACTCGTGCAGTGCACTAAGGCGATGTGCATCGTCAGCGGCTGGGGCTGGTAGCATCGGTGGCTCGGCTGGTAGAGGTACCGCCAGTGCCTCTGCTATCAAAGGGCCCTGTACCGAGGCCTCGTCGCTCGGTGGGCTGTCGTCACGCACAACTCTCGGAACCCTAGATGGCTGCCGTCGTGGGGCCATCCTGAAAAGAGACAGGTGTTCCACAGTCAAACAGTATACCTGGTGAGCTGACATAAAGTAATCACAAAGAAAACTTGAAACACACATGCAATCAATGTTTTTGTGCATTAAGTCAGAAATCAGAAGTCAGGGTCCTGGTGTACGGATATGTCGGCCGCCGCACCAACACTGGACTCCCTGGACTGATAACCACACTCAATTCTCTTAAAACTATTGCTTCACATAGAAAAAGTTCAGAGTCCTGAGTTCTACGATAGAACCGAACTCCTTTGATACCAATTTGTCACGACCCGTCCTCGGGGCCCGTGTCGTGACTACCCCAAGCCCACCTTCCATAGGTCAGGGGCTGGCGACTAGCACCAAGGCATAATTCCCAGTAAAAAGGGAAGGCATTGCCTTTGTAAAGTAAAAAAACACCACAGAGCAAGCAAGCAGAAGTAAACACTAAGTAATAACTGGGTACAATGGTAAGTGCGGAAAAGTAAGTGGGCTAGTATACAAACCCAAACTGAAAGTAAAGTACAACTGGAAAGGGAAAACAACAACTGAAAGTAAAGCCGCAGCCTCGAGCCGTCCACTGGAAGTCCCACCTGAAGGGTGGTTACAGATAGCCTCCACAGCTCCTCGGGTCCAGCCATCCACTCCGAGTACGCCCCACCCAGTGATCCACCTTCGGGTATCGACATGCTCCTCGTGCCTCAACCACGATCAGCGTTGTCCGCCGTCTACAACCAACACAACGTAGTGCGGGCATAGCCCTTGCAGGGGTGAGTATAAGCTACTCAGTAGGGACCCCGAGACTCCCGTAGGTCTCCCAGAATCAACAAAGGATAATCCACAAAGTAAAGATACAATCACAAAGTAACATTCGACTCTATTTAGGTATATGCCCATACATATACCTAAGTCATCAATTCTCGTTCGGCTCCAACATCCGAGCTCAAGTACAACCCAGTCCACACAGGAAAACACAACCCAATCCACACAGGAAAGAAAAAGGTAATCCACACAGCATGTCAAGTCAAACTTATCGAAGATAAGGATTGAAAGTCAAGATTCAGCTCACACAGGTATACTTCTTCGTAAGACGATAGAGATGATCAGATATTGCCACTGATTCATCTAAACTGTCGGACCCACATAGGATCGATAGGTACTAACACCCTCAATGACCCATAAAGGATCGTTAGGTAACTAACCCCAGCAATGACCCACACGGGATCGAACCAACACAGGATCTGTAGGCGCTGGCCCACACAGGACCGCTGAGCGCTGACCCACACAGGATCTGACCCACACAGGATCGGTAGCACTGATCCACGTAGGATCACTGAGTGTTGTAGTCGTCGCCATAAAATTCACGGAGGATTTCTGTACAGCCGTCATCGTTGTCGCAGTCGCAGCCAGCTCTAGGGTTCTCGCACACAGCAAGCTCATTCGGGAGGGTCCGCTCCACGAGCCGAAGGGCTGATACATCAACTGACACATAGTCCGGAGTTGATGTATCCAAAAGTTCTGTATCGTCAATAGGAACTCAACGTCACAGACGGCGCGTCAATCGGACGCCTGGTCTGAGAGTTATTGGCTTTTTCATCCCAGGGGCCCGTTTGGTTTTTAAGTCAAAACCAACCCGACCATACTCCAATTACGTCCAAACTGCGAGCGGAGTAAGCCAAAAGGTCCGTCTCACTTAGAGGAATCCAACAAAGTCGATGGCACGTCAATCGGACGTCCAGAGCTCAAGTTATAAGCATTTCCGCTCCGAGGGCCCAGTTGGTTTCGTGTACGAACCAACCCAGCCAAACCAAAAGTCCTCTGAAACCTTGAGTGCGATATACCGAAACGACCATCTCGATCCAAGGATCACATTGCAGCTGACGGTGCATCGATCGGAGGTCTGCAGCCCAAGTTATGGGCAAAAAACCGTGAGGGGTCTGGTATTAGGGGGTTCGGGCCCGGTCCGACCCGCCCCGATACCCTCTGGGTCGGCCCGAACCGGTTCGACCCATCCCGAGTCTGGGTCCGGCCCGCTTGGGGACGGCCCAGCCCGGCCTGGCGCGCTGGCGCCAGCTAGGTGGCTCGGCCGTTTCGGCCGAGCGGATGGGGGGGTGCCTGCCCCCCTGTTTCGAAACCGCGGCCCCCATGATGGGGGGCCGCTCATGCTGGCCAGTCAGGGGTCATAACCCCCGGCTCTTCCCCTGTTCGGTCGGCCCGCTCTGGCCAGCCGGCTGTTGCCGCCACGGGACCAGCGATGGCCGGTCCCCCTGCTCCGACCCCGGCGGCCCGGAACCGGTCGTCGGTCCTTGCTCCGCCATGGCCTATATCGCGGCATGGTCCGTCCGGCACGGCGCGACGGCACCGCGCCCCTCCGCCGTAGCCCCGCTCCGGCCGTTGTGTCTTCGAGGTTCCTTCGAGGTTCTTTGGCATGACGCAACGGCGCCGCGGATTAGTTTGTTTCCAACGGCGCGATGGCACCGCACTTCTCCGCCCTTCCTTTAACATTTCCCGCGCTGTGCTTCGGCACTGCGCCGCCTTACACGAGCCACAACCAAAATCATCCAACAAGGGGGGAGGAGGGTCGGCCGTGTTTGTGCGGTCTGACCTCCTCCCGTTATTGCGATAACAGGCGGTTCAAAATGGAAGGAAGAAAGTGATGGAAGTAATCACGAACAAACAAATAAAATAAACCCCTACCTCGTCGAGTTTGTTGAGCGAGGGTTTGTCACAGAAATAACCGTCGTGGAAGAAGACATCATGGAAGGAGAGAGTGTCACGTCGCGGATAAATGATTCGTCAGCGTCGCATCATCGATCTCCGAGGATCTGGCGTTCTTGTCGACCTTCGTCGGAGGTCAGCGTTTTTCGTGTTCTTCGTCGATGAAGAAGAAGATCCTCAAGCTATATAGCTTTTCTCCAAAGCCTCCCAAAGACTCACACAATAAGATTCAACCCAAATAAAATAAGTCCTTCACTTATTTTATTAACATGACTTATGTTTGAAATTCAAAAGTTGAATTAATCCACTCAAATTAAACTCACCTAATTAATTAACATAAGTTATCAACTTTAATGGTGAGTTGAAGGAGTTAGGGAATATGAAGGGGTGGGGTTCATGTGGGCCCCACCACCCTCATAAACACTCATGGGAAGTTGGGTGGTTACCCAACTTCCACCCAAAGGTTTTAATTACCAAGTAAAAATAAAAATTGAAGCTCAATTTTTTATTTTAACTTCCACAATTTTTAATAACTTCTCTCGTGAAAACGCAACTCCAGAAAAGGTCTTCCTAAGCAAATATCGGTGCTGTCAATTCATCGGTGCCGTCAGAATTCGATTTCGAGCACCGGTTCAAAAGTTAGAAAAACCCGCTCGTTCGTTCACTGAACATACCCAAGCTAATCTTCGATTATAAATTCCGGGCACACTGGGCCTCAGAATCATGTGCCGTCAGAAACCGCGTTATTGTAAAATTCCAAAGAAAATTAAGAAAAAATTTCCAATGAATTTTACGGTTCTTTACATTAATGATACATGGCTTGAGTGGCATGACATCCAGATCAATTCCTTTGCATAGGATGTCCAAGAGATTAGGCTTATGGGCCCAAGGATTGACTGTTGTTTTGGTTTCATGTTGTTTGATACACATACCAATGAATATTCATATTATGTATATATGTATAGTTAAGGGACTATACATGTGTACGTATATATATATGTACATCCATGGTGGAACTTTCCAGTTGATATAGATTACAGACCTTGATTTCGACTGTGGTTTCACGTTTGGTTTTTACTACCATTTGATTGTGTCTCAGCTAGGCTGAGTATGTTGATGTTGCATACACTTTAGCAACACAGTTACAGATTTCTTGTTGGGGTGGCCTACTGAGAGTCTTTCTCACCCCTACAAATGTACCTCATTATACATGTAGACCTTATGCCTACTTTTTAGGTTTAGAAAAAGTTTCATGGTGGATATGGTTGAGGCCTAGTGTTTCATGATCGAGCGGAGCTGCTCGAGTGGTTCTACTGATTGGGCCGGTGAAGTTCGACACTGTTTGGAGATCAGGTACATGGATTGGCTCAGATTTAGTAGTAGAGCCCTATAATTTTACTTTTAGTTTCTTTTTTACTTGTATATATATGGTCGGTCCAGTGCGTGACTAGTGTTGTATTTTATTTCATAGTTGTTCAAGATTTTACAAAATTTTACTATTACAGCATTTTCTATTTCATTTTATTTCTTTCGCACTCTATTTACTTTCTGATGTGTGTGATACTTAGTTATTTCTATTTTTTCTTACTTTGTTATGAATTCATAGTCTCCCCACTATCACGTCCTAGACCTTTTCTTCTAGTCGGCAGCCTATGGCATATGGGGATGCACGCTTGAGGCCTTGTGGAGAACCGACTCGAAGCACCAGTTTAGTGGATTCCGGGTCGGGACGTTACAATGTGGTACCAGAGCGGTTTTCTTTTCATGGTCTTTACTATTTTGGATATGGTAGACAAGAGTATTAGGAATGTGTCGGAAGCTGTGATGGATATCGGATTGGTGCGTCGAGAACACTTGTTTAGGTAAGAAGTCCTAGTTGTCATGGTTTGGGATTTCTATTCTAATTTGCGATGTTATAGTTGTATATGATTTCACCTTGAGTGACGCACATGTTGTGTGGATGTTATGATTTATTGTGGATCTCTGGCTCTTGGCCATTGGTAAGACACCATGGATGGTTTTTGACTCTTGGCCGACAAAGGCAAGAGGCATCTCATGCATTATACTACACACATAGGATTCACAACATATAGTCCTACTAGTGTGTGTTTTTACTAACAACAGAGTCCTATTCAGCCAGGCCTACTTACACATACTTTTACTCTGATGGCAGGTTATGTGGATCTACATTGAGACATTTTGTGGTTTGAGGGTGATGACTCAGTCCTTGTGCACGAGAGGTGTAATGACCTAGTAGGTCGATATGGAATGTGAAACCCTTTTAGTTGTGACCCTTTTTGGGGTGTTTGAGTACGATGTCGATGGATACCAGGACTTTTCTTGTGAACTGAACCTCTGGGGGGTATTCTCGTATATGGATACTCGATGAGTGTCAGTTTGGTTTCTCTTCTACGTTGGTTGTGACCTCTAGGGAGCAATTCCTTCTAAGGATGCTCGGAGAGGATCAGGGCCCTCGTAGGTTGTGTTTTCAGTTTAACCTTTGTAGGTTGTTGTGATCTTACCTACTTTTCAGAGGTTTCGATCTTTTGGGCTAGGTGGTTAGACCTTGTGACCCAGTTGTGACGATTTCTTTATAGGGATAGGTGGAATACCTAGAGACCATTGGTTTTGAATCAAACCCTTAAAGGTTGATGTCTGTTCTGTTCTAGGGTAACCTGTGTGAGAGAGGATGGCCCATTTTTTTCAAAGTCTTTTTGGCAGGGATATTTGTTTTACACTCATTTTGTGGTTAAGGCACGGTACATGCTCAAGTTTGCATTATAGTCATGTTGATGTCTTCAACTTTTGATCGAGGCACCTTGGGTGCTTACTTTTCAAGATTGGATTTGATGGCCATGACTATTCGGGATCCTGGCTTGGTCGACCAGTGTTTCCACTGTTGCTAATGTAGTTAGGGCATGGGTAGACGCTCGTGATTGGAATGACATCGTGTGTACATGTCGGGTGTCTAGGATACATATTGGTTGCGCATGGTATCATTTGAACCTAAATTGGTGAGTGGTCGGGTATGAGAAAAGGACCGATGTTTTAAGACTTTTCGTGGGTTTGGGCCCTAGAAGTTGTGTTGAAATGTCCCTATGTGGTAAAGGTGAAATCGTGGAATAAATCGAGTACCGTAAGACGGTTGACCCGTGGCTGAATCCTGGCCAGGTTTTGATAGGATGGTGAGTGTGGCCCAGAGGGAGTTGGACACGCATTTTTATAGAATTTCGGTGTACTACTGTTAGAGATGATCATGAACTATCTTGATTCGTCTTGAGTATGCTGAGAGAGCTTCAGCCCTATGTTGAGCTCCTCTTTCTTTCTTAATGATCTTCCCTATTGAGGAGGGAACCTGTTGTGGTTGCACTCGAGGAGCGGTGTAAGGTAATCCATATGGTGGGGAGTGCGCCTTTGGACGTTTGAGGGTGGTGACCCTCATTATCTATTGAATTTCGGTGTTTTTAGTGGGCTTTTGAGCTTGGAGTTTTCTTTTGAGACGTCGGTAGGGGTATTCCTATGGTGGGAAGTATTAGATCAGTCGTAGTTAAATGTCTTCCATATAGAAGGCAGTTGTTAATTCTATAAGGATGGTCGTTGGACAGTCCAGGTAGCTTGGTTGTGTATATGCTTGGGTTGAGAGCATGGTTTCATGTCCTTTAACCAGGCTTCTTAGGTACGAGAAGGTTTATGGTGGAGAGTTTGTAAGGACCTGTGTTTTTCCAGACTCCAGTTTTGAGTAGAGATTTGAATTTTTGTTGTTGGATGCTCATTAGGGGTAAAATGGTCTTTTTACCCTACCATTTGACCTCAAATAATTTTTCTGACCACTCTTTTGGTCCCAAAATAGGGTTTTTACCCTAGGATGGGAGTTCGGTGGGAATATGAGTTGTTTGAATTTTAGCAGAATATTTAATATTTAATATTATTAAATTAAATATTAAATTATTCACGTAGGTTCGTTCAATGATAACTTTTAAATGGAGCATCGGATTGATATTTTTTCTCCTTCGTTGAGTCTGGAATGGGTAGTTTATCCTAGGCAGGGATTAAACTCAATTTGGGCGCCGAGGCCGGGTCGGGCCCCTTTTTCTTCTTTTTTTTCTTTTTTTTTCTTTATCTTCCTTCTTACTCCTTGCACACACTCCTTGTGCTACTCCTCCTTCATCGTTACCTAAGGGATAATTGAGAGAGGGTGAATGATTAAGAGAGTAAAGGGAATATAGGTACCGTTGCTGAGCTCTCATCATGCTGATTCGGCGTGCAGCAACCATGGACAGTGTAATTGAACGAAGCTTTGGCAGTTTCCGCTTGAAGGTAGGCCTATTTACGCTTTCACCATATATCCCCTTTAAACATGTTTTTTTAAGATTTTAAATCCTTTTTATTATTTCCCGTGGCCTCTTAAGGTCGAATCTGTTGTTTCAGGGGCGAAAACGGGGGTTTTAGGCAATCCAAGGGTTTTCCCGTCAGGAAACCCAGGTTACACGACGTATGTTCCTGGGGAACACTCCATGGGTTATTCCCATTAGGGGAAGAATATTTTTTCTTAAGTACATGTTGAGTACTCTGAGTACACGTCGTATGGTTTCACATGGCCGTGTGTCCGTCTATGTGAAAAATAACATGAGTTTTTTGGTTTTTAAATAGTACACATCATATACTTTGAAGTACACGCCATGTACTTTTACATAGGAACACCCTATGTTTTTATGGCCATGTATAAGTACACAACCAAGGGAAGGGATAAGAGTACATGTTGTGTACTCTGAATTACACACCATGTACTTTTTCCAGCTTAGAGTTTTGGGGTATTTTGTGGCCTGGAAGTTAGAATTGGGCGCGCGAGTAGTCCATTCTGAGAGTTTTTCACGTAGATCACAATGGTGGAATACTATTGACATTTAGAGGTCATATAAATGGTGTTTTGGGGGTTTCTATATAAATGTATAGGTTCTTCCTCCAGTTATCGAGTTCAGTTGTCACCTGAGAGTGAGACTTGGTGTGGATGATAGGTTGGGTGTTTAGACCAACCTAGTTGAGACCTTTGATCTGAGATGAGATGTGAGCTATCTCTTGTAACATATGATTTTGAGGATTTTCCCCTTATGAGACATGCCCTTCTGGCCTATGAGGCCGTGATACCAAATGCTTAAAAGGATCCGTTGAGGAATGCCTTTACTTATGTGCTGACCTAGGGAGTCCCTTGTAGGATATCTCTCCTATTTTCCTTTGAGAGGATCCATACTATAGGATGCCTCTGTTGTTCTTCGATTGAGGATCCCATGTAGGATTCCTCCCTTTCTTTTTAGTAAGGATCTTGTGTAGGATTCCTTCGCTCGTGTTTACTTGGAGGATCCCGAGTAGGATGCCTCTTTGTGTTTGAGTTGGAGGACCTAGTGGGCTCCCATGGTTTGACTGACCCTGAGTTGTACATCAGTTTTGGGTAGATATGGCATTTGGGTGTCACCTAGAACCCATGACAAACATGCAAGTCCATGGGGTTATGGATGTAGTGTTAGGTTGGGCATTCAGGCCACCCTCACTCGTTTGTTTATATCTGACTTGGTTTTACTGATGCAGTAGTGTTTACCAGAGGTGCTTCCTAGTTGATGGCTATTGAGTCTGACGAGAGGCATATTTCTTTTTTGTTGGGATGCCCAGATGTTCTCTCCTAGGATCCGGCTCTGAGACAATTTATTTCTAATATTTTACTGGTACCTAGAGATATTACCTGGGACTTGGATGTTGAACCTGGATATATATATATATATATATATATATATATTATGATGTATATTTTTGTTGGGATGTCCAGAGGTGCTTCCAGGTATGCGACTGTTGATCCTTACATGTTTATTTTTACGCCTTGAGTGATACATGGATTTCTGTAGTAGGAATGACTTGGATGGACTCATGGACTAAATGATATGCCTGCGGGTGAGGTTGTGATATGCTTGTGGGTGAGGTTGCGATATGCCTGCGGGTGAGGTTGTGATATGCCTACGGGCGAGGTTGTGATATTCCTGCGGGCGGGGTTGGGATATGCATGCAAGTGAGGTTGTGTTATGCCTGAGGGAGAGGTTTTTTCTATGCCCGCAGGCAAGGTTTTCCGAGTCCCAGTTGGATTCATGGGCTTATGCTCTGTGGTTGTTGACCAGTGACCTCTTTATAGGATTGACTGTCGGTATGCGGCATCCTCTTTATAGAATTGACTGTCGGTATACGGTATCCTCCTTTACAGCATTGATCGTCGGTATGTGGTATCCTAGTTTGAGATTGGAGGTGAGTACGTGTGAACCCAGGTGTAGGATGAGCATCCCCCTTGTGGTGACATAGCTTGCTCAGAGATATAATTCTGGCATTGGCCGAAGCAGGTACATGTCGATGGGATTACGGACCTAGAGATCAACTTAATGATACATGGCTTGAGTAGCACGATGTCCATCTCAATTTCCTTGCATAGGATGTCCAAGCGATCAGGCTTATGGGCCCAAGGATCGACTGTTTTTGTGGTTTCATGTTATTTGATACACATACAAATGAATATTCATATTTATGTATATATGTATAGGTATGGGACTATACATGTGTACGTATATAGATATGGACATCCATGGTGGCACTTTCCAGTTGATAGGGATTACGGACCCTGAGTTCGACTATGGTTTAATGTTTGGTTTTTACTACCTTTTAGTTGTGTCTTAGCTAGGCTGAGCATGTTGATGTTGCATGCACTTTAGCAGCCCAGTTATAGGTTGCTTGTCGGGGTGGCCTACTAAGATTCTTTCTCACCCTTACACGTGCACCTCAGTGTGCGTGTAAACCTTTTGTCTACTTTTCATGTTGAGCATGAGTTGCATGGTGGATAGGGCTGAGGCCCAGTGTTTCATGGCCGAGCGGAGCTTCTCGAGTGGTTCTACTGATCGGGTTGGTGCAATTCGACACTGTCTGGAGATCGGGTACGTGGATTGGCTCAGAGTTAGTAGTAGAGTCATGTAATTTTACTTTCACTTTCTTTTGTACTTGTATCTGTATGGTTGGACTAGTGGGTGACCAGTGTTGTATTGCATTTCATAGTTGTTCAAGCTTTTACAGCATTTTACTATTATAGCTTGTTCTATTTCAGCTATTTATTGCTTCCACACTCTGTTTACTTTCCACTGTGTATGATACTTTGTTATTTCCACTGTTTTCTTAATCTGGTATGAGGTCATAGTCTCCCCACTATCACACCCTAGACCCTCACTGCTAGTCGGAAGCCTCTAGCATATGGGAATGCATGCTTGAGGCCTTGTGGCAAACCAGCTCGAAGCATCGATTTAGTGGCTTCCGGGTCAAGACGTTACAGTTTTGAACACCCAAACTCAAGAAACTATAGAAGAAACAAAACCACTTGATTAAAGAACATGTTTATATATTACTAATATTTTTATTTAATTATTTTTAAATATTTAAAAATTAAAAATTAAAAAATATTTATTATTATTATTATTATATATTTAAAAATAATATCTATTACCACAGTTCCAGAAACTATGGCAATAATGGTTATATGATGGCCCTATTTCCATGGTTTTGGAGGAACCATGGCAATAAGTACCTCATATTACAATAGTTTTGGTGAACGGTGTCACTAGGGGTTACTGGTTATACTTATTGTCGCAATTCTTAGAACAATTGTAACAGGGTGTCTACTGCCACAATATTTTAAAATTATGGAAAAAACTATGGTTGTAGCCTAAATTTCGAGTAATTTCAGTGTGTTTTACATTTCTTAGAAAATCATGTGTGTCATGGTAGATCTAAACATATTTATATTATATTTCACTTTGTTAGAGATTTCATTGACACCGATCAAGTGGGTGTTTATAAGATACACAAAAGTGAAAACTCTATGGATTTTCTAACAAAAGTGTTGGCATGATATGCATTTTATTTCGATTTATTGAACATGTGGCTAGTGCAATAACATGGGTCTAGAATAATATCATATTATTTTTAGGGGGCTATATATTTTAATTTTCAAGATGAAAATTAGTGAAATATACATTTATTTTGTGGATTAATGTGTTTATAATTTAATTACATTTTTTCATTATATTCTTATAACCTCTATTTAGGCTACTTATCTTTAGGCATGTGATACTTTTTTATTCTATCTCCCCTAGGATTATCTAATGTTGGGTCTTCGCTGCTTTTACTTTGGGTCTTTCTTCATTGAGTTCCACATTTCCCTTTATCTATATTTTTGGCCCTAACAAAAAAATATTTGGTCATTCATTATCATAAGCTATGATGACCTATTTTCATTGGATTTGTGCTTATTGTTGTGTTTCTCCTTCCTCTGGTTTTTGCTCATTTTTTGGTTGAATCAAGTGACCAATGAGGCACTTTCACTATTTTGTGTCGCACTCATTCAGCCATTATTTGAACAATCCCTTTACACTTTGATGTCCAACCGATCATAACAATTTGTATTTCCATTTTACTTTATCATGGGGGACTTCTAGTCGATCACTTTTGGTCGCCTTTAGATGATGATGGTGTTCATGTTTTGATTTTGAAACTAATATTCAAAGATAGAGACAAGGGTTTGAAGTGATTTCCAAATTATGTTATTTGAATTTGACTTTGTAAGGTTTCTTCTTTCGGTGTTGTTGTACCTTCTCGGATCTGGGTTTTGAATATGAGGATGCATGTGTGAACCCATCCATTTCAAGAGTAGATGTTGAATTTCCCAAGTTAATGTGATAAACTATCTTTGTATCTTAAGCATGGGTTCACCACGATAAGTTTATGCGATCCTTATACTTTCTTAATTCTTTAGTGAGATTTTTATGTGATGTTCATGTCATCTATGTAAATTAAATGTGAACATTAAATATTTTGAATCCTTTATGTTTTTGGCCCTCAATTATTTGTTTTAGTGTCGTATTATGTTTGGTCAAACTATCAACATTTTCAATTGAACTCATCTTCAAATCATCAAACTCGTTATGAAGAACCTACAACTTTGCCTCTTTCACTTTATTGTAACCTTTATAAATATTAGCATGTTTTCCCCAAATTCCTTTGGCTATTGTGCAATCCATCCCTTTTATGTATGTCTGATTAGACAATGCATTATGAGCCTTAGCGTCATCATTAAACAATTTCTTGTTTACTTCCATCATTGATATTTTGGTAGAATCACTTGAATTCCATGAATTGTTGTTGAGTAAACATCAAGCCCAAGAGATCATAAATGCGATCTCATTTGTTCTTCCATACATTATAACTATAGTTATCAAATGAGGGGCACTCCCTTTGTATTTATAACATTCTCCATGATGACAACTTCCTCTGACAGATTCACCAAGAAATAATTAGTGGCTATGATACCACTTGTTGTAACCTAAGGTCCCACTATACACCTTAAGAGGGGGTGAATTAGAGTGACTTGAAATTTCTTCCTGATTCAAGTTTAATTGAATCTTGTCCTCGCGTTTTTAATGATACCTTGAATCTATCCCAATGATTGCACACATGCACAACCAAATGCATAAATATAAAGAAGCATGAAAATGACGATTTTACTTGATTCACCTGCATTGACTACATCTAAGGAGCACATATCAACAATGTGTTGATATGCCTAATAATCACGACTCCACTAGTTTGTAATTATAATCCTTAAGATGAGCTCACTCCTCATCCAATGTCAACGACTCTTCCTCTCCTCTGCTAGCTGCTTTCCAAGAGGGATATACAAAGGATAATGTTGACACGTAGGTTGAGTGACAACAATAACAATGGAGGATATAACACCAAATAGCAATTGATGCTCTCCATAATGCTATGATCTTCACTAAAATGCACAGTAACACTTCACTTCCAAATCTGATCTTCAATAGAATTCAACACAATCATACTTCACGCAATAATCTCATATATTCAATGAAGCCCACATTAATTCACTCTACTTCCGCTCTTCCAAATGTTCTATATTCCTTATGTCTATATTTTTCTTCTATACACCAGGTTTTGATATAACATGGAAATTTTGAAATTCGAAATCGAAATCTAGATTTCAAACAACTTCCAACTTCCTCTAATTTAAATCCATCCCTTTGATTATTTCCAAATGAACCCCCATCAATGAACTCCATTTAGACCATTGAAGTTGGTTCCTCAACTGTTAAACAATTAAAAGAGTGTCGAATCATCAAGAATATTTAAATTCTCCAGGTTATAGGAATCACAACGTGGCCAGTTGCATCACGACCTGACTGATTAGTTTCTTCCACGGTTTTTCTTTTACTGTGAGATGCATCACGACGTGATAGAATGCTTCACGCCATGACCCTGATATATACCGCAAAATAGCTTGAAGCTTAAGCTTTCACAGCCCTGCTACTTTCTTCACGATCTAACCATCACGACGTTGTTCCTGCAATCGCGATGTGGTTCCTGCAATCACGACGTGACAAACTCCTCACAGTGTGATCAAGTTTCAAAAATTCTTCAACTCTAAACCAGTTAGAGCATGTCTTTCATCCATGATGTGGGCATCTTCAAATACACAGAACAACTAAGATTCGCTTAAGCATCTTGACTGTATGACAGCCATCTTACAACGTGACAAAATTTTCACATCAAATTGGTAGAAGAAAAAAAAAAGCAATCCTTATGTGTAGGTCATCTCTTCATAAACAACTTGTTTTATCTTTCACCTCCCCCTATATCTTCATAAACAACCTTTACGTGTTACAATGCAATCCAATACTTGCCATTTTTCCAAGGCTAGATCAACCCTTACGTATATAAGGTGATGTTATATAATTAACAAATTAATAGTAGTTAATTTTATCAAGTTTGGGTTTGGAAATACAATGACACCCTACCCATATCTGTTTATTAATTGGATAAATATGTTTTAGCATATTACTATTATTTTAAAATATATAATTAACAAATTAATAATAACCAATTTAACCTATTATGGGTTTTGAATTCCACTACTATAGCCCTATTAAAACTCAATTAACTCAACCTTAACTCTACTTAATCTGATCGGATTGCCCATATATAACTATACAAAATGGATCTATCGTTAAAACCCTCTAATATATTAACATTGTTGAACCAATTTTGAAGATTAGATTGATTTCATACTTACCGAGCAAGAAAACAGTGCGACTCCAGCAGAACGAAAATCAAATTGCCACCATCGGCAGTTATTCCTTACTGCGTTTTACAGCTATGAAGCAGCCGAGGGCCGGAGGAGGAAGACGGCGATTCAGCCTGGCCTACGCGGGCGGGGTGCGCGGGCGGTGGGAGGGTGGGCCGTCGCGGAGGAATTTCAGCAGGCCCGTCTCGCCGCCGGGGAACCCACCGGTGAGGCCCAGCAACTCCTTCTCGAAGGCATCCTCCGGGAAGGCGGCGCGATCATCGGGGCTGCTCTCCGGCTCTTCTTCTTGGTGTTCGGGTGGATAGGGCGGCGGGGGAGGCGGAGGCTGGTGGGAAGTGTTTTTGGCGAGCTCTCGCTGGACGCCCATCTCTCCCCGGCAGAGGCCGCGGCCCCCCAGAAGCTCCACCAGATCGAATCCGGCGCGGGGGATCGGCTTGCGGCGGAAGGTGGAGCCTGGGGCACCGGTGATCGACCCAGATTGTGGCGGAGATTGGGCCGGGAAGAGCGGTTTGTGAGGGCCGGGGAGGGGGAAGCGGGCAGCCGCCATTAAGGGCACGGAGGTGGGGACTCTCCAAATGCTGGTTGCAGCCGGGATGATCCAATCCTGATTCCGCACTTTTTATCCTCTTTGGTTTCCTAATGATAATGTGGGTCAAGAGATTGGTAAACACAAATGTCATCCAAATTTCAAAGTACATTCAACATCTTAAAATGGAGTTTATTTAAAAAAAAAAGATGGGTGATTTTGTTTGAAAAAAAAAAAGGTTATAATAAGTCGTATAAAAAAAAGTTATAATAATTCATATAAATACATAAAATTTTTATTTCATACAAATAAATAATGTTTCAACTATAATAATTATTTGAAACATTACACTGTAAATGAAATAATTTTTTAACAATATCATCATTAGCTTTGATTATTAAAGATGAAAAATTTTCATGTTCAAAGTTAGTTATACCTAATTAAATTTTATCAAAAAAACCCAACAAGGGTGGCTTAATGGTTAGAGTCGTTCGTTGGGTTCCTCGAAGTCCGTGATTCATTTTCCCATTGGATGTGCGTATTCATCATAGTTTTATCACCACACGATTTATCAGCCTCGAAAGTGCAGGTCACTATAGTGAGGCACAAATTTACCTAGTTAAGACTTCATAAAGCGAATTTGAGACTTGGGGCTGAGTACATTAGTAAGAAAACAAACTACATCAAGAAGAGCACAGACTGTAATGGGTCGAATGATGCTTCTATTACTTTTTAAAAAAATCAAGTTTATAAAATACTTTTATACTTTTCAGGTGGGTGGATCTGGTCAATCCAACTTAAAAAACAGTAACCTCACCGCCCCACCCGACCCAACTCAAAGAAAAAAAAAATTGAACCACCATGTTCCACGAGGTTTTGCGGCTTTGCGTGTGGATCAAATTCAATTGAGTTGGTTTTGCGATCTTTTCCCACAACTTAATATATATACGTATGTAACATCCCGCCCTGGCACAACTGCACTGTTGAGGCAAAACACTACATCCCCACAAATGTGCTCCCCAATCACTAGATGACGATGACTAGTACCAAAGGTTTAAAGATATCACTTAAGAAGCGATTTACCCTTTAATGATCCATCACATCAAAATACTAAGATAAACATACAATATCAATAAGTAGCATAAAACAATATAAACACGCTCAAAATGTCATAACAACATCCCAAAAATGTCCACATGAGTCACACATTCAAACAAGACTCCATAGTAAAACTCAAGTATAAAAGTACGAACAATACATTTGAAATGGAAAATAGAACACTGTGTGGACAACCCTCCACACAACTCCAAATGCAACCACTAACTACACTATGATGTCTCCCAACATCACCCTCAAACTATTAAAGCTTATTGTCTTTACCTGTAACATCATGCAAATAACCTGTATGCACACGAGGTGTGTACGTCCAATGAGTGAGAATAAATACTCAATGGACACCACTGCCACCCTAGGTAACCCTTGGAGTTTAAACATCACAATATATAAATAGTGTAAATATTTAAATGAATTAACAACATCATTTTTTAGCATGCAAATAAAGTGCTAGGTGTTATATAAGATACCTATATAATTTCATACATACTTCGACCAATATAGGTATATCTCTAAAGTCAAGTGCGGAACAAAGTAGCCAAGCACATGGCTCAAATCATTTCATGTGCCAAACACATGACATCTCTTATTATCCCCAACCTAACTCAAGGCTTAGCCAAACACACGACTCATCTCTCAACTTTTCTCATTTTTTAGGCTAGCCCAACACACCTTGCAAGTGTCTAACTTCACGGTACATTATAAAACAAAATAATTAAAGTGAAACGGCCTAAACATCACTTTATGTTCAACCCATATAACACAAGTTTAGCCCCAAAGCTATCCACATAATCATCCCATTCATTGTGCAAAAACACATGCAAGTAGCCTTAATTGTAATCTAATTTTCTTACATTAAACCATTTATTGCAGCAAGCATATTTCACCCCCAAAGTCCCCATTTTATGTCTCTTAAGAAGACTTTTCAATCAAATAATTATTAGTTATCCATTTCTCCCTTAAATCATCACCTTTTCCCATTTAAACATGTATTCTAACAATCATACATCACTTTACATTACAATAATACAATAACAAACATCACCCAAACACTCAGTTAGATCCTCTAGTTTACTAAATGTGTTTACCCCTTTAAAAATCATATTTTCTCATGAAAATATACCCATCACAATAGAAAACATCAAACTAAAACACTCATAACATCTATAAGTTTATCCTAACAACTTACTAAAATTTATATATTCAATATATGAATTTATATAGCAATTTAAAATAGTTTATTACATTAAACCATCACCAAAACATCAATTTTGGCCCCTATTTTCATAACCGTAAATCCACTATTTATAGTTACATAAATCTCACATTTTATATAATCATTTCCCCAATTAAATCATCTCTTTACACATGAATTCCATAATTTTAGTATTAAAACACTTTTATAAAATATGCATAACCCATAAAAATTCATGAAAAATTATTCAACAATAATAAAACTAATTTTTCATGTTAATTAACTCACAAAAATTATTAAAACACAAAATTGATGCGCAAATCATATAAAATCGCATGTTAAAATACTAGTGGAAGAAATTGGTCACATACCTCACACTTAAGGTGCAATGCGCTGAAGGAATGGAGGCTCAACTTCTCCTAGAACATAAAGAAATCTCAAAATCATTGAACTATAACAAAAGAGAGGGATAGAATTAGAATGTGATAGAGACCAAACCTCATCACCTTCTCACAAAAAATAGGTTTCTTGATGGTCTTTCCATGATGAATCCAACACTACCGATGGATCTAAATTCCAACTTGAAATGAAGGAGAAATCATTACTTGAAGTTTGGGGAAGAAAGGGAGAGATTAGGGTGAGCAAAGTCGATCAAATAAACTCCTAAAATGGATGAAAATCGAAATTTGACCCAAATCCTTTGATAGTATAATGATAAAAGAATCCCCAGATAAAAAAACATCCAACATTCTACCGAGTACTTGGTTCATAGCTACAAGGTACGAGGGGGCCATTCTATGAAACTCCCATCCCTACCACCTCGACCAGGTACCCAATACCCCAAGTCGATCACCTTGTGGTTCTTTATGGGATTTTTCTAGCTACATTCCACCTTAAAACTCCTTCCAACCTCCTTCCTTAATATACATCCCCCAAAATCAATCCAAAATAATTTAATAAAAATACATAAACATCAAAAATGAAATAAAAAAATGAATTAAAAAGAATATCTCTAAAACCCTAGGATGTTAAAACCTCCCCACCATAGGGATTCTCATCCCTAAGATGCATTATTGATCACTACCAATGAAAAACTCAGACAATTAGGACCCTACTTAGACTTCACATTCCTAGATATCCTCTTTTACATGTCTATGCTACTATAGAACTCATTCAAGTGACCAGAATTTTCCCCACAATCTCTTATCATCATGATCAATAATATTCACTGACCATTCTATAAAGGGTGCATTTGGATCAAGTTCCACATCATCACACTGAAGCACATGAGATGGATCTGTTTTGTATCTCCTTAGCCGTGACACAAGAAAAACATCATGCATAACATAATACTTTGGAGGCAATGCCAAATAATAATAAACTCCCATTATCCTCTCCAGAATCTCAAACTGTCCTACAAACAGTGGATCCAACTTAACTTTCTTACCAATGATCCAATGTTCCAACTATGTCGATACATTAAGAAAAACATGATCTCCAACATCAAACTCAAGAGGATTTCATATTTTATTAACATAGGACATCTTCCAACTCTGAGCTAAAACCAACCTCTTCATTATTGTTTTCAATTGAGTAGAAGTCTCTTACACCAGGTTAGGCCCAAAGAAAGATGTCTCAACTACTTCTATCTAACACAAGGGAAACTGACATGATCTTCCATATAAAGCCTCAAAAAAAGTCATCTTTATAGAAAATTGATAGATTTTTTTTAAAACAAACTCTACCACTTCCACATGATCCTCCCATAAAATTTCAAAATCAAGAATATGTACGCAAAGCACATCCTTATGAATCTAAATAGTACACTCATATTGGTCATCTATTTATATAAGATAAGTTTCCCTCAACTTCACTTGAGAACCCAAATATTTCAGGAAGCCGTTCTAGAATTGATATGAGAATCTCACATCACAATATGAAACAATCTATCGAGTATACCATAAAATATCAAAACTTATTTGACATAAATACCACCATGATCCTTAACTGACCAAGTATCTCTAATCAAAAGAAAATGATAAAATTTATTCAATCCATTAACAATGACCAAATTTCAGCCTACCACTTTTGTGATCTCAGGAAACCCATCACAAAATCCATGTTAACTTCATAACATTTCTATTCTATAATAGGTAAATATTGAAACTTACTTTCGGGTCATTGATTTTTCACTTTCACTTGATGATATGTGATTCATCTCAAAACAAAACCATCCATGTCCCATTTCATACCTGATAACTAAAAATGTCGCCTAACATCTTGGTATATTTTGATCAAACAAGGGTGAACTACCCATCAATAGATATGAAAATATATCACTATATATTATCACTTATCCATATAAACATAATTCTGTATATGGAAATATAAGAGATAATATTCACTAAATGACCATTTAGGAATATAATCCCCACTAATTTAATACCATGTCATATACAATTACTTAATCAATTAAGTTCATGTTGTATGTTTTGATGATATTTGACTCATATTTCCAAAATGAATTTGGTATGTTGACTATGGTCTAAGTGTTAATTATTCCATCATATTCAGAATAAAAATCATGAAATAATTATCATTTTTATACATTAATTATACCTTTTAAACCAACCATGAAATATGGTTATAAAAAATGAATTAAGTTACAACATAGAGACGGTAGTCTGTACGTATTCATGAGTAACATTTCCATTTTTCAAAAAACATGATAGAAATAAGGTAAGTATTATTTTAAATTTCCATAATAATGATTATATCATAAATATCATATTTAATCATTGAATAAACTTATATTATCACCCATTTGATGTGGTGATGAAAAATGAATCACATCACTTTGTGGAGGTGAAAATCCACATATACAGATAACTGAAGTTATCATTTTTTAATGAATTGGAAAGGTAAGAAAATTGATGATATATTATCTTTATAGAATTATAATTATGTAATTAATATATTATATATACATTAAATCCATCATTATAACCAGTCATTGTAGGATCAAAAGTTTATATTTTTATTACTAGAAGGGGGGTGTAAATTGTAGTTTATAAAATTAAAACCAAAACTTTATCCAACCTCTTTAAGGAAGTTTATTTTATGAATATTCATATCAAAAAATTTATAATCATAGTTAAAAAAGTTTAAAATAAACTGTATAAAACTTTTCTTTTTAATTGAACAACATAATAAGGACTTTTAAAAATAATTAATAAAAAAATTGATAAATAACATAGGAAAAAATTACAAAAAACATTATAAAAAAGTTTCCACACTTTAACCTTCAGTGTAAAGGAAGTATTCAACCAGATTCAAGGTTTCCCTAGTATTAAACTTACCATAAATGTCTTTCTTATTCACAAAATCCATCGATCACAAAGATCGAATAAAGTCTCTATTTCCATTAGCCCTAGGAACCCTAGATCAGATGATCAGTGTATCCTATGTCTTCCTTAACCACAAAATACATCGATCAAACCAGATCAGACATAGCGATTAAAAAATAAAAATGTCTTAAGGAATTTATAAAAGTAATCCTCACAATATATTCCTTAAGAAAATGTATCTGAAAATATTACAATGAAGAGCACTCAATGTAACAAGATGTTACAAACTCTTCACAACAACTATAGATAGCATGGGTTGAAAAATATTACTCCTCAAATGCATCTTTATTTTTAAGTTTAATTCCAACAATCATATTCCACACATCTTATAGTTGGTTTAAACAACATTAGACAAACTCCTTATTCACTTTAAAGGTTTAGTACAACCTTTTTCATCAGATACTAATTTTGATATACACCATTACAATGTATTAATGTTTTGTCTAGTAGAATGAACATTATTTATCTAGTGTAATTCATGAGGTTCTTCTATCTAGTAGGTCTTATAAAAGTTCTTCCATAATTCATTTCAACCTTAGTATGATAAAGTTTGCCTTATAGACTTGTTAAAGCTTCATTTGATGGAACTTTTTTATACTTCTTATACTATACAATATAAACCACCATCAAGTGAAATTTGTATATATCCATATGATTTACAAAGTACATGTACATCTAGTAAGGAAGTTCCATATGATATCCTCCATCTGGATTTTTTTTGAAAGTTCAATCTATTGGAATTATATTCTCCATCTGGTAAAATAGCTACCTTCCTTAAAAAAACATCTTAAGAATTTTGTAAGTATAAAAGTTAGAAATGTATAAATGTTTAAGGAAGTGGATTTTAATTTTAAAAAGTAAGTTTAGAAAGTGAAGAAATAATTCTTTTATCTCAACAATCTCCCCCTTTTTAAAAATCACAAAACACAACTTTTAAAGAGAAAAACAAAAGTTAATAACATTAAATAAAATCACTCCCCTTGTCTTATATATTTCTAACCTATTCCCATTTTTTTAAAAGATAAAAACTATCTAAACATTATCTCCCTTTATTTTAAATTTTAGATATTTTCTCCAAAACCTTTAGATTCTTTCTCCCCAAAAGTTTAGATACTTTCTCTCCATTTGTGAATTTTGAATAGGTTTTAAGGGGTAAAAAGTGTTCAATGAAACTTTAGGGAAAAAAATTTCTACATGAAAAAATTTATAGGAAAATAAGAATTTATTCAAGAAAGATATTCATACAAAAATGTAATAAAGTCATTCATCCAAATATATTGTAAAAAATATCCATCCAAAAATATTGTAAAAACATCCATCTAGAATATACATCAGAAAGTTTTGAATTTGTTTATTAAAAACATTCAAGAGTTCAAAAAATATAAATATTTCTTTGAAATATTCTTGATTATTTCCATCATTTTATTTAAATCATACAAATAGATTTCATATTCATAAACTATTTAATTCATCTTTGTAAATTCTTCTCTAAATCATCCATCTTCTTATTATTATTTGGATTCTTATCCGAGTCATAAAAAATTTTCTTCAACATTGAAACTTCTTAGTCTAAGAATTATATCTTCTCCACTTTCTTTAAAATCTCATCATATTGATGCATTGTGAGAGATTTGAGATTATTTATTATTATTGAACTTTTCAAAAAATTATTGATTCGTAGAGCTCATAAACTTAGAAGAATATTTAATTACCTTTATTATTTCATAAACTTGTTCATTTGAAATAATTGATATCTACTTTTATGCATTTTATTCAGTAGATAAATTTTTTAAGATTTCTTGAATCCACTTTTGATTTTCCTTTTAAGACCTTAAACTCTACCACATTCTAAAATGACTATTTGTGTAAGTCATTTCAAATAACTCGAGTTTTATAAAAAATCAATATTTCCCTAAATATACTTTCACTTGTCTTGTATGTATGGAAATAGATGAATAATTGCATAAATACTCTTTATCACCTCAATGAAATAGTTAATTTTCATATCAATTAACTTTATACTTGTGATTGGGGAAGAATTAGTGGTATTAAAAGAAACATCTATATTGAGGGAGTACCTATTCTAGAAGGCTGAGGATCTTCTCTTCTTTCAATTGAGTGAGTTTGAGAAACTTCCATAACATCAACATATTCATCCTTACCAACTTTGTCTGATGTTTTTTTAGATTTTTTATCTTCTTCCTTTGAGGAATTATCTTTTTTTGAAATAATGATATCAAAATATTTTTGAGATTGAGAATATAATGAAATATAAGTTTCAGATGACATTTCTTCTAGATCTAAATATTTTTTAAATTCTTTCATAAGTTCATCATTTTTTTAAAATGAATATTGAATGGTTTTTTTTACAAAATTGAACTTTATCTTGAATATACTCATGCAATATTTTATAAAAAAATAACTTATTTACCTTTTTAATTTTGAAAAAATAGAGTCTAAATTGAAACATGGGTTGATTGTTCTTCAGGTTCAATGAATAGTGATGGATTGGACTGAGGAAATTTTTGCTTGGTCAAAACTCCAACTCTTGAATGAATTTATTTAATTCCCTTTAATAAATATGTATAAATTTTTATTTTTTTTATCTTTTTCATATTTCTTTTTTTACTTCTCCTCTTCTATGAGTTTCTGATTAGTTTTCTCCTTTGGAGCTAAAGCTTCAAGTACATCCAAACCAAATGATGGCCTATAATCTATATTTTCACTTTTATTTTTGATAAAGGAAGAGAAGGAATCATCAGATATTGTTTTTACCTTATTCATTTTCATTTTGAAGATATTTTTCACCAAATTTGCAGTTTTCCAAAACATTTTCCTTAAGTTTTTTAGTTCTATTAACAGATGCAGCTTTGTCCGTTTGTCAACAAATTTCTTCAAGCAACAAAAACTTGTTGGAGTTAGTTCCCTAGAACCAACATTTGTGTACTTTATGATAACCTATATTCATAGTTATGAATATTAATAAACACCTTATCACATCATGATTGTTCTTATATGAAACATATCATGTGATAATGTCCTAAGAGTAACTGTCACACTAAAAGGTCATATAAGTTACCCGATATGATGATAACCCATAAGTTTCATGACAGTATTCTTGAATATATGTTCTATCACTGGATTAAATCATTTGAGGGACATAAATGATTCATTCTATCAGGGTTGGATACTCATAGGACTTTTAGGAATCTTCTCACGGTGTACACCCATGTTAATATCTAGTGTAGTATATTATGATAATGAGACCCACCAGTAGGAAATTCACATTTATATGTTTCATTAGATGTTCATATCTATAGATGTGTGTATTGATACTTAATATTTATGATTATTATTAATGAGTATTATAAGTAACATACTTTGATGTATTTATGAAAACCGTGATGACATATGTTTGTAGTGAGGTAGGATATGTTGGGTGCATCATGAGTAATATTGCATTAATGAATAATATGATAAAGGATTTGTCCCTTTTGTTCGTTAACATAGGTCGATATCTCAGAACCATTAATGGAAATGATATTACCTAAATAAATCCCTAGACTTGGTGTTTTATAGGCAAGTTCAATTTCCCAAAAGTCAAAGAAAGAGATATCAATCACATAGGTTGATGACAGAAGCCTGAAACCTGCTTGATTGGAGATATCATGATAAAGAGATTATATCACACTATAAGAGTCAATATGAGGTATTATTTCATTGATACATTAACTTATTTTGTTATGGGTTCCTTGACATGTTGCTAGATGCAAACCTTGGACACTAGGCCACTTCGCCTAATGCCACTGAGAAAGAGGCCTAGAGGGTTACACACTAAGTCTATCCAAAATCTCAGTTAAGTAATATATTATTATTTAATATTTAATAATTTGAATAAATATTATTCCCACACATGGTTTAATAATTATTCATGTTTTCTTGATCACATATTTCCATCACTAGTTATTCAAAAGAATATTATGTGATCCAAATATTTAATAAATATTTATTTTCTATTTAGTGAATATAATATCTATTTATTTATTAGAAAATAATGAAATGATATTTAATTAATAAATAAATAGATATTATTTAAGAACTGATAAATATTATAGAGGAATAGTGGACCGAGTTTAATGATCTGGTGAGAAATAATTTATATTGAATTTTATTTTAATAAATAATATTTAATTTTAATTCACAAGTTAAGCACATGTCGAGAAATAATAATAATAATAATATTATAGAAATGAGGTTCCATAGGGATTAAAAAATATTAAAGGGTACTTGTGTAAATATTTATTTCTAAACCCTAGTGGTATATAAACCCAATTATATTATTTTTTAGGGAATCCAATTCATTTGTTTTTATTGTGCACAACTAATCCAAAAAATCATATCAAAGACCCATAGATCTCCCTTCTCCAAGAATGCTCCTAAGAATGAAGAGAGATATTCCGCCACCTCCCACTCTCAAGTCTATAGAGATCAAGAAGAATTATTTGTAAGTAATTCTTGAGGTGATCAAAGGTGAATAGCGCAAGCATTAGGTTTTTCTATGCTAGCACCCAAAGATTCCTATGATGATGTTCAGAGATTGGTTGAACATGTGTGGATCACCATTATAGGGAATCTACCCTCGATTACTACAATGCAATGATGTTATGACATAGATCCATTTTTATATCCATCAATAAATAAATAATTATCACAAGGTAATTATTTAACTACATAAATTAATTATAAATAATATATGATGAACCCGTGCTTGGTTCTGGTATTTTACCCCTTTTTTTTATTCTTTTATTTAATTACCTTGATCATGGTGTTCAACGTTGTGTAAAATCTTGGATTAATAATCGATCATGAAAAAAAAAAATGAAAAGTTGGATATGTCCCATCGCACACTTCTATTTTTCCTGAAACCTACAAGTTGTATCAAAGGGGGCACATAATTATTTATAAATATTGAATGATCATTGATTGATTTATGCATTTTTCATTTAATTTTTCAATTCATGTTTAATAATTATTTAATTTGAATTGCGAGATATGATTATTCCTATGTCATTTCTTGTAAATATAATCAAATTGATTAATTTTATGAGTGAAATAAAATCAATGATCTCATCTAGAGGTGTCAAGGAATCTAGATAGATAACACAAGAGTACATGTCATGTAACATGGAGGTACACACCATGTACTAGTGTTTAATGTACCAATAAATAATTTAGAATTAATTCAAGGCATGTTCATTTATTTTATGTGGTGTATTTAATTATACACCACATGTTGACCAGGACCGCCTAGAACACGGTCAACCAGAATACATGCCATGTAACTTCTGTACATGGCATGCAGTCCTTAGTCACAGATGGGTCATGTATCTTCTTACACGACCTACCTGACTGGTGACCATGAAACTTGGAGACCACCCGACATGTATCCCATGTACATGCTGTGTACTCCAATATTTTTCATGGAATAGTTCACACACTGAGTCCCTAGGCCTATGCCTTGGATAGATGGTGAGAAAATGTACACTCCATGTACTTATACCAAATTACATAGAATTAAAAATTAATTTATTATACAATGAAAAACTTATAAACATGTACTTGTGTGCGGTCATTAAGTTTATAGAAAATTCCATGTGATGGGTTTTAATATATATAAATGTTTAATTAATTTCTATGTAATATTTGGATCTACATATCATGTATGATTCATACTATAGTCATCACTCTAGGTGCAATGAAGCATAACATGTGATATAAAATCATTTAATCCATGTAATCATTAAGTTGATAGTACACGATATGAAAGTATGTGATAAGTCATGTATGCCACATGTCACAAGTGTAAATAGTATATGAGTATAATATATGTTGGGTAGTTCGGATAGGAACTCACTATGTTTCCTCCAAGGCACATTTATGTACACAATTAATTTTAAATAAATTTATTTAATATTTTAAAAAATTATTATGAATGCGAATCTCAAGGAAATTCAGATGAGAATTAAGATAAAATAATTGATTAATTAAAGAATATAATTAATTTATTTGAGCACGATTTATCATAAATAAGAACAATTAGAATTGAATGCTAATTTTATTAAATGTGTAAATCATTTCATGATAATGAATGATCATCAGCTTTGAACAAGACCTTTGTATGTGATTGGTTTCATTTAAATTATTATTAAATTAAATTTTTAGACTGCATGCCGTCTCTCATCTCATTATATAAGGTCCTACATGCCCATGGTTTCTTTTATGTAAACCCCTTCCATCACCTTCATGTGAGTAAAATCATATATAATAGATGAAGGTACTAAGCTAGTGGAGGTGGTACACCAACGATCCCATACCTAAGTGGTAAGGGCTCCTGCTTGGCATCCAAGAGACCCAGGTTCAAAACCGGGTGGAGGAGAATTTCTAGGTTACTATAGTAGTACTGTAGAAGGTACTGTTTGGTACTGTAGTAGTCGGAACTATTCACCTGATTTGGGCCTTCGGGCCACCGGTTTGGGCCTACGGGTCTCAAGAGCCCTCGGGTCATCAAAGGCCTTTGGGCCATATGGCCTTTGTGCCATAGATACCATGGAGTAGCCCAATTCACACAGAGCATGCCCCAATAGAGGATCAGAGCAACAAGAGTAGCAGTCACCAAAAGAAGAGCTAACCGGATTGGAAGAATGAGAGGGTATAACAACAGCCAATGGGGCCAGGCACCATGAAGCTTTGTATGGGGAAATGCTATCCGATCAGCTATGCAAGGTGGGGAGCTAGGCGATAAATGGTATAGAAGCTAGGGAGGGGTAGTTCTAGTGGGTTGGGCCTACTGGTCATGTAATGGGCATGGTATGCCTCTGAGACTTTAGGTCATGTCAGGCCTTGTGAATCAAGCCTACGGGTCATGTACAGGTTTCCCTTCAACCCTTAAAAGGGGGATTATCCATAATAAAATAAAAAAGGCCTTTGGTACATTCGGGCTAGTGGAGGTGGTTCAACTTTAGAGTTATGACAAAACTAATTCAAGAGAGATATATAGGTGGATATGTGGAAAGATGAAACACAAACCTTAATTGATTCAAGTTGTTTTTCCCCTAGGTTGATGGTTAGTTTATTATCTGCTAGATAAAATAACAATTAGTAAAATCTCATGATCATAGAACTTTATTGTATTATTTCTATAAGGTTTTATGGTTATTTCATTATGGATGTTTTGTCATGATCACATGAATTAATGAATTAACAATCATGCAATATAGAAATAAAATAAATTGGATTATGTGTAAATATTATCTAAGACATGGTTAATAACTTAAGTAAATCTACTTAATATAAAAATCATGTAATGAAGATAATAATTGAAAATTTACACATAAAAGGATTAAATACTTCAATAATATATATTAAGTTGGTATATCCTTCCACTAATTCAGTTAAAATCGAACCATAGTTCAAAGTGTTTGACCAACCAAAGTTGGGGTGCTTTCAATTATTGGGAAACTCTAATAAGAATTTTTGGGCTGGCTTAAGTTAGTTCACAACAAGAGTTAACTACCAAATAAAGGCATAGAGTACATGAGAGGAAAGAGTTGAGGAAATCCAATTTAAGGATTTTAGGATTGGGGAGTCCGCTCAACAGATCAAGGAACTGTGAGTTAATGAAATTGGAATTTAGAATGCCTACCTAAAACCATTCAAGTTACTTAACCAACCAAATTTGGGTTAATGGGAAGGGTAATAATGATTCTTTCCACTAAAATTTACAGGAAACTAGACATTCCGAAGTCAATAGTGATAGATATTGAGTTTTGATAAAACAGTGGGAGATTAATGAATACAATATTTATTTATTTCTCTAAATTTTATCAGATAAAGTACTAAAATTATGGTAATATTATTTATTAAAAAAATAATAAAATTACTTCAAACATATCACTATAATCCAAAATTTGAAGGATAATCTTCTCACCAGCACAAATTTCCAAGAGTGGTAAAAGCACTTACGTGTTATCCTTCACCATGAAAGGAAATTGTATGTGCTGAAAGAACCTATTCTTGATGCACCTGGTAATGAGGCTAGTGATAAAGATTTAACTCTCTATGAGAAACATTTGAATTATTTCACAGATTTTTAGCGTTTCATTCTATGATTTATGACCAATGAGATTTTAAAGCAACATGAGTACATAGATGCATATAACATGATGTCTCACCTTCAGGATCTCTATCAAGAGAATATGAGACAAGAGATATATGAGATATCCAATTCTCTGTTTATAACTAAACTTGGAGAGTCAGAACTATTTGGTCCTCATGTAGTTAATATTTTTGGCTACACTGAATGCTTAGAAATCTTAGGTATTAAATTCCAAGATGATTTCTGCACAAATCTCTTTCTTTCATCACTACCCAATACCATCTCTAGTTTTATTATTAATTATAATAGGATAAATAATGATAAGTGCCTTTTGAAACTTCTTACTTTGATTCTACAAGTAGATAAGTACATGGGGTGTGACAAAATCATGGTACTTATGATGAATAAGAAAAGGAAGAATAGGGTTAAGGGGCCCAAGACTCATAAAAAATCTAAATTTCCCAACCACCATCCTTATAATAAGAGGAAGATCTAGAGTTAGGATAAGAAAAATGAGGTAGTATCTTTTTCATGTATCAAGCTAGGCCACTGGAGGAGGAATTACACCTAGAAGCAAGGGTAAGCTAAAATTGTTTTTTTATCAAGTGTAATCTTTTAATATCTACACATTGGGTATTAGATATAACTTATGATGCTGGCATATATATCCAAATAAAAGAACTGAGTAGATTTCAAAATATTTCTAGAGAGATAGATCTGCAAGATGCCAATGGTGTGAGGCTAGCTTCTATATCCATTAGTGACTACCACCTTTCATTTCCTATAGAAATGATATTAGTTTTAAGGGATTGTTATTATGTACCTACTATTACCAAGAACATTATTTTTATTTCATGCCTAGATGTAGATGGATTTATTTTAAAGTTTGGAAATAAAAGTTTTTTCTTTTATAAAGACAACATATGTTATGTTATGGTGAATTTAAAAAACAATATTTATGTATTAAATTATGAAAACCAATTATTGGAAATAGATAATGAATCGTGTTCACACGACTCATATAACACCCAACTATGACATCACTATCTTGGTCATGTAAATAAGAAGCGTTTGAAAATTATATGTCAAGATGGTTATGTAGAATCTTATGAGATAAAACCACTTTAAATATGACATTATTTTCTACAAGTAAAAATTAAAAAACCAAAATTTATTGGACAAGGTGAAAGGGACACATAACTTCTAGGATTAGCACACACCGATGTGCGTGGACTATTTCCAGTAGAAGCTAGAGGTGGGTATTATTACTTCATTACTTTTAATAATGACTTGAGTAGATATGGTTATGTATACTTGACGGGGTATACATTCGAGTCCTTTGATAAATTCAAAGAATTTAGGAATGAAGTAGAGAATCAAATTAGAAAAAATATTAAGAAGCTTTGATCAGATCGAGGAAGAGAATATCTTAACTAAGAGTTTATCAACTTTTTATGAGATTTTGGGATTCTATCTCAACTCACTCCACCCTACACACCATAGTGAAATTGTGTAAGTGAAAGGAAGAACCACACCTTGTTAGACATAGTAAGTTTGATGAGGATTCATGTAGATATTCCATTATCCTTTTGGGGATATGAATTACAAACTACAACACATACATTAAACCGAGTACCAAATAAAGCAGAAAATGGAATTACCTTTGAGTTATGGAGTGAAAAGAAACCCATTTTGTCGCATACACATGTATGGGGTTGTGAGGAATTTGTTAAGGTCTTCTCAAGAAACAAACTGTAACCTTGGGGAACAAAGTGTATCTCTACAAGGTATTCCAAGGAAACAAAAGGATAATACCCATACAACCCCTCATATAAGAAAGTGACTATCACTAGATAAGCCATATTTATTAAGAGGGAGAACATCCTTAAAAAAATAGTGGTAATGAGATTTAATTCGATGAAGTTGATTCTAAAGATACACAAGAGTTTGTATAGGAACATATTCCATAGGTTCCCATGGAAGAAGTAGTTTTTGAAACACAATTACTACATAAGAGTACAAGAGAGGTAAGATAAACAAAGAGATATGGTTTTTTTTCACAAAATATGGTGACTCATTATTGGTTGAAAATGATGAAACTCTCTCCTAAAAAGATCCAGTAGATAGAAAAAAACTATAAGATGGAATTAAACCATGAATTCTAAAATAGATTCCATGTATCAGAACCAAGTTTGGGTTATGGTTGATGTGCCAATTGATGTAAAGCCTATAGGGTGAAAATGAGTATTCAAGATAAAACTAGAAATGGAAGGTAAAGTAAATACCTATAAAGAAAGGATAGTGGATAAATGGTTTAAATAATGTCAAGGAAATAACTATGATGAAAAATTTTCACCAGTTTTTATATTTAAACACATTAGAATTCTACTTGCCACAATAGCTTTCCATGACTATGAAATTTAGTAGATAAATGTAAAAACTACTTTCCTTAATGGGGAACTTTAGGAAGATGTATATATGACACAACCAGAAGGTTTTGTGACTCTAGGTGCTTCCAAAAATATTTTCAAGTTTTAAACATCCATCTATAGATTGAAGAAAATATCCAGGTCATGGAACATTCAATTCAATGAAGCTATAAAAGAATTCAGTTTCATTAAGAAAGAATGCAAGAAATGTTTTTACAATAGGTTTATTGAGAATAAATTTGTTATCCTAGTAGTATATTTTGATGAAATATTATTTATTAGAAATGAAAGACCCATCTTACAGTATGTTAAGGACTGGTTAAACACGTGTTTCTCCATAAAGGAATTAGGTGAAATAGCCTATATTCTAGGAATCAAGATCAATCATGATAGATCTAAGAGGATTATTGGAATAAGTAAAATTACACACATTTACTAGATACTAAATGGATTTAGTATGGAACAATCCAAGAGGGTATTGGTTTCAGAGTCACGTGGTAAACATATTTCTAAGAAAATTTGCCCTCGGGCACAATAGGAGAAAGAGATAATGAGTAATATCTCATACAATTCAATGATAAGATCAATCATTTATTCCATGTTATATAATAGACATTATGTTTCCTATTCACTGATCATGTTAGGAAGATATCAAGAAGATCTATGAGAACATAATTGGTATGCTGTTAAGGCTACCCTCAAGTACGTGAGAACAACTAAGGATATGCTCCCAGTGTGTGGAGGATACGAGGAGCTGAGCATTAAGGGTTATTATAGATTAGAATGATATGAAGTCGCAATCAGGATATGTTTTTTGTCTCAAAATAGGAGCTATGAGTTGGAAGAGTACAAAGCAGCTAGTTGTCTCTGATTCTACAGTGGATTTTGAGTATATAACGACTTCTAATGGAGCCAAGGAAGACATTTGGATACAGAACTTTTTCCAAGATCTTGATTTGGTACTTATCATTAAAGACCCTATAACATTGTATTGTGATAATACTACAACTGTGACTCTTACAAAAGAGGAAATGTTACACTAATAGACAAGGAACATACTCCAAAATTATCACCTCTTGAGGGATTTTTATCATAGGGGTGAAGTTTCTATAAATGGAGTTCCCACAGAAGAAAACATATTGGACCCCTTTATTTAAGTCCTATAACAGTATAAGCCTGAGTATCATGCGAGAGCTAGTGGATTGAAGGTTGTTAGCAGTTGTATCTAGTGCAAGTGGGAGTCGGTTGGAGTTTGTTCCCTAGAACCAACTTCTTTGTACTTTATGATAACCTATATTAATAGTTTTTAATAGTAATAAACTTTTTATCACATCATGATTATTCTTATATGTAACATAGTATGTGATAATGTCCAAAGAGTAGCTGTCACACTAAAAGGCCATAACAATTTCCCATTATGATAATAACCTAGAAGTGTCATAACAATATTACTGAATATATGTTCTATAGTTAGATAAAATCATTTTAAGGAAAAAAATGATTTAGGATATCAATGGTGTAGACTCATAGGTATTTGAGGAATATTCTCATGGTGTATGCCCTTGGTAATATCAAGTGTAGGATATTATGAGAATGAGACCCACCAGTAGGAAATCCAAATTTATATGCGTCATTGGATGTTCCAATCTATGGATGTTTGTATTGATACTTAGACTTTAATATTATTATTAATGAGTATTATAAGTTTCTTACTTTGATGTATTGATAAAAATTGTGATGACATATGTTTGTAGTGAGGTAGGATACATTGGGCGCGTCATGAGTAATATTGCATTAATGAATAATGTGAGAAATGATTTTCTCCTTATGTTCTTCAACAAAATTTGATATATCAAGACCTTTTATGGAATTTATATATCCTAAATAAATCCATGGCCATGGTTTTATATAGTCAAGTTCTATATACAAAAAGTCAAAGAAAGAGTCATCAAGCGTATAGGTTGATGGAAAAAGCATGAAACCAGTTTGTTTAGAGATATCCTGATAAATGGATTATATAACACAATAAGTGTCCGTATGAGGTATTATGTTATGGCAACATTAAATTATTTCTCTATGGGTGCCTTGGAATGTTTCTAGTTACCAACCTTGGACTTTGGTCCACTTCACCTAATTCCACTAAGAAAGCGGCCTAGAAGGTCACACACTAAGCGTATCCAAAATTTTAGTAAAGTAATATATTATAATTTATTATTTACCAATTTGAATAAATATTATTCCCACACATGGTTTAATAATTATTCATAATTTTTTGATCACATATATTATATCACCAATTATTCAAAATAATATTGTGTGAGAAGAATATTTAATAAATATTTATTTTATATTTAATGAATACAATATTTATATATTTATTAGAGAATAATGAAGCGATACTTATTTAATAAATAAATAGACATTTTTTAAGGACTTATAAATATTGTGGTGGAATGATGGACCAAGTTTAATGGTCCAGTGAGAAATAATATATATTGAATATTATTTGAATAAATAATATTTAATTTTAATTCTCAAGTTAAGTGCATGCTAAGAAATAATAATAATATTATTATATACATATGGTTCTATAGGGATTAAATAAATATTAAAAGTAACTTGTAAAAATATTTATTTCTAAACCTTAGCAGAATATAAACCCAATTATATTATTTTTCAGGGTAGCCATTTCATTTGTTTTGGTTGTGCACAATGAATCCAGAGAATCCTCTCAAAGCCCTACAGAGATATCTTCTCCAATAATGATTCCAATAATGGAGATAAATATTACTCTACCTCCAATTATTGATTCTATAAATATCAAGAATAATCCTTTGGAAGCAATTTTCGAGGTGGTCAAAGGAGAACGACGCAAGTGTTAGGATCTGTCGCACTAGCACCTGGAGATTCCTATGGAGACGTTCAAAGATTTTTTCAGCACATGTGGATCCCCTCTAAAGGAAATATACCCTTAAATCCTAAAATGAAATAATGTTATGATGTAGATCTATTTTCAGATCCATGAATGAAGAAATAATTCTCACAAGGTAATTCTTTAATTGCTTAAATTAATTATAAATAATGTGTTGATCCTGAACTTGGTTTCAAAATTTTATCCATTTTCTGCATTATTTGATTTAATTCAACTGATCATGAAATTAAATTTTTGTGTAAAATATCAGATTAATCATCAATCATGACAAAAATTGAAGTTGGGAATGACCCATCACATTATTCTATTACGCCCAAAACCTACAAAACTAACTTCATTTTGTTGATTGTTCCTTCCCTAATATAAGAAGTGTTTTACCAAACAAGAATTGTGTCATTTTTTTATCTTTTTTTACTTCATAAAATTTACGAAAACATTATTTAAAACATGGGTATAAGAGAATATTCAAATTCAGCGACCCAAATTTTACTATCTCAATTTAACTAAACATAAACTTAATAATGTTGAGCTTTATCATGTTGCATAGAAAATATAAGAAATAAATTTACTATACCTTTAAGGTATCTCTGCGACCTTTTATTGGAATAATAAAGTTTAAAATCCATAAATATATAATTCTTGCATCCAAAGATAGATAAAAAACTTTCCTCACTTTTTCATATGAAGCAAAAAAGTGGTTTCATCACGAGACTTATCGAAACTTCCAAAGTTTTCAAGTAATTTATAGTTATAAGGTTGGATTATCCTTCTAATGCTATCTCAACCAATTCATCTATTTTTTTTAAATCCAGGTTATAAGGTTTCTCAAATAAAGTAATGGATACATTATTTAAACCACCAGTTTCTCTAAAATCATTATAAAAATAAAATTCTCTTATAATCACAGGAAAGTGAAAATCAAAATCATCTTTAGAAACAATTATAGATTATGAACCATAAAAAATGACTGCATAATTTAGTAAAAAATAATATATTTCAAACTATTTTTTTTCAATATACCTTTTTTAAAAACAATTTTATTTATAAAATCATTATAAGATGTCATTTCTTCTGATTGGATGAACTTGAGACCAACAAACAAACTAAGAGAAAATTGTATGGAAGAAAGTCTAACTGACAATAGTTATCCACAAAAAGTAGGTGTTAGTAAAGATGTGGTGACCTAATTATTCTTTATATATACCCAAATGGAAATTTAGTTCAACTTCCTCAAGTATAACAACTTAGGTTCAATCCCTTACGAAGATCAATAGTTTATAACATTTCTCGAATGATAAAAAATTACCGAACTCTTGAAGTTTTGAAACTTTTGGTATAAGTTATATCAGATAAAAATTTGTTCCAATGAAACTTTATTTTTTAAAAAAAAATTTAAATAAAAAATTTCATAAAAATATAAATAGAATATAATTTATTTTACAATAGATTGATGAATTTATATTAAAATACTAAATATTTTCCTTTTGAAGAAAAAATTATAAACATTCTTACAAAAGTTTTTTCAGTAATATAAATTTCTTGGTTTCCTAATAATTAAATAAGGAAAGAGTTTTTATGATGAAAGCTCAGATGAAGCTATGTCCAATGAAACTTAAGAACTTTCATAAAAAAACTTTTTCTGTAATTTTTTTTAATAAATTTTATAACAATTTTAAGAAAACATTAAAAATATTCAAAACATAAGAAAAAAATTGTTCTCACCATTTTTTGAGGATTTATTTACTATAATGGGATATTTAAAGAAAAATTATATAAATGATCATTTTATGTTAAATATTCAAAGATTTTGTTTAATATTTTCAAATCTATCATAATTTAGGGGTTTTTTTTAAAATATCAGTAAGTTGTTCTTGCATTCTGATGAATTATAAAACAAAATATACTTTTTGTGTATGATACCCAATGAAATGATGTATTATATCTATGTGATTTTATCATGAGTGATATTCTAGGGTTTTACTAAGGGATATGGAACTTGTGTTATTACACAAAATAAGAGTTTTACCAAAACTCATGCCAAAGTCAGTGAGTGTTTGTTTTATCCAAAACACCTAAGCATATCAACTTCTAGCTACTACATATTTAGCTTTAGTAGTGGAAAATAAGTCTTCAACCAGACTCAAGGTATCAATTGTATTAACCTAACCATAAAGGTCTGTCTTTCTTATCCATATAAGCCCTCAATCGCAACTTTCGAAATGAATTTTTTTTTATTTTCATGAAAAAACTTCATGTCTTTCAACTAGATTTATTATTTTTTCTTACTCATCCTTAAACTCCATGATTTGTTTTTAAAATATGGGATAAGTACAAAAAACTCAGTAAGGGACATGAATGTAAGAAATCTATTATTCATGAAAACCCATAAAATGTTTACCTTTATCACAAAATTATTTGATCATATGAATTAAATTATATCCACATAAAAAACACATTTTTTTCTTAAGAAATCCTTTAAAACCCATATAAATAAAAATAGAAACCCTTTGAGAAAACTTGGAGCATTATATCCATAATCTATGTTAGAATTAACTGGAGTCTAGTTAAATCCATAGAAGAAAAATCCTTGGTTAAATCCTACATTATTTATTTTGAATATAAATAACATTAACCAATGAATTGGATAAATACATTAGGTTCACCTGTAATATAAGATTTATCTAGCTCACCCATCATATAAGTTGTATCAGGCTTACCCATTCATATAATATATATCAAGTTCACCCATAATATATGTTATATCTGGATCAAACATCATATAAGATGTATCAGGATCATGCATCATCATAATATATACTTTTCAAGTACCATAAATAAAACATTTTAATATTTAAGCTTTTCATTTTAAAACCCTTGAAAAACTATTTTGAACCTATATTCAAAACATTTTTGGATATCAAAATACCCTTTACTTTTACTAACCCATTTTCAAAACTAAAATACCCAAAAAAGGGAAGAAGGGTTTTTCTTTGAAGAAAACATGGAATCTTGTAAAGGAAACAAAACATCAAAGAATTGTTGCAGCGACGGTAAAAACTGTTGATGCCATATACATTAAAATTGAACATTCCTTTTCCATTTTGTAAAGAAAGTTAAAAAATTATATAAAAAATATATAAAAGGATTCATTTTGAAAAACTTTAAAACAAATTCAAAAAATATATAAAATTTAACTTATATTTTTTTCCATATAAATACATCCATAAAATAATATAAAGAATATGGACATGGAAAAAACAATTTTTAAAAAAAATTTAAATAATGTTTTTAAAGTAAAGTGTCCCTTAATTTGAGTCTGATTCATCACATATGTTAATTATATTCCTAAATAATAAAATTATGTTAATTATTTACTTGATTAAGAACCTTTTTCATGTCCATTGTTAATTTTATTTTATTTAATACCATGTTATGTACAATTACCCGATCAATTAAGTTCACATCAGATGTTTTGATGATATTTGACTCATATGTCCAAAATGACTTTGGTAAGTTGACTATGATCAAAGTGTTAATTATTAAATCATCTCTAGGATAATAATCCTGAAATAATTATAGTTTTTATACATTAATTATACTTTTAAAACCAATCGTTAAGTATGGTTATGAAAACTGAATTACATTACAACATGGAGATGGAAGTCCATATGTATGCATGAGAAAAGTTTCAATTTTTCAATAAAAATGATAGAAATAAAGGTAATTATTATTTTATATTTAAAAAATGATGATTATATCATAAATATAATATTTAATATTTAGATAAACTTATATATATAATCCATGTGATTTGGCGAGGAAAAATGAATCACATCGCTTCGCAGAGGTGATAATCTACACATATGCACAAACAACATTATCATTTTTTAATGAATTGGAATGATAATAAAATAGATGATATATTATCTTTAAATAATTTTAATTATTTCATGAATATCATATATATACATTAAATCCATCATTATAAACAATCTTGAGGCGGCAGTCTTCTGTACACACGAATGATGGTTCGATTTACCATTTTATAGAAGATGAGATTGATATATGTCATGACATTAATATAATAATATCTAATTATATGGAATATATTTATGTTATTATTTCATCATGGTTGAATAATATTTGAAATAGGTAGAAGAAAAAATAATACAAAAATGCTTTGTTAAGAACTATACCTCTTCTTCAAAAAACCTATAGGTTTATACCTAAAGCCTTCATTGGTTGGTTTTATGATCAAAACAAGACTTACAAGACATTGGGAGGGAATTTAAGGAGATACATAGGTAGGTATTGGATAAACTATAGTTCTAAAAATGTGGGTGGAAGATAATAGATGAGGTTCCCTTTTATAAGTGAGAGAAGGGTCACTCTTGGAATTGCATAAAATATTAAACAAATATAAATTAATTTTCATGAAAAATGGATAAAAATTGGTATAATTAGAATATAGGATGATTATGAGTTGAAATTATCTTGTAAAATAATTTTTCTACAATTTAGTTGATGTTTTCACCCTTATATCTTTGTTTTAACCTATAGTAAATCCCTTTGATGATTACCGCACTTTCAAAGGTTTTTACTCTCTAGGGATCAAGAAATTTACGATAAAAGGAAAAGTGACCTATAAATAGACCACGGTTTTTATTAACAACATTATCCCATTAAATTTTAATATGTTATTATTTTTATGATTTTTAAATCGTTTAATAAAATATTATTTATTATAAAATATCATTAATTTCATTTTTGGAACTATTAATTTAATTTGACTTTAGTGACATCAAGATAGAAATGGAATCCAAATATAAACCTTTTAAACATCCCTAATATGTTATATTGATCTATAAAATTAATGGAACATTTTAACTCACCCATATAATATTACTTTTAGAGTTTTTATAGCCATTTACTTGATCTTTCCTCTGCGTGCACAAGCATTATGTCGGTGTTGCATAAGCATTAAAGGTAATTATTTCATCACTAGAAATTAGAAATAAATTATCAACATAAAAATAATTTAATTATTCTCAAAATAACATTTCATATTCATTCAAAACTAACCTTTATCCCTATGTGAAAAAATAAGATAAATTTAGAATTAAGAGACTGACATTTTGTATTTTTCATTACTTAAAATATTATAAAGGTCAAAATTAACGATAAATAGAAAAAAGGAAATATTTTAGAATTTTGGATTAAATATTATCATTAAATGAAATTGTATGAAATATAATGACCAAATTAAATAAAGGAAAGTGTTTGGATGAATTTTAAGCCTTATCACATTAGTTTTAAAACTCATTAACCCATTTTACCTTTATTGTGGTAATTTTTTTACCATGATTACTATTTATAATGACAAAAAATAAAATGGACCTATTTTAAAAATTTATAACTCCCAATAAATAAAATTTTAATCAATTTTTCCATTTTTAATTCCAAAAATTGGCAGAATTTAATTTAAAATTAATCCCAAAAAATATGACGAAAAACAATTTTTTCAGAAAATGCTTTTTAAGTATAAAAAACTTTTTTATACTAAATTAAAGTATAGAATTAATTTAAAATACTATAATTAGATTTAATTTTAATAAAAAGTAACTAATTAAATTTAAAACTAATCCAAAATATAATATTTCTTTTAAATGAAAATATAGTTTGCAATAAAAATCATCCTTTTTCACTATTCATTGAAAAATCAAACCTTTCAGAAATTTTTCAAAAATTCATCCAATGTTAATTTTTACATGATGAATTCAAAAGTGAAGTTCATTTTTTAAAATTAAAATTTTAAAATTTTTAAATCAATCTTTTAAATGAAATCATATAATATATGAAAACCCAACTTGGTTAGAAGTAAATTTTTTTCCTTTTTGATATACAAATTACTTAATATTATTATAATAAATATTACTTTATAAAATATAATTAATGAATATATTAAAATGATTTATATTAAAATTACCAGTGTTGTTACAATAGGGCCTAAGAAACTTCATATTTCAATGAAATTCTTGGGAATCTTTCAAGGCATCACAACAACCACCTTTTTAGGATCCACAAATATATTATATTTAGTGATAAAATTCACAAAAAAATCACATCTCGGATCTATAAATGATACTTCAACTTCAAATAATATAGGTGATGGTTTTTTCACACATGGATGGTGTGAAAACCTTTTTTTTGGTTAACTCATGGTATTTTATAAAAGGAAATTTTTTCAGAAGTTTGGAATGAAACTAGATGGGTGATGGTGTAGTGAAATCAAATTCTAGAGGTCCAAAATAAGAGGAATGTGGAAGTTGATGAAATTATGACCAAGTTTGGATTATAGGAGTGTATAATTTGACTCTGTATAGGATTGAATCTATTGATGCATCAATGTAAATAAAGGTTTTAAAATCCTACATTAGATACTTCATAGGGCTATATAAGAGTAAAAAGATGTGATATGGATGTATTCACTAGTCACTAGATGAGTTAGTTGAGGTAGTGGAATTCATCTGGTGGTAGAAGACGAAGGAGTAATTTTTTGAAAACACTGGGTGGTGGGGGAACTAGTATAACTAGCTGGACCCTAATGTAAATAGTAGGGTGGGGTTAATTGAATTATACACTTCAAAGTTGTGATATTCTTTTATTTTCTCCCAGTAATAAAATTTCATAGCGTTACCTCATGGAGTATGACTAAGTCCAAACCATGTAAATCCTTTATATAATTATTTACTTTATTATTATATAATAATATTTCAGATTTTCTTGTTTGGATTATGTTGTGTTGTATTTCATAGCCAGAGTGTGTTGTCTTCTTTGTTTTAAATACATCATTGTACATGTTTGTTCTAATTTGATAGTTTTAAACCTTATTTTTTCTACAGAAGTTCTGAAGGGTGCTTCTATTTTAAGAGGTTCCAAACCCAATAAGTTATATCAGAGCTTGGTTATAGAGTTTTTGACATCCATACCCAATCCATTTGTTTCAAATCTTAGTTCAATAGAATCATTATTCCCTAGGTATTATAATATATTTTTAGTAAGTAGTTAATGTACCCTCTTATGTTTTCAGATTCAGTGGGAGTTCATTAATTTCAAAAGGATAACATTAGATGAGGGTAAGGTTCAAATTTGGAACATTGATGGGAAAAAAATTTGGTTTTTGGAAAATATAGATGAAATATTTTTTTCAGAAGGATCTGGATCATATGTTGATGGATATTAAACTAGAAACAATGAAAATGGAAGAATGGGAAAAGTTGGACAAGAAAGCACTGAGATTGATTTGGATATTAGTTTCCTAGAATGTGACTTATAAAAATCATGAAGTAAAGATGACTTCAGATCTTATGAAGACTATTTAAACTTGAGATTCCCTAAGAGGGGAGGGATGAATCAGACTGTAAAATTATTATTTTGATTCTTTGGGATCTTTTCCCCACATTAGTAGGAATGTGTTAAACCTGTTGTATTCAATCACACATAAAAAAACACATATATATAGGAAACTAGACACATAACACAAAATTTTTAATTGGTTCACAAAAAATGGAGAGTCTAAGAAGAATATGCTAATAATGTGTCAGTCATACTAGAATCAACTATGCTTAATTATTTTTCATGGATTACACATTTTTGGCCATGGTCACCTTGTGCTAGGTTCACTAGATTCACAAAGGATTCAGGGATAATGCTCTACCTCCCTTGGACCACCTTTGTTGACTCCTCTATGTTCATTGTATTGGATGAAGTATTCCTCAATTTAATGACTTGAAGGTCACTCTCATTTCATCATTATTTCATGATTTGATTTGCATCATGAAAGCTAGAGTATGATTCTCTAATGCACTCCATGATCTACAAAAATATGTGCATGTGATATTTATGTGAAAATACATGCCTAGATCTACCTCATGTGAAGTAACCATGTGGAACCCTATTCACCATGCACTCAAACTCATGACCATGTACTACCATTCTCAGATTGCGTACTCCACTTCATGGACCACTACCAAGATCTACCTTCCTCTTCCATGTACAAAACTCAACGAACCATGTACCCCCTACAAACCATGTACTCAACCCCATGAACTGCATACTCCACTAGGAAAACCCATGACATAGGCAAACTTACTATACCAGATACTCACCTTGAGGACTATGAACACAACCTCATGCACTGCATACTCATTACACAGTTCCATCTTTGCAGAAAAATATACGATATTTTGAAAAACTCTCTAGATTTAACTTAAGTTTGGATCAATACTTAATGAATGGATTAACAAGGTATTTATAGGAAAATACATCACTGTAAAACTTTCTAATCCATGAAATTACTATTCAAACCCTATAAATTACCCTTCACATACTCCTTAGGTAGACCACATACTTGACTCTATGGTCAATCAAAAAGTACTATTCTGATACCATGTAATTCCCATGCATTCCATGTAATCAGCTTTATGATCAATCAAAATTCTCTCCAGTGACATAATAAACTCCCATTTTAAACGGTAAACTCCTAATTAAAACTATGTGTTTAATTGAGAGGTCCACAAGATTGACTATGTGATCTATGTACTTGAACACATGGGTCATGTTCTAGACCATGCCGGTCACATGTTGGACCATGTAGGTGACCTTCCTTTTCCTTAAAAACTTCACACTTCATCATCAAATCCCCCAGTTTTCATGATGAAAAATTTGGTAAATACTATAAGAAAGACCCATTGTACAAAATGATTCACACCTTATTTCAAGGTCATCAAAATCTTTTGAACAAACCCCAATGGATTTTCAATAAAGTCAATATCAAACACTATCCCAAAGTACGTTGGATCTAACATTCTCCCCCTTTGGGTTTGTTGATAATCCATAGAGAAATTAAATACAGCAAAACCACTAGAAAACCTAGAATAACTCATCAATCACTATAAGACTTTGTGATCAAATCTCAATGTAGGAAACAAGAGTTTAAGAGAGTATATCATGCCACATGTTAGACCAGAACTTTCTTTGTCTTTATACAAATGAACTCCCCTTATAAATACTAACACCACTTGTTGGAAAACAATATACATCTCCCCCATTGATATTATTCCACTAAATTTCACCATACTCCCCCCTTTGAAATTTAATATAAATATAAATGATCATTTGACCATATTTGAGCACAACACACCCCATATATTTCATCTCCCTCTTAAACCTATATCACTTCAAAAACAACTAAAAATCATCAAATTCATGGGGATAGGGGAACATCTAAACCACATAAAGATGAGGGAGGTGGTGGAACTCCAAGGTTCAAAAGATGCTTCTTAAACACATGGGTGGATAATGGTTTAGTCATGAAATATTCCACTTTCTCATTAGTTCCAACATACTCCAGTTTGACTAGTCTTTATTCTAAATTTTCTTTAATAATGTGATATTGAATTTTGATATGTTATGTAAAAGAATATTGAACATGATTTGGGCAATGTAATCTCTAAGACTACGGGCCTTATAAGGGTTCCCCCTCATTCATTGAAAGGGGGGTTAACAAAAAATCAATAAAAATGAAGGCCTTTGGCCCATTCGAGCACTTTTGAGTTTAGTGCTAAAAAAACATTCCTTAAATTCAAGCTTTGATACAAAGTGAGATAAACCAAGATAAAGATACATATATTTCCCACCATTTCCATAACTTAAAAATTAAATCTCACGATAATATCAAAATCCCAAGAACAGAAGGTTTAGTTTCATTGAATAATATCTACATAAAAAACTTCTTTCATAATATGTGGGAACATTTATCCATAATTTATCCACACTAGAATCTCTTATAGATTTCTCATAAGTTATACTCATCTTCATAACTTGGGGAATGGAAATATAAGAAAGGATTGATATCAAAATATTAGTAATGGAAAATATTTCATCATGATTTATATTATAATTATATGATAATACATGAGTATGATAGAAATATATTAATAAAAAGAACATTGAACAGTAAGATTTATCCACAAGCCATGCCAGCATAACATGTAATCTCAAATGAATAAACATGTACCATAGTACAAGAGGGTGAGATAATAATGGAAATATGGAACAATGTAATGATATCATAAGTTCATGGAATCATAAATATGTGTAAACAACATAAAACATAATATCATAAGCATAAGTAAATGATTATTACTAAGACAATATAACATAGTGCGCTAGGCTAACTACCCATACACTATACATGTAATTTCACGAGATGAAAACATTAACTAATTCATTAGAGGGATATATAATTCCATCCCTACCGATCAAATTATGATATTTACATGAATATGTGTTACACATAAAGAAAATAAACAATATATAAATCATAAACATGATTAAACCTGTGAGAAGAAAGTGCGTTTCATAATCTTATCTGAAAACAAAACCAAATACTATTTCATAATGATTCCCAAGAGAAGAAGGAATTAATTCATTTTTGATATTCAAATTTTAAAAAATAATAAATATTATTTAACATGATGTTCTAATGTATAAAAATTTATGATAAGTATTAGAAAAAAGAATAAAAATGAACCACTTAGGTGATAATTTATGAAATGGTTAAAGGATATATAAAAATAAATAAATAGATGAATATTTCCCTTTAAATAAGAATTGTACTAATAGGGTTTTCTATAAAATAAATATGGATTTTAAAAACTATTCTTTCTTAAATATTTTTAGGAGGTTTACTTGACATGAAATAATAAATAGTGAAGTTCCCTTCAACCATGTTCACTTGGAGGATAGAATTGTGATGGGAACTTAAAACATGTATTATTACCATTAAAAAAAAGGTATAGTAAACTAGGTTTATATGTAAGGAACATATAAACATAATATTTAATAAATTAATGGAAATAAGAGAAAGGAAAAGGTAGAAAAATAAATATAACATGTATCCAAAAAGTAATAAGGGTGGTTTGGAAGATCCATTTTTATGTTTTGAATTTTCATTATTGAAACCCAAATCGTTAAAAGGATAATAAAACTTTATTTTGAAAAATGATAAGTAGAAATATGAGGTTCACATGAACTAAAAAATATTTGGGTTCCCAAATAGAAAAGGATAACATTATTGGGAAGGGAAAATATAGACATGGAGGAGAAAAATCCATTATAAAGGATGGGTATTAATCCCAATAATGTCATAACTTTTAGAAATAAATTAAAAAAAATAATATTTTATTTTAAAGAAGTAACTCCCTCAATGGAAAAATATTATTTACCATATAGTATAGATAAATGATATAATAAGGTAATTGAGAAAATAATAGTCAAGAAATACAACTTAAGACCTAAATTGAACAAAAATTAAGTCAACAAACCACTTACGACTTCGTTATCTTTCGAATTAAAAACCCTTAATCGTAGAATGTGATTTAGATTTTAAATCCATTATATTTCAAGAAAATTATGATATAAATAAATCCCTGGTCAATATTTACATAAAAAAAAGGATATAAGTGGAAAATATAAATCATATCTCAATGTCAAAATTGAGATGTGCAAACCCTTACCTTGGTCCTGTATAATTTTTCTGCTTTATGTATCTAGTTCCCAAAAACACTAGTGTTATTATTTCAAGAATAAAATAAATCTATTATTATTAATCATATGTAATGAAATGTTTATTTTTTAAGACCTTTCCTAGGAATATGAATCTATGTAATTTTTCACAATATTTTATTGAATTTTGTAGAAGTGAGGGAGTTTAAAGACATAGGATCATTATGAAAATCCATAAAAAAAATGAGATAGCTGAAATAATAAACAAAGGAATGTTAGAGAGCATGGGGATCATTTTAGAATACTCCAATAAACATGTTTTCACAAGAATAAGTTTTAACTATATATAGTGACCCAGACTTAACATACATGGATGTTACATAATTTTAGATAAATATTCATCACATTACAAAAGTACATGTCCGAGGACCATAATAGTTTAGTTTCTTTTAAAACCTTGAACACAATCTTATAACTTGATGAAATATCTTAAATGTTTCTCAAAAATATATTCCCATTTAGTAATCTTATTTAAGACCTTTCTTCATAACCCAAGGAAAGGAAACATAAGAAAGGGTGAGCTCAAAAACTCAGTAGTGGTAAATAAAGGAGACAAATAAAAATAACATGATTATAAGGGTATAATAACAGGACCATGAAATTTTAAGATCATAAACTACATATCAAAGATCAAAATATTAATTTATGGAATAATAATTAGCATTTCATGAGACACGAATCATTAGATAATCAAATAACATGAGTTATGAGAACATAAAATTTGTATAAGACATAAAATTGTGGCATACACATCATCTTATAACATTTTAAACATTTATAAATAGAAATAGGTGCACTCATTAAGTTAGGTAAATGAAATAAATACCTAAAATTACTTTTGGACATGTAACTAGGTCCATACATAACATTATGAACATGTAATTAGGTTTACACATAACATTGTGAACATGTAATCAGGTTCACACATAACTTTGTGAATATTTAATTAGGTTCATCCCTAACATTGTGAACATGTAATCAGGTTCACACATAACATTGTGAAAATGTAATCAGGTTCATGCATAACATTATGAATATGTAATCAGGTTTATGCATAATATTGTGAACATGTAATTAGGTCCACACATAAACATATGGACATGCAACCAGGTCTATGCATAACATTATGAATATGTAATTAGGTTCACACATATCATTGTGAACACATAATAAGGTTCACACATAACATTGTGAACATATAATCAGGTTAACACATAAAATATATAATCACGATTCATCCATTATTACCCATTTCATTAGAGGGAGATATAGGTCCCACCCATCATATAATGAAAACCATATTTATGTTTTCCACTGGATCATAAACATTCATCATATCATAACCCATGAAATGAAATGGGTACCATAAACATTTCATCCTATCATAAACTTTGGGGAATATTTAAGTTTCATAATCATTACTTCATATCATAACCCATGGAAATAAGCTGGTTTCATAATCATTATAACTTGGTATATCCCATGGAAGTGAAATGGGCTTCATAAAAAACTTTCCATCTTAAACATAAACCATTCAAATAAAGAATAAGAATGGTATCCTTGGATTATATCCATAGTAAAGAATAAAATATATACAAGGATGTCTTATTAGATGGAGAATAATTTTTAAATATCATTTAAAATAATTATTGAGGAAAATATCCTTTTCACTTTTAAAAACACTATTTAAAACATATTTTTTTTGAAAACCTTTTTCTTTGAAAATAAATTGTAAAACTTATAAAGGAAGATTTGAAAACCATTTTAAATAAGTTTTAAAACATATAAAATTCTTAAAATAAAATTTCCTTGAAAGTTATCTTAAATGATCATTTAAAAATATTTTTAGAAAACAAAGTTTTTGAATAAAATAGATTTCCAACCAAATAGGGAAATAAGGTAGGATTTTCCTAAAAAAACTTTATTAAATATCCCAATTTACAAAGAGTGGAAAAAATGGTAACATTATTTTAATATATCATGAATAACCAGAGCAGAATAAAATTCATGATATTTCTTTAGATATGGATCATAATATTTCATCAATGTAAGCATAATTGTAAATAATCCCAATAAACGATGAGATTGTAGCAATAGACTCTTAGAACATTAGAAACGTTGAATCATAATAACAATGAGATAATAACATTACATGAATCTTAATATGTAATGAAAATAAGGATATTCATGACAAAATATGTCAAATGTCATTATATACACCTCATAAAATAATATAGGTTCATAACATAACATGTGACTCAAAGAAGGAAAGTTGAGACAAAATTACCTTACCAATTTGGTAACTATTGAACCATAAACCCTATAAAATAGTGATCATAAAATAGATATGTAAATACCAATAAATTTAAGGATAATAATCATATAACATGTTTATGGGAAATATATACACCATAAAAAAGAAATGAGTGGTGAATATGGAATAAGTCTCATAGAAATAAAAGTGAGGCTAGAAATCCCCTTACCTTAAGTCTTGATTTTCTTCATGCACATTAAAACCTAATTTATAAAAAATATAAGTTTATTATAAATATAAAAAAGAACCATATTATTATGTAAAATACCATATATTATTTTATTATGATTTATATTACCAATTAATTAAAAATTCCATGTTAAATTTATGTTTTGGGTGATATCCTCTTTGTTTTTTGTATATGTTTTGACTTCTTATTTTTGGTCATTTTTCATTGATCATGATTTTTTTATTTCCAAAATGTAAAACCTGATACAAATATCATATATATTTAGTATATATGTATTTATAATAATAAATAAATATAGAAATAGAAAATGAGATACACCATTCATGTAGATGGTAGGCTGTATGCACACATGGATGCTGTTTCTGTTTTCTTATCATATTGAAAGAAATAAAGTCAATGATATATATATATATATATATATATTAATTCCAGTAGAATTATTATTTCATATATATCATATATGTTTATTAAACCCATCCTAAATACATTCAATTCAAAGTGTGAAGGAATCACGTTGCTTTGATGAGGTGGTAGTCCACACGTCCACAAATGATGTTATCGCATTCTCACAAAATGAAAATCATGAAGGTATGTGTTATATAATAATTGAAAAAGAATAAATATATCATAAATATCATAAATATAATATAAAATAGTAATTATATCATTATTCCCAACCTTGAATAGTGGTAATGGAAGAATGAATGATATCAGTTCACGAGGGGGTATTCCTTTATACACACAAATGAGGATTGTGTATCCCATTTGATGAAAGTTTTTGAAGGTGTAGGATGTGAAATTAACATAAAAAATCACATTATATTGATAATACTGATTTTATTATATAATAATTTAATAATAATAATAATTTAATAATAATAATAATTTAATGGGTGAAGAAATAAATAAAACAAAAGTGATCATTGAAGAACATTACCTCTTCTCTAGGTAACTCCTTTTGGATTTCACCAAAGGTCTTAATTGGTTTTATTTATGCCTAAAGTGAGGACTGTAGGTTTAGGGGAGGGAATTTGGGATCTTATTTGGGAAGGTTTTGGATGAGAAAAAGGGCTCGGGGTGTGTGAAGAAGTGAGGGGGTGAGTTCCCTTTTATAGTGGAGGAGGGGTGAAATTCTTGTAAATACGAAAAGGTAAACACTATTGGGAGGTCTTACTTACATCATGTGCCTAAAATAATGTAAAAATTTAGATAAAAGGGGTTATATGATCTAAATATGTCCAGAAATGGGTTTTGGACATATTTATAGGTTATTTACTCTCTTAAGTTAAAGTTTAGTCCCATGGTAAACTCGTTTCTCTCTTAATCGATGTAATTAATTTTAACTATTTCACTAATATTTTTGGTCAAAATTAAATTAAACTTAATAAAAATTATAAATTATTCAGATTAAAAATATTTAATCAATTTTTCAAAATTCAAATAACATAATTGATAGAATTTAATTTAAAATTAATCCCGTAAACGGGACGAGATAATGAGTTATTAAAGTGAAAATGTTTAAATGTTTGAAATGTTTTCATATCCAATTTGAATACGGAATTGATTTAAATTACATAAATTAGATTAATAGATATATAATTTATCTAAATATAATTTATAACCAAATAAAAAAATAATTTATCTATATAAATAAATTAAATTAAAAATCAATTTTCAATTAAAATTCAGTAATTGTTTACTATTTATCAAAAAATGAAACTTATCATAAAAATACAAAAAATTAACCTAAAGTTAATTTTTATATTAAAATTTCAAAAATGAAGTCTATTTTTTTAAATAAAAATTATAAAAGTGTCAAAAATTTGTTTTAAAATAATTATCCCATTAAAAGTGGGTAAAACTGCATTTTAGAAAAATTTAGCTTTTATGCCTAAAACTGAAATTTTTCTTATTTTATGCCTATAAAACTTATTATATGAATGTAAAAACATTTTATTGAATTTATAATATATAAATTTTATTAATATCTCTCACTACTAGTGATTAATTTTATTTATTAAGACAAAACCCCTTTGTGGGCATAAAAATAGTTTTTTTTCACAAAATCACATCCTTTATATTTAATTGGTTTTTATTTTCATTTATAATTAATTGATAACCAAATAATTAATTTTATAAACTTTTATAAACTATATTTTAATGTTTTAGTTAATCTTATTCATATCTTCTATTCTAATGGCTAAGTGATAACTATAAAAATATTTTAATAATAATATTAATAGTACATTATAGTTTCGTAAAAATCGGTCTTGCATGTAGCACAAACTATCAATGGAACTCGAAATTATGTATAAAAAAGCCAAACATAGTGTTGTTTGTACCAAAATCTAATCTAAGTGTAGCTTTTAGTTCAAGAATAACCTAGTTTTGTGTATAAAGCAAGAATAACTTGGTCTAGTGTGCAATGCAAGCCATCAAAGAAATTTAATTTATTCAAAAAAATTAATTCATAAAAACTAGGGGGATTATATTCCACCCCCCTTAAAGTTAATTTCACCCTTGAAATTTATTTGGTTCATCAAATGTTTAATGATTGAATTTTCCTTTCATAGAAACCCACATCTTAAAAAAATGAATTCTAAAACTTCCTTTAAAAAGGAAAGATGTGAACATAATAGTTACCCAAAGTAACTCATAACTAGGTTTCCACTAGGATAACATAGGTGGAAAGTGAAATCATGGACATGGAAGTGAAATATAACTACCAAGTTCTTATAGAGAGTGACATAGAACATATTCGGGATAATGTTAATGATTATAAATCTATAAAACAAATAGGCTTGAAAATGGTCATTGGTATCATAAAAAATGATGATAACAAGAATTTTTTTCATTTCAATAACATTTTCCAAAATTTGAAGAATTTTTATGAGAATATATACTTTCTTATTTCATTCCATTTCATAAGTACAATCTCACCCTTTGTTTTTACCTTGATCAATTTCCACTTTATATCTTACTCTATGGAATGAAGGTGAATTTTTTATCCCTGAAGAACTAATGGATCATAAGACCCATAATAGGATGATAATTCATTCCATCTCTCTTCAGGTATCATCAAAACAAAAAATGGTTAGCACAGGTTATTCAATATGCATAAATCTTCATATAGAGAAGTAATATGTTAATCTCTAAAACCTAATCCAAATTTTAAATCAAACCATTCCATAAATGGTTATCTATATAACATTTCTAAAATATGAAAGTTCAAAACATTAAAAATAGGGACACTAAATTTCTCAAAATCAGATTAACATTGATCTCCCATATATCATAAATTAGATCTTGGTTTTCACATACTGAATATGCGAATACATTCATTATGTATTCTCTTGAAACATGGTAATAGCCTAAATTACCATAAAACCCTATTGAAAACATACACAATTCTTCATTCCTTATATATAATATAGATTATTAGATATATTAATTAAATCCAAAATCAATGTAAACTTCATTGATGATAACATAACACACTTTTTCAAAAAATATTTTATTAGTTTTGAGTTCATAAATACTATCCAATTTAATTTATCCATATCAATCACCACTTTATAAATGATAAAAACAATTTTATAAACATTTGGAACACATTAAGGGTTACCTTACTCTGATCATAATATCAAATTTCCATTAAATCAAATTTATATGTCATCATTACCATTCAATATATTTTTTTGAATCCTTAATGAACATATACTTCATGATTCATATAACATAATTCTTGAATTCCAATACATGTTCACTTCAATCATACCACTTCTTTCTCAAACCATCATCTAGGATTTATCATCTTATTCATTAATAACCCTTCTTAAAATATGAAATATGAATCATGTATTAACATTAATCAAGCTCAATTTAATCATTCTTATAAACAATACTATTAGAACATCTCATAACTTTCATGTGTCATTCATTGTTTCTTCATCATCAGTAGAAAAACCATTACTCTTGCAACCTTGCAAATTTTATTCATTAGATTCCCCCTTAAGACATTTAATTTCATATTTTCCATACTTTCCACAATTAAAACATTCAACTATTGATAACACCTTAAGGAGAACAATATCCCCATCCATTGCGTTAACTAAGATTTTTTCATTTTCCCTTTGTAGTTACTTGCTTTGTGTTCTTCTTTTACACATTCAAAACATCTTCACATTCCTCTATGACATCCATTTTTAATATCTAGACAGGAATTTAATTTCTTAGAAACCACTCTCTCAATCATTCACTAAAATTAAAGGACATTTTCTTAAACTTTGAATCATCCTTAGACTTATCCTTAGATACATCTATAGACATATCCATAGAAATATCCCTAGGGATTGCACTCATGTTTTCTCATCCTTGTTTCCAAAGGTTTACTAAAACTTTCCTTTTATACCAAAATATAGAGACCTAGGATTAACATACATGGATATTACATCATTTTATATGAATATTCATTACATTAAAAAATTACATGACTGATGACCATAATAATTTAGTGTTTTTAGAAACTTGTAACACAATCTTCTAACTTGATGAAAGATATTGAATGTTTCCCACAATGATCTTCCCATTTAGTACCCCTACTTCATATATTTCTTCACAAAATAGGGAAAAGAAACATAATAAAGGATGATATTATATGATCAATAAGGGTAAAAAAGGAGATACATGAGCATAAAATGAGTATAAGGGTATGAAAACATGAGAATAACATTTTAAGGTAATACCTAAAATATCAATGATCATAATATTAAGTCATGGAATAATAATTAACAGTTCATGAGACATGAATCATAATATAATCAAAGAAAATGAGTCATGAGAACATAAAATAGGCATAAGATATAGAATTTTATCATGCACATCATATTATAACATTGTGAACATGTATAAATAGAAACAGTTTCACTCATTAAGTTAAGGATATGAAATTAGGGCCTAGCATTACTTATAGAAATGCAATCAGGTCCATGAATAACATTTTGAACATGTAATTGGGTTCACACACAACATTTTGAACATGTAATAGGTTCACACATAACACTGTGAAAATATAATAATGTCCACACAAAATATTGTGAACATGTAATCAAGTGCACGCATAACATTATGAACATGTAATCAGGCTCACACATAATATTGCGAACAAGTAATCAGGTTCACTCATAACATTGAGAACATGTAACCAGGTTCACACATAACATTGTGAACATATAATCAGATCCATGTATAAACATATGGACATGCAACCAGGTCCATTCATAACATAATAAACATGTAATTAGGTTCACACATAACATTTTCAACACATAATAAGGTTCACTCATAACATTGTGAACATGTAATTAGGTTCATGTAAAACATATATACTCATGATTCATCCATAATTACCCAATTCATTAGAGGGAAATATAGGTCCCACCCATCACATAATGAAAATCATATTTATGTTTTCCACATGATTATAAACATTAATCATATCATAACACATGAAATTAAATAGATATAATAAAACTTTAATCATATCATAACCAATGGTGAATATACAGGTTTAATAATAATTTATTCATTGAATAACCCATGAAAAAATCTGGTTTCATAATCATTTTAACTTGGTATAGACCGTGGAATATAAATGGGTTTCATAAATAACTTATCATCTTAAACATAATCCATTCAAAGAAAGAATAAAAATGGTTTCCTTGGATCATATACCTAATAAAGCATAAAATATATCAAAGGATGTCATATTTGATGGGGAATAATTTTGAAATATCATTTAAAACAATTTTTGAGGAAAATATTCTTTCCTCTTTGAAAAATAGTTTTTGAAACAAAAAACATTTTAAAAATGTTTAAGATTGAGAATAATTTTGAGAACTTATAAAGGAATATTTGAAAACTATTTTAAACACTTTATAAAGCATAAAAAATTATTAAAATTATTTTTACTTGAAAATGATATTAAATTATCATTTAAAAACATTTTTTAAAACATTTTTAGAAAACATGGTTTTGGAATAAAACTAATTTCCAACCAAAGATGGAAATAAGGCCAGATTTTCTTAAAAACACATTTTAACTATATTAAGTACCAAATAGTGGAAAAATGGAAACATTAATTGAATATATCTTTTATAAATATATTATAAAAAAATATATGAGATTTATTGAGATATGGATCAATATATTTCATCAGTGGAAGTATAATCGTAAATAATCCTCATAAATGATGAGATTGTAGAAATAAACACTTACCACATTGGTAAATTTGAATCATAATCATCATGAGAGAATAAAGTTACATTAAGATTAATATATCATTAAAATAAGTATATTCATGATACAACATTTCAAATGGAAGTGTATACACCTCATAAAATAATATAGGTGCATAACATAACATGTGACTCAAAAAAGTAAAATTGAGACAAAACTACCTCACCAATTTGGTAACATTTGAACCATAAACCCCATGAAAGAGAGATCATAAAATGGATATATAAATACCCATAAATTTAAGTATAATAATAATATAATACATTCATGGGAAGTATATACACCAAAAAAATTAATAAACGAGTCATGAATTTGGCATAAGTCTCGAAGAAATAAAAGTGAGACTAGAAATCCCCTTACCTTAAGTCTTGAATTTCTTTGTACATGCTCAAACCTCATGTATAATAAATATAAGTTTATTATACATATACCAGAGAACCATATTATTATATATAATACCATATATTTTTTTATTATGACTTTATATTACCCTTTTATTAAAAATTCCATGTTAATGTTATGTTTTGGGTAATATCTACTTTGTTTTTCATATATGTTTTGACTTGTTATTTTTGGTCCTTTTTATTTGATCATGATTTAATTATTAACAGAATTTAAACCATGATATAAATATCATATATATTTATTATATATTTATTTATAATAAACTATAAAATATATAAATATTAAATGAGATACACCATTCATAGAGATAGTAGGTTTTACGTACAAATGGACACTGTTTACATTTTATTGTCGTATTAAAAAAAATGAAATAAATGAAATATATGTATATATATAAATTATAATTATAGTAGAATTATTATTTCATATATATAACATATATTTATTAAACCTATCCTTAATACATTCCATGTAAAGTGTGAACAAATCACATCACTTTGAGGAGGCGGTAGTCCACACATCCACAAACGATGTTACCGTATTATAAAAAAAATTAAATCATGAAGGTATGTGTTATATAATAATTCCATAAGCATAAATAAATTATAAATATCACATATATTATAAAAATAGTAATTACATCATTATTTTCAACCTTTAAATGTGATAATGGAAGAACGAACGACATCAGTTCGTGAGGTGGTAGTTCACCATACACACAAATTATGATTATGTATACCATTTGGTGGAAGTGTGTGAAGGTTTAGGTAATAACATTAACATTAAAAAAATATAATTATATTGAGGATATTTAGGTTATTAATTGGTTTTATTTCTAAAAATATTGAGGCTTATAGGTTGATATTTGGTAAGTTTTGAGCTTATTTAGGTAGATTTTTAATGAGATAAATGGATTTATATGTGTTAAAAATTTATGGGGGGTGAGTTCCCTTTTATAGTAGAGGAGGAGTGATATTTTTGTAAATACAAAAAGGTAAACACTATTTAGAGTTCTCCCTTACATAATGTTCCTAAAATAATTTTTTTTGATAAAATATGGGATATAGTATAAATATGTCCATAAAATTGGTTTTATACATGTTTCTAGGTTATTTGGTCCCTTAAGTTAATGTTTATTCCCTTGGTAAATTCATTTTTCTCTTAATTACGGTAAATTATAAATTATTTTGGTTAAAAATATTTAATCCATTTTTACAAATCTCAATCACTGAATTGTATGAATTTAATTTTAAATTAATCCCACAGATGAGATGAGACAATGAGTTTTTAAAGTGATAATGTTCAAAAGTTTGAAATGTTTTTATATCCAATTTAAATATGAAATTTATTATAATTACCTACATTGGATTAATATAGGTATTATTAATATAAATATAATTTATAAAAAAAATAAAAATATAATTTATATTTATAAATAAATTAAACAAAAAAGCAGTTTTCAATTAAAATGTAGTATTTTTTTTCTATTCATCAAAAAATGAAACTACTCAGAAAAATACAAAAAATTCACCCAATGTAAATTTTGATATTATTATTTGAAAAATTAAGTTTATTTTTTTCAAATATAAATTATAAAAGTGTCAAAAATTATTTTTAAAACAAGTCTTCCATTAAAATGTGGCAAAAACGCCATTTAGAAAAATATAGCCTTTTATGCTTAGATTTGTACTTATTTTATGCATATTAAACGTATTTTATGATTTTAAAAACATTTTTTTTGAATTTATAATATATAAATTTCATTAATATCTCTCACTAATAGTGATTAATTTAATTTATTAAGATAACATTTCATTGTGGGCATGAAAATGGTTTTTTCATAAAAACACATCCTTTATATTAAATAGGTTTTTTATTTTGATATATAATTAATTGATAACCAATAAATTCATTTTATAATTTTTTTTAAATGATAGTTTAATAATTTAGTTAATATTATTCATACATTCCATTCCAATGGATTGGTGATAACTATAACAACATTTTAATAATAATTTTAATAGTATTTTGTAGTTTGATAAAACTCAGTATTACGTGTAACACAATCTATCAAAGGAACTTAAAATTGTGTGTAACAAAATATGAACATAGTGTTGCTAGTACTGAAATCTAATCTAAGTGTTGTCTGTAGTGCAATCAGAACTTGGTGTTGTATATAAATGAAGCATAACTTGGTGTAACATGCAATGGAATTCATACAAAATTAATTTATTCGGAAAAAATTAATTCATAAAAACTCAGGGTGTTACAATATAACTATCCAATTGATTAATAAATTTAATTAATATTACATTGGTTTTAAAACTCTTTAAAAATAATGTATTGGAAGGAAATATTCTTATTATTATTTATTTTTTTTTTTGAAAACATATGAGTATATAATGGATAATAAAATTGATCCAAGGGATATTAATTGTATTTTCATAGGACACCTCAAGTATGTGAAGGGATATAATATATAGGTAGATAAAATAGGTTACTATAAATACATAATAATTAAATATATCATATTGAATGTATTTTCTCTTGTTGGTAAAAAAATAAAAACATATACCTATTTATTTTAATAATGGAGGAGTTAATTTTGAGGTGGAGACAATTGCATCAACCAAACCAAAAACAGACCTCCCCCATCTACACTAGTGAATAATCAAAATGTATTTTATATTATACTACCAATGAATCCATATATCTGATAATAAAAGTTTGAGATAGAATATTTGTAAAGACACTAATAATTTATAAATACTTAGATTATGTTTCTTATAATTGAAACATTATTGAATAAATTAATAACAATGAAACCTTAATGTATAATTAAACTCTAAATATTAAGGAAACCAAAAAATTAATTTTATCCATGAATGATAAAATGATGTTCTTGTATAAAAGAATTACTGGGGTGTGGTTACAAAACCACAAATAACTAAAATAGGGGGTTGTAAATGATTTTTTAAGACTAAATAAAGGAAAATTATGTTAAAATAAATTGAGATAAAAAGATATATTAGAAACTAAGGGGAATTCCCAATGATATAGAATTGGTTACATTTAAAATATTTCACATATGGTAAAATGTACTTATATTTGATTATTAATTGTCTTTATTATTGTATATGATCTTCATACTGAGTAATTAAATATAAAATATACATTTATACATTTGAAATTTGATGATAAAATATATATGAAGCCACCCAAAGGATTCAAAAATAAATTTAAGCATGAATATTTATGATTTTTCAAATATTTTTATGGATTTAAATATTTTTCTTCACAATGTTATAAAATGAACGACTTTAACAATATTAACAATATTTTAAAAAGAAGTTATCATAATGGATGTGTTTATTAAAATCAAGTGGAATGCTTCATGATATATTTTATTTTTATTTAAAATATACACTAACATAATATAAACATGTGAAATTTATTAACCATGACTAAGTCCTTTTAATGGAAAACATTTAAATCAAATATTCAAGTCATGAAAATAAATTTTTATTATGGAAATCATCATAGATAATGAAAGTAAGTTTTTTTTTATTACAAATTAATTAATTAAAAAAGGTTTTGAATATATTATTCTGAAAAAATCTAAAACCGACTACCACCCTACTTATACAACACTTAAAAATATTTTTTTCAGAAAAAACTCATCTAAAACCATACCATAATTTAAGAGTATACTCCCTTATTCTAATAAATTTGGTAATTTTATACATGCAATGACTTTTTATTGGTTGAACTTGTCTTTATTATAAAAAAATTAGCAGGTTTTTAGTAAATTTTTGTGCGGCACATTAACATGAATTAATGTGGGTAATAAGGTATATTATTGCATATTTCAAATATTGTTTTTAAAGGTAAATTGAGTGAAAATTATAATTAATTTTTTATTTTACTCCTATTGTAATGAACCGTATTGTGATTTCATTGATTAAGGTTTCATTAATCTCTTAATCATGGAATTATAATAGATAAAGCGCAATATTGTTTCATTTTTTAACTCTGGTTGAAGCGTCATTTTTTTTGAGGATTTAGATTTGGTTTTGGGTTTTTGTTGATGAATTATTACATTTTTTGGTATGAGTTTTGAAGTTGGGGTAAGGTTTTTGGATTTTAGGGTACCCGCATGACCTAGAAGAGGCTGGGGAGGCCTTGGGGTGACACTAAGTACCCCATGTACCCATAAAGGATACTCGATGGACCTATTTTTTTAGAAGGGGTGTTTTGGAATTTTCCTATTCACCCTTATTTATCCATTATCCTTACTCCCTTGGATAAAAATACTTTTATCTGTATGGAATCTCTATTGCTTGACCTCTTGAATCTCTTATTCTATCTCCATTTACCCTTTTTTCTAAGGTGGTTCTACAAGATATTTACATGATAAAACCAAAGGATATACTCCCTCTTCTCAATTTTCTTTTTCTCCCCTTATTTTTTGAATTACCTTAAAATTGTTAGGGATTATAAAGTGAATTATACAAGATCATGGTAGAATTCGTCCTCAACCATAGAGATTAGTCTTTTTTATATAGGTAGGATCATATGGATTGATTGCTCAATATTCATCTCCATTTTTATTGAAAGAAATTGAGGTATGTTTAGGTTAGGTATTTTTAGATCTTAGGATGGATATTTGGTGATATTCGCTTATAGCTATTTTTTGGATTTAGGCTACTCTATTTTGGATGGATTTTAGAAGTTTATTGCTGTATTTTAATTAGATTTTTAGTTATTATTTATTTTTATTGGTTATCTATTTTGGTTATTTTAGTTATAGTTAGGTTCCTATTGGATATGGTTTAGAATTGGAAGGCTCACAATTGATATTGGTAGGTGTTATTAATTCATTGAGTGATTATTAGGCTATGACTACACATATATACCTTCATTTTTTAAACTAATAAAGAATCATAGTTATATTTTGGAGTTATAAATGAATGGTTTTCAAACATATTTTTATATGATGAGTTAAATATTTTTATAGAGGTTTATTTTTCATTATTCAGTAAAAACCCACATTTACATTGATTATATTATGAACTTAAATAAATTGGATTATTCATTTAGAAATCATTGAACTTTTTTTCCTCATTATTATTTTTCCTTATTATTAATGTTGGGTAAAATTTTCTTGATTTAGCTGACTAAACCATATTATCTCTATGCATTAGGGACTTCTCTTTTTATTAATCATATATTGAAATAAATATCCATGGCATGTCACTAGTCTCAAACAGTTTGAGGAAATTTTATAAGTAAAGAGTCTCTTATTGGCCTAAAATTTAATGGTTTGTTAATTTATAATGAAGATACACTTCCCAAGGCCCCACATATTCTATATGATAGGATTGACCTATTTCAACCTAAACTTAAATGAAATATAATTCAACGATATATGCATAACCTATAGTTAAGAGAGTGATTCAAAAGTGATGATGTGGATAGGTTTACGATGGGGGAGGATGTGATTCAACATGAAAATATTAACAATTTTATGTTTACCCAACCTAAAACTTTAAAAATTAACCTATTTTTATAAAGGTTTTAAGTATGAGAAGTTATGTAGAAAACCTTGATTTTAGATGTTTATCTTTTGTAAATACTTCTTAATAAGTTTCCTCTATTTTTTCCTTTCCATACCATTCTAAATGTTTTCCAAAAATATGATTTTAATGATATCAACCTTCCCTATTTTGAAACAAGGTTATTTATATCAAGTGTTAGTTTTGAGCTTTTGGTATAGTTCATTGAATATATACAATTATGATAAATAATCTTATACTTACTTGGACCTCCAGTATTGGTGATGATTTTCTCTGTGATTCTAGGCACTACCATTTGTATTCCCTAGTATAGTTCAATCTTTGGGTTGTTATACCTAATTAGATTTAATCAAGTGAACTATCTTTCTCTTTAATTGGTATCTTCCCACTATTCCTTTAAGTCAAGTATGTTATACCCATGTGGTTACCTTGGTCTTACACTTGTATGTTTTCCTTTATTATATATTGTACCATATTCTTGGACTAGTTCACTACTTATTTAATTCTTATAATCCATAATGGTTCTTTCATTCTTCTATGATTTGATAGATGGGTATATGGTGCATGGATATAGTTTATTATCTCAAGCATGTTATTAATTTATTATAATAAACATTTTTCTTGATATAATTCATAATTTTTATTTAATAATTTCTAATATTTATTGTATATCATGGTTATTTATTTGATAATGACCACACATATTACCTATATATTTTATATTGTCACTATAGACTGTTTGGATAAGTTCTTCTCATCAGTGAATAGGTTAAAGGCATGGAAAGTTCATAAATCCCTGATCATGTTAGCCATGTTCACTATATATTAGTTTGGGTATATATAACACCGTAAGATTTTATGGTACGTATCTTATTAAATAAATTCAATTTATTTGATAGTATATGTTTCATGTAACAACAATCTTAAACGAACCATGACATACTATTAAATATAATTATGACTATTGGACTAGTAATATGACCATTAGAAATAGTAATCTCGACATTAGAATAACAATATCACCTATTAAATTATAAATAAAATTTAGGTATCTAATAAATGAAAATATTATATATTTAGATCATGGAATAAGTAAATAAATGTTTTAAAAATGATAAATTAAGTGTTGGTATTTTTGCAAAACCTAAATGTTCATTTACAATTTTATAATTAATATAACAATTTTAAATAAAATTTATTGTTATAAAATAGATTTATAAATAAATATTTTATTGTATTATAATTATAAGGTAATTTTATGAGACCTTAATTACTTTTTCAGTGTTATAAAATCAGTTATAATATTAAAATAAATATTTTTCAAATAAATGACGATTTTAATTAAAAAAATAAATTTATCATATTTAGAAAATTATTTTCATAAAATGGAGTCCATTTTTTAAATCAACACATCAAAAAACGGTTAGGGTGAATTTTTGAAGTTTTTTCTGAAATAGTTGAATTTATTGTGAATAGTGAAATACAATAACTTATAGTATTTAACATTATAAGTTAAATACATGATTTTTGAGTCATTTCTGATATAATAGAAAATTATTTTGAACTAAAATTCACTATTAAGTGTACTTAGTCACAAGAATCATTACTATTGATAGTCTTGATCCAAAATAATAAACAAATGAATAAAATAATAAAAAACACCCCTATAAATACCACCTCAACACCCCTTCTAGTTACACCCCCAAAGCCTTTTATATTGATTAAATTATACCCAATTACCTTATAAAGACTCTTCCCCATGTCCAATAATTGATGGTCTTACCAAAATACTGAAACCAAGTGCCTTAAAGAGGATCCCAAGGATATGATATTCAAGAGGAAAAATCCTCCTTCTTTCTTTTTTAAATACTTTCTTTATTCTACCTTATCCTCACCTACCCTACCCAAAGTGACATGATAACTCCAATATCATACATAAATTATAATTTTATTTCTTTAATGTAATTTCCATCATCAAATATCTTCTCTTACCCTTTTATTATAAAAATGAAAACATCATCCATGATGTGCCGATTCATTGCCTTCATGGATGACAAGTTTTAATTTTCCATTAACACATTCAAGGATAGTTATAAAACTATTATTATGGTTTAAAAGGATTTTAATATGTATATTATAACTTTTTTAATGTTTTGGAACTAATTTATAGACATACTATTGAATAAAATGAAACTAGTTTGTGATGGTCAGAAAAACCGCCAAAATAAACTAAACATTTATCATTAATGTTATATCAAATGAATCATACTCATACCAGAAAAATGATATATGGGACCATTTAAAATTTTGGAATTATATTAATAATATTTCACTCCACTTCTTGGGGTTTTATTCCATTTGAAATGAACTCCCATAATTATATGCAAGGGAACTGATGATAAAACCATGAAACAAACGTTCCCTGAAAAACAAAATTAAACATTATAAATCATAGAAATGGACATAAATGAACATAATAAAATTATAATAAATAAAATATATGTTGAAGAGGATATTAAATATAATTTTATTATCCATGACATTAAGTACAAGTTCATAATGCTTTTGGACATATGGTAAGGGGTTTTCCCATCTCACTTTTACTTCTGTGAGATATATTCCTTATTAGAACCTTATTTCTTATGTGTAGTGTAAATAAATACATTTGATATATCATATAATAAATTTAATTATCTTCATGGTGTTCAATTTTTTATTATAGAAATATTAATTTTATGTGGAATACGATTCAACTGATTACAAAGTTGTAAGTGATTTCTTAATTCAATTTTTATTCATTGGGTTAAAATTCTATTTTCATTTATTATTTCATGATAATGTTATGTGTAAAATGACATTTGATTTATCTAATATTGTATTTACACTTTTTATATATTTATTTACAGTGAATACACATAATCTATACATTTTATTAATTATATGATCATTCTAGGGGACTTCCTCTCAATTTTCTTTCATTGAGGCATATTTGTGATGTTATGCACATATTTTTTTTCTATGGTGTATATACTACCCATTTTTTACGATCATTATTCAATGAATATTTCATTAGATATCCTTATTTATGATATCAGGTACATGATTATTTCCTAATACATATACCAATTTTTTATATGATGTTTACTTTGGAAGTTATTTGATTAACTGGGGAAATAAAGTTAAATCCTTATATTTTGATCAATACAAATATTTTTTGATAAGGTATATTGATTCATGAATTAAATTAATCATTTAAATATTTAAGGAATGCTTTGTACATGCATACACGGGTGGGGCCTGATTATATATAGCCCCTTGATGTATTAGTAGTCTCATGAGATGAAAAAGTTGGCCAAATTAAATGGGGTTTTACCCATAATGATTAAAACATCTTATGAAAGTTCTTAAAGGTAGATTTACCATGGTTCCTGAGATCATGATGTCCAAATTATTAAGAATTTACTTCATTAAGATTTCAATAATTATTGTCCATGATATTTTCAATGTGATATTATCCGTGGATTCATATTGTGCTCAAGTTATTGATTAAATGAAATTTATTTCCAATCATTTACATTTCCATAATCATTACACATTATCCTCCCATGATTGAAACATTATTGATTAAATGGAATGTATTTTATTTATATATACCTTTTTATATCAATTATTCTTTATTTATTATTGATTTATTAAAGATTCCATTATATTTAACCCTTATTGGGCATCTGAGCTCACCCTTTTATTTATTCTCTTTTCCCCAGGTTATGAAGATTAAATGATTGAATGTGTTCGAGGATGTAATTAATTTTATTTTTTATGTTTTATATTTTATTACTAATTTAATAAGGGCACTATGTATGTGTATAGTTCATCAAGACTACTAAACTATTTGGTCCTTTGAGATTTAAATCTTGTATCTAGTGCAAATTTAATAATGTAAGGCACTAGATTTGGGCTACTGGGGTCGGGGTATTCACTGTTGGTGTTTGAGAAATTTTATTAGAGACCTTGGGATATATATCTTAAAATAAACATAACTAATGTGGTAACCATAATAAATCCTTATAGTATTTTAAAAAATTACTTTTAGAGGATTTTTTATTCTGTAGATCAATACTCATGATGATTATGAGATAACTCAGTATGTTCCATTATTTAATGATGGAACCTAATGGATAGAATGGGATCAATAACTAAAAAAAATATAGGGATTTCCCCACTGATAAAGTCAATATAGTTAGTGTTGGATATGAGCAGATCATGAACATATTATGATAACTTACTCAGGTTATGATGAATAAACTTAATCGAATGGAGAAACAGGATGCTTCAAAACATGTTACACCTATGTTGGATCATTTCATGTGGAATAATACCCCATATTTTAGTGGGACTACTAATCTAGTGGTAGCTGAGAAATGGATCAAGTCCCTTGAAAAGAAATTTCTATCATTGGGATGCAATGGAAATGAAAAGGTAGTACTGTGTAAGAACCTAGTTTTTCACTCAGGTATGGATCCTTTAAATTTCAGTATAAATATTTACTTTGTACCTAATATGGATTAACAATGAGTTAGTAAAGTTTTCAGGGGTTTCTGAGGAAATTTTAGATCCCAAAACCCATCTTTTTGGGAAAACTGGACAGGTCGCATGGTTAGCACACGGTTGGCGCATGGTTTAGCTAACCACACGGATTGAAATACCTAGACAGAACCAATTCACATAGTTTTCACATGGTTGTGTGGACTAACTATGCAATGTACCTTCTACCAAGAAAATCTTGCATGGTTTGTGCACGATTTTTCAAATTGTGTGAACAAACCATGCACATGCCATTTTTCTGGGTAAATTTACAAAATTTCCCTTAATGGTATTTAACCCCCTCCTTCTTTCCGAATCAGAGATTACGTGGGATTAACCAATTTCTCTCTCAATTTGGGGATTTTTGAAGATCTAACTTTGGAATCAAGAGATATCCTTTATCTAAAAACCGACCGAGCTTCCGTTTGTCATGTTGGATACAAAATGGTAAGTACTCAAGTCCTCTTGAGCCACTATACTTCTCTTTTTCTCTTGACTGGGATATTGGGGTGTGAGATTTTTTCTCCTTTTCTTATATCTACTCTGAACCAAGCCAAATTAAGGGCCAATACCATATGATGAGATTCATAAAACCCTAAGGTGGGTGGTATATAACTCATCCCTAAAGTTATTTGATTTTGGTTTTATTGTGTGGGGACCACCGATTTCATCAGGTTCCATTTATGGAATTAATATGGAATGTTTATAACATTTAGAACTGTATGGTTATAATATTTCTAAATACATGATTAATTGTTGGTGGTTATGACCATAACTCCATTATTTCCATATCTAAGGTTATGCCATAATTATTGTTTAGTGTTTTGACACATTTTCTCCACCGTTCGGGTGTGGCCTTAGCTTGAACTTTCTAAGGGTAAGAATTTATATATTAATTAGCTTGATTTATATTTTGAATTGCATAATGAAAAGTACCATGTATGCGTACCACTTGAACTGCCTAAGATAATTGCTTCAAATTGATAATGAAATGTGAAACTTAATTTGGAAAGTATATTGAGTATATGACTTGACCGTATTGAATGTGAATGAATAATTTATTGCATATCTATAGCACCACTTACCACATTAATAGAAGGTATCAGAATGAACCTTGAATATGGAATATGACTTAAATGGATTATAGGGTTGCATGCTAGTTAGCCTTGTCACACTAATGAAAGAAAAGGATTGAACCAAATGACTTGATAAAATAGTTGCATGCTACTCTACCTTATAACACTAATAAAAGACAAGGATTGAACCAAATGAAATAATACATGACTTCAAAATAAAATAGGATTGTCTTAACTCAAGATCTCCATGGATTCTGATTAGATAATTCCATGAGAACTCATGAACCCCATTCTGATTCAAAGATACGACTTTCTTAGGTTAAGACCCACATAGATCCCTATCCTTGTCTGTTTTTGGGTGCTCGGTATGATACTAAAGGATCACTCATGTAGTACTACATGATACCATGGACACACTCCTTGGACCCCTTTAATATCATTATAGGATTCCTTGGATACACTCCTTGGATCCATCATTGACAAGTAGGTTCCGTGGTTAAATCCCATCAGGCCCAGTCATTTCTTAGACCTGTTTTACCTTGGTTGATCACCTTGGAATTGGTAGGTGCCTCATTATGGAATTCCTTGGACCACACTCTTACCCCATGTCAGGATATAGTTATTACTGAGTTGGTGACCCTTGAGGTCTATGTCGCCTTGGTTATTACCTTAGGAATTCACTATTGAATATCATTAATCACAGTTTACTTGTTACATCTCGGAACCTTAACTATTTATACAATCATGAGGTGATGACAATTTTGGATATGCCTCACATGACTTATCCACATTAATTGGTAATTATTTAACTAAATGAATTGGTTACATGTTCAGAAACTGACCGAGGGCTGAAGCAGGTACTTGGGTATTTAGTTACATTGCACTACTTTACTTTATATAGGCATGCTTTCACACTGTTACATTAACATTACACGGGCCGAATGTTATAGAAAACATTGGCAGTGGCCCACTGAGATTTATCTCACACCTTCTTTGGGAACCATTTGGTACGTGTTGACAAAGGGAAGCATACAACTTCAAACACTTGATGCTTGGTGTTTAGGATGGATCTTGATAGCAGATGATTGAGCCAGAGCTCGGGATGCTTGGGGTAGTCTTTTATTTCCTTTATTCTATTGTGGAACATGTTATGCCTGTTGTCTTGTATCCATGTTTTCCAGTTTTCTAGTACATTACATATCATCATCTATAGTTGAATGTTATTCTAGTGGTTTCAGTTATTATTAATGTTGTATCTATATTCCACTATACATTTTTTTATATATTGCTTCTACTATTTACCTATGTTTACTTCCACCCGCTATGATACACTTTGGTAATGATGGCATATTATCCCCACAGACACACCCTAGGCCCTCGCTGATAGTTGGAAGCCTCTGGTGTTTGGTGAGATGCGCTTGAGGCCATGTGACCCACTGGGCTCGGGGCACCCATTGAGTGACATTCAGGTCCAGGACGTCATAAAGTGGTATTAGAGGAGGTTCTATTATTTTCTTTCCTTACTATTTGGAGATAATAGATTAGATATTAGGAATTTTTGGGACTTTTTCATAAGCTATTCTTGGGCATCGTGAACCCATGTTCAGGGTAAAAACCAAGTTTCCTAAATTACAATTGTTGTTATGATTTTTCCTATTATAGTTTATATTATTTCACCATTGGGTAACTCACATGTTGTGTGGAATTGTTTATTATTACCATGTTTGAGGATTTTCTTTCATCCTTAGCTTGATGATATGAGGGCAGGGAGCATTGTTACATGCATCATTATAGGCACCTATAATTCACATATCATGTACATTTCCATTCTATATAGGTTCATTTCACTGATTTTCATTACATGATATGCTTGTGATTAATGAGTGATGTTGTGATAGTTATCTTATGCATGTATTACTCTTGGTTGTGATTGAGTGATTTCCTATCTCAATTCATGAGGTGTATGGCACCTCTTGGATTGGGATGAGTAATTTATCAATTTGATCCATTATGTTATAAATAAATGGTTATTGTTTCTAGTGACAAGTGTATGGGAACTAATTCACCAGAAATGAATATCCATTATAAAGTGAATCATAAAATTTAAAATAAATGGGTTGAACATCCTTATCTCGCCTTGTCATATTTATGAAAGGTAAAGGGGTGAAATTGGTAATTAAATGTAAAATGAAATGAAACTTATAATTGAGAACTTACTGATACCTGGCCGTTTAAGTGAGTAGTTGGGGTAATATTCCTTTAGTAGTGAGTTTTCCTATGTTCAACTTTAACTATTGATGCTATATTTCTACTTAATCTTTTTTTGAGGTGTGTTCTTAGAATTTGTAGACAAATGACACCATGATGTCGTCTTATAGTACGCTAGGAGGGTGGAAGCGACCATGATCTAAACATGGTGGACCTTGAGCTGCCAGTCTTGCCTCTAAGAGTGACACTTGAGACCTCACGTACTATACCTGAACTAGTCACTGATGCCCAAGTTCATGATAGTTTCCTATATCTAATTAAATACATGCATGGTTCTCCACAACTTGCACTTACAATGGATGATCTAACTCATGAGTTCTAGCAGCAACATACTCCTACCTTTTTAGGGGATGACGGTCCACAGGCAACTAAGTCTTAGCTAGAGTCCATCATATCTATATTTGAGAATTTGGAGACACCTCTAGAGTGAAGGGTCAATATTGATACTTACATGCATCAGGATTTGGACAAGAGTTGGTGGGATGTGATTAACCAGGGAGGTAGTCATTAGGGAATGTTATGGGTTGATTTACGAACTACCTTCTATAATTAGTTCATTCCTCATATGTTGAGAGATGATAGATCCATAGAATTCATGCATCTTGATCAGGGTTCTATGTTAGATACAGAATATTCAGCATGTTTCATAGAGTTGCAGTGCTTTACACAAATTCTAACTGGTTAGGAGTTTTCACATGCTAAACGCTTTGAGGATAGACACTAGAACACCATAAATATACAGGTGAACATGTTTTTCCTGCCTATTTTTTCTGATATATTCAATTAGGCTCTTACCACTGAGAAAAACCTGAGGGATGACAATAGTACTGGGTTTAGAGGACCAGTGCTGCATTAGGCCAGTAGTTCTTATGGTGGAAGGAAGCATTCTCTCGAGTTTTCTCATCAGGGCAGAGACTACCAGAGTATCTGTTTCAATATCTCTAAAGTTTTTCATCAATGTGAATGATGGGGGAATTCAAAGCCTCAATGTGATAGATACCCATTAGAGTGTCGGGATTATGGCCGTATGAGGCATCTTTAGAATTTCTGCAAGAAATTTCCACCAAAATTGAGTGGAAAAGGATCCACACCAGTTCCACCTTTAGGAGTGAGTTCTTTTACACCATGTGAGGTGGGGAGTTGGAATAACATTGATAGGTCTGGCTGAGGAGGAGGTTGTGGCCATGGTAGAAAGAACCCTAATCACCAGAAGTGCCAACTGAGTAGTTTTGATCATGGTAGTTCATATATTGAACATGGATATGGATCAGGTCATTTTCATGCACTACAACCAATACCTGAGGATCAGGCTGTAGGACCATCTACATTATGAGTTACTATTCTAGTAGCCTCTACTATAGTGACTGCTTTATTTGATATAGGTTCTTTGAAATCTTTTATCTCTGTATCTATTGTGGAGAGTCTTTAACTATAGATACAATATCACTATTGTGTAATGACCCTAGATATGCCATTAGGGGTACAAACATAGGGCATACACTAGTACAGGGACTGTCCCCTTAAGGTTGGCAGTTACCCTTTCTTATGGAACCTCTTTGTTCTTGAGATGATGGGCTTCGATTTCATTCTTGAAATGGATTGGTAAGTACACAATCATGCTTTTGTAGATTTCTACTACTAAAGGGTATATTTTACAACACCAGAGGGAAGTAGTTATCTACATAAGGGTGATTGGAATTTCTAGGCTGGTAGAGTTGGACCAGAGAATCATGGGCTAGGTTGAGTGACTGCCCAGATTGAAAATATCTTCATAGAGGATTAGGGTTTATGACAAGATTATTTCCCTCTAGTAGTGGATCATTTAAGGGATGCCTTTTCTGATGACTTTTCTAGCTTACCCCCAAAGAGAGAGGTATAGTTTACAATTGAGCTTGTTCCAAGATAAGATCCAGTGTCCATTCCTCCATACAGGATGACACCTACAGAGCTTCAAGAGATCAATAGGTACTTAGGATTTAGAGGCCAAAGGTTTTATACATCCCAATACATCCTATTGTATTTATCCCATCCTTTTTTACAAGAAAGCAGATAGAACCTTACATTTATGTGTGGATTATATAAGGTTGAACCATCTTACAGTCAAAAACTGATATCCACTACCTCGAATAGATGATCTCTTCAATAGGATCTACAGAGAAAATTTCTTCTCTAATATCGACATGAGATTAGGTTATCATCAAGTGTGTGTCAGGACATCGGACATACATCGTACATCTTTCCATAATAGGTATGGTCTATATGAGTATCTTATTATGTTGTTTGTTCTTATGAACATGCCCACCATTTTCATGGCTTTGATGAATAGGGTTTTCCACCCCTATTTGGATTCTTTTGTCTTGGTCTTTGTGGATGAAATCTTAGTGTATTATCACACTCAAAGATACCATTCTAAACATATTGATATCATTACGAGTAAACTGAGAGAGCATCATATTTAAAACAATCTTTCTAAGTGCCACTTCTGAATCAAAAAAGTTCACTCTTGGGTCATATTATATCAGAATTAGGAGTATCTATTGACCCTAAAAAAGTTAGTGCTGTAGTTTCTTGGGAGTATCCCAAGAATGTGTTTAATATATGGAGTTACATAGGGATGGCTGGATATTACATGTGTTTCATACAAGACTTTTCTCATCTTGCATCACCTCTTACTGGTCGTAAAAATAAGGGTTTCAAGTTCATATGGTTAGAAGCATGTGAGAAAGACTTTCAAGAGATGAAAGGGAGGATTGTTTTGGTACCTATTATGACTCTTCCAAAGTTGGGTATAGGTTATATCATCTTCTGTGATGCATCAGGAATTGGCCTATGAGCAGTGATGATGTTGAAGGAAAAAGTTGTTGCATATGGATCTCAGCAGTTGAGGCATCACGAGAGAAATTACCTGACGTAAGACCTTGAGATAGTAACAGTTGTCCATGCCTTACATTACTGGAGAAATTATCTAATGGGTGAGAATTTTGTGGTGTATACAGACCAAAAGATCCTCAAATATATCTTTTCTCATTGTGACTTGAACCTCAGATAGTAAAGATGGGTCGAGTATCTATGATACTTTGATTTTGATCTTGCCTATATGCCTCGGAAAGGTAATGTGGTTGCAGATGTACTGAGTCAGAAAACACAATCACATTCCATATGGGATACCAATGATGAATGGAAGTAAATTTCCCTCTTTTCTGAGATTCATATAGAGTTTCATGACAGTAATGAGTATTCTTACCTCTCATCCTTGATAGTTACCTCTTACCTCCTTGAGAAGGTGAATGGTAGACAATTTTCTGATCCTGAAGTCTTGGTTATATGTGAGAGTATACAAGGGGATAATCCACCTCTGGATTGTATTGTAGATAGAGAAGAAATCTTATGTCTATGTGGAAGTATTTGGGTTCCAAAAAATATGAGAGAGGAGTTGATGAAAGAGTCCCATGCCTCACAGTGGGTAGTTTATCCAGGAATCTCGAAGATGTATCGAGATATGCGATGCCAGTATTGGTGTCCTGGGACAAAACATTAGATATAAGGCCTTATCACAAGGTGTTCCAACTACCAGCAAGTGAAGGTAGAGCATTAGAGACTTTTAGGATTGCTACAAAAACTTCTAGTCCTAGAATAGAAATAGGGAGATGTTTCTATAGATTTCGTAGTTGTATTACTTAGGTCACCGAGGGGTAGAGATTCTATCTGGGTGTTCATTGACCAACTAAGGAAATCATTCCACTTCATTCCTATTTGGGATAATTTTTCAATTGATGATCTAGAAAAACTATATGTCCTTGAGATCATACGACTACACGGGGTTTCACATACTATCATTTTAGATAGGTATTATCGTTTCATGTCATAGTTCTAGAAGGGATTGAAAAAGGATATGGGGACTTAGGTGCTTCTAAGAATAACTTTTCACCCTCATACTGATGGAAAATCAGAACATAAAATACATGTTCTAGAGGATATGATCCAAGCATGTGTCCTTGATTTCGATGGTTATTAGGAGAAGTATATCCCTCTTGTCGAGTTCGCCTATAATAACAGATTTTAGGTAACAATTAAGATGGATACTTTTGAGGACTTATATGTTAGTCCATGCCATTAACCCTTGTGCTGGTTAGAGACAGGTGTTGCATCCCTACTAGGTCCTTATCACATTCAAGAGACTTTAGAGAAAGTTCAAATAATCAGGAAGTGTATGACTAATGCTCTGTCTAGATAGAAATCTTATGTTGATCGCTATAGAAAAACTCTTGAGTTCAAGGTTGGGGATCATGTTTTCCTTTGGGTATCACCCATGCTTGGTCATAGATAGTTACGATGGAGGGAAATCTATCACCTTGTTATGTAGGACCTTTTTAAATTTTTGAGAGAGAGTCGTTCCGGTAGCCTATCAGTTGCTATTACCTCAAAGGTACCATTCCATGGATGACATATTTCATGTCTCATAGCTTCACCAGTATCATGCTGATCCGTATCATACCTTTGATCTTGAGTAGTTCAAGTTAGATGTTGATGATACCTTTGAGAAGTATCCAGTACACATTTTAGACCAGATCACGAACGCTCTCTAAGGCTGGTATGTCCCTTTAGTATGGGTGCTATGTAATCATGGTTGAGTATAGGATGAGGCTTGGGGGAGGGAAGCCGATGTACATTCCCAATGTCTAGAGTTGTTTCAGACAATGTTTCTCCAACCTTGGAAGGTGAACTCGAGGATGAGTTCTTTTAAGGGGGGAGATTCTAAGAACCTAGTTTTTAACTCAGGTATGGATCCATTAAATTTCAGTCTAAATATTTACTTTGGACCTAATATGGATTTACAATGAGTTAGAAAAGATCTTAGGGATTTATGGGGAATGTTCGGAGCCCATAACCTATATTTTTGGAAAAAATGGACAGGCCTCATGGTTAGCGCACGGTTGGCACAAGGTTTGTCTAGCTGTGTATATTGAAATATCCAGACAAAACCACTTCGCATGGTTTGTGCACGACTGTGTGGACTAACCATGCAATGTTCCCTTCTACTTAGAAAACCTCACATGGTTTGCGCACAGTTTGTCAAACCATGTAGACAAACCATGCACATGCCATTTTCTGGGTAAATTTACATAATTTTTCTTAATGATATTTTAACCTCTCTTCTTCTTCCCTAATACGAGATTATGCAGGATTAACCTATTTCTCTTTTAATTTGGGGATTTTTAAAGATCTAACCATACAATCAAGATATCTCCTTCATATGAAAACCGATTGAGCTTCCGTTTGTCACATTGGATGTGAAACGGTAAGAAATCAAGTCCTATTGATCCATTATCCTTCTATTTTTCTCTTGACTGAGATATTGGAGTATGAGCATTTTTCTATTTTTCTTAGATCTACTCTGATCCTACAAAAACCAAGGGCCAATAATGGAGTATGAGAGTTATATAACCTTAATGTGGGTGGTTTATAACTCATCCCTAAAGTTCATTGATTTTGGATTTGTCATGTGGGGCCCACCGATTTTATCAGGTGCCATTTATGGAATTAATATGCTATGCTTATAATTGTTAGAAATGTATGGTTATGATATTTCCAAATACATGATTAATTGTTGGTTGTTATGATCACAAATTCATCCTTTCCATGTCGAATGTTATGCCATAATTGTTGTTTAGTGTTTTCACACATTTGTGCCACCGTTCGGGTCTGGCCTTGGCTTGAACTTTGTAAGGGTAAGTTTTTCTACATTAATTTGTTTGGTTTATATTATGAATTTCATAATGGAAAGGACCATGTATGCATACCACCTTACCCGCCTAAGGTAAGTGCTTCAAATTGATAATTAAATGTGAAATGGAACTAGGAAAGTATATTGAGTATATAACTTGACCGTATTGAATGTGAATGATTAATTTGTTACATATCTGTAGCACCCCATACCACATTAATGGAAGGTAGAGAAATGAACCTTTAATATGGAATATGTCTTAAATGGATTAAAGGGTTTCATGCTACATGGCCTTATCACACTAATGAAAGGAAATTCTTGAAAAAAATGACTTGATAATATAGTTGCATACTACATGACTTTATCACACTAATGAAAGGAAAGTCTTGAACCAAATGAAATAATACATGATTTAAAAATCAAATAGGATTGTCCAAACTCGAGCTCGCCTTGGATTCTGATCAGAGAATCCCATGAGCACTCGATAACCCCATTCCGATTCAAGGATATGACTTGATTAGGTTGAGACCCACATAGATCCCGATACTTTTCTATTCTTGGATGACCGGTATGATACTATAGGATCCCTCATGTAGTACTACATGATTCAAGGGATACACTCCTTAGATCCCTTCAATATTATTACAGGATTCCTTGGATATACTTCTTAGATCTAGCATTGACAAGTAGGTTCCATGGTTAAATCCCATTGGGCCCAATCATTACTTAGCCCCATATTACCTTGGTCGATCACCTTGGACTCGGTAGGAACCTCATTGTGGAATGACTTGGACCATGCTCCTTGGATCACACTCTCTCCCCATTCCAGGCTACACTTATTTCTGAGTTGGAGATCCCTGAGGTCTACGTCACCTTGGTTATTACCTTGGGACTTCACTATTGAATATCATTGATTACAGTTTTCTTGTTACATCTTGGAACCTTCACTATTTATACTATCACAAGGTGATTTCAATGTTTTCTATTCCTCACATGACCTATCAATATGAATTGGTAATTACTTAACTAAATGAACTAGTTACATGTTCAAACACCAACTGAGGGCTGAAGTAGGTACTTGGGTATTTAGTTACATTGCATTTCTTTACTTTATATATGCATTCTTGCACACTATTAAATTACCATTATATGGGATTAATGTTATAGACACCATTGGGGGTGGTCAAATGGGGTTTATATCACACCCTCTCTGGGTTCCGTTTGGTACCCGGGGAAGATTACATGGTTGTAGGTGTTGATAAAGGGAAGAATACAACTTCAAACATGTGATGGCTTGCTGTTTAGGATAGATCATCATAGAAGATGACCAAGCTAGATCTCGAGATTCTTGGGATAGTATTTTATTTACTTTATACTATTGTGGATCGTGTTATGCCTACTATCTTGTGTCCATGTTTTCCAGTTTTCTAGTACATGAAATATCATCATCTATCATTGAATGTTATTCTAGTTGTTTCAGTTATTATTACTATTGTATCTATATTACACTGTGCCTACTGTTTATATATTTCTTCCTCTATTTACCTATGTTTACTTCCACCCACTGTGCTACACTTTGATAATGAGGGCATAATCTCCCTACGGACACAGCCTAGGCCCTCACTACTAGTCAGCAACCTCTAGCATTCGGGGATATGTACTTGAGGCCATGTGGACCACAGGTCTTGGGGCACCCATTGAGTGGAATCAAGGTCCAGGATGTCACATAATGGAACTATATTGTCTCAAGGGATATTATTATCAATGGTGGTCATTGATACAGAATAATTGGGAGGAACATGGAATAAAACACATATAATGGATAGGTTTTAAAGAAAAATTCTTTGAAAAATATTTCCCTTAAGATCAATGAATTTAAATGAAGTGAAAATTACTTTGCTTAAATAAAATTCAAGAAGAGATTGTTACAAACTATTATTCTACCTTTATAAGACTAGCCAAGTATGCTACATATTACATATAAAATTCATAGAGTAAGATTGATCATTTCTCTTATGGACTTAACCCAAACCTCCAAAGGGAATCGGTTTCCCAAAATTTTTCATCATATGATGAAATAGTACTTTGTTCCATCAAAACTGAGAATGGATTTTCAAGATTTTATATATTTAAATAAAATTGAGAGAATACATGGTTGGTTGAGAACCATGAGAAAGTTAAATAACCAAATAATAACAAGAGAATGAAGCATTTTTAATCTTATGAAAATTGTGGTAAGAAACATCTAGGAAAATGTTTGAAGGGCGTAAGAGAGTGTTACAAGTGCAGAGATAAGGGTTATCTATCTCATGAGTGAAAAGGGGAAAAATAATGATATCCAGTGATTCAAATACAAATAAATGGGGAATTATTCAAACCAATTTTCAAAGAATCGATGAAATCTACCATAGAAGAGGCCAAAGGGATATGTACTAGGTTATACGATCACTACAACTGAGGTAGAAGTACCCAATGATATGGTGGAAGGTAGGTTAATACTATCATCAAATTTATCCAATGATTTATTTGATTCAAGATCAAAAGTCTATTTTATATCTACCCAATTTTCCAAGAAAATTATTCATTTCCCTTTTTATTTAATAAGGTAGTTGTTATTAAAAACTCCTAAGGGAAGTATCATTAAAAAAAATAAGTGTCAGGTAGTCCCTATTATGATACATAAACATGCTTTATTTTCTGACCTTATCATCATACCTATTGTTTATTTTGATATAATCCTCGGTATGGATTGAATTTCAAAATATGATGAGAAATTTTATTGTAAGAATAAGGAAATTATGATTTGTGAGGAAGATGTAGAATTCCTTATCTTTAGAGTAGAAACTTTATCATCTAATTCTTATCTAAATCCACCCACAATAGCTCTACTGAATGAAATTCTTTGGGAGGAAGAGAAAAAAAATCTATGGATGAATAAGGGAATATCTAAATGGAGAATGTACCCAATGTATAGGAATTCATTGATGTATTTCAGAGGAATTACTTGGGAACCCTTTATAATGTGAATTTGAGTTTTACATTGATTTAATCCCTAATGCAAGACCAATATCAAGGACTCCCTCTAGAATGGATACTATGGAATTAATGGATATGGAGAAACAAATACAGGAGTTGAGTAATAAGGGATTTATTCACCCCAGTGTTTCTCTCTGGGGATCCCCTATTCTCTTTTTTAATAACAAAGATGGATCCATGAGGCTATGCATTAATTATAGAAAATCACTAAAATTATGATAAAGAACAAGTATCATCTTCCTCTCATTGATGATTTATTTTATCAACTTCATGGATCTCAATATTTTCAAATATTGACCTTTGTTTTGGATATCATCAATTGCAAGTAAATAGGGAATAAATTATGAAGACAACTTCTCATATGAGGTATGTAAATTAAGAGTTTACAATAATGACATCTTGATTGACTAATGAACCCTATGTTTTTATGGATCTAATGAAAAAAATATTCGAGTAATATCTTGATTATTTTTTATTATTCATTAATGATACTATGGTATATTCTAAAACCAACAAAGACCATGAGAATCACTTGCGGATCATTCTTGAGAATCTTAGGGGGAAAGGGTTATATGGTAAATTTAGAAAGTTTGAGTTCTAGATTCATGAAATTTATTTTCTTGTCTATATTGTCTCTAAGTATGAAATATTAGTTGATCCTAATAAGATAAAGGTAGTCCAAGAATTTCCTACAAAAACAAACATATCTAAGCTACATAGTTTCCTTGGTTTAGTAGGTTACAACCAACATTTCATTCAGATTTTTCCTAATTGGATAACCCATTAACCAAGATCACATGTAAAGGGGTTACGTTCGTATAGAAAAAAGAATGTTCATAATGTTTTGAATAATTGAAGAAAATATTGGTCAATGATCCAATTTTGACTTTACTATTAGGAAATTATGGGTTTGTGATATACAACGATGCAAAGAAGAAAGGAATCAGTTGTGTCCTTATGAAAAATTATAAAGTTATTACATATGAATCAAGGTAGTTGAAGAATCAAGAAAAAAATTATCTAACTCATGATCTTGATTTAGAATCTGTAATATTTTCTATGAAGGTATGGAGACACTATCTATATAGTGAAATATGTGAGATAAACATGGATCATAAGAATCTAAAATACATATTTTTACTGAAAGAACTCAACATGAGGCAAAGAAGATGGATCTAGTTACTCAAAGATTATGATTTCTCAATACAATACCACCTGGGAAAATAAAATAAGGTAGAAGATACATTAAAACGGAAAGATCGTGGAGTTCTAACCCAAATTAGGATTTAAAGAGATCCTATGTTCAAGGATTTAGTAAAGATAGACATGGAAATTATTAATAAAGGGGAGACATCAATCTTGTTTCAAATGATTATGAAACCATATTTATTGGAAAGGTAAAAAGTTTTCAATTAGATGATGAGTATTCTCATAATAAAATTAAAGTTGTGAATGATGGAAAATTAGAATACTTTTTTATGAATATGATTCTTTGAAATTTGGAAAGAGGTTATGTGTTCCATCAATACTTGAGATAAAAATAGAATTATTGGATGATGATCATTGATAAAATTTATCTATACACCATATTTGTACCAAGATATATTGAGATCTGAAGGAACAATTTTGGTGGTATAATATAAAGTAGAATTTTATTGATAATGTGTCAAGATTCATAGTTTGTCAACAAGTTAAGAATGACAGAAAACATACTATAGGATTCATGAAACCTCTACCTATTCCTATATGGAAGTGGGATGACATTACTAGGGAATTCATTTCTAGAATACCAAAGACTGCTAGAAAGAATGATATGACATGGTTTATTGTTAATCACCTTACAAAATCAACACATTTTCATGCTATAATAGAAGATTTACTTTTTGAGTGCCTAGAAAGACTCTATATTAATGAAGTTGTAATAAATTATGGTGAACCACTATCGATTGTGTCTGATTGAGTTCCCTATTTTACATCAAAATTTTGGAATATTATTTAGAAGGCTCTAGATACCGAGTTTCATTTGAGCATCGACTACCATCCCCAAACTAAAAAATAGTCTAAAGGGACTTTTAAAATATTGGAAGATATGTTGAGATCATCCTTACTTGAATTTCATGGTATGAGAGATCATTAATTACCTTTGGCAGAGTTTTCCTAAGGTAATAGTCTCCATTAAAGTATTTAAATGGTTTCATATAAAGAATTATATGGAAACATATGTCATACTAAAACTTGTTGGGATGAAGTTTGTGAGAGGAAAATTATAGTCCCAGAACTTTTTGAATAAAAAAACATAAAGGTAAAGACTATTAAAGCTTATATTAAATAATATCAAAATAGAAAAAATATTTATTATGAAAACTAGAGAAAGGTTTTGGAATTTCAAGTGGTAGATCACGTCTTTCTGAAAGTATCTCCATGGAAGGGTGTCATAAGGTTTAGTAAGAAAGAGAAGCTAAGCCCTAGGTACATCATAACAATCGAAATTCTAGAAATAATTGGAGTTGTAGCTTACAAATTAGTAATTCCACCACGTCTCTCCAAATTTCATGATGTGTTCTACATATCATTGTTAGAAAAGTACATGATAAACCCAACACATGTACTCACTTATGAAGAAATAGAATTAGAAAATAATTTTTATTACTATGAGGAGACTATTAAGATTATTGACACCAGAGAGAAAGTATTTAGAAATCAGATGACTCAATTGGTAAAGGTTATTTGGCGAAACCATAAAATGGAAGAAGCAACATGTGAACCTAAGGATGTTATAAAGAAGAACCAAACTCATCTATTTAGAAGTTAATACTCATGAAAATTTCAAGTTTGAAATTTTTCAGAGGGAAGAATATAAAACCCCAAGATTTTACGCTATGTATCTTATTAAATAAATTCAATTAATTCAATAACTTATTTTTCACGCAACAATGAGATTAAATGATCTGTGATGTAATATTAAATATTATAATGACCATTGGAATAGTAATGTGACCATTAGGAATAGTAATCTGGACATTAGAATAATAAAATATCCTATGGAAGTATAAATAAAATTTAGGTATCTCATAAATGAAAATATGATATATTTATATCATGGAATAAGTAAATAAATGTTTTAAAAATGATAAATTAAGTGTTGGTATTTTTTGTAAAATGTAAATGTTTATTTTCAATTTTGTAATTAATATAATGATTTAAAAGAAAATTTATTTTCATAAAATAGATTCATAAATTAATATTTTGTTGTATTATAATTGTAAAGTAATTTTATCAGATCTTAATTAATTTTTCAAAGTTTCATATAGTTGGTTATAATACTAAAATCGATAATTTTCAAATAAATGATGATTTTAATTAAAAATTAAATTTATTGAATTTAGAAAATTATTTTCATAAAATGGAATATATTTTTGAAATATAGAAATAAAAAAATGGCTAGGGTTAATCCTTGGGATTTTTCTGAAATAATTGATTTTTTTGAATAGTGAAATATGGTAGTTTATGGTATTTAAAATTAGAAGTCAAATACATGAATTTTTGAGTCATTACTGATATAAGAATGGATTAGTTCAAAAAAAATGCACCATTTAATTTAATTAATCAAAATAATCATCACTATTGATAGTCTTGAGCCCAAATAATAAACAAATTAATTAAATAATCAAAAGCACCCCACTCCTCCCCCTAAAAATACCACCCTCACCACCCCTTCTCCTTACACCTCAAAAGACTTGTATCTTGTCTAAATTCTACCCAATTCCCTTCCCAAGACTCTTCCCCATGTCCAATACCTACTTTTATTACCATAATACCAAAAAAAATCCTTAAGGAGGATCCCAAGGAGATGATATTCAAGATGTAAAATCCTCTTTCTTTCTCTTTTAAAATATTTATTTATTCTACCTTATCCTCACCTCCCCTATCCAAAGTGACATGATAAATCTTTTATCGTACATAAAATGAAATTTTATTACGTTAATTTAATATCCATAATAAATTCTCTTCTATTCTACTTTTATTCTAAAAATGAGAACACCGTCTGTGATGTGCCGATTCGCATACTTCACAGATGATGAGTTTTTGTTTTCCATTACCACATTCAAGGATAGTCATAAAACCATTATTATGGTTAAAAAGGATTTTAATATGTATATTATAATTTTTTTAATGTTCTATAACTAATTTATAAATATAATATTGAATAAAAAATTTAGTTCATGATGGTCGGAAAAAACACCAAAATAAACTAAACATTTACCATTAATGTTTAATCAAATGAATCATATTTATACTAGAAAAAATGACATATGGAACCATTTAAAATACTATACTTATACTAATATCATTTCACTCCACTTTTGGAGTTTTTCTCCCATTTGATAAGAACTATCATAATTATATGCAAGGGAACCAACTATAAAACTACGAAACAAACACTCATGGAACAATGAAATTAAACATTATAACTCATAAAAATAGTAATAAATTAATTTAATAAAATTATAATAAATAAAATATAGGTTTAATAGGTTCTTAATTAAGTAATTAATGAATCTAATTTTATTATCTCGGATATTAAGTACAATTACAGAATGCTTTCAGACATAAGATAAGGGGTTTTCCCGTCTATATTTTACTTACGTGAGATATATTTCTTATTCATAACTTATTTATTATGTGTGGTGTACATAATAAAATTTTATATATTGTATCTTGAATTAAATTATATTCATGTTATTCAATGTTTCATTTGATAAATATTACCTTTATGAGGCATATGATTCGATTGATTACAAAGTGGTAAGGGATTTATTGACTCAACTTTCATTCAGTGGGTTAAACTTCTATTTTCATTGATTATGTCATGATAAGGTTATGTGTAAAGTGACTTTTGATTTATATTATACTTTATTTTCAATTTTTTATGTGTATTTATAGGGAATAAACATAATATATTCATTTTATTAATTATATGATCCTTGTAATGGATTTCATCTTAATTTTCTTTCATTGAGGCATATTTTTGATGTTATGCACCTATTTTGTTTTCTATAGTGTATATACATACCCTTTTATTTATGATCATTATCAATTGAATATTTCATTAAATATCCATATTTATTGTATCATGGATACGATTATTTATTAATCCATATAATAAATTTTCATATGGTGTTTACTTTGGAAGTTATTTGATTAACTAGGGAAATAATGTTAAATCCATATGTTTGACTCAATACTGATAATTTTTATAAGGAATATTGATTCATAAATGAAATCGATAATTTTGATATTTTAGGAATGATTTGGACATACAGACATGAGTGAGGACTAGTTATAGATAGTCCTTTGATGCATCGATAGTATCATGAGCTGACAAAGTTGGCCAAATTAAATGAGGTTTTACCCATAATGATTAAACTGTCTTATGAAAGGTCTTTATAGTAGATGTAACATGATGCATGATATCTTGGCATCCAAATTATTAGGAATTTACTTCATTAATATTTTATTCATTATTATCAGTGATATTTTCACTATGATATTATATGTGGATTCATATTTCACTTAAGTTATTGATTAAATGGAAATTTTCCCAATCCTTCCCATTTCCACAATTATTAGGACTTATCCTCCCATGACTGAAAAGTTATTTATTAAATGACATGTATTTTTGTTATATCTACCTTTCCATATGGATTATGTTTCATATATTATTGATTCCTAAAATATTACATTGTATTTAAACCTTACTAAGTACCTGAGCTCACCCTTTTATTTATTCTATTTTTCCTAGGTTATGAAGTTGAAACGATTGAATGAGTTCAAGGATGAAATTAATTTCTTTTTTTATGTTTTATATTTTATCACCAATATAATAAGGGTACAACATATGTTTCTAGTTCTTCAATACAAATAAAATATTTGATCCTATAGGATTTTAATCTCATATATAGTGATAATGAAATAAAATAAGGCATTAGTTTCAGGATACCAAGATCAAGATCTTCATAGTACATGACTACTTTGACTCATTTTACCCATTACCCTATCCCTATTAACGGACACAAGATTCCCCTAAGTGGATAATACTTGTTGTTTTCCTTTAGGACAGGTAACTAGGACCATGAATTCTTTGCGTGCATATACTCATATATGTGAGTGCATATTTTTACATGTGGGAGCTATTAATAGGTACCGATTTTTCTTTTTATAAGTGATGGGAAGGGTTTATTATCACAAAACATGAGTTGAGGAGCAACTAAGGTAGTTTATGTATATATTCTCCAATTATAGGGATTCATTCCTTATATCTCATATTGATCTATGAATTTCCATAATGTTGATCTACTGCTATATAATTTATGATTAATTTTAAAAAAAAATATATATATATGTAAATGTGAATACAAATTTATGTATACACTCATTATTCATTCTTGTGTTGAGACATTGTTTGTGGTTCCTTACTAAGTATTTTATGCTTACACCTTGCATGGACACCTTGGTGGACCTGAAACCAATATTTTATTTTATTTTAGGTACTTACAGCTATACTAGTAGTTGTTGGAACACCTGAACCATTTTCTCAAGTTATATATAAAATATGGATTAGTTACCACTATGGAGTCAGATCAATTAGAGGTGGTGATGGGTCTTTTTCAGATCAATTCTTCTTCTTCATTTGATGTCACCTTCCTTAAGTAATTTATATCTTTAAATTTTACCATGGATTTGTTTTTATGATTTGGACTATTGATTTCTTAGTATTATGTGTATTCATTTAGAGATAATTTGTTATTTTTTATTTCATTTTTTTGGGCTGAAGCCTCATTTATTATTAAATCAAACCAAATACCTCTTTAACTGGGTAGAGGGAGGACCCATTACATATCCCTAAGGAACAAATTCTAAAGTGTTGAATTTTGAGAGTTGTTCACTACCTCAGTGACTTGAGATATTATGACTATTTTAGTCTTAAATATGACCTAAGATATTTTGATTATGTGGGGTTTATTTATAATATATCTTAGTTTCTTATTGTAATAATTTGTTTCTAATCATGTTATTATTAAAGAGTTTTTGGGATAGAAATTAATGATTTAAAATTCCTTGTTTGAATAAGTCCTTGGGATGTGGACTTTGATATTTTTAATCATATGATCAGATAGGATCTATAGGGTAAGATATTTATACTACCAATGTCTATTATAAATGTTCGGGGATTGCAATTGAGCTTATGATCTTTTAGATCAAATTGGATTTCAATTTCAAAACCCCTATATCCTTTGGATCTATATAATGATCCTCTTTCCTTATTGGATTAAAAGTGAATATTTATAGTTATTGTAACTATGTTATCCTTTAATAATATTTTTTAGGAGTATATAGATTGTAATGTGGAACTCCACCACATTGTTATTTTTTGTTCATTTTCTTTAATTTTGTTAATTTTTTTATATTTGGTTTCAGTTATATACTTTGAATAGTTTAATTTATTTTGTTTTTATTATCTATTACTAATTTTATTAGTTTGTAACATACATATTATTGAATACATATTACCGAGAGTGTGAGAAATTGTTCAGTTTGTCCAAATATCAATTCACTCTCCTCTTTAAGCTAACTTACTAAGAAAATATTTGGTATAAAATCTAATATCTTTTATTATCTATTACACAAAATTTTTTATTAAATAAATTCTATTTCCCTTATACCAATGTATAGAAGATAAAATATTCATTTTCTATGGAATTATTACCTATTGTAAATTTAGAGAACCTAAATCATATTTTTCCTCCCATATTTGATAGAGATGATTATTAGTACTAGAGATAAAAGATGAAGATATTTATGATTAATACTTTAGTTGATAGTTATTAGATGATGGTTGGAAATTACAATATTCCAAAGAAAGAAATGAAAAAATTTACAAGAGTAACGAGAGATGAGTATCAAGCTATCTACAAGTTCCAGAATACATTAATTTCTTCTATGAGTTAGAATATCTATATTCAGATATCATCTTGTAAGATATCTAGTGGGATTTGGAAGAAATATTACTCATTTCAAATCTTCTAAAGTACCCAAGACTATAAGCGAGTTTGTTTTTGGAATATCAATATTTTGATTTTCTATCAGGAAATCCTATATCACAAATGTATCAAAGGTTTATGAATATTGTAAATATATTATAGTTACTTGGTGAGAAGAAGATATCGTTATTGAGTTAGTCAAAATTTCAAATCACCTTGTTAATATATTTACCAAACATTTACATTCTGAAATATTTGAATACTTTAAATAGAAGATGGGATTTATCGGTGTTAAGTGATCATCTTCTATTTCCTATTAGCAATTCTCCTTATATTTAAAAACTCCTCAAGAAAGGGGTAGAGAATTATTTTTTTACATATAAATTTATTAAATCTTTATACAGATAGAAATTATATTCCAGAATATTTTTAAATGGAAGTAAAAAAGAGTATCTAATGCATCTTTCAGAACCACACCTTTTAAGTGTATGTTACACTTTCAACATGTCAAAATTTATCTCCTAAAAGGTTCTTTTTAATATTTGATCCTATGAAGTTACTCATAAAGACTTCCTTACCATGTTTTAATTTATTTTTACATATATTTCATAAATTCAAAGTTTTTATTACATAACTACTTTCATTTTCCACTTTATTCTTATATAGTTGAGTTTTTAAACTTATGTGGAAATTAATATTTTGGTTTTATTTAATCTTACATTGAACCCAAGGTTCAATTTTATTCTTAAATAACACCATAACTCTCTTATTTTATTTTTGATAATCCCAAATGGGTAAATGTATTGTATATGAGGTTTTCCTTACAAATGGTGGTCTTCCAATAATTTGTTTCAAAAAAGGGGATAAAATTTTGTTATTTTATTCATTTTCTTAGGGGTAAATTTCATAGAAGAACATGAAAATTTAAACATTACATGTTTGAATCCAAGATTAATTGTTTGTCAGGTTTTTTAATTATCGCAATGGTGAGGATTTTGAATCATTTTCCTAAAATTACTTCTTATAGATATTTTATTTTTATGTATCATAATTCAATCAATTATTTACTTGTACTTTATGTTTTTTGACTTCTATTTTTGTATAGTTTTAACTTTAGAATCACCCTACTTATGGTAAAATTATTCTAAATCTTATACCTTATAGGAAATTGTGAAGTAACATGAATTACATAAACTAAAAGATCAAGTTGGAGATTCTAGGATTGTTAGAGGTGAAAACTATACTCAAAGATCTTCAAGTTTACTATTTCTATTTTTTATGCTCAATATCTATAAATAGAAGTATAAGGATCTGAGTAACTAATATTGAATAAAAATTAGAGAGTTTTTCACTACCTTAGTGACTTTAGAGATTCTGATTGTTTTAGTTTCTAGTATGGTCTTAAATCTTCTATTTATGTGTTTTTTGTTTATAAAATCTTCTAGTTTCCCATTGTAATAATTTTCTTCCAATTAGGTTGTGATAAAATAGATCTATAGATATTTTATTTCTTCAAAACTGTTTATTTATATATTTCTTGGGGATAAGGACTTGGATGTTTTTTTAACATTTGAACAAATAGGTACTATGGGGTAAGAGTCTATTGCTTCTGATATCCATCAAAGAAGTACAGGGATATGTTTTGTGCTTTCAATATTTTAAATAATATACATTTATATTTTAAGAATCTATGTATCTTTTATATTTTGGTATTGATTCTTATACCAATTTGTAATAAAAGTGAAGAGTTTCATTTATTGGAACTGTGATATCCTTTAATAATATGTTTTAAGCAGTGTAGAGATTTTTACTCATAACTCAACTTCATTGTTAATTTTTGTGCTGTTCTATTTGGTTCTTGTTCCTTAATTTTTTTATATTATTTTAAGTGATATCTTCCATGTATTTTAATTAAAAACAAATTTAATATCTATTATTATTCTAATTAGTTTGGAACTTATAAATTATTGAGTACTTATTACCTATAGCGGGAGAAGTTGTTAGCTTTGTTCAAAATTCAATTTACTCCCATAAATATTCCTTCATAGGATAAAATTTGGTATTAGATTCAATCTCTTTTATTGTATCCATAAAATTAAATGTTTATTAAAAATAAGTAGGTTCAAGTATGTCTAAATAATTGGATCCTAAGAGCATCCCTAAAAACTACATCATTATCATATAGGGAAGAGAGCCTATTCTATGGAAAATTTAGATAGAATTAGTCAATCTTCATTTGGACTCCAAAATGTCTGAAAATTTATTATCCCAATTATATGTGTGAAAAATCACCACTCCATTATCTAGAAGAAACCTAAAAATCCTAAATTAATAGGTAAAAGACCAGTGTTCTTGAGAAACACACTTTAGGAAATTGGAAAGTAAGGTAGTTTCATATTCCACTTTGGACAGTTGGATGTTATATAGCCTATAAATTTAGAGATCAATCAACATTGCCTAAGATTCTATAAAAATATAATTTCCCTTGATGTAGAAGGTGATGAAACCTAAAATAATATATCCATATCCAGCTCAGATTAATCCACATCCTCACATACTTCCACTGGTGAAATGTCCATCTGTGTTAAGATTAAATCTTGATCTTGATGCCTTCTAGGACACACAATGGTATTAATTTCAAGTATATTTTTCCTTAAACTAACATATAGAGTTAAAAGATTCTTTATATATGGAAATATTACCTACCATAACATTGAATTACCAAAATACTATTCAACAACCCATATTTGAAGGATTATATTATAAGTAAAATAGAGTTAAGATGAAGATGTTAGTGGTTAATACTAGAGTTCATAATTATCATATGATGGTAAAAAATTATAAGGTTGCAAAGAATAAAATACTAAACTTTACCTAATAATATAAATTTTAGTATCAAGATAACTATAAGGTCTAGAATATATTACTTTTTCTTGAGATTCAAAATACCTATAGTCATATATCTTCTTATGAGATAACTAGTATGATTTGAAAGAAACTTCAGATTACTCATTATAGAACCTCCAAAGTACTAGAGACTATAAGTGTAGTTTTTCATGTATATTATCACGTTTTTTTATTTTCTACTGGGATATTCTATAACACATATTCATTATTGTTTATCACTTTTATAAATAGATTATATTTTCTTGGTGAGAAAAAGATATTGTTCTTGAGTTTATCAAAACTGAAAATCAATTTGCTGATATATTTAACAAACCTTTACATTATGAAAGATTAAAATACATTAAATAGAATATGGGTATGATAAATGTTCAGTTATCATCTTATTTTTCATGTTTTTAATTATAATTACACTAAGATTCTCCTTGAGGTAAGGGGGAGGATTCTTTGTTTATATATAACTATACAAACTCTTTATGAAATTTGAACTTAAATTTTATAATATTTTTAAATACAAGTTAAAGTTTTATCTAATAAATTTTATATAAAAATACCTTTCATATTCATGTTACACTTTAAATACGTTAGAAGTTATATTTAAGAAGGTACTTTTTTTAATGGTTTATCTTACAGAGTTACTCATGAAGACCCCTTACTACGTTCAAATTTATTCTTATATATCTTTCTTAAATTATAATAAAAAATTATATTTATACTTTCATTATTTTATAAATTCTTACATATATTATTTTTTAATATTATGCAGATCTTACTCATCTAGTTTGAGTTATTCTTATGTAGTGCATGAGGATCAGGTTTATTCTTACACAATAACTTAACTCTACTACTTTATTTTTGATAATCCCAAATGAGGATAAATATTGTATAGGATATTTTCTTAGAAAAAGGGTATATTTTATTAAGTTGTTTCAAAAAGGGGGAGACAAGTTTAATTTTTTTCATTTTACAAGGGGATGTAAGTTTCATGGAAAAATAAGAATTTTTTTACTTTATTTAATCCTAGGTCACCAATTTTCTAGGTTTTTTGATTATCAAAAAGGGAGATAAAATTGAGTCATTTTCTTAAAATTACATCATTTGGATAAATTTCTTTGATAAATAACAAAAATCTCAACAATTTACTTATACATACTTAGTTCAAATTTTATGAGTTCTAACCTCTAAATCAAAATTTTCTAAATGAAATGACTACAAATCTTATACCTTCCAATTTTTTTAAAGAAAACCAAAGTAATTTTATTTTAAGATAAAGTTGGAGTTTTTAGGTTTATAATTGGTGAAATATATACCTGAAGATATCATTGTTTACTATTAAATTTTTTTTACAGTAAATATCTATAAATAGAAGACCAAGTCTTTAAGGAACATGTTCTAGCTCATGCTAAAGTGTTAAATTTTGAGAGATGTTCTGCACAACAATGACTTGATATATTATAATTGTTTTAGTTTTTAGTGTGGTCTTAGAGATTTTTTTTATGTTAATTTTTATAAAATCTAAAAGTTTTCAATTTTTATCATTTGATTTTGATCAGGTTGTGATTGAATAATTATAGGGATAGGAACTATTCCTTATAAAATTATTGGATGAATATGTCTTGGGTATAATGACTTGGATATTTAAATTTATTTTATCAAATATAATATTTGGAGTAAGATATTTTTATTTTTAATGTATAAAAAAGAAGTCTTGGGATAAGAATTTTTTTCAGTCTTTTAGATCAATGATTTTTCTAGTTTCAAAACCTCTATATCATTTGGATCTAAGTATTGATTCTACTACCGAATTAGATTAAAATCAAATATTTCCAGTTATTGGAATTATTATATACACTAATAATATATTTTAAGGAGTATATGTATTATAATCCAGAACTACAATACATCATTAATTTTTGTAATGTTCTTTTTTTTCTTATTCCATTAATTTTACCATATTTGGTTATTTGATATCCTTCAAATAGTTTAATTTTTACTATGTTAATTATCTATTGTTACTATGATTTGTTAAAAACTTATAACTTTCATACCACTTATTACCTATAGTTAGAGTAATTTTTTATTTTTTTAAAACTTAAATTCAACCCCACCTAAAGCTTCCTTGCTGGGATTACACTATAGGGGTAGTATCTTGTGATCCGAGTATCGCTAGGGTGTCTGAGTCATAGAAAATACATATTGGTATGCTATTTATTCTGGTATTTAATTGATTTTCATTTTCTTAGATAATATTTGGGACTATCAAGACTTGAGGTGTAACCTATAGAAAGACATCATGAACCTCTCTATGGCAGAAGAAAAATTTACCCAGATATTTCTAGGTATTCATTAGAAACTATATATTGAGTGAGTATTTATTTTTATTTTTATTGGTATGATAGAGTGGAGCTTGATATGTGCATTTAAGGATTGAACAATAGTAAAAATTCAGATTCAAACATCATGTTAGGTGTCGGTATATAGAAACACATATAATTCCATTCCATACTACATGTCTTCACTTGGTTGTTATACTATAGTTGGAACCAACTAATGTTTATATTAACTGAAACATAATTAAAATATATTTATAGTTTCTATATATATATTGGTGATATGTATGTTAATATGAAACACCAATTGGTTCATTTTTTTTTCAAATAGCTATTCATCTATGTTTAATTATTCATTTTATAAACCATGATTTTATTTTTTTGCATATATTTTGACTATTAATCATGTTCCATATCTCATGATTATATATTGTAATATAGTATGATATTTACTACTATTTATCATATCTCATGTGAATTCCTTTTCTTCAATATAAATTTAATTTTCAAGCATGTAATCTGTTTTGTGTATTTTTAATAAACTATTTTTGAGCATACTATTTGTTTCTAATAATAAATATATTGTCAACCATGGTGATATCCTTCTAATGAGAATTTATTATTCCCAATTCATTTATGTTCTTCATGAAATGTTTTTGAAAATTATGTAGTCAAATATGATTGTCTCTTCCTTTTGGTTGTGTACGAGGGGAGCGTATTTTATAATATCAGGAGCGAGATATCTTCATTAAGGAAGGAAAATATTTTAGAATTTTATGAATTATGAGGTGAAGGAAATGAGTTTATCTAAGATTTTCTAAATGGGAATATTTTTTATATTTAAAAACATGGTGTTTTAGAATCAAAATTTTAGTGTTTATATTTTTGAAATAGAATGAGGCTTAGTGAAAAAATGTTTAACCTTTGTTCAATTTTTAAATTGGTTGATGTTTTATTTTTTAAATGTAATTGAGATGTGATTTTAAAATTCAATTATGTTTTGAGTTTTAAAACTATGTGTGTGTGGGGGATAATAATGGTTTTTTTAATTTCCAAGATATATTTTTTAAAATAAATTAGGTTTTATTTTTAAAAAATAAAATTGGATAATTTTTTTCTTAATTTTTTTTATAATGAGTTGAATGTATATAATATGGACTTTTTAGGAATCATATAGGATGTGATTTTTAAAATAAATTATAGTATTCTATAATCCATTAGTAATTGATTTTTTTATAAACTGATTCCAAATGGAAGACTAGGAATATAAATATCTATTATAATTCTATAGTGAGGAGTGCCTTAGATTATCTCTTGATCGGTTGATGGTATTTGGAGTGTCATAAGGATGATGGAACATCCTTGATAATCAATATCATATGTGGGTTTAACATCAAATTTTGGATTTAGGGGTCATGTATTTTAAGTGTGATGGATAGTTTGAGGTTGTGTAAGAATGTTTGTTATTGGTGTGTCTTATAGTTTTGGGGATTTAATGTGTTTGATGAATTGGGTTAGATTTGGGTGCCACGAATCATGACAGGAATGAATGTCTTGAGATATTATTTGAGGTATGTTTTGGGTCATGTATAGGTGATATTATCATGGATTTATTATTTTGAATGGGGAAATTGGTTGATTTAGGTGATTTGAGGTAGACTCTAGGGTTGGATGTCAACAATTTAATGAATGTATTGAAATATGTTTTAGAGACATAGGGGTAGTAATCCTTTGGGTAAACATCTCCCAAGACTTATTTGGCATGAGAAGTCTTATAGTGGGGTGGTTGTATCATCCCATGTCCTAATTACCTTTATTAAGGTGTCACTAAAGTCTTAATAATATAATTAAAATTACTAAAGTGTAGGAATATTGTATTTTATGGCTTCTTTTGAGGGGTGATTTTTCCTTAAAGGATTTAGATTTTGATTTAGGTATTTAAGGAAAACTTATTAGGAATTTTTTAGGCAAGTATTATGTCTTGGGAGAGGGTTTTCATGTTTGAGGTACATTATAAACCTTATAGAGGTTATGATGGATTTTGGGTGCCACTAAGTACTTAATAGCTCTAGATTGGGTACCTAGTGACCCTAAATTGGGTACCTAAGGGCTGTGTCTTTTGTTTTTTTAGTAGGGGTGTTTTGGTATTTTACCATTACACCATATTTATTCTTTTTTACTTCTTCCCTTTATATAACATACTCCTAGATATATGGCAACCCTCTTCTAAGGCCCCTTGAATATCCCTATCCCTTTCCTTTCCCCCACTCATTCTATGGTGGATCTATGGGGGATTTCCATTCCAAAACCAAGGGTATTCCTCCCTACTCCTATTATATTCATTTTTGTACCCTTATTTTATGATTTACATTATGATTTTTAAATATCATATAGTGAATTCCACTATATCATAATCTAATTCATCTTAATATTTAGGGTTTTCTCTTCTTTTTCTCTATGGAGGATTGAGTCAGTTTATTTCTCATCATTCATCATTATTTTTATTGAAAACGTTTGAGTTATTATTAGGTTATGGATTTTATGATTTTAGAGTGGATATTTAGGGGTATTATATTGGTGTTATTTTTGGATTTATGTTACTATATTTTTGGATATATTTTAGGTGTTTGTTTCTTGAGAATATTTTGAGTTTTGGTTATAATAGATTTATGGAAATTATTTAATTTATATCTTTTTGTTATATAATTAGGGTTTAATGAATTTTATGAGCTTATTGGATATGGTTTTTGACACCCTCATTTCACCATTGAATTAAATGACATATAAATATGGATTATTTTTGATTTTTTGGGGAAATTTTTAGTGTTTTTCATATTATATAGTTTTGGACTGCAAAATGGTCATGCTACGAACCTTGTTTTGAAAGTGATTATACTTTATGTTTGATAAGAACATTTTATAACTTGTCATATTCAGTTTTAAAAGGTCTATTTTTTTATTTTATAAAAATTAGTTTCCTTGATGATAATAACACCATATTGTGATCCACTTTATTTTATTCCATGGGTAGTCTTTCCCTCCTTTTGGGTATGTGAAATGTTTATTATTATTTGAAGCTTATATAATGTGTATGAGGTAATTTATTGTGCGGTTATTGAAGGTGATATGAGATTTATTAGTTACATTTTATTATTGGTTCATGTGACTAGTTGGTTTTTTGTTCACCACCATTAGAGTTGTTTTATGGGAACCCTAGGTAGCTAAGTATAAGTTTTGGATGAGTGCTACTCTATCTTAGTTTGTGAACTAACTAGTGGTCATTGTCGATTATACCTTGAGGTCCACCAGGTCGGACTATTTTTGAAGGTTCAAAAAGAGACCGGTGTTTCATGATATAGAATGAATATAATTTTTTTCTAGAACCTAGTGAGTTTCCCATGACACCTAGTTGTTTTCTATGATTATATTAGGGGATCCCCACTATATATTTTTATTATATACCCTTGTTCTTATCTTGGTTTTATGGAACCTTTTTCATTAATGATGATTTTTTATCTTATTAATCTTTGATATGATATTCCTCATTGATTATATGCCTTTATTATTATAGTTTTATTTTTATTTTGATTTTGGTTTGAAAAGAAGTTATGCGAAAAGTTTTTAAAGAAGGAAATTCATGTGTTTTTTGGTTATGTAAACTTGGAATTCCACATTTTAAATGTTTTAAAGTTTTTTCTATCTTAAATGGCGGATTACACCCCTTGTAAGGAATGAGATTTTAAAATATATTTTAAAGTAATGTTTGGTATATTTTATTGGGTTTGAAACATGGTTTCTAATCTCGATGATAATTTATTTTACAAAGTGGTTTATCTTGGTTTTGGGTAAAATATAAATGTATAATACTTGTTTTATTATGCTTTACTATTAGAAAGTAATATGTTCTATAATATTTTAAAACAATAATTTATGAAATTTTTTATAAAAGTAATCACATAAAATATTTTTCTAAAATACCACTGGTCCTGTTTAGCTCACCCCCTACACACACACACACATGTATGTATGTATGTAGCTCTTATGTATCTTTATAGGTTCTTGGGTTGTGATCTTGGATTGGTCATTTTTTTATTATTCTATTGATGTATGATGTATATATATAGAGTGACCATGGGTCATGTGTTTTATAGGGATGTTTTTCTTAGGATGCATGTATATATGATAATTTAGTCAGGTGTATTTTTGTTTTAGCCTCTCCATTTTTGGTTATGTGATGCATTTTATTCCATTATATATTACAAAATCTTGTTGGTTTTTTATTATTGATTAATTTTCATGATGAGAGTATTAATTTATATTTATTATGACTCATGTATATTTTCATAGTGTTTATACTATATTTGGTTAGTTCAATTATCTAGAAATATTTATTTGATATTCATGGAAGAATAATGCATGAAACTATCATTCTAGATTATTGTTTAGTTTACACTCTTTAATATTTTTAACTAAGGGTAAATTTATTCCCAAGTGTGTATTCTTAATTCACATGCACTAGTTTCTAGCCTTTAGGGATTGAGAATTCCCGTTAGGCATTATGAGGATCGGTTTGGGTGATATGTTAGGTTAAATTAGGACAGTTTATTATAAAATGGTATCAGATCCTTGTATTTTTATTTTGGTGAGTCTGATTGTATGAATATAAAACTACTTAAACTCATGAGATAGGTCATGAGTGAATGATTTATCATCACTTTCTGTTATGAGACTTGAGTATCTACGTGTAGTTCAGATTTGTGACTTTTTTATCACTATTGAGATATATAAGATACTATGGGGGTGTCCTTAAGTTTTGGGATAAAATTAGGTAGTATTCAAAGTTTCACAGTGATCCCACATAGTCTGGAAAACCATATAGATCCCATGAACATCAATCTAGAAAAATTTTAGTGGCTACCACATGATTGGTGCATGGTCATCCAAACCATGCAGCCATATTGTGCAAAACTCTATATCCATCCAAAATTGTTGTTTTAACCTATTTTTATATCTGATGGCTTCTATGATGGTTTTAACTTTTTAGATAGGGATCAAATAGGGTTTTATGGTGTTTTCATCATGAAAGAGTTTATTTTTTTTGATATACCGTGTTTTTTCATTATTTATATTGGAATTTTAAAAATAAATTTTTGTATGAAATGATGGTTTCATGATTTTTTTATTTTTAAACCAAATTTGGTGGTTTACTTATAAATTTAATTTAATGAATTCTTTATTTTTTAGAAAATATTTTGTAGTTTATTTAAAATTATTTTTCTTCCATGTAGTGTTTTCTAAAGTGGTTGATTTCTTTATAGAATTTGGTAAATGTCTATAAAAAGTGGATTTTCATAGAAATAAAAGTGAATTTCATGATTGTTTTTGGTTTTATAATGAAATACATAGGGAATTTTGAGAATAAAGGAGTAATTTATGATTATTAGAAGATTCAGATGTAATTATTAATTTTTTCAATCTTTGGGTATTCTCTTCTATCCTTATTTTGGAGGGGTAATGGTGATTTTGCTAATGATAATGCCTGTTTTATTTTTATGCCTCTTGTGGTTTGTATTTTATGTTATTTATGGGTTGATATTTTTATTTTTATGGGATTAACATGGGAAGAACTAGGTATATGATATGGGGACCATGATGAGAGATATACTAGTCTAGAGTGTGTTTTTTCTAGTACTCAATTTGAGATTATACCTTGTCTATGTTTCTGTCAGGTTCACCGTGAGAGGGTGTTCCACAAGATAGTTCCCATGTTATTTTCCATTTAACTCCATTAATAATGTTTATATCCTATGTTTATTATTTATTGGGGTATGTTGTTTTGTATCTTTTCTGTTCCTATGTTGTAGGGTGTGGATGGATTATTAGACCTTGTTTTAAGGTCCTTTTGAGTATCCTTTTTGGTTGGTGTTTCCCTTAAGGACTTTTGACATATTCTCTTTTATGACTATTGAGTTTGATAGAGGATTATTTATTACAATGAGGTATTTTGAGTAATTTTTTATAGTTATATCCTTTTCATAGTGGTGTTTATTTCATATCTCACTATTTTACATAAATTTTAAATGATAGGGAGACACATTGAAGGCCTATTTGATCTTTGAGTTTCATGTTTCTTGAATATAGATTGGGTTATGATTTGAGGTGATTGTTGATGCTTTTTAATTAGTTAAATTGATTTTGAGGAGTGGGAGTTGTTTGGTGTTATTCTCTCATTGGTTCTCTTGAGTTTTTTCTTGACCTTCCCACCTCTTATGTTCGAGTGTGGAGATTTTCATTTTCTATTGATTTTACTCTTAATAATGAATTTATGAGGGTATAAAGTGGAATTTTTTTGATAATTGTGAAATAAAAAAGTCACCATTGAATTATATATATAAATATGTTTTTTTATTTTTGGGAAATTTTTATTCTTTTTTAGTTCTACAGTTTTGGACTACATAACGGCTGTGTCATGATAGGATTGTGGGATACTCTATGTAAGGTTTTTTTCTTCACTTATTTTATTGGGGAGTAGGTTTTGTTGTTACATTTTTGGGTCACACCATAATTTATTTCAATCCATTTATTTTTTATTTTTTGAGTGAGGGTGACATCACACATTGAAAGGGGAAGATTTTTCTACAATAGGGGAGGTCATACTATGACATAAACTTCCACCTTGAGTTAGCCTAATGATTAAATCTCACATCATGATGGTTGTCCATTGTGATATGTATGTGGGTTACATGGGAAAGATCCACATCATGAATACCTACTCATATGGGTTTCCATCATAATGTGACCCTAGCCAATGAGCTCATGATTATGTGCCTCTTTGAGATAGGCATGTCGTTTCATGATAAGGGAGGTTGATTATGACGTGTTGTGATCAATTATAATTTAATGATTTTATAACTCTACCCCATTTGGTTAAAATGGGTTTGGAACTCTTTTCATCACCCTATCACATGGTTAAAATAGAATATATCTCTTCTAACTTCCATAATTATTCCTCCTTTCTTATTTTAAATCTATCTTTGGATATCAAGTGGTTTTTAATGGTAAATCCATCCCTTTCATGTGATTTTATTATCCTATCCTAAAAAATTCTATTTTCCCTAGTTTTATTTTCTCCCTTTAACTCTAATTCATATGTGGTCTATATATAAGGTTAGGGTTGGATTTAATTTGAGGCTTTATTTGTTTATGTATTATAGAGCTCTTCTTCCTGTGTGGGTTAGTTTTCGCCATCAAAGGATACTTATTCCATATGATTGAGGTAAGTTATTTTTTAATTATTTTATTTAACAATTCTTGAAATTATTGATACATTTAAATGATTCATATATTAAATTATACCTATATCTAATACCCATTATGGGTTTATAAGTTTTTTTTCGGTTTGTTAATACTTGGAATAAAAGACATTTGATTGATTTTTTAGTAATAATTTGAATTAAAATGTGATACATTCCAAGTGTTTTTAAAAATTACTTTGAGGTCTAATTCAAAATTTTTTGGTGATAAATAAATGGTTTATCCCTATTTTTTAAGGTAATTAAACCATGTTTTATAGGTTTTTATTAATATAAAGTGGTGTTTGGTTTTTAAGTATCTCATAAGGGAGAAAAGCTTTGGTTTTAAAGTGTAAAACCTTATTTTTAATGTTTTGACCCTTTATATGTGATAAGGATGGTTAATGGATTAGGATTCCAAGTCATTATAAAAGTATGGGTTTGAAATTTTAAAAAATGAGTTTCCTTGATGATTGTATCACCCTATTGTGATCCCCTTTATGTTATGGATTTTTCGGAATTTCCCCCCTTTTTGGGTATATGAAATGTTTATTATTATTAGATGCTTATATGATATGAAAAGGGGGATTTTATTGGGATATATTTTGAGGTGGGAGGATATTTATTAGTTACATTTTATAATTTCATCATGTGAGTTTCTGGTTTGTTTCTCACCTCCAATTGAGTTATATTATGGAAACACTAGGTAGATAAGTAGAATTTTTGGATGAGTGTTTCTTTAGCTTAGTTTTTAAACTAACTTGTGGCCATTTCTAATAATACCTTGAGATAAACTAGGTTTGATTATTTTTTAGGGTCACATAAGGCCCAATTTTTAGCAATACAGTTCTAGTATCCTTATATGCGAAAACCTAGTGATTTTTTCATATTTCATATTTTTTTTTATGATTTTATTAGGGGATCCCCACTCTATATTTCGAAGATATCCCCATGTTATTATCATTATTTCATAGAAAATTTTTCATAATTAATTATTTTTTATTTTATTCCTCTTTGATATAATGGTTCCCATTGTTTGTATATCATCTTTATTATGGTTTTATTTTACTTTTCAATTTAGTTTGGAAAATAGGTACATGAAAATGTTTTAAAGAAAGAAATTAGTGTGGTTTTGATTATATAAACTTGTAAATACACCTTCTTCAATGTTTTAAAGTGGTTTCCATATTAAATTATATATTCCAACCACTATAAAGAAGAATATTTTGAAAAAAATTTTAAATGAATGTTTGGTTTATTTTAAATTCTTGGGTTTGAAATCTTGGATTTCAATCGAATTGTGATTTTGTTTCCAATGAGGTTTTACTTCGTTTTGGGTAAAAGATAAATGTATGATACTTATTTATTTATCATTTTATTATGAAAAACACTATTTTTCTATATGATTTTTAAACAAGTACTTATGAAATGTCTTATAGAAGTAATTTCATAGACACTTTTGGTGAAATCATACTGGGCCTATTTATCTCACACCCCACATACACACTTTTATGTGTGTATGCAGCTCCAATGTATTTATACAAGTTCATAGGTTGGGATCTTAGATCAGTTGTTATTTACTATTATTTTATGGATGATGTGGATATGGAGAGTGGCCATGGGTCACATGGATATGTTCGAGCAGTGGATCTGGTTTATTTAGTTTTTAGACATGTGTGTATCATCCAATTCATCGAGGTGTATTTTCCTTTTATAATTTCCTATTTTGTTTATGTGATGTATTTTATTCCACTATGTATTATAAAATCATGTTAGTTTTTTTATTATTACTTATATTATGGAATTAGGGCATTCATTTATATTTATTATGTCTTATATAAATTTTTATATTGTTTATACTATGTTTGGATAGTTCAATTATCTTGAATGATTTATTTTATATGAAAGGAAGTCCAATGCATGGACTTATAATTTTGGATTTTGGGTTAGTTTCATTTAATAATTAATTTTATATGTGGTTGAAACCATTCCCAAGTGTATATTCTTGATGGACATGAACTAGTTAATTTCCTATGGGGATCAAGAGTTCCCTTAAAGTCTTGTGATGGTTTAGTTCGAGTGATGTTTCAGGTCAACCTAGGCTGTTTTGTTACATGGTTTGGAACTAGAAATCACATTTTTTATTTTTTTAGGTGCTTTAAACTTGCCAAATTATTCTCGGGCTATTTTCCCAACATTCCTACCTTTGTTTTTCTAAACTAATAAAGAATCCTAGTGATATTTTAAAGATATAAATGAACGCGTTTCAATCATATTTTTATACGATGATTTAAATATTTTCACTATGTTTTATTTTTCACCATATAGTGAAAACCTACTTTTACTTTGATTTCATTGTAAACTTAAATAAATTGTCTTGTTACATGATTATTCCTTGAAAGTATTTACAATTGTTATTGTTTTTTTCTTAATATGTATGTTGGGTAACCCTTTCTTGAGTTGGGTTACTAAACCTAATTATCTATTTGTGTTTGTCACTTCCCTTGGTATTAATCATAGAACAAAATATAGATTTATGGTGTGTTGTTTTTCCTAAAAAATCTGAGTAAATATTGAAAGTTAAGAGTTTATGATTGAACAAAATATTATTAGATTGTTAATTTATAACTAAAATGTTCAACCATGGGTCCCACTTATGTTCTATGATAAAAATCACCCATTTAAACCTAAACCCGAATAAGCTATGAGTAAACAAACCACACATAACCTATGATTAAGAAAGTGCTTCGACGATGATGACATTGTTGGATTTATGAGGTGGGAGGATATGATTTATCCTAAAAAGCTTAATAGTTTAACATTTACCCAACCTGAAACTTGAAAATTACTAGGGTTTTATAAAAGTTTAAAGTATGGTAAATGTTGGGGAAAAAATTGATTTCAAATGTATATTTTTAGAAATAATTATTAATTAGTTTCATATCATTCTTCCATTCCATATCATTCTATTTTTTCCAATTTTTTTTTTCAATGATACTAACCTTTCCTATTTTGAAAATTGGTCACTTAAATAAAATTTTGTTATATAAAGTGTCAGTTTTGAGCTTTTGGAATGGGTCATTGAACCTATACAACTATGATAAATAATATTATTCTAACTTAAGACTCCGATTTTGGTGATGCTTGGACCAATTCATTTCATAAACTACCCTTAGTATTCCCTAGTTTAGTGCTATGTTTTAGTTTTACATACCTTGTATAAATTAATGTTAAGGACTATCTCCCAACTTAATTGGAATCTTTTTAGTATTTCTTAGATGTCAAGTAATTTTTACCCATGTGGTTCTATTAGTTTGAAAATATAATTTTTTACCTTTCTTACATGTTATACCATATTCTTGGACTAGTTTACTACTTCTATCATTATTATAATCCATTTTGTTTCTTTCACGACTATAGGTTTTAATAGTTAGGTATATCGTTCATGGATATGATTTATTGTATTTATCATGTTGTTTTTTATTATAATGATCATATTGGATGATATAATGCATAATATTACTTTGAGCATGTCTATTGTTTCTTGTACAACATGGTTATTATTTTTTTAAATAGAATTTGTATTGCCTAAATATTTTATATTGTTTCTATAGACTATTTATAGAGGTTCTCCACATCGGTTAACATGTTGAAGGCATAGGAAAGGGTCATAAATTTGTGTTCACTTTTTATTGGGATGGGATTCAATATTTCCCTAAATCATTATAAACATTTCACTATTCCGTATGATAGGATATAAAATTTCCTTGACCAGTTAGGGCTAATTATTTTACTTTAGGAAGATTCTCCTGGACCCTAACTTCTTTGAACATATCTACCCTTATGTGTGGGTGTATATGTGTACATGTGTGTTCAATTCAAAAGTACAATTTTTTCTTCCCGTAGTGGATGCCCCCGATTTATCATCACATAATCCAATATGAGGCTCAAAGTAGGTTGTGCAGCTATAGAACCTCATAGTATAAAGATTTATCAATTGTATCTTGTATTGATCTTTGAATTTCATTAATGTAATCCTACTATTACATTTTGTATTATGATTAACAAAATTGTTTAATATTATTTGCATTTACATATGTCGATATTTTTATGCATAAACACGTAATTCACTCTTGTGTTGAGGCATCGTTGGTGGTTACCTTATGAGTATTTTATACTCACACCCCATATGGAAACCTTAGTGAACATGAAACATATTTTTTCTATGTTTTAGGTACTTACTGGTACACTGGTAGCTTCTGGAGCACCCTGAATGGTTGTTTGTGTTAGACACAAAATCGAGATTTATTCCCATTTAGATATTGGTGATATTAGAGGTGGTCATAGGTCTTTTTTAGGTCATCATGTATTATTTATTTGGCACAACCTTCCTTATTCCATGTTTATCTTGCACATTTACCATTGACTAGTTTGTATGAGTTGGATGAATGGCTGCTTATTCTTTTCTGAATTCATATAAAGGAGTTTTTTCTTGTTTATTTTCATATTTATCTATTTTGGAACTATTAGTTTTTAGTTTATTTCTAGGATGTATAACTTATGAATGGGTCATCCTTGATTTTCAGTAGAATCTGGTTAGGCCTTCGATTATAACCAAAATAGGTAAATCATTCCCCAATGTTCACCTTATACTTTTGACACTAGTCACTATCCCCTGGGGATCAAGGAGATCTCTTGAGGTATAAACATGTGATCCAAGTGTCATTAGGGTGTCTAGGTTATGGATGCTACACTGACTATATTATTAATGTTTACATGAATATATTTATTATTGAATTTCTTTTTATGGTATTCAGTGTCCTAGTTGCAGGGAAGTGTAACACACTTTTTTAGTGGTTCTTTGAAATATTGAATTCAAGTAAATTTATTTTACTTGGGTAATAAAAGAATATTTATGACTCATATGTATTATCAGTAAGTTAAGACTATCAAATTTCTAAATCACAGTGCTTTTGTGATATCCATACTATTGAAAAAACAACATATTGCCATAATTTTCATGACTATGGTCATAAAATATATGGTAATAGGGATTTAATTTTTCTATACCTATTTCCAAGGTTTTTAGAGACTATTTACATAGTTTGAAAAAGTGTCAATAGGTTCAAAATTCAAAAAAAAAACATCTACTCAGTTTTGAACTCCCAACCTTAAGGAACTAGAGAAGTGGTAAAACCAAATGATTAAAGAACATTTTTTTTATATTACTAATATTTATATTTAATTATTGATAAATATTAAAAAAACAAAAAACAAAAAACATTTATATTTATTATTATATATTTAAAAATAATATCTGTTATCATGGTTAACTAAAACCGTGGAAAGAGGGGTCATTAGGGTACCCCTATTACCATTATTCCAAAAAACCATGGAAATAAGGGTTTTATGATGTCCCTATTTACATGTTTTTGGGGGAACCATGGAAATAATTACCTCCAATTACTGTAGTTTTATTGAATGATGTCAGTAGGGTTCACTGGTTATACTTATTTCCATAGTTCTTAAAACCATGGTAATAGGGTGTCTATTGCCATTTTTTTGAAAACTATGGGAAAAACTATAGCAGTAACATAAATTTATAGTTGTTTCAGGGTATTTTACATTTTTATAGAATCATATGCATCATGATAGATCTAAACATATTGATAATTTATTTCAGTTTTTTAGATATTCTATTGACACTGGTCAAGATCATGTTTATAATATACACAAAAGTCAAAACTCTATAGATTTTCTAACAAAATAATTTGAATGATATAAATTTTATTTTTATTTATTTAATATGTGGATATTGAAATAACATAGGTCTATAATAATATAAAATTATTTTTATGGGGATATATATTTAAATTTTCAAGATGAACATTAGTGAAATATAAATTCATTTTGTAGATTAATGTGTTTATATTTTAATTATATCTTTTCACTATATTCTTATAATGTCCATATATGTTTCTTATCATTTGGAATGTGGTCCATTTTTATTCTATATCCCCTAGGATTGTCTAATTTTGGGCCATCACTACTTTTACTTTGTTTCTTTCTTCATTGATGTCCGCATTTTCCTTTATCAACATTTATATCCCTAATAAAAAAATATTTGGACATTCATTATCATAAGATGCGATGATATATTTTCACTGGATTTGTGATTATTGTTGTGTTTCTCCATATAATTATTCTTTCACATTTTTTGGTTGAATCAAGTGACCAATGAGGCACTTAAATTTATTTTTTCCCCTTCATTCATCCATTATTTGAATAATATCCTTATGCTTGGATGTCCAACTGACCATAACAAATTGTTTTTCCATTTTAATTTAGCATGAAGACCTAGAATTATAGACATTTGATTATTTCCTCAGACTTAATGATTAATTTCTCACTAGGTGTGAGTATCCATTATAATTTTATCACCAAAATATTTATCTTACTTGACAAAACAGGCTAACATATTGAGTCACAATTTTACCCAATTGCGACTTAGTAAAGCAAATTTGAGACTTGGGGTTAGGAACATTCATAAAGGAACAAACTAAACTGAGAAGTGCACACACTATAACAGGTCGAGTGATGCTTCTATTAATTTTTTATTAAAATTAAGTGTATATGATACTTTTATACTTCATGTGGGAAGATCAAGTCAATCTAACTAAAAGACCCCCGAGGGGGAACCGAAAGATGATGGGAAAATTGGAGATGAAAATAGAGGAGGAAATAATGATTAAGACTCAAAGAAGTATTGGGAGAGTGCCATAAATTTATATCAGGTAAACCCACCACATATAATTACTGAAGAAATAAATTCATCTATCCATCCAAAAACTTAAAACCCCTTCATGGACACCATTCTTTGAGGTGTAAATGGATGAAAACTTTGTGGACCAATACCCCACATAGAAAAATGGTATGCAAGAGGAAACCTACCCCATGTAGAATAATGATACACAGGAGGTACTCAAACCTGCATAAAAAAACACTATGTGGGTGAAACCTAGCCCCACATAGAAACACACTTCGTAGGTAGGACCCAGGTCCGCATAGCACAAGGCTATACAGATGGTACCCTCACCTGTGTAGAAAAATGGTACATGGAGGGAACCCCATCCCACATAAGAACTTTCTATGTGGAATGGGGAATTCTGGGGTGTTCTACAATCTAGATCCCATCACTTCTTACCGGCATACCATTGGGTTCCAATTCTACCCCTCCATGAACCAGTCCAGTGACATCAAGCCAAGGCCTCTTCCAAATCTACCTGACATGTATGATCAGATCATCAGGCATATCAGCCTATCCTCTCGAGTCTACATACCTGTGGTGAGAGGATTCATAATGTTATCCTATATGATAAGTAAAACCCTAAAAAATTCTTCAAGTCTACATTCCCATGGTAACGAGGCTCCCAAAATTGGAAGTTCTTAGAGACTCAGATGTTATCACATGAACCTCCCTATTCTTGGGATTGAGGGGAACCACTAGCCTTTCCCTTCAATAAGGGATGGTGGTGGACACTCCTCTCCTCTCCAAAAACCAATAGGGAATCCCTCTTGGAGTAATCCACCAGCCTTTATTATAGGTGGAGGCACTCTTTCTTCTCTTCACATCCCTGGGATACCAAAATAAGTGAGGTTATGGGCACTTCAATTCTCGTTCTCTCCCCCATTGGGACCAGAATATCAAAGAAAGGGAGGAGATAAGCATCATAGATCTTTGTTTAACCCTCTCCTTGGTGTATAACAAGCTTCTACTAGTTAAAAAAGTTACCCATATGATATTTAGATATACTACTTCCTCTTGTTTCTCACACTGAGAATGAATCACGTGGGCTTAGAGGTTAGTAGAGATCATGGAATCTACACAATCCCAAACCTCAAACGAGAATCCTCACAAGTGTAATCCCAAACTTAATACCTTAAAAAGACATATTCCCAATGAAGAAAATGAATGGTCATATTGTAATATGTATGTCCCAACCATAACCACTCACATGGGCCTCCTCCATAGGTATAATACCCAACCTACTGAACTATGTGGGATTTGATTCCCAACAAATTGGGATATGTAGGAAGCCTCCCTAAGGTCCAAAACCACCACCCAAATTCACCCTAATGTTATTCGGGATACATTCATAATAGGGACATATCTATATGGGAGACCACATATCTCTCGAGTCCCTGGAGCTGACTCAACATAAGTCCCACACTATATGTGATAAGTAAAATTTTTCCTATATGTCCTTACTACATGACATTAAACTACATGGTTTAGTCCTCATCACATGACTTGAAAAGGTGACATGTCCTGTTAATTGACACCAAACTATGTGGGTTATGATTCCTTTCATGAGGATATATTGAAAGACCATTTTATGGGTTCAATCACAATATAAAAACAACTTATGTCCCCCCTAGATGATAGTACACTCTAGAGTGCCGTGTTGTGTGGCTTAAAACTAGTGTCATTCTAATGAATGATTAAATAATCTTTGACCCGCCCGTTAAAGGGTACCATTGATGGAGAACCTCAGATACATAAAAATTATTATAAACCCATGAATTTTCATAAATTATTGTTACTTTAGAGTTATCTTCATCAGACATACTTGGGAATGAACAAAGGATTCACAAACTTATCTCAAATCTATAAGAGAGTCCCAAAATAGACAATTGTTCCCCCCAAAAGGGTGCGATGAGCCCGAATTCCCATCCTCTCAACCAAGTAAGTTCTTAAGTGTTTTTTTAAAGTTACACAAAAAACTTATACCATTGGAAAGTAGGTACATGAGTAATCATGGATATGAGATCCATTGGGTATTTTCAACTCCATGAACAAAACCCATTAGAAACCGTTTAGAGATAGTTCACCAGACGTGAGTGATTTTACTAAATTAAACCCCCTAAAATTAATCGTAGGGAACCAATGATTTTCATTGGAAAAAAATGGTAACCCCAAAATTAACCATTAACCAAGGTAGATATGTTAACCCACATAAGTCCACTTTCACATCCAAAATGGAAGAGGGCCAAATGAGACCATAAATTACACTTGTGGTCATGAGATACTAATTTGAAGAGGTTTTTTTGTTTGTATTTTTCATGTATATTGTAGGCACTTTTCAAAAGAAATCTCTTCAATCCAATAGTTTATCACCAATTCTTGTGGAAATGCACATCAACAACTACAAAGGCTGAGTATTTAACTAAATAGAGGATTCCATCACCCACCCAACATCTTTAATGCTAGGTTTCAAATGCATTGGACTGAGAGTACCCCTAGAATAGTACTATCATAATCCTGGAGGTACCACAATAGGCCCTCTAGTCTATGTATCCCTATGATCCATCTGCCCAGTGATGATTGATGGTCTAGAACTAGGTGACCCCAATAGCTGTCTCAAACTATTTTCAAAGAATTTCCCTAGAATAAAATAACAAGATTTTCCCTTACCTTAGGAAGGCTAATGAAGTGATCTCCAAAAAATTCATCCCAATATCATAGGGGTCCTAATCAAGGTTCCCTACTAGTAATCATTTCTATCAACATTATGTAGATCAATATCCTCACCATGTAGAGAATACCACCCTGATACCCCCCCAGATAAAGTCATTAAAACTTGGGTCCCTAGGGCGGTTCATAGAGGATGATGATAAAGTAATCCAAAAAAAGAAATCGTCCTTATTTCTAATAAATATGCCCACAAAAAAAATACAGCGACAACCTATGAGAAGATACAAATCCCTGCTCACCAGTATGAGGCCTGTCATTCCAATATGACAACAAGTAAGAAGATACACATTCCTATGGATGCATTCCATGATCTTCAGTAAAATACATCAAAAAGATATGAGAAAATGAATATCCCTATTAATGTACATCAAGCCCACTAGGAAAATATGGTGGGAAACAACTATGATAAGATTCACATTCCTGTAGATTCATACCATGCCCATTAGTAAAATATAGTGGAAAACTACAAGTAGATGCAAATAACTACTCTAGTACATCAATCCTTCCATGAAATTAAAGAAAAAATTAGAGGATCTAGCTGATATATATTGGCTAAAAATCAATGGAAGACTCACATTTCTACCCTAACATTGGAATGGAAATACATTCCCGTTCCCACCAAGGATGTTTCTCAGCACATCCTAGAAATATTGAAGAGTCCGAAATCAATTCCTGATTACATCCTACAAACCTACCTAGATGTGATCACGTCAGTGGAGATAGTAAGGAGTCGAGCCCATGACACCACCTCCTCAAGTGGTGTGACTCACCCGCACAAAGATATGATCACTCAGGAGAATATATGAATCTCTACTCCCATCCAGGAGGGTCATAAACAACATTCCATGATAAGTAGACAAAAAGATCAGAAAAAATATCCATTCCAATTTGGGGACACCATCCTACTTTGATGGACACTCTAGGGAAAGCATATATCCATTCCAAAACTTCGGAATCTTACCAGAATATCCTGGAATTACCATGGGATCCACTTGAATAGGCACCCATATATGAAGGTTGTCACTTACAAAATGTGTCCCCAGTTTCCCGCAAGAGAGCACAAAAAAATAAATTACACCAAATGGAACTGGAAAATAAATAGAATATTCATAACCCTAATCTTATAAAAGATGGATTTCTTGAGTTCATAAAGAATCGATCAATGGTGGTTCATAATCCTTCTAATCCGTTACCAAATTAATGGAGTGGCAGTAGTTGTTGCAACGGTCCTCCCTGAAATGTTGTTACCGGTAGATCTGAAGGTCCTCCATATAGTGACATCTCATTTTAGTAAGAAGTTACTCCCTTACTATTGTCTACCATGAAGGTCCTCCTCAGGGTATACACTGTATAAATTCTACTTGCATTTGGACATAGATATGTGATGGTAGTCCTTACTATAATGATATTCATTGTGAAGGACCTCCCTAGAGTGACATCTTATTTCATCAAGAAGGTCATCCCCTTGATGTCGTCTGCCTCGAAGGTCCTCCCTAGGGTATACACTATAACAATTCTCCCCACAGTCATAAATTTATATATGATGGTAGTCCTCTCAATGATGTAATTCACTATGAAGGAGCTCCCCATAGTAAAAACTCATTTTTTCAATAAGGTCCTCCCCTTTCCAAGTCAAATATGAGAAAAAACTCATATTCTGAGGTGCTTGGAAAGATGGGGTCAAACATACTAGATAACCTATCAATGATAAGTGAAATCCTTTCTCAAATAGAAGAAAACCCTGAGAAACACTCATCTTATTATCAACCCTCAGACCATTCCCATGCCAATGAGACCTCCAGTAGCTCTGTTACTTGCAGCATAACCATCGAGAAGCGCTCATGTTAGGATGATCAAGTAAAGGAGTATCTGGTATAAGAACAAAAGGATATGTTTATAATGAGAAGAAAATTTTATAAAGATGATATAACCATTATGTATTGGTCTTCATCCACCACTCAGTTCGATATTCTAAAGGCATTGTCAGAATAATTCATACACAACATCCGTCTGAATCTCTAGACAACTCTGTTGACACCAAAAGTTGGGAAGAAGAAGAACAATAAGGAAGTATCTAGAGCTACCTCACATTTCTTATTCATGGAGCTCCATGGCCCCGCCCCCACCATAGAGAAAGGATGCAGGAGGCTTCACAAGTTGATTTGAAATTCGCAACCCCGCTGTGGAGCAAGGAGGCGGGAGGCTCCGCGAGCCGCTTTGACATTCATGACCCTGCTGTGGAGGAAGGAGGCGGGAGGCTTTGTGACATGGTTTGACATTAGCGACCCCACCACGGAGAAAGGAGGTGGGAAACTCCATGACCACATTTTACATGCATAATCCCACTATGGATAAAGTAGGCGGGGGGCTCCATGAGCCGGTTTGACGTTTGCGACCCTACTGCAGAGCAAGGAGGCAGGATGCTCCGCGACCGCATTTGAAGTTTGTGACCCCACCGTGGATCAAGGAGGTGGGACACTCCATGATATGGTTTGATGTTTGCGACCCCACCGTGGAGAAAGGTGGTGGGATGCTCTATGACCACATTTAACGTTCACGACCCCATCGCGGATCGAGGAGGCAGGATGCTCCGCGACCGCATTTGATGTTTGCGATCCTCCGTGGAGAAAAATCTCTCTTCATGCCGAGTGATCTCTGCTTCACAGTGCCTCTTGCCTATAAATAAAGGGCTCCCCTCGATCCCAGAAGATAGATCATCCAACCATTCACCTTCCGAGCTCTCAAATCTAGAATCAATTCCTTCTCTGCGAACCATGAGTTCCTCAAGGTACTTTTGCTTTGCGAAGTGCCTCCCCCTTTGCTTCAATTGAGCCCCTCTTCAGTGAGGGATGCCTTTTTCAAATCCCATGGGTCTTCATGAAGGAAGGAGATCCCCATGGGGACTCAGGTCGTCACAAAGCATTTATGCTTCGTGAAATTACCTCCACACCCACATGACCCACTTGATAAGGCAGGTTCACTGTGCTTCGCAAATCATATTGTTTCACGACACCTTGCTTCATGAGGCACCCCTGCTTTGTGAGGCATTTCTTTGTGAATGCCTTTCCACTTCGTGAAGCTCCTACCACATGCACCTATTCCCTATGCCTAGACTAGGAAGCTTCACTTCATGAAGCACATCCATTCATGAAGCCCCTCCACTTCATGGAGTGCCAGAGCTTCAGAAGGCTTCCTATGAACCCCTTTGCTTTGCAACTCCTTTTCCTGTGCGACCCTTTAGGTTTGCATGAAGTAACTTCGAAGTCCCTTGGACGATACTGCCCGTTGAATTTCTTCGCCTCATGCTTCTTCGCATAGGCATGCTAACGACTATTGCTTCTTCACATAGCCACAATAACATGGACCCCCCAATGGTTCGTTCCATAACACCCCCAACCACAACATGGACGATGCCTTCCTTCCCACAAGGGCGGGAGGGTATCAGTTATGTAATTCCTAGGGGATCAGAGTAATCCCACCTTGTTCGAGTTGCAGGATGTTAAACTGCCAAGCACCATCTTCCTCAGCACATGATGTTAAACTGTGGCCTTGCCCCGTGCATCATACGTGGGGTACCCCACCTTGGACATTCTGAACACCCACTGGTATCCATGAGAGTGAGATAATTCCTCACATGGAATGATATCCTCTTCATCGGAGCAGCATCTGTCTGTGGGGAAAGTGAAACCACCCTAGTGTAAGCCCCCAGCTTTTTTTTGTAGGAGGCGTCACCCCTTCTCCTCCTCTCTTCCTAGGTGCCAAATCCCTCTACCATTGGGCTTTGTCACCACCCGGGCCTCCACTCTAGAGTAATTCCCAATCTACACCTCCCCGGGCTGTGAACCATGCGTAAGCCTCTGTTTCCTATTTGGGATGATAACCACGCGTGATCCCCACTCCACATCCCACAAACAAAACTTTCGTGACATGATCGTTAGGTCTTTGCTATCTCTTGATTCTCACACCGAGTATGACTCATGTGGGCTTAGAGAAAGCATCGAATATGACATCCTCTTTGGGCATCCTAGAGTGTAAGCCACACACCCACCTGAACTATGAGTTCTTTGATCCTTGCCAAGGTAGGGTACATAGGAAGCCTCCCTGAGGCTTAAGCCCACCAAACCATTGGTTCTGACCACCTTCACATCGGTTCATCAAACTCCACCTGAACTATGAGGTCTTTGATCCTTTCTAAGGTAGGGTGCGTAGGAAGCCTCCTTGAGGTTCAAGCCCACCAAACCCTTGGTTTTGACCATCTTCAAGTAGGTTCACCAAACTCTACCTGAACTAAGAGGTCTTTGATCCTTTACAAGGCAGGGTACGTAGAAAGCCTCCCTGAGGTTCAATCCCCCCAAACCATTGGTTCTGATCATCTTCACATCAGTTCACCAAACTCCACCTGAACTATGAGGCCTTTGATCTTTTCCAAGTTAGGGTACGTAGGAAGCTTCCCTGAGGTTCAATCCCACCAAACCATTGGTTCCAACAATCTTCATGTCAGTTCCCCTTTTTTACCTGAACTTCGAGGTCTTTGATCCTTGCCAAGGTAGGGTACGTAGGAAGCCTCCCTAAGGTTCAAGCCCACCAAACCATTGGTTCCGACCATCTTCACGTCATTTCCCCTTTTTTACCTGAACTACGAGGTCTTTGATACTTGCCAAGGAAGGGTACATAGGAATCCTTCCTATGGTTCAAGCCCACAAAACCATTGGTTCTGACCATCTTCACATCAGTTCCCCTTTTTTACCTGAACTATGAGGTCTTTGACCCTTTCCAAGGCAGGGTACGTAGGAACCTCCCTGAGGTTCAAGCCCACCAAACCATTGGTTCTGACCATATTCACATCAGTTACCCTTTTTTACCTGAACTACAAGGTCTTGATCCTTTCCAAGGTAGGGTATGTAGGAAGCCTACCTGAGGTTCAAGCCCACCAAACCATTGGATCCGACCATCTTCACGTCGGTTCACCAAACTCGACCTGAAATACAAGGTCTTTGATCCTTGCCAAGGCAGGGTACGTATGAAGCCTCTCTGAGGTTCAAGCCCACCAATCGATTGGTTCTGACCATCTTCACGTCAGTTCCCCTTTTTTAACTGAAATATGTGGTCTTTGATCCTTTCCAAGGCAAGGTACATAGGAAGCCTCCCTGATGTTCAATCCCAACAACCATTGGTTATGAACCCCCTTCACATTGGTTCCCACTCCACCTGAACTACGTGGTCTTTGATCCTTACTAAGGTAAGGTACGTAGGAAGCATCCCTGAGGTTCAAGCCCAACACCCGATCGCTCTGACCCCCCTTCACATCGGTTCTCCCCTATCCTGCATGACGTTAAACTGTGGACCTCAATTAGCAGTAAGCTATTGTTTCCCTAGTTAGCGGTAAGCCATTTCACCCACCTGAACTACATGGACTTTGATCCTTTATAAGACAAGGTACGTAGGACACCTTCCTGAGGTTCAATCCCAATAACCATTGGACCCAATGTCCTCCTCCACATTGGTTCACCGACCTCCATCCCACAGGAACTACGTGGGTTTGATCCTTATATCCTAGATGAGGTACGTAGGAAGCCTCACTTAGGTGCGACCTCGCCCAGTGGTAAGCCATTGTGACCCCATTCAACGGTAAGCTGGTGTCAAACACCATTCAGCGGTAAGCCGTTGACATCCCTATCTAGTGGTAAGCCGTTGTGACCCCATCCAGCGGTAAGCTGTTGTGACACCATCCAGCGGTAAGCCATTGAAATCACCAATCGGCGGTAAACCATCATCAGATGAACTAAGTGGACTTTGATTCCCTACCACGGGGATACGTAGGAAGTATCTTTAAGGATCAAGCCCAAAATAATCACCATCCTCATGGAGGTTCCATCCCATTCACCATCCACTTCATTCAACCGCCCATCATCCATCCTGATCTTAACCGGGCCTCCGCATCTCGGTGGGATCACACCACCTCATTCCCCATTCCCCTCAACAGTAACCGGGAATCTAACCACACATTGGCCCCAACATCAGTGTTCCCTCCAGGGGTTGCACACATCTAATCCACTCTAGTCAGTGTTCTAATCAGTCCGATCCATCTCTGCTAGACGTTAAACTCGCGGTATACCCTGTGTTAATAATAGGAAGCTGATGAAAACCTTAGATACATGCCTATGGCATATAGTTCCCTACATTTGACATGGGATGCCTTGGGCTTCCATGCCCTCGAGAAGCCATATAATAAGGGGAAAAAACCCAGACACGCCATTTTCCCAACATCCAGACACGCTAGTGATGTCCAACATGACTAATCCCCTGACCGAAGGTTGCTTCCCTAACCAGACCCTTTGGAATGTCCTGACAGAAGCAGTGTAATTAATTGGTGTCCATGAAGATATGGCACTAGGAAGAGTTTCATGAACAACATCTTAGATCTATAAGGGAGACCCGTACTAGGTGACGAGTTTCGAGGAGGAATCCCCAGAAGGAAGAACTGACATCCCATCATCCTGTTTCGATCAAGGAGAAAATGTCCCTGAACAAGGAATATATGCCACCCGACTTTGGAAAGTGGTAATGCAGGGCAACAAACAGCACCACCATCCCCCAAAGAGATGGAAATATGCGCCCCGGTGAAAGTGTTAGAAACAAACTCTTTGCCACCTAAAAGCATAATTATTTCTTTACAACAGGTATGCAGACCATGTCAAAATGTTGGGATAGATTTTTCATCAAATCAACAAGGAGGAACCTCCATCTATCTGGTGAAAAAGGTTAGAGAAGCGATAGAAATATCTTCAATTGGAATACCTCAATACGTTACATGAGTTGCATCATCTAATTATCGACACCCCACTTGGTGTTCAAATTCAGGGGTGGGGAGAACATGGGCGTTTTCATTTTACCTCATGACCCATTCATCAAAACCCACTGAAAATGACATCCTATAATTTCATTACTATAAGGAGGCTATTAAGAAAAACCCATTCTTTGGAAATATGGAACAATCAACAAAAATCATCCTTGAATAATTCTCAAAAAAATTGGGTTCGATGAGAGAAATCCATAAAAAAACTCCTAAACCAAGAAAATGAGAACATTAAGTAGGCTTTATATTATTGGAAACCAATATTTAGGCACTTATAATGTCCTTAAAATCCAATGGCTCATGTGAAGATTCTACATTACACCCGACTCATGTTTGAACGAGGATTTACGAGATCAAGAGACCGACAATAATAGCAACAACTGCCATATAATGAGATTAGCCCTATCCCATGGGCCTGGGGGAATTTTTAACACAAAATACCCTTCCAAGGCCAAAAAAATCAGACCAAGTCCTAAAAGAAAGAATGTGAGAAACCCCATCACACATGGATGAGGTAATGTTTACCACAACCTCTTATTCATAGGAAATCAGTATTTCCCATCTATGGTGGACAAAAAGAAGTAAGGTCTCTCAGTTCGCCCTGTCTCACGATCCATTTCACCCAGAATGGAAGCACATGACCAGGCTGTGTGGATTTTCCCTTTGATCCACTCTTTATTAAGAAACTTAGAGAATACCCAAGAAAGAAAGGAAGACGTCCAACAAAGGACAAAAATAACCCTCGCATCATTTGACAACTAGTACAATGCCTACAATTCATTATGCATCGGTAAACAACATGGATGTCAATCCTACAGATGACACCAAAAATGATGTTGACATAGAGGATCAGAGAGATGATGGTTCCATCTGAAATGGTATCCACACTGAGATAGAGGTTGGATGTTTTTGTACCTAGAACCATAGAATCACCTTGAATTTGGGTACTCCCATGACCAATCCCTTAGTGATTCCTTAGTGAATCTCTATCAAATAAAATAATAAAGGAAAGGTCACATACAATCATCCTCCTCTTGTCGATGAGGATGAGATCTCTACACTTGAAGAATTATTTGGTTGATAGAAGGAATAAATGAAAGAGTTGAGGTGACTCAAAGATGAGTTTCTACAAGGAATAATTCCTACCAAATATACACCACAAAGAGAGACTCAACATGCACTTCAAATAGGTTTACCTACTCAAGGGTTCATCCCAGTGACCGAAACAAATCCATGATAACTACGCAACTCAGTTATTTGACCATCAGTTTATCTAGACCTGATCATGGATGGATATAAATATTTCCATCCATTATGTAGACAATCAGAATGGGTTCATGAAAATCCTCAAAAGATGTTTCCAACCATATATGAGCCCCAAAAAATGGAAAAACCAATACATCAGATCCTACCCATTTCTTTACATGTCCAAGCTCATGTTCAACTAAACACTAAATAATGGCTTATCAACACTATTGAGTCATTGAAATCTTGATTGGAAGCCTTAGAGGAGCGGTTTCCACCAATACAGCCATAACAGAAACCTTACCCTGAATGGGTGAGCAACACCCCACCACCACCAAACTACGGGAGTCCTGCATTTACAATATTCAATGGATGAAGTGGTTTGGAGAAACATTTTATGCACTTTGTGTTCCATTATGAACCCATTAAGGGAACTACTAAGCAATAAGAAGTAGTGAAATTCAGATTGTTTGTATAGACCTTTCAAGGGCCAGCCTTTATATGGTACACCAGTTTTCCAGTTTAGTCAATCACAGGATGGGAGGATCTCTAGTAGAAATTCTTCCTTCAATTATGCTCAATGTTGCAAAGGGAAACAATTACTGACCACTTCAAAAAGTGAAAAAATGATAGAGTCTTGGATTTTATTTATATATGGAAAGGGCTGACTTACTCCCTAAACCTACCACTTCTCTAGGAGGATATGGTATGTCTTATCATTGATAACCTTTGTGATGAGCTATGAAATCTTCTCATCCTATTGAAATATAGAGGTGTATTTTGGGATATCTCTTCCATTTCTCAAAGAATGCAAGATTCTATACATTGGACTAATCTCAAGTCCCTATTAACTCCACTAGTTCTGGGGAAACGAATGGTAAAAGATGAGGTAGCATCCATCACACTTAAGCCAACATATTCATTAGCCCAAACTCCAAAATCTACACCATATCTTGAAGTGTCACTTGGGAATCAACAACAAACCCCATGTCACCAAAACAAGAAAAGGTTACCCAGGAGAAATAAATTTGAGGAGATAAGGAATAAAGTTTACTCGTTTTTTGATGATTAGGTCTAGGAATACTTTATAGCCATGATGGAAAATGATTTTATCCACGTTCTAGAGCCTAAGAGGCACAATCGTATAGTCCTAGATAACCAGATAGATTATTACCACTTCTATAGGATGTTTGGGAACACCATTTAGGAATTATTCATCTTTAATGAAACTCTGTAGAAAATAGTGTATTCTGGACAAGTAAAGTTGTGAAATACACCAGCATAAGTAGCGTATGTTTCCACTACTACCCCTGAGGAAGGAGATGAGTGGAAAGAAGTCATTATCATAATGGAATGAAAGTTTTATGGTTAGATGACTCAAAATATAATCAAATGAACTCACGATATTCCTTAGGAACCATTGAAACAACCAACTATGCCCCCAACTACTTTTTCTGCAACACAACCAACGTCATCAACCCTAAAAACCTCAAAAGTATATCCTTTTAAAAAGATCATTGACCAAAAAGATTGGGAGAAAGCATGAGAGGATTAACCTGCACTAATTCTAACATTGGATTTAACTCTCTCAGACTTTATACCCTCATATTTGAAACAAAAGACACCGTCCTTCCAAATAGAACCACCAAAAATAGACAATGAAGAAAAGTCATCATCAGATGAGGAGTTAATATTCATTTATATTAATTTCATTCATTTAATGGATACCTTATCTGATAATGAGTATGACTATAAACTTGTGTTCCCCACACTCAATTGGGGAACCAAAGGAAGAGGCCAAAAGAGCCAAGGTTACTGGGGAAGACACAGTTGTGACAGGAACTAGAATTCTGACCATATCACTACTCGGACTGTCAATGTTTTTGAAACTCATGAAATATCTCTTCAGCATGTCCAATAGGACTAGGAAGATCCCCCTACACCTATCAAAGTCACTCTGTCCCAATCACTTTGTAATATCAATCAGAAGAGAAATAGGTTTCCAATAACCCTTGTCGTGTAGGAAAACATACCCATACCAACCCACCAAGGATGTGAGTGCCCTCAAATCCTATTTTAAGGGATGAACCATCTAAATGGAATACTCTGACCCCTAAATTGCCTATGAAAGAGAACCCCCACACTAGGAAGAACATGACTTTAGGCCAGAAGTATGGTGTCCTGAAATAGTTATCCTTGGTACCGACCATGATATCTATCATGGATTCCATGATATTATCACAATACCTCAGGGAAGTACTCATAGAGGCTTTGATAAGCCCCCAGGAGTTTAAAGCTGAAGTGGACACTATTGAGTTTTATTATATAGAGACCGATCCTAAGGAATTTCATGAAATTATTTCTTTTATAGATCAAGATGAATATTCCATTATATAGGGACACATCTGACCCCTATATGTGTTCATATGGATAAATGGTGTTGATGTCCGAAATTATCTCATTAATAATGGCTATGGAGTTTATATTATCATAGTATGGACACCTTGCCAGCTAGTCTACAATAAGGATAACTTAGCACAATCTGCTAGGAAACAACAAAGATATGATAAAAGAGAGAAAAGGCCACTAGGCCAAATCAAGATCAGGGGTCAATTTGTAGACCTCGTATTTGACTCAAATTTTTGTTCATCCAGTAGGATTTAAACATCAATTTATTACAAAGGATTCCCTAGTTTCATCAACATGCAACAATCTACTCATTATACCATCAATGCATCAAATAATGTATTAATGGAAAATGGGGGCTTTGTATGCTGATAAAGCACCATTTTCATCCTATAAGTTGCATTACATTGTTGCATGATTATATCAGAGTGAATGGAAACAACCTCGGGTTGATGGTGTTTCTTAGGTCACCACCCCAAATGGTTTGGAAATAATCCCGAACAACCCCTTCAAACAAATCAGCAAAGAATATGTGTTACCCATCAATCATATCAAGAACATGAGTCAAATTTCAGATGAATATTCAGTGGTCTACATGATTTTTCCCAGGATCACTTAGTCCAACAATGTTGAAATGTTTTCTGACTCCCTAGACAAAGATGAAAGCTCATATGAAAATTCTTTCATTACATCCTCAAAGCTCCAAGAAGACCCCACCTCACTAGATGTGGCATAAGAGGTTGTCTCTTCACCTAAATAGGGAAAGGACACTTCTCCTATATCCTATATAGAGTTTCAAGGAAATACCACACTGTTAGATAGATTAGAGGAATCCACTTCATCTTTTGAATGTTAAGATATTGACACATCTCATAACTCAAGAGATCTTACCCCACTACTTTCTCCCCCTATGGAACAATAGGAGGAAGAATAGGAGGAAGAGTAGGAGAATGATAACCTTAGGGAAACCCCTCCAGCATTTTTGTAGGGAATCTCTACCACCATTGGTGAACTCATAGAAATAAATCTGGGTATAAAAAAAATCCATGACCCACCTTGATCAGTGTGTCCATGTAGTTTGAAGAATAAATGGTATACACCTCCTTCCTTAAGAATAATTGGGATGCGTTCACCTGGAACTACACCGAAATGTTGATCCTTGACCTTGGGGTGACCACCCATCACCTAGGATTACCAGAGGGCCACCAGGGCTATATAAAAGAATCCAAAAGGATGCACCCCATACACACTACCAAAATTGAGTCTGAATTTGAAAATATTATCATATCCAAATTCATTCTATAGATTCAATATCCACAATGGTTGGATAATATAGTATCTTCCAAGAATATGAATGAGAAAATTAGAGTCTTCATTGATTTCATAGATCTTAACCAACTTTATCCAAAGGATGATTTACTAGTCCTGATAACAGAACTACTGATCTATGCAACAGTCAGATATCAGGATCTCTCCTTCATGGATGGATATCCAAGATACAATAAAATCGGAATGGCCTAAGAAGATGAAGAATCCACCACCTCTAAGGCTCCCCAGGGGGTGTTTTTTCTATCGATTAATTCCCTTTATCATGATGAATGTTGGCATTACATTCCAATAGTCCATGCATTGCATCTTCAAACCTTTATTGGGAAATTTTTTCGATTTATAAATTGATGATATGGTGGTTAAATATCGACAATGATCATACCACTTGGAAGATCTTGAAACTTTATTTAAAAAATTATGACAACACAACCTGAAAATGAACCCCATGAAGTGTTCTTTTAGCATTGCCTTAGGGAAATTTCTTGGCTTCATGATACACCATCATGGAATAAAATTAAACCTTGAGAAGAAAAAGGATATCCTTGTAATGTAACCTCCTCACAATGTTACAATGTTGAGAGGACTTTATGGAAACTTAATCTACATCCGACACTTTATATCCACCCTTACAGGAAAATTCCCACCCTTCACAAGTTTTATGAAAAGGGGGTTATATATTATTGGACTTACAATTTCCAGGAATCATTTGATAGTATCATGAAATATCTATTGATACCACCAGTGTTGATGGCTCCTGTCAAAGGGAGGTCACTGATTTTGTATTTGAAAGCCTTAGAGAAATCACAGGGTGCCATCCTCACGAAAAATAATGATACTGACAATAAAAACAACATTTCTTACCTCAGCTGAACTATGATGGATGCTAAGAATCATTATTCAGATATTGAGAAGAGCTATCTAGTGATAATATTTTCAGTCCAGAAGGTGAGGAACTACCTATAATATCATGAGATTTATTTGGTCTCTCATAGTAACCTACTTAGAAATATTCTTATCCATCCGATGTTGACTATAATTCTATCATAGTGGGAGGTCATCCTACAATAGTTTTACATTCAGTTCATGCCTCATAAAGTAGTAAAATGCCATGAATTACTAGATTTTATGGAAGAGCACCCTTCAACAGAAATGAATTAATGGGATACTTAATTACCTGATGAAGAGGTCTTATCTATTCAAGAGTAACCCCATATATGGGAGATGAATTTCAAAAGTACTTCTAGACTTATGATTGGGAGGAGGAGGGAAGACCCTAAACTCAACAAAGTGGGGTTGGGAGTCATATTAATTTCTCTAATAAAGGTAGTCCTATATTACTTCTTCCTGATATTAGTAGGGTGAACAAAAATTTAATCATAATATTAGGATCTCATTGTAGGTCTATATTTAGAACTTTAGGTACAAGTAAATCCATTGAAGATAAAAGATGATTTATAATTGGTAATCAAATAGGTCAATAATGATTATTCCATCAAAAAAGAATAGATAATTCCCTTACAAAACCACAAATGAGGAATAATGGGGGAATTCCATTTGAAGCTGACATTAACTCATGTCCCACGGTCACATAATACCCAGGAAGAAGCCTTGGAAAATGAATCCACAACTATAGAAGATCCAAACAAAGAAGAAACAATCATCAACATTGTGCACCACCAGATGGTATCACATTTTGTTCAAGTGTACACATAAGATATCAATGAAGTTAGTCCATCCCTAAACCATATGATCCTACCCTTGGTTAGATGACACCCATTGTAGACTACCTTCAAAATGGAGAACTCCCACTATACAAAGCTGAGAAATAGAACATCTAAATATGGGAAATTAAATTTTTTCTATATGATGGAAAAAATCATCAAAATGTCCTATATAAGAGGATCCTTGATGGGGCCCTTCTCAAGGGAATTGATGGAGAAGAGACTGCTATTTTCATGAAGGAAGTGCACACTAGAGGTTGTAGGGCCACTAGAAAGGATTTAATCTTTCCCATAAAATCTAAAGACTTGGGTACTACTGGGCCAATATAACATGAGACTATACATAATTTACCAAAAAGTGAAATTCCTATCAGGTTTTCAGCAACTTAATTCACCATCACCTGGAGTTTCTATAGATAGTAAAGTACCCCTAGCTATTTTCCATATAGGGAATGGATGTTGTGGAACCATATCCTCCCGCTACAGGAATGTAGTTTAAATACATTATTACTACAACCAAATTATTCTCCAAGAGGTCAGAATCTATACCCCTAAAATAGGTCAGGACAAATAATATTGTTAGCATTGTGAAAGAAAACATCATCAACAAATTTGGTGTCCCTCAAAATATAATGATGGAAAAATGGCACCAATTTCTATTTTGTTAAATTGGAGAAGCTATATCAGGAGTATGTCATCAAGTCCAACCATTCATCTTGATACAATAAAGAGGCTAATGAACAAATAGATGAATTCAACAAGACCATACCAAATATAATCTAGAAGATGTTAGATAAGGATAAAAAGTCTTGGCCAGACAAGCTCCTACATGCCTTGTGGGATTATCATACCACAACTGGCACTGCCACACATGAAACCCCATACTCATTAGTATACAGGAAAGAGGCAGTCCTGCCCATCACAGTTCAATTTCCCTTGCAATGCATTTCTATATGCAATCAGTTATCCATAGATGAGAAATCCTAGAAATGGATGGATGAATTAGAGTGACTATTTGAGAAAAAATGACATACCTTTCATCATTTTGAATTCTACAAAAACTTAGTTGCGTGGGCCTTTAACAAAAATGTTTTCTTCCTATATTTCCTCTAAGGAGAAATGGTATTGGTCCTCATGATTCTGATGATACCGAGAAAGAAACCTTCAATGTTGGGACTGAAATGGGAGGGACCTTATGCCATACATAAAGTCTACTCCAATAGAGATTATTATCTGATTTCAATAGACAAACAACTTGCCATGGATCCCACCAATGCAAGGTTCCTAATGAAGTATTTCATGTAATCACATGGTACCTTTTCCTAATCACATGATGGTAAAATTAATGGTAAATTGACCCAGCTGCATGACATTAAACTGCATAGTCGGTCTTTGTTGCATGACACTAAAAATCATGACTTATTTTTCCAGACTGCAAGACAATAAGCTGAATGATACCAAAATCCTCATTGTATGATTTTAAACTGCACAACACCATATTGTACTCACTAAAAAGGACTTCACACCTAACATCAGTCATCTACCATGACATATTCAAGAACAATGTGTGTCTTGATTCCTGTCATCATAGGATATGTAGTGACACCCATACCCCTGATCTTGGGCCCAACTGCAATACTTCGTTCTTTCCACATCGGGTGACCTATATCTATTACACAATATGTTAAACTACATGGTTCCTCAAGAACTCAGTGTGGATTGATTATCATTCCAATGGGATACATAGTGACACCCAGACTCTATATTCTGGTCCTAACCACAAAATAAGAGACAAAACTCTCCCCTATGTGTATGGATCAGACCTAAATAGAGAGTTCCCATATAGAACTACGTGTGGCTTGATTCCTTACATCATAAGTTATGTAGTGATGCCTGGATCTCCAATACTGGGTTCAGACACCAAAATAACCCGCTTTCATGCCGATTCAACTTTTTCCTTACAACATGACGTTAAACTGAATGGGATCCCAAAACCACATGTGGCTTGATTCTCACTATAATGAGATATGTAGTGATACCGAGTCTCCAATATTGGGTCCAACCACAAAAATTAAAACAATCAAAGGAAAAAATTCCCCCCGCACGATGTACGGGTTAAACATGCATAGGCAGCCAGTTCTAGAAATATGTGATTACCACTCTAATGGGATATTTAGTGATGCCTAGATCTCCAATCCTAATATATCCATAGAAAAATAAAATTCCCCTTTCCTTTGTTTTTATCACCCCTTCATGGCGGAGTAAACCTTTTCCACCGCTTGTTTCTTACACCGAGCATAGATCACGTGAGCTTAGAAGTTGTGGTATGGGATTATCTGCATGGTTGAGGCATATCAATTCACATAAGGGTTACTATGGTTCGGGTCTCAAGACCTTAAAAGGCACACCATATGTCCTTATTGCATGATGTTAAATTGCACAGTTAAGGCCAGTTTGAGAACTACTTACAAATTCATTCATAATATCATAGGATAGGTAGTGACACCCAGGTGTTTAATCTTGGGTCTAGCCATAATATTTCCTCTTCATGTTGGGAAACCTACATCCTTGCTACATGAAATTAAACAGAATTGATCTTAATGAACTATGTATGAATTGATTCTCATTTTGATGAGATACATAGTGACACCTAGACCTTGTTTCTTAGTCCCATCCTTGAGATAAATAAAAAAACATCCCCATATTCTATATAAAAATAGAGATCTATGTTGGAGATCTAAAATTTGGGTTCCTCATTTAGGGATCCATCAAGGAAACAAAAATTCCCCATACATATGAATCAGATCGACATAGGTAAATTCACACTTCATGCTCAATCATGGTCTGGATTTTTCTTATGTACTAAGACAAATTTCCACCATTTTTATACTTCAAGTCCCAAATTGTTTTTGATCTTCGTAATATTTCTATGGCCATTGAATTTGGAGGTTCAGTGTCCCGAGGAATCCTTTTTTTGAATATGCACAATATGATCCTAGTGGCTCTACATAAGTTTCTCACACAAAATTCCTATCAACCAAAGGCAATTTTGTCCCTAGGAGATACCACTTTTATCTCCATAATCCCCAATGGAATTTTTCCCATATCATTTCTTATTTATTTGATAAACCCTGGTATCATGGTTTATATCTTCTTCACCCTCACACTCGAGGTATGTCAAAAAATCTAGGCCCAATGAGCCTTTTATTACTCATCATTTCCCCAACATATGGTACTAGCCATATGATGTAAAAATATGGGACCCCAAGTTGTTCTAACCATACGACGTTAAAATGTATGGATGATTTCCTATTCACATGACACTAAACTACATGATTTACAATAACTACAATTGGATTAATTCTTGTCATCATAGGATATATAGTGATTCCTATATCTTCAATGATGGGTCCATCCATGACATAAAAGTGTCCCACCTTTTCCTGTGTATGGTCCAGACCTGCACATGAGGTTTCTATCCCATAACTACATATGGATTGATTTTAATCTTGATGAGATATGTAGTGATTCACATTACTTATAACTCATGACCAACTATAAAAAAATAAAAGTGAGAGAAATTACTTCCTTCTTACATATGGGTCATACCTGCATAAGGGGAACATTTCAACTCAATCTGAGATAATTTTGACATGAAATTATCCTTTCACATTTAGGTACTTTTCTTTCATAAAACATAACTCTATGTCTAGGGAAGTAATAATTTCCATAAAACTCACTAGACATTAGAAATATAAGGTCTATGTCTTAAGGAAACATCTGTTTGAATATACACAATATGAACCAATCAGATATTCATAAATCACCCACATAAAAGGTCTATCAACCAAAGGAAAATACATCTCTAGGAGAGACTTTTCCTATCTCAATATGCTTCAAAGATGTTTTTGTCCTATATCACTCCTCAGATAAACTAACAAATTACATCTTACATCCATTCCCCTTAATTCCTGAATATGATGGAATATTATTTGCCAGATTACCAGGAAAAGGGAAAATCATTTATCCCTCAATAAAATCTTGGTGACTTTAATCTTAGACCTCAAGCATCCTTACTATAAGACATTAAATTGTATGGTCCATGTGCTAGTTGCATGACATTACACTACACCATGCTTCATACCTTCTTTACACAAGAAAGCTTTATATAGGAATGTTTTTTCATTCATATCCAGTGCTGATACATATGACCTCATCATTTTTAGACACCATTCCCTTGACAAGACAACTTTATTATTCTTGAAAAATATGAATTTTCATAAATTACCCAGCCATCTAAAATGGAGATTCAGTGTCCTGAGGACACCTTTGTTTGACTATGAAAAATATACCCCAGTTGGCTCTGGATAAGTTTCCCACTCAAAAGGCCTATCGACCAAAGGCTAATTCATCCCATGGATAGAACTCTTCTACCTCCATATTCCCTGAAATATTTTTTGGAGACCATTCTTATGGTTACTCATTGTGTACTTTACCCATATCATTTGTTTGATTCTGAAATTACAAAACCAGGGTAAAAAAATCTCCTACTCATGTCTGATTAATGTTGGGAAATTCTCGACAAGTAATCCCTAATGGGGTTATCACCCCATGAGTCTTGGTTAAAGATGTTTGACCTAAAACATCAATTTTATTAGTCCATCATTCAAGACATTAAACAACCTACAAAAAGAGACACAATACTCACCATGTTGAAAACTCAAAAGGGTAACCTTGAGTGAAATTCGAGTACCATATTGGTAAACCATTGCTTTGAATGGTTTAGGAAATAATTGAGAAATCGAAAGAAAATTTAAATGGAACAAAACTTTTTAGGTCAAAAACCCGTAAATTAAAGCCTAAAAAAGTCAAGTTTTTCCTACTAATCCCATACCATAGTGTACTTAAGTAAAAATTAGGGTTATAATAGAAAAGACACAAAGTTTGCAGGGTACTCCATGTAACCAAAGAAATAGTCAAAACTACACATGTTGAGTCCCTTAACATAAGAAAAATTTAGATCATTACATGATCATGTAATCCTGACTATCCTAGATTGTTATTGTGAATGATATCTAGTGGTAAAACCATTCAAGACATATGAGGGGATATCATTCAAAAAAAACTAAAAATTATGATTGATAGACCTTTCAGTATAAGGTAAAGGATAAGAATCAGAGGGAAAAAAGTTTTCATTTATTTATTAAATGGTAATAGAGGAGCATCCACATCCTGAAGTTTCTCCTTGAAGATAAAAAAATAAGGGAAAAATAATTGAATAACTAAACTGGGTACAATGAAGCTCGATTCTCTTTAGTCAACAAATTGACCATGGCATGACGTGATCCATCAAGGGCCCATTCCAAACTGGTTCTTTTCCCAACTTTAGTTTCATAAATTGTGTGAATCAATTTATCAACAGACCTGGTATCTCAACCTTTATTATTAATGAATTCAAAATTTAAATTTTTTAATGACGAATACACCTTTAAACTTGCCACATGAGCCTCACATTCTCATAGCTCCACAGTTTGTGTTACCACCTAGTCATAAAATCTTTATTCTTTAGCAACCAAGTGGTGGAGCTCAGTAGTAGTATCCTATAAAGTTTTTGAATTATTATTGGAAGAATTCAACTAGATAAGGTCACATTCAAAATCATCCAAGTCTTCATGAGAAATGATAATTTTGTGAATATGGATGTATAAACTCTGGTAATCAGACCCACTTGAGCCTAAACCAAGAAATACTTGTCTAGGGATGTCTTACCTATTATCCATTTCCACCAGGGAGTCTCTATGATGACTATACAAACTTGGTTCCATTCCCATTTTCACACAACCTGGTGTTTGATAGCAACAACAGAGTCCTGAACCTGTTCACTCACTACCATGAGTATGTAATCTAGAATTTCAGTTACAACAAAAAAGTTTGTGTTATAAAATGACTCCAAAGTGGGAAAACCTCCATCTCTACCGCTTGTCAAGTCTCAGGAACTAGGTTGATAGGTTTGACATTAATTAGTGGAGTTCCAAAGGCTACTCTACTAGGACCAATGTTATTAGGGATACTGATAGTGCCAGATGAAAATTCAAGATCTACATAACCTTCAATAAGGGGGATCTTGAGGATGAGGCTCCCCTGATACACTTAGATCATCAGGATGCAAGTCATTCTCCCTTCAAAACTGATGAGGAATGTGTATTATAAACATAATAATGAGGGGATAATGGTTTATGCACCCTTCAAATTTTCTTCACTAATATACCATCAAGACAACATTCCACCCACATTATGGAATAATTCTACGATAGGTTTATGGGAGCTTCCATGAAAGGAAGGGAAATTTTCTTGATAGGATCTTCATGATTCATCATCATCCACAACAAGAAAATGATGACTAGGTGATACTTATTAATCCTAGGAAGAGGCAATGAGGCAACCTATTTCATACATCCAAACTATCTTGAAAATATATCTGGAGTATAGAGTTTGTAGATAGCCATTCCATCTACCTATGTATCTAGAATTCCATCTCACAAAGAGATGATATAAGAGTATTCAACCAAAGTACCATTTCCATTATCAACTACCATCCATGAAGGTGTGGGGGTAAGGGATAAAAGTAAATTGTGAAAAATCACTCAAAATTTTGATAACACCATCGATGCACAAGGGTTTTAGGAGAACAAAAACAATATTGAGTAGTGCTGGTTGAAAGATGAAACAAGGGATCATTGTGGTATTATGATATTCATAGAATCAACATTGTTACTCCACCCAAACGTATAAGAATTAAAATAGCCTACATAGAAGATATGGAGACCTACCTTCTTGTATATGACCTAATAATTCATAAATATGAGAAAGGGTGGGTAAAACAAAGTTGATGGGGTTTCCCTTCACTAGTTTAGCCACCATCATCAGGGTACAAACTCTGAATCTGGTATAGGAATCATGGTATGGGAATATCCATCCACTCAATAATGCGGGAAAAAAATCCTACTAGTCTAAAGTACGAATATATGTCTAGAACCATGTGGTATATTTTCCTACCTCAAGAGTTTCCTAATATAAACCCTGAATACATTGCTATTTTTGATTTGGATGAGTCTTGGTATGCTGAACCTTCATCCTCGGACAACTAGCATGAAAAAATAGATTTATCCAATCACTGAATGGAATGAGTGAGCGGGTATTAAGAGGATAACTTAGGGATTTCTCTACCATAGTCATTAAATATCTGGCTAATGGAGGGACCTATTCAGAATCCTCCCAGGTCTTGTTTGTTGGGATATATTCATCATACATATGACGAAGAATGGTTATTCCTCCTAGATGGTAGATATCCCATAAGATCACCCCTAATTCACCATATGATAAATAGAAAGTGTTGGTTCTTAAACACCAATGGTTGATCAATTTGGGAAAAATATCATTCAGTGAATAAAACAAAAACCAAGAAACCCATATCATCTAGTATAATAAAAAAAACTCCAGTTATTTGTGAAATTACCTTCAATTCTGGTGTACCTAGTATGACTAAGTCCATTCGTCTGAGAAGCTCCCTCTAGACCGCAAGTCCCACTTGGAGCTCTAACCTCTATTGGGATCACCTCACGAGAGGTTGAATATGGATGAATAATTTTTAATGGAGGATTTTAAGGATATTTCATGACTATTTTGATGGATTTGAATAAAAATAGAACCATTCAAAACAAATACTTTATCTTCAATTGAACCAAAAATGATTTTTTTTCTACAGATATGTTGAATTAGGCATGATCTTGAGACATTCCCAACCAAGTAGATAGAAGATTTTGATTAACTAATGTAAGGGGAGCATCATCTTGAAGTATAAAGTTATAAGTACTCAGTTAAACAATGGGTATTTATAAATATCTGGTGAAAGGAGGTTCTTCAAAATACCCTCCCAATTGATTATATAATTTTTAAGTTTGTTTTCAATATTATCAATGATGATAGTACTTATCCTAGACATGGTCGTTGAGGTGGAAGATAGAGCCATTTTTTCCCTATGAAAAATCATAAAAAATATATGAAATTCATTAGAGAAGGATGTAAGAGAATTTATATCAAACTTAGAGAATTGTATTCCCCTTCGCATTCCTAGTGTGTGCCCATGGACCCACCACTCTGCAAAGCATTTTCCCATGAGGTATTATCTCAAGAAGCATTGGCCAGTGAAGCATTGTCCCACAAAGAGTTTTCCCACAAGGCGATAGTTCATTGGACACTAAATTAGTGGAGAAAATTTGGACATACACCGACTATGAAGATTAAAAAATTAACATTCATAGATGATGAGTTTCAGTTCACAAAAAAATTCTGCCGTAAAGGACTAATGCTTCATGGAAGTAGGAGTGGAGGAGGAGAGTTCATGGAGCGATTAGTTCATAGAGAAATTCAGTAAAGGAAAAATGAGTGGGGAACCCTTTTTATAAGAGTGTTCCCCTATCACGTGTCCACCTGTGTACCAAAACACTGATTCAAAATAGGAATGATTTCTTCATTAGAACCATCTCCTCTCCATCCAGATTGGAGCCCTTTCCGATGGGGGGAATTTGTTGGGTCCTAAAAACACTCCATGTAAGAAGAAAATGATTTTATGAGTTTGGTTTAGGGGAAAATAAATCATAATAATAGTTTGAACAAAAAATTTCCAAGGGAACAAAGCCATGAAGGAAGGATCAAGTCCGCATAGTAAAAATCAATATGTGGACCGCTTCTCCGCATGGTATTCTATCACTTCACGAAGAACCAAAAAAACCATTCATGGGATGAGATGGTACCACCAGTTCTTGAAAACAAAAACAAGTCACTTTTAGTTCCAGAAGGTGATGTATGCCCCCATGAATGATCATCCACCTTGAACTAAATCGTTCATGGGAAGAGATGGTATCACCAGTACCCATGAACAACACCATAATTTTTTGTAGGACCTAATGGTAATTTCCTCCCCCATGAATGACTGCTCCCCATGAACAAAATCATTCACAATCCAGGGCATCCTACTTAGGCTCTTGAAAACTAAGCCCCATGGCTCACCACATACGACCGTCCATACTGGTATTCAGTCCCACCATTATTATATAAAATACCCCCAAGGGGGAACTGAAAGACGATAGATAAATTGGAGATGAAAATAGTGGATGAAACAAATATCTGGGACTTAGAGGAGAATTGGGAGAGAGACTTCAATTCCCATTAGGTAAACCCACCGCATTTCATTAAGGAGGAAATAAATTCATTTGACCATATGCATACATAAAATCCATTTACAAACACCATTTAGTGAGGTGTAAATTGATGGCCCCATTGCTTCCTAGTACCCTACATAACAAAATGATATGTAGGTAGAACCTTTACCCACATAGAAAAATGATACATATGAGGAACTTGACCCCACATAGAAAAACCCTACATGGGAGAAACCTAGCCCAGTGTAGCAACACGCTATGCAGGCAGGACCCAGGTCCACATAATATAAGGCTACGTGGACGGTACCCTCACCCACATAGAAAAATTCTATGTGGAGGTAACCCCATCCTGTATAAGAGCTTTCTATGTGGAATGGATCATCCTAGGGAATTCTACACTACATCTCCCATCACTTCCTACTAGCATACCATTGGGTCCCAATTCAGATCCTCCATGAACTAGTCCAATGAAATCAAGCTAAGGCCTCTTCCAAAGCCACCTGAAAAGTATGATGAGATCATTAGGCATATCAGTATGTCCTCTCGAGTCTACTTACACATGGTGAGTTGAGTCATGTTGGCAGCCTCCGTGATAAGGTGGACCCTCAGAATGTCATCAAGTCTACATTCTGGTGGAAATAAGGGTATTGACTTTGGAAGTGTTCATGGCCTCAGAGGTTCCCATGTGAACCTCCCCATTTTAGGGATCAATGGGAAACAATGGCCTTTCCCTTCAATGAGGGATAGTTTCAAACAATCCTCTCCTCCCCAAGAACCAGTTGGGAATCCCTCCTACAGTAAAATCCTAACCTTTCTTGTATGAGAGGCACTTTTTCTCCTATTTTCCTCCCTGAGATACCAAAATAAGCATGGGTATTGTTACTTAATTCCTTTTCTCTCTCCCTTTTGGACTAGGATTTCAAATAAAGAGAGGAGATGAGTGTGAGAGCTCTTTATTTCCCTCTTTATTTTGGGTATAAAAGCTATCCACTAGTGGAAAAAGTGGATTGTGTGATCTTCAAATATACTAATTCCTCTTTTTTCTCACACTGATCATGACTCGAATGGTCTTATAGGTTAGTGGAAATCATGACATTGACACGATCCCAAAATTTAAATGGGAATACTCTCAAGTGTAATCCCCAAATAAAAACCTTCAAAGGGACATATTCTCAATGAAGAAAATGAATGGGAATCCTATAAGGTAAAATCCCCAAATTTACCCCCTCAAATGGGCCTCCTCCATAGGAAAAATCCTAAACCTACTAAACTACATGGTCTTTGATACCCAACTAACTATGATATTTAGGAATCCTCCCTGAGGTACAAAACCAACACCCAAATTCACCCTACAGTTCTATAGGCTTTGTTCTTAGTAGGGCCATATCCAACTGGGAGACCACATCCCCCTAGAGTCCCTCGAGCCTCCTCAACGTAAGTCCCACACAATCCATGACCTGATACCTTTCTCTTGAACATCCTTTACACATGATGTTAAACTAAATGGGATGGTCCTTATCACATGACCTTAAAAGGTGATGTGTCTAGTTAAGTGAAACTGAACTATGTGGTTTCTGATTCCTTTCATGAGGATACGTAGGAATCCCATTTTTTGTTTTTGATCCCAACACCAAAACAACTTCTGTCCCTCTTGATGATAGTAAACTCTAGAGTGTCTTATTGCATGGGTTAAAATTAGCTTATTCATAATAAACCATTAAAGAATCTCTAACCCGTCCATAAAATGGTACCATTGATGGAGAACCTTGGATACATAAAAATAATTCTAAACCCATACATGTTGATAATTGATTATTACTTCTAGGTGATTCATGTCATACATAATTGGTAATGGATATAGTATTTACAAAAATATCATAAATCTATAGGAGAGTCCCAGAATTGGCAATAGTTTCTCCTGAAATGGTGTGATGATCCTAAATTCCCATCCTCTCAACCAATGTGAGTTATTAAGTGTCATTGGACAAATTCCGTAATGAGCATATGCCTTTGGAAAGTAGGTTAATGAGTCTTCATGGTTATGAGGTCCATTGGGTGTTTTTGTATCCATGAACAGAACCTGTTGGAGACCGTTCTGAGATAGTGCACCTGACGTGAGTGATTGTAAAAAATTTAACCCCTTACAATCAATTTTTGGGTGCTAATGATTTTCATCAGAAACAATAGATTAAAAATGTTCAGCCATAGTCCCTTCTTTCCAAGAACACTGTCTTTACAAAGGATTCATGGATAATGCACTACCTCCATTAGATCACCTCTGTCGACTCCTCCATTCTCACTACATTGGATTAAGTATTCCTCAATTTAATTACTTTATGGTCACTCTCATTTCATCATGAATGTATGATTTTATTTTCACCATTAAATATATAGTATGAATCTCTAATGCACTCCTTAGTCTTTAGAAATAAAACCATGCAGTCTATGTGAATATACCTTCTTGGATCCACCTCATGTAAAGTAACCACATGGAACCCTATTCACTATATAATCAACCTCATGAATTATGTACTACCCTTCATGGATAAAATAATCCACTTTCCAAACCAATTTTATGATCTATCACCCTCTTCAATGTATCAAACTAATTAGACCATATACCCCCCTACAATCTGTTTAATCAACCCCATAAAATTTTTAATCCACTTGGAGATCCCCTGTTGTAATCCACATTTCTCTACCACATACTTTTCTTTTGGGCTATAAACAGAAACTCAAAATCTATGTACTCACTACACAGTTCCAACTTCACAGTCAAATATTTCCTTCACCTATATTCTGAAAACTCTTTGGATTTACCTTAATTTTTAATCAATACTAAAAGAATTTATTAGGGAATAATTTATGGGAAATATCCCCCTATTAAACATTATTATCCATAGAATTAATATTAAACCCCTACAAAGTACCCTTTATGTACTCCTTAGGTGAATCACAAACCTAAATCCATAGTCTATCAAAAACTGCTATTCTAATACAACTTACTTCCCATATGTACCAAGTAAATAGATTCATGATCGATAAAAAGTAACCACTCTATCATCATGAAATCCCAGTTAAAATGTGAAATCCCAATGTAAATAGCATTTTTAACTATAAGTTCCATGATCTTGACTATGTGAGCCATAATCTTGACCACATAGGTTACATGCTAGACTCTGTCATCCTTATGCTGGACTATGCATACAACCTTCCTCACCTTAAAAACATCATACTTCATCACTAGAACCTCTAGTTTTTCATAATGAAAAATTTGGAAAACACTAAAAAAAATCCATTGAAAAAAATTCATCAAACCATATTTTAAGGTTATTAATCTCCTTTGAACAAATCAAAATGAATTTTCAATAAACACAACATCAAATACTATCCCAAAGTACATTGGTTCAAATATTCTCCCCTTTGGGTTTGTTGGAAATCACTAGATAAATTCAATACTGAAAAAACACTAGAAAGTATGAGAAAGAATCATCCATCACTATAAGTCTATATGAGAAAGGTTGGTGTAGTAAATAAGAGTTTAAGGGAGTATCCCATGCCACATGTGAGACCATAATTTCCCCTATCTTCATATCATGAAGTCCCCCTATCAACACTGACACCATTTATTGAAAAAAACATATATTTCCCCTGTTTAAACTATTCAACTAAATTTTACCATTATTTATCTCCAATTTACAATAAACCCAAATATAAATGGTCATATAATCATCTTTCATCAAAACACACCCCATGGATTGAATCTCACCCTGAAACCTGCATCACTTTACAAAAAGTTAAAAATAGTTAAATTCATAGGGATTAGGGAACATCCTAACCACCTCTTGCTGTGGGAGGTGGTTGAAAAATTAGGTTCAATAAATTATTATCAAACACATTGGTGGCCAATGGTTTAGTCATGATATCTTAAACTTTCTCATTAGTTTCAATATACTCTAGTTTAGTCAGTCCTTGTTCAATATTTTCTTTAATAAAGAAATATTAGATTTCAATATGTTCAGCATAAGAATGTTGAACATGATTATTTGTGAGCTAAATCTCACTTTTATTGTCACAATATATCACTACAGGATTCTTCAAATCTCCATTAATATATTTTAATTGTTTTTAGTTCCCTAGACCTGTAATTATGAGTCTGGTGATAAAAACACTTTATTTAAATATTGGATTTAATATAAAGTCAAATGTAACAAGATAAACATACATATATTTACCATAATTTAAATAAAATAAACATTAAATCTCATAATAATATCACAATCATAATAATGGAATGTTTAGCCTCTTTTAGGACTAGCAACATAAGCATCTTTTTTAGAGCACTTGGGAACATTTCTCCATAATTGAGCCACACTAGACTCTCTTCTAGAGTTCTCATAAGTTATACTCATCTTCATAACATGAAGAATGGAAACATAAGAAAGGTCTGACCTTAAATGAACATTAATGGAGAATATTCTTTCATGGGTTAGATCATAATAATTTGAGAAAAAATGAGCATGAGATAATTTTAATAATAAAAATAATAGATAATAATAAGAGTTGTCTATAAATAATGCAATAAAAACATGTAATCTAAACTGAAAAAACATGTACCATAGCATAAGAGTGTGATAAAAGCATAGAAATATGAAAAAAATATAATGATATCACAATCTAATAGAATAAAAAATATGTGTAAACAATATAAAATGCGGCATCATAAGAATAATTCAAGGCTCACTATCATGACAATATAACATAGTGTGGTAGGATGACTACATGTGCACTATAAATGGTATATAATGAGATAAAAACATTAAAAAATTCATTATAGGGCAACATAATTATGAAACCACCCATAAAATCATAATATGTTCATGAATATGTGTGTAACATGGTGAAAATACACCAAACATAAATAAAAAACATGATTAAACCCATGATAAGAAAGTGGGTTTCATAATCTCATCTCAAAACATATCTAAAGGATGTATTATATAGATTACCAAGTGAAGAAGGAATTAAATCATTTTAGATATTTATATATGAATAAATATTAAAAGGTATTTAATATAGAGTTCTAATGTAGAAAAATTCATAAGAAGTGTTGGAAAAGAAATAATTAAAATGAACCACTTTGGAGATACTTTATGAAATGAGTAAATGATCATTTAAGGATTTAAAGAGATGATTATTTCCCTCTAAAAATTTATATATGAGGGTTTTCCAAAAAATATTATTTCTTTCAAAAATTATTCATGGTTAAAAACATTTGATATGGGTGTTACTTGACATGAAATAAGAAATAGGGAATTTACCATAAATATGGTTTACTTAAAGGAGAGAATTGTGAAGGGAACTTAAAAAATGTATTATTAAAAAAAAAATAAAGGCATAGTAAAATGGATTATATTTTAAGAACATATATACATAATATGGAATAAATACATGTAAATAAGATAGAGTAAAATGGAGAAAAATAAATAGAATGTGTAACACAAAATTAATGATTATGGTTTGAAAGATATATATATTTTTGTTTTAAATTAACTTTATAGAAACCCAAAACATTAAAAGGATAATAAAAATTTATTTTGAAAAGTTTTAAGGATAAATATTATGGTCAATAGAGTTAAAAATATTTGGGTTCCCAAATAGGAAAGGAGTACATTGGTGGGAAGGGAAAATATAGACATGGCGGAGAGAAAGCCATTAGAAATGATGAGTATTAATCCTAAGAGTATCGTAAATTTTAGAAATAAATTATTAAAAAAATAAGTTTCATTTTTGAGAAGAAATTAACTAAATGTAAAAATATAAGTAACCAAGTATAATAGATAAATTATATAATAAATTAACTGAGAAAATTATTTTTAAGAAATACAGTTGAAGACCCAATGTAACGCCCCGACCCCAGATACCCAGAGTCGGTGCATTACTTCGTAACATTGGCATGATCACAAAAGATCAAGTCTCGAAAGACCGATTAGTTTAGTAGCCTTGGAAACACTAGATACATTCATAAGTCTTTCATTACATCAAAAAGTAAACAAACTACAATAACATGGTCTTCATAGTCCACACTCATATCCCTTTCTGACTACCCCTGCAGGTCATTCATAAAATACTTCTTCACATCCTGGAAAAATATTAAAACATTGAAAGGGGTGAGCTCAGATGCTCAGTAAGGATAACAATATTACGGAAGCTTTCATAAATAAACATAAATATTTAAGGAAATGTATAACTAAAACAAAAGTCTTTTAAACATGAACATCAACATAATATGGCAAAAGTAAAATGTGATAATGCCATTTACTTCTTCACATGGATATTCTACTAGTCAAATAATCACATGCAATATCAATAACCACTTTCATAATGATGGAATGCATAATGCCAGGCATTCTGAAACATTTTGTCAAGGCCTCGGCCAAGACGTCTAAAATGATTAAGGCCTCGGCAAAAATCACAAATCAAATGGGGAAAGGGCCTCTGCCAATTCAACGTCTAGTTGTCTCATGAGACCTACCGATGCATCGAGGAGCTATAGCGGGCTCCACCCGTCACTTATTAAGTCCAATGCATTCCTCATATGAATAGGTTTAAACATATCATAAACCATAACATAATCGTATCACATAAAACATGCATAAAGGAAACATAACATTTCCACATTTCAATCACAAGATATCAATACAGCACATTGATATAATAAAAACGCTTTCAAAACCATTTTCAATACCAAAATAAAAGAAAGTTAAAACTTTGTATTTATTTTTCATTAAAAAAAAATGATGGCTTGTAGAGGAAGCCGAAACTCAAATAATGGTCACGGCGGCGGAGAAGTCGTTTTCGCCGCATAAGTACGGAAAGAAAAACATTCCCTTTTTTTCGTTTAGTAAAACGCTTCGTATAAAAAAGATTCCTTTTGAATAAACGTAAAAGTCGAAGGGGTTTATACACCGTATAAAAGAAAGTTGTGTATAAAATCAAATATGCCTCAATGAAAGGAGATTGATATGAAGTCCTTAAAAAGATCGTTTTTAAAATAAAATAGATCTATTATGTGTATTAACTATAGGTACACATAAAGAATACAAAATAAGAAATAATAATATCATGACATAATTTGAAAGTAGGAGATTAACCCAAATAATGGAAGTTGGGTTAAGAAATTCCCTTACCTTGCGTCTTGTCTAGACTCGACCGTTCTTTAACGCCCTGAATAATAAACTAGAGTTAATTTCTATTTACTTAAGAACCTTTTATATGTTCATTATTCCTTTTATATCACTTATTACCTTGTTATAAACATTATGTAATTATTTAAGTTAATAACGGTCGTTTTGTCGATCTTTGGTACTTGAGTCAACAATAAACTTCTTATAATTACAAGTTGTTTATGTGGTAGAATATCCATTATCTCCAGAATTATATTCATTATTTAGATGTCATATATATCATATATATCCATTATATACATTCATTCATAATATTACGTAACATTTAGGGGTAAGAAATGAAATGCACCGTTCATGGAGACGGTAGGCCGTACGTACGCATGAACGCTACTTTCATTTCTATTTCATATTTAATGGAATGAAATCATAATTATATAAAGGTATAATATATTTCCAGTATAATATCATATATAATATCATTTACTCCATCCTTTATACATCCCACATATGGCATTAATGATTCACATCACTTTGAGGGGGCGGTAGTCCGCACTTCCTAAAATGAAATTATCGCGTTTACCCATAATGGAAATCATAAAGTATGCCATAAATGAGAAATACAGAAGCATAAGGAAAAAAATAAAAATAATATATATATCATATATGAAAATAGTGTCATCAAAATGGCCACCATTATAGGTGTTAAAAGAATTTGAACAATCATCGTTTTGTGAGGCAGTATTTCACCACCCACAGAAACAGTATATTATTTAACCATTAGACGAATGTGTGTGTAAGTGTAAACCAAATCCTTATCATAAAAACATCCTAGTATATTGTAGATACTGTTTTTGTTACAAAAGAAAGGAATGAAAAGATTTTAAGGGGTTGGAGAAGCAAAATAAAACAAAACAACATTAGAGAAGACATTACCTAAAAAATCGGGTAACTCTTTTTGATTTGAGCCAAAGGCTTCCTTGGGAAGCGTTATTCCCAAAGTGAGGCTTCTATGAGTAAGAGGGGGAAGTTGGTAGAGTATTTGGGCAGAGTTTGGCCGAGCCAAATGGCTTGAAGGTGTGAATAAGGTGGGAGTGGTGGGGGCCTTTTATAAGAGGAGAGGAGGGGCACTCTTGGAAAGTAAGGAACTTTTACATTATTATACAATGCTTTTTGGATTCTAAAGGTCCAACACTTATATAATTCGTGTCTAAGGTGATAAGGGTTCTAAATATACCCATCCAATAGTCTTTGTACAAGTGTAAGCCTTGGATTGTACATTATCTTTTCATTTTATTAAAATCGTTAAATAATGAGGTCATCGCGGCATCATAATGATGTCATAAATAATTTAATTTATTTAATTTCTAAAAATTATAAAATAAATACTATGATTTAGGAAATCGTTTTATCTTTCCAATGAATATTTATAGTAAAAAATATGACTTGTATAACCCCATGTAAAAATTGTTTTAGTAAAACATTTCATGTTTGTGTCATTTTTTACTTTAACATTAAATAAAAGGTATTTATGTCATTTTACAACTAAAGTGTCTCCATGGGGTCCCCAAGTTGACCCATGGATTGTCTTGGTCGGAAATGACTCATCCAATAGGATTATGACAAATTTCAATCTCATATCATATTATTAAAACATTATTTTTACCTTAAACTACACTAATTACCTCTAATCGCGATTAAGAACTTAAAAGTTACTATTCACCAAAAAATTATTTTAATCTCATTGAACCACATTTTAATTTTTAATGACAACCATGTATGTCGGATTTTTGAAAATAAAATCACAGAAGTGGCAATATTTCATTTAAACGAAAAATCAGTTATTTAACTACCACTTAGTGGTTTCACTATTCATCAAAAATTGAAGTTTTTCAGAACAATGCCAAAATTTCACCCTAAGCTATAATTGATATTCCGAATTCAAAAATGATGTCTATTTTACAAAATTCCAAACATATAAGTTTCATTAATTAATTTTATAATTAATTCCCGCTGTCACAACAAATAGCATGTTTTTAAGAAACAATTTATATCAAAAGATTGACAATTGTTTATGTCCAATTTCAATGTTAAATTAATTCTAATGAACAACATTGGATAAAATGGTAAAAATATATTCTAATTATACTTTAAAACCACTCAATAGTATAACTTATCACTATAAATTATTTTGATTAAAAAGGTAGTTTTAAGTATTTTTCACTATTCATAAAAATTTGGAAGTTCTCAGAAAATTACAAAAAAATCAACATAGGCTAATTTCAATATTAGGAATACAAAAATTAAGTCCATTTTGAAATATAAAATTTCTATAAATTTAAAAAGTTGTTATTACTATTCATAACGACTACTTTGATTAGTTGCAGTGTGTTAGAACTCGAAGTTGTGTACAATGCAAGCTATTGCATTATTGAATGAGAAGCGTATCATGGAAGCTCGGGGTGTTACATTCTCCCCTCCTTCAATAAATTGCGTCCTCGCAATTTGAAATTTTTCTTTGAAAATAAAAGGTTGAAAAGAGAAAATACCTTTGAGGAAAACCCACATCGGAAATAAGATTAATAAAATTTAGCCTTAATAAGAGGGAAAGGGAAATGAAAAAGTCACCACCCAATTATGATCTCGATTAGGAGAACATTGGTGGCAATTAGAGACATATAATTGGAGGAAAAAGGTAAATATTTGTAGGGAGTGATTGAGGTCATCAATCACAATCAACTGTCAAATTGAGGGCCTCAAAGCCTTCAATCTATGTTGATTTAAAATATCATCAGTTCAACAAGACATAAGGTATTAGGATAACACATTTTTTTGTTTTAATATCCCTTTACTAAAGTTTAAGAATTAATTTATTCATTGAATAAGAGATAGGTATATATATATTTATTCTTGACAATTAGAGTTTCAACCTTCAACTCATCTTTCACTCAAAAAGATAATAGAACTCAAAAATATTATACTTATCCTAATTGTATAAGGTTCCAAATGTTAACACATACCATTTAGATTAGTAAGATTATTTTGTAATAACCAGGGACTTCCTGTAGGCTAGTGGTAGGAAATAAAGGCCTGTCGCACCATGATTGTGGGTTCGATTCCTGCAGCTTTGTCCGGCGCGACGGGTTATGCCCCACCCTGCTGGTTGTCCTTTTCCTAAAACTATAGTATTATAATATTCAAAAATAATCTTCATAAATTTTTAACCTTAAACAATACTATCCAAAGATCAACTTAATCCACTCCAACCTTTATAGTTATCCAAAATACCTCTGTCCAGACTTTCTCTAAAAGGTCTCTTAATTCCAAAATCAATTTATCAGATTCCCCAAACAAAGTAAAGTTTCTCTTATTGTAACATACTAAAAATATAATTACCTTCATCATATAAAACCTTACTGAAATCAACAAGTACTGCAGTACAATCCTTATATATATATATATCACATTATTCTAATAACCAGAATATAATCCATGAGTCCAAAGGCACCAATACATTAATTATTTTGCTTCAACTGTAGTAATAGCATAAGATTGTCCTTGATCCCTTGGCCTTTTCTGAGGTAAGTTTCCCTGACGCTTAGGGAATTCATTTGCATAATGCCCCATTTCCCTACAATTTTAGCATTCAACATTGATAGCCTCTTTCTTTCCCTTGCAATCACGCGCCTGGTGACCTTTTTCCCCACATTTATAACAAACTCCCATTCCTTTTAGACAAGTACCAGGGTGATTCCTCCCACAATTATCACATAATGGAAAATCCTTCTTTCCCTTTTTCCCTTTATCTGTCTCTTGTTCCACCGTTCTCTTCTTCTCTTGCTTTACTTTGTTGTCATAAGACTTAGAGAATTCCTTTTCTGTCTTGATAGCACATGAGACAATATCTTCGTATGTTGAGAACGATTGTGATACTAAAGCTCGATGGAGAAATGGTTTTAACCCATCAAAGAAACAATCAATCTTACCTCTTGGGTTACGTATATAATCTGCAGCATACCTCACTAACCTTGTAAAGTTGGCCTCATACTTTGCGACATTCTCATCCTCCTCTTGTTTCAGACTCAGAAATTGCATTTCCATATCTGCTCTATGGTCATGAGGAAAGTATTTTTCTAAGAAAAGATCTTTGAACTCCCTCCATTCCATATTCGATATGTCATCATCTTCCTTTGTGTTTTGAATCAATGACCACCATTGATTAGCATCTCCAGTGAGGCGGTAAACTGCCATGATAACCTTTTCCCTTTCACTACTCCCCAAGGCGTGGAATATTTTCTCTAAGGAGTTTATCCATTGCTCAGCTACTAATGGATTTGTACCCCCATTAAATGTTGGTGGTTGTTGCCTCATGAAGCGGTCTAACATTGATCCTCCACATTGCGGATCAGGATGCTCTATACGAGTAAGGTTATTATTCATAACCTGAGTGAGTTGTCCCAGTATGGTAATAAGTTGATCAGCACCAGTTGTATCTCCAGATCCACAATAATTATCTTGAGCAGGAGGGAAATCCCTACACAGAGTGCGTGTATTGATACGGTTTCCATTCCTTCCACTAGGCTCCATTTCTAAACAATGGCACAAACTAGATTAGTTTATGAATCAAAATACATAATTCCATAATTGTAAAATACTTAACATAAATTGAAATATTTATGGACATAATCCATAATCATAAAAATGTTTTCTTTGAGTAAGTATATACTCATAAACCTTCATAGTGGTTTGTAAAGAAAATGAGAATTATCCTAAGCATATCCCCCGGGAGTGTCGTAACAAAGAGTGCAGCAAGGCCCGTTGTCGTGCACCGGTTCCCGTTCGAGTCTAGCTCAAAGCGGTGTTTTCGGATTTTACCCCTAGGTACATCTGTGCCAGAGCCGCCTCTACTTGCTCGTATCCAGATAGGGACGTATTGCTCGGAAAACTCACAAAATCTCTATAATACCAAAATTATAGGAAGTTCTTCTATACTAATACTTAAAGTCTATCTTCGGGCTATGTGCTCTAATCAGAGTTTATCTAAATCTAGCTTCCAAGGTTAGTACTAAACTACCTCTGATACCAACTGTAACGCCCCGACCCCAGCTACCCAGAGTCGGTGCATTACTTCGTAACATTGGCATGATCACAAAAGATCAAGTCTCGAAAGACCGATTAGTTTAGTAGCCTTGGAAACACTAGATACATTCATAAGTCTTTCATTACATCAAAAAGTAAACAAACTACAATAACATGGTCTTCATAGTCCACACTCATAACCCTTTCTGACTACCCCTGCAGGTCATTGATAAAATACTTCTTCACATCCTGGAAAAATATTAAAACATTGAAAGGGGTGAGCTCAGATTCTCAGTAAGGATAACAATATTGCGGAAGCTTTCATAAATAAACATAAACATTTAAGGAAATGTATAACTAAAACAAAATCCTTTTAAACATGAACATCAACATAATATGGAAAAAGTAAAATGAGATAATGCCATTTACTTCTTCACATGGATATTCTACTGGTTGAATAATCACATGAAATATCAATAACCACTTTCATAATGATGGAATGCATAATGCCAGACATTCTGAAACATTTTGTCAAGGCCTCGGCCAAGACGTCTAAAATGATTAAGGCCTCGGCCAAAATCACAAATCAAATGGGGAAAGGGCCTCGGCCAATTCCACGTCTAGTTGTCTCATGAGACCTACCGATGCATCGAGGAGCTATAGCGGGCTCCACCCGTCACTTATTAAGTCCAATGCATTCCTCATATGAATAGGTTTAAACATATCATAAACCATAACATAATCGTATCACATAAAACATGCATAAAGGAAACATAACATTTCCACATTTCAATCACAAGATATCAATACAACACATTGATATAATAAAAACTCTTTCAAAAACCATTTTCAATACCAAAATAAAAGAAAGTTAAAACTTTGTATTTATTTTTCATTAAAAAAAATGATGGCTTGTAGAGGAAGCCGAAACTCAAATAATGGTCACGGTGGCGGAGAAGTCGTTGTCGCCGCATAAGTATGGAAAGAAAAACATTCCCTTTTTGTCGTTTAGTAAAACGCTTCGTATAAAAAAGATTCCTTTTGAATAAATGTAAAAGTCAAAGGGGTTTATACACCGTATAAAAGAAAGTTGTGTATAAAACCAAATATGCCTCAATGAAAGGAGATTGAGACGAAGACCTTAAAAAGATCATTTTTAAAATAAAATAGATCTATTATGTGTATTCACTATAGGTACACATAAATAATACAAAATAAGAAATAATAATATCATGACATAATTTGAAAGTAGGAGATTAACCCAAATAATGGAAGTTGGGTTAAGAAATTCCCTTACCTTGCGTCTTGTCCAGACTCGACCGTTCTTTAACGTCCTGAATAATAAACTAGAGTTAATTTCTATTTGCTTAAGAACCTTTTATATGTTCATTATTCCTTTTATATCACTTATTACCATGTTATGAACATTATGTAATTATTTAAGTTAATAACGGTCGTTTTGTCGATCTTTGGTACTTGAGTCAACAATAAACTTCTTATAATTACAAGTTGTTTATGTGGTAGAATATCCATTATCTCCATAATTATATTCATGATTTAGATGTCATATATATCATATATATCCAGTATATACATTCATTCATAATATTACGTAACATTTAGGGGTAAGAAATGAAATGCACCGTTCATGGAGACGGTAAACCGTATGTACGCATGAACGCTACTTTCATTTCTATTTTGTATTTAATGGAATGAAATCATAATTATATAAAGGTATAATATAGTTCCAGTATAATATCATATATAATATCATTTACTCCATCCTTTATACATCCCACATATGGCATTAACGATTCACATCACTTTGAGGGGGCGGTAGTCCGCACTTCCTAAAATGAAATTATCGCGTTTACCCATAATGGAAATCATAAAGTATGCCATAAATGAGAAATACAGAAGCATAAGGAAAAAAATAAAAATAATATATATATCATATATGAAAATAGTGTCATCAAAATGGCCACCATTATAGGTGTTAAAAGAATTTGAACAATCATCGTTTCGTGAGGCAGTATTTCGCCACCCACAGAAACAGTATGTTCTTTAACCATTAGACGAAGGTGTGTGTAATTGTAAACCAAATACTTATCATAACAACATCCTAGTATATTGTAGATACTTTTGTTGTTACAAAAGAAAGGAATGAAAAGAGTTTAAGGGGTTGGAGAAGCAAAATAAAACAAAACAACATTAGAGAAGACATTGCCTAAAAAATCGGGTAACTCTTTTTGATTTGAGCCAAAGGATTCCTTGAGAAGAGTTCTGCCCAAAGTGAGGCTTCTAGTAGTAAGAGGGGGAAGTTGGGAGAGTATTTGGGCAGAGTTTGGCCGTGCCAAATGGCTTGAAGGTGTGAATAAGGTGGGAGTTGTGGGGGCCTTTTATAAGAGGAGAGGAGGGGCACTCTTGGAAAGTAAGGAACTTTTACATTATTATACAATGATTTTCGGATTCTAAAGGTCCCAAACTTATATAATTCGTGGATAAGGTGATAAGGGTTCGAAATATACCCATCCAATAGTCTTTGGACAAGTGTAAGCCTTGGATTGTACATTATCTTTTCATTTTATTAAAATCGTTAAATAATGAGGTCATCGCTGCATCATAATGATGTCATAAATAATTTAATTTATTTAATGTCTAAAAATTATAAAATAATTACTATGATGTAGGAAATCTTTTTATCTTTCCAATGACTATTTATAGTCAAAAATATGACTTGTATAACCCCATGTAAAAATTGTTTTAGTAAAACATTTCATGTTTGTGTCATTTTTTACTTTAACATTAAATAAAAGGTATTTATCTCATTTCCCAACTAAAGTGGCTCCATGGGGTCCCCAAGTTGACCAATGGATTTTATTGGTCGTCCATGACTCATAACATAGGAGTAGGACAAGTTTCAAGCTCATATCATATTATTAAAACATTATTTTTACCTTAGACTACACTAATTACCTCTAATCGCGATTAAGAACTTAAAAGTTACTATTCACCAAAAAATTATTTTAATCTAATTAAACCACATTTTACTTCTTAATGACAACAATGTATGTATGATTTTTGAAAATCAAATCACAGAAGTGGTAATATTTCATTTAAATGAAAAATCAGTTATTTAACTACCACTTAGTGGTTTCACTATTCATCAAAAATTGAAGTTTTTCAGAACAATGCCAAAATTTCACCCTAAGCTATAATTGATATTCCGAATTCAAAAATGATGTTTATTTTAAAAAATTCCCAACATATAAGTTTAATTAATTAATTTTATAATTAATTCCCGCTGTCACAACAAATAGCGTGTTTTTAAGAAACAATTTATATCAAAAGATTGACAATTGTTTATGTCCAATTTCAATGTTAAATTAATTCTAATGAACACCATTGGATAAAATGGTAAAAATATATTATAATTATACTTTAAAACAACTCAATAGTATAACTTATCACTATAAATTATTTTGATTAAAAAGGTTGTTTTAAGTATTTTTCACTATTCATAAAAATTTAGAAGTTCTCAGAAAATTACAAAAAAATCAACATAGGCTAATTTCAATATTAGGAATACAAAAATGAAGTCCATTTTGAAATATAAAATTTCTATAAATTTAAAAAGTTGTTATTACTATTCATAATGGCTACTTTGATTAGTTGCAGTGTGTTAGAACTCGAAGTTGTGTACAATGCAAGCTATTGCATTATTGAATGAGAAGCGTATCATGGAAGCTCGGGGTGTTACACCCAAACTGAATGAAAATAAAGTCAATAAACCACTTATGACTTCATTATAATTTGAATAAAAAAACCATAATGGTAGAGAATGATATGGATTTTAAATGCATTATATTTCAAGAAAAGTTTGATAACAATTCATCCAATAGAAATATTTACAGCACATAAAGGGGATAAGTGGAAAATACAAATCATATCTCGATGTCAAAATTGAGATGTGGAAGCCCTTACCTATGGACCTCAATCATTTTGTGCATGAAATAAATTTAATGAATAATAAAATAAATTTTAATAAAAAAATTATTAATAAATTTTTATGTACTTATTTCATTTTCTAATTTCTATTTTTTATCATATGTTATTTATTTATTAAATTGTTTTTTCTTATGGTGGTTACTTGAGGTGGTTCAGTCTATTTCTCTAATAATTCTTTAGTATTTTAAACAAGGTAAAATGTGTTCTAAAATATTTTCATAATATAAAAATTAATAGATATTTTTGTCTTTTATTATTCCATTTAAAAAAAATCAAACAATTCTATAGGTTTTTTCAAAATGGACTCCAATTAAGAAAGGTACCTCAATATGTTCATTCAATGCGGTTAATTTTACTATATATATTTATTATTGATATTGTGTATAGAGTGTTTAATATTATCTTTAAATAATATTAATAGAATCATAGTTATGATTTTTATACATTAAATAAATTTCTAAATTCATCCATATTATGAAGTAATGGAAAATGTAATATGTTATTCCATGGAGGTGATAGTCTGCACACACACACCATCAAAATTATCATTTTTCATAAAATAGGAGAGGGATAAAAAATAAAATAACAATAATTTAAGAATATTAGTAATTCTATAAATATTATATTATTTCAATAAATAACTCTATTTACCAGCCATGTGATGCAGTTGTGAAAAATAGAACACACCGCTCATAGTGGCGGTAGTCCGTACATATGCAGGACGATGTCTTCATTTTTTGAATAGTTTTATAGGGTGTTGGAAAAGTGATATTCCATTAGTATAATAAAATTTAATAACATAAAAATACTTATTTTATCATAATTTCATGGATATAAAATATTTTAGGGGGTAAAACAATGAAAGAATTAAGAGGTCTTAGTTGAGTGTAGTACCTCTCTCTTTGCATGCTCTCCCTTGGGTAACACCATAAGGCTCCTTAGTTTGGTCTCTTGGAAAGACTGAGTATTATAAGACATTTGGAAAGATTTTAAGAGAGACTATGGAATAGTTTTTTTCATGATAATTATTTGGAATTGGTGGAGAAATGTGGTGGAAGTGATCTATTTTTCTAAGTGAGGAAAACAATATTTTCATAAAAACCCATTACTTTATCAATAATGACATGATACTATTCAAGGGAAAATGGATAAAAAAGTGGAAAATAATATATATTTTGGTGATGTAAGGTTTAAAAATACACTACCATTCCATTTCAAACATTTATTAAACATTTTTAATCTTCTTTACCACTATATTTTTACATTTTACCATTTTAGTTTTTACCTTTGTAACTTGTTTTTGCCCAAGTAATTTATTTTTTATTTAAAATATAATTCAAAAATATGTTTCCAAATTTTTACTTTATGAACCATAATTTAAGATCCATTTATTATATTTCAATTTCTAAATAATATAAAATTTATTTATTAAATTAAAACATTTAATATATAGAAAAATCGTTTTTTTAGAAAAATGTTGTTTTCACCATTAAATATTCTTAATCACATATAAAATTTATTACCAATGAAATGAGTGATAATATATTTTTATATTTGTGTAAAAAATAATATAAAAATCATTATATGAAATCTATCAATTTAATTTATTATATAAAAATTACACAAGATTAATGAAACAATTCTTTAAAAATAACCCTTTTACCATTGTCATGGTCATTAACTTTAATCATAGAAACTATAATTTTTTGAATAAAATGAAATTGTGATTATTACATAATATAAACATAAGGATATAAAATATTAAATCTATTTTTCTAGATTTAATTTCTACAAGTGATGAATACTGATCTTTTAATATAAGTGAATAAAAACTATTTTCAGAGTAAAATATTACTTAAGCTACCAAAATGTTAAACATGGTATTTATAGAATTAAAATGGTATTTTTAAATGATTTATTATAATTTATAAATAAATATTTTTTATATAATTTTTTCAAAGACTTTTAAGTCCTTATTTTATTATGATAATTTCATAAAAGCGATGATATTTTTAAAATCGGTATTTCTCACTATTCACCTAAAAATCAATTATTTTAGAAATGTTTTAAAAAATAACCATAATATAATTTTGAAATTATAAATTCATAAATTAATTTAATTTTGAACAATTAAAATTCTAAAATTTACAAATTTATATTTTAAATGAAAATAGAATATATAAAGAAAAACCATTTTTATTGAAAAATGACCTATTAAAACATTAAGCATTTGTAGTCCTATTTTTTATGAATTTATAATTAATTAAAATATTTTTATTTACTAGAGGTTTCATTATTATTAAATTTTATTAATAATATTCATTTAATATGTTGTGGCTCACTTTCTTTTGGTGTTGTATGTAAATAAATTTACCGACATAGTGTATGTTTAAAGGGAAATATATTTTGAAATCTCAAGGTGTTACATCCTCACACATTAAATAAATTGTGTCCTCAAAATTTTAATTATCACTAACTAATAAAAAAACCCAATGGTATGTAAAATATAATAATGACTTAAGATATAGGTTCTAAATATATTCAAACCGTGATATCTTAGGGCAGAATATTTAACATATTTTTTCCCTCATAATAAGCATTTATTAAGATTATCAACCATTTTTTCCAAATATACCTTTATAGCTAAGTCGTAGGTGTTTCTAACTACATACCTTCCACAAATTAATTTTCAATATCCTATTTCCTAATAAATATTAAAACCAAAATTATTATGATAATATCCAATAAAATCAAAGAAGATGATCATATGAATATGAAAAATCATTCTTATGATGTCTTCTCCAAAGACACCTTCATTTCAACTTATGATACTTTCATTTCAAATATGAAATAATTAGATCAACATATATCTCCTTAATTTTAACCTCAATTTTCATAGTCTTATTCCTATTAGTTTCACTAACTATACTATAAATATGTGCTCAAATCCTTTATAATGGTTCATAAAGAGTGAATGAATTTACAAATCATATCCCCCGTGATTATCTAACCAGATGTGCAGTCATAGAACCACTCATCATGCACTGAGTGAAGATTTATTTGATACTCAATAAATTTTTTTAGGTTGATTACCCCTAGGTGTATCTGTGCCACAAACACATCTACTTTCTAGTATCCTGATAGAGATGTAATTTTTAGGAAACATAAGAATATATACTTTACTAAAACATTTGGATGATATCATACACTTTGACTTATCTCTAGTGTTTTCACTAAATTAATCTAATCAAAATCCAAAAAAATAATTAAAATAATACTAAAAAATAACTAAGCTAATACTAAATTATAACATAACCCTACTTTGATTTTAACTATAGTTCTCTAGACCCACACTTCTGATTCTAGTGCTAAAAATACTTTCTTTAATTATGGGAGTTCATACTAAGTGATATGACCCAAGATAAACATACAAATATTTTCCACAATTTTCATAACATAGAAATTACCTCTCAAAATAATCTCAAAATACTAATAATGTAAGTTTTATTGTATTTGTTGAATAAATACAAAATTAACTTTTTTACAACACTTGGGAAAATTTCTCCATAATTGAGCCACACTAGACTCCCTTTTAAACTTCACATAAGTTATATAAATATTCATAACCTGGGTAAAGGAAACATAATAAAGGGGTGATCTCAAATTATTATTAAGTTAGAGCATGTAATTAAGGGTTATATCATAATAATATAAGAAAAAATGATCATGGTATAAATATATTATTTAAAATAGAATGGAACAATAAGAGTTGTCTATAAATCAAGCTAACAAAGAATTCAATCTCAAATGAACAAACATGTACCATAGAATAATAGTGTGATATAAACATGGAAATATGGCATAATGGAATGATATAATAACTTCTTGGAATCATAAATTTGTATAAATAACAAAAAACCTGACATCATAATCATAAGTCAAGACTCACTGACAAGACAACATAACATATAATGATAGGCTAAGTGCCTACTCATCATTGATTGTATCTAATGAAATGAAAACATTACCCATTGAATTTTAGATCAATATAATTATAGTAACACTAGACACATCATAATATATACATGAATATGTGTTCCACATGAGTAAAATAAACCATATATAAACCATAAACATGATTAACCCCATGAAAAGAAAGTGGGGTTCACAATCTCATCTCAAAACATAACTGAAGGATATATCATAAGGATTACCAAGATAAGAAGGAAGTAAATGATTTTATATATTCATATTTGAGTAAAGAAGAAAATTACTTTAACATGGAATTCTAATGTACACAAATTCATAAGAAGGATTAGAAAGGCAAGAATAACAACAGACCACACAAGTGATGCTTTATGAAATGGGGAAATGTTATTTTAAATAAATAAAGATATTATTATTTCAATTTACAATATAATTTAAATAGGTGGGTTTTATATAAAATTATAAGTGGTATAATAAACTATTAATTCTTAAAAATAATATATAGGGGTGGAACTTGAGATGAAATAAGAAATAGGGATATTCCCTTAAATTGAGTTCACTTAAAGAAGAGAATTGCGAAAGGAACTTAAAATATGCATTAACCCCCAAAAAGAAAGTTATAATAAACTAGGTATATATTTAAGGAATATATACATATAATAAATAATAAATATATAATTATAATATAAATGAAAATTTATAAAAATAAATAGAACACATGATCCAAAAGTAATGTGGGTGGTTTGGAAGATCCCTTTTTATGTTTTAAAATGCCTTTGTTGAAATGCACATCATTTGAAAGATAATAAAAATTTATTTTGAAAATGGTTGAGGATAAATATTAAGTTTATAGGATATAAAAAATATTTTTTTTCAAAAATAATAAAGAAGAAAATTGGTGGGAAGGGAAAATATGGATATTGAGGGGAAAATCCTTTAGAAAGGATGAGTATTAATCATAACAATGTTTTAAATTTTAGGAAGAAATAAACAAAAAAATTGTTTTAAATAATTAACTAACCTAATGGAAAAATATTAGTTAAAATTTATAATATAGAAATAGTAGAATAAGGGAAGTTAGAAAATAATAGCCAAGAAAGATTGCTCAAAACCCAAATAGAAAGAAAATCGAGTCAGTCAATAACATATGAATTTTTTATATTTAAAATTAAAGAACCATAAAGGTAGAACATGATATGTATTATAAATCAATTATGTTTTAGTAAAATTATAATACAAATCCATAGAAGGTAAATATTTTCAACACAAAAAGGGGACAAGTCTAAAATAAAAATCATATCTCAATGAATAAAAATTGATATATATAAACCTATACCTCAACTCCTGATTCATGTTGTTCATATAACTAATATATAGAATAATAAAATTATGTTTATTAAAAACTATATTAAGAAAATTTTACAAATATATTTAATTTTAATGTCTTTTTATTATTATGTTATATTTATTTATTAAATAGTTTTTGCTTATGCTAGTTACATGAGGTGGTTCAGTCAATTCCTACGAGACTTACTTAACATATTAAATTTGGTAAAATGTATTTTAAAATAAATTTATAATCTAAAAAATTATATAAGTTTATTTATTTTATAATTACATTAGAAAAAATTTATATATTTCCATAGGTTTTTCCAAAATAAATCAAATTAAGAATGGTGCCTCAATATGTTCATTTAAGGAGGTTAAGTTTACTATGACCATTTATTATTAATATCACTTATAAAATATCCAATATTATATTTATAGAATATTAATAGTATCATTAATGTAATTTTTATATATTAATTTCATTTATAATGTTAGTCATTTTAGGTTGTATTGGAAATTGAAATATGTCATTTCATGGAGGCAATAGTCCACGCATAAACAGAGAAGACTATCTCATTTTTCATAAAATGGGAGGGAGTATAAAAATAAAATAACTATAATTTTATTATAATAATAATGTTATAAAAAATATATTTTTTTAATTAAATCAATTTTTTTGGACCATCCATTGGAGGTGGTTTTGAAAAATATAACACATCATTTAGAGAGGTGGTATTTCGCACATACACATGACAACATCCACAGTTTTGAATGGTTTTGGAGGGAAGTGGAAAATTGATATTCCATTAGTAAAATAAAAATTTATCATATTAAAAATAATAAAGTTTTCATACTTTCCTGGATAGAAAATATTTTAGGGGGAAAAATAATGAATTAATTAAGAGAGTTTGGTTGAGAGCATTACCTCTCCCTTTGGGTGTTATCCCTTGGGTATCACCTTAAGGTTACTTAGATTGGTCTTTTGGAAAGAAAAATGGTTTTATTACATGTGGAAAGAGTTTATTAGAGACTTGGATAGTGTTATAGTTTATTTAATTCTTTTTAATTACTGGAGAAATTTTGTGTAAGTGATATCCTTTTATAAGTGAAGAAAGTGAGATTTTTATAAATAAACATTACTTTATCAATGATGAGACGACACTATTCATGGATAAATGGATGTAAAATTTATAAATAATGAAGTTTATGGTGATATAATGTTGATCATTCCACTACCATTCATTTTTACACATGTTTCAAACATGTTTCAAGTCATTTACGACTAGATTTTTACATTGTACCATTTCGGTTTTTACCTTGGTAACTAGTGTTTACCCAAGTAATTTATATTTTATTAAAAATATAAAGCAACCCATATTAAGAAATTTTGATGTTATAAACCTAAATTTAAGATCCATATAATCTATTTCAATTTCTAAATTAGATAAAATTTACTTTTAAATTAAAAAATTTAATATATAGAAAAATTGTTTTGTAGAAAAATGTTGTTTTCACCATTAAGTGTTCTTAATATTAATAACATCAACTAACAATTAAATTAGTGATAATATATTTTTATATATGTTTAAAAAGTATATAAAAGTAATCATATAAAATATATCAATTTAATTTATTAGATAAAAGTTACACATTATTACTTTTTTTTTGTGAAAATAAAATTTTCACCCTTACCAAACAAGTTCAGTCAGAGGGAAAGACCCCTAAATATTTATTAAACAAAGAAAAAAGTAGAGTAAGAAAAAAAAGAGGATGAATGTGAACATCTTTCCCAAATACAAATAGTTCCACCAAAAAGGGGAAAACTACATTTCATAATAATCATACCCTTCTCCACATCTATAATAAGGTGCTTTATCTGTAGTAGCTGATTCCCACTATGAAGACGTTTCATGTTTCTTTAATATATTAACATACTTATTTATAAGAGTCAACTACTCCAATGATGGTTGTTTTGTATAGGATGGCCCATGAGTCTTTCTAGAAGTAGGGGTAACCCCCCTTTCCCTCTTAGATGATGACCTGGTGGCCACTAGATTTTGGCAGATAAGATCAGTCTTTCCTGGCTCTTCTTCTTGGTGGAGCAGTCATCACTCCATCACTTTTAGAAATCTTGCTTCTTCCACTTTGAAAAATGTCACTGTAAGAAGGTCTGAAAGCTCCACTATTTTCTTTTTCACTATCAGAAACATTTCCCCATTTACCAATGACCTTCACAAAGACATGATCTTTGTATCTGTCATTATTTCGCACCAGAACACCATCTGAAACATCCAAGATCCCTCATTTCATCATCTAGGTGTTCTTGTTATGATAGATTGGGGAAAGATAGTGAGATCCTGACATGATGCCATGACCATCACATAATACCTTTTGTATTGTACCCTCAACAACCTCTTCTTGCTGAAAAAAAATCTACACATCTTCAACCAAATGAGATACTTCAACCACAAGGGGTACCTCTTTAACCTCCATGCATTCGAACCGATTTCAAGTCACGATGAATTGAATTTCCCCATCTTTACAAGCTGTGTTGCCTAAAGGCTCTGTAGAACCAGGACCTGACTACAATTGAAAATAACCAGTAGTATCTTCTAGTGAGTACTGGTTCCCAACACCAAGGTCACTCTTCAATATATCATATATTTTCCTCACTATAGAATTTGAAGACACCTGCATCTCCTTCATTCCATAAGTGCAAATAGGATCCGCTAAAAAATCATCTTGATTCATCATTTATATCACAACTGGATCCATTGGATACTCTACTACTGCACCACTAATTAAAGATTATCTCACTCGGACGTCCTGCTCAAGAGCTCCTCTATGCTCGACACATCAAGTGTTATCCTCAAGGGCATTGTTGTCCCCATTCTCACCCATTCTCACTGTCAAAATGGCTTCATTGTGACCCATCCCCAAGGCCTGATCCTAACCATTAACAACTCAAATTACTATGTACCTCCTCTCCTCCAATTTTGAGCATCCATTCAACCAACCACTACAAAAAAACCGACACCATATGACCAAAGCAGCCGCATGACACACAATAGTTCATCCACGACTCAAACACAACCTCCTGTTTCCAACGAAACTCCTGTTCATCCGTGATCCAAAAGCAATGGACTGGTGACCTTGCAACATAGACTTCAAGGCATATTCTCAGACAAATAGGATGAAAGATGACCTCAATATAACGATTAAAACAAAGATACCTCCCTACCATGTTTCTGATTGCACATAGAATGGAAGGATTTTGAAAAGAGAGAGGTAGACCAGGAAGGCATACCCAAGTCACGGTCATTGAAGGATCATGCCGGATACGAAAATCGAAGCTCCAACGAAATAGGTAGAAAGACAACCTATTGCATCTTCGAGGGTCCCTAGACTAGGTAGTGATCAAATCCTCTTCTGATTCGAACCAAAACATGAAATGCCTCCAGTTAAGCAATCTGATGATCGCGCGCTCCTGTATCTCCCAAGAATCAGAGACAAACTAATCAAACATTTCAACCGAAGGCCGATGGAGATGTAACCGGTCCACTAGGGTGATCTTGCATAGATCCGTGGTACTGATGAACTCCTTCAGATGTAGAGAAAGCTGAGGTGCCTTGCAGAAGAGATCTGGGACCTTTGGTGAAATTGGGATCCTCGGGAAGGGAAGAAGGGAATTGAGGTCTAAGGAGGGGTTTCTACTCTTCCCAGGAGGATGAAGGCACAAGACTCCACCATCCAATCAGGTGGGGGGAGCAGAATCTGGTGGCATGCGGGCTAGGGCATCGACACAAGAGAGAAGTAAGAGAGTCTCACTCTACCCCATTCACTTTTCACCTTTATCATAGTCGTAAAATTTAATCTTAGTAATTATACTTTTATTCCTAAAAAAAAATTTGACCTTATTTAATAATATGAACATTTTGATCTAAAATATTGTAACTCTTTTTATATTTAATTTCTACAAGTGATGAAACCTAAACATTTAATATAAGTAAATAAAATAGTTTTTAGAGTAAAAAATTAATTAATATTACAAAACATTAAACATGGGGTTTATAAATTCAAAAAAATATTTATAAATGATTTAATTTAATATATATATATTATAAATAACGTTTTAATTTTTTTAGTTCATTATTGTATTATGATAATATCATGAAAGTGACGGTATTAACAAAATCAATTTTTCCACTATTCACATAAAAATAAAGTTTTTTAGAAAAATCTAAAAAATTAGGTCTAAGATTATTTTCAAATTTAGAATTCAAAAATTAAGTTCATTTTTTAAAAATTAAAATTAGATTTTTTTTTAAATTTATCTTTTAAATGAAAATAAAATATACATAGAAAAACAACTTTTATTAAAAAATTCATTTTAAAATTTTTAAGTGTTCTTAATCCTATTTTTAATGCATTTATAATTGATTATAATATTTTTATTTATTAGAGGTTTAATTAGTCTTAAATTTTAAAATTAATATTTCTCTAATATGTTCTGAATAATTTTAGTTTGGTGTTGTGTGTGAAATAATTTATCGTTATAATGTTTATTTAAAATAAAATATATTTCAAAATATTAGGGTGTAACATTATTGTTTCATCTTTAGAAGATGAGTACAAACCTTACACACTACTTTGTATTGAAATTATACCGTACTCAATTATGTTCTTTATTATTTCTTATACATCCATCCAACACATTTACTATCGATAAAGAATGTACCTCCACTTGTAAATTATTAGTCCACCACATCTCTAGCCCAATCTATAAATGAAAATATAGAAAATTCATGATACTTTCATACATTAAAGTAGAATAAAAATTTGAGTCTATGTTGGATATACCTCATGATTTATTTAACAACCACAAGATTTTATTCTTTTGGGCTACTCTAGAAATGAGATGATAAACCTGTTGAATAGATTATATCTGGTCGTATTGCTTTCAAATAAAGTAATGTTTCAATAATTATACTATATAAGGTGGTATCCATAAATTTCCCATTCTCATGATTCCCAAGATATGTTCCAAACACAATTGGAGTTGAAATTGGATTGGAATAGTATTTGTTTAACATCTTTAGCAGCTCTCTAACATAATTTTCCTATGATATAAAAGTGTATTCCTTATTTTTTATCATATATAGCCCCAAAATGTATGTGAGTTCAAAAATCATGGACATTTAAAATTCGTATTTCACGTGGCTAGAAAAGTTTTCAATATATTTATGCTTTCTTCCACTAAATTTGAAATCATACACATATACAATTACCATAAATTAGTCTTCCTTGTATGTCTTTATATACATATTATGATCCACACCACCAGTTTTGAATTATACATTATTTAGATATGATTATAGTCGAGCATTCCATGATTTTGGTTTTTGTTTTAAACCATATAGAGACATATTTAATGTTTAAACCTTTCTTTAATCATTTAAAATTGAAAACAAAACTGGATATTAAATGTAATCCTCTTCTTCAAGAATTACATTTAAGAATTATGTTTTAACATCTAAATGATAAAATTTGTATCCTTTTCATATTACCATCACAAAAAAAGTGCATGATTAACTCTAAATGTAATACTAGAGAAAAATTTATTTAAAATAAATCCCATCAATCTGTGTATTATGTTTTGAAACCAATCATAGATGTTTCTGATTACTTTTCCTAGTCCATCTATTTTTTTCTTGAAGATCCAATTTTTAGATCACATTATTATTTTTTGTCCTTTCAAAAGTATCCCAAGTATGATTTTTTTTCAATTTATTCAATATTTTCATCCAATGAATAAACCCATGATTCATATTTATCAACTTCCTTAAATGATGTCAGTTTCATCATTGATAGTAAAAAAATATGATCAATATTTCTCATCCTTTCTGTCTGTGTAAAAGTATATTTTCCCTAATAATGTTTGATGGGACAACCTCTGCCCTCGTATTCTTCATTATAGGTCTAAGGTGACTTTATTCATTAATTTTATCCTCTTATGTCCCTGCCTATAGATATTCACCATTTATACAACCTTTCATGTGAAGACCCTCTTGTTCAGATTTGGTATTTTAACCATCATCATTTTCTTCTTCATCTTCTCCTTTATCAAATATGACAACAGTTTTATTTTTAGAGTTATTCACATACTTTTCATCAATGATCTTAACATAATTTTTTCCACCTTTTCCCTCTAACTATTATTATAATCATTGTATGTCTTACTTTTCATATATTATCTAAGAAATACTCCTCCATCTTCTGCATCTCCATAATTTCCTTGACAACCTTAACTATTTCAAATATAATATTTGATCCCGAAGTCTAAAAACTATTTCAGCATGGGATTTATTTCATACCACATCTCATAAAGTTATCTCTTCACCTGGGATCAATATTTATTGTTTTTGAGAGTACATAGTAACATGAAAAGACTCTTTTTAGCAGTGATGAGAATCACAACTCTAAATCAACATAGTTTTAAACTTTTTATTCACCTATCAATTTATTCATTCAACTTCCCCATTTTGTTGAGGATTTCACACTAATTAAACCTCATTCTTGTTACCATGTTTTTAAATATAATTTTTAAATTCAATGGATATGTATATCATACCAATTTTAGACCATATTTTTTTATTTTTAAGTCATTTTAATTCTCAACTCTTAATAGGTCTCTCTTTATATAGTCAATCAATTCTTATTTACTCTTGATAGAGATCACACAAGACATTATACTATAATCATCAATAAAAATAATGAAATATCTCTGTCCATATGTTCTATGAATATTCATTGAACCGCATATGCCAGCATAGATATGATCAAGAAAATTTGATGCCCTAATTTTCTTTGGCTGATAGGGATTTTAGACCTTATTTCCACACATATAATCATCACATGTCTTTTTTCCCCATATCATTTAAAATTTGGAATATCTAATGCTACATTTATATTTGATAAATTTTCCATGCTTTTCTGAAGAATGAGACCAATCCTACTATTACAAAAAATATTTACCACTTCAATGGTTTGGATACATATATTGTCTTTTCTATCAACCTGGTATAGATTTACATTAGTCATATATCCTTTCATCAATGAGTTCCTATAATTTAATTTGATTAAAAAACCCTTCTAATTGAATGTCACCTCATGTCCTAAGTCATAGAGTTAACTTAATCTTAGAAGGTTGTGTCATAGACCATATACATAGAGCTCATCAATATTCATTATCTCATCTCATACCAACTGACTATTTCCACTACCTTTGGTTTTCAAAGCACCATCATTTACAAAAAAATAGTTCTTTATACCCTTTCCTTCATATTCTTTAGTATTTTCATGTTTCCAATCTTGTGGGATGATCAACCACTATTTAGAATCCAAGTTTTGCTATTATTTGTCACTCTGAGAGTAATTTATACCAAATTTGTCTTCTCAATATTTTTTTCTTTCCATTAGATACTTGATTGGGTGGAGGATTAGAATAAACTATCCATCTTCTCTCCAAAATTAATAGTATAATCATACTCTTCATCCTCTTCCAATGGAAATAATCTATTTTCCAACACAACCTTTTCAGGTTTCATAGCATTTAAAGTCTCACTACTACAAATCTTTCCTTTAATAGTGCTAGTAAAAGGGATTTATAGATTCTATATAAGTAGTGATAATATCAGCGATGTGAAAGGGTTTCCTTTAACAATGACCATAAAAAGCACAAATAAATCCCCCCTTTATCATCACTGAAAAAGCACTGATAAAGGGGAACTTTATCGGCCCATTTTTTATCACTGATAAAGGAGGCCATTAATAACACTTTTTTAGGACTATTAAAGGTCACCTTTATCAGAACTTTTTTAGTGATATTAAATCCCCTATTTATCAGCACTAAGAAAAGAACTGTTAAAGGCCCCAATGATAAAGGTGATATTTTTTTTGTTCCCACCATAAATTTTTTATATCAGTGCTTCCCACCATCACCACCCTTTATCAGTGCTTCCCCCTTTTATCAGTGCTTTAGATAATCCCACCCTCCCACGCACGCCACTTTCTCCTGCGAGTTTCGAACCTGAGACCTCCATCTTATGCACCAACGCCTTTTCCACTCCCCTATATTATTTTGTTTTACATTTTAGGATATATATATATATATATATTTTTATATATTTCATTACATTTATTTATCAATATATTTATATATATGTTTATGTGTATATATATATATTTAAATACATATAAAAAATATGTTTTTGTGTGTGTGTTTATAAATACATGAATATATATATATATATGCATATATAAATATAATTATACATGTTTATATTTATTTACATATATTATATTTTAATATTTATATACATATGTTATAATATATAGAGGAATATATATCTGTTTATCAACACACACACACATAAACATATATATATATATAAACATTATATATACATTAGTTGTATAGGTATATTGATATTCATACATTTTTATTTTAAATAAAATGGATATTAGTATTTATTTAGATAATTTTTATATATTGAGAAATATATTTTATATGTAAATATGTTTAAATATTTATTTACAAAATGAAATTTATATGTTTGAATATATAAAAAATAGGTATATATTTTTATATATTTGATTATAAATAAAAGTACAATACGAAAAACGATAAAATTACAAAACCATAATATCAATATGACTATAATCCATGGTAATAAATTAAATCCCCACTTAAAATGGTAAAATACCCCCTTAAATGAGGATAAAAATCCATCAAATGTGAAACAATTGGGGTACCCTAACAAAAAACTTAGTTTTGGTGGAATTCTGATCTTTTTTGGCTTTGAAAAGAATAAATATGGTCCCCTATAGTTTCTAGGATGTAAATATCATTACAATATTCAATTTGATATATAGTAGATCCCAAATGGTCACTCTAATCAAAAGTAATGGTCGTTTGAAGTTCGAGTTACATTTTCAACTTATTTTAGATCTTTTGTTGATTTATTGATTTTTTATCTACAAATTGTTATTAAATTACTATTACATGATAATAATTAGAAAAATATTAATTAAAATAATTTTTTAATTATTTTATATTCCATTTTCTTTAAATATCATATATATTATGTGTAAATTCCTATTTATCCTGATCTAACACATATTTAAAAAATATATATTATCTCTCTATCAATATATATTTATTAATATATTAATATATTATTTTTAATGAAATATTTTTTTGAAATATACCTTTTATCAACACTCGTAAAAAGTACTGATAAAGACCCCATTTATCAGTTCATTTTTACAAGTGCTTATCAACCCTTTTTAGAAGCAATGATAAAGACCCCCTTTACCAGTGCTTTTTATTAGCAACGATAGGGTCATTTATCAATAATTTTTTGCAGGAATTATTAAAATTCCTCCATTAAAAACTATTTTTTTAGTGCTGTTAAATTAATTTTTTAATATTCTCTTTAACAATGATTTTTCTTGAGGTGACAAAGGGGGTTTTTAATTGTGATTTTAGCTGGAACTATTAAAGACATTGCATTAGATAAACCCATTTTTGTAGTTATGGATTCTAACATCCTCAAGAATAGTCACCACTTATTCTCCACCTGTAATTAATGGATTGATTCCCAAAGTTAGAACTACCAATGTAATATATATATATATATAATGTATTTCTTAGAGGTTATGGGGTATGTTGAATCAATCAAATTTACTAACTTCCAGAAGATCCCCCTTTCAAATAGATTCTTTACACTTCATAGTATGGAATATTGTGACCAAGAAAGACACAAAATTGATATTTATAAGAGGAAATATCTTCTATACTTTACTTCTCCACATGTACCTTGACTTTCTAAACCTTTGTGAAAATCTTTGGTTAACCCTTGGGAGTTAAGGATTATTTCCAACCCTCTTATTTCCTTTCATAGGAACTGTCTTTATCTATATAATGGGTATTTTAGTTTTGAAACCCAAATCGCCATCCTTCCACTACCCTTTTTAATGAACTTTTACATAGGATGATTTTTATGTCTCAGTTTCATAGTCAATTATATTTTTAAACTTGAATCTGGATCTTTGTCCACTCAAAAATTTCTTGATGCTTTCTCAACCATTCTTTACCCTTTCAATCCATTATTCATCCACGAACACCAAAAAACATAACTTCTTTTATGAATATTTTGTTTTCATTTATGATTAGAATTTGTTCCTATAGGTAAAAACCTCCACTTACATGGATTCAACCATCTTTTTATTATCTTTAATACAAGTAGTGAGGTCATTGATCACATTAGTTTTTCTTCTAGTATTCATCTTGAAATTCACAACTTCTTCTAAATTTACCTGACTTGAAAATGGATTATCTAACTCATTTTTCACCTAGTTAGTCTATACTTCTATAAGATCCAAATTTATAGAAGATTAATTCAATAGAGCTTCAATATTATGATTTTTCTTTGTTTTTATACAAATTTCATCAAGATACCCCCTCAAGTTCTACTTTAAGATCAACAAAACCTTTTGGTTATTTTTATTTCCTTTTTCAACTTATTCCTTATGAACAGTTACCATCAAGAAATTTTCTACATCTTCTTTAAAATATATATCATATTACCCCTATATTATTTACAATTAACTTATTCTTCCTCATAAACTATTTTAAAATTATTTCTACAATAACATCATGAATTAAAATATCTTTTTACGGGAAAAATCCTCTAAGATTTTTAAGTGTCTTTTGTCCTATTTTATCCACAATAATAAGATATCACCAAGACCCTTGAATCAATGTAATGAACCTTACCACATCTAAAACAATACATGGCTAACTAGGATACAAATTTCTATTTTCATATCTTGAATTTTTATAACACAAGATAAATAAATTTATCCTCCACATCATATTCACCATCACCACCTTTATAAATGTAATGATTATAAATGTATTTTAATTAAATATCTATGATTTCATGAACTAGTGCCTCTTATGAATTATATATAATTTCATAATCCACCAAACTACTTATAAAATCATCATATCATATACAAATATTTTTCTTAAAGAGATGAAAATTTTATATTATATAGTGGTGGAAACTTTCTAAATATATTCTTTACAATATCAATATCCTTAATTTCTTCATCAAGATATCAAATCACTACAATAAATTCAATAATTTAGTTGTATAAACCATCTTCATTTTCATCAGAATTCATTTTAAAATCATTGAAATTATTGAACAAAACGTATAGTTTCACCTCCTTCACTTTTCTAATAGATGCGTATATATTTTCTAGTTTTCCCATAGGGACTTCAATACAGTTCAAATCATTAAAATAAAATATATTTTGTCTTATAGAGTTCCAATAATATAATTTTTATCTTTTGGAATTTTCATAAGGAATTTTCCTATCATATTCTATCATGGAGAGTCCTATCGCATCACCGACCTAAACTAATTAAACAATGAAAAAGACAATTTCCGTCCCAAGAGATCACATATGAAATATCATTCTATTCTTCAAAATCTAGTAGTTTCTTCCATCAAATAGAGGGATTCCCCTATAATGTTTTGAATTATCCATTTTAAAGAATTCATGAAGATGATTTTAACACTTATAACCTTGTACTCTGATGCCACTTGTTGCACCCTGAGACAACATGGGTGGGGAGTGGTGAATTAGAGAATCAAGTATTTATATTGATTATTTAGGATCTTGTTTAAGAACATAAAGTATGAAATTAAACCTATTACATTTAATCACACAAGAATAATAAACATGTATGTAAGAAATAAGAAACATGAAACAAAAATTTTCACTTGGTTCACCACAAAGGGCCAGTCTAAGGAGCATACGCTGACAATGCATTGATCTTACTATAATCTAATATGATTCATGATAGGCCAAAGAGGAAACTGTTATTTTCCTATGGGTAAAAAAGAAATTTATAAAAACTCTTTCTAGTGAAGTAATTAATAAAACTGTAGTATGTTGAGAGTCAAGGTCGAACCCACAATGATAGTGAAATTAGTTTAATTAGGTTTTTTTAAAAAATATTTTTATTTTATTTATTTTAATATAGATGGAAAATAAAATATGTTGGTTCTGAAATCGATTTGATGAATGATAGAGAACAAAGAAACTAAGTTTGGGTTTTTAAAATCATGTTTTTATAGTGTGGTGGGGTTTTGTAGTTTTAGATTTTAGGGGAAATTGGATTTTATAAATAAATTAAATAATCCATGTTTTCTTTTTGAGGTGAGATGAGGTGGATCCAATGGTCATGGTATCCCCTCCATAACATTAAATTCCCCCATTTCTCTTGGTCCAATAATTAAGGGTTTCAATGTATCAATTTTTTCTTGATACCATTTTTAAAACTGGGCACCCTAAATGCGACAATGGTGACACATCAATTCTGGGTAACTAGTTGTGAAATTAAAAGGTTCCATTCAGATTCATTAACCATTGGTCATGATTAAAAAAAATAAAGGTAATGGAATTGGATAAATAAATTGTAGCGAAACAAATACTTGAATAAAATAAATGAAATAAATCCAACAACACGTTCCCCAATTAACTACATTACCCTATCACAAGGTTGGAATTACCCAATCATACATGTGTTGAGAGATTAGGAGGGAAGTAAATAAATAAAGGAAAGTATAAAATAAACATGGCGAGGAAAAATGGTGAGGATCCTACAACAACACAACTTCTCACCCTAGACGTTGGTCTTTGGATCTATCCTTAGCATCAGTAGCTCAAACCTCTATTTATATACTCTTAAAGGGATCATGTATAATTCAATGGAATTATAATTTTTTAAAAAGTGATATCAGGTGGTTTTGAGGTCATAAAATAGGCCACCACACCCATTTTCTTTTAATATGGACCTTTTTGGGTCATCCTGACACTTTCACATCATGTAAGTGTTTATCTGTTTTTAATGTTCTAACATTGTGTAATTTTCAATTTACATCTTGTATTGATTTCACTTCCTATAATATTTTCATGTTGTGTAATGTTTATAGAACGTGAACCTCCAGTTTCCAGCACCAGAAGCTCTGATTTGTTATGTTTCGCAACTTTTGACCCCTAGGAGTGTTCTATAGGAATCCTTCATTGTGGTAAGACTTCTTTTGTCTAGTGTCACACCATAGTTTGATTTTTTGCAATTCTAAGTGTCTTTTTCACCTCATATTCACCTCTTTTCTTTTCCTTTTCCAATTATTGGTTGTATCCTACCACAAATCACAAAACAAGTTAAACAATCCAAATTTTGGAAACAATATCATTTATATTACAAAAACCAATGTATTAAAACACCCTAAAATATATTCATGGAATACATGGATACTTCACTAGTTTTTTTGGGATTAAAAATGTTCATCCACAGTCACTTAAATCTATGTGCACAACCTATATAATGGATTTAGGGATATTATACTACCTCCCTTAGATCAACTCCATCGACTACTCCTTAATCACCATGTTGGATGAAGCCTTCCTTAGTTAAATGAATTAAAGGTCATTCTCATTTCATCATGAATTTATGCTTTGATTTTCATCATGAAAGCTGGATTATGATGCTCTAATGCACACCCCGGTCTCCAAAAATACCTACCTGTGATCTTCATGTGAAAATGACTACCCAAATATACCACACATGAAGTAACCGTGTAGAAACCTAATCTACATATAATCAACCTATAGAACTACATACTTCCATTCAGGAAAATAATACTACACTTCAAGGACCACCACCACATGATTCCTTCCTCTTTCACATACAAAAATTAGTTGTATGTGTACTACCCTACATGATGTGTACTCAATCCAATGAACCACATACTAAATGATGTATACCCAAGCCGCATGCTGCCTTCATCCACCACATACTTTCCTTGTGGACCGTATACAAAACCTCACATACCGCATAATCACTACACAATTCTAACTTCTCAGACAAATATTTACTTTTCCAATCATCTAAAAATCCCTATAGATTTAACATAATTTATGAGAAATACTTAATTATTAGATAAACATAGTATTTATAGGAAAATTATCCCCCACGAAACTCACCAATACTCAGAATTACTATTCAACCCTTGTAAAGTACCCTTCATGTATTCCTTAAGAGGACTATTTACATTTATCTATAATCGATCAAAAATTATCATTCAGACACCTCTTACTTACCATGAGTTCAATTTACTTGGCTTCAAAGTAGATAAAAATTTTCTTCTTTGATAACAAAAAACCATGTTTTGGACCATAAAATCCTAATACAGACTGCATGTTTGACTATGCGAGTTGCAATCTTGACTATTCAAGCCACATGCTGGGCCAAGTTGGTGGCCTTTTATTACCTTAAAAACATCAAACTTCATTATTAAAAAATCTTCTTTTTAATTACCATTTTTTTGGAAAACACTGGGAAACAACTCCATTGTAAAAACTTCCATGAACCATATTTCAATTTTTTCAAACTCTTTTGAACAACCCATAATGGATTGCCAACAAACACACTATAAAACAATATCCCAGAGCATGTTAGTTCCAATAAATAATCGATTCAATATATATAAAAATTCAAATGAAATAAACAGTGTGTTTCTATTTGAAGGATATTCATTATGATAAAATCAGAGGAAAATATAGTGGATGTTCATGTTAATGATGTTAAAATGATTTAGAGTTAGTTGGAATCACTAGGAGTTAATTTCATGGATCCAGTGTGAGCACTACTCATGCTCTCATCACCCCTATAATTATGGGATATTATGGTTACCATAATGTGAAATTCTATAGGTAAGAGTGACTTAGTTTTTGAGGTTCTTAAATATCTAATTATGAATGAGGTGATTCTAAGGAAGGATACCTAGTATTTTTCAAAAATAATTTTAACATGGAAGGAAGGGGTAATATAGTTACATGAAAAAATTATACAAGAAAGGGAAAGGAAAGAGAAATAGAAGTTTAAGTAGTTCAGATAAAGGAGATCCCATATGTTTTCATTATATTAATTATGGAAATAAAAAGGAAAATTTTAATGAGTAAAGAATTAACTTTATAATATTTTATTCCATAAGTAAATTCAAAAATTCTTTTTTTGGATAGTACAAGTATCGTTTTTTTGAGTGTCGCCAATCCTCTTGAGTCTTGGATCATAGAATCCAAGGATTCATTCAAATATACATCCAATAAAAAGTGTATGAGGAATTAGACTTCTAAAAGATTTATAAAGGTTTATCTTTTAGATTACGAACCTCTCAAGATACTAGGAAAGGGATATGTTATCATCCAGACTCACAATAGAGGCTTGATATAATTCCAATGAGTGTGTACATACTAGATCTAAGGAAGAATTTGGTTTTAGTAGGATATCTAGATAATGTAAGTTTCAATATAAAATCTATTGGTGTAGCATGGAAAATTACCCAAAGTTTCATTTTGGTAGCCAAAGAAGTGAAATAAAAAATATTATACATGAAGGGAGTTTTATAAGGAGAAATGAATGCTAGGAAAATAACTTTTTGATCCAAAAAATATTGGTCTGAATATCTTTATCACATAAGTGAGAAAGGAATGAAAGTTATAGATAATAATTATATATTGAAAATAAAATTCATGGAGTACAGAACATGTGATGATTTTATTATTGGTAATTATAATAATGTGTTTATGAAAATAGAAGAAAAAACACATAAGGATTGGAAGTTAGAGCTATATCATATAAATGTATGGAGCTATTATCTGGTATGTTCTAATATAGGGTCATTATAATATGTTACCTTTATAAAACATACAAAATAAATTGTGTTGGTGTTTTTTATAAGGCACAAGTGTTGTGTATTTGGGAGCTCCATTCAATGAAGATCCCCTGTGGAAAAGGGGACCAAATGTAAAATAATTTTTTGGAGGACTACGAGTGGTGGGAAATACCAAATAAGGGATTTTAAATGGTTTATTTTTAGGAAAGTAATATGGTTTTATCTACATAACAAGATATATTCACAAAGAGGATGTATAAAATTTTGTGCATAAGGAAAGTATTATGATAATGCATACCTATTTTACCAAATATTTTTTAGTAAATGCTGTGATTTTTTTATCTATCTGGTGAACCAAAATCCTTCTACTCCATTGGGGTAGGAAATTACGTAATTATGTTGGACCATAAATAAGGTTGATATTTCCCATATCATTATTTATATCACTCACCAAAATCTACATTGATTATGGGGGAAAGGAAAAGGTAGAGGATAATTTATAAACATATTTCATTATTGGTTATAGTGATGAAGACAATGGATTCAACTTTGGGGTAATAGATTATAGAAGTTCATTAGTAGTTGAAATGTTATATTTAATGAATATAAACTATGAAAATATAAAAACCAATTAAATGTCATGGATGTGAATAAATAATCATCATAAGTTGTGGTTAATTTAAATACTAGTCGAGATGTCCTGGATAGTCCCGGTAGTGTGACAGTTATGGAATCACTAGTCCATTAATTTTTTTTTTGATGAAAGTTGAATTATATTGGTGCTACTAAGGCCAGAAGAACTATAGAGCTTAGGTAATATGGAATATTGGGATAGATATCTAAAATTGTATTTTTAAAAGTAGTAGTTCTAGAAAGAGAATTTTCTTATGTTTAGTAACAAAGTTATACATGGATTTTATGCCAGTTGTAGAGGTATGAAAATGACTTACACTACTTGATTATAATAGATGATGGATAAACTAATTTTTTAAGAGGATAAATTCATAGATATATTGAGGTAGTGAGAGTTAGAAATAATGGGTGAGTTTAATTCCTTATATGTTTTTAGGACATGGGAACTAATGGAATGATCTACTAGGAAGAGCGTGCTTAAAAAGTGTTTTTTTATTTGAAGGAAAAATAATATGGTATAAAATGGTACATAGAAAGGATTATCATGAAATGATTTAAATAAATTAAAGGTGTGTATTTACTTGGGAATTTTTCTCCAATTGTAAATCATTAAACTATTAAGATGGTACTTGGAATGATTTCCATCAAAGGGTTACATCTTGAGAAGTTAGATTTTAAAACTACATTTCTTCATGGATATTTGGAAGAAGATATTTACAAGGATAATACTATAAGATTCTTGGAGAAATAAAAAGCCATATGGTGTTTCATATCAATAAAAACTTGTATGGGATGAAACATAAACTCAATAATTAGAAATAAAAGTTCAATTCTTTTATAGAAGAAAAAAATTTTGTTTGGAGAAATATAGATCATTGATAATTAAAGAAAGTGTATGATGATGTGTGTTTAATAATAATTATTATCTATATAGATGAAATTATTTTAGATGTACTAGTGAAGGATTGGATTGAGAATATGGTAGTTGAATTGTATGGATGTTTTGAGATGAAAGATCTCATTTTAGAAAAATGGAATTTGGGGATATAGTTTATAAGGGGATTAATTTCCAAAAATTTATTCATATCTTAGTCTGAATATATTTGAAAGGTAGTGGATAAATTAATAACAATTTATTCAAATCTTTTTACCTCTCCCGTAGACATATATTTCATGTTGAGTAAATAGATATCACTAAGAACAGAAGAAGTGGATGAGTACATGGAAAATGTTCCATTTGAATTGGTATTCAAAAGCTAGATTTTATCCCATAGTTTTCATGTGGAAATATATTTAGCATGTCATAGGAGAATTTTTTAGGTTCATGCCTAATTCTGGGATAGAACTCTAATAAGTGGTAAAGTGGACACTCTGATATCTCAAAGGTTTCATAGGATTGTCACTCTATTTTAGAATGAATGAGCTAGTATGGAGGTTTTTTATTATGACTATGGTGTATATATATAAAATGAAAAGAAAACTACTGGATATGTGTTCAATTATAGAGGAAGAACCATGAGTTGGATGCTGAAGATTTATCCTATGTTTGGACGTTCAATAATGGATTAATAGTATGTTTTAATTATAAAATTTGAGACGGTGTTGATTTGGATGAAGGAAGCGATAGAGGACATTGGGGGAATGTGAGATATGAGAATGTTAGTTTTTTATTTTTAGAGTATGATTTAATTAAAAAATAATATTATGTTTGATTCTAGGATGAAAATATTCAATTTAAGTATTACATAATTCAGATTTTTTTGGTGCATAAAGTGTTGATGCTACTGAAGGTTGAAGAATTTTGGAATCTAACAGACATGTTGAAGAATGTTGTGGTTTGAGAAATTATTGAGAATTGTTGTACCTCAATGGGGTTGGGATAAAAAGAATAATTTCGGGGGAAATATGTAGTTACAAAGGGAAGATTTATAACAAAATGGATTTATAGATACAGACAAAGGTTTTTTTGAATATTGGAAAATGTTTCTTATGTTGGAAATTTTTAGGGCCAGATTATGTGAAATCCACTTTCTAGATAAGTCCTAGTACATTCTATAAGGATATATTTTAAAAGCTTAAAAAGTAACAAGATAGGTGATAGAATAATGAAACCAAATTTTAAAGGTATAAAAAAGGGAAAAGTGGAAATAGCTATAACATTCATGAATAATTATGGATGATGGGAGTGAAAAAGTATGATCTTCATAGTATTAACTCTATTGATGCTTCAGTGTAACCATAGGTTTCCCAAGGAAATTTCAGATACTACAAATGCCTACATAAGTTTAAATTGATTCAATATGGATAAAAACACTATTCAATAGATATGTTAGTTAAAAAAGTTGCATTCAGGCTATAGAAAATATTGAATCGATGGATGTACAAAAAAATTAGAAGATTATAGAACCAATTTTATCTGCTGGTCCCTACTATAAATTGTGGGGTGAAACCACATACATTGTACACTTTTAAAAGTTTTAATATTCTTATATTTTATCCCAGTAATAAAAGTTTACAACACCCCCATGGAGTAAGACTAAATTTGAACAATATAAATCCATTATTTTATTCTTTAATTTATTATTCTATCATATTATTTTGATAGTTTTTGTTAAGAGTTTATTGTGTTGTGGTGTATGGTGGGGGTGAATTGGATTCTCAATTCTAGAAACATCATTTCACATTTTCATACCGGTTTCATAATGTAAAAGTCCATACATTTTTAAGGTATGAATCTGATTTTTTCCAAACCTCAATTATTTTAGTGTCTCTAGATTATTGGAGGTGTTATAAGGGGAACCAAGGGTCATTTATAGAAGTTTTCTCCAGATTTGATTTGAAGGAATTCTATAGGTGTCTTATCACATTACAACACATGATGGATATACTCGGATGATGTTTGAGAAGATGGCATTCATGTTTTAGTATAAGGAATTGTTACATGATGTTGGTATACATAAGAATTATTTATTTGGGTTGTGTAAGATTAAAATTTAATAAGGGAGAGGGTTATGGATAAATAAAAGGGGTTGTAGTGTGAAATGGGTTGCAGAGTAGTAACTCAAAATACATATGATATTAAACCCTTATGTGGAAAATTGGTCACTTTGAAACTCTTGTTTTGTGTCATGAGGGTATTCTCGAGGTGAATAAATATCACCAAATTAGAGGGGTGATACATCTTGATGTTAGGAAATCAATGAGTGAGGTTCCATGGAATGGGGATGTTGAACCATGGAAACCTAGGGGATTATGTTTTGATTATGACCTAGAAAATGGTGTCCCTCTGGGACCAGATGGTCCATATCATAAGGGTGAAACTGGAGGGTCATTTCACTGTGAATAGTAAGGTTATACCACAATGACTATTCTATGTAGTTTTTTTAAATTTTTTAACTAAATTAACTAAAATTATAAATCATAATAAATAATTTCCCCTATATTTCTCATAAAAGTAGGTGTGTTGGCCTCCCTCTCACTTTTCTCCTGGTTATCCACTTCCAAAGTTTGGATATTTTTTGTTTAGGATTAGATCTGAGTGTTGTTCATTATGAGAGGTTTCCACTAGTATGTCTATGAAAAATCATCCCTCCATTCTTAGTCTTCTTCATTATTTCATCATGTATCTGCAATTATGCTTAATTTCAGGTATTTTTAAGGTTTCTTAGTTTTTAATTCTTGTAACCAATTCTTCCTTTAATATTTCGGGATAATAATTCTATAATCATGATTTAGGTGGTTCCTAACTTTTTCATAAGTTCTATTGTATTTTTCATGTGGATTGTGATATGTGTAACCTACTGAGCAACTGTGAATGACCAGATATTGAACTAAATTATGTTTCTTGGGATATAATGAATGAATTAAAATGATAAACTTATTTTAATTTTCTTATTGGATTGATATTTGGGGAAAAGTCACTGTTAATCATGGTTTGAACTGAATTTATATAGAAAATATTCAAGAGAGTCTAAGTGGGGTATCTCTAAGATTTTTATATCTTAGTGAACTAAGGTAGAGGTTTTGAATCCCTTCTTGATTAGTTTTGAAATATTAAAGTGAGGATAATGATATTTTATCCTAGGGATATCAAAATAATTGAAAATAGGTGGGGTGTGAGAGTAACCAACCTAGTTAGAGTAATAATGCTTTTATGTAATTTTTCAACACCGTGGCCCTTATATATTTGTGTGATATTTTTTTTAAACAAATTATATTTTAAATTTTGAGTTGTAAATTGTGATTTATTTTTATTATTATAGTATTATTAAATGTTAGAAAGTGTCTATGGGTTGGGTTCCATGCTAACAATGGATATGCGAGTTGTTATGGAATGGGTGATGGGATATGGGTTGGAAACCACTCTACCCATAATGTATGTGTTATTATAGTTGGGTATAATAATGGAAAGAGTAGGGGAACACCTCAAACTATAACCAATGGATGGGATATGGATTTTACAACTCCACTATGATAAATTTATGTGTTATTATGGATGGGTATGATAATGGGGTGAGTAAGGCTACACTCTACTTATCACTGGTGGTTGGATTGGGTTGGGCATTCAAGCCAACTAGAAATATGGACAAGGGATGAGTTGGGTGCCATTACAAATATCACTCGATGGTTTATTGGGTTAAGCATCATGTAAAATCCCCAACACAAGTATCATATATACATTTTTTACTTTATTACATTAATATTTTATACAAGTAATGGAATCTAAAAGGATTGAATTGTTTAACAGTCTCTAAGAACCAAATACAAGCATGATTCCCATATTACATTGTAAATATAAAATACATAGCATAAAAGAATTACTTTATCCTTTATGTTATTAATAACACCCTTATTCCTATCTCGAGTAAAATAAAAAAATTAAAGGGTTACCTCAGAAGTTTAGTAAGGGTATTCATAAAGTGAAATAAAATAAGAAATGAGTAAAATGGAAGGAATAATTGATGATCGAAATAATTCGTTATTAATAATAACATTAACTATAAAATCATACATGGAAATCATAAAAAATAAAATAATCACATGGAAACAAATAAATAAATTTATAATGTGGGAATACATAATTAAAAAAAATCGAGACTTACCATCGAGGCCTTGGCCAAGACATTTGAAAACATCATCGAGGCCCTGTGCCAAGACATATGAAAATAAATGGGCAAGGAATTGGTCAAAAAAATATAGTTTGTTTCATAAGACCCACCAATGCATATAGGGTCTATATTGATCTCCCACCGTTACTTAATAAGTAAAATTAATTCCTTATATGAATAAACAAATTAATCAAAATTTCTTAAAAATAAATAACTATATGTATTAGAATAACTAGCAGACAGAATATCAATACTTTCCCTAGTCAAGTAGATCATAAGAAATCAAGAGAAATATGTTGGATTATATCATTATATCACATTATCAATATAATATTCAAAACATATTTTGACAGAGATGAAAATAATTTAAATAGATCACTAGAATATTTCATGAGGAAAATGCCCTTTTCACTTTTAAAATCATTTTTTTATTTATAACTTTAAAAAATTCAAACATATTAAAGAAAAAAATTTCTTTGAAAATAAAATTATAAAATTTTAAGTGAATATTAAAAATCATGAGCAGTAATAATGGTAGGAATTTTAATTCATATCGTATAAGTTAAAATAAAAATTTCCTTTCACATTTTTCATAAAAAATAAAAAAGTACCTCATTCAGAAAACAACAAGAAGTTTCATTTTAAATGATTTTGTGAAAAATTAAAATATAGATAAAAATTTAATTAATAAGTAATGGGATCATGATAAAAATATTTTTAAAACATTTTAATAAAATATGTATACTGAAGAAAATACTCCCTCAACATAGACAATCCTGGATAGTGATGAGATTATGAAATAAACCCTTAAAAATTTGGAGAGTTTTGAATCATAATCCCCATGAAATAAATAACTTCAAAGGAAACTTTAAATATAATTAATATTAATATATTAATGATATAAAATATTATATTGGAAGTATGAACACAAAAAATGTTATGAATATTCCATATATCACACGAAAGTAAAAGTGAGACGATAAACCATTGCCTTAGGTTTGACTAGTTTTGTATGTGTAAAAAACTCCAGTATAATAAATATAAAATTAATATATATCTATTTTAGAACCATATTTATATATATAATACCATTTATTATTTACTTATAAACTTTTTTCACCCATCTATTAATAATTCTTTATTAAAATTATTATTACAGGTGATAATTGCTTCATTTTTCTTGTAGGTTGGGGTTTGGTAGTTTTTGGTACTTATATTTTATCATGATTATGTCACCTAAATTATTTTAATCATGATATAATTATAATTTTTATTCATTATATACACATTTAGGGTCATCTGTAAAAGTTATAGATTAAAAAATGACTTACATCATTCATGGAGATGGTAAGCCATATAATTTCATGAATCATATTTTCATTTTTCGAAGTATAGAATGAAAGAAAGGTAAATAATAATTCACATTTTAAAAAAATTACTAAATCATATAAAAAATATATATTCATTAAACTGATTCTTATTACTATCCACGTAATATTCAATGAAAAAATAACATCACTTCGTGGAGGTGGTAGTCCACACGTACGCACGAACGACGTTATTGTATTCCAACAGATTGGAAGGTAAGAAGGTAGATGTTATATTATAATTATAGGGTAATAATTATTTCATAATTATAATATATAAAAATTAAACAAATCATAATAACTATCCATGAAATATGGTGGTGTAAAATGAATTGTTTTACTATGTGGAGATGGTAACCCTTACGTACACCCAAGCAATAACTGCACAACCAATTTGATGGTAAATAGGCTATATAATGGTTACTTAATAGTCATAGTAAAATTTAATTATATTTAGGAAACTTAATTTATTATTTATTATAAATACTTTAGATTTTGGTGTGGTAAAGAAGATGTAAAAAAAATGTGATTGGTTAAGGTGATTACCTCTCCTTTGAAAGAACTCCTTTAAATATCCTCTTAAGGGTCCCAGGGTTGGTATTTTTGGATGAAAATCACCTATTAAATTTTATAAGGAAGTTTAGAATAGATTTTGGTATGTTTTGGTTGATTTATAAGGCTCAATGTGGTGTAAATAAGTGACGGAGGATGTGCCCTTTTATAATTGAGGTGAGGGGAACTTTTAGAACTTGTTAAAATATTAAATTATAGTAAATCCATATTGATCCAAATATAGAAAAATGGACTAGGATTAGAACATAGGGTAGTATATGGTTGAAATATCACTAACTAATAAATTTTGGATATGTTTTTGTGGTGTTTTAAATCTTATCTTTTGATGTAATCCATTAGTTATGCTATTTTAACATTAACTAAAGTAACATATTTTTTACACTTAAAGGGTTTTAATTTTACACTTAAGGTAAATATTGACTCATAAATGGAAAATTGATGAAATTTTAGACCATATCTTACCCTCATTTTCCTATTTTATGATCTTAATTATCTTACATACTTTAATAAAATATTGTTTTGGTAAATTATCATTAATGCCAATTTTGACACTATTTATTTAATTTGACTTCAAATACAGCAAGAAAAAGTTGGATTTAGAATATAATTCAGTTATAAAACAATAATATTTAATATTCATATAATTTTTTTGGAACACTATAAATCACTAAAATTATATCACCTTTTAATATTTTTAATATCAATTGTTTTATTTTTATATTAATTGAATAAATACAGCATTAGCATTGCAAAAAAATTTAAGGTAATTATATAATAATTTAAAATTATAAATAAATTATCATCATGAATGTAATTTCATTATTCAAGAAATGTATATTTATATTCATTCATAAATTTTTTTTTGTCTTCATTTTGACACATAATATATATTTAAAACTAATAGAGTGATATTTCGTAACTTTCTATGATTTAAATATTATATTGGTCATTTTTATGGAAATGTTTCCATTAAAAATATAAATTTCAATACTATGGTGAGAATGGTATAATAACCTCAATCAGATAATAATTATGATGAAATATTATGACATTATCAATTAGTTTTAACTTAAATTAACCAAATTTACCCTTTACTAAGATGATAATTTTTACTACAGTTAGTATTCATAATAACTAAAAATAAATTTGAACTATTTAAAAAATTTTAACATTTTGATAAAAAACATTCAATCAATTTTATCAAATTCAATCTCTATAAATGGGAAAAATTAATTTTAAAATAAGTGCGTAAAATGTGATGAAAATTGATCATAGAAAATAATGTTTTTATGACTAAAAGTGGATTTTATTATTTTCTCAATAATAGAAAATATTATACTAGTATTAGAACATATTATTGAATATATAATAAATAAATTTCATTAAAATCATTTATAAATATTGACCAATTTAATTTATTAACATAAAAACACATTGTGTGTATAAAAATTGTTTTTCAAAAAAACAACTCATTTACTTTCAAATGATTTTTAATTTCATTTATAGTAAATCGATAACTAATGAATTTATTTTATACATTTTTAAACCATATAATTTTCATAATTTATTTATTCCTAATCATAATCACCAATTTAACACCTAGTTCATAGTTATAAAATTGAATAATAATATTGTAATAGTATATTATGGTTCATTTAGACTCGGTGTTGTGTGTTCTATATGCTATCAAAAAAGTGTTATTTTAAAATATTGGGGTGTTACATTCTCCCCACATTAATAAATTACGCCATCAAAATTTTAAACTGTGCTTTATAATAAAGGGTTTGTAATTTGAAAATTAATATGTGGAAAACCCTCATCATAAAAAGGTTTTATAAAACTTCTTCTTAAAAAAGAGAAAGGTAAGTATGAAGGTAACCAAAAAAATAGGTTTCCAAATTTGAAATGTGAAGTGAAAATATTGAAAAGGAATGGAAAAATAACACCCAAGGATTAATAGAGAGTGATAGAGAACATGGTCATGAAATAATTAATTATAACGAATCTATAAATTTGTATTAGTTTCAAAGGCCATTGATTTCTTAGTAATAAAAGTATATAGATATTTTTTTTATTTCAAGATATGAAATTATTTTAATATCTAGGTGAATCACTCAAGAAAATCAACTTACATGATTTATTTCAATTTCATAAATATAATGTCATCCTTTGGTTATGTTTAGATCTATTTACACTCCATCTCTTATGCCAAGAAATTGATATTTGAGATGATTTTTTTATTCCCAAATTATTTTTAATGGATCATAAGATCCACAAGTCATTCCTTCATCCTTTAAACATTTACCAAAACCAAAATGGTTTGCATAGGTTATCCAATATGGTAAATCACAATTTAACCTCAAAAAATAATATATGAAAAGTTAAACTTAATCCATTCCATAAGTAGTTAAAAATAAGTATCCTCCAAAATGTGTATTAAAGAAAATCTAAAAATACAATTTTTTGGGAAGAAGGTCAATAAATTTTCAAAATAGAATTTTTATTAATCCCCCATAATGTGACTCTTATTGTCACATGTAAATACCTTGATCACATGGTAATAACTTATATCACCATAAAACCTTAATGAAAACATTCATACATCAAAAAAATTACTCTACCTTTATTCCTTAAATAAAATCCCAGATTATCAAATATATTTCATAAATACCAAAAAAATCAGAAAACCCCATCATGAATCAAAATAAAAATCAGTTCCAAGGACATTAGTACAACCCCATTTACATTATAAAAAATTTATTTATCTCAAATTAGAGTTATTATTTCAACATATATTACATATTAAGGGTTATATTTCCCTTAAGCATGTGTTTTTCCATAAAATAACAACTTTCCATTAAATTACTTTTATACTTCATCACTACTATTCAACATATTCTTGTAAATACTTAAATTAAAACCATTGAAACAAAATACTTAGATGTGTGATGATTATTATAACAAAAATACCATTTATAAAAATACTTCAGTTACATAATTATTGAATTCCAAATATATAAGTACTTTAATCATTTCACTTCAGTAGTATTAATAGCATAAGCTAGACCTTGATTCCTTAGCCTCTTCTAATTTATATTCCATTGTTAATTAATGAATTAATTTTTGTAGTGACTTATCTCTTTATAGTTGAAAATTTTCACATTGGAATCTTCATTTTTTTATCATTAAATCATGTGCCTTATGGCCCTTCTCTCCACACATATAGAAAACTACCATTCCATTCAAGAAAGTATCAGGGTGTTTCTTTCCACAATTATCACATGTGGGAAAATCTTTCTTTATCTTCTTCCCCTTATCTATTTTTTTCTCTTATTTAGTCTTCTATTTTTAATTTCCTTAAGAATCATTGGACTTGTAGAATTATTTCTCTATCTTGATAGTATATGATACTATATCCTTATATGATGATAATGTTTGGGAAACTACTTCCCTTTGAAGGATTGGTTTTAATCCATCAATAAAAATGGTCAATATTACTCTTTGGATTACATATCTAGTCTAATACATTCCTTACAAACCTTTTAAACATATCTTCATACATTGAAAAAAAATTCCTCTTCCTTTTTTATTAGACTCTATAATCTTCTCTCCATATCCATAAATTTTTAACGTGGAAAATATTTTTCAAATATAATTTCTTTGAAAACCTTCCATTCCAAACTCGCTATTTCCTCCTCAGTCTTATTGGTTTCAATCAAGGACCACCTATGACCTGCATCCTATAAGAGATGATAAACATAGATAAAAACCTTCTCTTTTTCATTCTTTCCCAAAGAGAGAAATATATTTTCTGAGAATCCTATCAAGTGATCAGCTATAAATGGATTCATAGTTCCATTGAATGTCGGTGGTTTCTAACGAATAAATTGGTCTAACATTGTTACATCTTGTTTTGTATCATAAGTTTCTCCATATGGGAAATTTTATTTCTCATAACTTGAGTCATCTACTACAAAATAGTTTTAATTTGTTCAACTCCAACTATAGCTCCAGATCCAACTTCATTATATTGTCTTGGAGGGAAATCCCAACATGGATTACGTGCATTGATATGGTTTCTATTCTTTCAAATAGTTAACATTTATAAATAATTGAATAAAATAAATTAGATCATAATATTATTAATCATAATGTATATTTTAAATTCTATTTAAAAACATAATACAAATCAGAAATTTATCTATAACTAATCTCAAAATCATAATTTTGGTTTCTTCAGAAATATTCTCAAATTCCATCATAGGGTCATATTCCCAAATTTAGGTTTTCCTAAATATAGTAACATAATTTTCTAATAAAATTTCTATGATACCAACTATAAAGACTCTAACACCCCGACCCCAAAATCCAGGAGCCGATGCATTATTTTAATACATTATCATGATTACAAGGAATTAAGTCCCGAAGGACCAGTCAATTTAGTAGTATTGGAAAAAATATACATACATAATTTCAATATTATAACTTGAAAAGAAAAACAACACTAATTTATTCCATTAGAAACATCCAGGCTTCAAATATTATTCCTGCAAGTCACTCATAACTAACTTTTTCATATCCTGGGAAAATGAAACATAAGAAAGGGGTGAGATCAAACGCTCAGTAAGAGTAAGCAATATAGTGGAATATAACATAAACATTAGGAATGGTGAATAATTAAAAACACACGCCTTTACAAATAGTAAACAAGAACACTTTATGGTAGGAATAAGAGCTGAGTAAATAATTCCATAATAAAACATAGTCATGGGTATTATAATAGTCTAATAACCACGTGAAATATCAATAGCTAATCTCATAAAGACGGAATGCATAATTCTGGACATCATAACCACATATTCAAGGCCTCATTCCAAGATTACAAATAATATTTTGTCAAGTCCATGTTCCAAGAAACTAGTTTGTCTCATGAGACCTACCGATGCATCAAGGAGCTATAGAAGGATCCACCCATCACTTAATAAGTCTAATGCATTCCTCATATAAAATGGTGAAACATAATCTAAACATTCATATTAAAATTAGCATACGAAATTTCAATACTTTAACCACAAACCATGAATGGTATAAAAATAACACATCCACAGTCAAACATAACTCATTCAATACAATATGGATTATTGTATTATGATAAATCAACCTCAATCAACAATAAAATACACTGAAGGATATTGACATAGATTAAAATATTCATTAAAACTATTTGAGAGAAATTTTAAGAACCTGGTTTTTGCTGCAAAATACTTTGGAATTTTCTTGAGGTTATTCCAGGGCAGCACCTTCAGACGGCGTGCGATTCTGAGCCCCGATGTGGCCGAAATTAAGTTTTCAGTGCGTTCACACTTGGAACGCCAAATAAATGGTTTAACTCCTAAAAGGTGCTTCAGATCCTAAATCCGAGTGTACATATGGATCCTGAATGGGGTGTTTACCCTAGGAACGACATAAAACATGTCAGCACAGGGAATTTGGACCCCTCGATCACTTCTGGAACGTTAAATGGATAAATTAAATAATTAATTTATTAATTTAATGGCATAACTCAAGTATCTCTTAAATGGTAGCTCGGATGTGAAAACTAAGGGCACCGTTGAGTCTGAAACATGCCGTTTACCCTAGGAGGGGTGTAGCTTTCGCGGGCGTGGGTCTTTTGTGAAAAATGCCGCTAGGGGCATTTTCGTAATTTGGAGGCCTCGGGTGTTGAGTTTAATAACTTTTGAAAGGGACTCAGATTAAAATTCCAAGACCACCGCTGTGCTTGGGAGGAGGTGTTCACTCTAGGGGAGGATTAACCTCGACCCTGCTGAGGGTTCGGGTACGGGGCCTACGGGGGGGGGGGGGGGTTTAAGTGTTTTTTATTTAAACACCCCACTTTTTGCTTGTTGTTATTCCCTAGTGAAAGGATCTCCCAACAAGAGGAAGAAGCTCCTCCTCCATCTTCTCCTCCACCTCTCCGGCGAGGTGCGACAGTCAGGCGGATCGTCGCAAAGCATCGGGCGAAGCCCTGTGAGGTAGGATCGTGCGTTTTTCATTCTAAACTCCTGCACCTTCCTTGAATCCATTTATATGCATATATTCACCATTATTTTGTCAAGAGAAGCCCAAAAATGCGTAGTAATGGTTCTGAGATTCCCGATGTTTATTTGGGATTGAAATTCCGAGTCCTGGGGTGTCCACAGCGGTCCGGCGAAGTTTGCGGGTTTTTGAGGTTTTCTAACGGGCTCCAGCGGTGGTGGCGAGCTCCAGCGGCAGCAGCGCGGGTCTTCTAGGTGGCGGAGGTGGCGGCTCAAGAGGATGGCATGGCAGCGGGGCGTTCGGATTCAGCGGCTGGCGCGGCGGCCTTAGGTGGGTGAGCCGGCGCTCGTCGGGGTGCGACAGAGGACTGGGGTTGCGGCGCACGACCCCACGGGGGAACAACGACCCACCTTTGGCGGGTCTTCACGCGGCGAGAATGACCAGATCTCGTGGCCGGTCTGTGCGTGGACCACGGGTTCGTGGCCGGCCTACGCGGCCAAACCACGGGCCGGCCCAGGTCGGGCGGACTGGCCGACCCCGGCCGGTCCATCCCCAGGGGCTTTGCCCCCTCGACTCGGACGATCGTAATTTCTGCTACGGGCGTCCGTTTAGCTTGCTGTCTGCGGAAATGCCTTCCTGGCGTCAAGACGAGAATTTTGATATGGGATCAATAAATTTTAATTCCCGAGACTAGGGGTTTGGTGGTGCGACATGACCGTTAAGTGGATAGGCGTTTTTCCGGGGGTTCGTGTTTTGAGCGGCGCAGACGCATCTGACGTCCGTTTTGAGCGCCGTCAGGGCGTTGGGACCCTAGTGCCAAGGTGAAGTTTTCTAGTGTGGTTTTGGGTATTGATGTTGGATTTGAGGCATGGGACCCATGACCTGTCTTTCGAGCTGTGTGCAACACTTTACAACTTTTTCATCGGACGTCCGTTTGGGGCGTCCGAGTAGTCGTTTTTGGGTGTTTTTCTGAGGGTATTGCATTGGCTCAATCTGCTTGCTTTAAATCCGCACGGTGGTGCGGGCTCCACGAGGGCCGTTTTGGGAGTTGGCGATGATTTACAGTTTTATCACTGGGCGTCCGTTTTGGACAAGTGAATAGTCCATCTTGTGTACTTTTCCGAGAGGAGCGCAACGATGCGCTCCATTGGCAGTGCCTCGGAACTAGGATGTGGGTCCCACAAAGCACCGCTCATGTTTGGTATGTCGGAATGCCTATTTTTCTTTGGACATCTATTTCGCTCAAGTGAGAAGTCCTTTTGACGTGTTTTCTCGAGGGCATCGCAGTGGTGCGATGCACCCGACTGTTTTCGGGGTCGTGGCTCGGGACCACGGGATGTCGTTCGGGCGTAAGGCGGTGTTGGCGACTTTTCCATCGGATATCTGTTTGAGGCGAGTAAATAGACTATCTTGCATGTTTTTTCTGCGAGGATTACAACGGCGTTATCTGTTCAGGCGAGCGGATCCTCTTACATGATCTTATTAAATGCAGAAGCAAGTAAGGTGCTCCGGTGGTGGTTTGTCCTATCATATTTGTAGCGGACCCTTGGCATGTGAACTCATTCACTCCCATGTGAGGGAAGTAAATTCTTGAAGAGATGTAGTTGGTCGTGCCTAGACCGATGAGGTGGCTAGTTGGAGTTGTTACGTTTATGCCCTTCGCATTGACGTTGGGTGCCATGTGCATGATAGCCTAAGGGTTGGAAACATGGTATACTCTGGGAGTATACGGGAATGCTTGGAGGTACATGTGATTTTTTGTACCTGAGAACATATTTTCACTTGGTTGGTGTTGACTTGGGGCCATAGGTCGTGTGGGCCCCATGTGCGTGCCGTGTTCTTCTTTGTGTACCTTTGACCTCTCACGACGTAGAGGGTCCCTCTGTTCTCGTTTTTTGACCGTCAGGGTTGAGTTTTCCCCTGGTCCTATTCTCATTTGTTGACCAGTAGGGTTGAGTTTTCCATTGGTCCTGTTCTCGTTTGTTGACTATCAGGGTTGAGTTTTCCCCTAGTCCTGTTCTCGTTTGGCTGGCAGAGATGGTTTGGTTCCTCTGTTTCTTCAGCTGTGAGGGGTTTCAGTACCGTGACCCTTTCACTAGACTGCAGCATAATTTATGACTACGTGTGCTCATATATCATGGGTGTTTCTCACTTTATGGGATGAGTTGTCTCGGTCCGCTTCGATAGTGACTCAGTGGATTGGAGCGTGATCGCCCTAAGAGGCCCGAGGAGTTTCTCCCGACCCTTCGTGTTCCCTGGTAGAGTTCTTGTGGATTCAGTGTGACCAACATGTTATGCAGGCATCGATCCTCTACCCAGGAGGTTGTTTCTAGTTGGGCTGGCTAGTGAGGTACCATCCAGCAGGGATGGACAGTTGTACCATCCAGCAGGGATGGCCAGTGAGGTACCATCCAGCAGGGATGGCCGTACAGCGGTGTTCACTGAGAAGTACCATCCAGCAGGGATGGCCAGAGCGGTTCTGGTTTTACCTGCAGCGGGGCTGGGTAGTGGTCCCTGATGCCAGGCTTACCTCCAGTGGGACTAGGAAGTGGTCCCCGATGCCGGGTTTTCCTCCAGCTGGGCTGAGAAGTAGTCCCTGATGACGATTCCGAGACTCCCTCTAGTGGAGTACCCTTTTGCAGTACTGGGAATTGGGAATCATCGACGACTTTAGCCGGGTCGCCCTCTAGTGGATTTCCCTTTTACGGGACTGAGTTGTGTGGCACCCATCGAATCTTTTCGGGTCTCCCTCCAGTGAGAACCCGTCGACTTCCAGGAATTACCCTCCAGCGGGGCTGAGCAGGGGGTCGCCTGTCAACTTTGAGGAGACCTCTTGACTACGAGGTAATGACGATGTGTGGTTTGACGTTCCCCTAGAACTCTCAAGTACGAGGGGCACTTTACCCACCGAGACAAGTCCTTGAGACACGACCTAAGACCATGTGGGAGAGTTAGTGCCTCCCAAAGCGGATAGTGTCAAGGTGCGGTGATTTGAGCCCCTTGACTTGTAGTTCCGGGCAGACGTGCGGGATGTTGGGCATTGATGGTGTTTACTTCTGGGATTGTTGTCCACTCACTTTCTTGGGCTGAGCTACGGGATGGGGATCCCCTTACGATCTTGTTCGGGTTTCTTGACAGAGCATATATATATGTGTACCTTGTTCCAGTACCCAGTCCTTGGGTTTTGGTTACTCTCCTTCCAGGAGAGGCGAAGATGCTCGGGTTATGCCACATGATTTCTGTGTATAGATTATCATGGTTGGATGAGTCTAATATCCTACTATAGGCAGAGAAGACTTGACGAGATGTTCATCTTCTCTCCGTTTCCAGCTCCTTGTGTCTGGACGAGTCTACCTCCTTTCTCTTGTTGGGTTGGGCGGGACTCTCTACTATTACTCTGCTACACTCTTTGTTGTACTCTTTACTGCACTCTCGGTTGTACTCCTTTACTTTCCCCTGTTCTATTAAGTGCTCACCCTTCAGTACCTTATTTGTTTCTCCCTCAAGCCTTCGGGGTATCGTATTGAGTATTTTTATACTCACCCCTGCTTGGTCTTTGCCCACACTTGGTGTGCCCTTGCAGATGACGGACAGGTTGGTCATGACTTTAGCGGAGCTTAGGAGTTTGGGAGCTTAGACCGCGTGCAGTGGTCGGAGTCGGGTTACAGGTGGGGGAACCTTCCAACTGTTTACTTTTGTTCACCTATTGCCGGGTTGTGGTACTTTTCTGGTTGGGTGCATGTTTTTCCCCTTTTATTTTTAGTTTACTTTTAGCACTTTCTTTGTACTATTAGAGGTCGATGAACTTTTGGTGGTTTATATATAGCGGTTCCCATTTACTTAACTTGTATTTTATTTTACTCTACACTTCTGCATTGAGTGGGTTGTGTGTGTGTACAGGTACTTAGGCAAGGTCCTCCCCGAGTTGTTTAGCCTTCGGCACTGGTCGCCAGCTCCTGGCCTATGGAGGCGGGCTTGGGGTAGTTGCGGCTCAAGCCCGGGTAGAGTCAGGTCGTGAAAAAGTGGTATCAAAGGTGGTTCATTCCTTGGGAAGTTGTTCGGACATCCCTAAAAAGGAATTGGTTGGGATTTAGGGCAACAGTGTTAACGTGTCTTGAGAGCGGCTCTCAGGCCATGGAGTCCAGTAATGGTGCGGTGGCCGATGTATCCATTCACCAGGACCCTGATAACTCGATTGTCGACTCGGCATGTAGAGACACTTTTTGCAGGGAAAATTAGTTTGTGCATCACATAGGATTGAGTCTTGACTGTCCTTCTTGAGTCATCTCACCATCGTTGTTGTTTTTGTGATATACATATATGCTCATCTGATCGCAACACTCCTTGATAATATTCAGGATGTCTCCACGAAGACAGCCAACCAGGATACTAGCTTTGGTTTGTGACGACGACCCTATGAGCTACGAGGCCATAGTCCAGGACCCATAATGTGAGCCCCTTTCTCCGGGTGGGCCGGTAGTAGCACCCCCACCTGGTGAGCAGCATACAACTTCAGCATAGTAGACTGATCTTGAGCATAGGTTGAGCGCGCTCTACGAGTTCGATCCACAGAGACCGCTGAGGTTCTGTGGTGAGCCAGACCCTCAGGAAACAGAGGTTTGGATGGAGACAGTGGTTTGCCTCTTCAGGCTTGTGCAGACGCCAACAGATCTTATGGTGGCTTTGGCCACCAACCTTTTCCGCGGAGCAGCTTGGCGTTGGTGGATTATGGTGACTAAGTTTCTTGACGAGTTGTCACTTTCGTGGGGCGACTTTCAGTTGTTGTTTCGTGAGGAGTTTTCCCCCTCCTTCTTATGCTCCATTCGAGTTCAGGAGGTCTTGATGTTTTAGCAGGGAGGGATGACGGTGGCTGAGTATGTGACTAGTTTCGCAGATCGTGCACGCTTTTACCCGGACTTGGTCCATGATGGAAACTTCCGAGCGCGGAAGTCCGAGCAGGGTCTCCATAGAGAGATTTGTGATATCGTAGTACCCTTGGGCATTCCCACTTATTCTGGGGTTCTAAATCATACACTGGTGACAGAGAGCTTCCTGTCGCGTTCTACAGTTGGTGGTGGCCGTAGGCTCGACCGAGCCGGGACGTCTGCCGCAGCTAGTAGGCGTCGGCAAACAGAACCTCGATGCGGGTGTCTTTCCGATAACTGGACTCAGGGGCATGGTCGTACACCACAGTGGCTCTAGAGGGCACCAGTGCAGCCTAGAGAGCGTCAGTTCCATGTTTGCGATGGGCAAGGTCACTTTGCACGGGACTGCCTGACCAGGCACACTGATAATATCAGGCAGGCAGCAGGTGCACCACCGTGGCAGAGGCAGCGCCGTGGTCGGAGTAGCGCCCAGAGAGGTGGTGCTAGCAGAGGAGCGGGAGGAGCAGGAAGTGGAGGATGACCTTACGAGGTCTTCCCATCACCACCAGGCGGCCCACGTCAGGCTCCAGGAGCTGACAGTTGGGGCCACAGATATCTGCGAACTTTGGATGTCTATGATCCTGCAGAGCATGAGGTGATAAGAGGTACGCTCTATAGCTCTTCTACTTTTTGTTATAGAATTGTTCGAATCTGGGCATGAAGTTCTTTTCTCCCTGATCCTTGCTTGATTTGTTACCAGGGTGATGCGGAGCATCAGTGTAACCCTGTAGAGACCCGTATCCTGACGTACATGGACATTACATTACATTTGCGGAATACTTAGTACATAACAAAAACACACACACACAAGGATCGTAATAGTTTAGTGTCTTTGGAAACTCGGAACATAATCTTCTAATCCTGGTGAAAGATCTTCAATATCTCCCATAAAGATCTTCCATTTTTTTTACCTAAAACCTTTCTTTATATCCTGGGGAAAAGAAAACATAAAAGGGTGAGCTCAAATGCTCAGTAAGGGTATACAAAAGAAATAAAAATCATATCATATCTTTTTGAAAATCATAACCTGCAAAAGAGATCATAATATCTTAACATGGAACAAATCATAGAAGTGAAAATGAGAACCCCATAATCATAACATAAGACTTTAAACTTTGTGGCATGCACACATAATCATGGAAAATCATTTCTTGTTAGTCATGACTCATTTCCAAGACTATCTTAGTGGACAAAGTCCCTTTCTGAACCGAGTTCACTCCTCGTTTCAGTCCTGTATCACTGAACCGAAATAACCTTCCGTTCCAGCCATGTCTATCTCATGAGATATAAAATCTTTACCCAATGCATTGGAGGGAGATATAGGTCCCACCCATCTTATAATGAATCCTTTCTTATGTGTGCCACATAATCATAAAACATACATCATAGCGTAACCCATGTAATAAAAATGGGATTCTTAAACAACATGACATCATAAATCAATTCATATAAGATAAAGGAATTCATAAAAATAATTCCATCACAACATGATCAAATCAATGTAATAATAGGAAAAAAAAACAGAATCCTTTATTATCTTAGATGGAAAATAATTTTGATAAACACTTGAACTCCATTGTTGAGGAAAATATCCTTTCTTCTTCAAAAAACATTTTTCCTTTCATAATATGTCATACAACTTTAAAATAAAAGAAGTTGATTAAAAATAAACTTGAAAACTTGTAAAGGAAGCTTCTTGGAAATAATGTTTTAAAAATCCATTCATGCCGTATAAGTTAAAAAAAACATTCTTCGTACTTTTGCCGGAAAAGTCAAAAAGTACCTCGTACGAAAAACGACAAAAGATTCCTTTCATTTCTTTTACTAAAAACCCACCGAAGGGTAAAAATGGATTTAAAAAATTGTAGGTGGATGGAAATAATATTACATATTGAGTAAACATGGATGTGGATGATAAAATACACCCCAGTAAATACTTATGAATAAACAATCTCGGATAAAAATGAGATTGTGATATTTCCCTTACCTTAGGTCCGACTTGCTTTGTAAGTGTCCGAACCTCCTGTATAATGATTTAAATCATGTTATTGACTTATTACAGAATCATATTCATTGTTATGATATCATATATGGTTCACTTATGACATTATATTACCCGTTCTTTTGTAAATTCCATGTTAAAGAAGCGTTTTGGGTAAAATCGTTTCATTTATCGTAGGTGTTTTGACTTGTTGTTCTTGACATCGTTATTACTTATATCATGATTTACTTACTTCCAGAATATAAAATATGATTTATATATTATATATATTCAGTATATATATATATATAATAGGTAGATAAATAAAATGAAAAACACCGTTCATGGAGACGGTAGTCCGTACGTACGCATGAACGCTGTTTTCCTTTCCTTATTGTCTTGAAATGGAAGTAAGTAGATGACATACATATGTATATATATACATAACTCCAGTAGCTTTATAATGTCATATATTTCATTATTATTTCTTATATATACTTTATAATCATTCTTAAATGGTTAACATGGAGAATGAATCTCATCGCGTCGTGGAGACGGTAGTCCGTACGTACACACGAGCGATGATATCATTTCCATAAATATTGAACTGAATTGAAGTGGATTATACAATATATCAGAATCAATATGATGTTTTAATAACTATGTATAGTTATTCTTTACACCATTATACCCATCCATGTAAGGTGGTGGTGGAAAATAGATTACACCATGGCGTGGAGACGGTATTCCGTACGTACGCACGCGCGGTGATTTCTTTTTCCGTAGGATGGAAAGATAGTGAAATAGGGTTGTTTCATACTTATAATAACATATCAGTATATGAGTGATACTGATGTTATTACTTCATAATGAAACAACCTAAGAAGAAGAAGTGGAAGAAGAAATAAAGTTGAAAGAATTGGTAACGGTAATTACCTCTTCTTTGAAGCGCCTCTTTGAGACCTCCTCTTAGGGCACTAAAATTGGTCTTTGAGGAAGACTAGAACCTCTAGGATGTTTCTAGGGAAGTGGAGAAGAGATTTTGGCAGGGGTTGGCCGAGCTTGAGTGCTCAAATTGGTGTGAGGAGGAGGGGGAGGAGGTGTCCTTTTATAGGGGAGGAGAGGGGCACCTTAGGAATATCTCAAAATATTATTTTATATTAAAGTCAAAATCGGTTTATAATGGTTCCAAAGGGTCTTATTTCGAGTCTAAAGTGGGGATGGGTCGAAATCCTATCAACCAATAGAATTTAGACAAGTTTAGGATATTATTTTAACCTTATCAATTAGATTTAACTCTAAGTTAAATAATTTAACTTTTACTGTGTGTTTTTGTTTTCTTTCACTATATGGTTAATACACTTACTATAACATGCCAAACGAACCCCAAATTGTTTATTAGTAATACATATATCCTTATCTATGTCATTTGGCCGAACCTTAGATTTTTAGGAATAAAATAACAATTAGTAATATAATATTTGATTTAAAAACTATTTTGTGTCAATTTTGACACTATTTGATATATGATTTTTGTGAAAGTCATAACAGAATTATATGTTCGATCCAAGTTGATTAGAGCATCACTATTATATCATAGTAACCTAGAAAATTAGTGGAATTCATAAAAAGTCTCAAATGACATTTATGTTGGTGTTTATAACATCAATTATGTCAATATTTCATTAATAAGATAATTACTGCATCATCTTTGTGTCATAAATAAATTAAATTATTTGATGTCTAAAAATTACAAATAAAATACCATCATGTAGGAAATCTTTTTTATCTTTCTAATGAATATTTACAATCGAATTTATCTAATGTATAACCCCATATTAAAAATGATTTACTTATTAAACTTTGATTTTAACTATTTTAACCCTTCTTTAAATAAATTAATAATAAATGTCCTAATCTAATCCAAGTGGGCCTAAATGGTCATTTTTTTATTCCTAAGTTTGTTTTTGGTAGAATTACACTTATCCAATAGAATTAGGACATGTGTTAGGGTAATAGTAATATCATATTTACCCTTAATTACCCTATTTACTATTAACCACGGTAAAAAAGTAAAAAGTTACTATTCACCAAAAAAATTATTTTCATCTCATTGAACCACATTTTAGTCCTTGATATTAACCGTGTCTCTCGGATTTTCGAAATTCCATTCACAGAAGCGGTAAAATTAAGTTTTATGCAAAATTCAGTTTTTAACCTACCACTTAGTGGTTTCACTATTCATCAAAAATTGAAAGTTTTCAGAAAAATACCAAAATTTCATCCTAAGCTATATTTCATATTCCGAATTCAAAAATGAAATCTATTTTACCAAATTCATAACATAGAAGTTGCATTAATTAATTTTATAATTAAATCCTGCTATTAAAATAAATAGCGTGTTTTTAGGAAACAGTATATATCAAAAGATTGACACTTGATTATGTCTGGTTTAAATGTGAAATTACAACCAATGACCAACATTGTATTAAATTGTAAAAATATATTCTAAATATACTTTAAAACCACTCAAATTAATAATTTATCACTATTAATTATTTCGATTGAAAAAGTTGTTTTTAACTAAAATTTAGTAATTTTCACTATTCATCAGAATATGAAAGTTATCCGAAATGTACCAAAATTTCACCTTAGGCTAAATTCGATACTCCGAATCCAAAAATGAAGTTCACTTTGAAAAATAAGATTTACATAATTTCAAAAAGTTGTTATTACTATTCATAACAGCTAGTTTTAATATTATTTTAATAGCATATCGTTGTTTAGTGAAACTCGGTATTGCGTATTACACACGCTATCGAGGAAGGTCGTGATTGCGTGTAATGCAAGGCAAGTCAAGAAGGTGTGTTGTGCAAGCTTCTTTTGGTGTAGCGTACAACACAAGACATTAATAAAATTAAAAAGAATATTTTTCATAAATTCTCGGGTTGTTACATTCTACCCCCCTTAAAATGAATTTCGCCCTCGAAATTCGTCGGGATTATAAATGGTTTACTATTCGAAAGTTTCTTTAATAGAAACCCACATCGTAAAAAGGAATACCAAAACTTGGCTTTAAAAACTAAAGTATGAAATGTAACGATTACCCAAATAAACTAATCACTGGGTTTCCACGTAGGTGAAAATATGGATATGGAAGAGAAATCTAACCATCATGTTCTGATGGAGAGTGATAGAGAACATGGCTATGGAAAATCTAGCAATCACAAAGCCATAAATTTGTGACGATCTAATGTACCATCTGATTAATCAGATATAAGAGCACTAGGACAACATTTTTGGTTTTCAAGATCATTTCCCTAAAGTTGATGAATTAAAAGAAATACTTACATGATTTTGTTACAATCTCACTATTGTTCGTGAATTGAACAATTTCCACTTCATATCATAAAGAAAGGAATTTGAATTTGTTATTCGTGAAGCATTAGCAGATCATGTGATAGAAGGATGGGTCATTCCATCTATTTCAAACAAAAGGTTAGAAAAAGTTATAAGTCCATCTTATAGTGAGATTAATCGTATATGGTTCCAAAAATGAACTTATACTTCATATATCATACCGCTTAATAAAATAAAACTAGTTTCTACTAAACAGGGACTTCCTGTAGGCCAGTGGTAGGCGATAAAGGCTAGTCGCACTTCGGTTGTGGGTTCGATTCCCACATCCTTGTCCGAAGCGATGGGCTGTCGCCCGTCCTGCAGGTTTTCCTTTTTCTAAAACTATATTACTATAACATCCCATCAATAATATCGAAAAAACTTCTATCCTTAAACAATACTAACTTATATCCAACATAAACCATTCCAATCTTTAGGCTCATAATACTGCAGTCCATTCTCATAACATAGTGAAAACGATTACCAGAGATTTAATACCATCGTTGATCCCCATATATCATAAGATATATCTTGTTGGTCACATTCCAAACATTCAAAGGCCTTAATCTTGTACTCTCTTGAATACCCATTGAACCTTAGTGAAAACATGAATGCAGTTAAAAGTTAACACTTTTCACATACCGAAATCCTCAAAATTCTATATACTCAAACCATGATATCACTTAGTCCTTATATCAATCATGAGCTCATGAATACTATCAAACATTTGATTTTCTCCTTATCCCTTCATTATGCGCATATCATCTACATTCCAAAAATATATGAATAACCTTTCATGGATACTGGTAACATTAATCATACACTTTCAAAACACAAGGAAAGACAACAGTGCAACAATCCATAGATGTCTCTTTATTCCAAAATTACACATGATAAACATGTAATCATTCCACTACATTCTCAAACCATTGACCGAGCTTCAAAAATTCTTTCATCTCACATATCATTTGTAGTCTCTTCATCATCATCCACATAAATACTACCCATATGACCATACTGATTCTCTTCATTAGTCTTTCCCTTAGGGCATTTGTTTGCATAATGCCCATACATTCCACATTTAAAACACTTAACCATTTTTGATGTCGTAGCAATACCATTATCCTCATCCATGGTGTTAATCGACCCTTTTCCTTTGCACTTACTTGCTTTGTGTCCTTCGTTTCCACACCCAAAGCATCTTCCAGTTCCCTTGAAACAATCTCCTTGATGCCTCTTCCCACATGATTTACATAGGGGAAATTGAACTTTCTTTCCTCTATGATCATCATGGAACTCCATCTTTCTCTTATTAGTCGAGTCAGGAAACTTACCAAATTTTACTTTATTGATCATATTGTGAGATTGCTGATTCGGCATAATAATGATGTTTGGACTTCCAAATCCCATTTCATTTGGTTTCTCATGAAGAATATCATTCCATTGTCCAGCATATCCTCCATTATCGTGAATCACCTTGTTTCCATCCATTTTCTAAAACCCAAAAAGAATAGTGTGAGATGCAAAAATCATAATAAAGGGGGAATAACTTCATTATCTAACATCTTAGGTTAAATTCTAAGATCGTTACTGTTGTTCTAGGACTATATCCTATACGTATACTTATCCTTAGGGACATCCCTAGACATACCTTAGAAATATCTCTAGGGATCTCACTAACGTTTTCGCATCCTAGTTTCCAAAGGTTGACTAAACCTTTCCTCTGATACCAACTGTAGAGACCCGTATCCTGACGTACATGGACATTACATTACATTTGCGGAATACTTAGTACATAACAAAAACACACACACACAAGGATCGTAATAGTTTAGTGTCTTTGGAAACTCGGAACATAAGCTTCTAATCCTGGTGAAAGATCTTCAATATCTCCCATAAAGATCTTCCATTTTTTTTTACCTAAAACCTTTCTTTATATCCTGGGGAAAAGAAAACATAAAAGGGTGAGCTCAAATGCTCAGTAAGGGTATACAAAAGAAATAAAAATCATATCATATCTTTTTGAAAATCATAACCTGCAAAAGAGATCATAATATCTTAACATGGAACAAATCATAGAAGTGAAAATGAGAACCCCATAATCATAACATAAGACTTTAAACTTTGTGGCATGCACACATAATCATGGAAAATCATTTCTTGTTAGTCATGACTCATTGCCAAGACTATCTTAGTGGACAAAGTCCCTTTCTGAACCGAGTTCACTCCTCGTTTCAGTCCTGTATCACTGAACCGAAATAACCTTCCGTTCCAGCCATGTCTATCTCATGAGATATAAAATCTTTACCCAATGCATTGGAGGGAGATATAGGTCCCACCCATCTTATAATGAATCCTTTCTTATGTGTGCCACATAATCATAAAACATACATCATAGCGTAACCCATGTAATAAAAATGGGATTCTTAAACAACATGACATCATAAATCAATTCATATAAGATAAAGGAATTCATAAAAATAATTCCATCACAACATGATCAAATCAATGTAATAATAGGAAAAAAAAACAGAATCCTTTATTATCTTAGATGGAAAATAATTTTGATAAACACTTGAACTCCATTGTTGAGGAAAATATCCTTTCTTCTTCAAAAAACATTTTTCCTTTCATAATATGTCATACAACTTTAAAATAAAAGAAGTTGATTAAAAATAAACTTGAAAACTTGTAAAGGAAGCTTCTTGGAAATAATGTTTTAAAAATCCATTCATGCCTTATAAGTTAAAAAAACATTCTTCGTACTTTTGCCGGAAAAGTCAAAAAGTACCTCGTACGAAAAACGACAAAAGATTCCTTTCATTTCTTTTACTAAAAACCCACCGAAGGGTAAAAATGGATTTAAACAATTGTAGGTGGATGGAAATAATATTACATATTGAGTAAACAAGGATGTGGATGATAAAATACACCCCAGTAAATACTTATGAATAAACAATCTCGGATAAAAATGAGATTGTGATATTTCCCTTACCTTAGGTCCGACTTGCTTTGTAAGTGTCCGAACCTCCTGTATAATGATTTAAATAATGTTATTGACTTATTACAGAATCATATTCATTGTTATGATATCATATATGGTTCACTTATGACATTATATTACCCGTTCTTTTGTAAATTCCATGTTAAAGAAGCGTTTTGGGTAAAATCGTTTCATTTATCGTAGGTGTTTTGACTTGTTGTTCTTGACATCGTTATTACTTATATCATGATTTACTTACTTCCAGAATATAAAATATGATTTATATATCATATATATTCAGTATATATATATATATATAATAGGTAGATAAATAAAATGAAAAACACCGTTCATGGAGACGGTAGTCCGTACGTACGCATGAACGCTATTTTCCTTTCCTTATTGTCTTGAAATGGAAGTAAGTAGATGACATACATATGTATATATATACATAACTCCAGTAGCTTTATAATGTCATATATTTCATTATTATTTCTTATATATAATTTATAATCATTCTTAAATGGTTAACATGGAGAATGAATCTCATCGCGTCGTGGAGACGGTAGTCCGTACGTACGCACGAGCGATGATATCATTTCCATAAATATTGAACTGAATTGAAGTGGATTATACAATATATCAGAATCAATATGATGTTGTAATAACTATGTATAGTTATTCTTTACACCATTATACCCATCCATGTAAGGTGGTGGTGGAAAATAGATTACACCATGGCGTGGAGACGGTATTCCGTACGTACGCACGCGCGGTGATTTCTTTTTCCGTAGGATGGATAGATAGTGAAATAGGGTTGTTTCATACTTATAATAACATATCAGTATATGAGTGATACTGATGTTATTACTTCATAATGAAACAACCCAAGAAGAAGAAGTGGAAGAAGAAATAAAGATGAAAGAATTGGTAACGGTAATTACCTCTTCTTTGAAGCGCCTCTTTGAGACCTCCTCTTAGGGCACTAAAATTGGTCTTTGAGGAAGACCAGAACCTCTAGGATGTTTCTAGGGAAGTGTAGAAGAGATTTTGGCAGGGGTTGGCCGAGCTTGAGTGCTCAAATTGGTGTGAGGAGGAGGGGGAGGAGGTGTCCTTTTATAGGGGAGGAGAGGGGCACCTTAGGAATATCTCAAAATATTATTTTATATTAAAGTCAAAATCGGTTTATAATGGTTCCAAAGGGTCTTATTTCGAGTCTAAAGTGGGGATGGGTCGAAATCCTATCAACCAATAGAATTTAGACAAGTTTAGGATATTATTTTAACCTTATCAATTAGATTTAACTCTAAGTTAAATAATTTAACTTTTACTGTGTGTTTTTGTTTTCTTTCACTATATGGTTAATACACTTACTATAACATGCCAAACGAACCCCAAATTGTTTATTAGTAATACATATATCCTTATCTAAGTCATTTGGCCGAACCTTAGATTTTTAGGAATAAAATAACAATTAATAATATAATATTTGATTTAAAAACTATTTTGTGTCAATTTTGACACTATTTGATATATGATTTTTGTGAAAGTCATAACAGAATTATATGTTCGAACCAAGTTGATTAGAGCATCACTATTATATCATAGTAACCTAGAAAATTAGTGGAATTCATAAAAAGTCTCAAATGACATTTATGTTGGTGTTTATAACATCAATTATGTCAATATTTCATTAATAAGATAATTACTGCATCATCTTTGTGTCATAAATAAATTAAATTATTTGATGTCTAAAAATTACAAATAAAATACCATCATGTAGGAAATCTTTTTTATCTTTCTAATGAATATTTACAATCGAATTTATCTAATGTATAACCCCATATTAAAAATGATTTACTTATTAAACTTTGATTTTAACTATTTTAACCCTTCTTTAAATAAATTAATAATAAATGTCCTAATCTAATCCAAGTGGGCCTAAATGGTCATTTTTTTATTCCTAAGTTTGTTTTTGGTCGAATTACACTTATCCAATAGAATTAGGACATGTGTTAGGGTAATAGTAATATCATATTTACCCTTAATTACCCTATTTACTATTAACCACGGTAAAAAAGTAAAAAGTTACTATTCACCAAAAAAATTATTTTCATCTCATTGAACCACATTTTAGTCCTTGATATTAACCGTGTCTCTCGGATTTTCGAAATTCCATTCACAGAAGCGGTAAAATTAAGTTTTATGCAAAATTCAGTTTTTAACCTACCACTTGGTGGTTTCACTATTCATCAAAAATTGAAAGTTTTCAGAAAAATACCAAAATTTCATCCTAAGCTATATTTCATATTCCGAATTCAAAAATGAAATCTATTTTACCAAATTCATAACATAGAAGTTGCATTAATTAATTTTATAATTAAATCCTGCTGTTAAAATAAATAGCGTGTTTTTAGGAAACAATATATATCAAAAGATTGACACTTGATTATGTCTGGTTTAAATGTGAAATTACAACCAATGACCAACATTGTATTAAATTGTAAAAATATATTCTAAATATACTTTAAAACCACTCAAATTAATAATTTATCACTATTAATTATTTCGATTGAAAAAGTTGTTTTTAACTAAAATTTAGTAATTTTCACTATTCATCAGAATATGAAAGTTATCCGAAATGTACCAAAATTTCACCTTAGGCTAAATTCGATACTCCGAATCCAAAAATGAAGTTCACTTTGAAAAATAAGATTTACATAATTTCAAAAAGTTGTTATTACTATTCATAACGGCTAGTTTTAATATTATTTTAATAGCATATCGTTGTTTAGTGAAACTCGGTATTGCGTATTACACACGCTATCGAGGAAGGTCGTGATTGCGTGTAATGCAAGGCAAGTCAAGAAGGTGTGTTGTGCAAGCTTCTTTTGGTGTAGCGTACAACACAAGACATTAATAAAATTAAAAAGAATATTTTTCATAAATTCTCGGGTTGTTACAAACCCTATGTTGGTAAGGTAAAAGGTGTAGAACCTTTTTCTTAAGTCAATATTGGTGACTCCTTGACCTTTCGAGTGTGTAAGAGAGTCTTGGTCATGGGAAATCGACAATGGAACCTTGCGTGACCAGATATCCTTGGGTGTTCCACCATATGGACATTCTGAAGGAGGGAATCACCGGGACTTGTTCCAGGTGTGAACGGTGATTCCAGTTGCGGCATGCGATGTAGAGGTTCGATCGGGGAAGTTAGCTACCCCCGGGGTCCTTCGGATTGTTTGAGAATGTGCGAAGGGATGGAGAGGTTCCCTACCACCTTTCCCTAACCCCAAAGTCTGGCGTGGTTCCATGACGTATCCCACATGACTTACCCAAGAAGATGTGTGCATGATCCTATGCACGTCATCAGCAAGGGCAGACCGCGCGTGAGAAGATAAAATCTTTTGGTCTGTGTGCGGTGACGCAGGACTGTGAAAGAGTTCATCTGGGTACGGGAGAGCCAGGTGTGGGCTTACTACCCTAAGTTTCTTCCCTAGTTTTGCTTTTTAGGGACAAAAAGCTTGAAGGAGGGAATGATGTTAGAACCTGGTTTTTGCTGTGAAAGACTTTGGAATTTTCTTGAGGTTATTCTAGAGCAGCGCCATTAAACGGAATGCGATTCCAAGCCCAGATGTGGCCGGAATTAAGTTTTCATTGTGTTCACACTGGGAACGCCAAATAAATGGGATAAATCCTAAATGGTTCTTCAGATCCTAAATCTGAGTGTACGTATGGGTCCGGAATGGGGTGTTTACCCTAGGAACGACATAAAACATGTTAGCGCGGGGCGTTTGGACCCCTCGCTCGCTTCCGGAATGTTAAACGGATAAATTGAATAATTAATTTATTCTTTTAATGAAATAACTAAAGTATATCTTAAACAGTAGCTCGTATGGGAAAACTAAGGTCACCGTTGAGTCCAGAACATGCCATTTACCCTAGTAGGGGTGTAGCTTTCGCGGGCGCGAGTCTTCTGTGAAAAATGCTGCCAGGGGCGTTTTCATAATTTGGCAGCCTCGGGCGTTGAGTTTAATAACTTTTGAACGGGGCCTCAGATTAAAATTATGAGACCGCCACTGTGCTCTGGAGGAGGTGTTCACCCTAGAGGAGGCTTAACCTCAACCCTACTGAGGGTTCGGGTACGGGGCCTACGGGCGGGGAGTTTTAAGTGTTTTATATTTAAACACTCCCCCCCTTTTTCTTGTTGTTCTTCCCTGATGCAAGGATATCCAAACAAGTGGAAGAAGCTTCTCCTCCATCCTCTCACACACCTCTCCAGTGAGGCACGACAGTCCAACAGATCGTTACGAAGCGTCAGGCGAAGCCCTACGAGGTAGGATCGCGCGTTTTTCGTTCTAAACTCCCGCACCTTCTTTGAATCCATTTATATGCATCAATTCGCCATTAATTTGTCAAGAGAATCCCATAAATGTGTAGTAATGGTTCTGAGATTCCTGACACTTATTTCGGATTGAAATTCTGAGTCCCGGGGTGTCCGCAACGGTCTGGCGAATTTTTCGGATTTTGGAGGTTTTCCGGTGAGCACCAGCGGCGGTGGCGAGCTCCAGCAGTGGCGGTGAGCTCTAGTGGTGGTAGTACGGGTCTTCCAGGTGGCAGAGGCCTTGCCTCATGTGGATTTCCCGGTGGTAGGGCGTTCTGCTTCGGCGGCTGGTGTGGCGGCCTTAGGCGGGCGAGGCGGTGCTCGCCGGGGCGCGACAGAGGACCGGGGTGGCGGCGCGTGACCCTGAAGGGGAACAACGACCCACCTTCGGCGGGTCCTCATGCAGAGAGAACGACCGGAATTCATGGATGGTCTACTCGTGGACAACGGGTCCGAGGCTGCCCCGCGGGCCGACCCCGGTCGGTCCTGCCCAAGGAGCTTTGTCCCCTCAACTCGGATGACCGTAATTTCCGCTACGGACGTCCATTTTTCTTGCCGTCTGTGGCAGTGACTTCCTGGCATTGAGAAGAACATTTTGAGATGGTCTCGGGAATTTTTAATTCCCGAGATGAGGGGTTTGGTGGCGCGACACAACCGTTAAGTGGATAGGCGTTTTTCCGAGGGTTTGTGTTTTGAACGGCGCTGATGCATCCGACGTCCGTTTTGAGCGTCGTCAGCGGCGTTGGGACCCTGGTGCCGAGGCGAAGTTTTCCAATTTGGTTTCAGGTGTTGAAGCCAGAGTTGAGGCATAGGCCCCATGATCTGTCTTTCGAGCTGCGTGCATCGATTTATAACTTTTTCATCGGACGTCCGTTCGGGGCGTGCGAGCAGTCGTTTTTGGGTGTTTTTTCAAGGGCATTGCATTGGCGCATTCTACCTGCTTTAAATCAGCAGGGTGGTGCGGGACACACGAGGGCCATTTTGGGAGTTGGCAGTGATTTCCAGCTTTATCACCGGACATCCATTTTGGACAAGTGAATAGTCCATCTTGTGTACTTTTCTGAGAGGATCGCAATGGTGTGATCCGTTGGCAGTGCCTCAGGACCGGGATACAGGTCCCACGTAGCACCGCTCATGTTTGGATTGTCAGAAAACCTCTTTTTCTCCAGAAATCAATTCCGCTCAAGTGAGCAGTCCTTTTGATGTGTTTTCTCGAGGGGATCACAATGGTGCGATGTGCCCGACTGTTTTCGGGGCCGAGGCTCGGGACCATGGGATGTCGTTTGGGCGTAAGGTGGTGTTGGAGACTTTTCCATCGGATATCCTTTTGAGATGAGTAAATAGCATATCTCATATATTTTTCCATGAGGATTACAATGGTGTAATCTGTTCAGGCGAGCGGAGCCTCTTACGCCATATTATTAAATGTGGAAGCAATTAAGGTGCTCCAGTGGTGGTTCATCCTACCGTGTTTGTAGAGGACCCTTGGCGTGTGAACACATGAACTCCTGTGTGAGTGAAGTAAATGCTTGAAGAGATGTAGTTGGCCATGCCTGGGCCGATGCGGTGGCTAGTTGGAGTTGTTATGTTTACGCCCTTCACATTGACGTTGGGTGTCATGTGCACGATAGCCTTGGGGCTGGAAACATGGTATACTCTGGGAGTATACGGGAATGCTTCGAGGTACATGTGATTGTTTGTACCTGAGAATGTTTGTGCACTTGGTTGGAGTTGAATTGGGGCCACACGTCGTGTGGGCCCCATGTGCATGTCGTGTTCTGCTTTTCGTACCTTTGACCTCTCACGATGTAGAGTGTCCCTCTATTCTCGTTTGTTGACTGGAAGGGTTGAGTTTTTCCCCTGGCCTTGTTCTCGTTTGTTGACCAGCAGGGTTGAGTTTTCCCCTGGTCTTGTTCTCATTTCTTGACCCGCAGGGTTGAGTTTTCCCCTGGTCCTGTTCTCATTTGGCCGAAAGAGATGGTTTGGTTCCTCTGTTTCTTTAGCTGTGAGGGGTTTCAGTACCATGCCCCTTTCACCAGTCTGTGGAATTATTTACGACTACGTGTGCTCATACAGCGTGGGTGTTTCCCACTTTCTGGGATGAGTTGTCTCGGTCCACTTCGACAGTGACTCAGCGGATTGGAGCGTGATTTCCCTGAGAGGCCTGAGGAGTTTCTCTTGACCCTTCGTGTTCCCTGGTAGAGTTATTGTGGATTTGGTGTGACCAAAACATTGCGCGGGCACCGATACTCTACCTAGGAGGTTTTTTCTAGCAGGGCTGGCCAGTGAGGTACCATCCAGCAGGGATGGCCAGTTGTACCATCCAGTAGGGATGGCCAGTGAGGTACCATCCAGCAGGGATGTCCAGTAAAACAGTGTTCACCGAGCAGTACCATCTAATAGGGATGGCCAGAGCGGTTCCGGGTTTACCTCCAGCGGGGCTTGGCAGTGGTCCCCGATGCCGGGCTTACCTCCAGCGGGGCTAGGAAGTGGTCCTCGATGCCGGTTTTACCTCTAGCTGGGCTGGGAAGTGGTCCCTAATGACGGTTCCGAGCCTCCCTCTAGTGGAGTACCCTTTTACAGGACTGGGAATTGGGACTCGTCAACGACTTTAGTAGGGTCGCCCTCCAGTAGATTACCATTTTACGGGACTGGGCAGTGTGGCACCCATCGACTCTTGTCGGGTCTCCCTCCAGTGGGAACCTGTCGACTTCCAAAAATTTACCCTACAATGAGGCTGAGCAGGGGGTCGACTATCGACTTTGAGGAGACCTCTTGACTGTGGGGTAGTGACGAGGTGTGGTTGACGTTCCCCCAGAACTCTCAAGTACAAGGGGTGCTTTCCCCACCGAGACGTGTCCTTGAGATGCAACCTAAAACCATATGAGAGAGTCAGTTCCGCCCAAAGCGGATAGTGTCAAGGTGCGGTGATTTGAGACCCTTGACTTGTAGTTTGGGAAAGATGTGCGGGATGTTGGGCATCAATGGTGTTTACTTCTGAGACTGTTGGCTTCTCACTTTCTTGGGCTGAGCTACGGGACTGAGATCTCCTTACGATCTTGTTCGGGTTTCTTGACAGAGCATATATATATGTATACCTTGTTCCAGTACCCACTCCTTGGGTTTTGGTTACTCTACTTCCAGGAGAGGCGAAGACACGCGGGGTATGCCACATTCTTTTCGTGTATAGATCCTCATATTTGGACGAGTCTACTCTCCTGCTATAGGTAGCGAAGAATCAACGGGAAGTTCATCTTCTCACCATTTTCAGCTCCTTGTGTCTGGACGAGTCTATCTCCTTTCTCTTTTTTGGGTTGGGCTGGACTCTCTACTGTTACTCTACTACACTCTTTGTTGTACTCTTTACTACACTCTCAGTTTTACTCCTTAAATTTCCCTGTTTGATCTACTGCTCACCCTTTGGTACCTCTTTTGTTGCTCCCTCGAGCCTTCAGGGAATCCTACTGAGTATTTTTATACTCACCCCTGCTTGGTCTTTTCCTGCACTTGGTGTTCCCTTGCAGACGATGGATAGGTTGGTTATGACTTTAGTAGATATTAGGAGTTTTGGAGCTTGGACCGCGTGTGGTGGTCGGAGTCGGGTTCCAGGTGGGGGACCCTTCCAGCTGTTTACTTTTGTTCACCTGTTGCCGGGTTGTGGCACTTTTCTGGTTGGGAACATGTTTTTCCCGTTTTATTTTCAATTTACATTTAGCACTTGCTTTGTACTATTAGAGGTTGATGCACTTTTGATGGTTTATATATAGCGGTCCCACTTTACTTTACTTGTCTTTTCTTTTACTCTGCACTTCTGCATTGAGTAGGCTGCGTGTGTGTGTACAGGTACTTAGGAAAATGCCTCCCCGAGTTTTTTAGCCTTCACCGCTGGTCACCAGCCCCTAGACTATGGAGGCGGGCTTGGGGTAGTTGCGGCTCGAGCCCGGGTAGGGTCGGGTCGTGACAGAAATATCCCCTTTTTCTTGAAAACAATTAAAAGTCTCAATATTTATCAAGAAGCTTTTTAAAATAGATTTTTGTATCAAAGTGTCCCATACCACTTAGAAAATTTTAAAAGGAATTCCAATTTTAAAACATTAAAGTCCATATAAATAAAACCTTAAAACTATTTTTAAAACATGTACATTAATGAGAATGATTTAGAAGAATAAATTTTTAAAACATTTAAAAATGATCTTTTAGTTAGAGTTCCTAACAAAATGAGAGACGCCTGAATACAAATAATTGAGTTAATAAAAACATTATAATATCATGGGAATAAAGGTATTCATGATATAATATGTCAAAGTATAGTATATAAAACAAATAAAGGTGAATTGGTGTATAACATCAAATAAGTTTCAATGGAATGTAAGTTGAGAGGAGTTCCTTTATAAACACTGTATCCTTAGGTTAAGGATAAATCAATGACCTGATTATGTGTGAAAAATATAAATACACTCAATATGATTGGATATTCAGTGTAAATCAATTAGGGGAAATTCAAAAATATTCTTGTAAAAACAACACCAATGACTAGGATGTTTAACTCAATGAATGTAAATTGAGTTAAAGTTACTCTTATCAAGTTTATATTGATGAATTGAGAATTTATAAATGGAGTGATTATGTGTATTAAAAGTAAATCCACACAAAGGGGAGTGGATATTACTACATTAGTAAATAATTAGTGATTTCACTCATAATCTTGGAGTAAATTAATCAATGGAGTTTGCATAGAACCGAATAAGTGGAAATTGAAATTTGAAATTCCCTTACCACGTTGTAATCAATCAAGTCATATGAATAAAAGTTAATAACCACCAAATTAATAAAATAATACCATGAATATAAATATAATAATAATATATATCAAATGACAGTACACTATACACTACATGTGATAAACAAGTGGTGAATAATGGAAATCTCACAAAATTAAGAGTGAGATAAGAAACCCCTTACCTCAAGTCTGACATGTATTGTATGTTCCTTGTTCTTCCTGAATAATAAAATTAAGTTAATTTATACTTGATTAAATTTTTTCTCAAGTTTACTATTCCTTTTATATCACTTATTACCTTGCTATAACAATTAGTTAATTATTTGAGTTCATATTGGATATTTTATCGATGTTCGGAACTTGAGTCAAAATGAAATTGTTATAATTACAATTTTTTCATGTGGTCAAAATTCCATTATCTCCATAATGATATAAATGATATAGATATCATATATATATTATATATACAGTATATATATGTATTTATAATAGTACATACCATTTGGATATAAGAAATGAAATGCACCGTTCATGGAGACGGTAAGCCATAAGTACGCATGAACGCTACTTTCATTTATATTTTGTATTTTAATGGAATTAAAACATAATGATACATAGGTATATAATAATTATAGTATAATATCATATATAATATCATTAACTCCATCCTTTATATGTCCCACATAAGGCATTAACGAGTCATATCACTTTGAGGGGCGGTAGTCCGCACTTCCTCAAATGAAATTATCGCGTTTTACCCATAATAGAAACCATAAAGGAATGATATAAATGGAAAATACAGAAGCATAAATAAAACATAAACATAATATATATCATACATAAATATAGTTCTATATTAATGGCCACCATGAGAGGTGGTAGGATATAATTGAACAATCATCGTTTCGTGAGGTGTTAGTTTCCCATCCACAGAAACAATATGTTATTTAGCCATTAGATGGAGGTGTGTGTAACTGTAGTTAGAATGATTCTCATAAAAACATCCTTGTATATTTATGATACTGGTTTTTTTATAAAAGAAAGTAATTAAAAGAGTTTAGGGGTTGGAGATTTAAAATAATAGAAAAGAATTTAAGAGAAACTGTTACCTTTAATTCAGTTAACTCCCTTTGGTTTGAACCAAAAGGACCTATTAAAGTGCCTTCTGCGTAAGGTAAGGATTCTAGGAGGAAGAGGGGGATATTGAGAGATTATTTGGTCAGGGGTTGGATGATCCAAGGGTCTTGAGAGGTGTGAGGAATGGGTTATAAGTGAAGGCATTTTATAAGGGGGAGGAGGGGCTCTTTAGGAAAGTGTGAAAATATTATTTTATTATATAATTATATTTGGTTTCTAAAGGTACAAAACTAATTAAAGTCAAAGATAAGATAACTAATGGTCGAAATAAAATCATACAATAAGAATTGGATAGGTTTTGGATGTTATTTTAATATTTATAATCTTATTTATTTAAATCATTTATTAATGAGGTAAATACTGCATCATTTTTGTGTCATAAATAATTTTATTTATGTAGAAACTTGGGTTTTGGCCCTTTTAGACTTTGGAATATTCATATAAATAATTCTAGAGGTAGGTACGAAGATGGAATGTGATTCTGAGGCCCGATGTGCCTGGAATTAATTTTATAAAAATATTAAGTATTTTTATACTATGCACATGGTGGAGGAGTGTGATCTCATAAAAGGTAGCTCAGAATGGGAATCTGAGAGTATGGTTGCGTCCAGAGTGTGACGTTTACCCTAGGCGGAGTGTAAATTTTGCAGGCGTGAGCCTGCTATGAGAAAATCCACCAGGGACATTTTCATAAATAAACAGAAAAGTTTATTTATGAGCGTCAGATCAAATAACATCTGAACAGAGTCTTGGATCGAAAATCCGAGTTCGCTGATGCATTCATAACGCCGTGTTTACCCTAGGTACAACATAAGTTTAGTTGGCGTCAGGTGCCGGGTCGGTGGCGTGTTGGTGGGGAGGAAGGATGGAGTTTTTATTTTAAAAAAATAAAAGGAAATCAATCATCCTCCCCCCAAATTCCTCTCTGTGAACGACAACCCTCTCTCCTACCTCCCCCATTTCTTCACTAAATCGAGTCGCGAACGTCCGTTTTCAGCACTAATTGTCAGCAGATCAAGCTTCAGCGCATCGCAGGCATCGTTCTGCACTCGAAGCATTGGCGATCCGCCAACAGGTAGGCAATTTGAGTTTTAAAATACTGGATCCGGATTTGGATGGGTTTTCTCTGTTTTGAGCTTTCATATGCGTAGATCTGGTCCCAGGGGGGGCGCATATGCCTTTAGATGCATGTTTGGACCCTGGGGCTCCCCCAGCGGCCCTCAGAAGGTCCGCCAGCGCGACACCGGCGTGGTGGCGGGCCGCGAGACTCAGCTGGGACCACCGCACCGCGACGGTCCGGTGCCAATTCCCTGCAACCCCCGCGGTGGGAGTTGGGCAGGCGTGCGCAGGCTGTGCCGCACCACAGCGGAGCAGACCGTCGGCCAGAGCGTCCGTCGGCGGCAGCGGCTGGGTTGGCTGGCGCAGGCTGGACCAGGCCGGCCGGACCGGCTGGTTCAGGCCGGTCCCACCCTCTCTTGGACACGGGGGTTTTAAAACCCCTCTATTTTGGTCCCTGGAGGTTGGAATCGCATGCCGTCTATGGATACGTGACCCTGGCGACGAGGAGAACCCTTTGGTGTGGGTTTGGGGGATTCGAATTTCGGGATTATGGCCCGGGCGCTAGAAACTTCGAATAAAATAATAATATTTTATTATTATTCAAATTCGTGTCATTTTTTCTTCTATCTGAAGCGTCCGATTGACATGACATTAGTGGAGTTGAGGCCCTGATGGTGTGGCATATTTTTATTGTTGGTTTTTGGGTGTTGGGACAGAGTTTGGGGTGCAGGCCCCATGAGGCCGGATTTGGGCATTTACGGAGAAACACAACTTTCTCACCAAGAGTCCGATTTTGGCGGATTAATAGTCAATCCTATGTGTTTTTCGGAGAGGATCACAATGGTGCGATCCGTTCGACGAGTTCTAGGATTGAGGCGTGGGCCCCACCCGAGATGGCTTCAGTGAATAGAATCTTTTTCACTGGGTGTCCGTTTCGGATGAACGAGTAGTCGATCCCATGTGTTTTTGCGAGGGTATCATAGTGGTATGATCCGCTTGATGAGATTCGGGATTGTGGTGTGGGCCCGCATGGGCTAGCTATGGTGAATAATGCCCTTTTCACTGGTTGTCCATTTCGGGTGAGTAAACAGCCTATCCTGCGTGTTTTTCCACATGGATCGCGATGGTGTCCTCTGTATTGGCCTTGGAGGTGCGTGGTGTGGCGTTGTGGCGGGTCAGTCGAGTTAACAACGTTTGGAATAGCAGTGGTTGAGGTACTCCCTTGGTTCGTTCTTATGAGGATTCGCGCAACATCACAACCCTAGTATAGGTTTTTGATCCTCTCGATGGAATGTTTATTCTGTTAGAGTTGTGGAATCCCTCCAGTGGGCTTAGAGCGGGATCCTCTAGCATCGTTTCCCTAGATCAGGTTGTTGTAATCGCTATGACCACTTATCCACAAGTGGTGATCTCCTATCTAGTAGGTTAACCCAGTAGGGTTTGTGGCATCATCAGGAATATAATACCCTACATAGTGGGCCGTGATCAGTAGGGTTGTGGCATCATCGGGTATACGATCCCCTACTAAACATGAAGATTATAATAGGGTTGCGGTATCGTTGGTTATACGATCCCCTACTTAGCACGTGGTTTCTGTAGGGTTGCAGCATCGTCAGTTCGATCCCCTATAACGCGAGATATACCAGAGAGGGTTTCAGTATCATCATGGCCCTCATGAAACATGTGAATATCCTCTATCTGAGTGATGTATTTCTGTACGAATTCCAGATCGGGTTACAGTATCCCCCAGCAGACCTTGGGAGTGATCCCCTATCTGTGAGATCTTTGTATATCGGTGTCGGTTTTGGTATCCCTTAGCGGACCCTAGGAGTGATCCCCTATCCAAGGAGTTTGGTGTTTATGTTGTTTCAGAAAGGTTTCCTCAGTGACGGTATCCGATTAGCATGATCTCTCGGGTGAGCGTCTGAGATGTTTGTGTGGGAACCGATGGAGTGTATCTCTCGGACGAGTGTCATCTGGAATGACAGTGATTATGGAGTGTGATCTCTTGGTTGTGAACTGTTGCTGGTGATGAGGTCGGTACCTCATGTGGCTTGGTGCATGAGTTGAGTATATCTGGATGTTCAAGGTGTATGTATCAGAATACTTCTGGTTTGAGATGACTAATTGTGTTTAACCGAGGATCGTCATGAGATGGAGTTTCTCTCTCATCTGGGTTCCCTTTCACTGGGATGAGCGGACTGTTGCATTTTAGTTGCTCCCTTTTATTTTGGGGTGCCTACTGAGTATTTTTATACTCACCCATGCACGGGCTTTGCCCACACATGTTTGTGTCTTGTGAAGACCACAGACATTTCGACGGAGTCCTAGGAGGACCTGGAGCTGGCGGAGCTGAGTGAGTATGACTGTCCATGGAGTCTTACTAAATATGTACTGATGAGATTTCTGGTGGTTCTTTTGTCTGCGTACCCCTTCTTCCGAGCAGGTTGGACGTGTTTGTATTTTTCTTTTGGTGGGCCCTATTTTCCCCTTTTGTACTTTTGTTGTATTCTGGTTGTGCGATAGTTGTATGCATGCATTTACTCTTCAGTTCTATATATCTCTGCACTGTTTCATGGATGTGTGTGTGGGTGCGTGTGTACAGGTGTCTTAGGCTAATGCCTCCCATGTGTGTGATATCCTACTCGGCTCTAGGTGCCAGCCCCTAGCCTATTGGAGGCGGGCTTGGGGAGTCACGTCTCGAGCCCTATTGGGTCAGGTCATGACTGAGTGGTATTAGAGGAGGTTCCACCTTTTGGATCTCAGAGCATAGCTAGTCTAGCTGTGAGTTTGGTTTGGGTTGCATAGCGGCGGTGTTAGAATGTTTCAAGTTTAGCTTTCAGGCTAGGGGCACCAGTGTTGGTGCAGCGACCGACGTATCCATACACCAGGACTCTAATAAACTAACTTTTTACTTGGGATGTTTGGACACTAGTCGCATAGAAATAATGGTGCATGCATAATATAGGACTGGGTTTTTGGGTTTCCCTTGTTCTTCTTAAGTCAACTCTCCAGATATACTCTTTGACTATGGGGCGTCTTGATTGTATTTCAGGATGCCTCCATGATGACATCCAATGAGGGTTCCGTAGTGGGATTGTGGTGAAGATCTTCACCATGTAGAGGATATAGACCAGGGCGTAGGTTCTGAGGATACAACTCTAGGAGGTCTTCCAGTTGAGGCACCACCTGTCGAGCAGATGGTTGTGCTGAGAGTGCTAGATGAGGTTGCACGCAGGCTGAGTGCACTGCATGAGTTCCAGAGGCAGTGACCTCTGAGGTTCTCGGGTGATCCAGACCCTCAAGCAGCCGATGAATGGCTCGAAGTAGTCACCCATGTTTTACGCCTAGTGAGGACACCTCCAGATCAGATGGTGGCCCTAGTGGCGAGCCTTATGCATGGTTCGGCCGGGCGATGGTGGAGCCTAGTGATGTAGTCCCACGATGAGGAGATGCTCACATGGGAAGTGTTTGAGTGGCTCTTCAGGGAAGATTCCTATCCAGTGACACTGAGGTCAGTACGGATTCAGGAGCTTTTGCAGCTTCGGCAGGAGGGCATGACCGTGTTGGAGTACTCAGTAAGGTTTACAGACCTGTCGTGTTACTCCCTAGATATGGTTAGAGACCCGTTATTTTGGGCTCAGACCTTCGATAAGGGCCTAGGCATGGACATACGGGCAGGTGTGGTTTCCTTGTGTCTTCCCACCTATGCTGGAGTGATGGATCAGGTCTTAGTGGTGGAGAGATTTCTGGCTGAGCAGACCCTGCCTGTTAGTGTTGGGAACGTGAGAGCTGAGACTTCATCAGTCAGATCAGCATCTGGTAGTCGATGATAGAATCAGGGGCCCAGATGTGGGAGAAATTTCAGTAGGCAACCCCAGGATGGAGGATCTGAGGCTTAGGACTCACAGGGCTCACATGCTAGTTTTGGTCAGCTGCAGGAGAGGTGGTGTTATGCTTGCGACGGTCGGGGAAATACTGCTAGAGATTTTCCGACCCGTCATACTGCTGAGAGGGAGCCGGTCGATAGACCACCTTGGCAGAGGTAGCGTCTCGAGCAAAGAGATCAGAATGGCAGAAGACGTGGCGACAGAGCTGGTGTAGCAGTAGGAGGTGGTAGACGGTATCAGCTACCACCACCCCCACCCCCAGGTGGTCCACGCTGAGCTCAGGGAGCTGGGGGAAAAGCGCGAGGACAACTGCATGCCCTAGAGGCTATTAACCCAGAGTCTCCACAGATGGATAGAGGTACGCCTTGTGTCCTTTCTACTTTCTGCAGTAGTTTTGATAGACACGATTTAGCAGTACCCTTTATCTCCGTTGCTTGCTCGTGTTTTGTTAAGGGCGTTGGTAAGACCCTGTGTGGGTGTTGTTCGACGTGCTTCGAATGTGTGAGGAAGAGGGATCCTTCCTCCACTGAGACACGTTTTTTTGACACAATTAAAACTGTGTGGGCGTGTCAGTGCTGCCCAAGGCGGATAGTGTTGAGGTGTGATGGATGATTCATTCTGACTTTTGTGTTCGGGCATGGGTGTTTGTTGGCAAACTCGCTGGCATGAGAGACCCAATTGAGAGTCCAATCGTTTTCCTTGTGCTTATGGATTTTCGAGGACAAAAATTTATAAGGTGGGGAGGATGTAGCGACTCGGGTTTTGGCCCTATCAGACTTTGGAATATTCCTATGAATAAATCCAGATCTAGGTGCGAAGACGACATGCGATTCCGACGCCCGATGTGCCTGGAATTAATTTTATAAAAATATTAAGTATTTTTATACTATTCACATGGAAGGGGTGTGTTATCTCTTAAACGGTATCTCAGAATGGGAATCTAAGGGTACAGTTGCGTCTAGAGCGTGCCTTTTACCCTAGGCAAGGTGTAAAATTTGCGGGCGCGGGCCTGCTGTGAGAAAAGACACCATGGGCGTTTTTGTAAATAAATGGAAAAGTTTAGTTATGAGAATTGGCTCGAATAACTTCTGAAAGGAGTATTAGATAAAAAATATGAGTCTTCCGTTGTGTTCAGAACGCCGTGTTTACCCTAGGAGCGATATAATTTTACTCGGGACCGGGTGCCGGGTCGGTGGCGTGTTAGTGAGGAGGTAGGATGAAGTTTTTATTTAAAAAAAATAAAAGGAAATCAATCATCCTCCCCACCCCTCAATTCCTCTCTATGCACGAAGACCCTCCCTCCTCCGTTTCTCTACTTAATATAGCCGTAAATGTCCGTTTTCAATGCTGATTGTCAGTAGATTGAGCTCCAGCGCGTTGGAGGCGTCGTTCTGCACCCGAAACTTCTGCGATCCGCCAATAGTTAGGAAGCTTGAGTTTTAAAATCCTGGATCCCAATTTGGTTGGGTTTTCTCTATTTTTAGCCTGTAGATGCGTAGATCCAGTCCTGGGGGGTGCGCAGATTCCTTCAGATGTGCGTTTGGACCCCCGAGGCGCCCCCAGTAGCCCTGGGAAGGTCCGCCGGCGGCGGCGGTAGGCCGCAGGACTCAGCCAGCACCGCCGCACCGCGGCGGTCCGGCGCCAATTACCGGCTACCCTCATGGTGTGGGTCCACAAGTCATGAATGCGGGTGGCGCTGCGCCGTGGAAGAGTGGACCGCCGCCCGAAGCGGCCGGCGGCAGCGGCGGCCGGGTCCGCCAGCGCGGGCCGGCCTAGGCCGGTCGGTCTGGCCCTCTCTTGGACATGAGGGTTTTAAAACCCCTTTTATTTTGATCCCTCAAGGTCGAAATCGAATGCCATCTACGACGACGCAACCTTGGCGATGAGACAAACCCTTCATTGTGGGTTTGTGGGATTCAAAGTTTGGGATTATGGCCCGAGCGCTAGAAATGTCGAATAAAATAATAATATTTTATTATGATTCGACTTCGGACCATTGTATCTACTACCCAGAGCGTCTGATTGACGTGATGTTAGTGGAGTTGAGGACCCGATGGTGCGGTAGACGTTTCTTGTTGGTTTTCAGGTGTTGGGACTGAGTTTGGGGTGTGGGCCCCATGAGGCCGGTTTTGGGCGTTTACAGAGAAACACAACTTTCTCACTAGGAGTCCCATTTTGGCGGATAAATTGTCGATCCTGTGTGTTTTTCTAAGAGGATCGCAATAGTGTGATCCGTTCGATGAGTTTCAGGATCAAGGCATGGGCCCCACCCAAGATGGCTTCATTGAATAGTACCTTTTTCCCCGGGTGTCCGTTTCGGATGAACGAGTAGTCGATCCCATGTGTTTTTCTGAGGGGATCGTAGTGGTAGGATCCTTTTGATGAGATTCAGGATTGTGGTGTCGGCCCGCATGAGCTAGCTACAGTGAATAGTTCCTTTTTTACCGGTTGTCCATTTCGGGCGAGTAAACAACCTATCCTGCGTGTTTTTCTATGTGTATCATGATGGTGGCCTCGGTATAGGCCTTGGAGGTGTGTGGTGTGGCGTTGTGGCAGGTTGCTCAGGTTTGCGATGTTTGGACCAGCAGTGGTGGAGGTAATCCTTTGGTTCGTTCCTATGAGGGTTCGCGCGGAATCAAAACCCTAGTATAAATTTTTCATCCTCTCGATGGGATGTTTAATCTTTTAGAGTTGTTTCATCCCTCTGATGGGCCCGTAGCGGGATCCTGTAGCATCGTTTCCCTAGATCGGGTTCTTAGAATCGCTGTGACCGCTTATCCATAGGCGGCGATCCCCTATCTAGTAGGTTAACACAGTAGGGTTTGTGAAATAATTGGGAATATGATCCCCTACGTAGTGTGCCGTGATCCGTAGGGTTGTTGCATCGTCGGGTATAAGATCCCCTACTCAGCATGAAGATTATAGTAGGGTTGTGGTATCGTTGGTTATTCGATCCCTTACTTAGTGTGTGGTTTCTGTAGGGTTGCGACATCGTAAGTTCGGTACCCTACAACACGAGATGTACCAGATAGGGTTTCGGTTTCGTCATGACCGTCATGACATGGGTGAAAATCCTCTATCTGAGTGATGTGTTTCTATACGAATTCCAGATCGGGTTGCGGTATCCCCCAGCGGACCCTGGGAGTGATCCCCTATCTATGAGATCTTCGTATACTAGTGTGGGTTTTGGTATCCCCTAGCAGAACCTAGGAGTGATTCCCTATCAAAGGAGTTTGGTGTTTATGTTGTTTCAGTGAGGTTTCCTCAGTGACGGTATCCGACGAGCGTGATATCTCGGGTGAGCATCTGAGATGTTTGTGTGAGAACCGATGGAGTGTATCTCTTAGACGAGTGTCATCTGGGATGACAGTGATCATGGAGTGTGCTCTCCTGGTTGTGAACCATTGCTGGTGATGAGGTTGGTACCACATGTGTCTTGGTGCATTAGTTGAGTATATCTGGATGTTCAAGGTGTATGTTTGGGAATACACCTGGTTTGAGCTGACTAGTTGTGTTTAGCTGAGGATGGTCACGAGATGGAGTTTCTCTCTCGTTCGGGTTCCCTTTGGCTGAGATGAGGGGACTGTTTCTTTTTAGTTTCTCCCTTTTATTTTGGGGTTTTTGGGGTGCCTACTGAGTATTTTTATACTCACCTCTGCACGAGCTTTTCCCACACATGTTTGTGTCTTGTGCAGACCACATGCCTTTCGACGGAGTCCCAGGAGGACCTGGAGCTGGCAGAGCTGAGTGAGCGGGACTGTCCATGGAGTCTTACCAGAGCTGTGCTGAGGAGCTTTCTGGTGGTGTTTTTGGCTGTGTACCCCTTCTTCCAAGCAGTTTGGATGTTTTTGTAGTTTTCTTTTGGTGGACCCTATTTTACCCTTTTGTAATTTTGTTGTACTTTGGTTGTGGGATAGTTGTATGCATGAATTTACTTTTCAGTTTTATATATCTTTGCACTATTGCATGGAGGTGTGTGTGGGTGCGTGTGTACAGATGCCTTAGGCTAATGCCTCCCATGTGAGTGATAGCCTACTCAGTACTAGACGTCAGCCCCTAGCCTCTTGGAGGCAGGCTTGGGGAGTCACAGATCGAGCCCCGTTGGGTCGGGTCGTGATAATTTATATGATGTATAAAAATTATAAAAAAATACCATGATATAGGAATTATTTCTATCTTTCCAATTAATATTTATAGTCGAAAAGATAACTTATATAACTCCATGTAAAAATTAATTTACTAAAAATACTTATTTGTGCAATTTTGGTCTTTACTTTAAATTAATTAATCTAAAGTGTCATTATCACTCCCATGTGGCTCAATGGGGTCCCAAAATTGACCCAAAGATGACCATGGTCGTAAATGACTCAACCAATAAATTTATCTCAAGTTTTAAGGTAATTTTATGTTATTATAGTATTCTTTTGACCTTGAATTACCCTATTTACCTTTAACCGTGGTAAATAAAAGTCAAAATTTACTATTCAAAAATAATTATTTTTATCTTATTGAACCAAATTTTACTTAATAATAACAACCATGTATGTAATACTTTCGAAATCCAATTCACAGAAGTAGTAAAATTTCATTTAAATGAAAAAATTAGTTTTTTAACTACTACATAGTGGTTTCACTATTCATCAAAATTGAAGTTTTTTAGAAAACTACCAAACATTCAGCTAAATATATATTTGATATTCCTATTTAAAAAATGATGTCTATTTTACCAAATTAAAAAACATAGAAGTTTCATTAATTAATATAAAATTAATTCCCTTTATCAAAACAAATAGCATGTTTTTAAGAAATAATAACTATCAAAAGATTGATACTTGTTTATGTCCAATTTCAAGGTGAAATTAATTCCAATGACCAACATTGGATTAAATGGTAAAACATTATATAATTAAACTTTAAAACTAATTAAAAATATAATCTAACCATATAAATAAATTAGATTAAAAGGAACTTTTGAATTATAATATAGTATTTTTCACTATTCATAAAAAATGAATTTTATCAGAAAAATACGAAATATTTACCCAAAGAAAATTTTGATGTCCCTATTCTAAAGAATAATTTTATTTTTTCAAATGGAACATTTAAAAGGGACCAAAACTAGATTTAAAAAGGGTTCTCCATTAAAAGGCGGTAAATCAACCTTTTAAAGTAAATTATGTTTAAAATTAGATTCATTCACATTTTAAGCCTCAAAATTTTATTGGATAAATGTAAAAACATTTAAAAAACATATATAATCATTTTTTGGTTAGTTCTGTTCATTACCTCCATTACAACGACTATGAGTTAACTACCATTTAAAATAATAATATTATATTATTAGTGTGTAACGTAAGATTTCAAAGAAACCCATTGTTGTGTATCTGATACGCCATCGAACATAGTGTCCCATTTAAAGTTGAATTTAGTTCAAAAATATTAATAAATTTGAAAAATGTCATGTTCTTTATTTACATGGGATGTTACATCCTTCCCCCTTTTAGGAATTTCATCCTCAAAATTTTAAAATTGGGCTTGGAAACTTCATTGAAAGTCCCAAATCAAAAAAAGAGTCAATAAAACTATTACTTAAAAAAAAGAAATAGAAGTACAAAGGTCACCTGAGATAACCCATACTAGGATTCCATGTAAGAAAACATGGATATGGAAGATAAACTAACTGTCAAGTTCTAATAGAGATGGATAGAAAAAATGATCAGGAGAAAGTTAACAACAAAAAATCCACAAACTTGTGATGGGATAAACAGTCATTAGTTTCCCAGTAGTAAAAGTAAACGGAAAATGTTTTTTTTTGTTTTAAGTTCCATTTCATAAAGTTGAGGAATTTATTTATGAGACTGACTAAGAACATAAAGAGATATACTTACTTTTGAAGTAGTGTTTAATTCTTTAATATATTTCTACCGCTAACTCATTTTTTTCAAATGATGAGTATTCAAGATGACTTGGTCACACCAGAAGAGCTAGAATCAACTTCTAGAGAATCACATGATCCACAAAGGATAAAAAATTTATTTACCTTGTCTTTAGAGATTAACCAAAACTAAAATGGTTAGTACAAGATCAGATGATCCCCAAAAATGATAATCCTTTAGAGAAATAACTACTAATCTTAATTTATAAAATTAAACCAACAATACCCAAAAGTTAAATAAATACCATTCAATAAAAAATTGTACTTAAAATACTTCAATATAATCCAAAGTAATATTTAAACCCAAAACATAAAAGAATTTGGTTATGTAGTCTTCCACGTTAAATTGTATCTCCAAATGACATCGACTACTCCTAAAGTCACATACTTAAAAGTTATTAACCAGATCGCATATTCTCTATGATAGGTTAATCATTTCCATAAGTAACTTAAATCACTATTAATCCAAAATAAAAATATAGATAAAAATCCACTATTACTCCTCAAATTAAATCCAATAGTATTCTATTTTCCTTAGGCATATAGTGTTCCCAACAGAGAGAACGTATTGAAAAATAACCTTTATCACTTAATCATCAAATCATTTTCCTATAATAAGGATATCCATTTGATAGTAATTAAGGTCCCAAATCAACTTAATAAAATAATTTAACTAAAAATAATTCATCACACTAACTAGGGACTTCACGTAGTCCAGTGGTAGGCAATAAATCACAATCGCACTCTAGTTGTGGGTTCGATTCCCACATCTTTTTTCCGACACGACAGGTGGTCACATGGTCTTCATGTTGTCCTTTTTCAAAAAATATATTTTATAAAATTACCAAAATGAGATAAATTCCTCAAAATAACCATAACATAATTTAACCACAAATGTTATCTCATACCTTGCATTTTCATGCCAAAATTTAATAACTTGTAATTGCATCAAACCCAATGATCATTCAAAACCAAATGGTTATTTATAACTATATCCACAAGAGAAAAGATAATTCTTCCTCAAATATCATTTTCACATGAAAAACATCAGGGTTACAAATACAAGAGAAAAGTCTTCCAAAGTAATCACATCAACAAAGAGCACAAACACTTTTAAACATTTTTCCATCCATTTATTTCAACATAGATTCTTCCTTGACCAAGAGGATATCCTATAAAATAGGGCATTCACTCGGGTAATGTATAGGTCCCTTATATTTATGAAAAATGACTATAAATGGATTCTTGGGACCATTTTTATTTTCTTCCATAGTACTCTTTATTTTCCTCGGCAAATCCTTACATTATGTCTTTATTTCCCAAGAGTAAAGCATTTCTTTGTTCCATTGAGACACTTTCCTAGGTGTCTCCTTCCACATTTCCTGTATGATAAAAATTGAGGTTTCTTTTCTCCATGGTATCCACTGCCGGAGATCTTATCATTCATCGCCTCTCTCTTCTTTGTTGAGTCCAGGAGTTGGTTAATATATATGTTGTTGATCATATTTTTGGAAAACTGATTCAGCATGAACAAGATATATTTTGTGCCTATCAATATTACATTTTTTTCCTCATTTCCACCACCGTTCCCACCTTGTAAATTATGCTCGAAGTTACTACAACTTCTTTGGAATCCATCCATTGACTAAAACCAGAAAGCATTGTGTGAGTAACAATAGTCATAAAATCATTTAGAGAATATCATGTCACCTTATTTTTAATTTAAAACACCTTATGATTAACCAAGGTCATTTATTCTCATCTTATATTAAAATTCTTCAAATCGGTTTGTAAAGAAAATGTAAATTATCCTAATCATATCCCACAGGAGTTTCATAACCAAGAGTGAAGCAAGGCCATTTGTCATGTACTAAGATACCCCGGGTCAAGCCCGAAACTCCTTGTCAGAGTTTTCACTCCTAGGTACATCTATGCCAGAGCTGCCTCTACCTGGTCGTAACCAGACAATGATGTATTGCTTGGGAAACACACAAAATATTTAAATTACCAAAATTCTAGTAAGTTATTCTATACTAATCCTCAAAGTCTATCTTAGGGTAATGTGCTCTAATCAGAGTTTATCTAAATCTAGTTTCCAATAAATTGTACTAAACTTCCTCTGATACCAACTGTAACACCCCAAACCCAGAATCCAGGAGCCAGTGCATTATTTTAATACATTGGAATGATTACAAGGAATCAAGTCCTAATGGACCGATCAATTTAGTAGTCTTGGAAACAAGATACATACATAAGTTCAACATTACAACTTGAAAAGAAAAACAACACTACTTTATTCCCTTAGAAACATCCAAGATTCCAAGATTATTCCTACAAGTCACTCATAAATAACTTCTTCATATCCTGTGAAAATGAAACATAAGAAAGGTGTAAGATCAAAAGCTCATTAAGAGTAAGAAATACAATGGAATATAACATAATCATTAGGCATAGTGAATAATTGAAAACACATGCCTTTATAAATAGTAAACATGGACACTTTATGGCAGGAATATGAGATTAGTAAATAATTCCATAATAAAACATAGTCATGGGTATTCTACTAGTTGAATAAACATTTGAAATATCAATATCTAATCTCATAATTATGGAATGCATAATGTTGGACATCATAACCACATAGTCAAGGCCTCATGCCAAGACTACAAATAATATTTTGTCAAGGACTTGTGCTAAGAAACTAGTTTATCTCATGAGACCTACCGATGCATCGAGGAACTATAGTGAGATCCACTTGTCACTTACTAAGTCCAATTCATTCCTCATATGAAAAGGGGGAAACATAATCTAAACATTCATATTAAAACTTGCATACGAAATATCAATACTTTAACCACAAACCATGAATGGCATAAACATAGCACATACAAAATCAAACATAATAATTAAATACAATATGGATTATTGTATTATGATAAATAAACCTCAATAAAGAATAAAATAAACTAAAGGATATTGACATAGATGAAAATAGTCATTAAAACTATTTGAGATAAATATCCCCTTTTTCTTAAAAACAATTGAAAGTCTCAATATTTATCAAGAAGTTGTTTAAAATAGATTTTGGAATCAAAGTGTCCCATACCACTTTGAAACTTTTAAAATGAATTTCAATTTTAAAACATTAATTTCCATGTAAATAAAACATTAAAACTATTTTTAAAACATAGACATTAATAAGAAAGATTTAGAAGAATAAAATTTTAAAACATTTAAAAATGATATTTTAGTTAGAGTTCTTAACCAATTGAGAGACACTTGAGTACAAATAATTGAGGTAATAAAAACATAATAATTTCATGAGAATAAATGGATTCATGATATACTATGTCAAAGTATAGTATATACACCAAATAATTGTGAATTGGTTCATAATAACAAATAAGTCTCAATGGAATGTAAGTTGAGATGACTTCCTTTATAAAGACTGTATCCTTAAGTTAAGGATAAATCAATGACATAATTATGTGTGAAAGATATAAATACAATCAATATGATTGGATATTCATTTTAAATCAATCAATGTATATTCACACATATTCTTGTAAAAACAAAACCAATGACTTGGATGTTTAACTCAATGAATGTAAATTGAGTTAAAATTACTCTTATCAAGATTATATCAATGACTTGAGAATTTATAAATGGAGTGATTATGTGTATGAAAATTAAATCCAAAAAAGGGGAGTGTATATTACTACATAAGTAAATAATTAGTGATTTCACACATAATCTTGGAGTAAAGTAATCAATGATGTTTGCGTAGAACTGAATGAGTGGAAATTGAAATTTTAAATTCCCTTACCACGTTATAATCAATAAAGTCGTATGAAAAAAAGTTAATAACCACCAAATTAATCATAGAATACCATGAATTTAAATATAATCATGGTAATATATATCAAATTACAGTACACAATACACCACATGTGATAAATAAGTGGCGAACAATGGAAATCTCACGAAATTAAGAGTGAGATAAGAAAACCCTTACCTCAAGTCCGACTTGTCTTGTATGTTCCTTATTCTTTCTGAATAATAAAATTTAGTTAATTTATACTTGATTATGAAATTTTTTCAAGTTTATTATTCCTTTTATATCACTTATTACCTTTCTATTACAATTAGTTAATTATTTGAGTTCATATTGGATATTTTATCGATGTTCGGAACTTGAGTCAAAATGAAGTTGTTATAATTACAATTTTTCCATGTGGTAAAAATTACATTATCTCAAGAATGATATAAATGATTTATATATCATATATATATTATATATATAGTATATATATGCATTTATAACAGTACATAACATTTGAAGATAAGAAATGAAATGCACCGTTTATGGAGACGGTAAGCCGTACGTACGCATGAATGCTACTTTCATTTATATTTTGTATTTTAATGGAATTAAAAAATAATTATACATAGGTATATTATAATTACAGTATAATATCATATATAATATCATTAACTCTATCCTTTATATGTCCCACATAAGGCATTAACGTGTCATATCACTTTGAGGGGGCGGTAGTCCGCACTTCCTCAAATGAAATTATAACGTTTTACCCATAATGGAAACCATAAAGAGATGATATAAATGGAAAATACAGAAGCATAAATAAAACATAAACATAATATATATCATATATAAATACATTTCCATCTTAATTTCCACCATGAGAGGCGGTAGGATATAATTGAACAATCATCGTTTTGTGAGGCATTAGTTTTCCATCCACAGAAACAATAAGTTCTTTACCCATTAGATAGAGGTGTGTGTAAGTTTAGTTTGAATACTTCTCATAAAAAAATCCTAGTTTATTTATGATACTGGTGTTGTTATAAAATAAAGTAATGAAAAGAGTTTAGGGGATGGATAAGTAAAATTAAAGAAAATAATTTAAGAGAAAACATTACCTTTAATTCGGGTAACTATTTTTGGTTTGAACCAAAAGGACCTCTTGAAGTGCCTCCTGCCTAAGGTAAGGCTTCTAGAAGAAATAGGGGGATCTTGAGAGCTTATTTGGTTAGGTTTTGGACGAACCAATGGGTTTTAGAGGTGTGAGGAATGGGTTAGAAGTGAAAACCTTTAATAAGAGGGAGGTGGGGCTATTTAGGAAAGTGTGAAAATATTATTTTATTATATAATTATATTCGGTTTATAAAGGTCAAAAACTTATTATAGTAGAATATAAGATGACTAATGGTCGAAATAAAATTATACAATAAGAATTTTATAGATTTTAGATGTTATTTTAATATTTATAATCTTATTTATTTAAATCATTTATTAATGATGTAAATATTTCATCTTTTTTGTGTCATAAATAATTTTTTTATTTGACATCTAAAAATTATAAAAGACATACCATGATATAGGAAATATTGTTATCTTTCTAATGAATATTTATAGTCGAAAATATAACTTATATAACCCCATGTAAAAATTAATTTACTAAAAGATATTTGTTTGTGTCATTTTGGTCTTTACTTTAAATTAATTAATCTAAAGTGTCATTATCACTTCCAAGTGGATCCATGGGGTCCCAAAAAAGAACCAAAGATGCCCATGGTAGTAAATAACTCATAAAATAAGGTTATGACAAGAGTTAAGGTAATTTTTCATTATTATAATATTCATTTTACCTTGAATTACCCTATTTACCTTTAACCGCAGTAAATAAAAGTCAAAAGTTACTATACAACAAAAATTATTTTTATATTATTGAACAAAATTTTACTTACTAATTACAAATATGTATGTCGTATTTTTTAAATCCAATTCACAGAATTAGTAAAATTTCATTTAAATGAAAAAGTTAGTTTTTTAACCACTACTTAGTGGTTTCACTATTCATAAAAAATTAAAGTTTTTTAAGAAAACTACCAAAAATTAAGCCTAAGCTATATTTGATATTAAGAATTAAAAAATGATGTCTATTTTACCAAATTAAAAAACATATATGTTTTATTAATTAATTTAAAATTAATTCCCATTATCAAAACAAATAGTGTGTTTTTAAGAAACAATAACTATCAAAAGATTGATACTTATTTATGTCCAATTTCAAAGTGAAATTAATTCCAATGACCAACATTGGATTAAATGGTAAAAACATAATATAATTAATCCTTAAAACCAATTAAAAAGATTATCTAACCATATAAATAAATTAGATTAAAAGTCAGTTTTGAAATAAAATATAGTATTTTTCACTATTCATAAAAATGAATTTTATCAGAAAAATACCAAAAATTTACCCAAATTAAATTTTGATGTCCCGATTCTAAAGAAGAATTTTATTTTGTCTAATGGAACATATAAAAGTTAACAAAACTATATTTAAAGAGGATTCTCCATTAAAAGATGACAAATCAACCTTTGAAAGTAAATTATGTTTAAAATTAGATTCATTCACATTTTAAGCCTCAAACACTACAAAAAAAACATGGTTTAGTGGAGGTTTTGTGGCGGCGGTTCACAAAACCGCCGCTAAACCTTTTTCGGTGAAGGTTTCGCGGAAGTTTTTAATAAACTACCGTGAAAACCGAATTATTTTACACAGACGCCGACCCTTTCCCCCTTCCCCTTCGCGATCCCTAACCCTCGCGACTCCGCACCCCCCGCGCTGCCAGCGACTCCCCACCCCCCCGCGCTACCGGCGACTCCTCACCCCCGCACTCTTCGGCGAAACCTGCACCCCCCGGCGCCCCCCTCGAGCACCGGCGAACCCCTCGACCTCCGGCAAAACCCGCGCCCCCCGTGCCCCCCGCGCCCCCCGCGCCCCCCTCGCCCTTGGAAAATCTAGGTCATACTATGCTTGGTGGAAGGTTGTTTTGTTTATCATATCATGGGACATACTTGTGTGATTGAAATTAATTGAATGGAAATTCCATTTATCTAAAAAATATGCACTTGTAAATCTTGATAAATGCAGGTCTTCACCAAAACAACTGGAGGATATTCCTCCCCCTTAATACATGGGCAGTGTAATTTATTTTAATTTTTTTTCGTGCATATGATAATTTTTCCACTTATTTTTTGATAAATTATATATCACGTTTTTCTTTATTATGTTCTTATAATGAGTTTTGTTTTCATAAAACAAGATAATATTATGATTCTCAATTTTATTTTTCTTATCTATATGACATTTTTATGAACACTTTTATGTGTATTTTTATACTTTGATTATACATTGTTTATGTTGTGGAAATTAAGGTATTTAATGATGGTCGTTGATGACAATATGGGAGAGGAGTCTTAAGTGGGGCTGAATTTCACAAAAAAACTACATTGGAAAGAGAAATACAAGGGAGTCAATATAGACTACATGTATATTATGAAGAGGCCTACCATTATAATTATTCATTCTCATCACTTATCTTTAAAAAATGGCCTATGGTGGAATGAATTGGGTTTTGGTGGCCTAGTCTTCCACCGTGAGGAGGTCATTACTGCATCGAGTCTCAAAAAACCATAATGGGAAATAAAAACACATGGGTCATCAAAATAATGAAATATCTAAAAAATTATTTCAGTTAGGAAAAATATACATGCCACCTTATCAACAACTACATGACTTAAATATTTCAAAATACCAACATATATTCTTATGATGCAGACATTGTTTTTTGGAGAAGCAGATAGATAGAGAAGGGGAAGGGGAATAAATTATATGGTTAGGAAGAAGTATATGTAACCAACACATCAAAAAGGTGATGCTAATGTCAAATAGGACATCATTTGATTATAAACTACTTGCATCAACCTTGGATAAATTACTCTACAACATCATTCATGGCCATGGTTGGGGTCAAACATGTAGTATTACTTCCATTATGTATGACTACATTTGATGTTACCTTTACATTGTTCTTCATTTATTTTTGGATTTTTTGGTTATATTTTGGAGATTATTTACACTGGATCATTGTATAAATCATCTGATATGATAATTATTTTTCTCAAAACTGATATGAGATGTCCCAACATTATTATCTCATGCTGTAACATGTAATTGGGTTAGAGGTACATCACCATTTATAATTTTTAAATAGTTTTAATTAAAATTAGATTAAGTTAAGTTAATTTGTTGATTGACTTGGTTCAAATTCACAGGTAATTTTTTTGGGATAAAGGTTGGAGTTCACCACAAACAATACATAAGTGGTTGGTTATTATATAGGTGTGATGAGGTGGGCTAGTGATTTTTAGGCAATTATTCCTTGTTGGTTTTAATTGAAATAAATTATAATTTTTATAATATAATTATATAATTAACTATAAATTGTATATAATTATGTATTTGGTGTTGTGCCTTGAGATAGGTACTAAAGATATGATTTCAGATTTAAAAAATCATAGACAAGAGTTATAGGGTTGTTCTTAAAAAGTGAAAAAAATAGAATTGATATGAGTAGTCCTTCTGCATTTCCCATGTGTTTATGAATTTTATGTATGTATGTGTTTTACATTCTCACCACTATAGTGATCAAACCCTTTTAAAAAATTAATTTTTTTATTAGAATAAAATTATTATAAATGAGATTAATAATGTTTCAATGTCTAAGACAACCCTTAAATAAAAAACTGGTTCTTTATATGTCGATGGTTGAAGACATTATTATAAATGTCTGACTTGTAATACTCAAACCTAGAGAGGTGAAACTTCGATGAATAAAGTGAACATAGTGGCCCTCTTTATAGTTGGTTGTGTATGAAACCATTGAGAAACATCATTCCTCTTGGAGGACATCTAAGGTCAAGCCTAAACAATCACATAATGTCTCAGGTTTAAAATTCATTATGATCAGTTTCGATCACACATCAATGGGGTGTTGTTTGAGGCAACATAAATGTGTGATCGATAGTGTTATGATAAGTGTGTAGCCCGATATTCTTATTGCTCCTCAATGAGGTGTTGACGCTGTCTCCTATGGACCATACTTGTTCTGTTAGTCTGAAGTGGTAAATGTGATCAATGAATCGTCTTTATTATATTATGCATACTTTATGATCAATGGTTCATCTTTGTTATATTATGTTTCTATAATCTTACACTATCGTATATTTTTGTGTAGGCACATTGTGATATACATGGATAAAAGATGGATCACATTACCGAGTAACACACCTCAATATGTTAAGGGTTTGAATGAGTTTTTAGATTTTGCAACTTCTAATCGATCCGTTGAAGGGATAATAAGATATCCATGTCCTAAATGTAAATTTAGAACATGGTTGAAGAGGGATGAAGTTTATGAACATTTAATACCGAAGAAATTCCCTGATCAATATTTGTGTTGGATTTGGAATGGAGAATCAAACAATACAGAAAGATTGAGGACTGATGTTAATCCATAGAATGAGGTCCCAAGTTTTTCGCCAATGGAAAATGAAATGCAAAACCTCATAAATGATGCATTCGGCACTGCAAGACACCACTATGAGCATCAAAACATATCAGAACAACCAGAAGATGATGCTACAAATTGCAACGTGACAAGTGATGTTTTTGAGACTGTAACACAAGCAGATCAAGATTTTAACATATCATTGGATCCTCCTCTTGATTCTGTGGAGCCAAATGTAAGGGAAAACTTCAGTGAGGAAAATGCATTTCATGATTTAGTTGACGATTGAAATCACGAGTTGTATAGTGGGTGTTTGAAATATTCAAAGCTTTCATTTCTGCTGAAGTTGTACCATATCAAATGTCTTTGTGGAATTACAAATAAGGAAATGTCTATGTTATTGGAATTGATTTGTGATGCATTTCCTGAAGCAAAAATCCCAGAATCGTTTTATGAGATGAAAAAAGATGTAAACAAGCTTGGTCTGAATTATACAAAAATACATGCGTGTCCCAATGATTGTATGCTTTACTAGGGAGAGGATTCAAGTAGACAAAATTGTAAGAAATGTTCTTCTTCTAGATGGCAGTCAAAGGGTAATGTTGGAAGTATGACTGAACATAATTTCATGGAGAAGAAGAAAAGGAACACACCTGCAAAAGTTTTGCGTTACTTTCCTTTGAATCCTCGATTGCAAAGATTATTCATGTCATCAAAAACCGCCGAACACATGAAGTGGCATGCTGTAGATAATAACAATGATGGGTTAATGAGATACCCACAAGATTCCCAATCATGGAATACATTTGATTCATTTCATCCAGATTTCTCAGCTGATCCTAGGAATGTTCGATTGGGATTGGATGCCAATGGATTCAACCCATTTGGGACTTTGAGTACGAGTTATAGCATTTGGCCAGTTGTTTTGATCCCTTATAATCTGCCTCCGTGGATGTGTATGCAACAAACATCTTTTATCATTTCGATGATTATTCCTAGAAAAAAATGCCTGGAAATGATATTGATGTATACCTGCAGCCTTTGATTGAAGAATTACAGGAGTTATGGAGGAACGATGTTGAGAAATTTGATGTTTCTTCTAAAACAATGTTCAAAATGAATGCTACTTTAATGTGGACCATTAGTGACTTCACTGGGCTTGGGAATTTATCTGGTTGGAACACTTATACGGGTTTGGCTTGTCCCGTTTGTAACTTTGATTTCGAGCCCAAATGGCTACCTCACAGTAGAAAATGCTGCTTCTTGTGCCATCGAAGATTTCTTGATGCATCTCATAGATTTCGGCTGAACAAATCAAAATTTAATGGTTCCATTGATCGTAGACCACCTCCAAAGTTGTTAACCGGTTCTAAAATATTGACATAGCTTGAAAATGTTAAAACAGAATTTGGGAAGGTTTATCATTTGAATGATAGCGGAAAACGAGTGCGAAGTGCATCGTCAAGTGAAATAAGAACGCAACAATGGAAGAAAAAAAGTATATTCTTCAAACTTCCTTATTGGTAATTTAATTCTTTGCGCCACAATCTTGATGTGATGCATATTGAGAAGAATGTATGTGATAATTTGATTTTCACATTACTTAATGAGCATGTAAAGTCGAAGGATCATCTCAATGCTCGCAAAGACTTACAAGTAATGAACATAAAACGTGATCTCTGGCCAGATGAGAATGAAAAGTATGCTCCGGCCATTTTTTCAATGAAAAATAGGGATAAAGATACGTTCCTTCAAATTTTAAAGAATGTGAAGGTATCTGATGGGTATTCGATTAACATCTCGAGGTGTGTTGACTTGAAGAATCGTAAGTTATATGGATTGAAAAGTCACGATTCACATATTTTGTTACAACAGTTACTACCATTGGCATTGCGTACATTATTACCTGAAAAAGTTACTGCTGTTGTACTCCAATTCTGCACATTTTTCAGGCAATTATGTGAGAAAGCTCTACATCCATTTCAGCTTGACAACCTACAGGAGAGGTTTGTATTGACCCTTTGTGCAATGGAGATGATCTTTCCTCCATCGTTTTTTACTGTCATGATGCATTTAACTGTGCATTTGGTTGACGAAGCTAAATTAGGAGGCCCCGTTCATTGTCGATGGATGTATCCAATTGAGAGGTATTTTATTTATATGTTTCCAGTTAAGTAAACAATTTTTGGCATTTAAATAAATGCATAATATTATTATTTTTTTCACAGATATCTTGGGCATTTGAAAGCATACGTGAGAAATAAAGCTCAACCAGAAGGCTCTATTGCTGAAGGCTATTTGGCCGAGGAGTGTCTCACCTTTTGTTCCAGATATTTGGATGATATTTAGACAAGATTTAATCGAGTTGGACGTGTTGACGACACATCAACTCATTCTCAAATGCATCAGAAATCAAAAATATTTCCTGCTATTGGCCGATCAGTTGGGAGGACCTCATACGCGACTGTAGACGCCGGAAAAGTCCGTTGTTCCCAAACGAAGCTCCGGATGCGGAAAGCGAGGTCATATTCGGAGTCGGAAGAATGTTTCGGAGGGCCCGGAGGCCTTGCGCGGAATTTCAGAGGTCTGCGCGCAAAGATGATGATCCGCGCGCAAAACCCCCGGGATGCGCGCAACTCCCTTGCGCGCCGTGCCCGATTCTGCGCCCGCGAGGAGAATTCCGCGCTCGCGCCTTGGATTCCACGCCCGGGGTTGCCTATAAATACTAGGCGACCCCCAACGTTTCAAAGGTTGCTGGAAGTCGAACGGTCTCCCGCGCGCACAATTCAACCCCTTCCGCGCGCAATGCCGATCTTCAGGTAACCTCCTTTCTTTCGCGCAATAGAGCCTTGGGGTCCGCCTTCGCGCGCAATCCCCTTGGCTCCTTCCCTTTGAATAAATTTCAACCCGAAGGCCTTTTCGCGCAAAAGAAGCCTCTTGCGCGCAATTGCCCCCGGGTGCGCGCAATCCAACCCGATTGCGCGCACCCCCCATCTTCAAAGTGGCCATTCGTTAGAGAATGAGCCGTTGCCCCCGCGCGCTACCCGAAGCCCGGTGCGCGCAATCCCAATCATCCGCGCGCAAAGCGCTGGCCCAATTGCGCGCCAGCCCGCCATTTTGCGCGCCGACCCGCGGTTTTGCGCGCAAAGCTCCTCTTTTGCGCGCAATCCGCCAGGGTCGCCTCCCTTGACCCCCTTTGGGTACCCGCCTGCGTGGCGCCCGATGGTCTTCATCGCAGGTGCCCGCGTTGTGCGTCGTCTTTCTGTGCGGCCCCCCCCTAGGCTCGCGCGAAGTGACACGGACCTACCGGCGGCTTTATCGTCCAGCATGACGCTAAACTGCACTACGTCCGAGCTACAAGACGTTAAACTGTTCAGCATTCGTCCTGCATGACGCTAAACTGCACCACATCCTGCACGACGTTAAACTGTATACGTCCAGGCTGCACGACGTTAAACTGCCTAGCCCCCAACGTCCGCGCTGCAAGACGTTAAACTGCCAAGTGTTTCGTCCTCAACACACGACGTTAAACTGTACTTCGTCCGGCAAGACGTTAAACCGTCCGCTTCGTCCTCAACACACGACGTTAAACTGTACTTCGTCCGGCAAGACGTTAAACCGTCCGCATCATTCGATCCCGTGCTTCGCACGCAGGGTCTCCCCCGGTTTGGACGTGGCCCCCACCCGCTCGTCTCTGCAGGGATGTCGGGATTGTCCCCCTTTTGGGACGATTTAATGGGAGTGGCTTTTCCCTACGGGGGCAGGGTATTATAAACCCCTAGTTTCTCGTGGGAGGCTGCACATGTGTATCTCCATTGCGCCTCCCCACTGCCGAAGCCAGTAGAGGGTGTGACTGGGATCGAGGTGTCTTCTGCTTTCGGTCCAAGTCCCTTCCAACTGAGTTTTGCCGCATCCGGGCTGCCCCAAGTGCGTAAGTCCTGACAGAATGAACTACGTGGACTTTGATCCCTGTCTTCTATACAGGGTACGTAGGAAGCCTCCCTGAGGTCCAAGCCCGCCACCTGGTCGTCCCGGTCGTATTTACGTCGGTTCGTCCATCAGTGGACCCCTCCAGGGTTCACGCTTGCGTCGATTCACCTATGAATCCGCCCCTGTGGGAGACTGCCCGTGTGTATCTCCACTGTGCCTCCCCACAGCCCCTTTTCCCATTTCTCCTTTTATCGTCCAGCATGACGTGAAACTGTGATCCACCCGGCCGTTCCACCCCCCTCTGTGCGAGGTGGTCCGGTTCAATCCTCCGCCCGGCGGCCTAGACCTCTTCGTGAGTCGGCTTGCCGACGTCCAGCATGACGTTAAACTGTATACCCGAACTACGTCGACTTTGATCCGTGCTAACGCGCGGTACGTAGGAAGCCTCTACGGGGTCCAAGCTCTTCACTCCATCATCCATCCTGATCCTTACCCGGGCCGCCACATCCCGGTGGGGTCATGCCACTTCACTCCACTCCACATCATTTGGGAAGCCGCCCATGTGCTGGCCCCAGCGTCGGAGGTTCCCCGCAAGGGGTTCTGTCATCCGATCCACTTTTCGTGTTGATCGGTCTGATGCCGTCCCCGCTGGACGTTAAACTCGCGGCATACCCCGTGTTAAACATGGGAAGCTGAGGAAAACCTCAGGTGACGCAGTTCCCCGCACCTAGTACGGGATGCCTCAGGCCATCATGCCTTCGAGAAGCCCTATTAGGGACGGAAGACAGACGTGCAGAGCCGCAGTGCTACGACACGCCCCCAGCACCCCAAGCCACCCGGCCTTCTCACCGCAGGTTGCTGCCCCGACCAGACTCCTTGGAGCGTCCGGGCGGAAGCAGCGTAATTAACCGGTGTCCATGAAGATATGGCGCCGGGAACGAGATTCACGAACATTCTTAAGTCTATGAGGGAGACCCGGATTAGGCGACGAGTTCCGAGGAGACGTCCAAGGAAGGAGGAGCCGACATCCCATCATCCCGGTTTCGATCAAGGAGCAGACGCCCCTGAATAAGGGACGAATGCCGCCCGCCCTTGGAAAGCGGGACTGCGGGACCACAAGCCGCGCGCCCATCCCCTCGGGTTGACGGGTGCACGCGCGAACGCGTCCTGGCGGAATAGCGTAACCCGACGCACATCCGCACCGAAACAGAAAAATGGTGAACCCGACGTGAATCTCTTCTCCTCGATACGAAGACCGATGGCTTTCAGAGGTGTTGGAAGACCGGCGTGTTGCCCGGCCAAGCATTCAGTCTTACCCGCCAGGGGCTGGGGAAGGGACATCGGGCACTCCGTCTCGCAACGTCGAGGGCCTGGGTTCCCCCCACGGAAGGCGTCGTGGCGCTAATGGTTGGTTGTCGATTCCTTTTTCCTGTCAGTGTTAATGGGTCATTCTCCCTGCTTTCAGAAATCAGGTCGCCCGATCCAGTGCCCGATCGCCACCCGCCCACTGGCGCAGGGACAGGGGAAACACCGACGCGGCTACTCCGCGCGGTTCCGCCCATTCCATAGCCGTCCCAGCAGCCGCAATTGCGGGACGACCACGCCCTCTCTCCCCCTCGGAGGTCATCCAGAGAAGGGTGATCAACACCCTGGTGCGGAGATACGAGGAAGAGGGAGTCATGCCCACTAGGGAAATGGCTCGCCTAGACCTTGAGGAGGCTGCGCCTCGCCACCACCGCCGCCCCCGAGGGCCGCGCAGGGAGGCACCGCTGCCTACCTCAACGTCCAATCGCTTCGGGAGCTTATCCCCGGAGTGCTCTGACAGTTCCCTTCCCTACGCGGATGAGGTGGAAGAGGCCCGGGATCATCCTATCCGGGATTCGCTCCAGGGATCTACGGTAAGGACTCCCGCCAGGCCACGGCGACACCGCCGCCAGGCCTCTCCAGTCGAAGAGCGGGCTCTCCACCTGCCCGCGCCGCTCATCCCGACTCGTCTGTCTCGACGCCAACGTCGGGCACAAGCGGAAGAGGATGCCCACCTTGGGGCTCTAGCAACAGCGGCCGCATTGGCCCAAGCCACTGCTGGCTCCAGTCGCCAGGCCTCTGCGCATCCTGAGCAGGGGAACTCCTATGCCCGACCTGGATCGAGGCCCCGACCGCCCCAAAGGCAGGTTGGGTCGACTCTCCCGGTTGCTGGCACTGGCAGTAGCCACCGCGGACCACCTCGCGGTAGCGCTATTCACCGGCAGGATCTACTCTGTGTGGCCGATCCAGGAGGCATGGGTCATCCCACCTTCCGATCCCGGCCCGGAGTCCTGCCCGGAATCATCTCTCCCCGCGTCCCCTTTGATATCTGTCCCGGTGCCCCTCGCACCTTGGTTCCCAGTCCTCTTGGCCCCAGCACCAGTGCGGCCGGAGGACGCCAGGACAGAGATCAGCCCTGCCCCGAAGAACCACCCAGGGGCAGGAAGGCAAGGCGTCGACGCCGAGGGAAGAATGTTACGGAATTCCGGACGGAGATCCGACCGGTTTGCTTCTCTGACTCAGAGGCGGAGTACGATTCGGCGACAGAGCCCCTTCCCCAATCCCGCCAGTCAAGGGCAGGGGTAGGAATGCGGCACGTCAGCCTCGTGCTCCCCGAGAGCGAGATCGATGTGATCCACGCTTCTCTCCGAAGGTATATCCGGAGTAACGAGGGCCTGGTAGACCCCCAAGGATCAAGCTTGCGGTTGGTACCGGCCCCTCCGGAAGTGCCTTCCGCCTCGATCGGAGAAGCCGGAGACTTTTTCTGGGGACCGACGGTTGAACCACGATCTGGTGCACCCTCGGCGAGCACCGATTCTACGGCAGGATATTCGCTCGCCGGCCTGTCCTATCGTGATGTGGTAGCCAGGGCACCGCCACCCTCAGAGGGCAGCCCGGGATATGGAGGCCAATCGGCCTGTTCGCCGTATTCACCGCCGGCCAGCCCGTCAGCCCGACGGCCCGCCTCGGCACCACTGCCGGTTCCCCGTCCGTTCCCAGCCATTGAAGAGGACCAAGGAGATCTGGGTCCCGAGTTTGAGTCGTGGAGCTTCTGGATCGTCCTTGCAGAGGGCCACTTCCCTGAGAAGTTTTGGCCAGTCACAGGACCGGACTTTGATGCACCCGAATCGCTCACCCCGGATGAGTTCGAATGCTTCCGCCGAACTCTCCGGGAGACTCACTCCCGTCTTCACTGCCTACAAATGCCATACCCCGGGAGTCAAGCGCACCTGGAGGATATTGGTGAGCAGTGCCGTCAAATTGACCTGGCCATGCTCCCCGCGGTTCGGCACCCCGGGTCATTTGAGCGCCACGAGGCCCTCCAACAACGATGCGTTGAGTGATTTCAAGTACTTCGCAAAGTTATCGAGGAAGCCACTCCCCACGTGTATATCCGTGGATGGGGGCAGTACGCTGCCCTACGCTTCAGTGTGATTCGCCGACAGCCCGATTCGCTGGGTGGCCCTGAGGGTATATCCCCAGGGACAGGAACGGTCAATATGGCTGACCTGTCGGGAGAGGGGAACGACTTGGAACTTCTCGACGGGGGCTTCCCCCCCCGAAGACAAGCCGTCGTCAGATCCATCAGTGAGAGTTACTCGTCATCAGAGAAACCTCCTGGGGCTCCCCGCACCCACTGAAGCACTGACGTTAAGCCGAAACGTCAGCAAAGGAAAAGAGCACAGCGAGGCTATAAGGCCCGCCGACCCATCTGCCTCCATGAAGAGGGCAGAGGAGGATCCCGAGAAGGCTACGCTACGTCAGCAGCTCGCCGAACAGAAGAAGCTGGTTGACCAGCTCCTCGCCGAGCGCGCTGCAGAACGGCGGCCTGACTACGGTGATCCCAGGCCAGGACAGCAGGGACCGGAACAACCGCTCCTCGATGAGACTCTCCCGGGCAACCGTGATTACGCCGTGTTCGCCGACAGGAGAGAGGCCATTGCCTATGGCAAGAGGGTGCGGTATGTTTCGCCACACCCTCCCGAGCGGTGTGACTACCTGAGAGATCCCGCTCGGATTCCTCCCGCTGCCCCAAGGGCCGCTCCGCCCGCCATCCCACGAGCTGCCGAGTTCGACGACCCGGTCGACGACCCGATTGAAGGGCCATGCAACGCACTCGTGGTTAGAGATCCTCGCCAGGACTGGAACCCATGTCCGGACGATCCGATGGCGGCACTCATTGCCCGCTTGTAAGCCTTGGAGACTCGGCAGGTGGCGATCCCACCGGACGGCAAGCCCTACCCAGCATGGGTGGATGACATGCCGGCGCCTCCGGGATTCGGGAATCCCACTTTTTCCCCCTTCAACGGGACTGGAGATCCGCCACAACATTTAGCCCACTTCAACTCGAGGTGCGGGCCTATGTTGGGGACTCCGGCGCAGCAAGAGGCCGCTAAGCTTCGCTGCTTTGTTCAGACACTGGAAGGGCCAGCATTTGTCTGGTACAGCCAGATCCCCGTCGGGTCGGTAACCAGCTGGGAGGACCTCCGTAGACAGTTCCTCTACCAGTTCAGTTCCACGACCCGGAAGACAAGTATCGCAGACCTCTTCAAGTGCAAGCAGAGGCCTGATGAGCGAGTCGCGGACTTCGTCGCCCGATGGAAGGGTCTCACGTATTCCCTTGACATGCCATTGACTCAGGAGCAGTTGCTGACAATGTGCGTCGGGAACGTCAAGACCGAGCTGGTCCCTTCCCTGATTACTCAGAATTACCCCGGAGGGTTCAGGGACTTCTCAGACAAAGCTCAACGTCTTGAGGAAGCCCTGCAACAGGCCAGCCAGGCACACCCGCTGCCTCCTATGATTCCTGCAAGGAGAGTCAGTAGGGCTGAGCCCGCTGCTGTTGCCCAGATAGAGGCCCCCAGGCCGTTGGAGCTGCTGCCGGTGAGGCCAGCTCCACAGCCTCACAGGAATCCGCCTCCACGGGCTCAGTTCCCGGCCCAGCAGCGGCAGCCTCAGAACCGGCCGGCCCCTCCGCGTAATGTACCGCCGCAACCCAGGCGAGATAATCAGGGTCCACCTCCTCGGCAGGCCCCTCCAGCCCCTCGTCAAGACCACGCTCCCAGGGGCCCGCGACACCTGACTTACTCATTCCATGAGGATCAGGTCCCCGGTTATTTCCGGAGCGCCCTGGAGCAGAGGATTGTGCGACTGCCTGAGTGTTGGAAGCCAGAGGAGGCACATCTTACGAATAACCCCCGCTACTGCCCCTACCACCGGGCTCTGGGGCACACCATCCAGCGGTGCTATGTGTTTAAGGATTGGCTCCAAGACCAGATTAACAACAATGTAATCAGGTTGGGCCCAGCTCCAGCACAAGTGGCGGGCGTGTTCGTGGGATCAGATGACGATAGTGGCAACGAGGACGAATGGCAGCTGGTCTCCAACCGCGGATCCCAGAAGTACAATAACTGGATGGCCCGCAAGACGACCATTCGCGCCCATGGAATCATCCGTGCGCGCTTGAATCAGCCTGAGCCCCCAGAATCCGCGGGTGCTGCTTCGGCATCGTCGTCCCAGCCTGCCTCTTCCAAGAGGAGCAAACGGCGGCAGCGCAAGAAGGAAGAGCGCGCCCCGCCAGTTCCGCCACTATCCCGCACTCTCGGCGATTTCATGCCCCCGGAGATGGGGGTCCCTCCTCGGATCCGCCCGGTGATGGATGATTCTTCCGATGACGGTATTGGGTACGCTTCGGTTAACACCGTCGAGCTGGTAAATCCCTTTTCGGTTCCCGACGTTGAAGAACACCAGGTGGACCTCCCTAGTGTCCCCGGTCGTCGCTACCGTCGGAAGAACCGCAGCAACAGGAGTCGCCGGGGCACAGCCGTTGGTACCTCCAGCCAGGCCGTGCACGCCACTGAGACTAGGCAGCAGGCTCAAAATCGAGCTCAGCGCGCGCAGCCCCCCCATCCGGGGATGACGGATTCGCCTCCGCCACTGTTTGTGGTGTGGGACCAGGCAGAACCGCCTCAGCCGCGTCGCGACCAGCTCCGCCCTGCCACAAGTCCATCCCGGCCTCCTGACTCCAGTACGGTGACCATTTCCCGGACTGTGACCAGTGAACAGTGATATGCACCAAGTACCAGTCGGCCGCCGATCCAACCGGCAAGGCCCGTCATGCCACCAACCGCAGAGCAACCTCCTGCAACCAGGGGCTCGCGCTTGGCCAAAAAGTATGATGTCCTGAAGCACTTGGCCGACATCCCAGCAAGGCTCTCCATCCCAGAGGCTCTGCGCATGTCATCTGAGATGCGCGAGGCACTCGCTGAAGCCCTGAAAAGCCCCCTCCAGTTTGAGACAGAGGTTGCGGCTGCAGAGGCCTTTCACGCCGAAACGATCGAGGACGCCGAATGTCAGTCAGTTATCTCGTTCTCTGGTAAGGATGAAGACCCTCCTATACAGGGACACATTCGTCCGCTGTATGTCACTGGCCAGTTCAATGGCCTTGAAGTCCGGCGCTGTCTTGTCGACACGGGGTCCGGGATTAACCTGATTCCAACTCGGACGCTCCGGAGATTGGGGTTGTCTGAGGATGACTTGATTCCCTCCGACCTCAGGATCCAGGGGTACGATCGCACCGAGAAAACCCCGGTCGGCAAGATACGTTTGAAGACCCAGTTCGGTGACTTGGTTGCCAACACCGAATTCATGGTAGTCTCTCAGGACACTGCGTATAACGCATTGATGGGCAGGCCATGGCTCCATCTTCACGCGGCGGTTCCTTCGTCATACCACCAGTGCCTCAAATACTCCCTTAATGGTCGAGTAGGTGTGCTTCAAGGAGATGCCTCTCCTTTTGCCTCATGTGAAGCCCGCTATCTGGACGCGGACTATTACAAGAGCAAGGATAAGCAGATCCTGGCAGGTGAGGTTGAGCCTGTCGCTGTTGCAAGTGATCCCTGGGCAAGTCTGGATGACGCTTACGTCCTCCCGATTCAACGGTTGGACGTCGCCATGGTCTTGACGGTCCGCGAGTCTCCTGATGAGATGGCCGCGACCGCCCGCGCCAGTACCAGTGGCCCAGCAGGATCTGGTAGCCACAATGCAGTTGCCAACGCAGTCTCTCCCATGGACGATCCCTCCCCGAGTGGAGAGGATATGGAAGACGCACCCCCAGCCTTCGAGGAGGGCGTCCCCGCCACGGTCGATGAGTTAATACAGGTGAACCTTGGAACCGAGGCTGATCCAAGACCCACATTGGTTAGTGCCGCCATGCCCTCTGAGGAGCGGCAGCAGTACGTGGACTTTCTCAGGCAGCACCGTGATGTATTCGCTTGGGGCTATGACGAGATGCCGGGGCTGGATCCTCGGGTAGCCGTCCACCGCCTTGGTCTCCCGGCGAACCATCGCGGGTTCAAGCAGCCTCCCAGGAAGATGCACCCATCCCACGGTGCCATGGTTGAGGCCGAAGTTGACAAGCTTATCAAAGCCAACTTCGTGAGGGAAGTTCAGTACCCCAAATGGCTGGCCAACATTGTGCCGGTCAGGAAGAAGAACGGGCAGATCAGAGTCTGCATCGACTTCCGCGATCTCAACCGCCACTGCCCGAAGGATGATTTTCCCCTTCCAGTGACAGAGCTGTTGATTGATGCCACGGTAGGGTTCCAAGCCCTCTCCTTCATGGATGGATACTCCGGATACAACCAAATTCGGATGGCCCCTGAGGATGAGGAGTTCACTGCCTTCAGGGCCCCCCAAGGTACCTTTTGCTACCGGGTCATGCCCTTCGGCCTGAAGAATGCAGGTGCCACCTATCAACGGGCGATGCACCGCATATTCAAGCCAATCCTCGGCACACTGGTGGAATGCTACGTCGACGACTTGGTTGTCAAATCGCGCCAGCGTCAGGACCATCTCAAAGATCTTGAGAAAGTGTTCAGCTTCCTCCGGTCTCGCTGCCTGAAGATGAACCCGTTGAAGTGTGCCTTTGGGGTCACCTCCAGAAAGTTCCTTGGATTTGTGGTAAGATACCGGGGTATTGAGATCGACCCAGAGAAAATCAGGGCGATTAGCCAGATGCCTCCCCCAGGTACCGTCCGGGAACTGCAAGGGTTCCAAGGCCACTTAGCCTATATACGCCGATTCATCGCGAATCTGGCCGGCAAGTGTAAGCCCTTTTCTCGGCTCATGAAGAAAGGTTCCACCTATGTATGGGATAAAGAGTGTCAGACCGCTTTCGAGGAGATCAAGCAGTACCTGCTTCAACCTCCGGTCCTGATGCCGCCCGTATCCGGAAAGCCGCTGGTCCTTTATGTGACCGCCCTGGAACGGTCCCTGGGTGCCCTTCTCGCCCAGAAGAACAACGAGGGAACGGAGAATAGCCTCTATTACCTCAGTCGCATGCTCCTCGATGCAGAAGTTAGGTATTCCCCCATCGAGAAGAGCTGCCTGGCGCTCGTATTTGCCGTACAGAAATTACGGCACTACTTGCAGCACCATGAGGTACAGTTGGTTTCTCGGGTAGACCCGTTGAAATATATCCTGAGCCGACCTATGTTGACTGGCCGCCTAGCGCGGTGGGCTGTGATTCTCCAGCAGTTCGACATCAGGTATGTGTCTCAGAAGGCCATCAAAGGGCAAGCATTGGCAGACTTTCTGGCTGCTCACCCAACCTCCGCGGATCAGCCGCTGGATCTAGGCTTTCCTGATGAGACCATTCTCTCGGTTGATCGAGCCGATCCATGCTGGCAGATGCACTTTGACGGTGCCTCCCGGAGCCCCACCGGTAGAAGACTCGATAATCCTAAGCTCAACAGAGTGGGCTTGGGTATCGTCTTCATTACCCCGGAGCGAGCCGTGCTGCCATACTCTTTCCTGTTGTCAGAGGGCTGTACCAACAATGAGGCGGAATACCATGCCCTCATCACCGGCCTCGAGTTGGCTCTCGAGATCGACGTGCCCCGTCTGTGCGTGAAAGGGGACTCCGAGCTGGTCGTTAAGCAGATCAATGGCGACTACGTTGTCAGGAAGCCGGAACTTGTGCCATTGTTGGAGTGCACCCTCCTTCTGATGGCCCGGTTCCCTTCTCGGCCGGAAATTGTCCATGTTCCCCGGTCGCAGAACGGTCGAGTAGATGCTTTGGCCAGCCTCGCTGCGTCACTTGCGGAGCCTGAACAGGACAACCTGATCGTCCGCGTGACGCGCCGCAGGCTCATCGCTCCCGTTATCCCGGAAGAAGATCGCGGCCCGTTGGTAAGTAACCTCACCACGGTTGCCCCTATGCCCGGAGCCCCGAGTACCCCAGATATGACAGTCGGATCAGCCCCTGATTGGAGGACGCCTTTGGTTGAGTACCTCCAACATGGAATTCTTCCATCGGAGCGGGCCGAGCGCGAGCGAGTTCGACGCCGCGCATCGCAGTTCATCCTCCAGAGCAGTCCCGGCCTGGAGCAGATCCTCTACAAACGCGGATTTGATGGTGTTCTCCTCCGTTGCCTTCAGGGAGTTGAGATCCCACGAGTCATGCAAGAGGTTCATGCTGGTTCATGCGGCGCCCACCAGACTGGGCCGAAGCTGTCCCACCAGATTCGGAGGTTAGGATACTTCTGGCCCTCTATGATCCATGACTGCATCGAGTATGCCAGGAGGTGCCATGCGTGCCAGGTTCATGCGAACTTTGTGCATCGGCCGCCGGAGCCTCTCCATACCACAAGGTATTCCTGGCCCTTTGCAGTCTGGGGACTGGACGTTGTGGGACCTTACCCACCGGCGACAGCTCGCCAGTGCCGGTTCATTCTGACCGCTACGGACTTCTTCTCCAAATGGGCAGAAGCGATTCCGCTCAGAGAGGTCAAATCCTGTTCGATCGCTGACTTCGTGACCTCCAACATCATCTATCGATTTGGAGTGCCTCACGCTATCCTCACGGATAACGGAACCAATTTCCGAGCAGCCGAGTTGAAGAAGTTGTACGCCAAGTATAACATTCGCTCGAACCATACATCTCGCTATCATGCGCAAGCGAATGGACAGATCGAGGCGTTTAACAAAACCCTCTCTAACATTCTGCAAAAGATGGTTGGTCAGAACAAGAAGAGTTGGCCGGACAAGCTCCCCAACGCCCTCTGGGCTTATCGGACGACGACTCGCAATTCCACCCAGATGACCCCTTATTCCCTGGTGTATGGAGCTGAGGCCGTCCTGCCCATCGAGATCCAGTTACCGTCCTTGCGCACTGCGGTCTACGACCAGCAAGCGCCGGACAGAGTTGTTGAAGCCCGTCTAGTCGAGTTGGAAGCACTGGATGAGAATAGACTTCGCGCTTTGCACAACTTGGAGAGGCATCAAAGCAGAATGGCTCGAGCTTTCAATAAGAAGGTTCGCCTCCGCTCCTTCCTGCAGGGTGATCTAGTGCTAGCCCTAAGAGCACCAATGATCCCCGGCAGGAAGCCGCCCAAGTTGGAGCCCAAGTGGGAGGGACCTTTTGTTGTCCACAAGGTCTATCCCAATGGCGCGTACTCCCTAGCGACTATGGATGGTGAGCGTGTCACTCCTCCCACCAACGCTAGGTTCCTCAAGCAGTACTTTGTCTGAGTGTGCCGACGTCCAGCATGACGTTAAACTGCACATTCGTCCCGCATGACGCTAAACTGCACTTCGTCCCGCATGACGCTAAACTGCACTTCGTCCCGCATGACGCTAAACTGCACTTCGTCCCGCATGACGCTAAACTGCACTTCGTCCTGCATGACGTTAAACTGCACCACGTCCTGCACGACGTTAAACTGCATTCGTCCAGGCTACAAGACGTTAAACTGTTCAGCATTCGTCCGCGCTGCAAGACGTTAAACTGCCAAGTGCTTCGTCCCGCATGACGCTAAACTGCACTACGTCCGAGCTACAAGACGTTAAACTGTTCAGCATTCGTCCTGCATGACGTAAAACTGCCCCTCAAGAACTACGTGCGGCTTGATTCCCATCCTTATGGGATACGTAGGACCGCCTGAACCTTCATGTTTCAGGCCCAGCCCCATCCTTCGGGAATTTCCATCCCATCTCGGGCCCTTGGCCCAGTTGCCCCCGGGTGTGCGGCGTATGGTGTGAGTGCGGGGCTATGCCCTCATTCACGTCGGTTTGCTCGTCACGCTGTACGCCCCCCCACGTTTGGGGATGCCTTCTGCTTCCCCCTTCTTTTTTCCTCATCGTCCTGCATGACGTTAAACTGCACTTCAAGAACTACGTATGGCTTGATTCCCATCCTTATGGGATACGTAGGACCGCCTGGACATTCATGTTTCAGGCCCAGCCCCATTTCCCGGGAATCTCTATCCCGCGTTGGGCCTCTGGCCCCAGTTCCCCTCCTTTTTGTGCGAGGCGTATCGCGTGAGCGGGGGATTATGTCCTCATTCACGTCGGTCTACTGGCCGCGCCGTACGCCTCCCCCGTGTGTGGGACTACCTCACACCCCTCATCGTCCTGCATGACGTTAAACTGCCTCTCAAGAACTACGTATGGCTTGATTCCCATCCTTATGGGATACGTAGGACCGCCTGGACGCTTGTGTTTCAGGTCCAGCCCCGTCTCTTGGTTGATCACGGGGATCTGCCCTCTTTTGGTTGCTCTCAGGGTGAGTCCTCCGACCCTTTCCGGAGATCTGTTAACATGTTTTGGGTACTTCGGTCTATGACTCGTAGTGTCAGATTCAATCCCGACAAGTCCTGTGTTGCTTGTCAGGCCTCGCGCTTCCTCTTATTCGAGCCTTCACTCAAAGGGATCCTCGTTAGCGGTTTGGGTACGATGCCTCAGTGCTCTCCCACCGCTCCGGGTCGATTTACCGGCGGGTCTTGGGCCGCAAATCGATATGAATCCTGCGATTGAGCGGTTGATGCTCGTTTTCTTGCCCCGTCTTAGGCTGACGCGATCGGATGTTGTGTTGCGAATGCGTCAGCAACATCCTTGATCGCCATGTCAGCTCCTTCAGGCTCTGAACATTGGTTGCGCAGTCCTCATCACACTCCGCCTTTATGCGTTGTAGTGGAATCTGGACACTCTTTTCATACTGACCTTCAGTACACCTTTACACGTTAGGCAGACCAACCAAGGTAATGATGTCGTTCGAGTCTCCCATGATCTGAGCACCAAGGATATATGCGGATGTTCTCCCCAAGGGCCATGCGTAGCTGGGCCCTCGTCCCCATAAGGAGGGAGGAGTCGCTCGAACAATCGCGTTCTGAGCCCAGTATGCCTGGAGGCTAGCATCTCTGCCCCTCGGGTGATGGACATACGCAGACCCCCATCCCAAGACTCTTCTCCTGGAATCGTGCGTGACCGCAAGGCTGGGTATGCTCCCACCTCCGCCGTGTCCGCCGTACCGCGGTAAGCGGATTCCTCCATGGTCCGAACCACACGACCTTAAACTGTGTTGTCTGGTCCTACCACACGACCGTAAACTGTGATCGTCTTGGCCGCCCGACGAGAAAACGACACTGCATCGTGATGTTCCCCTCAGGGGACACTCATGTTGGGCGCTGGTTAATAACCACGCCATTCATCAATGCCTTCCATGGCTTGATTATTGTGGCGACGCCAGAGATTTCTCAATCACAGGCATGTCGCCGCACAAAGAAAAACCATTCATCTTTAAGGACAAACAAGAAATATCAAATGCCGCTCCTTCTGTGTGCGAGGGTCAGACCCGCACTCTTCCCCGCGCTGGTGCCCGATTGTGTTGCGCCGCGCTTCAAGAACTACGTGCGGCTTGATTCCCATCCTTATGGGATACGTAGGAACGCCCGGATGTTTGAAACTTCGGGTCCAGCCCCCCATCTCTTAGAGATTCCCCCTTCTCTGGGGAATCCGCCGCCTTCAGGTCACCCTCAAGGCGCGTTCCCCGACCCCTTGCAGTGGTCCACCGGTGTCAAGAGTACTCTGGTTTATTGCCAGGAGGGTCAGGATCCGCTTGGTCAGGTTTCCTCCGCTTTTCAGGCTTCGTGCTCCCTTTCATTCGGACCCATCGTCTACGCCCTGGGTGGAGCCCCCGTGAACGGTTCGGACACAATGCCTCAGTGCTCTCCCACCGACTCGGGCCGGTACCCCCAATGGCCTCGGGCAGCAAATCGATATGAATCCTGCGATTGAGCGGTCGATGCTCGTTTGCTGCCTCATTCCACCAACGGTTAGTGCGATGTTGATGCTGCTTTTCCGCCACGGTCGGCAGTACTCTCATATCGTCACGCCGGTGCTCCCGGTCCTCGAGTGAATGGCCGCATGATTCACATTTCCCACCTCCCATTCTGACCAGGCGAAAACTCGACACTCTTGACACTATCCTTCAGTGCATCTTCGCATATCCAGGGGATATGACCAGATGCGGCGTACTTTGAGGTCCTTATGGTCCGAGCTCTAAGACCTTAAACTAAGATCTCTCCTTATGGTCCGAGCTCTAAGACCTTAAACTAAGATCTCTCCTTATGGTCCGAGCTCTAAGACCTTAAACTAAGATCTCTCCTTATGGTCCGAGCTCTAAGACCTTAAACTCAGATCTCTCCTTATGGTCCGAGCTCTAAGACCTTAAACTAAGATCTAGCCCTTATGGTCCGAGCTCTACGACCTTAAACTAAGATCTCCCCTAAACGGGATTCTACGTCCTGCATGACGTTAAACTGCACTCACAGAACTACGTGTGGCTTGATCTCCAGCCTGATGGAGTACGTAGGAACGCCCGGGCATTCCGACTCGGGTCCAGCCTCAGGGATCGTTAAGTCCCGCCCCTCCTCGTCGCTGACCGTCTGGCCTGACTTCGGGTAGAGTGGTGCAGTTGTGATATTCTCCCCGATTCAGCTCGGGATGCCCCACTGCAATGGTGGGAAGCGACGGTTTCCTCGTCAGAGAGGTGCTGTCTGAGAATTGAGGTGACTCACGGCCAGATTAGTGCATCCGCCTAATACGTTTTCCCCACGGTGGCGCAATTTTGAGAGCGTTGGATTCTGTCCGAACAAATCGTCACTTCGCCCCACGCTTCGCATGCCCTGTTGATCTGGATTTTCCACCCTTGTGTCTGAAGGAACCCCAAAGCGGTATTCATGATGACATGTGGTCCGCCTCCTGCAATATGAATGATGGCCTTTTTCGGTCCGTCTATTGCAGTTGTTATGGTCGATCCACTGTCCGCCTACCGTCTTGGGCACTTCCTGGAAGGCCGACCGTTGTGGATGTCCAGATTCGGGACACGCGATTCACCCTTTCTCATTTCCCTATGTTCGGATAAAATCTCAACGCCCCTAGCGTTGTCCCGCTCGTGTGTTGGAACAAGTTGGGGGATGATACATTGATTAGGTCTGAGGTCTCCTTTCCTAGGAATGACCTCCCTCTTTTCTCCAGAAATCCAGGCCCAATTATGGATGCCTGATGCTTGGTTAACACTCCCGCAAGACAATGAATTGTGGTTGAGCATGTTAAACCAAAAGATGCAGATAAATATATTGATTCATACAGATGGATCAAAGTAGCGGAAGCAAATGTTTTGGGAATGGCAAAACAAATCCCTTAGGGATTAGCGTGCTGAATGAGTCTTTCTAATGCCGCTACCCTTTGACTGGTGGCCTCCAGAGCTGCTTCTCGCTCTCTGCGTGCCCTCTCTTCGTCGGCGGTCGCAGCACGCAGTTCGTCGATTCTGGCCTGTGCACGCTCCCGCTCGACTTGAATTGTGACCATCTGTTGGCCCGCCTCCGTCAGCTGTACTTGGGCGTCAACCAGCTGAGCTGCTAGTTGCTCCACAAGCTCGGTACACGTCGCGACGAAGGCCTCCTTCTCTGCCGCCTGCCCTTCGAGGCGCCGGACTTCCTGCTCCGCCCACTCGCTGGTGAAGTTGCCCCCAGACCGCAAGTCCCAGTCCTTCAGCCAGCCCTTGGTGTCGTCCGTGACGCTCTGGCGATATATGCTCGAGTAGAGGGCTGGAGAATTCTCCGCAGTAGGCTCACCCCCATCAATGGTTCGCGTCCTCGGGTTCAGGACATAGACATCCAAGTGTCTGGTCTCCCTGGCAGGATGCCCATTGTTGGTGATGTTATAGCGGAGAAGCTCGTCCTCCCGGGTCACCCAGGTCCGCGGCGCATCAATCTCGAACCCTGGCACCAGGACCTCATCTAGGATGCCGAAGTTCCAGAGCGGCAGGTTGTCCGACAGTGGATATGTCTTCTGGGACCGGCGTCAGTAAGTCGAACAAGGATTGATTGTTGGAAACAATCTCCTTGGCTCCGTAAACCTCCTCGTTCGTCGCCATCTCAGCCCTGCGAGTGGCGGCATTCCCCTCATTTCCTCTGTGCGCGGCCATCTCAGAAGTTTCGGGAGTCGTGTGGGTTAAGGGATGAAGTGTGCGGAATCGGACGAGGCTGGTGGAAAAGTTTGAGAGTCGGCGCGCAATCCAAGTGGACGGCGCGCAATTGGGAAGACTGTCGCGCAAAGTTCCGGGTTTTCGCGCAAAGACAGGCGGAATCCGGACGGTTTTGCGCGACGAGCGGGCGAATTCCGCACCGGAAAAGGCAATTTCGCGCACGAGAGCAGAGATGCTTATCGCGCGGAAGGCCAGTGTACGGCACGGAGGGACCCAGTGCCCCTATTTATAGGCGAGGCCGGGGTCCGCGCTGCGCGGAAAGCACTTTGCGCGTCCGCAGCGGCGAATTTCGCGACCGGCGCCCATTTTTGCGCGCCTAAGTCCCGCGCCGCCCAGGACTTCGGCATTCCGGCGTCTCCCTCGGAACCCGATCGTTGCGACCTCTCGCCGATCAGATTCCGAGGGGGGGCTTTTGTAGACGCCGGAAAAGTCCGTTGTTCCCAAACGAAGCTCCGGATGCGGAAAGCGAGGTCATATTCAGAGTCGGAAGAATGTTTCGGAGGGCCCGGAGGCCTTGCGCGGAATTTCAGAGGTCTGCGCGCAAAGATGATGATCCGCGCGCAAAACCCCCGGGATGCGCGCAAATCCCTTGCGCGCCGTGCCCGATTCCGCGCCCGCGAGGAGAATTCCGCGCTCGCGCCTTGGATTCCGCGCCCGGGGTTGCCTATAAATACTAGGCGACCCCCAACGTTTCAAAGGTTGCTGGAAGTCGAACGGTCTCCCGCGCGCGCAATTCAACCTTTTCCGCGCGCAATGCCGATCTTCAGGTAACCTCCTTTCTTTCGCGCAATAGAGCCTTGGGGTCCGCCTTCGCGCGCAATCCCCTTGGCTCCTTCCCTTTGAATAAATTTCAACCCGAAGGCCTTTGCGCGCAAAAGAAGCCTCTTGCGCGCAATTGCCCCCGGGTGCGCGCAATCCAACCCGATTGCGCGCACCCCCCATCTTCAAAGTGGCCATTCGTTAGAGAATGAGCCGTTGCCCCCGCGCGCTACCCGAAGCCCGGTGCGCGCAATCCCAATCATCCGCGCGCAAAGCGCTGGCCCAATTGCGCGCCAGCCCTCCATTTTGCGCGCCGACCCGCGGTTTTGCGCGCAAAGCTCCTCTTTTGCGCGCAATCCGCCAGGGTCGCCTCCCTTGACCCCCTTTGGGTACCCGCCTGCGTGGCGCCCGATGGTCTTCATCGCAGGTGCCCGCGTTGTGCGTCGTCTTTCCGTGCGGCCCCCCCTAGGCTCGCGCGAAGTGACACGGACCTACCGGCGGCTTTATCGTCCAGCATGACGCTAAACTGCACTACGTCCGAGCTACAAGACGTTAAACTGTTCAGCATTCGTCCTGCATGACGCTAAACTGCACCACGTCCTGCACGACGTTAAACTGTATACGTCCAGGCTGCACGACGTTAAACTGCCTAGCCCCCATCGTCCGCGCTGCAAGACGTTAAACTGCCAAGTGTTTCGTCCTCAACACACGACGTTAAACTGTACTTCGTCCGGCAAGACGTTAAACCGTCCGCTTCGTCCTCAACACACGACGTTAAACTGTACTTCGTCCGGCAAGACGTTAAACCGTCCGCATCATTCGATCCCGTGCTTCGCACGCAGGGTCTCCCCCGGTTTGGACGTGGCCCCCACCCGCTCGTCTCTGCAGGGATGTCGGGATTGTCCCCCTTTTGGGACGATTTAATGGGAGTGGCTTTTCCCTACGGGGGCAGGGTATTATAAACCCCTAGTTTCTCGTGGGAGGCTGCACATGTGTATCTCCATTGCGCCTCCCCACTGCCGAAGCCAGTAGAGGGTGTGACTGGGATCGAGGTGTCTTCTGCTTTCGGTCCAAGTCCCTTCCAACTGAGTTTTGCCGCATCCGGGCTGCCCCAAGTGCGTAAGTCCTGACAGAATGAACTACGTGGACTTTGATCCCTGTCTTCTATACAGGGTACGTAGGAAGCCTCCCTGAGGTCCAAGCCCGCCACCTGGTCGTCCCGGTCGTATTTACGTCGGTTCGTCCATCAGTGGACCCCTCCAGGGTTCACGCTTGCGTCGATTCACTTATGAATCCGCCCCTGTGGGAGACTGCCCGTGTGTATCTCCACTGTGCCTCCCCACAGCCCCTTTTCCCATTTCTCCTTTTATCGTCCAGCATGACGTGAAACTGTGATCCACCCGGCCGTTCCACCCCCCTCTGTGCGAGGTGGTCCGGTTCAATCCTCCGCCCGGCGGCCTAGACCTCTTCGTGAGTCGGCTTGCCGACGTCCAGCATGACGTTAAACTGTATACCCGAACTACGTCGACTTTGATCCGTGCTAACGCGCGGTACGTAGGAAGCCTCTACGGGGTCCAAGATCTTCACTCCATCATCCATCCTGATCCTTACCCGGGCCGCCACATCCCGGTGGGGTCATGCCACTTCACTCCACTCCACATCATTTGGGAAGCCGCCCATGTGCTGGCCCCAGCGTCGGAGGTTCCCCGCAAGGGGTTCTGTCATCCGATCCACTTTTCGTGTTGATCGGTCCGATGCCGTCCCCGCTGGACGTTAAACTCGCGGCATACCCCGTGTTAAACATGGGAAGCTGAGGAAAACCTCAGGTGACGCAGTTCCCCGCACCTAGTACGGGATGCCTCAGGCCATCATGCCTTCGAGAAGCCCTATTAGGGACGGAAGACAGACGTGCAGAGCCGCAGTGCTACGACACGCCCCCAGCACCCCAAGCCACCCGGCCTTCTCACCGCAGGTTGCTGCCCCGACCAGACTCCTTGGAGCGTCCGGGCGGAAGCAGCGTAATTAACCGGTGTCCATGAAGATATGGCGCCGGGAACGAGATTCACGAACATTCTTAAGTCTATGAGGGAGACCCGGATTAGGCGACGAGTTCCGAGGAGACGTCCAAGGAAGGAGGAGCCGACATCCCATCATCCCGGTTTCGATCAAGGAGCAGACGCCCCTGAATAAGGGACGAATGCCGCCCGCCCTTGGAAAGCGGGACTGCGGGACCACAAGCCGCGCGCCCATCCCCTCGGGTTGACGGGTGCACGCGCGAACGCGTCCTGGCGGAATAGCGTAACCCGACGCACATCCACACCGAAACAGCGACACTAACAGAATTGGAATTATTACAGGCACATAGATATGTGCTGCTGAATAGTGAATTTGTAGATCCATTTATTGAAGAGTTGAGGATACAAACAAAGAGACGAATGAGTGGCCGAACACGAAGTGAAAAAGATATAACGAAAGCTGTGAATAAAGAGCTGGTAGAATGGTTTGCACGACGTGTAAGTTTATAAATATTGAAATAAATACGAATATTAGTTTGACACATACAATTTTCAAATCTATTAATTTTTTTTTCAGATCATGAATACTGATACTCAAGCATACTTCTCAGAATATTTGAAGTTTCTTGCTAGAGGTCCTATAGAACAAGTTAGAAAGTTCGGCGCTTATAATGTGAATGGTTTTAGATTTCGTACAGTCGATCGAGAAGTGGGTTTGAAAACACAGAATAGTGGTATATTTTCATTTGCTGAAGTGGAATACTATGTAAAGTTGCATGATATTATTGAATTAAACTACCATGGGCATTTTTCTGTTGTTTTATTCAAATGTAAATGGGTTGATATTATCAGAGGTGTTAAAAGAGATTCCTTGCAATTTACTTCTGTAAACTTCTCTCGCTTGATGGATGTTGGTGATCGTGAACTGCATGATCCATATATCTTAGCATCACAGGAAAAAATGGTATATTATGTGAATGATGTTGTGGATGAAGGGTGGAGAGTAGTTACTCACGTAATACAAAGAGATTTGTATGATATGGGTGATGAAGTGGAAGATTTGACCTCTACAATTGAATTTCATCAACAACAGGAAGCAGAATTATTTGTCCATCATGATATTGAAAATATTAGTCTAGCAAGGATGAATGAAGTGGATGAAGCAATGGAGCAAGAAACCGACATGATTGAATGGGAAAATGATTGTATGTACAATTATTTATTCATTCAGCAACCACTTGTTTCATTTCTGTAGTCATTCATTATCATTGTTATATATATTGTGTTTGTTAGTACTGGGCATCTATTATCATTTTTAATTTTTTTTTCTGCATATTTTTTTTGAAATATATATTCTGAACTTAATTTTATTTGATTAAATGACAGGAATGCCAAGGAAGAAGCGGTACACCATTCCTTCTACATCTACGACAGATGACGATCCGTCTGTCCCCACGACATCTGAGGCAGCAGCTGCCTACATCCCTGCATCATCTCCCCCTACACCATCTCTGACACCATCAGTGGATGCCTCATTAGAGGATGAGTCATCACCTCCCCCTACAGGAGCCTCAGCAGTGGGGCAGCGACACGCCCCTTCCAGTTCATCACGGAAATTCTGGAGGGTCACAGTCATAGGTACAAATTTTAATTAAATAAATTTGTTGTATTTTGTTTATAGTAATTGTTTGCTCATTGCAGATGAAAAAAATGCAACCGTGGAAAAACACATAAAAAGTTCTGATGTTTGGAACATGCATGGAGAGAAGATAGTGGTTCCATTTGATTCTTATGGGGTCCCGAAGGATGGCGCCGCAAGTTTACTTGGTCAGATTATAGGTCAACTGGCAGCAGAGCCCATTTCCATGCCTATTTCATATGATGATTGGAGGCATATGCCTCCAAACTGGAAAAATGAAGTTTATGATTCTCAGATAAAGATAATTTTATTACTTTATGGTTTAATTGAATGTCATGTTACTAATATATTCAAAATGAATTTCTGTATACAGATTTTCTTCCACTTTACCATTGCTGATGTGATAGCACGGAAGTGGACATTGAAAAATCTTGGAAAAAAATGGAAAGATTTCAAATAGAGGTTGTGGTGTGATGTCAACGATACTTCGTTGACCTTGCAGCAGATGTATGAGAAGCTACCCAGTGGGGTACTGAAAGAACGGTGTAAGGTTTTTGTCGATAGACATCGTGATGAGAAGCGGATGGTATTGAAATATATATTATTATATTATCCTCATTTTACATTTATAAATGTACTTTAAGAGGAGATAGACATTGAATACAATACTATTAAATTGAATTTTATTTATTTCAGGATCTCTCAAGACAGAATGCTTCAAACTGGGCAAAGCAGGTCATCCTGCACACTGCGGGTTCAAAAAGCTTTTCAAGAAGCCGAATGTCATTGGTAATCTTTTAATTAGTTTAAATATTTATAAGATAATATTATCTATTTAACATATTTAATTTTTTATTTATCTTTGTTTAATGCAGTCACAGAGTTTAGGGCATGACGCATCCCGAACAGAACTGTGGCTGGATGTTCATAAAAAAACAGATGGAAGTTTTGTTAATGAACCTGCCAGAGAAGTTGGGGTATGAAGTCAATTATTTATTATAATAACTTATTATATATTTTTACTATGTTAATATATATTGATATTTTATTTATAGGTAAAAATTAAAGAAATATGGGATGCCAATCCTGGGAAATCCCACGCAGTCTCCCAGGATGACCCGGTTGGTAAAGTCCTTGGGAAGGAGCATCCTGGTAGAGTGCGTGGGATGGGTTTGGGACCTGTACCATCTGAGGTCTTTCGCATGCCATCAGGGATTTCGGCTACATCTACTTCTGCTTATAGTCATTTCATACCTGAAGATGCTCAGAGGGAGATGTCTTCTCTACGAAACACAGTTCACCAGCAGGGGGATCAGATATCTGGTTTGCAGAAAGAGTTGCTTGAAATACGTCAGTATATAAGCAGATATGCCCCCGGTGGTAGTGCATCGGGTAGTGGTGAGCAGGTAAATCACAAAAAAATAAAAATCATTTAGTTTGAAAACTTTTATTGGTTTTATGTTTTATTATAAATATGCAACAATATTTAATTTTCAATATAATTTTCTTACAGGTGGCAGCAGGTGGTGGAGATGAAGGTGGAGAGGGTGACGATGCAACATCAGATGATGAGTAGTAGTATTGTTGATGTGTTGAACAATTATGATAACGGTTGGTTTGTATATGTAACATTTATGGCACATAGTTTCCACCAAACATTTCCATATATGTAACCCATATTAATACCATTTCTACTATATAACAGCATTCGGGTAGCCCCATTGTGTAAGCTCGATTCATAAATGGATTGGGTGTTCTGACACGCTGGTCGGGTTGGTTTCATCTTTTATGACAAATGTTATGGAGTTTGTGAGTGTGAATCAGATAAGTGTCACATGTGCGATTAAGGTGAATCTAACCTAGTTCTCTTATGAGCAGTTGGTCTATCTCTTCTTTTCATGAATAGGACACTCCTAATTTGGGGAACATCGTGTCAGATATAGTAAAAATGTCCTTCTAGGTAGTAGAAGTGATGGAAGTGTCTTAGAGGTGATGGAAGTGTCTCCAATCTTATGATAATATTTATACTCTCTTAGTGTACTCTTGCTTAGCAACGAGCATGTCCCCTATCTTTACGTCATCCTCGATGCACTAAGAGAGCATCAGTTATATACCGAGCTAAAGCTATCAAGTGTTATACTTTTTTAAGAAATAGGTTTTATCAATGTTTCATGCGGGATGCATGGTTTTTATTGAGGCATGGTTAGTTCTTGTGTGATACCTGAGTTCCTGTGTAGGAATGCCTTGGACAGACTTTTGGACACCAACCGTTTCCTTTGACTTAATCACTAGATGAATGTCATTCTAGGCTCAGTCAATGATCTTATGTGGATGTTTTGGTCTTTTACCAATATCTCACTTATAAACTTGGAGTATGGACTACCTAGGGATAGTTACTTGGACTCTAACTTGATGATCTTATTTTATCCCAAACTTATCGTCGGACTCAAAGGTGATGTTTAAAGGGTAATGATTATAGTGGGATGGATCTAGTTTCCACCCTTGTTCATGCTGGGGAACAATGTATTAAATGGTTAGGTGATGGAATGACTAAGAAATTTCATTGAAAGTCAGGTATGGGCTTATGTGAATGTTCTTGTGGTAAGCACGAGATTTCATAGAGGAAGGAATTGTGGTTCAGGTTGTGATATGTGAGTCATCTAAGCTAAGTATCCTGGGAATGGTTAGTTGAAAGTGGATTGAATTATTATACTTCTTTTTAGATTTATATAGGTGAAAGTATCCATTTAAACCTAGGTGATCTCTATATTCTAGTTTGATTTATTTTTCAGGGCAGTGGTGTAGTAGAACCAAATTTTTTTTCCAGTTCATCATTTAGCGGCGGTTTTAACTGCCTCTAAATATATTACGTTTATATTTAGCGACAGTTTTTACCCCCGCAAAATAGGCGCATCAAACGGCATAATTTTGCGGCGGTTAAAACCACCGTGAATAAAAAAGTGTGACAGACCCATAAAACCGCTGCTAAATGGAGAGAAACCGCTGGGAAATGAGGCATCTACGACACAATTTTTAAACCACCATGAAATAGACAAAACCGCCGCTAAAAGATTGCCAACGCCAAGTTTAGCGGCAGTTTTTGTAAACCGCCGCTAAATGGGAAAAAACCGCCGCTAAGGGCTGCTTTTGTTGTAGTGAAACTTTTATTGGATATATGTAAAAACATTTAACAAAAATATATAATCATTTTGTAGTTAGTTTGGATCATTCCCTCCCTTATAATGGCTAGGTGTTAACTACCATTTAAAATAATAATATTATATTATTAGTGTGCAACGTAAGATTTCAAAGAAACCCATTATTTCGTATCGGGTACGCCATCGAACATAACATCCCATTTAAAGTGGAATTTAGTTCACAAATATTAATAAATTTGAAAAATGTCATATTCTTTATTTACCTAGGATGTTACAAAGACCCTAACCCTAGTATCCCAAACATGGTGGTTACATTATTACATTGTCATTAGATATAAGTAATCTCATCCCAAAGGACTGAATAGTTTTATAGGTTTGATGAACCAGATACAAACATGATTCCCATATTAAATTGGAAATATAAAATACATATTATAAAATAATTATTTCATCCATAATACCCTTCTTTATATCCTAGGGATAAGAAAAAAATGAAAGGGTCAACTCAGATACCCTGTAAGGTTATGCATACAACTGAACCTAATAAGGAATGAATAATATGGATAGAATAAATGATGATCAAAATAATGCCATATAAATAATCAAATTAACTATAAAATCCTCCATGGATGTCACAAAAAATTTAATAATAATATTTAAATCAATAAATTATTTTATAATGAGGTATTACTTAATATCATACATTTTAAACTTATTATTGAGGCCTTGGAAATGACATCTAAAAACATCAGTGTGGCCTTGTGCCAAGACATATGAAAATAAATGGGTAAGGCCTCAGTAAAAGCCTAATATAGTTTGTCTCATAGTATTTAAAAATTCATATAGGGTCTATAGAGAGCACAACACATCACTTACTAATTCTAATTCATACTGCATATGAATAAACAAATTTATCAAAATTGTAATACCCCGACCCCTGAATCCCGGAGTCGGTGCATTAATAATTACATTAGAATGGTTAAAAGGAAAGTAATCCTGAATGAACAATTATTTTTCTAGTCTTGAAGAAACTAGATACACACATGAAACTCGTATTACAATGAGAAAGGTAAAAAAATACAATACATAACAAAAACTAATAAACTACATCCATAGAAACTCAATAAACGGTCTCCTATTCATAACCTATTGAAGGTAAAAAAATGAAAGGGGTGATCTCAAATTCTCAGTAAGGTTTACAAATATAGGAAGCATGAATAAAAAATAACTGAATCATAAACAAATTGGCATAGCGAATATGGCATGGTGAATAAATGAAAAACACACACCATTAATAAACTGAGAATGAAACTGCATCCATAGATTTTGTCATAGTGAAAAACTCATGGATAGTAATAACTGAAAATTAATAAAGAGAATTATTATTAATTGGATGTCATGTATCTGTCACATGATACCACTATACCATTGAAACAGTTTTAGTCTGTTTGTAGAAACCCATTTTATATTTGGTAACAAACTCGAAGGGTTTGTTTCCAATTGACTTGTCTCATGAGAGCAGTCGATGCATCAAAGGGATATAGCGGGCCCCTCTTGTCACTTCAATTCCAAATAATTATTTATACATAGATTTAATACAAGTGAAATATCCATTCTCAATATCCTTATAGAGTAGAGGATACATATTCATCAATATTTCAATTGTGAAAACAACATCCCAAATAAACACAATATGTGAAATGGTATACAGATTAAGAAAATAATCATATCCATTCTAAAATAAAATGGATATTTACCAAAATTCTAATTTCAAATGATAAATTATCTAAAATGGTCATTAGATACAACAAATAAGAAAGATTAGGTTCACAATACCAAGTAGGTCTCAATGAAACGAAAATTGAGACCAAGTCCCTTACCATATTGTAGTCAATTGAATCGTACAACTAAAAATAAAAAAACATCAAATGAATCATATAATACCATGAATAAAAATATAATGGTGATATTATATATCAAATGGAAGTATACATATACCAAATACAAGAAATAAGTTTAAAACAATAGAAATCTCACAGAATTGCAAGTGAGATGAGAAACCCCTTACAAACATTTCAGCAAGGTAATGGGTGTTCTTGTGAGGGATTAATGAGAGTTAAATGGGTATAAAATCATTTATATATCGTAATTGTAGTATGGGGGAGGAGAAAAAACATACCTCATCATTAATAATTAAAAATAGAAGGATACAACATAGGGGGAATTCTTGAATAAAAGTGAGATAGAGGATCCCTTACAAAGATCTTATCATTAGAGTGAGGATAAATCATTGACATAATTATGTGTAAAGAATATAAATCCACACAATATAAGTGGATATAAAATATAAAACAATCATAGTTCATTCACACATATTCTTTAAAAAACATAACCAATGACAAAGATGTTTAACTCAATGAATGGAAATTGAGTTAAGATATCCCTAACCTTATGCCCGAAGGTGTTCTTGATTGATCCTAACAACCTGAATAATAAAAATTAGATTCATTAATTAATAATTCCAGAACCTCATAAATATGTAATTGATATATTATAACCTTATTAGGTTCATTCATGTCATTTTTGATGGGTTTAAGAGATTCAATTTTATTGTTTTGGAAGCATTTGCTTCCGTGGTTTTCATGACCGATTTACTTGTATTCATGGATGGAAGTTCATTTAAAATGTGGTTGAATATCCAGAATTGAAAATATATATTAGTATTGAAATTATAAATTATCTTATAATTATTTCAGGTTATATACCTTGAGGATGACTCATTAGTTAATATTTATTGATAAATGCTCGGATTAACTTGGTAGTTTTGTGCATAATGAACATGTTTTGTATTATTATTATGTATTATGAGTGTGTAAGGATTACAGAACATTGAATAAGCTAAAATACATATATTATGATCTGGTTCAACCATTAAAAAGGTATCATGACCAGTGTGGAAGACAATAATAGAAATTGAAAACCTGTCATCCTTGCATGTGATAAATTAACACATCTCGAACGGTATTTTCATTTTTAGTATAAGAGGTGGGGGAAAAGAGAGATGGAGATGAAATATTCCATTATAATAATAAAATTCCAGTACATTTAATGTAATATAATTATCATAGCATTTGGATGTGGGAAGGTGAGGAGATAACAAAAAAGAATGGAACTTGTAAAAGAATTTGAAAAAACAGAGAAGGGAGGTTCACCTCTTGAGTAATCCTCCTTGAGAATCTCCTTAATGACTTTGTTTTTGGCCTTTGGGTGATACCAAAAGGTATAGGACGTGGTGTAGGAGATTAAGGAGATATTTGAGCAGAATTTATGAAAGTATTGAAGTTTGAGTGGTGTGGGAGGAAGAGGGGGCGAGGGGTGGTTTATATAGTAGAAGGGAGGAGGGATTTTACATTATTTTAATCATTATTTTAATATTTTTTTCTCAAGACTATGAATAGTCTTGATTCATGTGATCCCAAATAGTAATAATTTCATGTGAGTTTAAACCAATTGGGATTAAATCATCCTTTTATCAGCTATGATGCAGTAAATCAAGTATTTAGCATTTATCTTAATTTATTGTCTTTTACTAATCATAAAAAACTCATGAATTTCAGATAAATCCCCAAAATTCACCCTAACCATTTTTCTAAGTGTAGATCCAAAATGAATTCCATTTTTCAAAAATGATTTTTCAAATATGATAAATTTAATTTTTAATTAAAAACATTATTTAATTAAAAAATACTAACACTTAAAATATTCATATTCATTTTTAAGGCGCTTAAATTTTATTTATACATTCATGTGAAAGGTTACCATTCATAAGGGTCGTATTAATATTCATAAGGGTAGGTTACTGTTCATAATTGTATGTTACTATTCATAAGGGTATGTTGCTATTCACCGAAAATTAACTTGATCCTATCAGACTCCAAATATCACACTGATCGCAACTGTGTATGTCTGTTTTTCAAAATTGAAAATAATGAAGTGGAAAATTTATGTTAAATGGATATGTTATGACTATCTTTTAAATAACCAAGTGATGTTTCAAATAAACATAGTGATTTATAAAATATGGGCTATGAATATAATGTATTAAGAGAAGCATACCATAAAATGTTTGGGGTGTTATATTATTCCCATCTTCAGAAATTTCATCCTCAAAATTTTTCATATATATTGCTCCCTAAAAAGATATAGGTGGTTCTTCTTCATAGGATCCTCATGCTCCCATGTTTCTTCCTCCATATTATGGTTTCTCGAGAGAACCTTTACTAGATGAGTTATCCAGTTTTTCAATACCTGATCTCTTGAGTAAAAACACTAGATAGGCTCTTCATAGTATGAAAAATCAGGTTCCAGTTCTATTTCTTCATAAGCGAGTACATGCATTGGGTCTAGAATGTATTTCTTCAACAAAGACACATAGAATACATTATTAAATTTGGAGAGACTTGGTGGCATTGCTAAATGCTAAGCTACAGCTCCGATCCTTTCCAAAATTTCAAATGTCTGATGTACCTGGGGCTCAGTTTCACTTTCTTACTGAACCTTAAGACACCCTTCCATGGAGATAATTTTAGAAAGACATTATCTCCTACTTGAAATTCCAAATCCTTTATACGGTTGTCAGCATAATAATTTTTCCCACTTTAGTATGCTTTAATATGGTCTTGAATTTTCTTTACCTTTTATGTTGTCACTTTGATATGTTCTGGGCCTAGAAGTTTCCTCTCACCAACTTCATCCCACCATGTTGGAGTTTGACACCTCTTACCATATAATGCTTCATATGGCACCATTTTATTGATAGAATAGAACCAATTATTGTAATAAAATTATAACAAAGGCAAGTATTGATCCCACATACCTTGAAAGTAATGATATAAGATCTCAAAATATCTTCCTGTGTTTGAATAGTCCTTTCAGACTATCTATCGGTCTGGGGGTGATAAGTAGTACTCATATGAAGCTCAATATCCAAAGCCTTATAGAGACCTTTCTAGAATTTTGATGTAAACTGGGGATCTTGATTAGACACAATCAACAGAGGTCCACTATGAAGTCTTACAACTTCATTAATATAAAGTATTTTCAGGTGCTCAAGTGGTAAATCCTCCGTTATGGCAATGAAATGTGATGATTTTGTGAGATGATCAACAATTACCCATATTGCATCATTCATTCTAGGAATCCTTGGTAGTATTGTGAAAAAATCAATCATAATGTCATCCCACTCCCACATAGGAATAGGTAGAGGTTACATCACCCCTATAGGATGTTGTATCTCTACCTTCACTTGTTGAAAATCTAGACACCTTGACACATAGTCAACAATTTCTCACATCATATTATCCCACCAAAAATATTCCTTTAGATATATATACATCTTTGTGCTACCTGGTTGTATAGATAAATTTGAGCTATGAGAATCATCATATAGTCTCCTTTTTAGCTTAGGTATAGATGGAATGTATAAACTCTTACCTTATTTCAGAACTCCTTCCTCATACACAAAGTCGTCCAATCTCCCATCCTTAATAGCATTAATTTTCTTGTATTGATTATCATCATCAGATTGAGATCTTTTTATCTTCTCTAGTAAATATGGTTTAGAAAGCATTTGAAATATGAAAGATGTTTCACATTCCTTAATAATTCCCATATCCATCTTTAGTTGATCCATGAATATAGGATCTCTCTCAATTCTCATTTGGGTTAGAAGTCCATGATCTTTCCAGCTTAATGAATCTTCCACCATATTTTCCTTTCTTAGGTGATAAGGTATTGAAAAATCATAATATTTGAGTAACTCATGCCATCTAATTTGCCTCATGTTGAGTTCTTTCTATGTGAAAATTTATTTCAAACTCTTATGATCCATATATATCTCACATATTTCACCGTAGAGATAATTTTTCCATATTTTTAGAGAAAATATTATGTATGCTAACTCTAGATCATGAGTTGGGTAATTTTTATCACGATTCATCAACTGCCTTGATGAATAAGTGATAACTTTATCATTTTTTATAAGGACACAACCCAAACCATTATTTGATGCATCATTGTGTATAAAAAATCCATCATTTCCAGATGGAAGAGTAAAAATTGGAGAATTGACCAATCTTCTTTTCAATTCTTCCAAGAATTTTGTACATTCTTTAGTCCATACAAACTTAACCCCTTTATGTGTGAGCTTGGTCAGTGGGTTAGAAAGTCAAGAGGAATTCTGAATGAAATGCCGATAATAACCTCCTAAGACAATAAAACTACGTGCCCCAGATATTTTCTTTTCCATGGGACATTACTGGATTTCATTCGTATTTTCAGGATCAACTAGGATTCTATACTTAGAGAAAATATGTCCTTGAAAAGAAATTTATTGAACCAAAATTCACACTTGCTAAACTTTCCATATAATTTATTTCTTCTAAGAGTTTTTAGAATAATCTGAAAGTGATTCTCATGGTATTCATAGCTTTTGGAGTATACCAGGATATCATTGATAAATACCACAAAAAAGTTATCAAGATATTCTTTGAAAAATATATTCATTTAATCTATGAAAACAGAGGGTGAATTAGTCAGTCCAAACAACATTACTGTAAACTCATAATTCCCATACCTGATTCGAAAAGATGTATTTGGAATATCTTCCTTCCTCAAAAACAGCTGATGATATCCAGATCAAAGGTCAATATTTGAAAAGTATTGTGATATATGAAGTTGATCAAATAAATAATCAATTAATGCAAGAAGATAATTATTCTTTATTGTAATAGCATTGATTTCCCTGTAATCAGTGCATAGCCTCATGGATCTATCTTTATTTTTGAAAAAGAGGATAGGGGCTCCCCATAGAGAAACACTAGGTCGAATAAATCATTTGTCACTCAATTATTCTAGTTGTTTATTTATATCCACTAAATCCACTGTGTCTATTCTATAGGGAGTCTTTGATATAGGTATTTCACTAGGAATTAAATCAATAGAGAACTCAACTTCTTTCTCTGGAGGATGTCCAGGTAAATCCTTTGGAAATATGTCAATATATTCTTATATTATATGTACATCTTCAATTTGAATATTTATTTACTCACCCATAGATATTGGGTTCTATTCCTCTCGAATAATTACATTCAATAGAGCTAATGGGGGTAGATCTAGATAAGAATTAGATGGTGAGGTTTCTGATCTAAAAATAAGGGATTCTACACCATTTTCAAAGATTTTAACTTCCTTCTTCTTTTAGTAGATATTCACATCATAATTTGATACCCAATTCATACCAAGAATTATATCAATGTCAGTCATTGGTATGATGATAAAGTTAGAAACTAAAGAACATTTATGTGTCATGAGGGGGACTGATCGAAATTACTTTGTTGTAATGATACATCCCCTTGGAGTTTTGCCTGAAAACTCCTTTACTAAATAAAATTGGACATATCTAATTTTCATGGAAAACACAGAATATATAAATGAATGTGATGATTCAGAATCAAATAAATCATTGGATAAGTTTGAGGAAACAATTAAATTACCTTCTACCACATTAGTAGGAACTTCAACCTCCACGGTTGTAATTGCATATGATTTCCCTTTCTTTTGTGTCCTTTTCTGAGGCAAGTTTCCTTAGTTATTATAACAATCATTTACATAGTGTCCCATATATGTACAATTGTAGTATTAAACATCATTGAATTGTTTCTTCCCTTTTCATTCACTAGATCGATGACCCTTTTACCGACACTTATAACAAACTTCCATTCATTTCAATCATTTCCCAAGATGATTCTTTCCACAATTCTCACATAATGATAATTTTTTCATTCCCGTGTTCTTCTTTAGAGCTTCAAATTTTCAATGGTTATTATAGTACCACTTATTATCTTGGTTTCCCTTGAAAAAATTTGATCTATAAAATTCCCTCTCTATTTTGATAGCACTTTATAGAATCTCATCATATGATGAAAATGTTTGAGAAGACAGTGCCCTTCAATGACTTGGCTTAAGACCTTAAAATAAATGATCAATCTTGTCTTCCAAGTTACATGTGTAATATATGGAATACCTGGTTAGTATTGTGAAGGTATCCATATATTCTGTAACACTATCTTCTTCCTTTTTCTTTAAGCTAAATAATTTCGTCTTTATTTCATTTTGTTGCTCACAAGGGAAATACTTTTCAAATAATATTTCCTTAAAAGTCCTCTATTTCATATCTTATATTTATTTTTTCCTTCATGGTATTTTGGATCAAGGACCACCATTGATCAACATCGCCCTTGAGACAATATACTGACAACACTAACTTTTCATTTTCATTGTATCTTAATGCCTAGAATATCTTTTCAAGGGTCTTGATCCACTGAGAAACTAACACAAGATTAGTAGTCCAACTAAAAGATGGGGGATTCTGTTGAATGAAATGACCCAGTACAGGTGTGGAATGGTAATTCATCACAAACTGAGTATATTGTCCCAATATGGTCATGATCTGATCCACTTCTACATTGAATGTGTTGACTTGATTAGTGGGTAAATCCCAACATTATCCATGAGTATTGATTCCACATCTCCCATTAGGCACTATTTCTAAATAATGGCATACACTATATTAGGTTATGAATCATAATTTATAATCTCAACATAAATTGAAATTCTATGCATAGCTAATCCCATAAACATGGTTTCTGTAAGGAAAAATTTACATTAAAATCCTTCATAATGGCTTATAAAGATAATGTGAATTACCTAAGAATGTCCCCTAAGAGTTTCAAACCAAGAGTAAAGCAAAGCCCATTGTCCGATACCAGGATACCCCAGGTCAAGCCTAAAAACCATTGTCAGAGTTTTCACTCCTTGGTACATTTTTTCCAAATCCACCTCAAATTTTTTGTATTCAGACAGGGATGTATTTTCTAGAAGGATCCACACAATCTATTCCTTACCAAAATTCTAGGACGTTATTGTATGTTTACCCTCAAATACTACTATATATATTTGTTCCCTAATATACATTTTCTAATCTAGTTTCCAATTTCTCTACTAAACGTTTTCTAATACCAACTGTAACACCCCAACCCCAGAAGCTTAGAGCTGGTGCATTACTAATTACATTGGTATGGTTAAAAAGAAATAAATCCCAAGGGAAATATAAGTTTAATAGTCTTGAAGAAACTATATACATATAGGAAACTCATATTACAATGAGAAAGGTAACAAAATACAATACATAATAAAAACTAATAAACTGCATCCATGGAAACTCAATAAATGGTATCCTCATCATAACATATTGAAGGTAAACAAGTGGTAGGGGTGAGATCAAATTCTTATTAAGGGTTAAAAATAGTAGAATCATGAATAAAAAATAACTAAATCATAAACAAATTTGCATATTCAATATGACATGGTGAATAAATAAAAAACACACGCCATTAATAAACTGAGAACGAAACTACATCCATAGATTTTTTCATTGTGAAAACATCATGGATAGTAATAACTTAAAATGAATAAAGAGAATTATTATTAATTGTATGTAATGTATCCGGCACATGATACCACTATACCATCAAAATGGTTTAATTATGTGGGTAGAAACCCATCTGATTTTTGGAAACAAACTCGACGAGTTTCTCACTAACTGATTTGTCTCATGAGACCTGTCAATGCATCGATGGGATATAGTGGGGCCCACCATCACTATAATTTTAAATCATTATTTATACATAGATTTAATACAAGTACAATATACCTTCTCAAAATCCATATAGGGTAGAGGATACAGATTCATCATTATTTCAATAGTTAAAACAAAATCCAAAATAAACACCGTATGTGAAATGGTATATGAATTAAGAAAATAATCATATCCATGCTACAAGAAAATGGATATTTACCAAAATTATAATTTTAAATGAGAAATGAACTCAAATGGGTAGTAGATACACAACATAAGAAAGATTAGGTGCACAATACCAAGTAGGTCTCAATGAAAGGGAAATTGAGACCAAGTCCTTTACCACATTGTAGTCAATTGAATTGTATAACCAAATATCAATAACCATAAAATGAATCATAGAGTACCATGAATATAAATATAATAACAATATTATATATCAAATATAAGTACACATATACCACATACAAGAAATAAGTGGTGAACAATGGAAATCTCACGGAATTGAAAGTGAGATGAGAAACCCCTTACAAACATTTCAGTATGGTAAAAGGTGTTCTTGTGAGGGATTAATGAGAGGTAAAGGGGTATACCATAATTTATATATAATAAGGGTAGTATGGGGGAGGTGAAATGTAATTCCCCGAACCTAGTTACCCAGATTTGGTGCATTATTTTAATAAATTGGCATGATTACAATGAATCAAGTCCCAAAGTACCGATTAGTTTAGCATTCTTGGAAAATAGATTACATACATGAACATCAAATTACAATTTCAGACATAAAATATATCATAGATATTTCTTTGAGGACTCCATTAGTCCATTATCTTAACCCTACATCTCAAACATAAAACACTTCTTGGAATCCTGGGAAAATAAAACATAAGAAACGGGTGAGCTCAGATGCTCAGTAAGGGTAAATAATTTAGTGGAAGCTATAAACATTTAAGGCAAGATATGTAATAAAAACCACAGCCTTTTAAAACATAAAATTGAACATAATATGAAAAAAATAAATAAAACATTACCATATAAACATGCATGTGGATATTATACTAGTCGAATAATCACATGTAATAACTAACTTCATAATCATGGAATGTATAGTACTGGACTTTAATTTCCGTGTCAAGGCCTCATGCTAGGACCTAGGGGCTATCTGTAACCAGACCCCAACCCGGAGAGCATCTGAACCAGACTCCAACCCAGAGAGCCTCTGTAACAGGACTCCAACCCAAAGGGTCTACTGTAACCGGACCCCAACCCGGAGGGCTTACTTTTACCGGTCCTTAACCTAGAACATACTAGTCCAATACATACTTCTTAAGAAAAATTTTAAGTAAACATAATAATTCATATTAAAACTAGCATACAAATTGTCAATACTTTGACCATAAACCATGAATGACATAAAAATAATTCATCCATATTAAAAATATCACAAAACATTAAATAAAATATGGATGGTTTATATCATAATAAATCAACTTCAAACAAGAGTAAAATTTATCAAAGGATGTTGACATAGATGAAATCAAAATTATTTGAGGAAAATATCTCTTTCTTTTATTGAAATCATTTAAAGTTACATAATTATAAAAGTGAAAATTTATTTTGAAAATATTCTTATAAGTTTGTAAGGGAAGCTTCGACGATGTTATAACGACAGAAAATAGTAATACCCTCTATATAAGTTAAATAAACATTCTTACCTTAATTTTTTTTGAAAAGGTCATAAAGTACCTTGTTTGGAAAATGACAAAAAGATTCCTTTAAAAAACATATAAGGTAAAATAAGGGTATAAATTAATTTAACCAATTGTCTATTAAATATTAAAAATGTTTCGAAATAAATTTTTAAGAAACACGGATGTGAATGATAAAGAGGTCCCAGTAGATACATACGTAAAAACAACCTCGGATAATAAAGAGATTGTGAAATTAACCCTTACCCATTTGGTAACTTACGAAACATACACACCATGAAAGAAGTATCATACAATGAATATGTAAATACACATAATTAATGTTTATTACACAATGAATACAATTATGGTCAGTACATACACCACAAAAAAAGGAAATAGTGGCAATATAACATGAATCTCATGGGAATAAGGAGTGAGATGAAAACCCCTTACCTTGCACTTTCCTTTGATGGAGGGTACATTTAACCTCATGTATAATGACCATAGTATTTTATTAAATTATACAAAAAAAACCATATTCATATTTATTATATCATACATTATTCATTTATGACTTTATACTACCCATTTAATAATGATTTCCATGTTAAATTAAGATTTTGGGTAATAATCGCTTTCTTTATCATATGTGTTTTAACTTGTTATTATTGATCGTATCATTTAGATCTTGATTTAAATGATTCAAGAATATAAAAATTAATTTATATATAATATATATTTAGAATATGAATATTTATAATAGATGTATATATGAAATGGAAGACACCGTTTATGGAGATGGTAGGCCGTACGTACGCATAAATGTTGTTTCCGTTTTCGCATCGTATTGAACGAAAATAAGTGAATAAGATATATGTAAGTACACACACACACACATACATATATATATATATATATATCTCCTGTAGCATCATTATGTTATATATTAAATACTTATTAATAATATATATTTTTATAATCATCATTGAATGGTGAACATGGAAATGAATCTCATCGCGTCGTGGAGACGATAATCCATATGTACGCATGAGCGACAATATCATTATTTTTATTTAAAATTGTATGAAAATAGATTATATATCATATATAAAGAATCATTAACATGTTATATTTATTATTTACATCATTTATACATCATTATTATACCCATCCAAATAATAATGTATTGAATAACAACTACACCATGGCGTGGAGATGGTAAGCCGTACCTATGCACGTATGGTGACATGTCATTCATAGGATGGATAAAATAATGAATATGGTTATTTATAATAACATAAAAATATATAGAAGATACTATATTTATTATTTTATAATGTAAACAACAATGAAAGAGGACGTGGAAGAAGAAAAGAAGTTGAAAGAGGTGATGAAATATTTACCTCTTCTTTGGGTTCTTCCTTTTGACTTGATCAAAAGGGATCCTTAGGTTGTCTTTATGACCAAATTAAGGAATCTAAGATGAAGGGAGGATAGTTTAGAGGATATTTGGGTAGGGGTTGGCCGAGATAAATGGCTTTGAAGGTGTGAATTTGAGATAAGGGGGAGTGCCCTTTTATAAGAGAGGTGAGGGTCACCTTAGGAAAAGATTGAAATAATATTTTATAATAAATTCATATTCTGTTTATAATGGCTCCAAAATGATTTAATTATAGGATATGGTGGGGATGAATCTAAATCATCTCAACCAATTGGTTTTAGACAGGTTTAGGTCACCATATTAACCTTATCATTTAGATTTAACTCTTAGTTAAATAGTTTGACATTTACCATGTCTCTTTGCATTTTTATATTATATGGTTAATAAAGTTACTATAATCTTCCAAGCTAACCTCAAGTGGTTAATTAATTAAATATATGATATTATTTAATCCCTTTTTACTAACCTTATATTTTTAGGAATATAATATCAATTAATAATATAATATTTGTTTTAAAAACTCTTTTATGTCAATTTTGATACTATTTGGTATTTTGTTTTTTTCAAATTAATAAAAACATTATAAATTCAAAAAAAAAATCATTTAATAAACCATAAAATGTAATATTAACCTATAAAATTAGTGTAATTCATTAAAAGTCTCAAATAACATTTATTTGTATATTTATAATATCAATTATTTTTATATTTTATTAATAAGGTAATTACTACATCATCATTAGGTCATAAATAAAGTAAATTATTTAATGTCTAAAAATTATAAATAAAATACCATTAAGTAGGAAATATTTTTATCTTTGTAATTAATATTTAAAGTCTAATTTATCTTATGTGTAACTCTATATTAAAAATGGTTTAAATATTAGACTTTGAATTTAACACTTTTAACTCTTCTTTGAATTAAATAATAATTAATGTTATAATCTAATAAAAGTGGACCTAAAGGATCATATTTTATTCCAAAGGTTGTTTTTGGTCGAATTAAACTTATCCAATAGAATTAGGACATGTGTTAGGGTAATAATAATATCATTTTTACCCTTAATTATCCTATTTACTTTTAACCGTGGTAAATAAAAGTAAAAATTACTATTCAAAAAAAATTATTTTCATCTTATTGAACCACATTTTACTTACTAATATCAAAAGTGTCTCTCAGATTTTTGAAACTCAACTCACAGAAGCGGTAAAATTATGTTTTTTACAAATTTGGAAATGCTCCTAGGAGGTGGGTAAAAGACGGTAAAAAGTTCGATAAAAGTTTATATATCTAAACTCATTATAAAATGACTCAAATGAATTAAATTGAGCATATATAGGTATTATGTATCTATTTTGACCTAAAATAAATTTAAATAAAATAAATAATTATTTAAATAAAAAGTCAGTTTTAAACAATAACTTAGTGTTTTTCACTATGCATCAAAAATTGAAAGTTTTCAGAAAAATACCAAAAATTCAGCCTAAGCTATATTTGATATTCAGAATTCAAAAATGATGTCTATTTTACCAAATTCAAAACATAGAAGTTTGATTGATTAATTTAAAATTATTTCCCGTTGTCAAAACAAATAGTGTGTTTTTAAAAAACAATAACTATCAAAAGATTGACACTAGTTTATGTATAATTTCAAAGTGAAATTAATTTCAATGACCAAAAATGGATTAAATGGTAAAAATATAATCTAATTATACTTTCAAACAATTAAAATTTATAATTGAACACTATAAATTATTTCAATTAAAAATGTTTTTTTCTATTAAAATATAGCATTTTCACTATTCATCAAAATATGAAAGTTTTCAGAAAAGTACCAAAAATTTATCCAAACAAAATTTTTCTGTACCTATTCTAAATATGAATTTAATTTAATTAAATTTAATATATAAAAGTGTAAAATATTGGTTTTAATAAGGGTTCTTCATTAAAAGGCAGTAAAATTGCATTTTAAAAAAAATACTTACTTTATTTGGAAAAAAATTAATTTTTTCTTATATTATTTCTAAGAAATACATAATATGGATTTTAAAATTATATAGAGTGTATAAGATTCAAAATGTTGTTAATACTATTCATAACTGCTTTTTGAACGGTTAGTTTAGTTAGTTGTGATGCGCTCGAACTCGGTGTTGCGTGTAATGCAAGCTATTTAATTACTTTAATGAGATAATTTACTATGAAATCTTGGGGTGTTACATGATAAAACAAACCCTATCATTAGTAATTAAAAATAAAAGGACACAACATAGGGGGAATTCTTGATTAAAAGTGAGAGAGAGAATACCTTACAAATAACGTATCATTAGAGTGGGGATAAATCAATGACATAATTATGTGTGACAAATATAAACCCATAAAATATAAATATATATAAAATATAAAACAATCTGAGTTCATTCAAACATATTCTTGGAAAAATATAACCATTGACAAATATTTTTAACTTAATGAATAGATATTGAGTTAGGATATCCCTTACCTTATGCCCAAAGGTGTTCTTGATTGATCTTAAAGACCTAAAAAATAAAAATTATCTTTATTAATTAATAATTCCAGAAAAAATAAACATTTAATTGATATATTATAACCTTATTATGTTCATTAATGTCCTTTTTGATGGGTTTAAGAGATTCAATTTTATTGTTTTGGAAGCATTTTCTACCTTGGTTTTCATGACCAGTTTGCTTGTATTCATGAATGGAAGTTCATTTGAAATGTGTTTTAACATCCATAATTGTAAATATATATTATTAGTGACATTATAAATGATAATATAATTATTTCAAGATATATACCTTGAGGATGACTCATTAGTTAAAAGTTATTGATAAATGCTTGGATTAACTTGGCGGTTTTGTGCATAATGAACTTTTTTTGCATTATTATTTTGTATTATGAGTGTGTAAGGATTAAAGAACATTGAATAAGTTAAAATAAATATATCATGATCTGGTTCAACCATTAAAAAGGTTTCATGGTCAGTCTAGAAGATTGTAATAGAAATTGAAAACCCATCGTCCTTGAATGTGAAAATTCACACATCTCGGACGATATTTTCAGTTTTAGTGTAAGAGGTGGGGGAAAAAGAGATGGTGATGAAATATTCCTTTAGAATAATAAAATTACAGTCATTTTATGTTAGTATAACTATCATAGAATTTTTATGTTGGTAGGTTAGGAGAGAGCAACAAAATAATGGAACTTGTAAAAGAATTTGAAAGAAAAGAGAGGATAGGTTCACCTCTTGATTACTCCTCCGTGAGAATCTCCTTAAGGCCATTGTTTTTGGAGTTTTGGTGAGAATATAAGGTATTGGATGTGGGGTAGGATATTAGGGATATATTTAAGCATAATTTAGGAAAGTATTGAAGCTTGAGTGGTGTGGGAGGAAGAGGGGGCGAGGGGTGGTTTATATAGTAGAGGGGAGGAGGAATTTACTTTATTTTAATCATTATTTTAATATTTTTGCTCATTAATATGAATATTCGTGATTCATGTGATTACTAATAGTAATAATTTCATGTGAGTTCTAACCAAGTGGGATTACATTAGCCTCACATAAGCTATTATGCAGTAGATCAAGTATTTATCATTTATTGTAATTTATCATATTTTACTATTCATAAAAAATTGAAGAATTTCAGATAAATCGCAAAAATTCATCCTAATTTTTTTTCGACATGTATAATCTAAAAATGAACTCCATTTTTAAAAAATAAATTTCCAAATATGATAAATTTAATTTTTAATTAAAAACATTATTTAATCGAAAAATACCAACACTTAAAATATTAATCTTCATTTTAAAGGTGCCAAAATTTTATTTACACATTCTTGAGAAAGGTTAACATTTATAAGGGTCATATTAATATTCATAAGGGTATGTTACTATTCATAAGGGTATGTTACTATTCATAAGGGTATGTTACTATTCATAATGGTAAGTTACTATTCAATGAAAACTAACTTGATTCTATCAGATTCCAAATATCAACCTGATCACAACCGTGTATGTTTGTTTTTCAAAATTCAAAACACAGAAGTGGGAAATTTATGTTGAATGGATAGGTTATAACTATATCCCAAAGAACCAAGTGTTATTTTAAAGAAACTCAATGATTTAAAAAATATTGTCTATGAATAGAATGTATTAAGAGAAACATACCATAAAATGTTTGGGGTGTTATATTATCCCCACCTTCAGAAATTTCATCCTCGCAATTTTTCATGTATATTGATCCCTATAAAGATGTGGGTGGTCCTTATTCATAACATTCTTAGCTTCCCACATTTGATCCTCTATATTATGGTTTCTCCATGTAACCTTTACAAGAAGAGTTATCCAGACTCTCAATACCTGCTCCCTTGTGTCAAGAATCTTGATAGGCTCTTCAAAGTATGACAAATTAGGTTCTAGTTATATTTCTTCATAGGTGAGTACATTCATTGTGTATGGATTGTATTTCTTCAACAAAGACACATGGAATAAATTATAAAATTTGGAGATACTTGGTGGCATTTCTTAACGATAAGCTAAAGCTCCGATCCTTTCCAAAATTTCAAACGGTTCGATGTACTTGGGGCTTAGTTTCACTTTCTTACCGAACCTTAAGATACCCTTCCATAGAGATAATTTTAGAAAGGAATGATATCCTACTTGAAATTCCAAATCTTTTCTATGGTTTTAAGCATAATTATTTTTACAAATTTAGGCTATTTTAATATGGTCCTAAATTTTCATTACCATTGCTGTTGTCTCTTCGATATGTTCTGGGCCTAAAACTTTCCTCTCGCTAACTTCATCCCAACAAGTTGGAGTTCAACACCTCTTACCATACAATGATTCATATGGTTCCATTTTATTGATATAATGGAAGCTATTATTGTAGGAAAATTCTACCAAAGGCATGTATTGATTCTACATACCTTGAATGTAAATATAAAAAGATCTCAACATATCTTCTAGTGTTTGAATAGTCCTTTTAGATTATTTGTTAGTTTGAGGGTGATAAGTAATACTCATATGAAGCTTAGTATCCAAAGCCTTCTAGAGACTTTTCCAAAATTTTGATGTAAACTGGGTATCTTGATCAGACAAAATCAATAGAGGAGCACCATGAAGTCTTACAACATAATTAATATAAAGTCTTTCCAGGAACTCAAGTGGTAAAATCTCCCTAATAGTAAGGAAATGTTCTGATTTTGTGAGACGATAAACAATTACCCATATTACATCATTCTTTCTAGGTGTCCTCAGTAGTCTTGTGAAAAAATTTATCGTAATGTCAACCCACTTTCACATAGGAATAGGTAGAGGTTGTATCACCCCTCTAGGATGTTGTTTCTCTGCGTTCCCTTGTTGACAAAATAGACACCTTCACACGTATTCAACAATTTCTCACTTCATATTATCCCACCAAAAATATTCCTTCAGATATCTATACATATTTGTGCTACCAGGGTGTATAGAGAAATTTTAGCTTTTAGAATAATCTAATAGTTCCCTTTTTAGCTCAGATACTGATGGAATGCATAACCTCTTCCCAAATTTTAGAACTCCTTCCTCATACACAAATTCTGCCAATCTACCATCCTTAATAGAATTAATTTTCTTGTGTAGATTCTCATCATCATATTGAGAGATTTTTTTTATTCTCTAGTAAATATGGTTTAGAAATCATTTTAAAGATGAAAGATGTTTCCCCTTACTTAAAAATTACCATATCCATATTTATAAGATTCATGAATATAATATCTCTCTCAATCCTCATTTGGGTCAGAAGTCCATGATCTTTCCTTCTTAATAGATCTTACACTGTATTTTCCTTTTATGGGTGATAGGGTATTGAACAATCATAATATTTGTGTAACTCGAGCCATCTCCTTTGCCTCATGTTGAGTTATTTCTGTGTGAAAATGTATTTCAAAATCTTATGATTCGTATATATCTCATATCTTTCACCGTAGAGATAATGTTTCCATATTTTCATAGCAAAGATTATGGCTGCTAACTCCAGATCACGAGTTGGGTAAATTTTCTCATGAGTCTTCAAATGTCTTGATGCATAAGTGATAACTTTATCATTTTTCATAAGGACGCAACCTAGTCCATTCTTTGATACATCACAGTATATAAAAAATCCATCATTTCCAAATGGAAGATTCAAAATTAAAGCATTGAAAAATCTTATTTTCAATTATTCAAAGCATTCTGTACATTCTTTAGTCTATACAATATTAACCCCTTTACATGTGAGCTTAGTTAGTGGGTTATCCAGTCAGGTGAAATTCCGAACGAAATGCCGATAGTAACCTCCTAATTCAATAAAACAACGTACCATGGTTGTGTTCTTTAACATGGTACATTATTTGATTGAATTTTTCTTTGAAGGATCAACTAAGATTCCATCCTTAGAGACAATATGGGCTAGAAAAGAAAATTATTGAAGTCAAAATTGACACTTGATAAACATCCTATATAATTCATTTATTCTATGAGTTTTCAGAATAATCCAAAAGTGATTCTCATAGTCTTCATAGCTTTTGGAGTATACTAGGATATCATTGATAAATACCACAACAAAGTTTTCAATATATTATTTGAAAACTCTATTAATTAAATCAATTAAAATAGAGGGTGTATTAGTCAGTTCAAAACGCATCACTATAAACTTGTAATTCCCATACCTGGTTCAAAATACTATCTTTAGAATATATTCCTTCCACACAAATAGATGATGATATCTAGATCGAAGTGCAATCTTCAAAAAGTATTGTGCTCCAGGAATCTGATCAAATAAATCATCAATTTGTGGAAGAGAAAACTTATTCTTTATAGTAATTACATTGATTTGTCTGTAATCAATGCATAGCCACATGGATCCATCTTTCTTCTTGACAAAGAGGACATGGGATCCCCTTGGAGAAACACTATTTCAAATAAATACTTTGTCAATAAATTCCTCTAGTGGTTTATTTAGCTCCACTAATTCCACTGTGTCCATTCTATAGGGAGTATTTGATATAGCTCTTTCACAAAGAATTAAATCAATAGCGAACTCAACTTCCCACTCTAGAGGATGTCCAGGTAAGTCCTCTAGAAACATGTTAATGTATTCTTGCACTATATATACATCTTCAATTTAAAGATTTATTTCCTCACCAATAGATATTGGGTTCTCTTCCTCTCTAAGAATTTCATTCAGTAGAGCTACTGGGGGTGGATCTAGATAAGAATCAAATGGCGAGGTTTCTGATCTAAAAATAAGGGATTATACACCATTTTCAAAGATTGTAACTTCATTCTTCTTGTAATAGATCTTTACATCATAATTTGAGAGCCAATTCATACCAAGAATTATATCAAAGTCAGTCATTGGTATGTTGATAAAGTTAGAAACTAAAGCATGTTTATGTGTCAGGAGGGGGATTGATCGACATGCCTTTGTTGCAATGATACGTCCTCTAGGAGTTTTGACTGACAAATCCTTTATTAAATCAAATTGGACATGTCTAATTTTCTTGGAAAACTAGGAAGATATAAATGAATGAAATGATCCAGAATCAAATAAATCATTGGATAAGTCTGAGGAAACAATTAATGTACCTTCTACCACATCATTAGGAACTTTAACCTCCACGGTTGTAATTGCATAAGATTTCCCTTTCTCTCATGGCCGTTTCTAAGTAAAGTTTCCTTGGTTCTTTGGAAACTCATTTTCATAGTGTCCCATCTATCTACAATTTTAGCACTAAACATCATTGAATTTTTTAGTCCCCTTTCTTTCATTGGATTGATGAACCTTTTATCTACACTTATAGAAGAATTCCATGCCTTTCAAGCATTTCCCAGGATGATTCTTTCCACAGTTCTCACATAATGTGAATTGATTCATTCCCTTGTTTATCTTTGTCACTTTAAATTTTTCATGGTTATCAGAGTACCTCTTATTATCTTGGTTTCCCTTGAAAAAATGTGATCTAGAAAACTTCTTCTCTATATTGATAGCACTTAATACAATTTCATAATATGATGAAAATGTATGAGAATCCAGTTCCCTTCAACGGCATGGCTTAAGGCCTTCAAAGAACTGATCAATATCTAATTCTGAGTTATGTACGTAATATTTGGAATACCAGGACAGTCTTGTGAAGGTATCCTCATACTCTACAACACTGTCTTATTCCTTTTGCATTAATCCAAGGAATTTCCTCTTCATTTCGGTTTGTTGCTCACAAGGGAAATATTTGCCAATGAATATATCCTTAAAAGTCATCCAATTAACATATTATATTTTTTCTTCCTCTGTGGTATTCTGGATCAAGGACCACCTGTAACACCCCAAGCATCTGCGGTACGCTTCTCTTTTAATAATGTGATAGCTTGTGTTGTACGCAACACCGAGTTCTAACACACCATAACCAATCAAACTAGCCGTTATGAATAGTAATAACAACTTTTTGAAATTATATATATATTATATTTCAAAATGGACTTCATTTTTGGATTCGGAATATCGAATTTATCCTAAGGTGAAATTTTGGTACTTTTCGGATAACTTTAATATTTTGATGAATAGTGAAATTTACTAAATTTTAATTAAAATCAAATTTTTTAATCAAAATAATTAATAGTGATAAATTATGAATTTGAGTGGTTTTAAAGTATATTTAGAATATATTTTTACCATTTAATATAATTTTGTTCATTGGACATAATTTTACAATTAAACCGGACATAAATAAGTGCCAATCTTTTGATAGTTATTGTCTCTTAAAAACACGCTTTTTGTTTTAACAACGGGAATTAATTTTAAATTAATTTCTGCCACTTCTGTGTTTTGAATTTTGAAAAATATATTCCATATTTGGAATCAGGATGTTCAAATTGTGTAAATAGGTAACTTTTATTTTTAGACATTTTGAATAATTACTGCGGTAAATATTTTATTTACCATGGTTAAAGGTAAATCCGGTAAATAAGGGTTAGAAAATAATATTATAATAATACTAAATTACCCTAAAATGTGTCCTAGCCTTATTGGTTGATACATGTTCGACCATAGACATCTTTGGGTCGATTTTGGGACCCCATGGTGCCACTTGTAGGTGATAGGGACACTTAATTTTAATTAAGTTAAAATGAATACAAAAATAACACAAGCATATATATTTTAGAAAAACAATTTTTACATAGGGTTATATATGTTGGATTTTAGATTATAAATATTCATTAGAAAGATAAAACGATTTCATACATAATGATATTTTATTTATAATTTTTAGACATTAAATAATTTAATTTATTTATGACACAATGATGATCTAGTAATTACTTTAATAGTGAAAAATTAAAATAATTGATATTATAAATACCCAAATAAATATAATATTAAACTTTTAATGAATTAAACTAATTTTCTAGGATAATATGATATATTAGGATTTATTTAATTGACTTTGTTCGAAGTAATAAATCTGTTATGAGTTTCAAAAAATTCAACTATTGAATAGTGTCAAAATTGACATAAAAGAGTTTTTAAAACAAATATTATATTATTAATTGGAATTAAATTCCTAAAAATCAAAGGTTCGGCCAAGAGACCTATATAATGATATTTTTATCATTAATGTACCACTTGGGGGTCTCTTGGATGTATATGGTAAGTTTATTAATCATATAATATAAAAATACAAAGAGACATTGTAAAAGTGAAACTAATTAACTTAGAGTTAATATTTAAAGATAAGGTTAATATAAGTACCCAAACCTGTCTAAATTCTATTGGTTGAGTTGTTTTCGACCCATCCCCACCTTAAAAGTTTAATAATCAACTTTTGAGCCCTTAGAAACCGAATATTAATTTATTATAAATTAATAGTTCTAGGTTTTCCAAAGGAGCCCCTCACCCCTCTTATAAAAAGGCACTCCTCCTTCTCTTTTCTTCACACCTTCAAAGCCTTTTTGTTCGGCCAAAATCTGCCCAAATACTCTCCCAACTTCCCTCACTATAACAGAGAGGCCTTAGTTTGATCATAAAGCCAACCTAAGGATCCCTTTTGATCAAATCAAAAGGAAGAACTCGAAGAAGAGGTAATGATTTCACCACCCTTTTCCAAGTTCCTTTCTTCTTCCACTTGTTCTTCCTTTGTTTTTACCATTCTAAAATAATAAATCCAGTATCATATATATAATTTGATGTTATTATAAATATGGTACAACCATATTCAGTATTCTATCCACCCTTTGAATAACATGTCACCATACGTGCGTACGTACGACTTACCGTCTCCGCGTCGTGGTGTAATTGTTATTCAATATATTATTATTTGGATGGGTATAATAATGATGTGTAAAACATGTAAATAATAAATATAACATGTTAATTATTCTGTATATATGATATACCATCAATTTATATATTATTTTAATATCAAAAGAATGATATTGTCGCTCATGCGTACGTACGGACTACCGTCTCCACGAACGCGATAAGATTCATTCTCCATCATATCCATTCAAGTATAATTATCATTTTATGATTTAAAAATAATGTTTAAGGACTTAATATCATTCTGGATATGATTAATATACAACCTATCCATTACAAACATGTCTTACATAACAAAACATACAAAAGAAAATGAGTAAGTTAAAACCCAAAACAACAATAATACTAAGATATTATTAGCAAACCAATGTTAAAAGATCATATATGATATCATATTAATGTATATGATTCTTGTATAATTTAATAACAATTATTTCACCATTATACAGGAGGTTAACCTACCCCAACCAAGGAAAAGTACAAGGTAAGGGTTATTTCACAACCTCTTCATTATCCGAGGTTGTTTATACGTAATAATCTACTGGGATCTCTTTATCATCAACATCCATGTTTCTTAAAAATTTATTTCAAAAAATTTCTACTATTTAAAAGAATATGGGTTAAAGTAATTTATACCCTTGTTTTACTTTTTATAAGAGTTTTATAAAGGAATCTTTCCGTCATTTTCCAAACAAGGTGCTTTGGACCTTTTCGACAGAATTAAGGTAAGAATGTTTTTTTAACTTATACGGCGGGTGCAGTTATTTTCTGCCATTATATAATCGTCGAAGCTTCCCTTACAAGCTTATAAGAATATTTTCAAAGAAAATGTTTTATTTTATATGGATCTTAAATGATTTCAAAAATAGAAAGAGATATTTATCTAAAAAGAGTTTTGATTTCATCTATGTCAACATCCTTTGATGGATTTTATGCTTCTTTGAAGTTGATTTATTTTGATACAAAACTTCTATATTGTATTGAAGGTTTTGTGATATATTTGACTGTGGATGTGCTATTTTTATACCATTCATAGTTTATGGTGAATGTATTTACATTTCGTATGCTAGTTTTAATACGAATGTTTATGTTATGTTTAAACCTTTTCATATGGGAATGCATTGGACTTAATATGTGATGGGTGGAGCCCGCTATAGCTCCTCGATGCATCGGTAGGTCTCATGAGACAAACTAGTGTCTTGGCACAAGGCCTTGACAAAATCGTATTTGTATTCTTGGCACGAGGCCTTGGATATGTGGTTATGATAGTCTGGCATTATGCATTCCATCATTATGAAAGTGGTTTTTGATATTGCATGTGATTATTCGATTAGTAGAATATCCATGTGAATAAGTAAATGGCATTATTTCATTTTACTTTTTCCATACTATGTTGAAGTTCAAGTTTAAAAGGCTTTTGTTTTAGTAATGCATTGCCTTAAATGTTTATGCTTATTTTTGAAAGTTTCCGCTATATTGTTATCCTTACTGGGCATTTGAGCTCACCCCTTTTCTATGTTTTATTTTTTCCTAGGATATGAAGAAGTAAGTTATGAATGACCTACAGGGATTTTATGTGGGGATATGAGTGTGGAATATGGATACTATGTTGTTGTAGTAGTTTTTCACTTTGTGATGTAATGTAAAACTTTATGAATATATCTAGTGTTTCTAAGGCTACTAAACCAATCGGTCTTTCGAGATTTGATCTTTCTTGTGATCATACCAATGTTATGTAATAATGCACCGACTCTAGGTAACTAGGGTCAGGGCATTACAGTTGGTATCAGAGGAAGTTTAGTACAAACCTTGGAAGATATATTTAGATAAACTCTGATTAGAGCACATAGATTTAAGATGGAATTTGAGGATTAGTATAGATGAACTTCCTAGAATTTTGGTATTGTAGAGATTTTGTGAGTTTTCTGAGCAATACATCCCTGTCTGGATACGAGCAGGTAGAGGCGGCTCTGGCACAGATGGACCTAGGGGTAAAACCCGAAAAAACCGATTTGAGCTAGACTCTAATGGGAACTGGTGCACGACAATGGGCCTTGCTGCACTCTTGGTTACGACACTCTCGAGGGATATACTTAGGATAACTCTCATTTTATTTAAAAATAATTATGAAGGGTTTATGAGTATATACTTCTCAAAGAATTTTTTTTATGATTATGGATTATATCCATAAATAGTTCAATTTATGTTAAGTGTTTTATAAGTATTGGATTATGTATTTTGATTCATAAACTGATCTAGTTTATGCCATTGTTTAGAAATGGCGCCTAGTGGAAGAAATGGAAACCGAATTAATGCACACACTCTATGTAGGGACTTCCCTCCTGATCAAGATAATTATAGTGGAGCTGGTGATGCAACTGGTGCCGATCAGCTAATCACCATACTGGGACAACTCACTCAGGTTATGAATAATAACCTTACCCGTATGGAGAACCCTGATCCACAGCGTGGAGGATCAATGTTAGATCGATTCATGAGGCAACAACCACTAACTTTCAATGGGAGTACAAATCCCTTAGTAGCTGAGCAGTGGATATTTTCTGTAGAAAAAATATTTCAGGCTTTGGGGAGTAATGAAAGGGAAAAAGTTATCATGGCAGTTTACCGCCTCACTGGAGATGCTGATCAATGGTGGTCATTGATTCAAAATAAGAAGGAAGATGATGAAGTATCAAATATGGAATGGAGGGAGTTCAAAGATCTATTTTTAGAAAAATACTTTCCTCGTGACCATCGAGCAGATATGGAAAGGCAATTTCTGAGTCTGAGACAAAAGGAGGATGATAATGTCACAAAGTATGAGGCTAAATTTACAAGGTTAGAAAGGTATGATGGAGATTATATATGTAACCCAAGAATTAATATTGATCGTTTCTTTGATGGGTTAAAACCATTTCTCCATCGAGCATTAGTCTCACAATCCTTTTCGTCATACGAAGACATTGTCTCATGTGCTATCAAGACCGAAAAGGAATTCTCTAAGTCTTATGACTTTAAAGCAAATAAAGAGAAGAAGAGACTTTCTGATCAGTCTGGGAATGAAAATAAGGGGAAGAAGGGAACGGTTGAATATCCATCCTATGGTAAATGTGGGAAGAAACACCCTGGTACTTTCTTGAAGTGAATGGGAGTCTGTTACAAGTGTGGTGAAAAAGGCCACCAAGCTCGTGATTGCAAAGGGGAGAAGGAATCTACCAATGTTCAGTGCTACAATTGCAGGGAGATGGGACATTATGCAAATGAATTTCCTAAGAGTCAGGAGAACTTACCTCAGAAAAGGCCAAGGGATCAAGGCCAAGCTTATGCTATCAGTACTACTGAGGTAAAAGCTCCGAAAGACGTGGTGGCGGGTAATTTAATGGTTTCATCAAGTTTAGCAAATGCATTATTTGATTCTGGATCATCGCATTGTTTCATATCTTCCCAGTTTGCTAAGAAAATTAGATATTTCCAATTTTATTTAATAAGGGAGTTGTCAGTTAAAACTCCTAAGGGAAGTATCATTGCAACAATGTTTTGTGAATCAGTCCCCATTAGAGCACATAAATATTCTTTATCTGCTGATCTCATCATCATACCTATGATTGAGTTTGATATAATCCTCGGTATGGACTGGCTTTTGGACTATGATGCGAAGATTTATTGTATGAAGAAAGAGGTTACGATTATTGATGATAATGATAAGGAACACCTTATCTTTAGAGCAGAATCGTCACCACCTAATTCTTATTTAGATCCACCCCCAGTAGCTCAACTAAATTCAATTATTGGGGAGGAAGAGAATGAAATAACTATGGGTGAGGAAAGGAATGTTCAAATAGAGGATGTACCTGTTGTGAAAGAATATGTAGATTTATTTCCAGAAGATTTACCTGGACATCCTCCAGAACGTGAAGTTGAGTTTTCCATTGATTTAATTCCTGGATCAAGGCCTATATCAAATACCCCTTATAGAATGGACACTGTATAATTAGTTGAACTAAATAAGTAACTATAGTAATTGAGTAATAAGGGGTTTATTCGCCCTAGTGTTTCTCCATGGGGAGCCCCTGTTCTTTTTGTTTAAAATAATGATGGATATATGAGGTTATGTATCGACTACAGGGAGATCAATGCTATAACAATAAATAACAAGTATCCCCTACCTCGCATTGATGATTTATTTGACCAACTGCATGGAGCTCAATACTTTTCAAAGATTGACCATCGATCTGGATACCATTAGTTGTGTGTGAATAAGGAAGACATTCCGAAGACAGCATTTCGAACCAGGTATGGGCATTACGAGTTTACTGTAATGACTTTTGGATTGACTAATGCACCCTCTGTATTTACAGATCTGATGAATAGAGTTTTCAAGGAGTATCTCGATGAATTTGTGGTGGTATTTATTGATGATATCTTGGTATACTCAAAATTCTACGAAGATCATGAAAATCACTTGCGCATTATCCTGAAGACTCTGAGAAGACATGAATTATATGGGAAGTTTAGCAAGTGTGAATTTTGGCTTCATGAGATTTCTTTTCTTGGCCATATTGTCTCCAAAGATGGAATCTCTGTTGATCCTTCGAAGACCAAGGCGATCCAAGAATGGCCAGCACCTACGAGTATAACTGAGGTACGTAGTTTTATTGGTTTGGCAGGTTATTATCGACGATTCGTCCAGAATTTTGCCCGATTGGCTAACCCATTAACGAAGCTCATACGTAAAGGGGTTAAATTTGTTTGGACAAAAGAGTGTGAAGAATGTTTTGAAGAACTGAAGAGAGGATTAGTCAATGCTCCTATATTGACTCTACCATCGGGTAATGATGGGTTCATTATTTATAGTGATGCATCGAAGAAAGGACTTGGTTGTGTCCTTATGCAGAATGATAGGGTTATTTCCTATGCATCACGACAGTTCAAAATTCATGAACAAAACTATCCTACTTATGATCTCGAGTTAGAAGATGTGATCTTTGCTTTGAAGATATGGAGGCACTACCTCTATGGTGAAAAATGTGAGATTTATACTGATCACAAGAGTTTGAAGTATATTTTCTCACAAAAAGAACTCAACATGAGGCAAAGGAGATGGCTTGAATTACTCAAGGATTATGATTGCATGATACACTAACACCCGGGGAAGGAAAACAAGGTGGCAGATGCTTTGAGCAGAAAAGATCATGGAGTTTTGAACAATATAAGAATTGAAAGGGATCCAATTTTCATGGATCTAGTGAAGATGGACATGGAAATAACCAGGTAAGTTGAAACATCAATGCTTTTTCAAATGGTTGCCAAACCATCTTTACTAGAAAGGATTAATAGTTCTCAGACTGATGATGAAGAATTTCAAAATAAGATTAAAGCTGTGAATGATGGGAGATTGAGAGAATTTGTGTATGAAGATGGAATTTTGAAATTTGGGAAGAGACTTTGTGTTCCAGATATACCTGATCTAAAAAGGGAATTGCTGGATGATGCTCATAGTTCCAATTTCTCTATACACCCTCGGAGCACCAAAATGTATAGAGATTTGAAGGAACATTTTTGGTGGGACAACATGAAGAGGGAGATTGCTGATTTTGTGTCAAGATGTATGGTTTGTCAACAAGTGAATGCTGGAAGGCAACAGCCTGTAGGAGTCATGCAACCTCTTCCCATACTGGAGTGGAAATGGGACAATATTACGATGGACTTTGTCATGGGACTACCAAAGACTCCTAGAAGGAACGATGCAATATGGGTTATTATTGATCATCTTACCAAGTCAGCACATTTTCTTGCTATAAGAGATGATCTACCCCTGAAACGTTTAGCAAGACTATATATTAATGAAGTCATGAGACTTTATGGAGTACCCCTATCGATTGTTTCTGATCGTGATCCCCGTTTTACTTCAAGATTCTGGAAGAGTCTTCAGAAATCCCTGGATACTGAACATCATTTGAGCACTGCCTACCACCCTCAAACGGATGGACAATCAGAACAGACTATTCAAACCTTAGAGGACATGTTGAGATCCTGCTCACTTGACTTTCAAGGTATGTGGGATCAATATTTACCTCTGGTAGAATTTTCCTATAATAATAGCTTCCATTCGAGTATTCAGATGACACCATATGAAGCGTTGTACGGAAAGAGATGTCGCACACGAACCTGTTGGGATGAAGTTAGTGAAAGAAACCTTGTAGGCCCATAACTGGTGGAGGAAACGATGGAAAAGGTGAAGGTAATCCAAAATCACATCAAAGCAGCTCAAAGTAGGCAGAAGAGCTATGCCGATAATCGAAGGAAGGATTTGGAATTTCAAGTCGGTGATCATGTTTTTCTGAAGGTATCTCCATGGAAGGGAGTCATACGTTTTGGTAAGAAAGGTAAATTGAGTCCCAGGTACATCGGACCTTTCGAAATTCTAGAACGAATTGGGGCTGTAGCTTACCGATTGGCAATGCCGCCAAGTCTCTCCGAAGTTCACGATGTGTTCCATGTATCTCTGTTAAGGAAATACATGCCTGACCCAACGCATGTACTCACCTATGAGGAATTAGAACGGGAACCCGATCTGTCTTATTGTGAAGAGACTGTCCGGATTCTTGATACGAGAGAACAAGTACTGAGAAACCAGACGACGCGTCTGGTAAAAGTTTTGTGGAGAAACCATAAGATGGAAGAGGAAACGTGGGAACCCGAGGAACTTATGATGAAGAACCACCCGAGTCTTTTCATGTGATAAGTATTCTAGAAATTTCGTGGACGAAATTATTTTAAGGAGGGGAGAATTTAACACCCCAAGCTTCTACGGTACGCTTCTCTTTGAATAATGTGATAGCATGTGTTGCACGCAACACCGAGTTCTAACACATCATAACCAATCAAACTAGCCATTATGAATAGTAATACCTAATTTTTAAAATTATATATATATTATATTTCAAAATGGACTTCATTTTTGGATTCAGAATATATAATTTAGCCTATGGTGAAATTTTGGTACTTTTCGGATAACTTTAATATTTTGATGAATAGTGAAAATTACTAAATTTTAATTAAAAACAACTTTTTTAATCAAAATAATTAATAGTGATAAATTATGAATTTGAGTGGTTTTAAAGTATATTTATAATATATTTTTACCATTTAATATAATGTTGGTCATTGGACATAATTTTACAATTAAACCGGACATAAACAAGTGCCAATCTTTTGATAGTTATTGTCTCTTAAAAACACGCTTTTTGTTTTAACAACGGGAATTAATTTTAAATTAATTTCTACCACTTCTGTGTTTTGAATTTTGAAAAATGGATTCCATATTTGGAATCAGGATTTTCAAATTGTGTAAATAAGTAACTTTTATTTTTAGACATTTTGAATAATTACTGCGGTAAATATTTTATTTACCATGGTTAAGGGTAAATCCGGTAAATAAGGGTTAAAAAATAATATTATAATATTACTAAATTACCCTAAAACGTGTCCTAGCCTTATTGGTTGATACATTTTCGACCATAGACATCTTTGGTCGATTTTGGGACCCCATGGTGCCACTTGTAGGTGATAGGGATACTTAATTTTAATTAAGTTAAAATGAATACAAAAATGACACAAGCATATATCGTTTAGTACAACAATTTTTACATAGGGTTATATATGTTGGATTTTATATTATAAATATTAATTAGAAAGATAAAAGGATTTACTACATAATTATATTTTATTTATAATTTTTAGACATTAAATAATGTAATTTATTTATGACACAATGATGATGCAGTAATTACTGTAATAGTGAAAAATTAAAATAATTGATATTATAAATACCCAAATAAATATAATATGAAACTTTTAATGAATTAAACTAATTTTCAAGGATAATATGATATATTAGTATTGATTTTATTGACTTTTTTGTAAGTAATAAATCTGTTATGAGTTTCTCAAAAATCAACTATTGAATAGTGTCAAAATTGACATAAAAGAGTTTTTAAAACAAATATTATATTATTAATTGGTATTAAATTCCTCAAAATCTAAGGTTCGGACAAGAGACTTATATCATTATATTTGTATCATTAATGGACTACATGGGGGTCTCTTGGATGTATATGGTAAGTTTATTAACCATATAATATAAAAATACAAAGAGACAATGTAAAAGTGAAACTAATTAACTTAGAGTTAATACTTAAAGATAAGGTTAATATAAGTACCCAAACCTGTCTAAATTCTATTGGTTGAGTTTTTTTCGACCCATACCCACCTTAACCTTTGAATAATCAACTTTGAAGCCATTAGAAACCGAATATGAATTTATTATAAATTAATAGTTCTAGCTTTTCCAAAGGTGCCCCTCACCCCTCTTATAAAAAGGCACTCCCCCTTCTCTTTTCTTCACACCTTCAAAGCCTTTTGGTTCGGCAAAAATCTGACCAAATACTCTCCAAACTTACCTAAATACAACCTAGAGGCCTTATTTTGATCAGAAAGCCAACCTAAGGATCCCTTTTGATCAAATCAAAAGAAAGAACTCGAAGAAGAGGTAATGATTTCACCACCCTTTTCCAAGTTCCTTTCTTCTTCCAATTCTTCTTCCTTTGTTTTTACCATTCTAAAATAATAACTCCAGTATCATATATATACTGTGATGTTATTATAAATATGGTACAACCATATTCAGTATTCTATCCACCCTTTGAATAACATGTCACCATACGTGCGTACGTACGACTTACCATCTCCACGTCGTGGTGTAATTGTTATTCAATATATTATTATTTGGATGGGTATAATAATGATGTGTAACACATGTAAATAATAAATATAACATGTTAATTATTCTTTATATATGATATAACATCCATTTATATGTTATTTTAATATCAAAAGAATGATATTGTCGCTCGTGCGTACGTACGGACTACCGTCTCCACAGACGCGATAAGATTCATTCTCCATCATATCCATTCAAGTATAATTATCATTTGATGATTTAAAAATAATGTTTAAGGACTTAATATCATTCTGGATATGATTAAGATACAACCTATCCATTACAAACATGGCTTACGTAATAAAACATACAAAATAAAATGAGTAAGTTAACACCAAAAACAACGATAATACTAAGATATTATTAACAAATCAATTTTAAAAGATCAAATATGATATCATATTAATGTATATGATTATTGTATAATTTAATAACAATTATTTCACCATTATACAGGAGGTTAACCTATCCCAACCAAGGAAAAGTACAAGGTAAGGTTTATTTCACAATCTCTTCATTATCCAAGGTTGTTTATACGTAATAATCTACTGGGATCTCTTTATCATCCACATCCATGTTTCTTAAAAATGTATTTCAAAATATTTTTACTATTTAAAAGAATATGGGTTAAAGTCATTTATACCCTTGTTTGACTTTTTATAAGAGTTTTATAAAGGAATCTTTCCGTCGTTTTCTAAACAAGGTTCTTTTTAACCTTTTCGACAGAATTAAGGTAAGAATGTTTTTTTAACTTATACGGCGGGTGCGGTTATTTTCCGCCATTATAAAATCGTAGAAGCTTCCCTTACAAGCTTATAAGAATATTTTCAAAGAAAATGTTTTATTTTATATGGTTCTTAAATGATTTCAAAAATAGAAAGAGATATTTCTATAAAAAGAGTTTTGATTTCATCTATGTCAACATCCTTTGATGGATTTTACGCTTATTTGAAGTTGATTTATTATGATAAAAAACTTCTATATTGTATTGAAGGTTTTGTGATATATTTGACTGTGTATGTGCTATTTTTATACCATTCATAGTTTATGGTGAAAGTATTGACATTTCGTATGCTAGTTTTAATACGAATGTTTATGTTATGTTTAAACCTTTTCATATGGGAATGCATTGGACTTAATATGTGATGGGTGGAGCCTGCTATAGCTCCTCGATGCATCGGTAGGTCTCATGAGACAAACTAGTGTCTTGGCACAAGGCCTTGAAAAAATCTTATTTGTAGTCTTGGCACGAGGCCTTGGCTATGTGGTTATGATAGTCTGGCATTATGCATTCCATCATTATGAAAGTTGTTATTGATATTGCATATGATTATTAGATTAGTAGAATATCCATGTGAATAAGTAAATGAAATTATTTAATTTTAATTTTTCCATACTATGTTGAAGTTCAAGTTTAAAAGGCTTTTGTTTTAGTAATGCATTGCCTTAAATGTTTATGCTTATTTTTGAATGTTTTCACTATATTGTTATCCTTACTGGGCATTTGAGCTCACCCCTTTTCTATGTTTTATTTTTTCCCAGGATGTGAAGAAGTAAGTTATGAATGACCTGTAGGGATTTTATGTGGGGATATGAGTGTGGAATATGGAGACTATGTTGTTGTAGTAGTTTTTCACTTTGTGATGTAATGTAAAACTTTATGAATATATCTAGTGTTTCCAAGGCTACTAAACCAATTGGTCTTTTGAGATTTGATCTTTCTTGTGATCATGCCAATGTTATGTAATAATGCACTGACTCTAGGTAACTAGGGTCAGGGCGTTACACCACTATTGATCAGCGTTTCCCTTGATACAATATACTATCAGTACTACCTTTTCATTTTCATTGCATCTTAATGTCATGAATATCTTTTCAAGGGTCTTGATCCAATGATCAGGTACCACCGAAATAGTTGTCCCACTAAAAGATGGGGGATTCTTCTATATGGAACGATCCAACATAGGTGTGGCATGGTTATTCATCACAACTTGAGTATGTTATCCCAATATGGTCATGATCTGATCCGCTTCGACAGTGACTATGTTGACTTTATCAGTGGGGAAATCCCTACATTGTCCACGAGTATTTATTTTCCTTCATCCATTAGGATCCATTTCTAAATAATTTCATACACTAGATTATGTTATGAATCATAATTTATAATCTCAACCTAAATTAAAATTCTATGCATAGATAATCCCATAAACATGGTTTCTTTGAAGAAAATTTTACATTAAAATCCTTCATAATGTCTTGTAAATAAAATGTGAATTCTCTAAAGCATATCCCTCAGGAGTTTCAAACAAACAGTGTAGCAAGGCCCGTTGTCCTGTACTAGGATACCCCAAGTCAAGCCCAAAACTCTTTGTCAATGTTTTCAATTCTAGGTACATTTGTGCCAGATCCACCTCTACTCGATTGTATCCAGATAAGGATGTATTTTCTAAAATGATCCACATTATCTATTTCTCACCAAAATTCCAGGATGTTATTTTATGTTTATCCTAAAATACTTCCATAGGGATTTGTTCCCTAATCTACATTTTCTAATCTAGTTTCAAATTTTTCTACTAAACTTACTTCGATACCAACTGTAACACCCTGACCCTAGAAGCTCGAAGTCGGTGCATTAATAATTACATTGACATGGTTAAAAGGAAAGAAATATAAAAGGAATGATTAGTTTAGTAGTCTTGAAAAAACTAGATACATACATGAAACTCACATTACAATGAGAAAGGTAACAAAATACAATACATAACAAAGCCTAATAAAATGCATCCACATAAAATCAATAAATGGTCTCCTCTTCATAACCTTTTAAAGGTAAAAAAATGAAAGGGGTGAGCTTAAATTCTCAGTAAGGGTTACAAATAATGGAAGCATGAATAAAAAACCGAATCATAATCAAATTGGCATAGTCAATATGGAATGGTGAATAAATGAAAACACATTCCATTAATAAACTGAGAATGAAACTGCATCCATAGATTTTTTCATTTTAAAAAACTCATGGATACTAATCACTAAAAATCAATATAGATGAATTATTATAAATTGGACATATTGTATCTAGAACATGATACCACTATACCGTCAAAATAGTTTAAGTCTTTGGGTAGAAACCTGTCTGATTTTTGGAAACAAACCCGAAGGGTTTGTAGCCAACTGATTTGTCACATGAGACCTGTTGATGCATCAAGGGGATATAGTGGGCCCCACACATCACTGAAATTACAAAGCATTGTTTATACATATATTTAATAAAAGTACAATATGCCTTCTCAATATCTGTATAGATTAGAGGATATAGATTCATCAATATTTCCCTAGTTAAAAAAATATCCCAAATAAAACCATATATAAAATGGTATACAACTTAAAGAAATAATCATATCCATGCTACAAGAAAATGTATATTTACCAAAATTATAATTTCAAATGAAGAATTATCTCAAATGGGAATTAGATACACCACATAAGAAATATTAGGTTCACAATACCAAGTCGGTCTCAATGAAACAGAAATTGAGACCAAGTCCCTTACCACATTGTAGTCAATTGAATCATTTGACTAAAAATAAATAGACATAAAATGAATCATAGAATACCATGAATATAAATATAATCATGATATTATATATCAAATGTAAGTACACATATACCACATACATAAAATAAGTGGTGAATAATGGAAATCTCACAAAATTAAAAGTGAGATGAGAAACCCCTTACAAACATTTCGGCATGGTAACAAGTGTTCCTATGAGGGATTAATGAGAGGTAAATGGGTATCCCATCATTTATATATCATAAGGGAAGTATGGGGGAGGTGTGAAAACATACCCCATCATCAGGAATTAAAAATAAAAGGAAACAACATAGGGAGAATTCTTGAATAAAAGTGAGAGAGTGGATCCCTTACGAAGATCGTATCATTAGAGTGGGGATAAATCAATGAAATAATTATGTGTGAAAAATATAAATCCAAAAAATATAAGTGGATATAAAATATAAAACAATCATATTTCATTCACACATATTCTTGGAAAAGCATAACCAACGACAAAGATGTTTAACTCAATGAATGGAAATGGAATTAAGATATCCCTTACCTTATGCCTGAAGGTGTTCTTGATAGATATTAACAACCCTAATAATAAAATTCAGATTCATTAATTAATAATTACATAACAGAATAAAAATTTAATTGATATAGTATAACCCTATTAGGTTCATTCATGTCCTTTTTTATGTGTTTAAGAGATTCAATTTTATTGTTTTGGAAGCATTTTCTTCCTGGGTTTTCATGACTGGTTTACTTGTATTCATGAATGGAAGTTCATTTGAAATGTTTTTAAAGATACAGAATTGTAAATATATATTATCAGTGAAATTATAAATGTTCTCATATTTATTTTAGTTTATATACCTTCAGGATGGCTCCTTAGTTAAAATTTATTGATTAACACTTGGATTAACTTGGCAGTTTTTTGCATAATGAACTTATTTTTTAATATTATTTTGTATTATGAGTGTGTAAGGATTACAGAACATTAAATAAGGTAAAATAAATATATTATCATCTTATTAATCCATTAAAAAGATTTCATGAACAGTACTGAAGATTGTAATAGAAATTGAAAACCCATCGTCCATGAATGTGTTAAATTAACACATCTCGAACAGTATATTCATTTTTAGTGTAAGAGGTGGGGGAAAAGATAGATGGTGATAAAATATTCCATTTTCATAATAAAATTCTATTCCATTAAAATTACGATAATTATCATATAATTTGGATGTGGGTAGGTGAAGAGATAGAAACAAAATAATGTAACATGTAAAAGAATTTTAAAGAAAAGAGAAGAGAGGTCCACCTCTTGAGGACTCCTCCTTGAGAATCTCGTTAAGGCCTTTGTTTTTGGACTTTTGGTGAGACCACAAGGTCTTGGAAGTGGGGGAGGATCTTAGGGAGATATTTTAGAATAATTTAGGCAAGTATTAAAGCTTTAGTGGTGTGGGAGGAAGAGGGGGTGAGGGGTGGTTTATATAGTGGAGGGGAGGAGAGATTTTACATTATTTTAATCATTATTTTAATATTTTTGCTCAAGACTATGAGTAGTCTTGATTCATGTGATCCAAAATAGTAATAATTGCTTGTGAGTTCTAACCATGTGGGATTAAATAATCCTTGCATCACCTATGATGCAGTAAATCAAGTATTTAGCATTTATCATAATTTATCGTATTTTAATATTGATGAAAAATTCAAAAATTTCAGATAAATCCCAAAATATCACCATAAAAATTTCTCGACATGTATAATAAAAAATGAACTCCATTTTTCAAAAATAATTTTCTAAATATGATAAATTTAATTTTTAATTAAAAATAGTATTTAATCGAAATATACCAACACTTAAAATATTCCTCCTCATTTTTAAGGTGCCTAAATTTTATTTATACATTAATGAGTAAGGTTACCATTAATAATGGTCATATTACTACTAATAAGTGTAGGTTACTATTCTTAATGGTATGTTACTATTAATAAGGGTAAGTTACCATTCACCAAAAATTAACTTGATACTATTAGACTCTAAATATTACTCTAATCACAACCGTGTTTGTCCGTTTTTCAAAATTCATAACACAAAAGTGGAAAATTTATGTTTAATGGCTAGGTTATGATTATATCCTAAATAAACAAGGGTTGTTTCAAAGAAACTCAGTGATTTTTAAAATATAGGCTATGAATAGAATGTATTAAGAGAAACATACCATAAAATGTTTGGGGTGTTATAAAAATTCCTTAAAAATAAATAAAATTCCATATTCGAAGAAATAACATAAAGAATATCAATAATTTCCCTAGTACATATGATAAAAAACCATAAAAAGAAACATGTTGGATGGTATCATTATATTACAAACTCTACATAATTTTCAATAAAGAATTTTGACATAGATAAAAATACTTTAATGAGATTACTGAAGTATTTCTTGAGAAAAACACCCTTTACACTTTGAAAATCATTTTTTTATATTTAAAAAATAAAAAATTCCCACATATTAAGGAAAAAATTTAAATTTAAAAGGAAATTATAAAATTATAAAATTATCTTCAAATTATTGTGTTTTAATTTCGGCAGGGAATTTCATTCGTGTTTCATAAGTTAAAAAGAAAACATTACTTTCACACTTTTGGTAAAAGTCAAAAAGTGCCTCATTCAGAAAATGATAAGTAGATTCATTTGAAATAAAAATTTTAAAGTTAAAACAAAAATAAAAAATGTTTTTAATAAATAATTGGATTATAGAAAAAATATTTTTAATTATTTTATAAAATATGGATATGGAAGAAAAAACTCCCCCAGTGGAGACAATCCTGAATAGTGACGAGATTGTGAAATAAACCATTACAAATTTGGTAACTTTTGAATCGTAATCCCAATGAAAAATAATATCAAATTAGAATTTAAATATAATAAAATTAAATATATTAATGATATAATATATTATACGGGAGTTACATACACCACAAAAAATAAATAACTTGGGAATATGACATATGTTCCACAAAAGTAAAAGTCAGATGAGAAAACCTTACCTCAGGTTTTTCTTCCTTAATATGTTTCCCAAACTCCTGTATTTTAAATATATATTGATTATAAATCTATTATATAACCATATTCATACATATAATACCATATATGATTTAATTATAACATTTTATCACCTATTTATTAATAATTATTTATTAAAATTATTATTCTGGGTGATAAGTGCTTCAATTTTCATGCAGTTTTTATTAGGTAGTTTTTGTTTCTTATTATTTGATCATGGTTTTATCTACTTACTAATTTTAATAATGATATGATTATAATTTTTATTCATGATATACATACTTAGTGTCATCTGTAAAAGTTATTGATAGAAAAGTGAATTACACCGTTTATGGAGATGGTAGGACATAAAACATCATATACATCTTATATTTTCATGAAATCAATTTTTATATTGTTAAATAATAATAATAATTTATAGAATCATTATTATATCATATATATAATATATATTCATGAAATCCATTTTTATTATCAACCAATTTAAACCAAATGAAAAAGAAACATTAATTCATGGAGTTGGTAGTCCACACCTACACACAAGATACATTATTTTATTCAAATAGATTGAATGATAAGAATGTAGATTACATATTATAATTATATGGGTATAACTATTTCATTATTATCATATATAAACATTAAACCCATCATAATAACCATCTATAACATATGATGGTGGAAAATGATTTGTATTGCTACATGGAGACAGTATGTCGTACATACACACGAGCAATACCTTCACTTACCATTAAATGGTAAAGATGGTATATAATTTAAATTTAATAATACTAGTAAAATTTAATTATATTTTAGATAATTAATTTATTATATTATTATAAATACCATATATTTATATAAGGTGAAGAGAAAGTAAAAAAGTAAGTGATCGGTTAAGGCGATTACCTATCCTTTTGAAGAACTCTGTTAAATATCCTCTTTAGGGACCTAAAGTTGGTATTTTGGGAAGAAAAAACTTATATAATGTGTAAAAAACATTTAGAGGTATTTTTTGGGTTTTTTGAGATACAATTCTCAATATGGTGTAAATATGTGAGGTATGAGGTTCTCTTTTATAATTGAGGTGGTGGGAACTTTTGGAATTTCTTACAAGATTAAATTATAACAATCCCATTATTAAAAAAATGCATCAAAATGGATTTTTATTTGAAACTAGGGTAGGATATGATTGAAATATCACCAACCAATAAAATTTGGATAGGTTTTTTTGTGGTGTTTTAAACCTTTTCTTTTGGTTTAATCCCTAAGTTAACATTTTTTAACATTAACAATGATAATTTATTTTTTACATTAAGAGGGATATAATTTTAAATATAATGTAAATATTGAATCATAAATGGAAAAGGGATGAAATTTTAGACTATATATTACCCCCTTTCCTCTTTCACATTTTTAATGTTCTTTAAATAATTTAATAAAATTTTATTTTGATAAATTATCATCAATATGACTTAGTTTTTACCTAGATTAACCTGATTTACCCTTTATAGTGGTGACAAATTTTTCCACAGTTACTAATCATAATTCATAAAAATAAAAGGGACATATTTATCAAATTTGAACCACCTAATTCCAAATAAAAAATTAATTTTATCAAATTCAATAGGTAAAAGTGGAAGAATTTAATTTTAAATTAAGTGTACAAAATGTGATGAAAACTACTATAAAAAAATCCCGTTTTAAGCAAAAAACTAGCTTTTTTTCTTATCTCATTATTAAGAAATATTAAATCATTATTAAAACATATTATTAAATATATATCAAATAAATTTTAGTAAAATCATTTATTAATAGTGATCAATTAAATTTATTAACATAAAAACACATTGAACATATAAAAACAAATTTCTTAAATAACATATCTTTTACTTTGAAATGATTTTTATTTTAATTTTTTTATCATTTTATAGCTAATGAATTTATTTTTTGAATTTTTAAACCATATACTTTTCAAAATTTAGTTAGTACTATTCATATATTTTAATTTAACAGCTAGGTGATAATTGTTACATTAAATAATAATATTTTTAAAGTATATTGAGGTTCATTTAGATTTAGTGTTGATTATTGTGTACTACATCAAACATAGTGTTCTTTTAAAATATTAGGATATTAGACATAATTATAACTAAGACTTGGATTGTATGGGGTGAAATTTGTGCATTTATAATTGGTTCTTTGGGCTTCATGACATAGTATTATAGGCATGCGTCACTTTGACCATTGGATATGGTATTCTGGGAAGGTACTATTCCAGTCATTAGCATTGGTATATAATATATTCATACTCAAAAATAGTACTAGTCATAGTAGGAAAGGTTTTTCCAAGTGTCATTTTAAAAATTAAGGAGTGAAAATGGTAAATTTGTTTTTATTATTTATTTATATATATCATGCCTTATTAGCATGCAATATATTTAGAGAAACCATTTTATTGGCCTACTGATTTCTACTCACACCCTTCCCATGCATCGTGGGTAGCTAGGTAGACTTCATGGTCATAGGTATGGATAAGGGAAAGGTCCCTATAATTTATGGTTGAGATGGGAAGTTGATTTGGAGTATGGAAATGAGACTCGACCATGACTCAAAATCAATTATCTTATTATCTCTATTTTTTTATCACTTTTAGTTTATTTTATGAATCATTTTATATAACATTGCCACAAGAGGAATTTTTTTAGTCCGTATGAAATTTGTTGACATGTATAGTTTTCATATTATTATAACATTGCTTGCATTATTTATTTTATAACATTTAGCTATGATGTATATTTTATTTTGGTTTTTATTATGATGATAGTTTTTTCTATTTCTTTCCATGTTACTTATAGTTACCTAATCTGGGGGTATAGACTCCACAATATATTATCAGAACCTTTACTCTATTTGTAAGCCTCAAGAATACAGAAAGGTGTACATATGGTATGTTGTGACTTGGTTCTTTCATGATTTTGAATTAGTCTTGTGATGTTACAAATTGATATCAAATCCTCATTTATCATCCTTTGTATTACTATTTGGGCATGGTAGATTGAAGATAGGTTGTTTGAGAGCATGATATTGATCTTATGTCTGGGAGTAGCTAACCCATGTATATGGAAATTATATGTTTCTAGGGGTAGGAATTTTTCTTGGTTTTTGAGATTTATAGTTTTCTTATTCTTAAATAATAGTTTTTTTTGACTTATAATATATGGGATTTTACTCTCAGATCGAGAAGGAGAATGGGTGTGTGTTAATGTATCATATAAGGTACGAGGATTCATATGACAATCATGTTTTTTCCTATGATCTATTTTCTTGATTATGATATATGGTTAAATTATTTAAATTATCAAAAAATATATTTAGTGTTTTATTATATATCTTGATGGTCACATATAATCTAAATGATTATTTGTATGGCTTTTATTATTATTACATATTCATTGATCATGTGAACTCTCTCTCTATATTATTTACCATGTGTGTGGGTACATGGGGATAGAGATATTTCTCGAGTTATGTGATGTAATTATTATGTGGTGTATATAAAGTTTCAATACACTAATAGAAATATGACCTAAACCAATGGTTTGAGAAAACTGTTGGTATAGGTATGGTTTTTAACAACCTATACCAATGGTTCGACAAACAATTGGTATAAGTATCACTTACACCAATTGTTTGACCAAATCATTGGTATAGATGACACCATATTTATGTTTAATAATAATAATTAATATTTTAAAATTAATAATTTTTTTAAACATTAATATATATAAATATATGTGTATATATAAACATGAAAGTTGTTGTAGCAGAGTGGTAATGTCTTTGGAAAATAACCAGGAAGTATTAGGACCAAAACTCATATATATAACTTAATTTCAATATAATACTTATACTAAGGAATTTATAAAACCATTGGTATAAGTATTTAATAACAAATTACATATACCAATGGATTTGTAACTATTGGTATAGACTATTTATACAAATAGTTTGGTTAAACTATTGGTATTGGTCTTTACTGATGTAAAATCACCCAAAATCTCATCAAACGATCGGTATATGATATACCAATAGTCTGGGGGCCTATACCAATTGTTATAAACCATTTTATTGGATTTTTTGCTGGTGATATTATTTTCCTATTACTTCATACCCTCAATTGTGATAACAAGAAGTATGATATAAATGTGTTTTGTGGCATGTGTTTATAATTATAGAGATAGTACATCATGATTTCAACCAGTGGAGTTCCAAGATGATGAGGATGAGAGTGCCCCAATGACAGATGAGTTGGACCCTCATATTACACTATCACTATCTATGGATGATTATCTATGGGAGACACTATTATAGGTTTTATAATTAATTGATAAAGATACTTTGTGATCCATTGAGTCTTTATTTGATCTGACATGAGAGTTACAGATGCAATATCCATCCCTATTCACGGTTGAGGGTGGCCCCCAGGATGTTGAGATCTAAAAGAAGTTAATGCAAAGCATATTTGACCATATCTAGACACCTCTTAAGAAGAGGGTGAGTCTAGAAACATATATGTTATGTAGATTGGATAATCACTGGTGAGATTTCCTAATGTAGATTGAACAACATGTTGAGTTATCTTAGAAGGAATTTAGATCTAATTATATTAATATTTCTTCTGATAGATGTTGGGAATAGATAGGTCTTGAGATTTTATATATCTCACCTAGAGGGATATTTAAGTTTGGGAGTATATCATGTTATTTATAGAGATTTATTCCACTATGTTGGTTGGGGATTAGGCAACAAGGGTTTTATTCTTTCAAGATAGTTTGAGGCATGAAATTTAGGTATATGTAAATTTAGTTCACCTATAAAATTTCTTAGAGTTTGTGAATTGGGACCTCATATATGAGAGGAACCTAAATAAGATAAAAGGTTCCAATAAGTCGGATATTATCAAGGGGAATATGAGTTGGTATTTAGGTAGTAGGAAGCAATAATTTGGTGGTTTAAACCAAGAAGGTGGTGGAAAAAGTAGCTATATTTGTGGTATATCTCTTCCTACTTGGGAAGTTGAGTCTATAGAGTATTACAAGTAAAACATTATTGATCATGTTCATTATCAGTTATATTAAAATTCAATGGAGTTTTGATTATGTATAAATATGGGGTACCTATAGTGGTATTTTATAAGTTCTTTGTAATCAGTTAGTGATAGAGGAACTATTCAGAAATAGGGTCTAGGAGTGAAATGATAGAGATGTAGTTGAGGTTTTATAAGATTTTTGAGCCATGGTGGATGAAGTAGTTCCCAATAGAAGGGGAAGTAGTTTCAATAGGGGGATGCTTCTTAGGGGAGTCTATCATGAGCTTAAGATAGAGGATCTAGATATTTACATGCTATTGAGACTACTCATATAAATCTTGATTTTAATCCATTGATAGTTCAAGGTATAATTTTAGTAGATTTTACTATGGAATACGTCTTTTTCAATATGGTTGCATCACACTCATTCATATTTACTCAATTGAATAACAAATTACGGTTGAATATAGAGTTCATATATGGGGTTATGTCTATTGATACTATAATAACCCGGTTCTTCCTTTGAGGTATGGATACTTCCCATTCATGTTATATTTATGAAAATGGGGAAAAAAGGTCAAGGGCTGGCTACAATCCAATTATATGATGTTATTGGGGACGACATGCTATGTACTTTTATTTACATGCCGTGTATGTAGGAAAACATGCCATGTAATCCTTGTACATGGCCATGTAATGGTATGGATGGGAGTTTTATAGACACAACATGTAGTCCCATGTACATGACATGTATTTTTTTTATTATTAAGTTGGGTAGTAGCCTCATTTTTCCAGACGAATAGAAATGACTCCTTTTTGACGTACGATGCACCCCAAAAAATCCAAATGGGGGTTTGGGTCCCGATTCATTGTACGATCTCTGATTCGAACACCATCAGATCTGTTGGAATCCTCTCGATCAGTAATCTATTACACATTAACCTTTCTTCCTGATTTCCTCTCTTAATTGAGTTATCAAAGGTTGATCATTTTTTCTCGTTTTTTAGACCTACCCCATTCTTGGTCAAATCAAAGCTTGAAACTGGAAGAGGAGAGTAATACTAACACGTGGTAGGTGGTCTTGTGCTTTTCACTAATTTCCTAGATGATTATATATGCTGGAGTTCCATGATACCATTTTTAGGGTGTCCCTTGATTGAATAATTAACCCTATCATTTCCTATTTATGATTAGGTAATTGATTAGATGATTTTAAAGCATGTTTAGGGTTGTGAACCTCAATTTAGGTCCATCACACTGGTGTGATTCCCTTGGATATCCGTTTGGATGAGAATGCCTATGAGGCTTGAATTGAATTCTAATTATTGGGTTGTTAAAAATGTATTGCTCATTATATGAATTTCCCACATGAGTTATCCTTGTTTATCCACATAATAGTTTAATTTAAGTGTGTTGGTTATTATATAAATTGTGCTCATGTGAGATGATTATGTTAAAGCTATGTGATAGTTTAATTCACATTTGTTGCTTTTGAGATGTAATGTTTAATTTAATTAAATGATAAAATTTGTAATTTTCAATGGGAGATCCACAACCTTGGTTAAAAGAAAAGGTCGGGCTCATGTTACTAATATCACCTTATATAACTTGGGTGAACCATTATCATTATTAAAAGATAATGGATGGGCTCAAGAGGATAATTAGGTAAAGGACATGAGCGAGCCACATAAAGGGTGGTCAGGCTCATTGAGTCATATTTAAAATGCCAGAAGAACCTAGGAATTATTGAGGGACACCTAGGTTGGGCTCTATTGGAAAATGATTAAATTATTATTATGTCACGAGTTGATGGTTACTTTTATATGGGGGGTGGTCAAGCCTAGGCCGAACCTTGAGACTTTTATACATATCCAATGAAATTTAATAATGAAATAAAATGATTAATGAAACATCTTCCAAGAAAAATCACAAACTTGGATTCAGTATTCACTTGTACTTGGTTACATTTTCTTCTGAGACATCTGTTATTCTTACTTTTGAGTACCTTCTGGTTTACTGCTTTCACTATTTTACACTTCCTATATTATATATACAATGAATAATTGGCACAGACCTTGGATGGTTGCCTACAAGGGTTTAGTCTCACACCCAATTTGGGTCATGTTTTTAGGCCCAAATAGATTATATAATTGCAAGTGTTGATTAGGGAAAACACGCTTCTATAGGTACTTGATGTGCTACTCAAGAGTAGGAGAGCATGGGACTGAGCCGAGGCTTGCAATGTTTCCTAGTCCCTTTTTGTTATTTTGAGATATATATTGTTTATTATTTCAATATACCAGTTTTGGATGCTTTCTTAGAACATATAACATTATACACAATCTTTTTGTACGGAACAATGCTTGGTTATTTATCTTATCAGTCATCCTCTGTTTATTTTAGTTGTATGCTGTTTTCTACATTCGCTATTGAATATTACTTATTCCACTATGTTACACTCTTCTAATGAGGGCATATTTTCCACACTACCACAGCTTAGGCCCTTGCTGCTAGTCAGCAGCATCTGGTGTTTAGGGAAATGCGCTTGAGGCCATGTGGCCAACCAAGTACGGGGTACCAATTGAGTGGAATCCAGACTCGAGACATTACAAAGTGGAATTAGAGGGTTTATTTTCAAGTTTTCTTTATTGTTTGGGTATGATAGACAGATATGGAAATGAAAGGGATTTTTTACTAAGTTTTTCCTGGGAGTAGCTACCCCGTGTACAGGGTAAATCCAAATTACCTTGAATGAAATTGTATTTTTTGGATTTTGAGCTATTACAGTTGATTTTATTTCACCGTTGGTTGACACACTTGTTTTGTACAATTATTATTGATATCATTGTGGTTCTATTTTGTTTCAACTCGATGAGATGTGGGTATTCCATCTCATGCATTATATAGACATTTGTTAGAAATCACATGCTATGCATTCTTGCCATGCCATTTAGAGATCATTACTGATTTTATGATGTTTTGATAGATGTCATGCTAGATATTCATGATCTTGTGATAGATACTGTGATAGATATTCCTAATATTGTGATAAGTGTATTGGTATGTGTTATGTTTGAATTGGATGGATGCCAAAAAATTTTCCCTGAGGAGTACATGACCTCTTGGATCGAAATTTGGTGGATCACATTTCGGACATGAGATATAGATTGTGTTGTTATGTGCTATTTTTTGATTCCAAGCTTTTATTCACAGGGATTATGGCCCCCTAAGGATCAGAATTTGGTACACCGTTGCTTTACATTTCAAAAACAGGGATTCTGATGAAGTTTCAGAGGCCTACTTTCCAGAAACCCAGACAACATGACATGTGATTCTATGAACACACAATAGGTATTCTTCTATTCAGGAAGAAAATAACTTTTTATGTACACGCTGTGTACTTTGAGTACACACCATGTAATTCTTGACCGTGTGTTCGGCTATGTGAGGGAGAACATGGATTGTTGGATTTTGTTTAGTGCACGCTGTGTACAGTAGATACACACCATGTAGATTCACTTAGACCGACCCTGTGTGACACTAACCATGTGGAAGTACACGACCAGGATGGAATACATGAGTACACACCATGTGTTAGCCTAACATGTTGTGTACCTAGGATTATTACACGACCAAGGCAGGTGGAGTCATACGCCCATGTGAGAGATTAAGTATACACACTGTGTAATGTCTCTAAACGTCGTATACTCTTCTTTTTTAATTTTTTGAGGATTTCATCTTCTGTTTAGTTCCTACGCCCATAAACTGTGAACCTCGATGATATTAAACTAAGGTGTGTGCTTGACCTTGCAGAGTAATGCGTCCTCAATGACCTCTATTTTTATGCTAGGAGAGTGAATATGATCATACCCCAGAGGTGGTAGGCACTGGGATACCAGTAGACCCTCCAGTAGTGCAAGTTGTGGAACCAGATGTTATACTAGACACATGTGACAATGCAATTTTATGTGAAGGTTTTATGAGGTTCATGAAATCCTTTCAGGGAGTACCAAAACCTGACGTGTCTATGGAATAACTGACACGATTGTTCCAGCAGCAGCATCATCCCATGTTTTCTAGGGATGGTGGGACATAGGCTACAGAGTCATCGATAGAGGCCATGTTATTGATCTTCGAGCATCATGAGACGCATTCTTAAAGTAGGGTCAATATTGAAAATTATATTCCACGTGATTCCACCAATGTATGTATGTGTTATTATGGATTGTCATGATAATGAAACAAGTTGGAAACAACTTCAGCTATCACCAAAGGATGGGGTGTGGGTTGGGAACTACTCAAAATATAAATATATGTGTTATTATTGAATGTAATGTAACATGATGAGTTGGGATCCATAAAAACTATCATCGATGGGTGGATTGAGTTTGGTGTTCATTCCAACTAGGAACATGGAAAAGGGGATGAGTTGGGTGTAATTCCAATTATCACCCTATGGTTTATTAGATTGGGATCCATGTCAACCAAGTGGTAGTTTTTATTGGGTGAATGAGATATGTTTCCAGTTGAATATTTGGGTTTTATTGTATAGTGTTATGGGCGAGTGGCTCCAACCCTTGGTTATGGTATTCTGGGTGGGAACCAATCCAACTGTCGATATTGGTATGTGGCATGTTCAGACTTAATAATGGCATGAGACAAAGTCATTCGAGCCATTTCCAGATTTCACTTCAAAACATAAGGATTAAAAGTGTTTTATTTTTACTATTATTTTATTTATATATATCAAGTCACATCACCATGCACACATATCCATTGGGTAAATTTGATGATACCATTTGTGTTTACCTACTAAGTTGTACTGATACCCTGTATGGGAAACATGAATACCAGGGAAAACTACATTATTATAGGTTTGGATAAGGAAAAGGGCCTTATACTTGATGGTTGGGATGGTTAACTATAGTAGATTTGGGAGATGGGACTAACCATGTTTTGAAAACCTATTTTGTTATTATCTTTAGTTTTACTAAAAATTTATTTATTTTGGGACCCGTTATATATGATCTACCCACATGAGGACTTGTTATTGGTCTGTATGAATTGTATTGACATGTACAATTTTGTTTTTTATAACATGGTTTGTGTTATTTATGTTGTAGAATTTAGTTTTCATTCCCTTGTTTTCAACAAATTACTGCACCCACACATGTATTGAGTTAGTGTATACATGATTTCTGAAGGTATAAAATCACCCAAACTTTACTAGATATTCACTAAGTTGTGAATTGGTCTAAAGGGTGGAAGGTCAGTCTCATCAAACCATTTTGGGGGCAATTTTAACATACTTTGAGACTTTCTTATAGATTTATGAAATGTTTATGAATCCTTCCCAGTAATGGAATTACTACTTGTTTCTATTGTGAATATAATTAATTGAAATCATTCATTTTTTGAACATGTATATATATATATATCATAGGTTCTCTATATATAATTTATTACTTTGTGATGCTATGGTTTAAAGACTCATGTATAAGAACTCTGGAATTTATTTCTATCCACATAGATAGTAAGTGCTATGGAGTTGGGATTGGGCCCATGATAGGGGATTCCAATATACCCCAATTAAGGGAATCATAACTAATGAATTTTAGTTGCACTTAATAGAACACATCATTACATTTAAGGTCATGTGTTGAGGATTGTGGCAGTGTATTTTAAGGTCATGAATCCATGACCTAGTGATGTGACCATTAATTTCATGCATCCAAGACCCAAGTGTGGGTCTCATGGGGAATATATATTGGCGAGTATGGGTATCATAGGTAATATAACCTTGTGAGGATGAGGTTTTATAGGGAATATAGAATGATGAGGGTGAAATTTCATGGGGAATATAGGCCGATGAAGCTGAGGTTTCATTAGGATTATAGCCTAGTGAGGATGAGGTTGAATCACAGGGAATATGACCCCTTTTGGTAGGATGAGACTAGTAGGGAATATGGACCTTTTAGAAAGTGTTGGATCTTACACATGGGCCACCCTAGTGTACGCATGGATCATTGAGTAGACCAGGGATAAGTCCAAAAATTGGTATATGATCCGGGTATACATAATATATGAGGCCTAAGATATGTATTGGGGTTTTGGGATTAATCTCTAAAATGGAATGCTAGGTATCCCAGTTAATAGATATCAAATATCACACAGTTCTAGTTCCCTTTTTATGGTCATGTGAAAAGTTCGTACCATAAAATTTAACATCATGTGATAAGAATTCCTATGTAATGAGAGGGATTAAGACAAGGAATGGAGTGGGGTTTATTCATTTGATTTTTCTAGTGAAGACATGTATTATTGAATAGACCATGGTTGATTCTTCCAATGGAGATATAATCGGGGATTACACCAGATAAGAGGACAATGTGTCACTATCTCATTAAGTGTAATATTGGGGGTTATTATAAGCTATGGATTAAAAGATGCTTTATATAGGGTAACCAAGACAATGATCATGATCCATTAGAGGTTATATAAATATCCTTATGATAGAGACCCTCATTGTTTAGGTAATACATGATTGTAAACACCCTAAGGTCCCTATCTATTGGGGAAGAGAACTTGGGGGAAGACTTTCATGGGAGGACCAATCCTAATTATAGAAAGAATACATGATATATGGTGTGAATTTTGATATAGATAGCTCATTAATATACCCGAGGAGGTCTTGGAGGATTTCATAAAGGATAAACTCTCATGTAGGGGACTTAGGAGAGAGTGTCACCCAGGTAGAAAATCTAGAAAAGTATGGTACCCAGTAAAGTGACTAGGGTGAAATTGAACACAACTACGGAAGTATGGTGAGTATTATTCCCTATTATTGGTACCAAGGTTAATTTTCACCCTATTAGGTGACTGGGGAGAATGATTACCGTAGTTAGGGGCCTGAGTGAAAACGGATACCCAAGTACGAGACCTCAAAAAAGGCATGCTTCAGTATAGGGGTATGGATAAGTGTCATGCTAATATAAGGGTAGGGTGATGTGTCACCCTAACATTAAGGTAGGGTGAATTGATTCCATAATATGAAGTTAGGGTGCAATGTCACCCAAATATAGAGTTAGGGAACAATGTCTCCCTATTGGGGTACCCCAAGATGGCTATGGAATATGGAACTCTAGTCTTTGATCCTTGGGACAGCTGGGGTGCATGGTGATATAGTATAATATCCCCAAGTTTCTATAGAATATGGTGTCCTAATATGGTTCATCTTGGGTGAATAAGGTGCATAGAAACCATGTGTGGGACACACTATTTCATTATCTTCCTTAGGATCTAAATTTTGGAGTCACTTAAATAGAAGAGGTAAATCTTGGGAACCTGTAGCTCATTTTTCATTCTATCTTCCAAAATATTTCCCCCCAAAATGGTGGCCTTTAGGATTATTTATAGACCATGGGAAGACCATGGGGTTGTTTTAAGAAGGACACTGCATTAATTCCCTTTTAAGGCTAGGTGATTCATGTAAGGGGAACAAGATATAGAGGTTGGGTGTGCCAGAGGTTCACATAAATGATAATTATGCTCCTAAGATCGTCACATAATCATTTCATGCAAAGGGAGAGCTTCATGAACAAACCAAAACCTAGGTGAATGGATGTGGGAACCTAGACTTGGGTGAAAACTATTCTACTCATTAGAAATTATCTATACCTAACACACATTTTAAAAGGGAGAACCAAAAAATTACCCTCTCATAATTGGATATGATTGACATGATTTCAGTCAAATTTTGCAGTCTATATAACATTATAATGAATGATGAATCACATGAGAGTCTGTTTACTCAGGTTAGGTGGTCAACAACCTGTATATGTTATTACCTAATCATGCGATGCATACTAACAACTAAGCCTGGGATGTGGCTCTTATATAAATAATTGGGGACTAATTCACTTCTATGAATCAATATGACCTATGTGAAACCCAAGTATCTATGTTCTCTTCTCATTTTATTCACTCACTCTACTTAATGTGAGCACACTATTCTTCATCGGGTAGACCTCAATGCATCAGACTAGGTTTAATGATCTTAGAGAAACACCTTTATTTGGGTGAAATATCTTGGGTGAAAGGGATGGGTGAAGTCACCTGAGAAAAGCTTATTGAGCGATGTAACTTGGGTGATTTTTTTTCCATTTGTTTATTTTACACCAAATTTTGTTCTTTCTTATATTAATTCATTCTCAATGTGATTCCATTTTTATTCCATCCAATGAACATTTTCAAGATTCTCCTTTACAAAAAAACATTTCCTTCTCCTAAAACATGGTTTTAGACACCGGGGATATTGTGCACATTGACAATTTTATCTAATATATCAAGCATTGATATGTTAGTGAGTGTAGGACACACATGTCAGCTCTTGCACAAGTCATATAGAAGAATCAACAAGAATATCCAATATTATATTTCCTTATGTTATAAGGTAATTTACATTTGAATAATGTTAACATACTTAGGATGGATGAATATTTTCCCACCTTACGGTTTATAGGGAACAATCATCTTGTGTGTTCCGCCATATCATCAAGGGGGAATAAAATAATGAGGGGAGGTCACCCCTGCATAGATACTGCACTAATCCAAAGCCTCCCCAAATAATCATGCACATATATTGAATCCCCATATGCACTAATGCTCCTCAGTATTTTATTGATCAGCTATAGACCAACACCAAGGCCATGTGGAGGATTGGGACCTGCATCCCAGAGGTGGTGTCAAGTATGATTGGATTTGATAATACTAGGTTTATCATACATGTGATGAGTTTTAGGATCAGTTAAATGTAGCTATAATCTATGAAGTTTATTGGATTTCATAGATAATTTTGGATTAGTTTTTGGGAAATATAAAATGTCTCTTGTTCACCCATATTGAGAGCCATGCATGATGAATTCATTCACCCAAAGGCCACTTGGGGATATATCCAAAGAATTCCCTCACCAGATCAAGAAGTATTGAGAGAAGTGATCATTGTAATAGATATAGATCCCCACCCACATATAGACATTGGATTTGAGACTTATATGGAGATATATATAGTTTTAGACAAAGATAGTCCATCTTGAAAAAGTATAATGAGATGCCATTTGATGTAGAGAAGGTGATCTCGTGCATGTATTGGCCGAGGTTTGAGATTGGATGCTATAAGGAATGGGATTATGATTCTAAAACAATGATACCTTCTAAAACATGATTATCTTGGTACCTCTCTATATTGATGAGAAGGTACCTAATTCCCCTCTATGAATTTCACAACAGAGTACAACTGATTATCTTTGTTTTAGTGTCCTAGTTGGTAGAAGGGAGGCTTGTTGGCCTAGTTGCACCAATGTTAGTGAAGATACCATAATTACCACTAAACATATATAAATGAAAATATAACTTTCACATCTGAGGGACATTTTATGTATTATTAGTATATATAGAGACGTACTTTAAAATTATTGAGATCCTTGAAAAATTTTATGTGATGCCTCATACCTACACTCTTAGAATTTGTTGTGAAAAAAATACATTATTAATATACAATATTTGAAATGAACCAAAGCCACCAAATTTTAACCATAAATAATTACAATGTAACTAATAGATATCAAGTGACACACATTTAATGGAACTTTAAGGTTTATAATTTTAGAGTGTTAGGAAAAAAAATTAACTAACAAATCCAATGAATATCTCATCAAATGGACATTTTTTCCATTATACAATAAACTATTTAATCCATAATAATTCTTTAACATATCTGACAGAATTATCTACACAAGTTGTTCTATTAGACATATCATGTGTATTTCATCATAACCTATGGAAATTGAAACATAGGAAGGGGTGAGTTTAAAAACTCTGTAAGGGTAAACATAAGAAATAATAATCAAAGATCATAAGTGAGCAGAATCAGAGCATAAATAAAATTGAAGAAATAGATATTCAAAATAATTCCATAATCAAAAGAGAATATGAGTATAACTTATCCATGATTGACATATCAATAAATAAATGCATTTATAATAATAAATTCTTTCTTAGATATGAAATATATAATGTTTGACTGATAATTTTATTCCTTAACCAAGACATCATGATATTAGACAACATTATCATACAATCAAGGCCCTATGTTTAGGAAATATTTTGTTCTGGATAGGCATACACCAAAATACCCATTATATTTTTTCTCATGATAAATATAAATGAATAAAGGGGAAAACTATAGTGGGACATAGATATTTTTAATCAAATATAATGAATTCATCATATTAAGGAATGAATATACTATATAATACAAAACCAACATGTATTTTTAATTAATAAACATCCATACTAAAATAAAAAGTATACAAATTTTCAATATTGACCCAATAAATAAATATAATAGAGTAAGGGGTATAAAATTAAGTTAATAATAAACCCAATCAATTGAAATGAAATATCTAGGTGAACACCGTTCAATCAAAGGAAGGAAATATAGAGTATTTAGAAAGGAAATACATTAAAAGAAAAATTATGCCTGTAACAGAGGATGATTTGGAAAGAAAAGGGAAGTGATAGATTTCCATGAGTTTAATACCCTAAAAGAATATAGTATTAGAGTATTTAAAAGGTAATATATTCCCAATATATACACAAAAAATAATCATGTGGTGAATATTAATCATATCTCAATGAATCAATATTGAGATACAAAAACCATTATAGTTTTGGTAACATAATAATCAAACGAACTGGATATAAACACTATGAAATTAAATTATAATTAAATGTAATATATTAATTTTAATTAAATGAAATAGGAAATTTAATAAACCATATAAAATAAAATATGGTGTGTAATATCAAAAATGTCTCATGGAATTGAAAAAATAGAAAAATAACACTTATAAATTTAGAAACACTCAAATAAACCCCCCTTTAAGGTTATAAATTAAAGTGGAAAATTAAATACCATGAATAATAATAGAAAAATGATATAAAAAATAAAAGGGTTTGTAATTAGACCATAAAATATAAAACATGGTGTATAATATATTCATGTTTCAAGGAATTGAAATTTACAAACAAGAACCCTTTCAAGTAACATAGTCATTGTGGTAAGAATCAGTTGATAATAAGGTTATAAATAATAATTTTAGAACCCTATAAAATAAGTATGAAATAAAATACCAAGTATTCATTAGGTTGAATAAATCAATATTGGAACAAAATAGTTTCAGTAAGAAAATTTGTAACTCAATGGAAGAAAACTATGTTAGAAAACATTCTCATAACTTGGGTATGCTTTAAATCAGAATCCACTTAAATAATGAACATGGTATAAATCTTAAAACCCCATGAATTTCATGAATATGAGAAAATTAATCTATTAGGTAGTAATCACACCATATCAAAGATATCATGGTGCACAATATGAAATATGTCTCAATAAATTAAATTTGAGATAGGGAACCATTACAAGTAACATAATAATTGAGGTAAGAATCATTTGATAATGAGGATATAAAGAATAATTTTGTAACCCCATAAAATATCAAGGATATAAAATACTAATGATTCATTAGGTATAATGACCCAATCTTGTAATAAAAAATTTTCAATAAGAAAGTTTGAAATTCCATGGAAGAAAATTGAGTTACCAAAAACCCTTACCTTAATTACTTGTTATTTTAAATGTTATTTAAGCACATTAAAAACAATAAAAAATATATTAATTACCAAGTTTAGAACCTTTTTCATATTTATAATCTTTTATAAACATAATTTATAAGTATTATCTACATGTATATTAGTAAGTTATAATCTATTTTTAATATCAAATGTGAGTAATCTTGATCGTTTTAAACCAGTTTCATAATAGTAGTATTGTTTTTATTATTATACAAAAATTAATCCTTAAAATATCATAAAATTTAATGTAATTGATTTTTTATATTTATTTTTAATTTTATAATTTCATTCTATGTTATTTTTAGTTAAGATCTTAAATAAGAAATCGATGATAAACATGTTTCAGTGATTTTTCATGAATGTTAGTTGGTATATTAACTAATGAGTTTAACATTAATCTAACCATTAAATAACTAAAATAAAATAATTATTTAATTATTTATATCATATATTTAAAAAAATTAAATTCCCATAGTCACCCATGATATAAATTTTATCATTGCTCAAGAAGGTAGTTAAATCGACCAAACAAGAATATACCATAATTAATGGATGACTATGAGGTTATTTAATTGTAATATAATTATAAAATAAGAATAATGACCTTATTTTGTGTTTATTATTCTTATATATCAATATTTTAAATAATTATATGAATAATATAACCTATATGAAGTTATTACATAGTAAGAATAAATCAATTTTTTCTTTTAGAATTCTCTTTTGGACAGTTAAATTTACCCTGATTATTTATTACTCATATTGTTTGTAATTCTTTCCTAAAATAACATTAATAAATTAATAAAAAATATATATATTCATTAAAATAATTCTAGAAACTATTTATTAATGGTGGTGATAAAAAACATAAATCAATCATTCCATAGAGGCAGTAGTCCGCACGTATGCATGGTCGATGATTTCCTTTTCCATAGAATGATATGAACGTATAATATGTTTTATAATTTAATAATATAAAATATTTTATAAATAAAAATATTATTTATCATATTCAAAATTATTACCATCCATTTAAGGTGGTTACGAAGAGTGAAACATGATATTTCATGGAGGCAATAGCCTGCACATATGCACAAATGCCATTTTTGTTTTCCTTAAGGGAAAGGGGGAATGGTGATTAGTATTCATTAAATTATATTAATAAAATTTAGTATAAAAACAATAATAATTTAATTATATAGAAATTAGAAAAATATATTTGGAAAATTAACATAGAAAGGAAATGAAATTAGGTAAAATTTGTACTCATGTTGAGGACTTGATCTTTTCCTTAGAGGATACTTTGGAAAGGGAGGACATAGTATAATCTCTTGTGACCAGAAGATAGAGTGAAATATTATTATAGGTTATTTAATAAGGTATAAGTTTCAAGAGGAAAATTAAATATTTAGTGGTATTGAAGGGGTTGTGAGAGGCCCCTTTATAATTGGTGATAATGACCTTTTTATAAATATTTCTTCTTAATTTAAAGGGAACACATGTTTCACATGTAAAGAACGATCCAAAATTGACAATAATGGATTAGAGAATGATATAATACTGATAATACCTCAAAAAATCATTTATTAACAAGTTTCAAACATGTTTTTGAGTCATTTTCTCTAAAAAATATTATTTCTATCATTTTTCGTTTTTCCATGGTAACTAGTTTTTTATCTAAGTAATTTAATTTTAATGATTAAAAATAAAAAAATATTATAAAATAATTTGGAATTAATAATTTTAAATATTAAATCTATTTTATCAGATAAAAATTTAATGTTTAATAAAAATTAATTCTTACATTAACGCGTGTAACACAGAACAACCAATTTTTACAAAAAGTGTATTTTTTATCTTAAATTTTTTGTGTACGATAAAATTATCAATATATTTGTTTTTCAAGATAAAAATTGGTTTATTATAAAATAAATAAATTTTGTGTGGATTTATTATCAATCCAAAACCTAATTTTACCCAAATAATGTTTAATTTTAAAAAGACCAATGACAATATATTTTATTAGAAAATATTATTTAATTTCATAAAATGATAAAATTAAGTTTTATAAACTTATAATGATATTTAAAAAGGTATATTATACTCATAAAATAATTATTTAATCAATTAAAATGTTTAAAAAAATTATTGGTCTTTCTTATATAATTATAAATTCATAAAATTTTCAGTTTTGGAAAAGCTATATTTTTTTACTATTCAACTAAAAATTAATTATTTCAATAAAATATAAAAAATTAATCTTAATATAAAATTTATATGATTAATATAAAATTAACTTTTATTTTATCAAATTAAAATTCTAAAATTTGAGAATTTAAATTTTTAATAAAAACATAAAAATATAATGAAAACTATTTTCATAGAAAAATAAAATTTCTTTAAAAAAACATCAACTGTTATTATTTTTATTTACTATCAATTAATAATAACATTGGTATTAAAATATTATTCATATAAATAATATATTTCATCAATGAAGTATTTATTTTCTTAAATAACACATAAAAGTCAATTTTTATGAAAGGTTACATTTTAAAACAGAAAATAGTCTTATTAGTAATTTAGATTTACTAATTTAGTTTATTTATGCATTAACATTGATAATGTCCTTTATTTTTATTTATACGTTTTTTAATAATTTGATTATATCTATTTTTTATTCACCAATTATTTGGTTAAAATTTAATAGTTATATGATGTTTTTTGGTTCATTTTGGTTCGACGTTGCATACATCAACAGCTATTAAACACATTAGGTTTTAGAGGAAATTAAATTTAAAATATTTAATCTTGGGGTGTTAAATTCTTCCCCCTTAAATAAATTTAATCCTCACAAATTTTAATCCTTTTTCTTTAAGGAAAAAAATTGAGTGTAAAGTTAAGATCAAGGCTTAATTTCTAATGAACATGAAACATACTATTTTAGATACTAGGAAACCTATGATTGGGAATCAAGCCCTATATAATAAAATTAATTCCCATAGGAATTTAATAGTATACATCGATAGATGATAATTGGTTAATTTATGACATATAATGAAATTTTCCAACACAAAATAGATATGATTCCATTATAAATAGACCCAATCCATTCCTAATACAACATCAAATTAAGGAAAACACTAGATCCATAAGTAGCAACTTCCCAAAAACCTAGAATAATATATAATAATAATCATACCATAAGTTGTTTATATTTATAACTTAATATATTATTGTTGGTGAAAACATACATTTTATAATACATTGGAAAATATAGAGTGATGCATCACTATCCTCTTCAATAGTATTCGTTATGTCGGATTTTACATGTTCCCACATTCTAGAAGGTTATTGGTGACTATTTTTCCTATTTTCTATTGGATTAGTTCATTGATTTTCATAATGTCTAATTTACTTTCAATTTAATATTTTTTTGTATCTTATCTCCTTTCCTTTCACCTGTGAGCTTGAAGACCTTAATTTTCACAGTTATAGTGATTTACCATTCCTTTAAGAAATAAAAGTGGTATCTATTACCACATTCTTGACAAGTAGGAAATTAAATATTATTTCATTTATCATCTTTTTTCACTTGGAATTACACGAGACTCCACTTTTCCCTTATTTTTTTTATTTGGGGATTTAGATATGTTCACATTGTTAATCATAATTCATGGTATCTATTTTTACATAATCATAATATTTATCACTCCATCTCTTATCCTATTTGGCTTTCCGTTTGAAAAATATCCACATTTTCCTTAGATTCCATTATTAACATGGTTCCTTTGGGATATATCCATCACTAAAACTAAAAGGAATTAATCATGAGTGATTAACACAATATGAGAATTATTGAATGTTAATTATATGAAAAATTCAATTTCAAGATGTATTATTCCTTGAAAATATTACATTTTCTTTCTGTTAAACCTAAATCACCCTCAATTAAATCTAGTCCTATTTTGGTTGGGTTCTCTAATATTCCTTATCCTAATTACTTAACATAATAAATACATAATAATTGATTCCAAAGTAAATTTTATTAACTAACTATTATACCTTAGGAGTGCCTATCCATGTATGCTCTATTAAGCCCACTCATCATGCATCAGAGTGAATATTGAGTTGATACTCAACCAATAGTTTTTAGGGTGACTACCCCTAGGTGCATCTATTTGAAATTCACATCCGCTTTACAGTATCCAAAAAAAAAGTAATTTCTTAAATAACCACATAATATCTACTTTATTAAAACTTCAGGTTTTAATCATATATATTGAAATATCCCTAGGGTTTTCACTAAAATTATATTATCCTTTTCCAAAAAATATTTAATATTACCTTAACTAACCAAAAGGGTTATATATACCTTTGAAATCATTATCAACCTTAACTTATAAAAACTTAATGACACTTATAAATCCTAAATTATCCTCAAATAACTATATCATAATCTCAAAAGTTATCTAAAACATCCTTTGATACCAACTGCAATGCTCTAGAACCACACTCCCATAATCCATTATAAAATACATTGTTTACATACTCACTTTGAAATGAACCAAAGTGACACAATTTTAACCATTAAAAATATCAATATCACCAAAAAATATAGAGTCACATACATTTAAAGTACCATTTAAGTTTAGAGTTCTAGAGAGTTAAGTAAAAAATTTAACTAAAAAATCCCATTTATATCTCATCAAATAGATATTTTTTCTACTATATTTGAAACTATTTAATCTATAATAAGTCTTTAACATCTCCCCCAAAATTATGAACAAAATCTGTTATATTATACATATCATGTGTATTAATTAATAACTTATGAAAATGGAAACATAAGGTGTGATCCTAAATACTTAGTAAGGGTAAATATAAGTTATAATAATCAAATATAACGAGTGATCATAATATGAGGATAAATAATATAGAAGGAATATATAATCAAACTAATGGAACAATCAATAGAAACTATGACCCTAACATATCCATGGTTGACATATTAACAATTGAATACATAAATAACGATAAATAGTTCATTAGTGATTAAATTAATTATTTTGTATTGCTAATTCCTTACCATAATCCTAGATATCATGATCTTAAACATCATGATTTTACATCAAGGCCTTGGGTTTAGATAATATTTTATTCTGGGTAGGCATACACCAAAATACCCAAGATAGTTTGTCTATGGGACCTATCAATGCATCGTGGGGCTATCTATACCAGGCCCCAACCATCACTAATTAAGTATAATTTATTCATAATATGAAGTTGTGAATATACTATATAACATATAACCAACATTTATTTATAATCAGTAAACAACAACACTAAAATAACAATTATATATTGTTTTTATATTTCACCAATCAATAAATGGAATATCTATCTATTTAAGCATCCCTCAAACAAAAAATATAGAGAGTAAGGTTTATATGGTTAATTAAATAATATCCCTGATCAATCAATGTATGAAATCTAGGTGACCACTATTCAATCAAAAGAAGGAAATATATTTTTTTCACAAAGGAAAGGAATTGGATGAAGAAATATTCATGTAATTGAGGATGATTTGGAAAGAGAAGGGGAGTGATGGATTTATGTGAGTTTAATACCATAAAATAAAATATTATTAGATGATTTATAAGGTAATACACAAACAAGATATATTCCAAAAAAATGAAATATATGGTGAATATGAATCATATGTCAATAAAGAAAAATTGAGATATAAACACCCTTATGATAATTATAACATAAGAAACACATGAGAATGAGAGGAATAAAATGAAATTAAAATATAATGAAATTAAATATATTAATTTTACTTGAATTAAATAGTGAATTTAATACACCATATGATATAAAATATGATGTTCTATATAAAACATGTCTCATGGTATTGAAAATAGATACAAATAACACCTATATATTTATAAACATTAAAATAAAAACCCCTTGAAGGAAATAATTTAAAATGGAACATTAAATACCATAAAAAATGATTGAATAATGATATAAAATATCTAAGGGGTAGTAATTACACCATTAAATTGAAAAAATAGTGTATAAGATAATATTGTAACAAGGAATTTAAATTTGATATAAATAACCCTTACAAGTAACATAATCATTGAGGTTAGAATCATTTGATAACGAGGTTATAAAGAATAATTTTATAACCCCTAAAATATAGAGGAAATTAAACTACATGTATTTATTATGTATAATAAATCAATTATGTAACAATAGGTCTTCGATAAGAAATTTTGTAACTCAATGGAAGAAAAATGAGTTAACAAAATCCATTACAACCTTGGAATCCATTGAATTGAAATCCATTTAACGAAATAAAATAATATGGATCTTCCAAACCCATGAATTACATGAATATGGTAAAATTAATCCATTAGGAATTAATAACACCATATCAAATATATCATGGTGCACAATATGAATTATATATCAATAAATTTAATCTGAGATAAGAAACCCTTACAGGTATCATAATCATTGAGGAAAGATTCATTTGATAATGAGGTTATAAAAAAAATTATACAACCCTATAAAATAAGTATGAAATACAATAACATTTAATAATTAGTCATAATTAATCAATCATGGAACAATATTGTTTCAATAAGAATGTTTTTAACTCAATGGAAAAAAATTGATTTACCTAAAACCCTTACCTTAGTTCCCACTTGGTCGAAATGAACTCTAACCTCATATAAAAAAATTATATTAATAACCCATTTAAGAAAAAAATTTCACACAAACACACATGAAAGCAGACAAACACACACACACACATATGAATTTATAAAATTCAGTTGTAATGAATTTCTCTCTTTATATTAGATAGTTATTATAATTTTTTCAAATTAAGTGTGAATAATCATGATCATTTTGAACTGGTTTGGTAATAAAGGTGTTGTTCTTAATTATTATCCCAAATTTCATCATTAATATATCATAAAAAGTATTTTAAATTATTTTTTATAATTATTTATAATGTTATAATTTCATTCTATTGGAGTTTTGGTTACTACCCTTAAATAAAAAATCGTTGATGAGCATGTTTTAGTGATTTTTCACGAACAAATATTGGTATATTAAATAAGGAGTTTCAATATTAATGTTAACATTAAATAACTAAATTAAAATAATTATTTACTTATTTATATCATATATTCATAGAAATTAAATTCCCATAGACATAAATGATATAAATTTATATCATTGTTCAAATTGGTGGTCAGACTGACTTAAAAAAGAACATACCATAATTAATGGATGATTATGAGGTGATTTAGTTGTAGTATAATTATAAAATAAGAATAGTTACTTTATTTAGTGTTAATAAGTCTTATATATCATAATTATAGATAATTATAATAATAATATAAACTATAATAAGTAATTATATAGTATTAAGAAATCATTTTTTCTCTTAGAATGCTATTTTGGATGGTTAAATTTACCATGATTATTTATTTCATTTTTTGGTAATAGTTTTTCTAATATTCCTTAGAAAAACCTTAATAATTTTATAAAAACAATATTTATCCATTAAACCCATTATATAAACAATCCATTACATGTTGTGATGAAAAGAAAAATGGAAATCAATCATTCCAGGAACGTGGTAGTTCTCACATATGCGTGGTTGATGATATCATTTTCTATAGAATGAGAGAAATGTATAATATTTTTTACCATTATAAAATATAAAATATATTATAAATATAATAATTATTTATAAAATTAATAATTAGGACTAGCTGTGTAAGGTGGTTAAGGAAAATGAAACAAGGCACTTTGTGGAGGCTATGGTCCGCACACATGCACGAATGTCATATTTGTTTTCCTTATGGGAAAGGGGGAATGTGCTTTAAAGTTATACCATTATAATAATAAAAATATGTATAGAATAAATAATGATTTAATTATATAGGAATTATAATAATATATTTGGAAAATTCATATATAAATGAAAAGAAATTAGGGAAAATTAGTACTCATGTTGGGGACTTGGGCATTCCCTTAGATGACTCTTTGGAAATGGGGGGATTATGATAATATATTATAACTAGAATAATAATATATGATTATATTCTAATAATAATGATATTTTTCAAGGGTAAAACGATTTTTTGAGTGGTATTGAAGGGGTGGTGAGAGGCTACTTTTATTTGTGGTGGGAATGACATTTTTGTAAATATTTCAATTTAATATAAAGAGAGAACATATTTCACCTATTAATAAGAATATAAAATTTTCAATAATGAAGTGAGGGATTATATAAGGTCTATAATCCCTCAACCATTTATTTTACCACATGTTTTAAATATTTTTTAATACATTTACTCTTAGAATGTCCACTTCTATCATTTTTGGTTTTACCGCGGGAACTGGTTCTAAAATAAGTAATTTATATTTAACACCTAAAAATAAAATTAAAAATTTTAAATAATTTGAAAATAATGATTCTAAATATTAAATAAATTTTATCAGATAAAATCGATATGTGTGATAAAAACTTATTTTAACATTTGCGCATTTAACGTGTGAAAACCCATTTTTAGAAAACGTGTCTTTTTAAAAATAAAATTTATTTGTAGGATAAAATTATAAATTTATTTAGTTTTATTGATAAAAATGGGTTTATTATATATCAAATAAAATAAAATTTTCTTTCATATAAATCCGAATCCAAATTTTACCAAAATAATATTGATTAAAAAGACCAAAATGAGTTTCTTTTATTGGAAAATATTACCTATGTTTATAAAGTGTTAAAAATAGGTTTAATAAATTTAGAATGGTACTAAAAAATCTATATAATTAATAATTAAATACATATTTTATAAATTTTAAGGTTTTATAAACTTCTAGTTGTGTCTTAAATATTGATAAAGTCTTGAAAGTTATAGTTTTGGTAAAAATTTAATTTTTTAATATTCACCTAAAAATCACATCTTTTTGATTTTTTAAAAAAAAATAATATTGAGATAATATTGAAATTATGAATCTCAAAATTATTTTTTGTTTTATCAACTTATCATTCAAAATTTTTAAAACATAACTTTTATATAAAAACATAAAAATATAATAAAAACTATTTACATAGAAAGATAATTTTTTTAAATAGATTAACTATTATTTTTCCTATTTCTTATAAAAAATAATAAAATTTGTGATAATATAATTTTAATATAAGTAATATATTTTATCCACAAATTATTTAGTTTCTTATAAAACACACATAATAATTCAATTTTTAGAAAAGTTGCATTTTAAAGAATAAATAATAATTATTGGTTATTTAACTACAATAATTTAATTTATCAATACCCTAGAATTGATAATGAAATTTATTTTTATTTATAAATATATTTAATAATTTGGTTGCATCTATTTTTAATTTCTAATTCTACATATACATTTTAATGATTATATATTGTTTCGAGGTTCGTTTTGGTTCGGTGTTGCATAAATATAAAGCTATAAAACACATTATGTTCTAAAGGAAATAAAATATATAATCTGTAATATTTGGTTTTCATAGTGTAGATATACAGGTGTATATTTAGGCTATTTATATAAGTCTTATCCAGTATTAGGTTGCTATCAATGAAGTGAGATAAGACTCTAATGATCTTAATTCTGCACTCTGAGTTCAAATTTCACTGATATAGAAATTCTCCCACTAGAATAATCACAAATGATGGTAGTGGAAACTATGATGTTAGGTCATATAAAATTTTCATGAAGGATTGGATTATGCTGGCCCAAATAGTTTGTAACACCATTTATGAGGCTTGTGCACCACATTTATTTACACATCAATTCCAATGCATTCAAAATCAGGTAGTGGTGCCACTAAAAGATGTAGGGATATATAATCATCTAATTAGGGCATAAAAATTATGGGTAATTATGGAATATGGAAACAATAATATTGATATCTTTCTAAATCCCATGAATACATTCATTGTGAGGAAACCTAGGTATTCCCAAGCTTGGACTTCATCATATCCCAACTAGATACTAGGAAAAAATGGTCCTGAATTTCCACCATCCTTGATCGTATAGAGAGGGGAAAGGGACACTAGGATATCCCTTAAAAAGGGGATAAATGTTAAATCATACAGGCCTCTAGATCAATATCACCTATAGGCCTCATGATATCTTCAAATTTAAGATATTTTATATAAATATTCAGATCTATTAAGATCAATTAATTAAAAGAGAAACAATACCCCAATTGAGGATGAGAGGCCTTGGAAGTGACTTATGTTGAAGGATCTCGAGTCTTCATCAAGAGATAGAGGGGTCAGCCGACACTTCTTATAATTTCCTATTCCCTAATGCTATCCACTTCTATATTTAAATGAATTAGATTGCCGACATCATTGGTCTATAGGACTCATTTCAAGGTGGATTCCACATTATTAAACTTAGTAACCTAAAGTCCCTCAAACACTTTTACTTTAAGAACAACCACAAAGAGGCTGAAAAGTGTCTCTGAGAGATAGAATTTTTATTTCATGCCATAAAAAATGGGTCCCTATTACATGATGGGTATATTTCATGATAGATCAAGGAACCACTAAGTGGTTCATAAACCAGTACATTGATGTGGAATGGGATAATATCATTAACCCCAAGAATGAATGTTGTGGATTATATTTTAATAATATATCTTAAACATTAAAACCTCTATTTAAAATTTCCAATTTTCACTTACTGAAGATAATATTAACAGAACATGAAACCATAGAGTTTTTAAAACACACTATGGGTGGCACTTCCATAGGTGTCACATTATTGGATACCCGGTAAAAAGAGGAACTTTCATCTAGATAGAAGGTGTTTTAAGAAGCAGAGGGGTTTGATCCACTCTTCACCTTTCTAGAACAGGGACATTCCATCTTGAAATTATTTTTAATACCCCTTAATTAATGATCATGTGTTAGAAGAATTCAGAAATCATGAACAATCATATCCTTACTATTAAGAGAGGTTAGTCTCTGAGTTCACAATATGCCTTTTATTTATGTGTGTTTGTGTGTGTATATATATATATATATGTATATCTCAATTATAAATTTTTTACTATTTAATCACATAATATAACTAATTTTAAGTGTCTCCTTATAAGTAAAACCCAAATTACATTGGAGGAGAATTTGAATATGAAAACCAACCTCCTACTGTAGAAGTAGGTGATCATGTAGTGGAGTGAACATCAACAAAAAATGCCTCGACCATCCCTTCCAATAGAAGGGTGGATGAATTAGGTATAACCATAGAGTGTTATAGCTATATATTTTTATCACCCTACTAACTTATTATTTCTTTATAGTTCCCATAATTCTCAATGAAGATATGATGAGGTTTGAGAATATCCTATCATTAATAGATATTTCTTCTTATCTAGATGAATTTAGATATTTTAATAATGATCTAGATGGGAATAATACTTTCATTCATATGTGATTATTATTATTTTCCTACATGACATGTTTATTTGAACCCTAAAACAATACAATTTTGTTTGAAAAATATCACATCTCGGTTAATCCACTAGAGGAAGACTAGAACCTACTCACCTATTTAGTTATTGGTATATTTGAATTGATAGTTGACATAGGTTGCCACATTAGAACTCCCTAAAGTGGTCTACCTATGTACCCTTGAAGTTTCACCTCCTTAAGGAACTTTTTCCTCATGAATTTATTCAAACATATTCATGGGAGAGGGTTAAGATCTAATTCAAAATTAGTACGTAGAAGGATTTGACAATATCTTAGCCATTCTAGACAACATTACCATAATAATAGTTAAGTTCCTTACCAAGGAAGATGGTGAAACACCAAATAGATTAGAATACTAGGGTGATCCTCTATAATAGGTGACAACCAATATGTAATTCAATGGTATAGAATGAGTTGGTTACTACCTATAATACCTCTGATTGACCTTGGAATTCACCCATGGTTATTTAACTTCCTTACATCACTTGTAGTTGTGTAAATACAATTGAAGGATCCAATCGAGGATTCATCTATCCCCATTCTCTAACAAAAAGATACTATATATACTGGAGCTATTATTATTCAAATGAGCATATAGTTTAATGAACAGATGATCTATTTGATTGAAATAGTCATGGAGTATATTTCAAATTCATAGATGGACTTTGAGTTAGATCAAGAGTTTTTTTTGGAATTAGATAAACCTCATGTAAGTGAAGATGGAATGTTAGATAGAATCTAATCCAAAAAACCCCCATGGATAATTTACATAAGAAGCTATATAGTATCCTCCATATGATCATGGTATTAGGATATAATGGGTTCAACTACAAATATATCCATATATTTTTGAATGAATTCATCCATGGTTGTGAGTATAAGAATTCATCCTAATTATGTTTTTACCAGGTAGTGTGAAATGCATGTTCTAGAAACCTTAAGGCCATGGAATTTACAAATAAGTCCCTTTATGAATAAGAGTTTCTAGAGAAATAATGATTAGTTGAAAATGGGGTGTCACTAGTAGAACTTCTCCATCAATAATCGAGTATATCTAAGGTCTAAGTAGCTAGACATTAATGGATGCTTAAAAATTATATGTATGGAGTGTAAGATGCTACTGAAAGGGTGGAATCCTATACCCTACTAAGGAAGCTGAAGTTTTAGAGTTGAAAAAACTTTGATGAAATACTGATGAGTCCAAGAGATCAATTGATTATATCCAAGACTTGTTGGATCATATTCTATTATTTATCTCCACCTATAACTTCCTCCCAAATTTTTTGAATTTTGCTGGGAGATTCCAATTTTTGGATATTCCCCTAATTTTTTCTTAATGAATAATAAGATTATTTATCTTAATTTATTTCTAACTCTCCAAATACTATGCTATACTGATCATTGATTTATGAAGACCTATAAGGATTTTAAATATTAATATAAATATAATAGAATTTATCTAAACATTTTATGGGTATGAATTAATTAAATCATAATCTCAAAGTACTTTAGAAAATGATAAAATATGGATCAACCCATTAACTACTGGGAATGTTCCCATGAATGGATATAAATGTGATGAATATGGTGGTATATTCACCATCACCAAAATTTGTGGTGAGTCTATGAGATAAAGGAAAATATAATTTGGTTACAACCAGAGTATGTAATCTTAGATGGATATAGGTGATATAGATATAGTAGCTGATACACTATCACCATAAACCAAGGTTAAATCACTTTGATAATAGATATGGTTTTCTATAGGATTTATAATCTTAGATTTATATAGTTAGGGTAGATATATAGACATATATACCATCACTATAACCCAAGGTTGGTCAATTCAAATATGGGAGTGTTGAAGGACTTAGCATAATGGAAATCATAAAGGGGGATTTTCTAATGAAGATTCAGATGTTCATAAGGGCTCAAATACCATAATATTACATTTTTATGAATTTATCATGGATCATATAAACTAATATATGGGAGGAATAAGAGGTTGCTTTGATTTTTTTCATAAGTTGAGGGACCAAGAGAGCATGAATTGAATTTTACTTTGGTAATATAGATAACCTCAAAAAAATTTGTGGCACTTACTTGATTAAGGGACCCAGTGATCATGACTTAGCTTTTTCCTATTAATTTTATAGGGGAGGCTTTGTGGATAGGAACTTAGCATTTTCTCATGCCACCGTTTTTAGATTTTGACCTTGATGAATTTTGTGTCTTTTCCAATTTCAAATGCTTGGAATTTTTCTTAGGAGAAACAAGGTGCATTCCAAGATAATGGAGACATGAAATTTTCCCAAGTCTCATTTTATGGGTTTTCAACCCAGTGAGTGTGTATCTTTCCTTGGGATGTTTATGGTCATGAAATTAAGAACAATTAAGCTGAATTTTAAGGATAGATAACTTTGAATAAAATATGATGACATTTACCCAGTCACAAGGGTGAGGTAATCCCAACACTAATGAATCCCCAATACTAGTGTAGATGACCCCATGAATGGGTGCACACAGTTGAATGTCATAGTGATCAGACTATTGTGTCATGCAGTTTAGGGAAATGCATTGAGGATAAGAAAATGTTCAAGAACAGGATGTCATATTCTTATTTGGTAAATGGGTATGATGCATGAATGTGTACCATTGAGGGTCTTTGAATCTATTTTAATATTCTGATTATATTATATGTAAATAATAACTCAAGAAAAAATAAATAAGAAATTAAGGGATGAAATAAAAATGAAGGGGATGGTTATTGACTAAATTCAAATGATGGGTTCCTGTGAGATATTTTCGTGGGTGCACAAGATTAAGAAACCTTCTTTCTATGAAGAGAACATGCCTCTAGTATGTAGTATCAAATATAACATCACAAATACTATTTCTAAAAATAGGTATCCCTTAGTGTTGAATATATTTATTAAAAATATCCATGAAATGTTTTGGAGATTAAAACACTTGATGAATGAAGTAGGTATGTAAGGATAAAACTTTGAATAATGGTTAAAGTACCCTAATGGTAAGGCCACTATGTATTAAATACATTTTTGAGGTGAATGGATATGACATAAAATTTATTAAGCAAGAAAGGAGAGGAGAATATATGGTTTCTCCTCTAACTTTTTCCTATATCACTTAGTCCAGTTAGTACATCTTGATGGGATCCATGAGCTATGTTCCTTATATATCTTTCAATATAATTTTTCCTAAGTCCTAAAAAGGAATGGTTTAGTGAGAAGAGACATGAATCTTACCTAGACCACCCTGTAAGGGTTTTCAACCTGATAAGCCTATATGTCTCTTTCACTCATAGTTTAAGGGTCTTATGATTTAAACCATTAAGGGTTGGAGTTTAAGGTCAATAATATTGACCAGATGTTGTTAAGGTTTAAGGTCACCCAACTTTGGCTATTGGGTGAGATGATCTATCTATTGAGGGAGAATCAAACCCAATGGAATAGATATACCGATGTAAGTATATACTACCTCATAGAGTGCTTATAATTGTTTATGGTTGTAGTTATTAGACTAAGGATGAGGATGTGATATGAAAACCAAGATGGTGATCAGGAGTTAAGAGAATCCAACACATCTTGAATAAAGAATGAAAATGATGAAAATCATAACTTGAGGTATTTAAATGTTGAAGTGATAAAATGGAGTAAGCATGATGAGGATGAATATTAAATGATAATCAAATAATAGGTTATGTTTAAATTTTATCTAGGGAATAAAATATTAGAGGATTTTCTCACCAGGATGAAAAAAATGCCTTTTCTTAACAATATTGAATATAGTGGCATAAATATCACCAAAAAGAAGGGTTTTTCTTTAAAGACAAATACACTAATTAAAAGTACCCATGGATGGTTTATGATGATTTATAACACTATAGGTATAGATTGTGGTTTTTAAAAATGTAATATTAAAAAAGTGATGGGGATATTCCAGTTATGAGATGACCATGCTTAGGCTATTAGGGATCACTGAAAAAGAATCGAAATGGATGATGATTTATAGATGGTTTTGAAAAATGACTTTTAAATCTCATTTTATATCCTTAAATAATAATAATAAATCCACACATAGTTATTTTTATGTATCTATACAAAAATAACTCATGGTAAATGAAATATTGGGTGGATTTATTCCAGTTCCACAATGAAATTAGAAACCTGAAATGTCTGTATAAGAGCTTCATTACCTGAAGTAAAGATAATAATATTCTCATCTAGTCCTAGAATAAAATATTAAAATGTCTCTACATATCCTATAATGATAGGAATCAAGACACACACATTTCTTAATGTAAACCATCCTAGTGTAGACTATAATATAGAGAGACCTAATTTAAATGATGGGACCACACATCAGGAAGTGTTTTGATGGTAATGGGATTGGTGATTGGGACTAATATAAACAATCTATACATTATCATGTATAAAAATGGTAATCAAGCCACATCTACTTATTAGATAATAATTTCTACAAAGATCTAACTCATCTATAAGAAAGTAATATGTTTTTATATGTTGTGTTATGGGAGTTGAACTTGGAGAATCTCCAAATATTTTTCCTAGGATAAGATATCTAGGTTTCCTTTTGAATGGGGAATTTTATCATAGAATAGGTTTATGGATAAAATTTATATTCCATACACCCATACATGTATCTAAATCTCATGTAGGGAAAGTAGGTTATATAATATAGACCACTCTAAGTAGTTTAAGGTCATGTGGGATGGAACATATTCCATGTAACTTAATATGATGTGACAAGGAATAAGATGAGATATAATTTAATTTCATACGATGAGAACCTCTATGAAGGTGAATTTGAGATAATTTATCTTATGTGAAAAATGATATAACCTTGTCTTTGTGATGAGTATGAACGGGAAACTTAATGTGAATGAATAATGGTTTAAAAACCAATATAAATTGGGGGTTTGATTTGAATTTGTGGATGGGTGCATGAAAAGTGATTTGGGCACCACTAAATATCATGTGATAATAGGAATCAAGCCACATGTAGTTCTTGTGAGTCCTCTAAACTAATCTGGATCATGTCTTAGAAAAGAGTGGTAGAATGTATTGATTCTATGGTGAGAGAAGGAATAATGAAACCCAACATGAATTAGTAAAATTCTCATTACCAAGGAATATTTTATCATGGAAATGGAATCTACAGGTTAGGCTTGGGATAGGAGTGGCAAGTGTCACTATGTTTTTTGAATTAGCAAGGATCAAGGAACACATAGTTCTCACAATGAAGAAATATTATTTATAAGTTAGCTAAACCATGAATATAATGTTTTCCAGTACATCCATAACCATTGAATCCCAAAGGAACAAAACATGACCCCTATATAGATTTATTTCTTATATAGATGAGGGGAATTTTTTATTTTGGTAATGTTGAACCAACCCTTCTAAGTAGTTTAGAGTTATATGTGATAAACCACTCAGAATAGTTTAAAGTCATAAGGAATGAAATATATACTGTTCAGTTTAACACCATGTGATAAGGACTGGATACCATGCAGTTTAAGGTAACATGATGAGTAATTTTTACAAGATGTTTAAATCCATGAAGTGTGGAATTTTGAACCCAATATAGATTAACAAAGAGTACTTATTGAGAAACCTAGAATTGGTGCTGGGTGTAATGTGCACTCCATCCCTTGTAATCAGGGAGTAAGATTCATTGGAGTATACCTTGTGTATAGTGTAAGGATCTTTCCATTTTATCTCTATTTTTAGGTTTTTCTTCCTAGGTATCATTAGAGTTCTCAGATTCATCATTAATTATCCTTAGACTAATGAGAAAAGGGGAACCTTCTTAATGAATGATTTCATGATGAAATTTTGAGGAACCATCATGTTGTACATTGTATGTAACCTTTTCTCATCAAAGTTTCTTTGACTTATTGAGCTATATCCAAGACTGCTCATCTTTAGTCATCTGCGTTCAGATAAAAATATGATGCAAAGGAAATTATATCTTAATGGGAAAGACTCTCCTTGTCTCATATACAAGTAAATATGGGGTCACTTATGTGGTAGTATATTCATAGTGTGAAAATTACATAGATCATAGATGAGCTTCAACGTTTACGATTTATTATTTTTACCCACTATCTACAAATTGATATTAGATAGTGTTTTGTTGAAGGCATCTATTTGTCTATTTTTAGTGCATGACAACAATATGAGTGATTAGATTGCATATTATGACATGATAAAACCTATTTAATTTGGAATCATATAAATTAGTGAAACTATCTATAAATATTGTGTAATGGACACCAGACCTAGTGACGATATTGGTCTTTATCAAATTAATGAAGACATTTTCCCCAACTTTCTTGTGGGATATAACATCGACCCACTTGGATAAGATATCGACGGTAGTAAAGACGTACCTGAAATAAATGACTGTAGATTAGGGACATGACCCCATGACATCTATTCCCTACATAATAAATGGACAAGAGTATTTTGAGGTATGTAGTAGTTCTAGGGGTTGATGGATAGAGTTGGTATGTATCTTACATGCATGAAACATCTTTGTGAATTTCATAATGACTTTTATTATTAATGTTTGTAAGTATCCATATCTATTGAATTTATAGAAGTTATTGGATCATGATTAGTGGTTTATAATGGAGATGAAATAAACATCCTTCATGATGGTATGGATATCCCCTCATTCAATGATCATAAAGAGTATTCCACCAAATCCTCTTTTGTATATATATTTATAAGAATTCAAGATATTATAAACGATAGTGTTTGTTTCCTGTGACTAGATCTGTTCCTTATTAGATCAATACAGAAGAATAATTCAACTTTGATGGTAGTTAATTGTGGGGGACATCAATCCAATTATGGTATCAAACATCTTGGATGATATTTCACCTAGATCTGAGGTTGTATTAGCTTCATTAATTTATTCCATGTCATTATTGTCAAAAGGAAAAGACCACCCTATGATGTGTGATGTGAATGAACATCTCTTTCTAGTCTAGATAAAACAATGTCATATCTATGTCAACCAATGTATCTTCATGGGTGTTTTGTGAATGAAGGATGTGTGACAATGTTATATTTTAGGGAAATTTAGTCATCAATCTTGACACATAATTAAGAAAGGGAAAGAGCACTTACTTCTTAAGGGAATATTCACTATTGATATTCTTGATTACCAACTATAAATCACCTTTGATACAAAATCTATAAATTTTTATTTGTAGGTTTAACATCAATCCTCAAATGAGGTCATATTATTCTAACTTATTGTTGGTGTATGCTTATGACAGCAGGAAAGAATATGGTAGAACTTATTTTTCAAGATAGATGAAGACATACCCCAAGACAACATAGTAGAGCTTTCATTTTCTATCCTCATTCTATTTAGTATCCAAAAAGCACCATCAAATATATCTCCCTTGCTCATGAGGATTCATGGATAAGGAAAACCTCTTTAACGGAGATCTCTATGTCTAAACGATACTTCTCTACAATAGAGATGCTATGATAAAATCTATTATCAACTACCCTTTAATAAAATTACATGAAATAAATTGGACATCAAAATACTATAGAGTGAATATTAATAAATCTAAAAACCTATTTAATATTAGGTGAATAAGGAAAAATTTGAGTAGGTTAACATGACAAACAAGGTGGAACTTATTATGCTAAAAATAATGTCATAGATTTTTCACTGAGAAATTCAATGAGTGAGAGTTATTTTCTATAAAAAAGTATCAGGTCTCGTCATCCAAAATAATTCTATTAAGAATATAGAGGATTTTATCTTTACTCACATCATTATTATAATAATGGAGGGTTCCAAGAGATATATCCAGGGTTTCTACATAGAGGGTAAGTGTCTTATCTTCCATAGGTTACATCAACAGAGATGGATGTAAGAGATAGTTCTCTATACCGTTAAATTATTTATTCAAATATTCATCCCACTAATATGTGACCCCTTTCTTAATCATATTTTAGAAAGGAATTTTTTTCCAAAATATCAGATATAAAGTGTTAGATGTAGGAGATATTCCCTTAGAGTCCTCTTAACTTCATAATAATTTTGGGATCCAATTTGATACCGAAACGGTGTATAATGAAGATGAGTAATTTCCTTAACGTGACCCCAAAAGAAAATTTTAGATGGTTCATCCACAAGTTGTTCTACCACAATTTGTTGAAAGATGTCTCAAGATAAATAAATTAATCACAGTTTTGTTGACACCTAACTAATAAATAATCCACATAACACTCCATGGTCTCCCCCATATAGGGCTTGATGATTTTTTCAGGATGCATTGGTATGTGAACAAAAAATCCTCAATCCAAAAGGAATTATTTGATAGAAATATACCCCTTGGGGTTCTCAAAAGGTGGTAAAATCGTCATCCTTAGGGGAAATATTTATGAAGTTATATCCTAAATATCCATCCATAGAGGAAAATGCTTGAAATCCACCTATTTCTTTGATTAGTATTTGTAACATCCTGAAATTTTAAGAAGGAAAAACTATGTTTGGTAGCGTAAAAGATATGTGGTACAAAGATTAAAATACATGAAAATATAATTATTTAAAATTTACCATTATAACCAATCTGTAATTTTGGTGGATATGAATAGAAATATCTAATTTATGAAATGAATATAAATTTCCTACTCAATATAAATTCATTTAACAACTCTTATGAAATAATACGTTATTTTTTATTAAAGTCGTTTTATTATTCAAAAAATAATTTTTCTTAAAAAATGAGTTTTTATTATTTTGCATCATGTAAATATATTATTATAATGAATTTTTAAAATAATTTATGAAAAGGTTGATTTTTCAATGATTAGTGAAAAATGATGATTTTTATTGAAAACTGTATCTTATTTTAATGTATTTACAAGGAAAAATTATGTTGTTGATTATATTTAAATTTTGATTAGTAAATTTGGAGTTAAAAGAATCTAATTATGGGTTTTTAAATTTATTTTATATTTCAATTTAATATAAAAACATTTTATATTTTAAAATGGCATTTTTTTGAAAAATAGTTTTTCGTTGCATTTTTACGGTTTAACATTAAATTAAATTATAAAACTTCTTTAACTTGAATTTTGAAAAATTTATTCTATATTTTGAATCAGTAGGTACAAATTTAGTATATATTTTCCTTTTATTCTTATAAAATATGAATATTAAACTTAGTAATTTTTATTACCACAATAAAGAGTGGATATGGTAATTTAGGTTACAAATAAAATGATTAGAACTATAAAATTACATAAACACTCACCTTAGTTTTATGGGATGAGTAAATATAGACCATAACAATAAAAGGGTATAATTTATGACATTTTGGGTACACTTGGATAAGATTATGGACTTTAAAGTATTTTATTTAAAGAAATACCAAACACATCACACTCTTGTTTTTAATAAGTGTAATATTTTTAATATGGTTTTATCCAGAGTATTTTTTAAATTATAAATATAATATTTAAAGATAAAATATTTATATTTATCATGGTAATTTATTTTTAATTTTTAGTTAATAAATAATTACCTTTAATTCATGCACAATATTGATGAAGTAATTATTTAATTAATCAGAAAATCTAATAATTTATATTAAAAGCACTAAAATAAATAAAATTTGAGATAAATAAGGTGATAAAATAATTTCATAAACTACAATTACATGTTAGGTTTATAAAAAATATTTTTTTTTTCTAATTTTATATGTTTTATTGGTATTATTAAATTCATTTCAATGAATAGTTCTAAAAATTAAAATTATGGATATTTTATAGTAAATAATATTTTAGTAATTGATATAAAATTTATAAAAATATTAAAATTTTATAATTAATTATTATAAGGTTTAAAATATAATCCATTTTCCATTTTGGGTATTTTTTTATTTTATAGAACTATATTGACCCTCAAAGAGTAAAAAATCATCTTGTTACAATAATAGTTAAAGGGGTTAAATAGGTGTTTAAACCCAATAATAAGGGATGGAATATATTAAAAACATGTTAAATTTTTATTTTATGAGGTTATATAACCCTATAATCATATCATAATCTAAATAAGTCAATTTTACCCATTTTTATTTTTAAAATAATTTATATTAATTTATTATTTTGAGAAATTCCATGAGTGCCCCCTCTCTTTTAAAAGAGAACATCTTCTTATCATTTACTCACACATAAAATAACTTTTTGTTCATAAAATAACATATATAATACATCCCTATAATCACTAATCACATTATTGATGAATTTTTTAGGCATAATACCAATCTTAGATGTCTTAATGTGTTAAAAAAAGGAGGTTTTCCAAATAAGAGGTATAATTTTTATCTGCACGTTTTACTTTTTTTTCTTCCATATCCCTAAAAAATTATTAAAAAATAATGAAATAATAAATATTATATAAAAAATATACCAATATATTATTATTTTTGTGGAATTACCCATATCCATCTATTCTTTCATCAAATATGAAACAAAATCATCATTATTGTGTACAATAGACTATGGATTTATGAACTTATGTAATTGAATTTCTCTCACCATGTCTCAATAATGGTTATAATGATGGATTTCATGTTTATATATTACATTCATGAAATATATATCATTATTAAAATATAATATATCAGTTACCTTCTTAAATTTACATGCATAAAAAATGACAACATCGTTCGTGTGGACGTTTAGAATACCACCTCCATGAAGTGATGTGATTCATTTTTCATCACCACATCATATGGATGATATATATATAATTATATTTAAATAATTAATAATATATATATATATATATGATATTTTTATAATTAATATAAGATAAAATAATACTTACCTTCTTTCCATAATGATCATTGGAAAATGGAAATGTTACTCATACGTACGTATGACCTACCATCTCCATGATTGTAACAAAGTTCATTTTTCATAATCATATTTAATGGTTGTATTTAAAATTATAATTTATGTATAAAAATTATAATTATTCCAAGATTTTTTTTCTTTAGATGATTAAATAATGACCACATTGATCATATCCAACATACCTAATTCATTTCAGGACATATGAATCGAATATCGTAAAAATATCCTGTTTGAACTTAAGATATAAAGTAATTGCATATAATTTTTTAATAAGTGATAATGAACTATAAAAATGTTCTTAAGAAATTATAAAATTAACATAAGTCTATTATTTAGGAAGGAAAGGAGCATATGTGATGAGTCAGACTCAATATAAGATACTTTATTGTAATTTTTTTAAATGATTATCTTTAAACTATATATTTTTCAACCATATTTATATTTTATAAAACAAAATTAAGGGATATTTTATTATTCTTTTATGATTTTTTAATTAATTTTTTACCCATGTTTTAATTTTTAATAAATGTGTTAAAATGAATATTTTTTCCAATTTAAAAATAGGGTACTTTGTGACTTTCCCAACAAAAATACAAAAGGAATATTTTTTTAACTTATATAAAATGATAATATTTTACTTACTTCATGAATAATGTTTTATTTGAAGCTTAATTTAAAATATTACTTGGTTATTTTCAAAGAATTTTTTTACTTTGTTTGTGTGTAGTTTAATTTTTTAAATAAGTGATTTTCCTCAGGGAACATTTTCAAGATGTAATAATTAATGTTTTATGATTATGTTATGGTTATTGGGAATTTATTATGAAGATGAGTAGTTCTGTTATAAACAAAATTAACGTGGTTCCATTATAGACCTTCAATGCGTTGGGTATGTTTATGTTGGAAGTTTCCATGATGGTTATTCCATATATAACTGTGATGGTTACTCAAAGTGTAACCTTGAAAGTTATATCAAGTAAACATGAGGTTTATTTCATGTATAGTAATGAGGGTTACTACAAAAGTAAGCATGATAAGAAAATGATTAACTAAGTTACCTATTTTATTTTTTTTATTCTTGCTATGTTTTTAAAAAAATATCATGCTTTCACAGGGTAATTATTTAGCTTATAATCAAAATAAATTATATGTTACTTCTTAAGGGAGAAAAGCGTAACTTTATGAAACAATTTTCATGAGTTTAGCATGTTTTAAATGAAATATATATGGGTTTTATTTTTTTACTTTAAAATTTATTATGAATTTTTTTATGGAATTATTTTTATATAAAAGGTTATTTATTGGGTAATGAAGTGTTTATTTTGAGCCCAATGTTTTTTTTGAAAAAGAAAATGTTTTATAAGTATTTATAGAATATTTTTTTTTCATTATTTTTATTTCCCTTAATGATATTTTTGTACTCATACCATGTTTTAATTTTTTTTTCATATGGTTTAAGGAATATTAGGGATAATGATGAGGCAAAAATGGAAAATTTTGAAGATTTATCATTAAAAAAAACCATGTTCTATTTAAAAAGTTTTTGTGGTAGAAAAAATGAATATTGAGTATAAGTGTCCACTTTTGATGTATGATTTTACTATGTAATAGTTTTTCATGATTATATAAAACAATAAACCTAAACTATATTCAGTATTTTATGAAAGTGAATTCTAGTTCCAAAATACTAGAATGTTTAATGTTTAAGGACATGTCCTTATAGTTAGTATCCAAGGAGGGTTTAGATTGCTTTGGATATTATGAAATTTTGTTAATAATATGTAATTTTTTTTGGTTTATTATTTTATTCAAATATTTGTTTTGTATCTTGATAAAACACTATTTTATTGAATATTTTATTGATAATAAATGAAATAATTTCCTCACATTGTGTTAAATATGTTTATTTATAAAATATTTGGGATTTGATCATTCATTTGAAAATTTGGTGAAAATTCCAGTTTTACCCTTAATAGTGTATTGTAGTATTTCGACAATAAATATTTTTATATTTATTATTTGAAATTGAAATTTTGTAACAGTGTTCCTAACTTAATTATCTACAACGTTTATTCAGGACACTACAGCTAAAGAGTTCATTTGGTTGTTGAAATTGGGCCATGAAGTCAAAGTTGGGCTGGGCTCGCCAGAATGGAGAAGATTCTGTATTTAGGCAATAACTCCTTCATATGGGCCTGTATTGAGCCCAAATTTGGAGAGGATATAGAATACACATATCTGCACATTTGATCCTTCTGGAAGGCCAGCCAATTAACACGTTTTGGTGGTCAAATGGGCGGTGAAATTTGGCATAAAATATTTGGCCGAATTTCCACATTCACACTTGAAACCACTTGTAACCTCTCCTCCCATCCCCTCTATAAATTGGAGTTTTTCTCATTTGGAGGGGTTGGGAAGTGCATTGGGAAGTTGAGGGCAGAGGAGAAGTGGATCCACTCCAATTCTCCAACCATTTCAATAAGGGTAGCTCTTGAAGCAAGGATCCCTTCGACGAAGCCTTCTTCTTCTCCTTCATGTTGTAATGATTTTGTTTATGTAATAAACTTCGTTGTTCTTATTTTATTTCTTCTCCTTTCTTATGTTTTGTTTAATTTTCTTCTTCTCTTAATATTCCTAATTGGGCTGGAATTCTTGAGTAGAAGCGTTATTGGGTTATACCCATTTTAAACCTTTGCACATGCAAAACGCTTCTACGATGATTACGCCACCCATGGAAGAGTAGTCTTTTAGTAATCGATCTATCTTCTACCCTCTTCATTTAATTATTTTGAATCAATGAGATACTGTAATTCACTTAATATGATCCATGAATTGTGTTTTTAAATTGTAAGAAACTAAGCAAGCAATTGAACAATGAACACAAAAACACGCGAGGTTGAGATTTTGTGTAAATTGTGAGAGCGCGATCTTAATCGGTAATACAAGACCACACGGGATAAATTTGTAGAGTTCAAATATAATCCCTAAATACAATTCATCCTCATTTCTAGAGTGGATATGTGCCTTAATTTACCACTGACCATAAGCTAATCTTAGAACATCAATCAAAGCAGGGTGCTGCGATTGCATGTTCCGAAGTTAGCCTAAGGTTAAATTCACTTCAATCTTCGTGGTAAAGTTAATTCTCGTAGGGTTCGAGATTTAACAAATTAAGGGATCATAATTAAGTGAATATTAATTTAAATGATAATGATTAATAAATGATTGAAGAGGTAGAGTTAGATCGATTACGTCTTTTAAATATTGTCTAAACAAACATATTTTTGTTGTGTCATTTTAATCAAACTTCATTTCAAAACTAAAAACAAAAAAAAAATACAATCTTCTTCCAGAAAACTTCTTCTAGATTAATAAACTATAAAAAAACACCCCCATCCTTTCAAGTAGTGTTTTTATTCTCTTTTATTTTACTTCTAGAATACCTCTAAAAATTGTTTTAATTCACTTCCTCCTTTGAGAGACGACCTTGGTCAGCCACTCTGCTGCACCTAAGTACCCCAAAATCATACTAATCATTTGAGGGCGCCCACGACAGCGCTCTTTCAAATTGGCTCCGTTGCCCGGGAGGCAAGTAATTATTTCAACCAATTAGAGGTATTTATTTTATTTTATATTTTAATTCTCTTCCTCTCTTCTTTCTTCCGTCTTTACCCAATCTGATTTTTTTTTCTTCTTTTATCTCTTTCTACTTCTTTTTGGACCATCAACTCAAACTTCTCATTTTTATTTTACTATGGTCCAAATTCCTTCTTTTCATCTTTCATTGATTGATGACACAAACTAATCTCGAAGATCTCTTAGATCTTGACCCTGAGATTGAACGTAGCCTTAGGCCACGAATCAGACATTCTCAGTCTACGGGAAGTTTCAACATTCAACCAGTTGGAGAATTACTCCAATATCAGAACATTGAAATTGGAAGCAATTCAAATTCAACCATAAAACAAGAACCAATGGCTGGAAACAATGGAAATGAACTTAATAGAACCATTCGAGAATTGGCTGCACCAGATATTAACTATCAACCAAATTGTATTGCATACCCAAATCTCGAATCGGACTTCAAACTGAAATCTGGGTTAATTCACTTACTTCCAAAGTTTCATGGCCTCTCTGGTGAGGATCCCAATAAACATTTGAAAGAATTTAATGTGGTTTGCTCAACCCTAAAACCTAGAAATGTCTCTGAAGATCAAATCAAACTAAGAGCATTCCCATTCTCACTTGATGGAGCTGCGAAAGATTGGATGTATTATTTACAACCCGAAGATGTAACTTGTTGGAACGATTTGAAACGTCTTTTCTTGCAGAGATTTTTTCCAGCATCAAGGACCACATCCATTTGAAAGGAGATATCAGGGATCAAGCAAGCCCAAGGGGAGTCAATGTGTGAGTACTGGGAGAGATTCAAGAAGTTGTGTGCAAGCTGGCCACATCACCAAATCAGTGAGCAACTCCTCATCCAATACTTCTACGAAGGACTCACACCTATGGAGAGAAGCATGTTGGATGCTGCGGCTGGAGGAGCATTGGTGGACAAGACACCAGTAGCTGCACGTGCGTTGATTGACAAGATGGCCCAAAACTCCCAACAATTTGGTGATAGATGTACACCACATGTCAGGGGAGTACATCAGGTAAGTCCTTCTTCTCTTGAAAGTAATTTGATTGATACTAAGTTGGAAGAATTTACCACTATGGTGAGGCAGATTGCATTGGCACAAAAGACATATCTACCCCCTCCTTCAAGTCCATGTGGTATTTGCACTGAGACAAGCCACCCAACTGACTATTGCCCACAACTCCAAGAAACAGAAGATTGTGCAGTAGTGTTCCCTGGGAGACCATTTCAGCAGCAACAACAACAACCATATCCCCAAAAGAAGTTTGATCCAACATACAACCAAGGGTGGAAAGATCTAGAGGACATGAGGTATGGCTCTGGACAACAACAAAGGCCCCCTTTTCAACCAAACTTCCAGCAGCCTCCACCTTACCAACAGGGTTTCCAACAACCCCAAAGGAGATTCGAAGCTCAAACATCAACGAGTCAGCAACAAGGGAATATCCAACACAAGGTAGACTCTAACACTGATGATATTTTGAAACAAATTGTTCTTAATCAACAGAATGAGCTGAAGAGTCAAAGTTCGGAGCTGAGAGAGTTGAAGACTCAAATGAGTCAGATTGCCACCGTCCTCCATGAACTTGAGAGTAAGAATTCTGGAAATCTACCTTCCCAACCCACTCCAAATCCAAAGGGGAATGTTAGTGCCATCACATTGAGAAGTGGGAAGCAAATGAACGATACATCTGCACCTACCATTCCACCGAGATTCACCTCAACTCCAGAGAATCCGCATTCCATACCAACTGATGAGCAATCCGAGGAGAAAGATAAAGGTAAGAAAAATATTGATGATGTACCTCCTAAACCCCTTCCTTTTCCAAACAGGGTTGTTCAAACCAAGAAGATGGCTGAAGAAGCAATGCAAAAGGAGGTTTTGGACACATTCAAGCGTGTGGAGATCAACATTCCTCTACTTGAAGCCATTAAGCAAATCCCAAGGTATGCCAAATTCTTAAAAGAACTCTGCACCAATCGAAGAGGGCTCAAGGGGAATGAGAGGATCAACCTTGGAAGGAATGTCTCGGCACTCATTACACCAACTCTAGCAATGCCAACAAAGTGCAAGGATCCTGGGACATTCACCATCCCATGTACCATAGGGGAGTTGCACTTCTCTGATGCTCTTTGTGATTTGGGAGCTTCCATAAATGTGATGCCTCACTCTGTATTCTCTTCCTTGCAGGTTGGTGAGTTGAAGCCAACAAGAGTAGTGGTGCAATTGGCGAATAGAGCTACGGCATATCCAGCAGGAGTCCTTGAGGATGTACTTGTTCGGGTAAGAGACATGATCTTTCCAGCAGACTCCTATGTGCTTAACATGGAGGATGATCAGGTAAGTTCTCATGCCCCCATTATCTTAGGTAGACCCCTCCTCAAAACTGCAAAAACTATCATAAATGTCAACGAGGGTACACTTTCCATGGAGTTTGGAGATGAAGTTGTGATATTTAATGTTATGGATTCCATGAAGTACCCCTCTGAGGACCATTCTGCTTTTGTTATCTCCCATTTTGAACCACCAAATAAAAACTCCATAGAATTTGATTGTCCTATGCTTAGAGAGATTATGAGTATTGGTTCGAGTTTGATGTCTAAGAGAACTTCCGCACATGTTTCTGATACACAATACTATCTAAGATTTGATTTTGATGTGGATTCATATTCTGATTTTGATCATGTTCACTCTGATTATGAAATGGCTGTTGAGTATGCTGATGGATTTGATGCTTTATTATATGATTTTTATGATGTCTATTCTGATACTGATGCTCTTTGTGCACATATTTCAGTTCCTTCAATGTCTCCATCCATACTACACCCTCCTTCATTAGAACTCAAGCCATTGCCACCAAATCTGAAATACTCATACTTGTTGAGTGGTGAGAGATTACCTGTTATCATTGCTAACAATCTCCCTTTTGAACATGAAGAAAGGCTTTTGAATATTTTGAGGGAGAACATCAGGGCGATTGGGTGGACCTTGGCTGACATATCAGGTATTAGCCCCTCCATTTGCATGCATAGTATTCTCTTGGAGGATGGGGATAAACCTATGAGACAACCACAAAGGAGACTCAATCCCACCCTCCTGGAAGTTGTTAAAAAGGAAGTTGAGAAATTGCTCGAGGCAGGTATAATCTTTCCCATTTCAGATTCACAGTGGGTAAGTCCAATTCAGGTTGTGCCTAAGAAAACTGGTTTTACTGTTGTTAAAAATGAGAAAGATGATTTAGTTCCAATGAGGGTGCAAAACAGTTGGCGTGTGTGTATTGATTATAGGAAACTAAATCAGACCACTCGTAAGGACCATTTCCCCCTCCCATTTATTGATCAAATGATCGAGAGACTAGCTGGGAAAACACACTATTGTTTCTTGGATGGATTTTCTGGATATTTTCAGGTTCCTATAGCTCCAGAGGATCAGGAGAAGACTACATTCACCTGTCCCTTTGGCACATTTGCCTACCGGAGGATGCCATTTGGACTTTGCAACGCCCCAGGTACCTTCCAAAGATGTATGGTGAGTATTTTTTCTGATTTTATTGAGACCTGCATGGAGGTATTTATGGATGATTTTACAGTGTATGGGTCTTCATTTGATGAATGTGTAAGTAGTTTGGGAAATGTGTTGAATAGTTGTATTGAGAAGAATCTGGTCCTGAACTTTGAAAAGTGTCATTTTATGGTAGAGCATGGCATTGTCTTAGGGCATGTGGTGTCAAAACATGTGATAGAGGTTGATAGATCTAAGGTAGAAATTATTTCATCCTTACCCTATCCTTCATGTGTGCGTGATGTTAGATCTTTCCTAGGGCATGCAAGATTTTATCGGCGCTTCATCAATGATTTTAGTAAGATCGATCTTCCTATGTCATGATTACTTCGAAAAGATTCTGATTTTGTGTTTGATGATTCTTGTAGGACTTCCTTTGATGAGCTAAAGAAGTGTCTGACCACTCCACCTATCATACAGTCCCCACAGTGGGACCTTCCATTTGAGATTATGTGTGACGCCTCCAACTTCGCGGTTGGAGCTGTCTTATCTCAGAGGGTGGAAGGACGTTCACATGTGATCGCCTATGCATCAAGGACACTGGATTCAGCCCAATCAAATTACACAACCACAGAAAAAGAGTTTCTTGCTGTCATATTTGCTTTAGATAAATTCCGTTCATATTTATTGGGCTCTAAAGTAGTTTTTTCTGACCATGCAGCTTTGAGGTACCTCCTAAAGAAGCCAGATGCAAAGCCACGACTTATCCGTTGGATGCTCCTTCTTCAAGAGTTTGACATCGAGATAAAGGACAAAAAGGGGTCAGAAAACATGGTGGCAGACCACATGAGTAGGCTTACTCACACACTAGAGGGTGACACCTTGGATCAGGTACCACTTCGGGACACTTTCCCTGATGAGCATCTCTATACCATCTCAGGTACGCATCCTTGGTATGCTGATTTAGTTAACTACCTTGTTGCTACTGAAATCCCTGCAAATTTAAAGAAACATCAGGTCCAAAAATTAAAAAGTGAGTCTAGGTATTATGTGTGGGATGATCCTTACCTCTGGCGCATGTGTAGTGACCAATTCATTAGGAGGTGTATTCCTGATCATGAGTTTGAGTCTGTTTTGAAATTCTGTCATACACTTGCATGTGGTGGACACTTTGGACCCCAACGGACAGCTAGGAAGGTTTTAGACTCTGGATTATATTGGCCTAGCTTGTTCCATGATGCCCATTTGTTTTGTAAGTCATGCTCTCGTTGCCAACACACTGGGAACATTTCTAGGAGACATGAGATGCCCCAACAACCCATACTATTTTGTGAGATTTTTGATGTATGGGGCATCGACTTTATGGGTCCTTTTCCTAGTCCATTTGGATTTTTGTATATTTTGGTTGCTGTTGATTATGTGAGTAAATGGGTGGAGGCCAAGGCCACCAGGACTGACGATTCTCATGTTGTTGTGGACTTTGTCAAAGCACAGATTTTTTGCAGGTTTGGAGTACCAAAGGCCATCATCAGTGACCAAGGGACACACTTTTGCAATAGGAATTTTTCTTCCCTCCTTCGAAATTATGGGGTGACACACAAAACATCAACACCATACCACCCCCAAACAAATGGCCAGGCTGAGGTTTCAAATCGTGAGTTGAAACAAATCTTGGAGAAAACTGTGCAGCCAAATAGGAAGGATTGGAGTAAGTGCTTGGATGATGCATTGTGGGCTTATAGGAAAGCATACAAGACCCCCATTGGTATGTCCCCATTTCGGATTGTTTTTGGGAAAGCGTGTCATCTCCCCATGGAAGTCGAGCATCGGGCATATTGGGCTATAAAGAAATGTAACATGGATTTGGCCCAAGCTGGAATTCAAAGGAAGTTGCAAATTCAAGAGCTTGAGGAGATTCGACTATCATCATATGAGAACTCAAGGCTCTACAAGGAAAGATCAAAAGCATCTCATGACAAAATGATCCAACAAAGGGAGTTTCATGTTGGAGAGAAAGTCCTTCTCTATAGTTCACGACTGAAGTTGATGCCTGGTAAGTTGCGTTCCAGATGGTTAGGTCCTTATATTGTGTCTAATGTTTTTCCTTATGGTGCAGTGGCGATCACACAAGAGGACACTGGAAGGAGCTTTACAGTCAATGGGCAACGTTTGAAGAGATAAATTGAGGGACATCCTACTGATGCAGTGGATTTTATCACACTGCATGACCCCATCATCACTTGAGCACATCAGGCTGTTCCTAACCCTTTCACTTTTATATTATTTGTCCTATTTAAAAATTCTGCATTTCATGTGCATATATCATCTCATAGGTTCACATCGAGGACAATGAAATATTTTAAGTGTGGGGGAGGGAACCTTTTAATTTTGTAATTTCAATTGTTTTCCTGTTTAAAAAAAAACTAAAAAAAAGTGTGTGTTTTTCAAATTTTGTGTGTTTATTTTACAATTTTATGTGTTTTTTTTGAAACATTTTGAGCTAAAATGATTCTCATCACCATTTTTAAATCCATATCAATAAGTGAAACAATTTACCCCTTGAAACTAAGCTTAAATGAATGCTGAAATGACTTTGTTTCATGTTCAAATATTTAGTAATTTCATGAAAAGTACGCTGAATTTTGAATCCCATGCCAATCTCACTGTCTTTATATTTGAAATCACTTTCCTGTGAGGCTTCTAAACCATTATTTTCATATTCTTTACATTCACCTCACTTCTTGAGAGAACCAAACCATGCTTGATTTAACCATAATTTGATCTATTCCTGTCAAAACTTGAGGGTTTGAGGTACATATGATTAAATGATTGAGGCATTTGTTTTGTATTAAAGCCCCTATTTCAAAGAATCCTTTTTTATAATGGCCTACCTTGAATATTTAATCCTTGTAGCCCTTAGAATCCATGCACAGCCAGTTAGGTTAAGCCACATTACAAGCCAATTTTCCCTATCCAACCAACTCTTGAAGTGAAATTGCATAATATAGTTGAGCTTAAGTGTGGGGGAAGCTGTCTTGTGTTGTGCCACCATATTATGTGATACTTTGGGTGGAAAATTAAATTCTGAAGAGATGTGTTTGATGCTGAAGAAATTAATTATATTGAAAGCTGTGCCTTTTCTGGAGCTTTCATGACAAGTGAAGCTGTGCCTTTTCTGGAGCTTCTAATTGAGGTGGAAAGATGTACCCATCTGGAGCTTTCAAGAAAATCATGTTTGAGAAGATTGACATTTTTTATGCTGAAATGATGAATGGTGTAAAACTTTCATGACCTTTCATGATGATGGAGCTGAATTGATATTATGGGGATTGAAGAGAAGACCATATTTAAGTGAAAATTAGATTAATGCAATTTTGCTTCAAAAGAGTCAAGCCCTCCTCATTCAGCCTCAGAGTTTTTCACATCTTAATCATACCAACCGAAAGCCACAGAACAACCCTGAAAAGTCCTCATGATAAACATATGTCCTTGACTCACATCGGGTAGAGATGTAGGAATCTATCAAGCCTATGGTGACCCTTGTATGAGTTTGGATGAGAAAGACATTGCAAAAAAAATTGATATTTGAGTGATGAGAGAAAATTCAAGCGAGGTAAGTGTTTTGTGCATGGGTGGATAAATGAAGTGGAAATATATTGAATGATATAAATGGAGAACTTGAAATAAGGTTTTTTATAAGGTATGATATCTTTTGATTCTTGGTGTGAAATTGATTGATCTTAAGGATATGTGTTTTAAAATTGGTTTTGATTTGATATTGATGTTTACTTGATATGAGGTTTTGCCCAGGTGTGCAAAAGGGTAAGTGTGGGGGAGTTGATAAAACACTATTTTATTGAATATTTTATTGATAATAAATGAAATAATTTCCTCACATTGTGTTAAATATGGTTATTTATAAAATATTTGGGATTTGATCATTCATTTGAAAATTTGGTGAAAATTCCAGTTTTACCCTTAATAGTGCATTGTAGTATTTCGAGAATAAATATTTTTATATTTATTATTTGAAATTGAAATTTTGTAAAAGTGTTCCTAACTTAATTATCTACAACTTTTATTCAGGACACTAGAGCTAAAAAGTTCATTTGGTTGTTGAAATTGGGCCATGAAGTCAAACTTGGGCTGGGCTCGCCAGAATGGAGAAGATTCTATATTTCGGAAATAACTCCTTCATATGGCCCTGTATTGAGCCCAAATTTGGAGAGGAGATAGAATACACATATCCTCACATTGGATCCTTCTGGAAGGCCGGCCAATTCACGCGTTTTGGTGGTCAAATGGGTGGTGAAAGTTGGCATAAAATATTTGGCCGAATTTCCACATTCACACTTGAAACCACTTGTAACCTCTCCTCCCCTCCCCTCTATAAATTGGAGTTTTTCTCATTTGGAGGGGTTGGGACGTGAATTGGGAAGTTGAGGGCAGAGGATAAGTGGATCCACTCCAATTCTCCAACCATTTCAATAAGGGTAGCTCTTGAAGCAAGGATCCCTTCGACGAAGCCTTCTTCTTCTCCTTTATGTTGTAATGATTTTGTTTATGTAATAAACTTCATTGTTATTCTTTTATTTATTCTCTTTTCTTCTGTTTTGTTTAAATTTATTCTTCTATTAATCTTCCTAATTGGGCTGGAATTCTTGAGTATAAGCGTTATTGGGTTATACCCATTTTAAACCTTTGCACATGCAAAACGCTTCTACGATGATTACGCCACCCATGGAAGAGTAGTCTTTTAGTAATCGATCTATCTTCTACCCTCTTCATTTAATTATTTTGAATCAATGAGCTACTGTAATTCAATTAATAGGATCCATGAATTGTGTTTTTTAATTGTAAAAAACTAAGCAAGCAATTGAACAATGTACACAAAAACACGCGAGGTCGGGATTTTGTGTAAATTGTGAGAGCGCGATCTTAATCGGTAATACAAGACCACACGGGATAAATTTGTAGAGTTCAAATATAATCCCTAAATACAATTCATCCTCATTTCCATAGTGGATATGTGCCTTAATTTACCACTCACCATAAGCTAATCTTAGAACATCAATCAAAGCAGGGTGCTCCGATTGCATGTTCCGAAGTTAGCCTAAGGTCAAATTCACTTCAATCTTCGTGGTAAAGTTAATTCTCATAGGGTTCGGGATTTAACAAATTAAGGGATCATAATTAAGTGAATATTAATTTAAATGATAATGATTAATAAACTATTGAAGAGGTAGAGTTAGATCGATTACGTCTTTTAAATATTGTCTAAACAAACATCTTTTTGTTGTGTCATTTTAATCAAACTTCATTTCAAAACTAAAAACAAAAAAAATACAATCTTCTTCCAGCAAACTTATTCTAGATTCATAAAATATAAAAAAACACCCCCATCCTTTCAAGTAGTGTTTTTATTCTCTTTTATTTTACTTCTAGAATACCTCTAAATTTTTTTTAATTCACTTCCTCCTTTGAGAGACGACCTTGGTCAGCCACTCTGCTGCACCTAAATACCCCAAAATCATACTAATCATTTGAGGGCGCCCACGACAGTGCTCTTTCATATCTTTTTAAATATTGAGTAAAATTATTTACAAATAGAAGGATGAGGATCCCAAATAATATCTCAATCTCTTCCTGGTGAATTTCATGTAATAATTATTACAAAAATCATGTTCTTATTATTTTGATGTTTTTTTAACATAAAACTCTACATCAAAGAATTTTTTGAAATATAAAACACCACCACAATACCTTGATACGACCTTGGTACATGGGTTGTTTTTAATCAAATATTAATTTCCCCTTTTTCTCATCTTTTCTGAAAAAGATGAATATCATCAATTAATTTTAAAATATTTTACCTTATCATAGGAATTTTAATCATATAATCTATTTAATACTGCTAACAATGAAGGATACCCTTAGAAAACAAATTTATATTTTGTTTTAACTTATAGTCTTATAGGTTATACTTCGGGAATTTTAAAAGAACATTTGATTTAATGTTTTAAAACAAACTAAGTCCAATTTTTTTATAAAAATTATGTTTTCTAAGATGGTTTGCAATTATATTCCGTACAAAAATAATATTGAAAAATATTTCTATTCCCACATCTATACAACACAAACAGTAAAAGGTACTTTTGGAAAAAGGAATCAAGGGACTTTGAAGAATCTATAGAAAATTGTTATAATGTATGGGCCTTCTATATATGTGACCAAAATGACAATTAAATCAGTGGGAAACCATGATCAAGGTATTCCGATATTTTATATTAGAACAATTTTATTTAAATCATAGAGAGTTGAAATTTGAATTTCCGAGATATAAAATAATTCTTCAATTATAATGTTTTGGTAAGTATGGTTTATTAAATTTTGGGATGCAAAAGGAATGGTATGAGATAATGTTTTAGGTTAAAAAATTTATTTAATGTTAAATATATTATGGTTATTTTTAGGTTGTTTATCACATTTATACTAATTTTATAAGAATTAAAGTTTTATAAAAAGCAACACTAGGTTGGTAGATAACCCATTGTGTCTGACAAGGTTATGAGGCTTGAACCCACAATTAGAGGGCGACAAGGGTGAATCACCAACAACTAGCCTACGTGATGTCCCATTTAGTAATAATTTTTTTAGTTAAATGATTTTATGGATAAATAATAACATTATTTTTTGAACATATATTTTATTGTATAGATAATATTTGTGTTTGATAAATTATTTGGTGATTAAGTGATTAATGATATTTTTTTGGAACATTATGGGATTTAGGTAAATAGAATAATATGGGTTTTTATTTGAGGAATAATGGTTGAATTATCTTTTGGAAGCATATATGATTTTATTTTATGATGATTTAGGTTATTTATATAAATTATTAATATATCCTAGAGATTACTTGATTAGAGAAATAACATTTCTGGTATGAGGTATTAAGAGTGTTTGATGTCATTTGGATAAAATTGTTATGTGATCAAATCCTTCTAATTTTTGGGTTTCAATATTAGATTAGACTATTTTCAGTAATTTTAAGGATAATTATTTATTGAATGATCTATGTAAAACATTGAGCATTGATGTTGAATTTTATAGATTAAAATTAGTTTTTCTTCAATATATGATTTATTCAATTTGAAAATTATCTTATCTTCTGATAAACATTTTTAGTTTTGGTTAATTCCTAATGACAATATGAATAAAGATTTATTGTTTGTTTTTATTTTGTGATTTTTAGAAGTTTATTCTAATGCTTTAGGCATGAAAAATTCATCTTGAATACACATCATTTGGATAAAAATATGATATTGTGGTGGAAATTGTTTTATGGATGGAATTATATTTTTCAAGTAAGTATATTTTCCTACGTTATTATTATATATGAAAATTCAATTACAATTTTTTTTAAAAAGGGTATTGAAATAAATATGTTATATGTTTACTTTTCTTAAAGATAAATAAATATTCTTTTAACTCATCACATATTTACAATTTTGTGATGTTTAACTTTCTCATGACCATGTTCTCTATCACTCTCAATCAGCCCTTGAGAGTTATTTTTCTATTCCATGTCCATGTTTTCACTTCCCACTTGTGTTATTCTACTTTGAAACTTTGTTTGTGCTACTCTAGATAACCTTTGTACTTCCCTTTTCTCTCTTTTCAAGTGGAATCATTGTTAATCTTTTTTACAATGAGGGATTTAAACAAAGATATTTTGAAAATTCAAACCCTTTTTTACCAAAAACAATTTTAAATTGAGAGTAAAATATTTATTAATTGAGGGGGGATATTGTAACATCAAAATATTTTAAAAAGGAGAAACTATGTGTGATAGTATAAAAGATACACAACACTGAAGTTAAATGAACAAGGAAATGTTAATATTTAAATGTGACTGTTATAACCTAGAAATAAAGTTGATGGGTATGAATATGAATAAATAATTTATAAAATAATTATAAATTTCCTACTCAATATATATTTATCTAAAAATTATTAGTAAATAATAACATAGTTTTTATTAAAGTCACTTTATTGTTCAAAAAATATTTTTTCTTCAAAAATGAGTTTTTTGTATTTTTCTATATCAATATTATAATTAATTTCTTGAACTTCTATAAAATTTATTTGAAAAAATAAATTTTATTTTTTAATTCATCATGTAAATATTTTCTTATAATTAAATTTTGGGAATTTTCTAAAAAGGATGATTTTTAAATGTATCGGGAAAATACTAATTTTTGTTGAAAATATTATCTTTTTTTAATGCATTTACAAGGTAAAATACTGTTTTTTATTAGTTTTAAATTTTTATTAGTTAATTTTGATTTAAAATAATCCAATTTTATATTTTCAAATTGATTTATACTTGAATTTAATAGAAAAAAATTTTATATTTAAAAATAGATTTTTCTTAGAAAATAGTTTTTTTCTTTTTATAGTTTAATTTTATATTTAATTAAATAATTTATATGATTTCAATTTTGAAAAATGGATTATATATTCTGACTCAAGAGTTCCAAATTTATTAAATAGGGCCGTTATATTTATGGATAATATGAAGAGTATCCTTTGTAAATTTTATTACCATGGTAAAGAGTGAATATAGTAATTTAGGTTACAAATAAAATGATAATAACTATAAAATGGATTTAACACTTGATGAATTCTTATTTTAAGAGTATATATTGAAAATAATAATTTAAGGATTTAATTTATGACATTTTTGGGCCACGTTGATAACATTATGACTTTTATAGTATTTTATTTAAGGAAATGTCAAATATATCAAACTCTTGTTTTTAATAGGTGTAATATTTTTAATATGGTGTTATCTAGAGGATTTATTTGAATATAAAGAGTATATTGAAATATAAAATATAATTGTTTACCACGTTAATTAATTTTTAATTTTATGGGAATAAATAATTACCATAAATGCTTTCACAATGCTGATGTTGTAACTATTTAATTAATGAAAAAGTAAAATAAAGGATATTAAAAAAATATAATTTTAGAAAGTTAATTTGATAAATTAATTTTATATATTACCACAAAATTTCAGGTATATAATAAGTTTTTTCCTAATTTTATATGTTTTATTGATATTATTAAATTCAATATAATGAATAGTTCTAAAAATTGACATTACTGATATTTTATAGTAAATTATATTTTATTAAATGATATTAAATTTTAAAAAAACTTATATTTGTCCAAGTTATTGGTATAAGAATGAAAATTTATACCATGGTCCATTTATGGGTATTTTTTTATTTTATAGTAATTATATTGATCCTCAAAGAGAAAAACACCATGTTGTCTTAGTAAGGTTAAAGGGGTTAAATAGGGGTTAAAAAATATAAGCATATAAATATTGTAATTTTTTAAAATTTTTATTGTATGATGGGATTTGAAAAACTATTATATTATAAATAAATTAATTTTGATCTATTTTGAATTGGAAATTAATTTATATTAATTTATATTAATTTATTATTTTGAGATATTCTAAGAGTGCCCCTCCACTCTATTTTAAAAGGGAACCTGTTCATCTCATTTATTCACACATAAAAGAAATTTTGGTTCAGAAAATACCTAATCAAATCACATACTATAATACCTAGATATATTCTAGTGGTATTGTTTAGGCATAATACCAATCTTATAGGTCTTAATGTGTTAAACAAAGGTGGTTTTCCAATGAAAGGGTATAGTTTTATCTGCATTCTTTTGTTTTGTTTCTTCTTTAACATCTATCATTAATTATTCAAACATGATAAAATAATAAATCAATTATCCTCTATATACATATATTTTATTATGTTAGTGTATTGACCCATATCCATATCCTCTTTCATAAAATGGGAAATAAAATCATCATTAATCTGTATGGTGGACTAGTGCCTCGTGAACTGATGTAATTTGTTTTCCCAAACAATCTCTCAATAGTGGTTGTAATAATAAAATTAATGTTTATATATATTAATTATATATTTATAATTCATAAAATATACTATATCATTTAAATTATTACCTTTCCACGCACAGAAAAATGATAATGTTATTCGTGTGTACATGTGGACTACCACATCTATAAAGTGATGTGATTCATTTTTCATCACGACTTCACATAGATGATATATTTAAGTATATTTAAATAATTAATAAAATATATATAATATTATGATAACTATGGAAATAAAAAACAATACTTACCTTCTCTAAATAATGATCATTGAAAAAATGGAAACCTTTCTCACGTGTATGTACAACCTACTATCTCCATGATAGTAACATAGATAATATTCAGAATAATATTTAATATTTGGATTTAAAAGCATAATATTTGTTTAAAATGATAATTATTTCATTATTATTATTCTTTAGATGATTTAATAATGACCACTTTGATGATAGTCAACATACCAAATTCATTTTAGGACTTGTGAGTTGAATTTTTTCAAATCACCCTACATGAAGTTAAATAATCAAGTAATTATATATAATATTATAATAAGTGATAATAAGAATGAATAAGGTTATCAAGAAAGTATAAAATTTAAATAATTCTATTATTTAGGAAAGAAAATAACATACATGAAGAGTCGGACTCAAGGTAAGAGACTTTGTTGTAAAAATTATTTTTTAAAAGATTCTCATAAAACTATCTATTTTTATTCCATATCAATATTTTATAAATATTTTTTAAACAATGTTTTTATTATTATTCTATGATTTTTTAATTCATTTTTACCCATGTTTGATTTTTTAAAAATGGTTAGAAAGGAATCTTTTTTTCATTTTCCAAATGATGTACTTTAAGACTTTTTTAACAAAAATACAGAAGGAATTTTTATAACAAATAAAGAATTAGAGTATTTTAACAAATTCATGAATAATAGTTTTTTGAGAATTCCTTGAAAATATTACATTATTATTTTCAAAGAAAATTATTTCCTTTTTATGTGCACAATATTCTTTTAAAATAAGTGATTTTACACTAGGAATGTTAATGGGATGGAAACATTGATGTTTTATAGTTGTGTTATGGTTCTTGGGAGTTGTATATGATGAAGTGTGGTTCTGTTATAAAGAAAAGTCATCCAGGTCTATTATATCCCTCTAATTCAATGGGTATGTTTATGTTGGAAGTTGACCATGATGGTTATTTCATATGTATCTATGATGGTTACTCATAGTATAACCACAATGGTTATTTTATGTATAACCATGATGGTTATTTCATGTGTAGCCATGAGGAATACTTCGTAAATAAGTAAAATATGAAAATTATTCTTGGGTAACCTATATGATTTATTTATTCTTTCTATGATTTTACAGAAATAACAGGTTTTCACAAGGTAATTATTAAGTTTATGATCAATGGAATATATATGTTCCTTCTTAAGGGTAAAAGTGTAACATTGTGGAATTTTATTCTTAATTTTATCATGATCATGCATTTTATTTTTCATTTAATATTTATTATGAAATTTTTTATGTAAGGATTTGGTGGGGGGGGGGGGGTAAAGTGATTTCTTGGTTAAGAATATATTTATTTTGATATCAAAGTTTGTTTTGAAAAAAGGAACATTTTTATAGGTATTTTGGAATAATTATTTCTTTATTTATTTTTATGTATATTACTAATCTTTTTTGTGCTCATCCCATGTTCTAAAATTATTTCATTGGGTTTAAGGATGAATAGGGGAAATCATGAGATCAGGATGAAAATTTTGAAGATTTATTATGAAGAGAAACCATGTTTTATTTAGAAAGTTTTTTCAGGTGAAAAAATGGATACTGATTATAAGTGTCCATTAGTAATGTATGGGTTTACTATGTATGAGTTTCTCTTAATTCTCTAAATACCTAGACCAAAAAAATCCTTAGGATTGTATGAAAGTGAATTTTAGTTCAAAAACACTATAATGTGTAATGTTTAAGGTCGATTCCTTAATAAAGACTAGGAAATTATCTGTAGGTTAGTACCAATTGAGATCCTTGAATTCAATATTGACCTAAATATTCCAATTTTTTTTCATAATGGGGACAATATTGTAGAGGAACTATGGGTATTGAACTTCTGGAATGATTTTTTCATTAATACACCTATCATTTTTGGCTTCCACCTTGGAACCATATGTCAAATTTATTCTCCTCACTGCTTATTTATTACAATAGTGCCCATTTAGGAAACCCAAATGATGGGGTTCCACATAAATATATAATCCTAGAATTTCATCATAGTTCCTTAAAAATACATCTCAATGCTCTTTCAAAATGGATATATACTTGTCCTAGTCCCCAATAGTCATGGTGGTACTAATCAATGTAGGCCATAGATATTCCTATGTACCCAAATTAATCTATCTTAGTCTATTTATGGTAGTTGAGATACCTACCTAGAATTGTAGTGGGGAACCCATTAGATACCCATATTCATATCCTCCATATTCTTCCACTACATTATTATCATAAACAAAATATAGATGAGAATTTTGAAATATAGTAGATTACATAGGGGTTCCTTGATAATCTGGTGATGACGTGGGGAAAATGTTTTTATTTCTATCAAAATAACATCATCATTCTAAATGACTAGGATTGTTTGACGCAATTGATAACATGGGAGGATGAGAAATTGTTAAAAAATCCCATGCACTTATTCTACTGGGATTCATATCCTATTGATTGAAGATTAATTTTTGTGGTAACTAAATACCATCCAAGCATTATTTTGTGTAAAGATGCTCAGGGGAAAAGTTTATATGCCCGGACAGTGTCGAGATCTTCTTCCTTATTGGTTGTGTCTACCAAATAATTTTTTTTATTTAATAGCATATAAAAGTGAAATTATTATTTTATTTTATTTATTATCAAATGAAACCTACATGACCCAATTATATCATAGTGTTTAAGTTTTTTACTTCAATTCAATTATTGGGAAACACATATTATTCACCAATTTTTCTCAATAGACTAATAAAATAAATTTCTAATACCTTAGGGGAAACAATCTGAATAGAATTTTTTAACATAGACTATTTCCACTCCTAACTATTGAACATTTCATCTATATATTGAGACTAACAATAGTCAAATGGGGAATTATCACTATACAACACTACGAATTTCTTGTTAACGAAGTACTTTAGCTACTAGTGGTATAGTGATGTCCTTACCACACGCCTATGAATCCTTAAAATTGATAGTGAGATATTGAATGTTATGTATTGATAGGCCATAATAAACCTGGAGTTAAAAAATGATATCTCTAAGTTGGGTACTGATTTTGATCCTCAAAAGTGTATTTTTCTCACTTTTTCATACCCTTGTATTGTTAGATTGGAAGGGAAAAAATCAGAATCCCTATAACCTAAGTGTTTTATGATTCAAATCAAGACTATATTGATCCCAGAACCATTATCAATTAGGGAACGATGGATATTGATATTATTGAGTCTACTAGAAATGTACAATGGTGTTGTGTTCCTAGATATGGAAGCTTCCCAATCTTATTCCATGATGGAAATAACTATGAGACATTCAACATAGCCTGTCTTTTTGTGATATATCTTAACAATAACATCTTCATCCTCAAACTCCTGAGGGATTATGGCCCCAATGATGGATTCCTTGAGTTACATTGACATGTTAATGGAATATAGGATTAATATCTAGAACGATACACCATCTAGATGAATTAACAAGTCATATTTCTTAACAATGTACCAATACATATTTCTATGAGATTTCTCCCTAGCCTAAGGCATTGGGGATAAATTTGACTACATAAGGAGCTCCTTTATTAGATTGAAATTGAGGTACATTTTTTGGTTTGTGGAAGAAGTTGAACTTCCCCCCATCATAATGTTGACTAGATAATCATATATCCTTTAGTAAGTCCTCCAGTATAATTAGGTTTGAACAAGCCCTAGATGACTCAAAATCAACTCGATATTTATTTTGAGCTCATTAGTGTTCCTATCTATGGGTTTTGAAATAATATATGGATTCAGTAGAAATGAGGCCTAAACATTGGGTTTTTCAATGACTTCCTCTTCCCCAAGATCCTTGACCTTGGTGAAAACCCAAGATCATGAATAGGGATCTTAGTTTTATATGTATTTTCATCATAAAAGAATATATCAGTAAAATAGATGAAACTAATTGAGTCTTGTTATGATTTCTTATATTATTAGAATCTAATTTGTTAATATAGTTCATATTTTATCATTTTATGGGAAAGTTACCATCCAACCAATGATTACAGAGATAATCTTGAAAGGTTTTGGACTTCATTTCACACTGATAAGGGATTTTTCCTTCCATGAATTCTTATACTACCAACAATTATGTCGATACATGAAATATAATGATGATGAAGATGTCATCACTAATTTTATAGAGGTAATTAAGATGAAAAATTGATGGTTTAGTTGATCCTTGAGTAAGTTGTGTTTCTAGATGACTGATTTTATTTTCATATAGTAATCAAATTTCATCACATTTTTAGGAATTTATACCACTCTCTTTATTCCTATAGTAGAGTAGGAGAGACACTTGCCACCTGTATAAGGGTTTTTTTCCAACATGAACTACCTAAAATATGCCATCTTTTAGAGTATAACCTTGAAGACATAGAAATCATGGAAATTGTGTCCCAGTATATTGTGGTAGAGGAATTAATTTGGGACATTTTTCTTACCAACTACATTAGGATTCATGATATCAAGTAGTTTGAGTCTGTTATTCTACATGGAAGTATTAAAATATCATAGAAACCCCTCTTTGAAATGAATACATTTTATTCTTTTCTTCCTTGATCATTGTATGGATTTCATCCTTCTTCTCATTTGGTGAGGGTGATATTGCTATAATTTTTATTAAGGGGGAGGAATCACATTATATTGATCAATATTTGGTACTAGATCTAGAATTGGTGCTCATTTGAGCATGACTGTATCAGTCTATACTATTCTTGGAGTATATCATTTTTCTTGGTGTCAGCCAAGATTTTTTCTTGGATCACTATATGATGTAATATAATAATTTTTTCATGGTTTCAAACAATAAAAATTTATTTATATATTTTAAAGGGATTAGGTATGTTTGTAAATCATTTCAAATGTTTTCTATACAAATCTACAACAAATATTCTTATTGAACTTTCATATTTAGTTAATAGGCTAGTCCTTTCCACCAGGAAATGAAATTTGAGACCCTCATATTATAATTCTTATTGTATTTTTAGAGATCAAGTATTATAATCTTCCTCAGTGTGGAGCTAAACTAATAAATTAATTTTTATTATAAACCTTCCTAGTTGGTAACAGATCCTACAGGAAGTTTACTATACAAGGTTAATATTCTCTATTCAAGGTTATTTTCAAAATGTTTGAGTTTATCCATATCATACCATCCTAATATTCCAATCATAGATCCAAATCAAGATATAAGGTTCATTATATTATATTCTAGGTCCCCTATACCATTATAGATTGGAAATATGGGATTCTAAAACATGAAAAGATGAGGATCCATAACCAACCACTATAGAAACGATTTTCTTTCCAGATACTTTGGTTCACATCACCCATCCATGGCCTTTGTCTTAGTAAAAATGGAATCAATGGAGTCAAGGAGATCTGATGGTAATATTTCCTAGGTAGAAGCCTGAGTAGAAGAAACATGAAGAGCTTGATATGTCCAGAACACCTACAACTGCTGTTGATATCAATCTTGATTTATCCTGGGGTAGCTCGCTTAAAATAGAGGTGGTTTTTACCCTAAGGGATTAAATTATAGCTTTTCTTCAACTATCAGGGCTAGGTAAATTGTTTACCTAAAATTGAAACTGGTTATATGGGTGAAATAAGTTATTATTATTTGATAAAATCCTTCTTATTTGATAATTTCTGGAGGGGTAACAGTGGTATTTGTTTGAGGAATGTACTTAGTCAAAATATTTCCTCTGATTAATTTAGAAATGATTTAGCTAAATATATCCAACTCAAATTCATATTTATAAAGATTATCCTTATTAAAAGAGGGTAAAATTAGCTTAATTGTGGTTAGTATATTGATATAGACAATATTTTCCCTTTATCCTTGGATAAAACTCTATGAGTGGGAGGTTTATTAATAATTTTTGGAGCTTCCTGATATTGAGTCTCTCTTTGGTGTTAGGTACACTTGGCTTCCTCCTAGATTTTAGTGAAAATTTTGATTTGAATGGATATAAAATCATCAAATTATTCTATATTAGTGTCATTATCTATGTTATCTATGGGTTTTATTTCAATTATATTCATCAATGTATAGTTTTTAGTGGATATCCTATCCTTATTAGAGTTATAGGCAGATTTTTGAACCTCTAAACATTTATCGAGGGAAAATTATGAATAATCCTCAAAATTTTCCTTATTGATGGGATATTTTGGATTACACAACTTTCAAGACTTTACCTTCTCTCTCTGATGTTCCCTATTAACTGGTTTGTGGACTGTGATCTCAAGGGATTCTATAGGATACTATATTGAGGGTGATCCCTATGAGGGAGATGGATCACAAAAGTATAAGGAACTGAGATGGTGTTTTATATGAAGTTTCTATTAGTCTATAGAAGATGTAATTCCATAGAGTATGAGTGGGTAATAATTCTCCCAACATTTATGGTTACATTTGGTACTAATCTACCATTATCATATCTTGGAACTGCAATGGATTGATGATCCCAAGGGTTGTGTGTTGGTAAAAATTTCCCCAGCCCCATAGGCTAGGGTTTCTATTGAAATGTTGATGAGAGAAAATATATCTTGATCTTATTAATATTTTAGGCATCAATTTTAGGAATATATAATAGGAATTATTTGGGTGAATTTATGTATTTGAGTTGGAACTTACCACTATTGAGGATTTCTCTATGGTTTTAGGATCTTCATTTCTCATATAAGGTTTTTTTATGTTCATGGAAACCTTATGTAGAAGTATGTCAATAAATTTTTCCCACCAGGTATGACTCTTATGGGCCTTAATAATTGAAGTGATTCACTTAATAGACTAATTGGAATATACCAATATTGGTCTGAGATTTGGTCCAAGTTAATGACATTGTAATTTTACTTCCTTGATGGTCCTTATTTGTCGGTGAGTGGGTTGATATACAAAGAACCATATTTAACCCACCCTCACATATACACATCTGGTTTGGTTATTATATGATGGATCAAATTAATTATATTTAGTCAATGTTAAAGTAACTTACATTTCTTCCCTAAATTTAGGTTCCTGGCCACCAAAAAATAGGCCAAATCAATATTGTGTAAAAGATCATAAAATTTCTTGAGTTGATTAAAAAACCTTCAAATGGAAGGTATCTAGCCTTTAGATGATGGAGAGTTTCTCACTAGTTCTTTCACATATAGGGTATACATAATTTTAGTACCACGTATGGAATTTCATTTTTAAAATTTGGTATGGGAAATATCATAACAAAGAGTGCAGCAAGGACCATTGTCGTGCACCATATCCCATTCGAGTCTCGCTCAAAGAGGTGTTTTCGAGTTTTACACCTAGTTAAATATGTACCAGAGCCGCCTCTACCTGCTCGTATCCAGAGAGGGATGTATTTTCTTGGAAAACCTTGAAAATCTCTATAGTACCAAAATTATAGGAAGTTCTTCTACACTAATCCTCAAAGTCTATCGTAGGGATATGTTTTATAACCAGAGTTTATCTAAATCTAGTTTCCAAGGTTTGTACTAAACATCCTATGATACCAACAGTAATGCCCCGACCCTAGATTCCTAGAGTCAGTGCATTATTTTAATACATTGTCATGATTACAAGGAATCAATTCCCAAAAGACCGATCATTTTAGCAGTCTTGGAAAATAGATTACATACATGAATGTTACATTACACTTTCTAACAAACAAAATCCTTTGAGAACTTCATTGTTCCCTTATATTAACCATTCATCTCAAACATAAAACACTTCTTGGGATCCTGGGAAAATAAAACATAATAAAGGGGTGAGCTCAAATGATCAGTAATGGTAAATAATTTAGCAAAAGCTATAAACATTTAAGGAAAGATGTGTAATAAAAACAACAACCTTTTAAACATAAACATGAACATAATATGGAAAAAATAAATCAAAAATTACCATATTAACATGAACATATATATTCTACTAGTCGAATAATCACATGTAATAACTAATTTCCTAATGAGGGAATGCATAATGCTGGACATTCTGAAACATTTTGTCAAGGCCTCGGCCAAGAAGTCTAAAAAATGATTTAGGCCTCGGCCAAAACCATATATCAAATTGGTTAAGGCCTCGGAAAATTCCACATCTGGTTGTCTCATGAGACCTACCTCTGCATCAAGGAGCTATAGCAGGCTCCACCCGTCACTTACTAAGTCCAATGCATTCCTCATATGAAAAGGTTTAAATATAATATAAACATTCATATTAAAAATGGAATACGAAATGTCAATAATTTATCCATAAACCATGAATGGTATAAAAATAACACATACACAGTCAAACATATTACAAAACCTTCATTAAAATATGGAATACTTTTATCATAATAAATCATCCTCGATAAATAATAATATCAAATAAAGGATGTTGACATCGTTGAAAATGATCACTAAAACACTTTGATTGAAATATCCCTTTTTTCATGAAATAATTTAAAAATTCACACAATTTATAAAGGAATTCATTTAAAAGATATTTTTGAATCAATGTGTCCAATATCACTTTGAAACTTTTGAATGGAATTAACATTTTAAAAATTCATGTCCATATAAATAAATCCTTAAAATCATTTTGAAAACATCGATATTAATGAGAAAGGTTTAAAAGAATAAATATTTAAAAAACTTAAAATGAATTTTTAGTTTAATATTCAATTAAAATAATCCTTTTGAAAACTATTTTAGGGAACATGGGTGTGGATAATAAATATGTCCCAGTAAAAACTTACACATAAACAATCTCGGATAATAATGAGATTGAGGAATTAACCCTTACCTTGAACTTTCCTTTAGTAAAGGGTATGTTTAACCTAATGTATAAAGACCTTAGTATGTTATTAACTTATACTAGAACCATATTAATATTTATGATATAATACTTGATTAATTTATGACTTTATAATACCAATTTAATAATAATTTCCATGTTAAATTAACATTTCGGGTAATAATCACTTTCTTTATCGTATGTGTTTTAACTTGTTACTCTTGATCATATCACTTAGATCATGATTTAAATACATCAAGAATATAAAACATTATTTATATATCATATATATTTAGAATATAAATATGTATAATAGACATATATATGAAATGGAAAACACCATTTATGGAGACGGTAGTTCGTATGTACACATAAACACTGTTTCTGTTTTCATATCGTATTGAACGGATCTAGGTGAATAAGATATATATAGGTACATAAATACACACACACACACATATATATTAGAATTATTATTTAATATATCATATAATTATTAGTAATATATATTTTTATAATTGTCGATGAATGGTGAACGTGGAAATGAATCTCATCGCGTCGTGGAGACGGTAATCCGTACATATGCACGAGCGACAATATCATTATTTTGATGTTAAAATAATATATAATATGATATTATATAATATATACAGAATCATTATCATGTTATATTTATTATTTATGTCAATTACACATCATTATTATACCAATATAAAAAATAATGTATTGAATAACAATTACACCACGACGTGGAGACGATAAGTCGTACGAAAACACGTTTGGAAACATGTCATTAAAAGGATGTATAGAATAATGAATATGGTTGTACCATATTTATAATAACATAATAGTACATAGAATATACTAGCGTTATTATTTTAGAATGGAAACAACAATGAAATAGGAAGTGGAAGAAGGAAAGAACTTGAAAGAGGTGATGAAATATTTACCTCTTCTTCGGGTTCTTCTTTTTGATTTGATCAAAAGGGCACCATAGGTTGGATTTATAACTAAAGTAAGGCCTCTAATATGAAGTTAGTATATTTGGGAGGGTATTTGGGTGGGGGTTGGCTGAGCCAAATGGGTTTGGAGGTGTGAAGTTGAGATAAGGGTAAGTTCCCTTTTATAAGAGGGGTGAGGGGCACCTTAGGAAAAGCTAGAAATATTATTTTATAATAAACTCATTTTAAGTTTATAATGGCTCCAAAATAAATTATGTAAACTATAAGGTGGGGATGAGTCTAAAAACACTCAAACAATGGGTTTTATATAGGTTTGGGTCACTATATTAACTTTATCTTTTAGGTTTAACTCTTAGTTTAATAGTTTGACATTTACCATATCTCTTTGTATTCTTATATTACATGGTTAATAAAAATACTATATACTTCCAAGAGAACCCACAGTGGTTCATTAATGATAAAAAAATCATTATATAAGTCTTTTGGCCGAAAATTATATTTTTAGAAATAGAATATCAATAAATAATAAAATATATTTTTTAAAAACACTTTTATGTCAATTTTGACACTATTTGCTATTTTGTTTTTTCTAAATTTATAATAACATTATTACTTCGAAAAAAATTCATATAACTAACCCAAATATATAATATTAACCTATAAAATTAGTTTAATTCCTAAAAAGTCTAAAATTACATTTATTTTGAAATTTATAATATCAAATATTATAATCTTTCATTAATACGGTAATTAATGTATCATCATTGTTTTGTAAATAAATTTAATTATTTAATGTCTAAAAAATATAAATAAAATACCATTATGTAGGAAATATTTTTAAATTTCTAATGAATATTTATAGTCTAATTTATCTTATGTGTAACCATAAATTAAAAATGGTTTAGTTATTAAAGTTTGAATTTAACACTTTTGACTCTTCTTTGAATTAAATAATAATAAATGTCCTAATCTAATACAAGTGGACTTAAAAGATCATATTTTATTCCTAAGGTTGTTTTTTGTCTATTTAAACTTATCTAATATAATTAGGACATGTTTTAGGGTAATAATAATATAATTTTTACCCTTAATTACCCTATTTACTTTTAACCGTGGTAAATAAAAGTAAAAAGTTACTATTCAAAAAAAATTATTTTCATCTTATTGAACCAAAATTTTACTTAATGATATCAACTATGTCTCTCGGATGTTTGAAATTCAACTCATAGAAGCGGTAAAATTATGTTTTATGCATATTTTCAAATGCTCCTAGGAGGTGGGTAAAAGACGGTCAAACGTTCGATAAAATATTATACATCTAATTTTATTATAAAATGACTCTAGTGAACTACATTGAACTTATATATGTATTATATATATATTTTGACTTAAAATAAATTTTAATAAAATAAATAATTATTTAAATAAAAAGTCGGTTTTAAATAATAACACAATGTTTTTCACTATTCATCAAAAATTGAAAGTTTTCAGAAAAATAAAAATATTTTACCCTAAGATAATTTTGATATTATGAATTCAAAAATAAAGTCCATTTTACCAAATTAAAAACATAGAAGCTGAATTTATTAATTTAAAATTATTTCCCATTGTCAAAATCAAAAAGCGTATTTTTAAGAAATAATAACTATCAAAAGATTATCACTTGTTTATGTCCAATTTCAAAACAAAATTACTTAAAATGACCAGAATTGGATTAAATGGTAAAAATATAATCTATTTATACTTCAAAACCACTAAAATGTATAATTTAACACTATAAATTATTTTGATTAAAAAAGTTGTTTTCAGTTAAAATATAGTATTTTTCACTATTCACCAAAATATGAAAGTTATCAGAGAAACACAAAAAATTTATTGAAACTAAATTATTATGTCTCGATTATAAATAATAAGTTTATTTTTTCAAATTGAATATATAAAAGTTTCCAATATTTTATTTAAAGTGGGTTCTCCATTAAAAGGAGGTAAAATTACATTTAAAAAAAATACTTCTTTTATCTGCAAAAATGAATTTTTTCTTACATTATGTCTAAAAACTCACAATATGGATTATAAAATTATAAGGATTATATAAAGTTCAAAATTATATTGATACTATTCATAACCGCTTTTGAACGACAGGTTTGGTAAGTCATGGTGCGCTAGAACTCGGTGTTGCGTGTAGTGCAAGTTATGGAATTACTTTGAATAAATAACGCACTATGAAATCTTGGGGTGTTACATTACTTACCATTACTATCTCCTATTTCTCTAGATATTGGGGAGGGGTATCAACATAGCTTTACCAAGCAACGAAGCGATGGTAAAGCGTAGAGACACCAGACCCTTAGAGGACAGAGCCAGTCCCAGTAGGAGGTGATGAGAGACACAGAACCATGAACCAAAGGATGACGTACGAGCAGTGTCATTGGAAGCTAGTTGTGGAGGAAGATGAAAACTGACCCCTTCCTCAAGCACGAAGGCTCTCCAAAAAAATAGGTAGGGGTTTTATTCTTGCTTATTTCAAGTTAATTTCTTGAACCCTTAAATCCTCCCAGGTTATTACAAGCTAACACGGAGGGCGCAGGCCTAACGAACCCGATTAGAACCCTATATTACTCTGATACCCTTGTGCCTCTGTGGAAGACCCCCAGTGGAGTAGTAATGAGCGACTATGAATGAGGTGGTGCGCCGATGCACGCCACAAGAGGAGGCCATGACACTAAGCTGTGAAGGTCATCAGAGTGGCCGACACCGACCGGCAGCAGAGGAGGTGTGGAACACCATCGCGCACCGTCGGTGAGCTAGGGGTCATGGCTCATCAGTTGTGTCAGTTGGAGAAGGCGACCAACACATCGACCGACCGCATAAGTAGAGTGATGCATGACCAATGCACTGCTGGTGGGAAAGAGGCCTTGATGGAGGAGGGGCCCACAGCGCGGGTTCCACAGTGACCGGGCGATGCCCACATGGCGCTGTCGTTTCACAAAACCGAATGGCCTCTAGGCCGTTCGAGATACCGGGGGGAAATTATCCCCCCTTGCCCGCTTGTGTAGAGCACGTGCCTCCCCCTTGTGGGCTGCACCACACGCTGCTAGGTCTCCCCCCTTGTAGGCTGCACCTCATGCGGCTGGGCCACCTGCCTAGTGGGCCGTGCCCCTTTTCGGGCCGCCCCCTTGCGGGCTGAGCCCCTTTTCGAGCCACCCCCCCTTGCGGGCCGAGCCGCCCCTTTCGGGATGGGCCGCCCCCTTGTGGGCTAGATCGGACATTAGCCCATTGGGATGAGCCTGTCGCGGCCAAGCCCAGACAGGGTCGGACCGGACCCGGGGCCAACCAGACCGAGAAACACTTAAAGGGCCATAACCTGGGAACTGGATGTTCGTTTAATGAACCATCCATGGAAATAGGATCCTTTTATCTATAAGATCCTTTTGATATACTCCACTTGAGTTTTGGAGATAGCTGGAGTATGGCGGGGTTGGATCGAACCCAAACCAAACTGGGCCCCCAGAACTAAAACGCTTATAACTCACAGAACAGACTTCCTTTTGATGCACCGTCTATCGCATTGGAACCCTTACGACATGGAGGTCCTTTGGGTTAGTACTTTTTGGATATTAGTGGCAGTCAAGGTACGACCGATATCTCGAGGTGTAGATTCTATGGAACACGAGCGCACCGTGTGTGAGGAATCCAGTTTCTGGCTATAACGTGAAGAGAGAATATCGATCCTGTGTGGGTTAACATCTATAAGATCCTATGTTGGTAAAAGCTTAGTGATCCTATGTGGGTCAGTGACCACCGATCTTATGTGGGTCTAATCTTGTGTGGGTCAGCGCTCAACGATCCTGTGTGGGTCAGCTCTCAGCGATCTTGTGTGGGTCATATCTTCTGTGCGTCCGTGGGGGTTAGTTACCTATCGATCCTGTATGGGTCATAAGAAGTGATACATAATATAATAAGATGATGTATCCATATAACTAATCATCTGTACTTCTCTACTTAAGTTATACCTGGTGTGAGCTGAGTCTGTTATCTTCATAGTGTTACTTGTGTGGTACTTCTAGCTTCTTGGTGTTACCTGTGTGGTACTTCTACCTTCGTGGTGTTACCTATGTGGTACTTCTACCTTTGTGGTTTTGTCTTCATGGTGTTACCTGTGTTGTAATTCTATCTTCATGGTGTTACCTGTGTGGTACTTCTATCTTCATGGTGTTACTTGTGTGGTACTTCTATCTTCGTGGTGTTACCTGTGTGGTACTTCTACCTTCGTGGTGTTGTCTTCATGGTGTTACCTGTTTGGTAATTCTATCTTCATGGTGTTACATGTGTGGCACTTCTACCTTCGTGGTGTTGCCTTCATGGTGTTACCAGTGTGGTACTTGTATCTTCATGGTGTTACCTATGTGGTAATTTTACCTTCGTGGTGTTGTAATTGTGGTATTACATGTGTGGTAATTCTCTCTTCGTGGTGTTACCTCTGTGGTACTTCCACCATCATGGTGTTACCTTTGTGGTACTTCTACCTTAATGGTATTACCTTTTTGGTAATCTTCCCTCATGCATGAGATAAGTATATATTGATAACTTAGGTATATGTATGGACATATATCTAAGTGGAGTTTACATCTATCACTTTGTTCTTAATAAGAAAGAATTTCTTTGTGGTTTTTCCTTTGTGGAACTCTAGGAGACCTACGGGGGTCATGGGGTCCCTACTGAGTATCGTATACTCACCCCTGCACAGGATTTGACTGCACCTTGTTGTGTCTTGTGTAGACGATGAACGACATTGATCGATGCAGAGGGAGCTAGGAATAGTTGGTGCCTAGTGGTGGACCATTTGGGATGACATGATGTAGGGACTCCTGATCATGAACTATACCTACCCTTTAGGTAGGATCCTCGGTGGACAATTCAGGATCTGTTTTTTAGTTTTCAGTTGTACTTGAACTTTTTTTAGTTGGGCTTGTATTCTGGCCCCTTTACTTTCAACACTCTTTTTTACTACAGTAGTTTAATTCATGGTTGCATCTTATTGTGTTCTAGTCTGTGTGTTTGTAAAGGTTTAAAGGAAATTACTTTTCGTTATAGGGATATGTCTTTCCGATGCTAGTCGCTAGCCCCTGGCCTATGGAATCTAGGCATATGGTAGTCACGACACATGCCCAAAGGGACGGGTTGTGACACAATTGAGTCCATGTATCCTCTTAGATCCATCTTAATATATTTTCATACCTAATATATAGGCTACTTCACCTATTCCTTTCATCAAGAATAATTTACCCAAACACATATTTATTGAGTGTAGTGTCCGGATTCCATTTATGATAAGTAGTATGTCATCCATATGTAATATTAAAAACACTAAAGCACTCCCACTAATATATTTATACAGACTAGAATAATCCAAATTTTTGATGGTACCAAGAAATTTTATTTCACAATGAAACTAGATATTCCAACATTGAGAAGCTTTATTTAATCCATAAATAGATCCTTTCATCTTACAAAACTTAACAATGATATTTTGTACTTAAAAACATTATGTATGTATCATATACACATCTTTGACTAAATTCTGGTCAATAAAATTAGTTTTGTAATCCATTTGATTTATATCATAATCAAAATAATCTACTATAGAACCAATTTGCAAATGGGATTAATCATTGAAATAGGTGAAACTATTTCTTCTTAGTCAATACATTAAATTTTATTATAACCTTTTACATACAGGTTTGATTTATAGTTATACAATATACCATCCATAGTAGTTTTCTTATGGAAAAACCACTTTCACCCTATGAGTATAAACCCTTAAAGTGTATCCACCCTTTTCCAAACTTGGTTAGTGTATATGGATTCCATTTATGATTCCATGTATTTTAACAATTTTTCAAAATCATAATACTCTAGGATCTCCCAGTTGGTGTATGATTCATCCCCTATGAAATTACATAATCATCATTAGCTATGAGAAATCCATATCTAATGAGTTCATGATGAATCTTGCTATACCTCAGGGTTATTGTGTTACTTTTTTTTGTGTGTTTTCTTCCATAACTGTTTCTATAATTGACTTAATCTCCATCTCAGTAACACTCCCTATTTGTTTCCATTGAACTTCTTAAATATCAATATTTCAACCACTAACAACATGATAGATAATTTACATCTAATGGAATGGAGAAAATATGTCGACAAACACTTTGTTCTTAGAAGTATTATAAAATTAATATATATTAGTTTCCTTGGGATAACCAATGAATAAGAATTTGTGAGATTTTGATTCAATCTTGTCAAAAGTAAATCTATGTATGAATTATTTGCATCCTAAAATACTAATAAAATATATAATGTGATGTTTACCAGTGCATATATCATGTTCCATCATTAAGAATTATTTATTTAGAATTAAGTTTATTGGAAATGCAACAGACTCCAGAACATAACCTCAGTATGTAATAAAAAGGTCATATTGATTAATCTTTAATTGAACCATATCCAACAAGGTATGATTCCTCCTCTTAGACACACAATTACATTATGGTGTTATAAGAGGAGTGTTTTGTGAAATAATTCCACAATCATTGAGTTGATCAATGAATTATTGGACTAATAATTCACTAGCTATATTTGATCATAGGATCTTTACACTTTCTCCAAGTTAATTTAGTACGTCTTTCTGAAACTATTTAACCTTTTCAAAAGTTTCATATTTTTGTCTCATCAGAAACACATAACCATACCAAATAAATACATTATTTATGTTAAAAAATTACCTAAAACCAACACTAACTTTTGTAATCATTGGACCATATACATCATTATTTATGAGATCCAAAAATCCACCATCCATTTCATCTTTTCTATTAAAATCTTACTTGTTCACATTTCCTAAATTTTTTTAATTTTTAAAACAATTCATAATCAAATATTTCTACCATTCCATCTTTTTGGAGACTATAGATTATTTTAAAATTTATATATATGAGGATACAATATAAAAGGAACATGGGATTTGAAACAACCCTGAAAAAATTATTTTGAATAATATAGATAGTATTATCCATATCTAGAATATATAAACAACTTAAAAAATTATTGATTCCATAAAACATTTCATTTATATATATATAGAACATCTTTTGTTATTAATAGTGAATGAAATCCCCTTCTTTTCCAAAAATGATCCAGAAATAAAATTTCTATTTTTTTGAAAACATAATAACATTTATCCAATTCTATGGTTAACCCATTTGGTAAAATAAAATCATCGGTTACAAATTATAATGAAACTAATATTGCTCCATTATTGATATGAACACATAATTTTACCATTTCTATTCCATTTCATCTCAGAGTATGAGTTTTTCAACACAAATGTGTGGCACACACCCAATATATAATACCCATGAGTTTTAGTTGGTGAAATTTGCCTCTATAATATTCATATTTAAATAATCAATAATTCCTTAGTTAGAGAACATTTATCAACCCTAGATACCAACATAAAACTGTTATATATATGTTAAAAATACAAATTATCTTAATATGATTATCCTTGTGTAATCTATAACATATTTTAGAGACATATATAAGGGGGATTATAACATTTTATAATTCTTTCATCAAGGAATTTTAATGAAATTACTCCCACAAAAAATGATGACCTTAAAAAACTCATCTATTTAGTTATCCAAGATCTATATTTCACCATATAATGAGTTAGATTTGGAATTTTTCTACCAACTTAATTGTATAGGTAGGGAAAGATCCAGATTATAATAGGTATGATTCTTGGATTGTTATGTAGGATATACTTTGACCATATCTATCATATGGACACAATCAACTCTATTATTATGATATCATAACTCTTAAGGTTTCCCAACAAAGAGTTTTCCATGAAAACACAAAAATATGATAACATAATAAAATTCCTGGGAACCCTTCTTTATCATAACATACCTATTAATTATCTAGTGTTGCCTATTTTTTCCTTACAAAATATAATACCAAGGCACCCTTCTTTGGCAGAACCTAACCGATTAGATGATCGAGGTATTGAAAAGTGTCACTTTAGAAGGAATCTCACACTTAGTATTAGAAGGGTTTCAATTTAAAAGTATCACCAACATAATATAAATCATATATATATATATATATATTAAATTCATAACAATTTCATCTCATGCAATATTTATCTTTTTCTATTTTATTTATTTTTTATGCATGATTCTAACAATTTAGTTATAGAATCCATATTCTATACATGGAATTAATGTGTTCACAACAAATAAATGAGTAAATCTTTCAAAAACCCACAAAATTGTGTTAATTACCAAAAAAAAGTATATTCAAACATATCCAAATACATTTCATGCATAAGGCATATAAACTTGTCATGTAAAATTTTAAAGTTATATGATATCGATAATATTCACATGAGTATGCCCAAATATTTATATAGAAAAATCATCAACTTTTTATCACAAGGTAGACTGGTGGTAATATTAAACCAAATTCCCTCTCATTGTATAGAATTTACCCAACAAATAATTAAATTCTTGATATATTTAATCCCTAATATGCACAAACTGTATTCGATAACTGTTGTCAAGATTATTTAAATAAAACAACATCAATAAAGTAAATGAAAACTAAATTCTATGTACTCATTACTAATATTAAATGTACGGATCAATCTCTTAAAATAAATTAATAACATAAATAAATCATATAAAATATTCAAATTTTATAAACAGTTTACTAAATAAGAGTATTAATGGAATTTAACTAATAAACAAACATTTTATTTATTTTCTAAACATTGGATACAAATATAAAATCTCTATAATTAATTTTGAAATAAAAAACATATTTTTTAATTCCAAAACTGATCATTTTCAATAAAATTAAAAACTATAATAAAAATTAACTAAATATAAAAATTTAGTCTTTTTTGTACCATCACATGTAATTACACTAACACTCAACATAGTGTTACAATGTAGAGGTATAGTGAGGCTCAACACTAGGAGAAAGACCAATGAGTAGGACTAGGAGGTAGTTACACTATGTGAGGAGTCATGGTGGTAGTGGACGTGTAGTAGGGTGAATGCATGGGAATTTAGTGTCCCACTATAATACACCCAAAGAAATTAAGAAGAGCACTACTAAGGAAACTTCTGATACTGGACTCACTTGGTTGTAGGAACTTTTCATCATTTAATCATGTATTATGAATTTTGTACTTGAAATTACATTTAATTAAATTGTAATTTCAATACCAATCTCAACATTATTTTGACACTCAACACAACATTAGGAAAATAAAGAATGAAGCTATATTTTTCTACAGTTATGAAACATAATTCATTAATTTCTTAACATTTTTTGTGACTTCCACTCCACATTACATTGATAACATATCTTAATATCACATTACAGTCCACATTATATTAATTTCTTAATGTAATCTCATGTGTGTCCCCTAAAATTACGTTATCATATAACATAATGTTAAGTAGAGAAAACAAAATTCAAATTTCCAAAAAATGTGTTCTCTAAAAACCAGTGAATTAAACACATTGATTAATTGAAGGAGGTGGATCTGGAACCATTTATGGGTCTGATGAGATCATTATATGATCATTGGAGGTTAAAGAAAACACATACATACATGATATATCCTCAATAGAGTCAACAATTATAAAAATTTAAGAACAAAGAGTTCTTGTATGACGATTGAAAAATACCCCACCATGATAGAGATTGTTTGATGAAGAACATAAGAGAATTAAATATTGTCTTCTAGATTTCATAGATAATCCATGAACTTTTAGATCTTGGTTTGCAAAATAAGGATTACCATACACTGAGAGGGGTTAAAGTGCCTTCACTGTTTTTAACAAATTATGCTATATGAACATATAGAATTTCAAAAAGCATTGCATGATATTGATGATCACAACCACCTATAATGTACACACTAAGAGAAGAGATTTAATCCATTTTATAGGCCTCCTTAGGACTTTTGATTTAATTAAGAACATGTTATCTATATAAAGTGTTATTAATTACCACCCAAGAATTATGTATCATTTATGTAACCATTGAACTTGTTTAATGAACATATGAAAAACATTTATCCCATTCAGAAAGGATTACTAAATGAATTAAATTGTGTTGGAGTAAGGTGGTAGATACATGAAAATAAATTACATTACATTTGATACAACATAGTGTTAGTGTTAAATCACTTACAACCATGCTACATTGGAACCAATGTAATTTTGAGCTCTAGATTAAGGATACATTGGAACCAACATATCCTTAAGTCATATGTAACTTATACACATGTTTTTATTGCGTAACCAAAAATTTTCTCAACTACAAAATAAGAGGCATTTAGGGGGAGGGGTGAATTATTTTGCTCCACTTCATGGTTGTATCACCACTATCATCGTCGTCGTCATCATCATCATCATCCAACATGGTTTATTTAACTGTATATATATATATGTATGTATGCATGTATTCATGTATTTATGAAGGGGTTTTTAAAAAGTCACTAAAAAAATAATTAATTATTATTATAAAACATTTAAATTTATAGAAAATAAAGTGGAATTTTTTACTTATTATTATCATTTTTCTTAATAATAATAACAATCATGATAATATTGTTATTATAATTATTATCCTAATCAAAAAATAGTTTTTTAATTATAAAAATAGATATTTCATTAGGGTTTTAAACCATCCCTAATATAAGTAATCAGTGGAACTTTTTTATCTTTAGTTTAAAACTATCTCCAATTTTATTTTAAAATTAATTAAAAAATTGTATTTAGAAATTAGTGGCGATTTAATATTTAGTGATTGTTTCTATTGAACTATCACTAAGTTATCTGGGAATAAAATTAGTGTGGGCTATAGTTAAACCCATAAAAAACTCTCATTAATGATAAGTTTAAAAAAAAATTAACCCAAGATTATATTAATACAAATGATCACACAAATATAAATATACATATACAATAGAAATTTTCACTAGAAAATTTCAGTATGTTTTTTATATACTATATACATTATTTAAATTATTTATATGTATTACTATATTAAAAAAATATTATGTATGTGTGTGTGTGCATATAAACAAACACACACACACACACACACCTACATACACACATATGTACATACCTACACATGTATGCACATATGTACATATATACATATATATATATATATACATTCATATATACATACGTACATACACACATGTCTATATACTTACATATGTACTTACATACATATATTCATACATCTATACAAACATGCATTCCTGCATACATATATAAATACATACGTACATACATACATACATATATACATACATATGTATCCATATATACATACCTATATAAGTTTGTACCTAAGTATGTACATACATACATACACTCTTACACACACAAAAACATGTATATATGTATGTACATACCTACACACACACATACATATAAAGATACATACATATATGAATACGTATGTACATACACACATAAAAACATATGTATGTATGCATGTATGTATATACACAGATACACATAGACACACACACATAATATATCAATGGTTTTTGAGGTTTAAGTGGTAGTTTACTAAGTCATAACATATATCATTATCGAAAATATATTCATGGTGTTTTAGTTTTATTTAGTGGAATATTATGAAAATGTTATTGTTACTCAATTATTAGTACATTGTGATTCAATTAGAGATGTTTATATTTAAAAAATAATTTTATATAAAAAAAGTTTAAACATAAACTAAAAAAGATAATGCTTGTACTATTTTTCAAATTTATTTAAGAAAAATTGTTGTTAAACTAATTATTTTTGGTTTTTCATAGTGGTAGTTAAGTTAAATCATCACTAAACTAAGAAAATGTAAAAAAATAATAAAATAAGATTAAAGTGTGTGGAATACATTTTTAAATTTAAAAACATTTTTTTAAAAATGTAAAAACTAAATTTTATTCATTTTCACCATACAACATATTGGATTAATATGAGGTTCATTATATAAATCATATGTTCATCAATAGTTTAGGTCTTTCACTTTAATGTTAATAAAATATATTTTTTTCTTATCTTGGACTTGTGATTAATATCATTAACTTTAAAAACACTTTAAATTTTAAAACCACACCTTGATTCATCCCAACCAATCTAAAAGTTAGACTAAGCAAGTGGAAAACATTATTAGCTTTAGTAACACTTTTAAATCTAAAAACTAAAAATTGAGTCATTTCAACCAAATATCATGTTAGGTTGATGTACTATTTTCATATACATCAGATATTAATAAAAAACCTTTTACTTGTACATTCACATCACTCAAAGCTCATTTTTTCTACATGATCACATGGCACTAATTTTAAACATTAAAAATTCTTCTAAATTTAAAGTATAAAATTTGAGTTATTATGACCAAACTACGTATCAAATCAATATAAAATGTAAAACTATACTTTAAATATCAACCAAAAATCATCTTCTTACACTTTCATGTCAGTATGATATCATTTGATTAGTTGGAGCACATGACACAAATTTTTAACGTTTAAAAACACTTATAAATATAAAAACCACATTTGGAGTCACTATGATCAATACACATGTCAAATTGACGTGCAGTTAATTCATAAATGTCACATATTAATAAACAATCTGTTTTGACACTTTCATGTCTATAAGTGATCATTTTCTTGAAGGGATCACGTAACACATGTTTCTAATTTTTTAAAAAAATTTAAATGTAAAATTAGTTCTCTAAGTCATTATGACCAACCAAATAATAGATGGAAATAAAATTAATTCATACATGTCACATATTAATTATTTATCATTATACTACACCATCACAATAGTACGATATTGTTTCTCTATTTGAGCATGTGATGCATGTTTTTATCTTTAAAAAAAATTAATTGAAAATTTTTACTTTACCAAACTGAATTTATGATATATGTTTAGTTTATTCATACATTTCACATATAAATAAGTAATCATTCAACTGCTCTTTTATATTTTTTGAAACCTGTTTTCTAGATTTGAGCATGTGACATGCATTATTAACATTAAAAATAATTTTAAATGTAAAAATCACACTTTGAGTAATTATTAATGAACGACGTATATGAATAATGTATAGTAAATTCATATAAATCACATATAAATTATAGATCATTTTTATTTAATTTTATGTGACTCCCATATTTTTCCTTGGTTTGTCCATGCGATACATGTTTTTAAATTTAAAAACATTTTCAAATTTAAAAACCAAACTTTGAGCATTTTGACCAAATTTCATGTTATATTGATGCCTGATTTATTTATTTGCACCACATATCAATAAAAAAGCATTAAATTACACTTTTATTTCAATCTAATATCATTTTTATAGTTTGTGTGTGTGACCCATATTTTTAACTTTAAAATATAAATATAGCGTGAATTGAATGTTATAGTAAAAAAAAGTATATGGATGAAAATATTTTTATATATACTAAAAAATACTTACATAAATTAATAAATTCATTAACCTCTCCATATTTGTGGTTGGAAATTTATAATACTGATAAAAACACACTAAATATGTATTATTGTTAACCAATTACATAAAATACACTAGGTCAAGTCGATACAAAACCTCAAGACTACATATTGATCATTAAAGGCTAACATAAATGTCGGGGGTTCAATGATTTATCTACAAGAGATATTTTACTAATTTAGGTAACATAATAGAATAAATTAGGTCCACACCTGAATTTGGAGGGACCCATCTAAGCCTAATAGATACTACATGTGTCATCAGTTAACAATGGAACCAAGTGGGTTAATAGAACTATTAGAAATAAAAGAAATAATATGAAAATACAATACCATACACAATAGGGTCCACAAATATATTGACATCCTATCAAGTAAGTGAATTCCATGAACCACAATGTGGTGATTTGAGAAAATCATTGGAAATTTTAATATTTTATCGGATGTGGGTTTCAAGGGGAAATATAGTAATTTATTCAATCATGATATATAAAATAATTTTTATAAACACTATATTGGTCCCATAATAGGGTTTTTACACCAGGGTATAATTTTGGTGGAATTATGAGTCATTTCAATTTTGAAGGAATATTTAATATTTAATTAATTAAATTTCATTTATTCATGCATGTTAATTTAGTGATATATTCTATTAGAATAATTATATTAGAGTTATAACTCTATGGATGAGTCTTAAACGAGGTGTTTCTTATAGGCGAGGCATAACCTTGGGTCAGGTGCCGGGGAGGAGCCCTGGTTTATATTTAGTTTTCTCTTTTTCTTTTTTCTATTTTCTTTTATCATTTCCTAAATTTTTTCTATCACAGATGAACATAGGTATCTCCCAATTTGGGGTTTAATTTTAGAGTGAAAGAGAGGGTGAGATATAAGGAGTGGGAATATGGAGGTGTGGCCACAGAGCTTGGGTCGCTCCAGAACATCATGTGACAGTTGTGAAATGAGGATCAGATCAATGCTTTAGTGGTTCCCTCATGGAGGTAGGTCCATATTAAATTTTTTTCACAAATAATTATAGTTTTGTTTTTATAAGTTTTACTCTTTTTTATTGGGGACCCTTAGAGAGTTGATATGGTGGGTTTGTGGGGATAATTGAGAGTTCAAGGGGATCATGAGGGTTTCTATTTGGGAAATCCTGATCACAGAACATGTGGTTCAAGAACACATGATGTGTGATCCGATTTTATGGAAGATGTTAAATATAAAGAGACACATTAAATGTGTATTCAATATATTTCATGTGGGGCGAGTTGGGGTGTGGCCAAGTGAATAATGAGACACCCTATATCAGGGTGCATCGCTATGTTGGGTATACAGCTAGAGATCATGTGTTGTACACAACCAGTGTCTATATAGGGTACTTGGCTAGACATAGTGTAGGGTACATGAAGAAGGAACCCATGCGGTAGACACACCATTTTTGATTGGTACATGAAAAGTAGTCGGGAATTATACACAATGAGTTGGGATAAGGTACATAGGTGGGTACCCCATACATGGGACATGCTGTGTATAGGGTAGACACACAATGTTATATTGAAAGAACATTCCAGGTTAGGGCAAAATATGTGGATAGGGAGTACCTTTGGGGGTACTTGATGTGTAACTTAGGTGCAGAGAATTTAATTTTCCTTAGTTCATTATGCTTATTTTTTTCTCCCTCGAGTAAGAATTGGACATAGGAGGAGTCCATTCTGATTGTTTTTCCACATAGGTACCAAATGGTGGAATCCTTTTTGAATTTAGGGGCCATCTAGATATTGTTTTTGGACCGAGAGAGTTTATCAAGATAGTTTCTTTGAGAAAGTGGATCTATAATCCTCTCTGAAGTAGTAATATGAGTTTAAAGGCCTGGGAGAGGGTTATGCACTTACTGATCACCTTTGATTGAAGATGTTATGTGAGTTTTTTAAGGTTATTTGGATAGACCTTAGGACCTAGTATTAAGATTTTTATTTTAAAATATCATTAGTTCAGTTGCGTTTGGTTTCGATCAGGTTTCTTGAGGTATGAACTAGTAAGATCCTTCAAGTTTAAATGACATCATATTATATCATGTAAGGCTAGGTGTTTTTGGGTAGAGTTTCAGTTTGGTTTGAGAGGCCATTTATAGGAATTCCCTTATGGGTTTAGTACTATTTATTCTTTCCCTTTTATGTGTGGTGGCCTTCAGGTTATGTGTAGGGAGGTTGAATGAGGTTTCTTTTTGGAGGGTATGGCCCATGGTTTGTCATTTCTAGAGGATCCCCATGTAGGGTCTCTTACGTGAGTTGGGGTTTCAGAGACTATAGAGGGTTCCCCATTATTTGTTGGAATATCATATGGATGGTTCTTATTTCGTTGTTTTTCATTGGTAGGTTTGGGTGTTAGTCAACCCTAGTTTTTGAGCCTTTTTCATGGGGACTTGAGTATATTATTGTTTATGACTGGATAATATAGGAGAAATTTAAGATATTTTCAAACCAAGAATTGTCCATGATATTGATTATTATTATCTCCTCAGTTTGATAGTTGTTGTTTGGAAGGTCTAGAGAGCTAATGGATGATCTGGATTAGTGCATTCCACTAGTTTAGCTGGTCTCCCTTGCTAGGGGTACTGGACCATGGAGAATTTTGTGCTCGTAGGGCCTAGTTAATGAGTCTGGGACTTGGTTAGGTAGTGATGTGAAGACAGCTCAATTAACCTATTTAGTAATACATGACTTTTGGGTTAATGGTAGGATTCTCCTAGGGTTTACAGGAGTTCTTACCTCCAGTTTGATTAATAATATTGGATCCTAAAAACCCGATAGATGCACTTAGATGTTTTAGACACCTTGAATGAGATCATAGTGTTCAAAATTCACTCCTATCATTACATTGGACATTTGGAGATCATTCTGGATCAGGAAGTTGTACATCATGTTGTGGATGGGTGATCCATGTTTCATAATTTATAACATCCCCGAACACCCACTCTTGGATCTGGTGCAAAAACATCATCTTTATATTTTTTTCCTTGATGCCAATAAATGTGAACCAATTTCAACCATCGAAAACAGAAAACATTAAAAATAAATATTGGATCACTTATATATCAAAGGACATTTTATATTTATAGTTTTATATAATTAGGTCAAAATTTTACATAACAACTTGGATATATAAAAAACTTTCTCATAAAAATCAACATTATCTCCTACTAAGTTCCTCACATCTAGTAATCGTTTTAGGAATAACATATTAAAGTCATTTATTCATAACCTTGGGAAATGGAAAATATATTAAGTGTGAGATGAAAAACATAGTAATAGAATACATAAATAAAAATTAGTCATATAATAGATAAGAAATTCCTAATAAGAGAGGAATAAATGATGATAAAATAATTCCATAAAAATATTAACATGATATTCAGACTTATCCAAGGATAACATAACTATTTGAAAAATCACATGGACATACATAAAAGATTTTATAATGATTTAATGAAAAATGGTAGGAATCTAAAACTTACCATCGAGTCCTTGTTCCAAGATATCATAAACATTCCATCAAGGCCTTGTTCCATGATATCCTATATAAATGGGTAAAGCCTCAGCCAAATAATGAACATGTTTTGTATCATGAGACTTATTGATGAATAGAGGAGATATATACTACCATTACCCACCCATAACTTAATATTTTTAATGCATTCATCATATGAATAAACAATTCATCATAAACAATATGTCTTGATAATAAATAATTTTCCATATTTTAAGAACTATCAAACAAAATGCCAATATTTACCCCAGTCAAACTGGTCATAAGCCATCTAGATAAATATGGAGAATGATATCATAAGATAATAATCTTAGTATATCACAATTAAAATAATGGGTTTTCGTTTATGATAGATAAAAGTACTATAGAAATATTATTAATTACATTCTTGAGGAAAATATCCCTTCCCACATTGAAAATAAATTTTAAGTAATAAAAATTCAAAAAATACTATGAAAATTATTTTATTTCAAAATAATATTTGAAATATTATAATGGAAGACTTAGCAAAACAATGTTCATGATGGTGGGGAAATATGTTCCTGCTATAAATTTTAAAAGTAAACATTCATTTCAATATTTTGTAACGAGAGTCTAAAGTGACCCATGTGGGAAAACGATAAGGAATTTACTTTTAAAACCATTTAAAATAGGGTAAAAGATCATGTAAAATTAATTTATTAAATAATTTATGATTATAAAAGGATATTAATGAAATAATTTTAGACAAATTATATATTGATGAGAAATATTCCCGGTTTAAATGAAGATACAATATTGATATCACTTACAAACAACTTTCTTGATGTTTCTTTATTTAATAAGGGGGTAAACATAAAGTAAACATGTAAAAACATTCATAAACATTGGAAAATAATATATATGAGTTTCAGTTAAATTTGAGAATATAATTTCCACCAAATAATACTTGAACATAAACAATCCCCTAAAGAAATGATATTGTAACATAAAACCTTTACCCCTAGCGAAAATTTCGAAATCAAAATTCATTGAAATAAATAATATGGTATGGCTTTGTAAATACCATGAATTATATTAATTAATAAGTAAAAATTAATTCATGGGTAATTTAGTACTCCATTCAAGGGAGTCAATGTGCATGACATGAAACATGTCTCTGGAAAATTAGATTAAAATAAGGAAAATCCTTACAAAGATCATAACCTTTGAAATGATAATTAATCCATGAAGTTATTTCAAGAATATATGTAAATAAATATAAAACAATTTTTAAATAAATTATAATGAATTTATAGATAATTCCAAATATAATAATGGAATAAAAAAGTCAATAAAGTAAAAGTATAACTCAATGAATGAAAATTGTGTTTTAAAACCCTTATATTTCCCTTTGTATAGCCTCCCCTCGATTAATATTAATCCCTTTATAAGAGAGGTTTGCGATTACCCTAGTAGATGTAGGAAACAATAATTTTTCTTTAGAAAGGATTTTGGAATAGTCTTGAAGGATTTTTTTAGTTTTGTGAAAAATATTGAAGCAAGTCACTTTTTATTGGAAAAAAATCAATAGTGTTTTCACAATTTTTCAATCTTTAATGGTCATAAAAGTAATTATAAAATTGAAAAGTTGAATATGTATGGGAAATGAACTATATTATAAATAATTTTGCATAAATATGATTTATCATATATTTTCTATAAATTTTAATTATTTAAATATAAATATTGAACATTAAATATTATTTAAGGCATTTTCATCACTTTTTAAATACTTGAATTTAAAAACATCATGCAAACTACCAATTTTGAATATAATATATTTTATAAACAATTATCCTTAATAAATATCTATTAGATTATTGGGATACCAAAAATCATCTAAATATTATAATTTTTAATATTTTTAAAATTATATATTTAATTTTTTTATTATTTATGTATGTGTCACACCATCATGAAGTATGTGTTTTAGACAATTATAAAAATTTTAATTTTTTAAAAAATTTTTACCACAATTTTTTATAAATCATTTTTATAATTTTTATTAATTTATAAGAAATTCATATTCTCATTCATATCATTAAAAAATATTTTATTTATTATTTTGACTTTTCACACATTATGCAAGAATTGCCCAATTGGTTAGATAATATTCTATTATATAAATAAGAATTTCGAAAATAACAATAAAAATAGTCATTTATACAAAATATTGCCTATAAATGTCATTCAAAGACCTTTTCATTCTCAATTATTATCATTAGAACACCAAATTTTACTTTTCAAGTGTAGTGAAAGCACTGTGTCAGTATTGAAAATTATTTTCATATTTGTCATGAAATTAATTCTAATTGATTTATTTTTAATTATTTTTGTATTATTTTTTTCTTATATTATCATACGCAATTCGTTACATAACTTTCATAAATTTATATACCATATTTATGTTATGATACTATCATAAAAAATACCACATTGCATGAAAATCTATATTTCCTCACTATTCATTAAAAACTGAGTTTAAACACCCCCAATAAAATAATTGTATAAAATTATAATTTCTTATAAAATTAAATAAATATCTTCTATATCCATAAATATAATTCACAACCATAATTTATCAAAAATAAATTAAATTTAATACTTATAAATATATTTACTTTGATTATTTACCAACATAGAAATGCATTTCATCGACGATGTGTAAGTATTCTTTGTAAATATATCATTTCTAAAAATTCTAAATAAATTACTATAATAAATATAATAGGTTCATAATTAATTTAAAATTTTTATTATTAATAACTTATTTTAATCCTTGTGGTAAAATATTAATGTTTATTAAAACAAAGAGTGTGACATTTGGTTTTTATACCTTATTTAAACAATATTTATGTCATTATCAAAGAAAAATTGAATCAGGTTTTAAGAATTTTAATAAGTTTTTTTTACTATGGATGAAATACACTTATATAATTGGATTATGGAAAGTTTTAGGTTATTTTAATATCTTATCCTATAATTTTAACCTGATTTTACCCATTTTACCCTTATCAAGATGATAAATTTTACCATAGTTACTATTCATAATGAAAAAAATTAAAGGGATCTATTTATAAAATTTGTACCTAAATATTAAAAATATTGTATCCATTTTTTAATATTAATACTATATAAGTGGTATAAATCAATTTTAATATAATCTTGTAAAATGAAAAGAAAAATAGTTTTGATAAAAATGCGTTATTAGGCATAAAAATTAACATATACTAAGGTCATATATATTGATAATTAAAATGGAATTAATTTTATTATTATAAATAAAATGGATAATTTTTAAATTTAATACTAAATAAAAAATAATATGTTACTTTTAAATTACCTTATTTAAATAAAATAAATGAGAGTATTTGAAAAGTTAGTATTTCTCACTATTCACTAAAAATCATTTATTTTAGAAAAGTCCCAAAAATTCACTCTTAGTAAATTTTGATATGATAAATTAAAAAATTATGTAAATTTTAAAAAATATAATTTATAAACATGAAATAAATTAATTATAAATTCAAATCACAAAATGATATAAAATCATTTTTGAAGAAAATGAATTTCCATAGCATAAAATGAATTTACAATGAATTGAGTAATCATTTATCAGTTCATTTAAATTATATAAATTTTTTTAACTATTTTTTATAATGTTATTATTCCTATTCATAATGCTAATTTCAATGTTTAGGTTACAATGGTTACATTTACATAACATTATTAATATTGTGGTTCGTTATAACTCAGTGTTGCGTACAAAGAATGCTGTTGAGCTTATTATTATTTTAAAATATTTTTTTTGTTATAAATTATTCACCCATTAAATAAATTAATCCATAAAAATTTTATCTCGATCATCAGAAGATTAATTTTTGAAAATATATTTATTGAAAATCCACATCATACAAAGGGATAATAAAACTTTTTTTGAGAATGGGAAGTGGGAAACCTAAAGGTTATGTGAAATATCACATATTTGGGTCCTCAGATAAGGATACATAAAGTTTATTTTAAATATAAAATATCTAGGTTCTCAGATATGAAGAACATTGGTGGGAAGTAAAAATATAGACATAGTGAAAAAATTAGTGTCCAAATAATGATGCGGAGTGACATAGAACATTGATCACAATAAAATGAATGGTCAAGGTAAATTAAATAAAAAAATCATAAATAAATTATATGTGAAAACACTAATGATTAATTACAAATTAATGTAATAAGATAACATATTTATGTTTTAAGATCCTTTTCGTAGAGATGAGTAATTCCATTACAATATAGACTAATAACATAAGGAAATGTACTTACTTTACAAGTTGAATTTTATACTATAATAAATTTTCTCCAAAATCACATATATTTCTCCAAATTATGAGTATAAAAGATGAATTTTTCATGATTAAAGAATTTAAATAAACTTCTAAGGTATTATAAGGTCCACCAAAAACATAAATTTATTCATCCTGTCATTATACAATAACCAATAACAAAACGGTTTTCACAAGATAAGATAATATGAATAAACATTCATATGATAAAATAACAAATTAATCTCTAAAGCCTTAATAATAATATAAAAAGATTAGAATTATTTTATCACATATTCTTCCTAGTTAAACATAACATTTATATCCAAATAAAATCAATTACTCTTAAATTATCATACCAAAAATGTATATGTATTGATCAAATATTCTCTAAAATATACTAATCATTTCAAAAATATATAATCACAATATTCAAAAAATAAAAACCCACCTTATATAAAATAATTTCTATTTACCTTAATCTTATAATGTCCCAAAAATAGTAAACTTCTTCAAAAATAACATTAGTTACATAGTTACCAAAACATTTTAAATTTCATTCTTATATATATGACAATTCATATGTTCCTACTTGAAATAACCTTTTTATTGAAATAAACCATAATTACATCAAAATTGAAAATAAACTTTACCTTAAAGGTTATTATGACCTTTAAAATTATGTCCATAAAATATGGAAACATTATTCCTCAAATGATATTTTCAATAAAACACATACTAAACCGAAGAGGTGTATTACCATAAATGTCTACCAAAATACTCTCAATCATATTAAACTCCTATCACATAAAACCTAAAAAGGTTATCTTTTCATTTAAACATATGATCAACCTTAGAATTATTAATCCCAAATTGTATCCATAACTCTTAAATTAATATCACATGAAAACATCTTATTATCCAAATCTATCTAAACCTATCCTCTAATACAAAATATAAAATCCCTAAACCCCCACTCCCAGATCAAGTGCTAAAGAATAATTTTTATATCTCTACCTTTGACACTAATAAATTTATCCCAATTTCAAATATCCAAAAATTAAGAAATCTAAAGAAAATATTTAATCACCTACATACCCAAGGAACTGTTAGGTTTAATGTTTAATAAAATTATGAAAAAATCATACATAAAAACATAGATACATAAAAAATTGTTCATCATAATCCACATCATCTCTCACTAAGTTCTTCACATCTTATAACCTTCTCAGGCATAAAATACTTAAAAAAGGGTGATCGCAACAACTATGTTTTTCAAATCTAGTAACCTTAGATACATAAAAAATGGTTTATATATTTACATCATCTCCAACTAAGTTCTTCAAATCTGATAACCATTTTAGGAATAATTTACTTAAGTTCTTCCTTTACATATTGGGGAAATAGAAAACAAAAAAGGTTGATCTCAACCAATAATTAATGTAATGCATAAACTTTATGTTATGATAGAGTTAATAAATCATGGATAATATGCTAGTAATAAATAATGATAAAATAATACCATATAAATAATAAAATGAGATGGAAATATATCCACAGATGTCATAACTATTAGAATAATCACATGAAAATCTATAATAAATTTCATAATGATGTAATTCAAAATTATATATATGTAACATATACCTTTGGGGCATCGTGCCAAGACATCATAAACATACCTTTAAGGAATATGCGAAGAAATATTACATAAATTGTAAAGTCTCAGCCAAATACCAAACCGGTTTTTTCTCAAGAGACCTAATAATGAATCATGGGGATATATAATCCTAGGTCTCACCCTCCACTTAATAATTCAAATGAATTCATTATATTTATAAACAAAACTGCATAATTAACATTCCTTAATAATCAATATCTATTTGTATAGGAAGAACTCACATACAGAATATCAATAATTTTCCCATTCAAAATGATCATAATCCATCTTGAGAAATAAGTTGGATGACATCATAAGATAATAATCCTAGTATATCAAAAGAAAAATAAAGGGTTTCCTTCATTTATGAATAAAAATACAATAAAAATATCACTAAAAATATTCTTGAAGAAAATACCCCTTTCTCTATTGAGAATATATTTTAAAAAAAAATGCACAAAATATTATGAAAATATTTTTATTTGAAAATAACCCTGAAAACTTATAAATTAATATTCATGTAAAATAATTTTCATGAAGTTGGGGAAATCTGCTCTTGTTAAAAATGTTAAAAATGAACATTATTTTTAATCATTTGTAAAGAGAGTTAACAGAGACTCACACATGAAAATGATATGGAATATAATTTTAAAAACATTTAAAAGAGGGTGAAATATCATATAAAATAAGTGTATGAATTCATTTATGATTATAAAAGGATATTCGTGACAACATTTTTGAAATCATAGAGAATGAAAAGAATGATTCTCAATCTAAAAGAAGATACAAGAATGATATCAGGTACAAATAAATTTCTTGATTTTTCTTTATTCAATAAGGGAGGAAATATAAAATAAACATGTAAAAAACATTCATAAATATATTAGAAGAAAATTAATTGGTTTTATCAAATAATTCTAATATAATTTTACTCATTATAAATTTAAACATAAAGAATCCCAAAATAAAATGAGAATATAAAAGAAATCCCTTACCTCATTGGTAACATTCAAAATTAAATTTCATTGAAATAAAGAATATGATATGGATATGTAAATAAAATGTATTAAATTAATAAATATGTAAAAAATTATTCATGGGGAATCATTTACAACATTCAAGAAGGATATGGTGCAAGATATGAAATTAGACTTTGGAAAATGAGATTTTGATAAAGAAAACAGTTTTAAAGATCATAACCATTAAAGTGATAATTAATCCATGAATTCATTAGGTGAACATATGTATATCAACATAAAGAAAGTGTAAATATTGAATGAAATAATCTGTATATCATTCCACACACAATCATGGAATAAAAAGGTCAATAAGTACAAGTACAACCCAATGAATGAAATTGAGTAAAGAAACCCTTACCTTTCTATTTGTACCACATCCCCTCGATTGATTTAAGAACTTTTTAGGAGAGTTTTATGATCAATAATATGGATGGGGGGATTTAGGAATGGATGGTTAGAATAGTTTTTATATAGTGTTTTTAAATAAATCCAAAATTTTAGTTGTGTGAAAAATGCTGAAGTGTTTCCATTTTTATATGCCAAAACCAATGATGTTTTCCAAATTTTTCAGTCTTTAAGGGTCATGAAGGTAATTATAAAATTGAAAAGTGGATGATATGAGTACCATGAATGATATTATAGGAAATTTCACCTCTATATGAGTCATTGTATATTTTTTATAATATTATATAAATTTATAAATAATTTTTAAACATTAAATACTATTCAAGGTCTTTTTCTTCACAATTCTCAATATTGAATTTAAAAACATCATGAAGAATACAAATTTTGAATATGATCTCTTATATAAGCAATTATACTTCCTAAATATATATTAAATTCATGGGATACAAACACTCATCTAAATATTATAATTTTAAATATCTTTAAAATTATTTATTTAATTGTTTTGCTCTTTAAATATATATTGTTCCATCATGACATAGGTGTTTTAATGAATTATAATAATTTTAAAATTTTAAAATAAATTATTTAAATAAAAATATTTATTATGCATTTTTTATCAGTTATGTTAATTCATAAGGTATTTTTGTTATCTTTTAAATCATAACAACATAATTAATTTTCTATTTCACTACTTCTCTCCTCGCATAAGCATTGCACAAACATTTGGATATGATTCAGGTTATATACATCCAAATTTAAAAAATATAAACATAAATCATCATTTATACATAATATTTACAAACCAAGTCATGATTTTTTGACTTCTCAATTATTTTCATTAGGGCACAAAATTTTAATTTGCTAGTGCAGTACAGACACTATGTCAACACTTTAAATGTTTTTAATATTTGTTAAAAAGTAAATTATAATTGATATGTTTTGAATTATTTTTATGATATTTTTACTATATTATCATAAAATATTATTTACATAAGATTCTTAAATTTATATATCATATTTATGTTATGATAATATCATAAAATATACTGCATCTCATAAAAAACATTATTTTTTCACTATTCCTCAAAATGTGTCATGAAACACTCCAAGAAAATAATGGAATTCAAATATAAATTTTTATAACTTTAATTAAATTTAATTTAGATATAAAAAATAATTTAAGACCGTGACTTATCCAAAACATATTAAATTTAATACTTTTCAATATATTTACATTGATTTTTTAATAGCTAGTAAAAATGCTACATCATTGACGTATAGGTGGTTTAGGTATAAAAATTGAAAATAAATTAAAACCATAAATATAATATTTTTATAATAAATTTAACCATTTTTTATCATTAAAAACTTATTTTAATCATTGTGATAAAATAACAATTTTTATTAAAATAATGTGAGTGACATTTTGGTTTTACACTTTACCTAAATAATATATATCTCATTATCACTGAAAAATTGATTCAAGTTTACATATTTTTGATACATAAATGATTATTTATTAATTCCACTCATTTAATAGGATTAGGAAATGTTTTTTTAGAAATTTTAAGGTCTTACACCAAGTTTTAACTTGTTTTTACCTATTTTACCCGCATCGAGGAGATAATTTTTACCATGATTACTATTCATAATGACAAAAAATAAAAGGGTCCTATTTAAAAAATTTAAAAATTATGATTCCAAATATGGTATCCATTTTTCAAGATTCAATCATTAGATGTTGAAGAAATAAATTTAATAAAAGTGAGTAAAAAATTAAGAAAACCAAATTTTAGAAAAACATGTTTGAAGCATAAAAAATAAATTATATAAAAGTCATGAATATTTATGATTCAAATGATATTTATTAGATTATTATAAATCAAATAAGTCATTTTTAACTTTACTACTAAATATAAAATAGAATGTTACTTTTAAATTAATTTATTTAATGAAAATAAATTAGAGTATTTGAAAAATTAGCATTTTTTCTGAATTCAATGAAAAATCTATTATTTCAGAAAATTTCCAAAATTTCACTAGAAATTACTTCTAATTTTTTGATTTCAAAATTTATATTAATTTTTTGAAATGTTGTTTCTAAAATTGGAATAAAATAATTATAATTTCCATGCACTAGTTTTAATAAAATCATTCATGAAGAAATTAAATTTCTAAATCATAAAATAACATAATTTAAAATTGTTTAATTATTTATAAAATATTTTAAATTTTTAAAAAAAGTTTATACAAATTTTTATAAATTTTTATTCCTATTTATACTACCTATTTTAATGTCTAGGTTAAAATAATTACATTTTATTCAAAATATTTATATTGTGGTTCATTGAAACTCAATGTTTCATTTAAAGTAAGCTATAGAGATTATAATTATTTTAAAATAAGTTTTCTAAGTGTTAGATAATTCTTGTAGATTATGATTGAGTGGGAGTCGATCCACTTTGGATGTTAAGATATTACCCAAGGTTTGTTGTTTTAATTTTTTTAGCCTTTTTTTTGTTTATCTTTTGACTTTTATTTATTTTTATGCCAGCATAATTTTCTTGGATAGTCTGGACATTTCACACATTCATATAAATGTTATGAAAGAAGATGTTAGGAACAACCTTGGGTATGGACTATTGATATTTTTTTTCTCACCCCCTTTACATGCCCCTTAGTGTGCGTATATACCATATGTTATCTTTCAGGATGATCATATGATGGTGGATAAGGCAGAGGCTTGGTGTTTCATGATCGAGAATAGCTACTCATGTTGAGTCTTTGGATCAAGCTGCAGTTGGTTGATAGTCATGTAGACTGGGTACATGGTTTGGATCAGAATAACAATAATGACTTATGTATTTTTTTATTTTTATTTTATTTATTTTGTTATCCAAGTTTGTGACTTATGTCTATACATTTTATTTTGATTTAGTCTGTATGATGGATTCCATTTATTATATCTTGTTTATATTTTTTTATTTATTTATGTTCACTTGGATGTTTAAGAATATGTATGTGTTGAATATATTTCTGCTATGATTTCACATTGATCTGAGGGCATTATACAAGCCCAAATTTTCAAAATAATAATAACTGATATTCATTTAAAATACCCATTATTTAATCCAATTCTTGGGTGAAATTGTGATTTTTATTAACTATGGGAATTTTTTTCTTAATTTTAAATGGATTAAAGTGAGGTTTTTATTGATTAGTTCATTTTTTGGTAAATTTAGAAAACATACATTTATAGGAATTTATTTTATATTTCTAACTATGAATTTATGGATTTAAATATTTAATTAAAAAAATAAATTCTTAAATATATTATTTTTTGTTTTTCATTCGTTTTTTAATTAAATAAAATCCATATATTGACTTTGAAAATGGAATTAAAATGGTGTGATTTGTTTTGTGAAATGATTTTTTTGTGCAGCAGATTATAATTTTTTAAGTAATGAATTGACTATACCTTCTATCCTTGGGGTTAGTTTCGGCACAAAAAATTGTAAAATCAATGATCGACTGCAAGAGTGAAATTGATCCCAAGTGTGAAATTAACTATAAGAGTGCAATCAATCGAAAGTGTAAAATTGATTTCACGAGTGCAATTGATCACAATTTTCAAATATATTGGAAGAGTGAAATTGACCACAAATGTGAAATCAATCACAAGAGTGAAATCAACCATAAGAGTGAAATCAACCACAACTAAGAAGAGTGGTTATGAGTGAGGAATTTGGGAAATGAATTCATTAACCTCATGAAATAACATAAGGACCACACATGAAATTCCATCTACCATAATCATAGTTTACAAAGGGAATAACCTACCACATAAAAAAATGAATGGGATGTGCCTTGGTTGTGTAATTGACCATGAAAAAACAACTAGAATTTGAAAAAATAATATATTAAAAGCATCAACATATGCTCACTACTGATAGTACTAATAAAATATAACCTCACCCTATGATAGAGTATATTTGATTCTTATCTGTTAGATTCTAGAATACTGAGATAATGACGTTCACTAGAAGTGCCTATGAAAACTAGAACTCGGAGCCCACCATGCCATGAAATTATGATAGTAGAATATGAGAACCCCCAGGGCCTATAAACTGTGGAGAAAATTAAAGGTCTGATGACCTATCTCTAAATAAGGATACAACCATGCAACTGATTAAGAAGATGACCACCAAACAAGCTTGTAGAAAAGTTGTGCTGAGATTGGGATGAAAAAATAGAATCCCACATTTACTGAAGATGATAAATTAGGATAAACACTCGATGTTCACCACCCATGGAAGCTGAAGGAGCTTTTAGTGCTACATCTTTTTTTATTATAGATGACTAGATCCCCATGTTCCCTATTAATATTGAGGAATCTTCTATGCCTATTTTTATTACACCAATTTGAGTTCCAAAATACCATTAACTAACTAAATCTATTGAACCTATAGATAAGAAAATAAGTTAAATAAAATTGAAGAGTGTAGAATAACTATCATTATGTATTTATAGAGAAAACCAAACCTTGCGCAACCCTGATCAATCCACTATTGAAAGATCAAGAACACTAAATATCTAGAAAATATATAGCCTAAGAACCCAAAATACTAAATCAACTATAAAACTATGATGGTATTTAATAATTAAAAAGAAGATTCTTATTGAGACCAGGTTTGAAGAAGATACTGAAGTAGTGATCTTTAATTAAGTAAAAATTGAAGCATTTCACATACATTCCTAGATAACCATTTCCAGACCAAATCTCCATCCCCTAATAACATGTTTCATAAATTTTTTGATGATGTTATTAAAAGTTTATGTGAAATATTTTTTTATATTTACACTTAAAATGCTTGATTAAAAATATAATAAGACCCTAATACATTCCAATTCTCTATATTCATCTTCAAATAAGAAATTTTCACCATCTTATCTTTGAAATACCTCAATTAACTATAGGAATACTAAAAATGATGAAATACATTGAACCAAACCAATAATTGACTCACCACTACTGAAAAAAAATCATTGAATCATTTGATGATAAATTATGATAATGACCAAGCTCACTAGAAGGATGAACCCACTAGAAACATGTTGATGAAATAGGTAATAAGTTCAGTTTAAAACTCCTATGATTAAGAAAATAAAAAATATAAAAAATCGGGAATGATGAAATAAAATATGAAATTAGTGACTTCCAACCTCATCCCAAACCATAAAAATCACTGTCCAAACCCAATTATAGTGTTGAGGACCAAAATTCAAGGCCCTGTAATATTTTATGAAGCACTAGAAAATAATATATTTCTATACCCCAAAACAGGAATCATCTCTCCATCTCCTCACATGATGCTTGGGAAGTAAAATTCTTTTAATGATGATATAGTATAGTGAATCATTTATCTCTAATCATTCTTGGAGGAGTAAAAATCCCAATCATGGAAAGAGAACTCTTTTCAAAGATATATTTAAGTACATAGATTTTGAGAAACCCCAACCATTGTGTGGTTCCTAAGTCTAAATATGATGAAACTGGAGTGGGATTAAAATTTGAGGAATGAACCAGGAATGATGGATTTGATGGAAGAAAGATCATGTCTATCACATGGTGGGGGATATAAGATGGGAGAATTTGGATCATCTCTTTATATAAGGGGAACTAATCAATGGAGGGAAGTGGCTTCTCCAACGATCAAGAAAAACTAGAGGTATTCCTATATTTACGTCTATTTTTATTTCATTTTTTCTATTATTTACTCTTTAGTGATGGCACACTAGGCCAATAGTGGTTCTTATAAGGAGTAGTGTACTACCCCTATTCTGAATTCCAATTTTCAATGAAAAAAATTATTCTCTGTCTAATCCTCTATTTATATTTAGATTCATATCTTCTAGAAGATTCTTAATTTTCTCTACATTTTTATATCTCTTTACTTTTTTATCATTAGTTGCTCAAACATTCTGCTTGGGAACACCTTCATTACTTATGATAGGTAATAGTCGGGTGAACCAAGAGCTATTAGTTGTATAAAATAACTTATTTAGGCATGGATAGATAATATATGGATTATTGTTTTTTTCCAACATAAAATTTCCAAAAAAGGACAACTAGGGAGATATACATTGATTAGAGAATGATAGGGAAGAAAAATTGAATAATGAATCATGGGGAATTGAGGAGAGAAATTTGAGGTTACCCCAATATATTTTAAATATTTAATTTTAAACCAATAAATTTCATCCACTATTTTCAAATTTTTTACCCAGTAAAAAATATTTTAACACATCAAAACACTATCTTATCTAGAGATAACTTGAGTCCCACATTACAACATTTTTCCTTGGAAATATTTTCCTTGGAAACCCCATGATAACAACACATAAAACATAGTTATGTTACTAGGATAGGCATTATTTTTTTCAATTTTGTTTAGAATGATTTAAAATGGCTTGAAATTGTTCTACCAACCTTATTAGTTTTGATCCTAAGGTTAAGAGATTTTTTTTCTAGAATTAAAAAACTAAAAATCACTGAAGAAGAGTAAAGAGAGTTCAATACAATTCCATTGTATGACTCTCCTTCCTCTATTTATCACTCTAAATTATTTACATAAGTTAGTAAAAAAATTAAAGATACCTTTCTTGGATGAACATGATATTATGGGAAATATATTCATCTAATTTCAACATTAATAACATTCAATTAAAATTGAATGACGAAAAAGAATGTGAACTCAAAACTGGGATAAAAATAGTTCTTCACAAATTTCATAGATTTTCAAGTGAAGAACCTGATAGACATTTGAGTGTGTTTAAAGAAGTATGAAACAGATTCATAACCAAAGGATTCACTAAGGCTCAATTCAGCTAGAAGGCCTTCACCTTCTTTCTTAAAGGGGTATCCAAGAAGTGGCACTACAATATATAGCAGGGATAAGTCACCAAATGGGACAAGCTACATGGGTACTTAACCAATAAATTATTCCATTATTGAAAGATTGATCAAATAATAAAGGATATCTATGTAGTCAAACAAGAAACTAGAGAAACTCTATGAATTTTGGGAATGTTTCTAGAAACTGAATACACCCTAAACACACCAGCCATATGAAGAAAATAATTTAATATTATTATTTTACAAGGATTTATGGAAAATGATAAAAATATACTTGAAGCTTCTTTGGGAGCATTTATAATTTATAAGGCACCTATTAAAATTAGAGAACTGATTGATTAAATCTATCAAAATTCTGAACAATTCAGTACAATAACTGCAACTAGAGGTTCAGGAGACATAAAATGCCCCAACTCATCTTTAATAGAAAATAAAATTCAATAACTAATCTCTTTAGTGAGTTAACTAGCTATGATAAAAGAACATAATTCGTCACCAACAACACCCCAAGGGTCTAAGAGCATTTCTATTTTTAGAAGAATTTCCCCGATGGATTCTCTCAAGTTCAAGGGATGGAAAGTTGGGGTTCCATGTTCCATTTGAAATTATAGAATCAACATAGTGGAAACCTAGGATTTATATATTTTTTTCACCAATAAATTTGGATCTAGGGGCCAAAAAGGACAAAGTCAACCTTTCTAGAAAGCACTCTAATAGGATTCTCCATAACCTTCTCACCCCCAACCATTCCAATGAAAAAGTAACAACCATTCACAAGATACTAGTAAGGAAATTCTCAGGATCTATCCTTGAATGACATGTTGATAAAGGTAATGGAATCTCAAGAATATTCAATAGAACACTATAACCATTCATAGATTAGAGTTAAAGGAATTAAAAGGATATTTTAGCCATCTTATGACTACCCTCAACAAATTGGTAAATCAAGGATCAGTTAAGTTTCTTGGTTAACTAATTCATAACCCTAAAGGAAATGTTTGTGCTATTACATTATATAGTATTAAGGAGATAGAAAATAGTGAAGTATCTCTCTTGGATACTGAAGCTAGACAAAACACATGAACCTATTAATTCTATCCAAGAAAAGGAACAAAAGGAGGAATGTATAAAGGAACCATCAAAGAAAGATCAGAAGAAAGATGAGATGAAATATCTACCTCAACCACAACCTCCATTTACTAAAATTATGTAAGCATAAAATAAAACCAATAAAGAATCACTATAGAAGGAGATTATGGATGTTTTCAAAAAATTAATGATCAGTATCCCTCTATAAGAGGCTATCCACCAAATTATAAGGCAAACTAAATCCATTAATGGTATGTACAATAAGATAAGGATATTGTTAGGAAATGAATAGGTAATATTAGGTAATAATTTGTTTCCCTTGCTAACCCAAAAATCCCCTAAAATTAAAAGATCCAGGTACTTTCACTGTTCTCTATATTATTGTTATGGCTACTTTTTTACATTACACTACTTATTCCATTTATTATTATTTATATATTATAAAAATTAAACTAACTCATTTGGACATGAAACACACTAATCTATCCATTTTATACAATTTAGGTGTTCTTGAAGATGTCTTAGTAAGTGCACAAGGTTATCCATTACATTCCAACTTCTAAATTCTCAACATGGAAAAAATAAAAGGTAAATATCACTATCTAATAATTGAAGGTATAAAATTCTCCAAGACTACTAAAACCATAATAAATTTCAACAAATGGACCCTTTACTTGAATTCTGGTGTAGAAACAATAGATTTAGTCTTCCTTGGCTAGATGAAAAAACTACATGAAGATCATTATGTTTTTATATTAAAACATTTTGAATTACCTTTTTTATTATAAGGAGGAAGTTGAAATGTTTGATCATATAATAAAAATTGGAGAAAATTTGGAAACACCAAACCTAATTTATAAATTTGAATTTGAAAATTAACTTAATCTAGAGACAATTTTGAATATTGAGAAAAGTGAAGAAATTGGTAAAATTTATTTTGATGAATTACTCAAGTCCAATAGAAACATTTTTCCTTAAATGTATAGGTTTTTATCATGGAGAATTATAAACTATAATCTTATTTGGAAAACCTCCCTAAAATGAAACATAATTTGGTAGAATAAATATTAATATATACATTTTTAAATGAAAATGATAAAATTATAACCATAATCTCAGATATTTAAGATCCTATCCAAGAACACAAACTAATGAAAATTTTCAAACATAATTATTGGTCTATAGGATGGGCATTAGAGGACATACCATAGATTATCTATACCACTTACATGCATTGGATTTTATTGGAATATGAATCCAAACAAGTGATACAACCAAAAAGAATAATCAACCAAACACTTTTTTATGTATTAAAAAAGTGGTAGGCAGAATTTTAGAAGTTGGAATAATCTACCCATTCTCATACTTCTAAGGGGTGAGTCCTATCCAAATTTTTCTAAAAAAAAACTTGTTATAATTTTTTCAAAATTATAACAATGTGTTAATGACCATAAGAATTTAGAATAGCTGGATAGTCCATATATATTATAGGAGGTTGGACCGTGTGACTAGAAAAGGTATTTGCTCATACCTTTTGTGGATCAAATATTAGTAAGACTAGATAGGAAGGGTCATTATTTCTTCTTTGATGGATTGTCTTGGTATTTTCCGGTTCCAATTTCTCCAAAGGAACATGAAAATACCCCCTTCACAAGTCCCTTTGGAATTTTTTCCCATAAAAGGATACCTTGAAATATTTTAAATTCCCTAGGTAACTTTCAACACTTCATAGTATGTATCTTTTCAGACCTGACTAAGATCTACTGGGAGGTATTCCATGAAGACTTAATTATATATGGAAATTATTGTCAAAACCTTAGAGAAACTTTGGATAAAAGTTTAAAAAGATTTACTGAGAATTTTTTTTAAGAATGGGAAATTTTTTGGGACACATAATATCTAAATTTTGAATTGATGTAGATATGTCCAAATTGGATATTATTGTTAAAATACCTTACCCCACCACTGTGAGACACATTATATCATTTTTAGGATATGTTGGATTTTATAGAAGGTTTATTAATGACTTTAGAAGAATTTATTTTCCCCTAAAAAATTTCCTCATGGAGGAAATTGGTTTTTGTTTTTGATGATCTATATAGGATATATTTTGACAAATTAAAGGACTGATGTACCATTACCCCCATAATATATCCACTAAGTTGGGAACACCCCTTTGAGATATTATGTGATTATTCCAACAGAGTTATAGGGATTTTTCCTTACCAAAATATTTAGGGACTTTATTTAGTCATATACTACACTTCACAATCCCTAGACACTACCCTTATTAATTAGACACCAACAGAGAATGATTTTTTGTATATTATTATAGTATTAGAAAAATTTTGTTCTTATATTTTCAAGAGTAAATTAATAGTTTATTCTAATCATGGAGTAGATAGATATTTTTTCAAGAAATATTATTCAAAGATTAGACTAGTGAGATGGGTATTTATATTACAAGAGTGTTACTGAGAGATCAAGGATAAGAAGGGTTGTGAGAACATGGTGATTGACCACAAGAGATGACTTCCTCACACTACTAAGGTATAATTAATCCCAAAGACCAATATAGATGATAAATTCCTTGGTAAGATACTATAAAACCTCACCCAAGTACCTTTTTATGATGTAAATATCAATTTTAGGGACACAAAAATGGTTCACTACTTATTTTTTAAACATAAAACTGCTAAATTGAAATATGGATCAAAATATTCTACTCTAGAGGATCCTTATTTATAGAAACTTTTTAATGAACATGTCATTAGAAGGTTCATCCTTGAACATGAAATGAACACTAAAATTTATTCTATCCATACAATTATATGTGGATGATATTTTGGAAATTAAAAAACCACTATATTTTTTTTGTAAGTTGAATTTTTTGGCCAATTTTTTTTAAATATTCTCACGTTTTTTGTGAAAATTTCCCAGATTTTAGATTACTGGTGGAAATTCCAAAACACATGAGATTACCCAAAAACCAATGATTTTATATGGGATATTCAATAGATGGTGAATTGAATTCATTGTTCCATTTCCCATGTCATTTAGATTTTTCTATATTTTGTTTGTTATGGAATATGTTTCTATGTGGATTCAAGATAAAGATACTCAAACTTATGAATCAATAACTATGATTTGAATTAATAAAATAAAACATGTTTTTATAGGTTTGGAATACCTTGACTTATTATTAATAACCATGTGACCTACTTCTTTGATAAGAACATAGATTCCCTCTTAAAGAATTATGGAGAACACTATAAAATTTCCTTTACCTACCACCCATTGATAAATTCACCAAATGAGGTTTCCAATATATAATTCAATTTTCTCTAAGAACACAGTGAAACATAACCACAAATATAGAGTAAGAAATTGGATGATGCAATATAGGGTTTAAAAACTACATATAAAACCACCTTATTTTTGTCACCCCTATATAATTTTTTATGGAAAACATTTCCACTTTACTGTTGAGTTGAGATACAAAGCCTATAAGGCTGTTAGAAGTGTGAACCTAGAATTTGGTAAGTATATAGAGTAGAAGAAGTAGAAGATGATGGATCTTGAGGAGTTGAGAAGGTAAGAACATGATAATTCACTTATGTAAATTATAAAACTAAATCCTACCATGATAAATTGTTCTAGATAAGTTAATTTTTACCTAGAGAAATAGTTTTTATTTTCTTCAAATATGATGCTCTTCCTTGGAAATATTCATTCTAAGTTTATTGATCCATAGATAGTAACTAATAAATTTCCTTTTATTATAGTTAATATTCCAGGATAAGGTTCAAATAATGAATTCAAGTTTAATGACCAACATTTGATGAAGTAACAGGCGTATTTCTAGAAATAACCTATAGAAAATCCACACTCCTCCCCACTACTATTAAATAGAGCATTGTTTGGTTGTCTCTTTCCCACATGTTGGTCTAGCACATACTTTATTTTGAAATATTTCTTTGAAAAAATTAATTTTTAAATTCAATTGGAGCTATTTTTGAACAAAGTTTGGTGGAAAGTGACAAATTAGTTTTAGGATGTACATACAATATTATTATATTTCTTTTAATAAAAAATAAAAGAAAACAAAAAATCAGTTATTTTTTAGAATATTAACATAGTTTCTATAGGTTATATTGTTACAATGTGAATAAATTGAAAATAATAATGAAATTATAGGAAAATTTATATTCCATGGAGTTATTCCTAATTAAAGTACCATGATAGATATAAGGAGTACAATGATTCTAAAATTATATATTTTGAATGATTTTTGAGTGAACATAACGTCATTGATATGGAATTTCTATTTTAATACTATGGGAATGGAGTGAAACTAAAAAGATAATTATCAAATCAGAAATATAACATGTGGTTACTAGAATTTTGAGATGAATCATGAGTGACATGAATTTTATAATTAAATATCATCTTTGGGACCCCCTATAAGAAATCAATATAAGTCCTCTAATCCTGGATTAAAATTGGAAATTGGGATCCCATATTGAATCTATGAGACAATAACATTGGGTGATTGATTATCTTTTTTTTTAAAAAGTAATAAGTGAGTTTTCCTGACGACACACATATACATTTCTGGGAAAAATTAAAATTCCAAAAATAATAATAAAGTTACCATATATCAAAAAAGAATTAATTTAGGTGAGGGGAATATTGAATCCATTAAGGGAGAAATTAATGTAAACAAATATCATTTAGAGAGTATCAATTAAGTATGAAAATGAACTTTGGTTTAGGAATCTTTAGAATGAGGGATATATGAATGTTTTAATTTTTTATATTTTAATTCCACTTAAATATATTTAAATCATTAGTGGATGTAGAATTTTAATGTGAATGGAAGTAAAATAGTGTGTGAATGTTTTATATGAGGCATGAACATTTAGTGAAATAATTATTTGATTCCATTAATTTATGGATGTGTGTTTAAAGTTTTGTAGAACACTTTTTTTTGGGAAATCAATGATAAAATGATTCTATAGTTCATTTGTTCATCTATAGAAAAGTGATGCAAGCCCTAATTTTTAAAAAAGAAGAAGATTGATATTCATTTAAAAGACCCCCTTATTTAATATAATTCCAAGTTTTCAATCAATCAAAAGAGTATAATTGACAAAAAGTGTGTAATCGATCACAAGAGTAAAATATTCCATAAGTGGGAAATTGACCACAATATTACAATTGACCGCATGTGAAATTTTTGATTAACTTATTGATCGAATGTTTCTGAAAAGAGTGGTTATGATTGGGATAATTATAAGATGTATTTACCAAATTCATAGACAAAAAATTGATCACAATTAATCTTTCATCTACCAGATCAACATTTTACAAAGGTTTAGACTTTTTTCTCTATAAAAATAAGTGACCATGCCTTGGATGTGAAATTGACCATGAAAAATTACTATAATTTAGAAAAGGTATACACCAAATGAAAAAAATATCTGATCATGGTGGATCATCTTGATTGACCACACCATCACCCAAAGCTATAGAAGATCTAAAGACTGTTTGTCTAACCGTATAAGACTTAGATCCCAAAGCTCATTGGCTACAGTTGTGAAAATCATAACTCAAAGTTCTTCATGCTACACATGTTGGACTTGAGAATATGATAACCCCCTAGGATGATAACCCATAATGAAAAATAAAGGGTAAAAAACATGAATCATAATATGGTTATTGACACACTACCACTAAATAAGATGACCAAAAACCAATCTTGAAGAAAATTCATGCCTATATTTAAAAGATAAAGACAAATCCTATATCACCTGAAGACACTAGATAAGGATGAACACTTTACAATCACTTCCCATGGAAGCTAAATGAGCATCCAGTTCCAGATCTTTTTGATTGTAAAAGATGAGATCCCTAGATCTCACCATTGAAATAGAAGAATCCACTCTACATATTCAGATTACACCGAATCAATCTTTGAAAGATCCCAAACTGATTAAATATAAAAAACCAATGGTTAGTAAATGTAGATAAATTGAATTGAAGAGGGTGGAAGAATAGTCGTTGTTTCTTACCAATGAAAACTGAAACTGATGCCACCCTGGATGAGAAACCATCAAATTCATAATCTCACTAAAGATTTTTACATGTCACATGTTAGGAACCCCAAATCAGAAATCAACCAAAAACCATGTTTTTTTTTCAGGAATACAAAAATAGATTCTTATTAAGACCTAGTTCGAGGAAGAAACTGAGGTAGGGATCCCGAATTAAGTAAATATCAAAGGATGTCATATGCTTTCCTAGATTACCAATGTCCAACGAAAGATCTATCCCTTAATAACATGCTACTAAAACATGTTGATAAATCTTCATTAAGTTAATCTGAAATAATTTTTTCATTACCCATATGTAGGTACAATTAAAAAAATAGCAGATACCTTTTTATTCCCCAATACACTAGATTCATATTTTAATAAGAAACATGTACAATTTTATCTTTTCATTTCCTCAATTCACTATAGAGAGATCGTAATTCATGAAATGGATTGAACAAGATCACAACTCAACTCACCATTATTCAATAAAACTCATTAAATATTCTGAAGATAAGTTATAAGAACATAAAAGATCATTGGTAGGATGAATGGGATGGAAATAGAATTATGAGACAAGGAATAAGGTGATTTCAAAGAACCTAGTATGAAGAAAATAAAAAAAATAGAAAAATGGATAATGATAAAAAAAGACAAAATAGATGATATCTAGCCTCATCCTAGGTCAAACCCAACACCATCCAAACTCATGTTCAGTGCCAAGGCCCCATATCTAAATTCCAAGAAAATTTATTTGAAACCTATAAAATTATTTAAGTATATATCCCAACACTTGTATCATCTCTCTAATTCCCCATTTGATACAAGGTTGACACTCATATTCAACTAAAGTTGCATAGAGTGAATAAATTCTCTATGATATTTTAAAAATATGTAAACATATTGATTATGGTAAGAGAAAAATTCAACTAAAATATATCCTACTAAGATGATTTAGAAAAATCCAAACCATTTAGTTTTTCACAGAGATAAATTTGGAGAAATGGGAGTCGACTCAAAATTTAAGGAATAAATCCAGCATGTCAGGTTCATTGTAAGGAAATATAATTTATTTCATGGCATAGGGTATGGAATAGGAAATAATTTAGAGTATCTATCTACAAAAATAGCAATTTTCATAAGGGAATTGGGTGATCTATAGATCATGAAAAAAAATCAAAGCTACTATTTCATTTCATTCTTGATTTATTTCCTTTTTATCTTTTTTTACCCTTTAGTGATGAAGCACTAGTAAAATAGTGGACTATATTTGGAGAACCCTCATAATCCTATGATGAATTATAGTTTACAATATAAAATTATTCTATGTTTAATTCTCTGTATGTGTTTAGATTTATATATTTTATGTGATTCTTATTTGTCTTTACCTTTAAATAATTCATCCGTTTATTTTCTACTAGCTTCTGAAACAAGACACTTGGTAACTCCTTCCCAACATACGATATATAATAGTGGGATGAACCAATAGTAATTGGTGGTATATAATCACTAGTAATGTTGAGGATATAGAATAGAGCGATTATTTTGTATTTTTTATGTTCCAAACTGAAATATATAGAAAAGAATTACTAGAGATATTTCATTTTATTATAGAATGATAGGAAATAGAAATTGAATTATGATTCATGGGGAAGTATGGCGATTAATCATAAGTTATAAAAATATATTTTAAACATTTAATTTTTAAACAATAAATTGAATCCACTGTATTGATATTTTGAACCCATTAAATAATATTTGAACACATCCATAAAATTGAATTCTCCATAGGCAAACCAAGTCCAAATTTCTACATTTTTCTCACATTAAAAATTATTTTTCTAGGATCTATGTTATAGTTTAAAAATATTCATTGTATCCCCACTGTATCCTTTTAGTCCATCACTTCTAATCAAAAAGCATTGGAATATAGGAAGGTGCACATGAGGCCCTATTGCGAACTAGATTGGGTGAAAAGTATGGTTGACCTAGGATGGTTCATGAAAAAAATAAAATCATAGGATTATTTTATTTATCTTACTATTTTGGGGGTTTGTAGATAGGATATCTAAGAATGTGTCAGAGATTATGTTTTATATCATCTTGGTGCATCACAAACACCTATTCTGTAGAATGTTTAAGTTAATAGCTTAATGGTATTATTGTTCCTGGTTTTAAATGTTACATTTGTGTGATTTTTAATTGATTGACATAATTTTTCTTATGAATTTTGTGATTTATTTGTTTTTTGTATCTTGGACTAATGGAAAGGGACCTCTGTTTATGAATCATGATATGCATGTATGATACTCTTAACATTTTTTAGAGAGTCTAAGATTTTATAATGATGATGGTTTAGTTTTTTAATGTCTTAATATTTATTTATATGGTGTCGTACCATATAACTTCTTGGTGACATTCTAGTAATCTGGAAAATGAGTAATTTTATTCTACTAAAAATTAATGTGGATCTTGTGATGAGATGTTCTCTTGTGATAGAGATACAATACTTTCATTGAGGGATGCACAGATAACCTTATGGCTTGGTGAGGGCATTGGAATTCCACACAGGTGTTTTTGGATCAATGATGGAAAAGAAAACTAAGCGATATTTTTATTGGGATCAAGTTTCCCCAATGATATGATTAACTTTATATGTTTTTTGGTATAGTATGATGATTCCATGTATTCATAAGTGGAGAATTTTTAGTGATCTTAGATTCATTGTTAGTTTGGTAGGGTAGGTTTGGTTGGATGTTTAACCCTATTTTTTTTCTATTAGTGATTTGGGTAGTGCAGTGATAGTGTGGTTGGGTACTCATAATTTTGGATTGACCCCATAATAGAGGGTGGTTTAGTTATGGATCTTGTCAATAGGGGGATTCATTGTTTTGAAGAGTAGTTTTGTGGGTGCTGTGGTTTGTTGGAACTAGCTTGTGTGAGGATCATGTTTAGTGGTTTCAAGAATATTAACCGAGGATCATTATGTTATGGGCCATTTGAGAATGGTAGCCTATGAGAGGGTTTTTGGGAATCACTCTGACTTAAGGAGGAGAGTGGCCATTGGTGTGGATTTTTGGGAGAAAACCATGTTGAGTGATGGAATGTGCATGTTGGTTATGAAAAGTGCTAGTTGATCTATGTGTGGGTATGTTGAGAGTTGGTTAGGTATCTAGGAAACTCAGGTGGTGTAGTAGTGGTGGAACCATATAGGTTGTAAAATGGGGACTTGTTTAAGGGAATACTTACAGTGGGGAGTTCACTATAGGGAACCTGAGGTTGTGGTCCTAATTTTAAAAGGTTAATTGAGTGTTGGGATTTCATTTCTGGAAATTTATAAAGAGGTGGTGGTTGGTTTTCTTTGTTTTGGATATGGTGTAGTGGTTTATCCATCTATAGATATTATATTTGTTAGTGTAAGGAGCATGATTCACGGAGTTTGGTGTTTGATTGAGGGGTGAAGATAAGGATACTCTTATTTTGGGGAGTATCAAATTGGTTTTGAGGAATTTACATTGTGTTCGGATAGTCATGGGAACTATGAGTCCAGTCAGTGGATGGTCATGGTAGCATTGAATGCATTATTTTTCATGGTGAATCATAGTATCTTGTTCACCACTAAGGCTTCTCTAGGGTGAGAAGTGTTTATAATGGGGAGTTTTTCATGAACCATATTTTTTTTGAGAAAATCATTTGAATTTTTAATTTTTAAATTTGAGTAGTTTTAGAGAGTAAAAATGTAATTTATTCAATTAGGAGATCTTGGATAATTTTTATAACCACTCTATTGGTCTCGAATTAGGGTGCTTACCATATGGATGGAGTTGATGGAATTTAGATTCAGGCAAATTTTGTTGTAATGTTTAGTATTTAGTTATTTATATTTTATTTATTCATGCATGTACATTTGTGATATATTCTCTTCAAAGTGATAAGGTGGAGTTTCAATTTCTTATTTGTGTCTGAAAAATGGGGTTTTTTCTAGGTGAGATGTAACCTTGAGTTGGATGCTGGGGCTAGACCCATGCCTCATTTTCGTTTTCTTTTACTTTTTCTCCTGTTATTTTATTAATTTTTTTTCTCATTTATTCTGATGGGTTTTCACGCATGGCTTTGAGGATCTCACACTTTGGGGTTTTAGATGATAGAGAAAGATATATAGAGAGTGATGATGGAGGGATGGGGGAGGTGGTTCTATAGAGATTGGGTCATGTTAGATCATCATATGGAAACTGTATAAGACATATCACATTGAAGCATCAACAGTTTATACCTGGAGGAATTAATTTTTAAAGTATTGACACAAAATCCCATATTTTTGTTTCATTAGGCTTTAATCTTGTTTTGGGGTTGTTGGGAACCCCTAGAGGGTTGATCTAGTGGGTTTTTGGGGAGAATCAAGTGTTTTGTGGGATCATGTGGGTATTTTGTTCGAGAAAACATGATCAAATGGAATGTAGTTCATGATAAAATTCCATTTGATCCTTTTTTCCATAGAAATATGAATATTAAGGGATCACAGATCATGTTTTTTTGGTACATGCTATGTGGGGGTGACCCAGGGTGTGGTCAAGGGCCTAACAAGACACCCAGGGTCAGGGCACATAGATGTGTAGGGTAAACAATGAGATATCATCTATAATACACAACTAATGGTCATATAGGGTACTTGTATAGACACTGCATAGGGTAAATGACTAGGTACCCCAGGTAGGAGACACACCGTGTGTGTTTGGTATAGGAATGTAGTCGATCATTTTACATGACAAGTTGGTGGTGGTATATGGGAAGGTACCACATATAGGGTACACACTTTGTACAGGTTAGGTAAACCACATACTTTTGAAAGTACATGCCAATTAAGGCTAGGATACATGGACATGGAGGACCTATGGGGGAACACATTTTGTATCTGAGGTTCACACTGTATACTTTTCCTTGGTGTATTTTGCATGTTTTTCACCATGGAGATAGAATTAGATGTAAATGGAGTCCATTTTGAGTTTTCTTTCATGTAGATCACAATAGTGGAATCCTTTTATCATTAAGAGTCTATATGAATGGTTTTTTAGACTGAGAGATTTTAGCATGAGGATTCCATTGGGATTCGAGTTCTAGAATCCTCACAAGGGTTGTTTTGTGGGTTGTGGGGCCTTGGTGAGGGTTAGGTTTATTATGGTCACCTTAGATTGAGGATTCTAGGTGAGTTTTTTTAATGGTAATTAGATGGATCCCAAGAGGTGGAATCAATAATTTTCTTATAAAAATCATTATTTTTGTTACTTTAGGTTCGGATTCTATCACATGTGGTCTTGAACAATAGGATACTTAATGTTGGGTTGGCATCATTGGATGTTAGGAATGGATGAGTATTTTTGGGTAGAGTTTGAGTTATATCTAAGAAACCTATTTTAGGAATTACATTATGGAAATGGTGTTGTTTGAGGCTTCTATACTTGGTGTAGTGATATTTAGGTTCTGGTTTAGGAGGTCGTATAAGGTTCCTTTTGGCGGGGTTGGCTCAACATTTGGGTTTTCTAGAGGACTCCCTTATAGTGAGTCCATATTAAGATGATTTATTATGGAACATTGAGGTTTCACTATGATTTATTTTTATATGAGATGGTCGATGCTATTTTTAGTAGTTTTTATTGGTTTGTTTGGGTGTTATCCATCTTTGGTTCATATGATTTTTTGTTGGTTCATTGATCCTATTATTTTTTATTAATAGATCAAATAAGAGACCATTGGGATGTATTAGAATAGAAATTTTCCATGATATTGATTTTGATGCTCCCCTCCATGGGATAAATGTTGTTATATGACTGTAGGGAGCTATTGGATGATGTGGATGAGTATAAACCACATAGTATAGCTGGTCTCCCATGCTAGGGGTAGTTTACCTTCAAGTCTTTTTCACTCATAGGGCCCAATTTATGATTTTGGGGCCTAGTGAGGTAGTGAGGAATTGATAGGTCCATTCACAGAGTTAGTGCTACGTGAATTTTATGGCATGGTTAAGATTCTTCTAGGGTCAACAGGGGTTCCTTTCTCTAGTTTAGAGTGTACTGTTGGATTCTTAGAGAATCTAGATGGGATTCAATGTTTTATATTTCTAATAAGAGATCACTAGGTTTAGACTTCATTCATATCATTTTATTGGATGTTTTTATATCCTTATTTATATGGAGGATTCACTAATGTTGTGGCTAGGTGAGATACATTTAATAATTCCTCTGGATTATGACATAGTATGTGTAGATTCTCATTGGGTGTTGGTCTAGAACCCAAGGATAAATGTTTTTTATTTAATTTATTCTATTTTTAGTACACATTTTTAGATATTCTAGGAATATCATGTGTTTCATGTACATTCTATGAAAAAATATGTTAGGACCACCATTGGGGTCAGCCTACTGGTATTTAATTTTCACCCCTATACATAAACCTTGGTGTGCATGCTGACCTTGTGCTTGATATCAGGTTTATCACGAGATGTTGAATCAATTAAAGGCCTAATATTACCTTATTTAGTAGTGTTTCTCATGTGGAGTCTTTGGATCGAGTTGGAGTAGTTCGATAGACATGGATACCAAGTACATGGTTTGGGTTACAATAGTAATAGAGACCTATGTAATTATTTTCCTTTTATTTTCATTTTATTTATGGGATCGGCCCAATGGGTGACCAATTTAGGAATGTTTTAGTTTGTTTGAGTCTATATATAGAATTCCATTTAATATAGAATTTTTCTATTTTAGTTATTTATTTATGTTCATTATAATGTTCATGGATGTGTATGCGTTTAGTTTATTTTTGATATCATTTTACTATTTCCAAGGTAATAGTATCCCCATTGTATCCTTTTAATCCCTTACCACTAGTCTAAATCCTCTAGTGTATGTGGTGGAATACATGAGAACTTTTTAAGATATCAATTGGGTGCCAGGTTGGGTTAACCTAGGAAATTCATGATAGTGAAATAGGCATGTACCATACGAACATACAAAGACTAATCTAAAAGTTCCCTTAGGATAAAAATAGGGATCTTTGTGAGTGTAAAATACCATGTAAACACCTATAAACAACTCTGGTGAATGCTTTACAATAGTCCTCCAAATAGTTTAAAAGGCTCCACTTAGAACCTTGACTCCCTAAGGAACTAACACATATACTTCAATGATTTACCTATCCATAAACTACAAACATATGAATTTTAAGGCATCTTATAAGGACCCATTAATGTTGTGAGTATTATACTCAATAATCGGTCACCACCCACCACTAACTACCTCTCTTAAACCAAAGTTCATGTGACATAAATACAATTCAAAAGTGATATAAAATCAAATAATGTATTATGTATAAATTTTATTTGAAAAATAAACATATATAAAGAGGTAAAGTAATTAACTATACTTGGAGGGTCCATACCTATATATACTTTAATAATTCAAATTTTTTGGTTGGAGGTACGGTAATTTTTCAACCCATCCCATATAAAGGGATATATATAATAGGGTTAGGGAATAATCATATTTCATGGGATAAGAGAATGGGTATACTGGAGTAAGGGAAACATAATAGCCCACCCCACAGGAAATGGGTATACTATGTCAAGGAATTATGAGATCATCCTTTACCATCAACCTTTCCTCTGAAAATGGTTGTACCTAAGAATTGTTTTATTTAATAAAAAATAACCCTTTCTAACAAACATTAAATTAAAAAAATATCAAACATAACCATAAATACCATGCAAGGAATAATTCCACATTAACTTAATTAACTATAAGAAACATAACTTTTTAAAAATTTAAATAACAATAAAACAAGTCTAGGTTATTATTTCAATATGATACTCAACATGAATATTATTTTATATAGGTTAGGTAAGGAAATTTCAATAGGGGTGGTAACTTTTATTGTTCAAAAACAGATTGTAAATCATAGAGGGTGGAAAAAAGATATGGAAGTACATAAATTTTATATACATTTCAAAATAACTAATATATTAGGAAAAATATAAAATAACACAAAAATATATGAAATTTTCCTATAAGGTAGATGTTCCAAAAAAGTGGGTATGGCTAAAAAAATTAAAACATTTAATTTAATTCATAAGGAATTTATAAAATATTTTATTAATGAAAACATTCCATTTAAATTTAATACAATTGGCCTTAAACCATTATTAAATTAGCCATTTAGTAATATGATAAGAATAATGGGGTCAACTAAATATACCAGTTTCAAATGACTCCTCATGTTTATAAGAAGAGAATATACTATAACTTGAAGAAAATTAACCAACATAATCTAAGGATTACTAGAAATTTATTTATTATCAATAAATGAAAATTATATCAAAATAAAATATGATGATATTATCTTCATTTAACTTATAATAATCACACATAATAGATACAGAAAGAGAATATTTAAGGAATTTATCAATTTAGAAGTCCTTGTATTAGGAGAAAAAGTATTTAGACTCACAACAAAGAATAAAAGATTAGAAGAATAAGATTAGAGGAATCCCACCCCAAAATATTATTGAATACAATCTCACTCAAAGAAAAGTATCTAGATATATATTGAATAGGTTTTAATTTTAAAGGTAGTGGGTAGAAATAATATGTTCATAAAAGAATATACATAGGACAAATGAAGGAAAACATCGTAAGAGTAGGGTTTTAGGGTATTAATTTAATGTTTGAAAAGGCTAATATGACCTTATTCAAGTGAATTGTTCCCATATATATACCATACACATGGTATAAGTCCACCAGGTACCTAGTGGCCAAATAAAACATCCTATAGTACTAGAACCCCAAAAATCATCTAATACCTGACTACTGGGAACTCGATTCCACTACTACACCTTCCTCACTTTTCATTCTCTTCCAAATCCTATCCAAAACCCTCAAACACTTATCTATATAAATTCATAGAAATTAGGGGATAAAATTTAAAATAATGAGTCTATAAAATCTTTTCCTTTATACAATTAAATCAATATGTATTTATGTCTAATATAGACCCTTGACATCTCAAAACGCAGATATATAAAGATATTTTTTTTGAATTATGTAGAAGTAAAGAAACTACTTCATGTACTCTTTCTTTCATAACATAATAATTTAAAATGAGTTTCATTTTACCCATTAAACTCCATTAAAGAGATAATGGAAAAAAAGGATTCAATTTGATTTTATTTTCTTAAAAAACCCATTACGTTTTTTAAAGTATCAAGTTTATAAGACAACCAAAAATAAAAAACTAGTTTAAAATAATTTACAGGACAAGTTTAAACAAAAAATATTTCATAAAATTTATATTGGTTAATTATTTTAATTTGAAATCATTAATTAAAAATTAATGCTAACTCTTTAAAGTTTAAAATTATAATTCTATTAAGATGAAAAATTAAATCATTGAAAACTTCATTTTCAAAGTAACTAGAACCTTTAAATCCTTTATAAAATCAAGTATTTAAGATCATAATATAATATTTTAAATAAACTTAATTTATTTAGGTAAAATATTATATAATTTATGATGGAATTACCTTATATAATTTTGAAAAATGATATATAAGGAACACACTCACATATAAAGTACAAATTCTTAAACTAAGAAACTACCTGAGAAAATTCTTAGAGAATATATAACAAAGATAACAAGGAAAAACAAGGATGAGATTGAACAAAGAGATATTACTAGACACCTAGTGAATAATATTAATGAAATCATCATAAAATATTGATGAAGAATCAAGGTGATAGTTCTCTAAAGTCTATATGATTCTAATAATAATAACTAAATTAAAGGACCACACTATTTAAATTTATTCTGACCATCATTTGGAAGTTTAAATTTTTTTTAATTTAACTTAATAATAACACTATAAGATTTTTTAGTAGGTTTTTTCCCACTTGGAAGAAATGATATTGTTTTTGCAAGAAGATAAAACAAACAAAACAAAAAGGATAAAAAATTATAACTAACAATAATGACAGGAGATGATGATGAATATATTTGAAATGTGATTTAAATTGAACTAATGGGAATATAGGTGAGTAAAAATATATTTTAAATAATTAATCACAATTATTATATGAAACAAGAAACAAATAATCAATGAAATAAGGGAAAAACTTTATTTACTCACCTTAATATGCGATTCCTTCATTTGTGCAGAATAAGTTTTATCTAGAAAATCTTCCCATGGTATGATTCTAACAACTTTCATAAAATGGGTCAACTTATAGATGATTAGGTTCCATATTTTTTCAACTAAAAACTAAAATTGACCATGAAAAATAATTGGATGAATTTTACAAATCAATTTTTATTTATATTTGGTAAGCTACACTTCATTAACTCGATAACACATTTATTAAGTGATTTAATAAATAATTTTATATAATAATATTTGTTTATTTTAATTAATAAAAACCATTGGTAAATATTTAAAATCATTTATGGAATACTATAAATAAAAATATATAATAGCGTGACCTATAAGAAAATAGATGAAAAATGAAGTAAATAAAGAGGACCAAAACAATCTTATTCCCCTAAAATAATTTAGAAAATAATAATTTTCAATTAAATTATAATAATAATTCCATCATGAAAAACATTAAAAAATAATAATTAGAAGAGGTAATGGGATTTTCTTAGTGTATATATTCCCTTCCTCCAGCTCAATATTTCTCTGCAACCCTGCTCCCAATTGAGCGTTATACCTGAAGTTGTCTCTTATCGGCCTTTTATTATTTATGAGAATTAATATTCAAAAAAATGTGTAAATATCCATTTTTAATTCCCCCAAATCATTGAAATAAATTTCACAACAATAATTTCTATTTCTTGTGACTAGAAGTGTTTGTCCACTTTTACCCTTAGTATCTCTAATAATTATTTTTAAAGTACTTAACCTTCCAAATTCTTGTGAAATAAATATGTTAGTTCCTATTTTTATTCCTTTTTATAATTTTGGCTTTGACCTATAGATGAATTAATTTGACTAAATATGAATAAAAATCCCCTAAAATCAGTCTTCCTTGAACTTAAGCTGCGTCCACTAACCAGGATCATACCCTCTATAAATTCTTTCTGAGTTAGACTTAATATAAGTTGGACTTCATTTCATAAATATTGGAATCTTAAAACACAATAAATTTTGTATTATTTTTCATTTAATTGAGTTTGGGTGACCAAAAAGTTATTTCACCAGTTCACTCAAGAAACTTGGTCTTTGAAATTAAATATTCCTCAAGTTTCAAGTTCAAGCCCTCTGAGCGAATTTCTTGGCCACTAAAAAATAGAGTACCTTCATTAGTGTGTCCAAAAAGAATAGTTATTATAGTAAAAATAATAATTTCATTCAATCAATAATAAATTTTAATCATTTTCCACACTCACACTCCCCAATTCCTCATAGGGAAAAGGTCGAGAACTAGGTGTTCACCAATCTCCCATACTGTATGTAAAACTATGATATTTGTGTATATATTTCTCTTTATAATTTTTTTAAGTGTATGATTGATTGATATAAAAAATAAAAATTGATTATGTGAATAATGTCTATAATTCATAAATAAATAAACTTTTTACAGTATTTAAACTAAATTTAATTATCTAAAATAATTTCTCATTCACTTAGGAATACTATTGATCCTCAAGAACACTTTTGAAATATTTTTGTTTACAAGCATGTTTTATAAAGTATTTTTATGAAAATATATTTAATTTTCCTTAAAAATTTGTAACGTCTTGGACCAGGGTACCAATCCACAGGTACCCCGAACCCAGTTCGCCACATGACCTCAAGTGCATTTCCCCAAATTCCAGAGGCTGCCGACTAGCAGTGAGGGCCCAGGTCTAATAGTGGGGAAACTATGCCCTCATTTGTCAAAGTGTAGCGCAGCAGAATGAAATAAAACGGACAGCAACAACGGAAGTAGTAAACCATACACAATTGAAATAAACAAATGTAGTAGATATAACCAACCTATAATATAGATATGATGCAACATGTCTCCAATTCTATGAAAAACCACCCGAACATGTTACATAGCAGAAAAAAATAATACAGAGTACATGTTTAGAAAGCAAAACAGAACAGCCAGTGGCATCGCGAGCCAGTGCTCGATCCCATGCTCTCCTACACCTTAGCAACAATCAAATACCTGTATAAGGACCCTTCACCTTATCTACACCTGCAGAAACGTAATCTATTTGGACTGAAAAGTGTGACCCAAACAGGGTGTGATAAATATATCTCAGTAGGCACCCACCAAAGGCTCGTTCTCAATTGTGTGTAAAACATGCAACAATAGTGTGCAGCAGTAAAATTCAATAAAGTAAGCAATACTAAAAAGAAACTAACTCAACCAATCATATTTCCATTTTAATATCCAGTTAATCATTTAATTTAAAATATCACCATAGTGAATATTCTATGTAAACAACAAATGTACTCAGACACGTAAACCCCTACCCTCGGGTAAAGTGTATCCAGCACAAGAATCTTCCCACAGGCACATGGATATTTCCCATAGGCGTAAGAAGTGTCTCCCACAGGAACAGAATCAGCTACCCATAGGCATGAAAGAAGTTGCCCACAGGCTAGGTAGAACAATTACCACAGGCTAATTACAACACCTCCCTCAGGCTAAACAGGTAACCGGGCCAAGACCAACATGTAAACAAGAAGTAAACAAGAAATTCCTCTCAAGGAAATTCTTTAATTATTATAAAGGCACACCCTCAGGTATCCTGGCCAAATGGATAAACAGAGGAACGCTCCCCCCGGGGTGGTCCTGGATCCAAGAACGATCCCAAATAGCAGTTTTACACCTTTATTTAATCACATATACAATTCTAGGTATCAAAATAGCCATGTCCTTAGCCACACGACATCCCAAATATGGGTTTGTAGCTCAAAAACACACAAAACACACATCAGTTGGAAAATAAACACCAAGCCACCAACCTTTAACATCAACGAGTGGTATACACGATCGTCGATCCCAGAAACACCCAAATATGACGTAGATCTGAGGTAAAAGATAAACCGTTCAGACCCAAATAACTTCTGCTAGGTGAAGAATTGGTAAGAACTGCTTAAGGAGAAGGGAGGGCTTACCTGCGTGGTTCCAACGAGACCGTCCGAGGAGGAATCAGATTCCAGACGAACACTCTGTAGATCTTCGAACCTCCGACCTCCTCTCCCGAGCTCCCTCTACCCATTCTAAGCCTTCACTGTGAACAGGGGAGGCTACTGCCCTTTTTAAGTGAAAAAAACAAAGTAAACAGTGTTTAATTCTGAGTACACATGGTGTACTTCCCAATTTTTAAACTGTTCCTCTAGCGGATTCCCGCCAACGCGGCACTATTCACCTACCGACAAGACTACACGACCTGTCTTTGTGAGTACATGGCGTGTGCTGCCCCATAGCTGGCCACCACCTTACTATTCACCTTCTGATAGACTACACGACGTGTGAAGGACCATTACATGGCGTGTAGTCAGTTCCTACACCCTTCATCTCTGACATGGCCACATGCCCTTTGTACTTATCCCACACGGCCAAAAGTACATGATGTGTGGACAAAGTACATGGCGTGTACGTTCCAAATTTTGGGTTTTTCCCCATTTTCCATATTCTCTCAAAAACACTTAAGGAAAATAGAAAAGAAGAAGCCCGTACCTCAGAACTGAGAACCGGGTTCTTACAAACTTCCCCCCTTAAAGAAATTCATCCTAGAATTTCCCTTCCAAGGGTAGCGAAGATAAAGCCGTAAATAACTCCGGCCACTGAGCACGTGCATCGGTCTCCCACTCCTAGGTTTCTTCCTGCACTCGGGGATACTACCATAGCACCCATACGAGGGGAACTGACCAGCCTCAGAGAACCTTCGTGCTCCTGCCAACGATACGAATCAGATGCTCCTCAAAGGATGCATCTAACTCAAGCTCAACCTCCTCAGGATGAAAGACGTGAGACGAGTCTGAATGATAGAGGCACAACTGAGATACGTGGAAGACATCATGCTTGGACCGGTACCTCTGTGGTAACTGCAGCCGATAGGCAACCAGCCTGACTCTCTCTAGATTCTCAAATGGCCCCACATACCTCGGTGAATGTTTACCCTGTCTCCTGATCCGCTTGTGTCCCAGCCTCGGTGAAACACGCAAGAAAACCTGATCCCCGACCACAAACTCAAAAGGTCGTCTATGGCGATCAACATAAGACTTATGACGAGACTTTGTGGTAGCCATCCTCTTCAGAATCAACTGGACCTTCTCAGAAGTCTCCTGCACGAGATGCGGTCCCAGCAAAGCTGCCTCACCTGCCTCTGACCAGCACAAAGGTGATCGGGATGGCCTACCATATAAATCCTCATATGGTTCCATCTCAATAGTCTCCTAAAAACTATTATTATAGGAAAACTCTACAAGGGTTATATGATTCTCCCAAGAGCCCCCAAAGTCTAGGACGCATGCTCGCGGCATGTCCTCAAGCACCTATATAGTACGATCTGACTGGCCATCAGTCTGAGGGTGGTAAGCTGTGCTCAGATGCACCTATGTACCCAGTGCCCTATAAAAACTCTGCTAGAAACGAGATGTAAAACGGGCGTCCCTATCAAAAACGATAGAATGTGGGACACCATGAAGACGTGTGACCTCTCAGATATTCAACCTTCCGAACTCGCCAACACCAAAGGTCTCCTTGATCGGAAAAAATTGAGCTACCTTTGTGAGTCTATCCACAACAACACACAAGGAATCATTGAATCTAGGTGACCTCGGTAACCCCATCATGAAATGTATCGCGACATCATCCCATTTCCACTCCAGAATAGGTAACTGCTATAACAGTCCGGCTGGCCTTTGATGCTCCGCCTTCACCTGCTGTCAGGTGGAACACCTCGTAACAAAACCAGCTACTTCTTCCTTCATACCTGGCCACCAGTACTAAAGTCTCAAGTCTCGGTACATCTTAGTAATCCCAGGATGAACTGCCCATGCTGAAGCACGAAACTCTCACATCAGCTCCTCGCGTATATCCCCTGGAACCCATACTCATCCATGGAAATGCAGTACCCCATCATCACCTACCGTCCAACCAGAAGGAGGGTCCTCACTTGCCACCGAATCCCGTAGAACTAGGACTTCTGAATCAGATAGCTGTCTCATCCTCACTCTATCAAAGAGGGTATAAGTCACATCTAAAGATGAAAGATAAGTTTTCCCTTGACTATCGTGCACCTACAAATGAATTTCAGAGAACAACACCATAAGCTGCCACTCATCATTGGCCTCCTGCACAGGCTGTATCTGAGTCTTCCTGCTCAGTGCATCAGCCACTACGTTACCATTACCAGGTGTATAGGCAAGCTCGAAGTTGAAGGACTGAAGGTATTCAACCCACCTTCTCTATCTCAGATTCAAGTCACGCTGAGTAAAGATATACTTGAGACTTTTCTGATCAGTTAAGACCACAAAATGTTCTCCCAATATATAATGTATCCAATAGTGCAATGCATGCACAATTGCAGCCAACCCGAGATCATGCGTCAGGTAATTCCTCTCATGTGACCTCAACTACTGAGACCCATACGCAACAACTCGATCACCCTTCATCAACACTACTCCCAGCCCAATACATGATTCATCACAATAAACTATATAGATCTTCCCCTGCTCTGGGAGTATCAGGATCGGTGCTGATGTCAACCTTCCCTTCAGGTCCTGAAAAGCTGTCTCACAAGATTCTGAACAAACAAACTTCACACCCTTCTTAGTCAAACCTATCAATGGCACTAATAAGTGGGAGAAGTCTTGTATGAAGCGTCTGCATTAGCCAGCCAACCCTAAGAAACTCCGTATCTCAAATACGTTCTTAGGCTGCTCCCAAGAAACTACTACTCTAACCTTCTCTGGGTCTACTGCAACTCCTGCCTCTGAGATGATATGACCTAGGAAGTGAATCTGGTCCATCCAAAAGTGGCACATTGAGAGCTTAATATATAGCCGATGATCTCTCAGTGTACTCAATACGATCTCAAGATGGGTGGCATGGTCGTGTTGAGTGTGAGAGTACACCAATATGTCGTCCACAAATACTACCACAAAAGAATATAGATAAGGATGGAACACACAATTCATCAGATCCATGAAAAATGCTGGCACATTCGTGAGTCCGAAAGACATAACCATATACTCGTATAGACCGTACCTACTTCTGAAAGCTGTGTGAGGTATATCAGATGGTCTAACGCGCAGTTGATGATATCCTGATCTCAAGTCGATTTTCGAGAACACTCGTGCTCCATAAATTTTATCAAAATGATCATACATCCTCGACAAGGGATATAAGTTCTTAACCGTCAACTAGTTCTGTTTCAAATAATCCACACAGAGTCTGAGGGTACCATCCGCCTTCTTCGCAAAAAGAATAGGCGAACCCCACAGAGAAGTACTAGGTCAAATAAAACCCTTTTCCTGTAAATCCTCCATCTGCTTCTTGATCTCCTACAACTCAGGCGTAGCCATCCTATAAGGAGGAATGGACACCAGTGCTGCTCCTGACATAAGATCAATAGATAAATCCACCCCACGCTCCGGAGGTAGACCTGAAAAGTCGTCCGGGAAGACATCCCTAAAACGATCAACCACTGGAGGGAAATCCATCTGAAAAGTCCCCTGGTCGTCCATATATAAACTCGCAATCAAGGCTGTGATACCACCTCGCCCATGATGCTCTGGTCCAGCTCGACTAGCCTGAACATCCCATTCTACCTTGTATAGAAACTATCCACCCTCTGGTGACGTGAAACTCACCCTGCGACGTTAGCAGTCTACAAAGGATCGAAAGGGAACCAACTAGTCCATACCGAGAATGATGTCATAGCTCGTCAACTCAAAGACATAGAGTTCCAAAGGAAGTGACACCCACCAACATCAAGGGGGAACTCCTTGCATTGACGCACACTAGCCGTTCTCGTCCCCAACGGAGTGTCTAGCGTCATGATATCAGAAGAAGTTGAAACATAGAGCCCAAGGTTCTCCATTATGGGTATAGATATGAAACTATGCGTACCGCCTGTATCGAAAAGTACTGAAGATAAGACAGAAGCTACTAGAATAGTACCCCTGACTATAGAAGGTCCGAGATCCTGCTCCTGTTGGGTCTGTTGCACTGTATATGTCTGCCTATTGCTGTAGCCCTCTGACACAGCCTGGCAACCCTGAGCTGTCCCGCCTTACTGCCTCGGAGATCCTGGTGTGTGGCTACCATGGCCACGACAACCATCTATGCTTGCACGCCCTGACATATTCCAGTTCCCTAACAGGTAAGAAGACACCGGTCCTGCTCCCTCACATAGAGTCTGTATAGAACCCCTCTCACTAGCCATCTATGGAAACACCCTGCAAAAGTGCTACAGATGACCCATCCTGCCGCATGGTCGAAACTCCACTGGGTCTTGTGGACACTAAGGTCTTTTGTTCCCCTCTCTACCACACTGGTAGCACATGACCTAGCCACCTGAAACATTCTTCTGATAGGTACTACCACCCTGAGAGAAGTCCATCTCTATCTTCCTCTTGCCAATAGAAATAGTACCAATAACTGGTGCTGAACCGCCCTGGCCCGCACCACTATATTCCCGAAGGTTCCTCTCTGTAATCAGTGCCTGATTCAAAATAGCATGTACTAAAGGCAACATGAAAACATTCACCAGTTCCCCGATGTCATACCTAATACCATCCTCAAAGCGCCTATCTCTCAGCGTCTCATCGCCCTCCAGAACAGGGGGAAAACGCTGAAGCTCGGTGAAATGAGAAGAATAGTCCATCACTGACATAGAACCCTGCTGCAGATTCATAAACTCTCGAGCTCTATCAGCCCTCATCGTCTCTGGGAATAAGAAGTCATAGAAGACTACCTGAAAATCCTCCCACGCCATGTCTCTGTGATGCTCTGACTGGGTGGTAACATCCCACCACCTCTTGATGGAATCACGCAACATGTATGTCGCGAGCTTGACCCTCTGCCCTGGAGGTGTCTCAAGATGCTCAAAAATAGTCTGCATCAATCCTAGACAAGACTCCACAGCCTATGGTCCGCCATCCCCCAAAAACCTACACGGATGCTGCTGCTAGAAGATACGTGTCAGCTCGGCCATAGATGTGGTAGCCTACGGTGCTCCTTGAAAGGTCTGCATGAACCGCAACAATCCTTCATGGAACTGTGCCTCCGCGCCTATGTCCGGTATAGCAGCTGGTGCCGCATCTGGCTCTGTTAGAGGATCAACTGGTAGCCCATGGCCCACCATTTCTGGAGTATACTCGTTGCCGCTCTCCTGTCGAAAAATGCACGGTCGTCTTGGCGGCATGACACTACAAGGTCAAAAACACGCCTTAGAACAAGATTATCAAGATCGAAAACGAAGAAACCCAAAATGGAACAGAAGGAATAAGGCATTCAAAAAGTGCAAAACAAGACTACACGGCGTGTACTTGACTTCCCTTCCCCTGCCTGGGTCCTTCTGCACAGTTAAGCCACACGGCTCCCTTTTGAACAAAACTACACGACGTGTATATTATCTACATGACATGTATGGTGTTATTTCCAACTGTCTGTGTCGCTTGTGACATGGAAGAATACTCAACTTGACACTACACGACATGTGATACCCGAACACGGCGTGTACACCACCCCATTTCCCATTCACACGGCTAAAACCACACGGTCTGTCCTTGGACAAGACTACACAGCATGTTCCCACAGGTACACGATGTGTACTAGACGAGCTCCGCCAACCCATGTTGTTAGTTACATGACCGAACATACGACTCACACTACACGGCGTGTTTTATATACACACGACGTATACTCGAAAAGATTACCTCGACCCGTGTTGTTAGTTACATGACAGACACCAGGTCATCACTACACAACATGTACATAAGCTACACGTTGTGTTCGCCCCAAGGATTTCCCTTCCCCGTGTTGCCGCCCACATGGTTTGTGACACGGGTAGAGACCACACGACATGTACTCCGTGTACACAGCGTGTACTTAAAATGTTTATGTTTTTCTTCCCGAACAGAAGAACATACACGGTGTGTCCACAGTACTGCATGGTGTGTATATTGAGTTTCCGGACAATATGACTCAGAAACTTCCCCGGAACACAGAAAATACCATAAAACAACAACTAAGTTCCAAATTACGATCCATGAGAGCCCATACTCCCCACGAATCAAATTTTGACATCTTATTAGTGTAATAAAAAAATAAACAGTCAACCATCCACCAAATTCTGGTAAATGGGGGCCCATACTCCCCAAAACCCAAAGTTTGGCGTCCATTATTTTAACATGTTCACACAATAATACCCTATCAAATAGCAGGTATCTATTAAACAACTATCACAAAATCATGCTTTTCTAGCACAATATCTATCACAACAACATGAAATTTCTAATGAACCTACATGGCATGGAACTATGCATGGCATGTGATTTCTAGCATGTGCCTAAATGATGCATGAGATGGAATACCCCCATATAATCGGGTTGCAACTAAATAGAACCCATGAATAACATATAAACAGCACAATACAAGTGTGTCACCCAATAGTGAAAATCATTTCAACTGTAAAATTGCAAAATCAGAAAAATTGCAACATGAGGTAAATTGGATTTTCCCTGTACACGGGTTAGCTACGCCCGGGTACAGCTCTTTACCAACTACCGTTCCATCCTATCCCTGACTAAGGTTCCAAATAGTAAGTCAAAAAAAAACAATAACCCCTCTGATACCACTTTGTAACGTCCCGGACCGGGGTACCACTCCACGGGTGCCCCGAACCCGGTTCGCCACATGACCTCAAGAGCATTTCCCCAAATGCTAGTGGCTTCGGACTAGTAGTGAAGGCCTAAGTCTGATAGTGGGGAAACTATTCCCTCATTTGTCAAAGTGTAGCACAGAGGAATTAAATAAAACATACAGCAACAACGGAACCAGTAAACCATAAAAACCTGAAATAAACAACTGCAGTAGATATAACCAACCAGTAATATATATATGATGCAACATGTCTCCAATTCTAAGAATAACCGCCAGAACATGTTACATAGCAGTACAATAAAATACGGAGTACAAGTATAGAAAGAAAAACAAAACAGCCAGTGGCATTGCGAGCTAGTGCTCGGTCCCATGCTCTCTTACACCTCAGCAGCAATCAAATATCTGTATAAGGACCCTTGACCTTATCTACACCTATAGAAACGTAATCTATTTGGGAGAAAAAGCGTGACCCAAACAGGGTGTGAGAAATATATCTCAGTAGGCACCCACCAAAGGCCCGTGCTCAACTATGTGTAAAACATGCAACAATAGTGTGCAGTAGTAAAATGAAATAAAGTAAGCAGTACTAAAAAGTAACTAAATTAACCAATCATATTTCCATTTTAAAATCCAGTTAATCATTTAATTTAAAATCTCACAACAATGAATATTCTAAGTAAAAAACTAATGTACTCAGACACGTAAACCCCTACCTTCGGGTAAAGATTATCCAACACAATAATCTACCCACAAGCACACAGATATTGCCCACATGCATAATAAGTGTCACCCACAGGCACAAAATTAGCTTCCCACAGGCACAGAAGAAGTTTCCCACAGGCTAGGTAGAAAAATGCCCATAGGCTAATTACAACACTTCCCTCAGGCTAAATAGGTAACCGGGCCAAGCCCAACATGTAAAAAATAAGTAAACAAACAATTCATCTCAAGGAAATTCTTTAATTATTATAAAGGCACACCCTCGGGTATCCTGGCCAAATAGCTAAATAGAGGAACGCAACCCCGGGGTGGTCCTAGATCCAAGAATGATCCCAAAAACTAGTTTTACAACTTAATTTAATCATCTATACAATTCTAGGTATCAAAATAGCCACGACCTCACCTACATGACACCACAAATATGGGTTCATAGCTCAAAAACACACAAAACCCACATCAGTTGGAAAATAAACACCAAGCCACCTACCTTTAACACCAACGAGCGGTATACATGATCGTTGATCCCAAAAATTCCCAAATATGACGTAGATCTGAGGTAAAAGATAAACTGTACAAACCCAAATAACTCCTGTTAGGAGAAGAATTGGTAAGAACTGCTTAAGGAGAAGGGAGGGCTTACCTGTGTGGTTCCAACGAGACCGTCCGAGGAGGAATCAGATTCCAGATGAACACTCGGCGGATCTTTAAACCTCCATCCTCCTCTCCCGATCTCCATCTACCAATTCTATGCCTTCCCTATGAACAGGGGAGGCTACTGCCCATTTTATGTGAAAAAAAACAAAGTACACGACATGTACTTCTGAGTACACGGCGTGTAATTCCTAATTTTTAAATTGTTCCTCTGACGGCTTCCCGCCAGCACAACACTATTCACCTGCCGACATGACTACATGGCGTTTCTTCATAAGAACACGGCGTGTGCTTCCCCACAGCTAGCCACCGCCTTACTATTCCCCTGCCGACGGACTACACGGTGTGTAAAGGACCACTACATGGCGTGTAGTCAGTTCCTACACCCATCATCTATGGCATGGCCACACGCCCTGTGTACTTATCCCACACGTCCAAAAGTACATGGCGTGTGGACAAAGTACATGGTGTGTACTTTCCAAATTTTGGGATTTTCCCCATTTTCCTTATTCTCTCAAAAACACTTAAGGAAAAGAGAAAAGAAGAAGCCCGTACCTCAGAACTAAGAACCAGGTTCTTAAAAAATTAACTCATAATATTAATAAAAAAAATATTTCTTATATATGTATAAATTAATACATTGATTTTTAATTGTTCATAAATGAAAATAGAAGCATTTTAAGGTAAAAAGATACGTTTTTCTAAAAATAGCTTTTCTCCATGCAATGTATTTTACCTTACTAAATTAAATTAATAAATATTTTTGATTTATTTTAATTAAATATATAGATTATATATTTAATAATTATTTTTGAAATTAATATAATTGATTTTACTTAGGAATTAATGGATAAGAATTTGGTTTTATTCTTAATGATGCATAAAAATGGGTTTCATTACATTCTGTGAGATTATTTAAAAATTGATTTCTACCACTTGTAGAAGTTAAATTTTAAACTATGGTTATAATATTTGGAATCATAACTTAACCATTTTTTAAATATTTCAATTTCATTTTTTTCACAAAAATAGTAAAAAAAGTAACAGATTTGTGAACTTGGTAGGGGTAAAAATGAGTTTACCGATGGTTAAACTATGATATAAGGGTAACAATTATGCTTAAACATGACAAAATATTATTGGATAAATATATTTAAACCTTAAATTTTCTTACCTTAGAATATGTTTCCATTTTCTCCACTTTGATAGGAGACTGACTCTATATTATTTAAAAATTTTACATAATTCCAAGCATGTCCCCCCACTCGCTTATAAAAGGCAATATCTTCTCCTCCCATAGTTTCAAATTGTGAGTAATATATATTAGAAAAACATTTCCCAAACTCTTTATTAGATTCATTCCCTTAGTTATTTATCTTATGGTCATACCCTAAGTTCATCCTATGAAGGCTTAATGTGAAAACCCAAGGAGGGCTCTCAAAGAAGAGGTAATCATCTTACCTGACTATTTCAAAGATCATTTATTCTTTTACTTCATATAAAACTATTGAATGCATATTGACATAATTAATATTTTATCATTTATATATTGATATGTTATTATGATTATGGTACAATCATTTTTCATATTTTTCTCATCTAATGGGAAATGAAATCATTGTGTAATGTAGTTTACCGTCTTCACAAAGCGATGTATTTCATTTTCCATAACCACATTTCATGCTTTGTTATTATTATGGATTTAATATTTATATATGATATTTTTGACATAAATATTCCTTTATAATTAATTTATTTTATCTACCTTCTTACCTTCCTATCCTTTGAAAAATGATAATGTCTCTCCTTCATATATGTGTATTACCACCTCTATGAAGTGACGTGATTCATTTTTCCCTTTTATTTACATGGTAGAGAACAAGTAAATATTTAATGAATATATATTATATTTATGAAACACTAATGATTCTTAAAAGGTGAATTATTGTTAAACATAATATCTTTCGATCCATCAAAATGTATAAACATCACTCGTGCGTACGTACATACCACTGTCTTCAAGAAGTAACGTATTTAATTTTTCACCTCTACTTTTTTATTTGTGGTTATAAAAAATTATAAAATGAATAAATATAATATTTATTTAATTTTTTAAATTATGGTGAAGAGTATACCATGAAAAAGGTATAATAAATAGAACCGTTAAACCAAATCATTCATGTAAAACATACCCGTTTTCACATGAATAATGATTTTGTTGAAGAATTATTTAAAAAATGAAATTTGAACCCTTATTAATCAAGAATAAAGATATTAAATGAACTTGTATTTTATGATATATGTTTTTTTGGGTATGAATCTCTAATATTGAGAACATGAAATTGATTATGTTATCATACCCTTATGATCATCTTACGTAAACTTATGATTGATATCTCCCATATTTACTATTATTGAGCATCTAAGATCAACCTTTCGTATATTTTCCTTCCCCTAGTTTTTTTGGAAGTTTATAGGTATGATATTTATATAAGGGGTACTAATTTTAAGAATGATTATGCGAGATGTTCAATATTATTCATAATTAAGTTGATTATATATCTATTCTCCAAGATAATATATCTTTAAGGTTCTTAGGTCTGTATAGTTGTGATATGTGTTGAATGTTCATATAAAATGAAGTAATATTTATGTATGTTATTTTTGAGTCACATAAATGGGTATCAAAGTAGTGTTTATTAATTTTTGGAGATTAGGATTCAAAATATTTATTGATAACCAATAGTATAATCTTAATTATAGAATAAAATAATAAGTTTGGTAAAGAAATGAGAGTTTTTTGTTAAACAATACATCCCTATCTAGATACTAGAAAGTGAATGTGACCATGGAATAGTTTCACCTTGGGGTAACAACTATAAAATGAGAAGAATGGGTAATAACTCGATTTTCATTGATTCAAAATATGTGGTAATAATATCTGACACCTAACTATAGACTCTTGGAGGATATTCATTAGGTTATTCATGTGATTTTTATAAACTATTATGAGGATTACATAGATAGTTTCTATGATAACCTATGAAAATCCATATTTATATGGGGTGAGATTAAAGGGTCTTTGTTTGAAAGAATATATCATAATTTAGGATGATATTGGAATTATTTTCATAATCATATGATTTATTTATATGATTAATAATTTTTGATGCTCAAAATAAGATTTATTGGTTTGGATAATGACTATAACTAGTAAGACTTATATGATGAAAAAATGTGATGGACAATGTAATGACCATCTTCTTGTGTAACTAAATAAAGTGGGAGGTGGAAGCTGAATTTTTTTGATTATGCCCAATCTGCTATCTTAAATTATGATTAACAAACAAAACCAAGGTTAGTTTATTAACAGATCAATTAAGATAAAAAATGGAGTTTTTGTAATGTTTAGGTGATAAAAACTATATAGGGAAAGAGATTCATCTTCCTAAATGTTTTTAATTTGGGAAGAATCACCCATATAAATTTCTCAATGGAATAAGATGATATTTTATATGTGGAAAACAAGGACAAAGTAAAAGTAATTTCCATGAAAAAAATGAAGAGTTAGATGGATGGAAATAAATTATGTCACAAGGAACCATTTATATTCCAATGTATTATATGTGGAGAACTTGAGAATTATCTTAGTTAATTCCCTAATCTAATGGATGACTCTTTGACCAAGGAAGGTTCTATGCTATGTCTATTAATGAATTGAATCATGATAATGAAGGAACTTTTATGCTCCACTCTATAGTTGGGGATATCATGTTGATGTTTATAAGAATGTACCGTATAAAAAATATAATATTCAATACTTTAGTGGAATTTGATGAAATTTTTTGGCTGATTAAAATTTTTTATATATATTACATATAAATTTATAAAATAAAGAAATATAATTTTATTTTATGAATGAACCTATGATTTTATATCAATGTAATGTTTAATTTGAACTTTTGATGTAAATTACTTCAACAGTATGGGTCTTACTACCTCTTCATGAGAGTTATTTTTCGCAAATGGTTGGAGAGATACTCAATAATGAAGAAATTTCTAATGTTCAAGATTATATTGATGTATTTCCTGAAGACATGCCTATTCTTCCACTAAATAAATATGTTGTGTTTTCAATACAACTCATAGATGATTCTATGAATATTTCAAATAGTCCTTATAAAATGATGAATTGAATTATAGTAATTAAATAAAAAACTCCAGGGTAATCTAGAAAAGGTGTATTTATGACTGATTGTGTCACCATGGGTTTATCATGTTCTTTTTATTAAGAATAAATATGGGTTAATTCATCTTTTCATTGATTATCATGAACTTAACAAGATCCTTAACAAGAACAAGTATCCTTTACCCCTTATTGATGAAATTTTTGATAAAATATGCGGAACTCAATAATTTTCAAAAGATTTAGCTTCATTTTGGATATCATCAATTGAGGGTAAGAAATGAGGATATACCAAATACATCATTCTGTATAAGGAAGGTCATTATGAATTTATAATAATTCCATTTGGACTTACCAATTCCCCTACTATCATCATGGATATAATGAATATAGTCTTTAGATATTACCCTGATTAGTTTTTAATATTATTTATCAATGATATTTTTATATATTCAATGTGTAAGGAAGAGCTAATATATCATATGAATATTGTGATAAAGACCCTGAAGAAGAGAAAATTATAATCTAAATTTACTAAGTATAAATTTTTGATACAAAAGCTTTTATTATTGGGTCATAAAAATATTATGTGAGGGTATATAAATGGGCCCTTCAAATATAAAAGTTATCAATAAATATCCCATACCAACCACAGTATGTGATATTCATCATTTTCATGGGTTCTATAGATACTATGGACACATTGAGGGATTTATCACAACTATCTAATCCATTATCCAAGTTTACATTGAAGGGAAAAAAGTTCCTATAGATTAATGAATTTGAGGAAAGTATAAAGGTGGTAAAAGGCATTTTGAGTAGCACACTTGTGCTTATGAAAACCATACTTTTTATTACACACTTAACATAATTTATTACATAATTCCTTCAATTGTTACAACATAGAATATCAATATGTCTAGTGTATTTGGGGATAAGGAACATTAAAAAAAAACCTAAAACATAAAATGAAACATATTATTGAAAACTTATTTTACATGACCACTATATTCCCTCGTACTTAGCATTTTATGGGATAACCTGAGGATATTCATAAGAAAATGGTGATCTATAAAGCTCAGTAAGGGAGTAAACAAGATGTAACATGATGATTACAATACATATTAGTAAATTGGAATATAAATGGAGCACAAGAAAAACATTAACCTAAATAAATGATATATCATAATTATCATAACATGTAAGTGTGGAAAAAACACTTAACATGGAATTAACATGAGCCAAGGCTCATTGCACATGGAGCATTACCTTCTTAAAATTTTAATTTCATGCATAAGTGTGCCACATGGATCAAACAACATTGAATCATTCGACATCATCATTTATTCCATGAAAAAGTAATGTTTAATACATAAATGAAACTCATTAAACAATAAGTATATGTACATAAAGGTGAATACCCTTGATAGAGAAGTGGGCATGGTATTCACTACACAATGACTTTGGATTAGAAAATCACAGTGCAATTTTGGCAGCATAACGACATGACATAAGAAATCATAAAAATGGATGATGAGAGATAAAGGTGTGTATCATCATATTTACATGAAATATACAGTAAGGGAGTCATATAGATACATGTACCAACAAATTAAATGTAATTTAGATTCATAATAAAAAATAATTGCTTGGATGTAAACGAGGTGAGAGAAATATCTCACAGAATTTTGGCACGGTAACAGGTGTACATGGGAGGCATTGATGAGAGATAAAGGGGTCTCCCATAATCCAAAAATAAAAATGGTAGTATGGGGTAGGTTCTAAATTACACCTCAACATTTTTAATTGAAAATAAAAGGGCATAACAACTTAAAAAAATTGGACAAAAATGAGAAAGGAAGAAATCCCATACTTGGAAGTGTGACCAGAAAGGATTGGGTGAGGCTTAAGAGAGGCTTATTGGGATCTTGGGGAGCCTTTGGAGGATTCTAGAGAGATGAGGGCAGATGATTAATGAACTCCAAAGGCTTTGAGTTTAGAGGAAGTGTGAACCTGGGTGGGTTTATATAGGAAATGAGAGGGAATTATTTATTATTTAGGTTTTGGATACCTCACATTAAACTAAGAAAAACCACAAACCAGACAATGAATTTCCCATGGTTTATGCTAAATGGGAGTGAAAAAAATATTTTATAAGGCCAATGGTCTAAATTCATAAAATAATATGTTTTCTTATGTGGAGGTGAGTTACACTCTCAAGGAAAACAATTTAAAAAGCTAAAATGATTTATAAGTCTTGGAGGGTTCACTAAAGCATTTTAAAATAAATCAAACAAATAAAAAATAAAATTATTTTAATTTTAAAACATATATTGGACGAAAATAATTTTTATAGTATTTTATTACATCACTCTTGGGTCATTATGATGTCATAAAACACATTATATATTTAAATGATATTTAATTTTTACCCCAAAATTCCACTATCTCTAAAAATTATGAAAGATTCACTATTTGATAATTTCAACATCCTAATTCCAAAAAAAATATTTATTTTATCTAAATAATTTTATAAATATGTGAATTTTCACATTGAAAATAGAAACCAACATTTATCGAAAAATCATGGGTTTTGACAAAAATAACTTTCAAACATTAATAAAATTAAAAATTTCATTATTAAAATTATATGATCATTTATATTTAATAAAAAGTAATTTAATAATAATATTTTATTAAAATATTATTTAATTCAAAAATCCATTAATTCATAAAAGTAGATTTGAATATTAACTAAAAATACTATTTGTTCATTAAAAACTATTTACAAAGTAACAATATTAAAATGAATTTATATACTTTATAAAAAAATAATGTACATGTTCATAGTACTAGGGTCCTGTTACATAACCCCTTAAAATACCCATATAAGACCTTAGGATAAGGTGCATGATGGTGACAAACTCTTGGGGCGGCTCGGATAACATCACCCGAGTAGTAATCTCTATTAACTTCCACTTCTCTCATAAGAGGTTCCGCTCGTGCTTAACATATTCAAGCTCGGCTTGGGCTTGGTCAAGAGTGAAGCCCAAAGATGCCACCTCCTTTTAGAGATACGACAAATGGGATTCATACTGGGCAAGTCTACTGGATGAGGCCCTCACTTCTTTTGTCTGGTTAAATTGGATTTGTTAAATCCCCATATTTATAATAATCATGTGATCACTATTCAATGACTGTACTAGAAATGGTCACAATTCATAACGGTATTTTAAAATATATAATCATAAAATAAAAGTAGCGCATAAGTTATATAACCATTTCACTTAATAAGAAATTTAAAAGAATCAAGAGAAATTTTCAATAATGAAAGTTTGGGTTGTTACAATCTCCCCCCCTTAAGAAATTTTTCCATCGAAATTTAATTTTCCCAAAATAAAATAGATGTGCGTAACTTTGCTTCATCACTTCCTTTGATTCCCATGTTGCTTCTTCCAACTTGTGGTTTTTCCATAACACCTTGATAAGGGGCATTGTCTTATTTCGTGAACTTTTTCTCTACGATCTATGATCTTCACTAGTTTCTCCTCGTAAGAAAGATCATCCTCTAGATGTACTACCTCTGAAGAGAGTACATGTGAAGGGTCCGATATGTACATCCTTAAGAGAGATAAATGAAAGACATAATGTAGTTTGGCCATGATAGGTGGAAGTGAAAGTCGATAGGCCACATCCCCGACACGATCATGAATCTTGAAGGGGTCGATGTACCTTGGACTTAAATTACCTTTCATTCCAAACCTCGTGACCATCTTCCATGAAGATATTCATAGAAACACCATGTCTCCAACTTTGAACTCAAGGTATTACTGATGGTTATCTACATAAATCTTTTGTCAACTTTGGGATGCCTGGATATGCTGTTGAATGGTTTTCACCTTCTCCACCATTTCATTGACTATTTGAGGTCCTAGCATCTTACACTCATCGACTTCATCCCAACACACTGATGTTCTAAACATTTTCCCATAAAGGGATTCATATGGTGCCATTCAGATGCTCAAGTGAAAACTATTATTGTAGGATAATTCAAATGGTGGAAGATGTTGGTCCCAAACTCCTTTTGAAGTCCATAGAACACGATCTTAACATATATTCCATTTTTTAAATATTTCACTCATATTGACCATTAGTTTGAGGATGATAGGCAATACTGAAGTTCAGTTCAGTATCCAGAGCATGTTAAAGACTCTTCCAAAACATAGAGGTGAATCTTGGATCTCTTTCGGATATAATAGATAGTGGTACTCCATGTAGCCTTACCACATCTCTGATGTATATCTGTTCTAGTTGATTTAGTGATAAATCCTCCTGAATCACAATAAAGTGTGCAGTCATTGTATGATGGCCCACAACAACCCAGATATCATTGTTTCCTTTATATGTATTTGGAAGTCCGGTGACAAAGTTATTGGTGATGTTATCCCATTTCCATGCTGGTATGGGTTATGTTTGTATCATCCCCTTAGACTTCTATCTCCCAGCCATCACTTGCTGACACACTAGGCACTTTGATGTATATTCAACGATCTCCTTATTCATTTTATCCCACCAATAATAGCCTCGGAGATCTAGATACATCTTTTTGTTTCCTTGGTGGATAGAGAAATTTGAACTATGTGCATCATCCAAAAGATCCTTCTTCAGCTCCGGACTTGATGGGACACATAGTCTTTTCTAAAATCACACAATTTCTTCTTTATTGATATTGAACTTCAAGTATTTTTAGTTTTGGATAGTTTCCACCTTCTTCTAAATTCCCACATCATCCTTTTAAGCGTCATTTATCCTTTCCAAAATAAATAGTTGAGAAATCATTTGTGAAAGGAATGATGATGTTCCCGTTATTTATGATTCCCATGTCCATATTCATCAAATCCAAGAATATTGGATCCTTTTCAATTACCATTATTGATAGAATTACTAGATCCTTTCTACTTAGATCATCTTCCACCTTGTTCTATTTCTTAGGGTGGTAATGGATTGAGCAGTCGTAGTCTTTGATCAGCTCTAACCGTCTTCGTTGGGACATATTCAAATCTTTATGTGTGAATATATACTTGAGACTTTTGTGGTCCATATATATTTCACACTTCTCCTTAAAGAGATAATGCCACCAAATTTTCATAGCGAAGATCACTGCAGCCAACTCCAGGTCATGTGTTAGATAATTCTTCTCATGAACATTCAATTGCCTCGAAGCATCACTAAATACCAAAAAAAGTTCTATACTTGTGGGTAATGTGAGAACAGACATAGTGATAAGACTCCTTTTCAACTGCTTAATGCTTTCTTTTTTTCATCAATCCAAGAAAATATTACTCCCTTCCGAGTTATCTTGGTAAGAGGGTTGGACAATTACGAGAAATTTCTCACAAATCATCAATAAAATCTACCTAACCCCAAGAATATATGGATATCTGTTACCAATGTTGGCCTCAACCATCTCTCTATTATAGCTGTATCGGAGGGATACATAGATATCCCATTGCTTGTAATGATATGACCCAAGAATGATACCTCCTTCAACTAGATCTCAATCTTTTTGTACTTTGCATAGAGCTTCTCCTTTTTCAAGGTCTCTAGTACAATTCTCAGATTCTCCTCATGATCCTCATTGGTTTTGGAGTATATTAGAATATCATCTATAAATTCTACCAAAACTTTCTCGAGGTAATATCTAAAGACTCTATTAATCAAGTCCATGAAGATTTTGAGAGCATTAGTGAATCCGAAAGGCATTAATATGAATTCATCATGCATGTATCTTGTATGAAAATCAGTCTTGGGTATATCTTCCTTCTTCACCCTTACTAGATAACATCCCAACCTCAAATATACCTTGGAGAAGTATTGTTCTCCATGTTGCTGATCAAACAAGTCATCAATTCATGGGAGATGACACTTGTTCTTTATTGTGATTTTTTAAGCTCACAATAATCGATGAAAAGGTGCATTGACCCATCCATCTTCTTGACAAAGAGGATTGGTGCACCCCATGGTGAATCCCTTGGGAATATAAAACATTTATCCAGATTCTCCTATAGTTGTTTCGTAAGCTCCTCATTCTCCACAAAAACCATTCTATACGGAGTATTGGATATTAGTAACACCCCAGGTATAAGGTCAATTGATAATTCAACATCTCTTCTAGGAGGAAGACCAGACAATTCCTTGGGAAACACTTCAGATAATTCCGTCACAATAAGCATGTCTTCAAGGATGGTTTCTTCCTTGGAATCAATCATTTGAGACAGATACACATGCTTGTAGGGAAACAATATCCATGCTTGAGATTATAGAGATAAAGAAGATTAATCCTCCTCCTTTAACTTGTATAGAATGAGGGGTCGATTATGCATTTGGAGAGTGATTTCCCTCTCATGATAATTTATGATGGCTCTATATAAGGAAAGCCAATACATGCCAAGAACTGCATCAAATTACACCAGAGAGAGCATAAAAAGTTTTAAGAGGAAGTTCAATCCATAGATTATGACTAGGGAAGAGTTATATTAATGAGATGCAATGATTTCCCAATTTACCATACTCACCAACATCTTTACTTCCATGATTTGTGGTGGTTTTTGTATTTTTCTACTAAACCTTCAGGATAAAAAAGAATGCGTAGAACCTAAATCAAAAAGTAAGTTCACTATTATTGAATGAATAACTAGAGTAACTGTCACCACTTTGTTTTCGGGGTTCACTTCAGCAGTAGTGATGGAAAAAGCTCTTACTTGCTACCTTGGAGGTTTTTGGTTGCCTCTGAAAATCCTTGGCTTAGGGCACTGATTTTCAAGATGCTCTGGTTATTAGTAGTGGAAGCAATGAACAACTCATTGAGAGTCAAACAGAGCATTCCTCTACTCTGTTGTTGCTGCAGGTTTTTCTTGTCAGAAGTTAACAGCTAGGTGTTCTTCTCTTCCACACCCAAAGCATTTACTCATCCCATTCAGGCAATTTTTGGGGTGCTTCTTTCTACACCTTTGTCAAGTTGGGTGCTAAATTTTCTTAGCACCATTGGTTTATCTGTTAGACCACTAGGATCGAATTCCAACGTACGCTTATTATCTCCATGATACCCCTGAGATTCATCAATCTCCATTTTGACCTTGAGGTAACATCAAACAATTTCCTCATATCTTTCAAAGTCATAGATCACCAGGGCTTTCCGCAATCTATGTTTCTACCCACAAAAGAAGCGGTCAACCATGAATCCGGGGTAATGAAAAAGTAGGAGGTGTGTCTTGAAAGACTTGTGAAGTTTTCCTCGCATGCTCTGACAGATTCGTCATCTTTTTTCTTGAGGGATAGGAAGTACCTTTCCATTTTAAGTCGGAGGGTGAAAGGAAAATATTTATTGAAAAACATCTTCTAGAAATCCTTACATTCCAATTCCTCTCCTCCTCAGGATTCATATTTTTGATAAATTTCCACCATTTATCAGCTTCACCCTACATATGATAAGTATCCAGAAGGACCTTCTCTTGTTCATAACATTAAAGTATGGAGAAGATCTTCTCAATAGAGTTGATCCATTGTTCAACAATTGAGGGATCAGATGATCTATTAAAAGTAGAAGGCCTTTGTCTCATGAAGCTCTGGATATCGACTTGTTCTTTCTAAGGGTGGATGAATGTTACTCTTGACCCATGTTTCTATTAAAATTTTGAGTTAATTGATAATGTATCATGGAAAAGTTCACGATTCCCACTCTTATTGGATTGAGGATCTCATTAGGACAATCATCGCATTGATCTTCACATCAGTTGATAGCCCGAGTCCTCCTATTACCGTCCATTAGCTGGAATAAAATGAATGTTAGGGGAACACATAAAGGGTAATCCAAAATAAAAAATGGATGAATTATATATTACTTTTATTTCCTTAACTTATGAATATACATGCTTCAATCTATGTTATCCATGATATACTTTTTAACATAAATTCCTAGGGGAATTTTTTTATTCCCTTTAGAACGGTACATAATAAGATTATAAATTTACCAAAGTATACCCCCTAGGAGTTTTTCAACCGAGAGTGCAACAAGGGAGATTTTAGGGTACCAGGATACCCTGGGTCAAGCCCAATACTCCTTGTCCGTATTTTCACCCCTAGGTACATTTGTGCCAGATCCGCCTCTACATACTCGTATCCAGACAGGGATGTATTTCCTCAATAAACCAATTAATAAATACTAACCAAAACATAGGTATGTTTTTATTATAATTAGTCTTATCCCTAAGGCTTTCAATAGAGTTTTCTAATCCCTATCCCAAAAATAACTCAACTTATCCTCTGATACCAACTGTGAAAACCCATTTTTTTATTACAATCTTAACATAATTTATTACATAAAACCATCACTTGATTCAATATAAAAGACCGAGAGGTCTAGTGTCTTTGGGGAATAGGAACATTACATAAAAACTAAAAAAATAAAACACAACATCTTATTGAAAACTTATTTTACACGACCATTACATTCCCTCATACTTAGCATTGCATGAGATAACCTGAAGACATGCATAAGAAAAGGGTGATATATAAAGCCCAGTAAGGGAGTAAACAAGATATAACATGAATATTACAATACATGTTAGGAAATATAAATAAAAATAGAGCACAAGAGAAACATTAACATAAAGTACTTATTTAGCATGATTATCATAGCATGGAAATGTGGCAACAACACTTAACATGGAATTAGTATGAGTCAATTCTCATTACACATGAAGCATGAGTAAACCATCACTTAACATGAAGCATGAGTAAAACATCATTGAACATGAATTATCATGATTCAAAACTCATTTCACATGATGTATCATGATACTATATTTAACCCAATGCATTGAAGAGCTATCAGGGCACACCCATCTTAATCATTTCATTTCATGCATAAGTGTTCCACATGGATCATACAACGTTGAATCATTAAAAATAATAATCTATTCCACAAAAAAGGAATTTGTAATAAATAAATGAAAATATTTTAAAAAATATGTATGTGTTCATATGGGTGAATACCATTGATAGAAAAATGGGCATGGTATTCACTACATAATTACTTTGTCTTGGAAAATTACGGTGCTATTTCAGCAGCATAACAACGTGACATAAGATCTCATAAAAATGGTTGATGAGAGATAAAGGGTTGTATAATAATATTTACATGAAATGGATAGTAAGGGGTTAATATGGATACATGTACCAAAAAATTTAATGGAACTTATATTCGTAATATAAAATAATTTCTTGGATGTAAACGAGGAGAGAGAAATCCCTCACAAAATTTCAGCATGGTAATAGGTGTACATGGGAGGCATTTATGAGAGAGAAAGGGGTCTCCCATCATCCAAACATAAAGAGAGCAGTATGGGGGAGGTGTTAAATCATACCCCAAAATTTTTAATTGAAAATAAAAGGGCATAACAACTTAAAGAAAATTGGACAAAAATGAGAAAGGAAGAAATTCCTTACATGGAAGTGTGATCCCAAAGGCTTGGGAGAGGCTTGAGAGAGGCTTATTGGGAGCTTGGGATACTTTGGGAGGATTATAGAGAGAGTAGGGAAGATGTTTTATGAACTCCAATGGCTTTTAGTGAAGTGGAAGTGATATATTGGGTGGGTTTATATAGGAAAGGAGATGGAATTATTTATTATTTAGGTTTGGGACACCTCAAATTAAACTAATGAAAAAAACAAACGAGCCCATGGTTTTTTCCCATGTTTTCATCCAAAGGGGAGTAGGAAAAAATATTTTATAATTCCAATGGCCTAACTTTCTTAAAATAATTGGGTTTCTCATGTGGAGAAGAGTCATACTCTCAAGGAAAACAATTTTAAAAGCTAAAATGTTTTATAAGTCTTGGAGGGTCCACTAAAGCTTTGTAAAATAAGTAAAACAAATAAAAAATAAAATTATTTTAATGTTAAAACATATATTGGAGGAACATGATGTTTATTTTATTTTATTACATCACTATTGGGTCATTATGTTTTCATAGAAACACATAATATATTTAAACGGTATTTAATTTTTACCCAAAAATTTGACTATCTCAGAAAATTATGAAAAATTCACTGTTGGATAATTTCGTTGTCCTGATTCCAAAAATAATATTTTTTTATCTAAATAATTTTCTAAATATGTGAATTTTTACTTTTAAAATAGAAACCAACATTTATCAAAAAATCATGGGTTTTGACAAAAACAGCTTTCAAACCATAATAAAATTAACAATTTCATTCAAAAAATTATACGATCATTTATATCTAATAAAAATTAATTTAATAATAATATTTTATTAAAAAATTATTTAATTCAATAATTTATTAATTAATAAAAATAGATTTGAATATTAACAAAAAATAGTATTTGCGCTTTAAAAATCTATTTAGAAAGTAATAATAATAAAATGAATGTATATAATTTATACAAAAAATAATGTACATGTTCCTAGTACTAGGGTATTGTTACATAACCCATTAAAACACCTGCATAAGACCTTAGGGTAAGGTGCGCGATGGTGAAAAAATCTTGGGGTGGCTCATATAACATTGCTCGAGTGGTAATCTCTATCAACTTCTACTTCTCCCATTGGAGGTTCCTCTCAAGCTTAACATATTCAAGCTCAGCTTGGGATTGGTCAAGAGGGAATCACAAAGACGCCACCTCCTTTACGAGCTCCAAAAAATGGGTTTCGTACGAGGAAAGTCTTCTAGATGAGGCCATGACTTCTTTTGTCTGGGTAAATTGGATTTGATAAAATCCTATATTTATACTAATAATTTGATCACTGTTCAACGACTATATTAGAAATAGTCACAATTCATAACGGTGTTTTAAAATCTAGAAACATAAAACAAAATAAGTGCATAAGTTATATAACCATTTCATATATTAATAAATTTAATCAGATAAAGAGTAATTTTCATTAATGAAATTTTGGGTCGTTACAGTGCTCACACTACCTTGCAGTGGAGAATAATTTGTGATTTATAGAGATATATTGAAGAAGGGACTAGTATGTTTTCTTATGCAAAATGATATGGTGATAGATTATTCCTCACACCAATTTATAATTCCTATGAAAAATTACCCTACCCATTATTTGGGTATAGAAATTGCAATATTTTCATTAAAAATATAGAATGGTTATCTTTATAGTGATAGGTGTGAAATATATACAAATCATAATAGTTTTAAGTATATATTCAGGTAGGTTTAATTGAATATGAAAACATTGATATGGTTGGAGTTGATTATAGATTATTACTACTCAATACACTACCATCCATGGAAGGTGAAGAAGGTGACTAATGTGTTGAGTCAGAAAGACCATGCCTATTTATCCATGTTTAGTATTCAAAGATATCTAATACTTATATATTTACAAAAGATATATCTTGAATTAATGAGGTAAGGGGACATATCATATCTTCCTTATATGAATTTTCAACCATCCATTTATAAGAGGATTAAAGAGGTATATTATATGAATGAGGCACTATAGGAGAATTTTAGAAATATTCTTGAGTTCAACCACGAGTTTTATGGAATTATAAGGTTCAGGTGTAGATTATGTGTCACTTCAATACTAGACTTGAAGAAGGTGATTCTGGATAAAGCTCATAACTAATCATTATCTATTCCTTATGGAAGAAAAAATATTTATAGATATCTAAAAGATTATTTCTGGTGAGATATCATGAAGTGAGATACTTTAGAGTATTTATCATGACACATGGTATGAAAAAAGTTTTGTCTGAGAAAAAAAAGTTTAAGGGTATGTTACGACCATTACCCATACCAAAAAGGTTATGGGAAAACATTACCTTGGATTTCATCATTGAAACCCCCAAAATATCTAATAAGAACAATGCCATTTTAGTTTTAGTTGATCAATTTACAAAATTTAAATATTTTATTATTTTGAAAGAAGATTTTAGTCTTGGTCTTAATGAAATGATATAAATCAAAGTATGTTGTAGGATTGCATTGGGAGCCACATTATATTATATCTGTTTGGGATCTAAATATCCCAATGAATTTCTAGATAAGTTTTTCATAGGAATTTAATACAATGTTAAAATTGAGTACTTCATATTATTATTATAAATATGGTTAATATGAGAGGACTACTCAAACCCTAGAGGATACGTTGAGTGGAATTTAATGATGGTTTAGATCAACACCATTCTTTAGTTGAATTTTCTAACAATAATATATTACACTCAACCATTTAGAAGGCTATTTATGAAGTACTTAGTGGATGGATGTTATAAAACACCAAGGTTTTGTGATGAAGTTGGAGAAATAAAGAGATTTTTATAGGAGAAAGCTGATGAAATGTTAAAGAAGGTTAATTCTATTCAAAATCATATTAGGGTAGCTCAGAGTTGATATAAGTGTTATGCTAACAATATTCTATGAGATTTGGAGTTAAAATTTAGTGAAAATTTACTCTTATGAATATCTCATTGGAAAACATTTATGATATTTGGAATGAATTTATAGTGAACCAAACTTAATATACATGGATATTATAACATTTTAGATGAATATTCATCTCATTACCAAAAAACATACCAGAGAACGATAATAGTTTAGTGTCTTTGGAAACATGGAACACAATATCTTATAACTTGGTGAAAGATCTAAAAAGTATCTCATAAAATATCTTCCCCTTTATTACTCCTAACTAAACTTTTCTTCATAAAATGAGGAAAGGAAACATAAGAATGGGTGATCTCAGTTGATAAGTAAGGTTAAACAAGTAGTACATTTAGGAATAAAATGAATATATGGCCATGAGAACATGAGAATAACATCTGTGGAACAAAACCAAAATATCAAAGATCATATACATGGGACATGGCATAAATAATAGCATTTCAGAATACATGAATCATAAGGGGACCAAGATCATAATAAATGGAAGCATAACATAGGAATAAGACAAGGAATTTTGGAAGAAACATAAACATATTAACTGATTTCCATAGAAGTAAAGGCTTTCTTACAGGGCCATATTAGTGGAATATGTTCACTAACCAAACCATATTAGTGTTTATGGTTCACTCCCAAGACCATATTAGTGTAAAAAGTTATTTACAGAACCAGGTTCACTCCCCATTCCATCCTTTTATTACTTAATCCAAGTTCACGTCTCATTCCTACCCTGTATTACTAAACCAAGTTCAATCCTAATTCTATCCCTATATTATTGAACAAATTTCACTCCTCATACCAAACCTGTCTTACTGGACTGATTTCACTCCTCATTCTAACCCTATATCAATGAACTGATTTCATTACTCATGCTAGTCAAATATTACTAATCCAAGTTCACTCGTCATACCTACCCTATCATAGTCAAAAAAGTTGACTCCTCTTTCCATCCCAATATCACCGAATCAAGTTCACTCTTTATTATTGACCTGTATGATTGAGTCTAGTTCACTCCTCATTCTATCATTGTCATACTGAACTAAGTTCACTCTTCATTCTGGCCCGATCATAATGAATCGAGTTCACTCCTCATTCAAACGATGTCTATCTCATGATATATAAGTCTTTATCTAATGTATTAGTGGGTGATATTGGTCTCACCCTTCATATTATTAAATCATATATGCATTTCCCCATGATAATAAAACATTCATCATATCGTGGACCATAAAAATAGATAGTCTGTATAAGCATAATATCATAACCCATGAAATGAAATAGGCATCACAAACATTTCATCCTATAATAACCTATGGATAAGTGATGAGTTGCATAATAATTTCATCAAACCATAAATTATTAAAATAAGTGGTATTAATAAGAATTTTATTATGTTATAACCCATTGAAGAGAAACAAGCTTCATAGAAAATGTGTCATCATAAACATAAACCATTCAAATAAAGGGTAAGAATGGGTTCATCAGATCATATCCACAATAAAGAATAAACATTATCAAAGGATTTCATGTTTGATGTAAAATCATTTAGAAAGGATCATTTAAAACATTTCATGAGGAAAATATACTTTCCACTTTGAAAGACATTTTTTAAACATAAATCATTTTGAAAACTTTTTTCCTCTGAAAATAACATTGAATAATTATAAAGGGATATTTTAACATAATTTAAAATAGTTTTTAAATATAATTTTTTGAGATAATTTTTACTTAAATATTACTATAAAATATAAATTAAAACCATTTTTTAAAACATTTTTAGAAACCATGGATTTTGAATAAAATAGATTCTTGACTGAAGAGAAATAAAGTCAATTTTTTTAAAAACATTTTCTCAATTATATTAATTACCAGAGAGTGATAAAATGGTACCAATAAATGAATATATAATGAAATATAAATATTATATTAAAATTGATATTATTTTGTGAGATATGGATCACAATATTTCATCAATGGAATCATAATCATAAAAAAATCTCGATAACTATGAGATTATTGCAATAAAATCTTTCAACATCGATAAATTTGAATCACAATCCCTTTGAGTGAAATAAATTAAAATAATATTATAGTATCATGAAAATAACTATATTTATGACATAACTTGTTAAATTGATGTATATACACCTCTTATAAAAATATAGGTGCATAACATGGCATATGTCTAAAAGAAAGAGAATTGAAACAAAATTACTCTATTGATTTTGTAACTTTTGAACCATAAACCCCATGAAAGATATATCATAAAATGGATATGTAGATACCCATAAATTTAAGTAAAATAATCATGTAATTCATTCATGGGAAGTATATACATCACAAAAAACAAAATATTGATGAATAAGGCATAATTCTCGTAGAAATAAAAGTGTGACTAGATTCCCCCTTATAACTTGAGTAAATATTGAATAATTATATCCATGAAAGAATATAATAAATTTAAAATGTAAATATCCTGAAATAAATTAAATTCATTATATTACATGTCATAGGAAATTATACAAACCCCATAATAATAATAAATTGTGAATATAGCATACATCTCAAATAAATAAAAGTGAGATGAGTAATCCCTTACATTAAGTCTTGAATTTCTTCACACATGTATTAAATATAAATTTATTATATATTTACCATTTAAAAATATTATTATATATCATAAAATATAATATTTTATTATGACTTTATATTACTCATTTATTAATAATTTCATTCTAAAGTTATGTTACGGGTAATAACTGCATTGTTTTTCATAGATATTTTCACATGTTTTTCTTGATACACTTAGATCATGATTTAATTATTTAAATAATATAAAACAATATTTAAATATCACATATATTCATTATATGATTATTTATAAAAATACCTGAAATTTATAAATATGAAATGGAATACACCATTCATGGAGATGGTAGGCCGTATATTCGCATGAATGTTGTTTCTATTTTCTTATCGTATTGAAAGAAATAATGTAAGTTAAATATATGTATATATATGTATTATCATTAAAATATAATTACTGTGTAATATATATCATATAATATTACTAATACTATCCTTTATACATTACATGACAAGTTTGAATGAATCATTTCGCTTTGAGGAGACATAGTACACACGTACACAAACAATGTTATCATATTCCCACAAAATGGAAAGCATGATAGTATGTATTATATAATAATTCCATAATAATAAATACTTTATAAATATAATATTAAGATAATAATTACATTATTATTATCAACATTGAAAGGTGGTAATGGATGAACAAATGACATCGGTTTGTGAGGAGATAGTCTGTCGTACACACAAATGATGATTGCATATCCCATTTAAAGGAAGTGTTTGTAGGTGTAGGTAGAAAACCTAACATAAAACATACCAATATATTTAGGATAATGAGGTTATTATATAGCCATGTAATAATAATAATTTAGTTTTCGGATAAATAAATAAAACAAAAGTTCTTATTGAAGGATATTAACTCCTCTTTGTGTAATATTTTTTGGTTTTCACAGAAGGACTAAATTGTTTTGGTTTTTTCCCAAGGTGTGGATAATAGTATTAGAGTAGGTATGTTGGGATATTATTTGGTAATTATTGTTTTTGATAAAATTTTATTTTTAAGTGTTCATAAGTGGGGTGTGGGGGGGGGGGAGTTCCCTTTTATAGTGGAGGAGGAGTGAAATTCTTGTAAATATAAAAAGTTAAACACTATTGAGAGGTCTCCCTTATTAAATGTACCAACAATAATAGATTTTTTTTGTTAAAAGTGATATAATGGTAAAAATATGGCCATTAAATTATGTTTTAACATTTTTTTAGATAATTTCCCCACTTAAGTTAAAGTTTAACCACTATATAAACTCATCTTTACCTTAATTGTTGTTATTAATTTTAAATACATTCACTAATATTTTTGGTAAAAAAACTAAGTTTACATTATTAGAAATCATAAATTACTCTGATTAAAAACATTTAATCCATTTTTAAAATTCTGATAACTAAAAGTGGAATAAATTGAATTTAAATTAATCTCACAGATCGGATAAGACAACATGTATTTTGAAAGTGAAAATGTTCAAAAGTTTGAAATGTTTTTATATATAATTTCAATTACCTAGATTCTATTAATATTTTTATAATTGATATAAATATACATTAATACTAATTTAAAATATAATTTTACCTTAAAAATAAATGAGATAAAAATGTATTTTTTAATTAAAATTCAATGTTTTTAACTATTTATCAAAAAAATGAAACTTCTCAGAAAAATACGAAAAATTACCCCAATGTAAATTTTGATATTAAAATTTAAAAAATGAAGTTTATTTTTTGAAATAATTTTTTTTAAAATTTTCAAAATTTATATATAAAAAGATCTTCCATTAAAATGGTGTATAATTACCTTTTAGAAAGAATAAATATATTTTTATGTAAAATTGTATTTATTATTATATATTTTATAGAAAACACATATTTTATAGAAAACACATAATATATATATTTTTCATTTAAATAAATTATGAAAAGTTGTTTAATCTATTTATTGAGGTTAAACATGTTTAATTGCATAGATATAGTTTTCTACCAAAATATGTTTTTATATTTTCAAAAGGGTTTTATTTTCATTTCAAGATAATTGGCCACCAAATAATTATTATTACATACATTTGTTAACCATATTTTCATAATTTAATTAATATTATTCCTAACAACTATTAAACTGGATAATTTCCAATTATAATAATATTTTAATAATAATATTAATAGTACATTGTAGTTTGGTTAAACTAGGTCTTGTGTGTAATGAAATACGTCAAAGGAACTCAATAGTGGGTGTAACATAGGGTAAAAATATTATCGTCTATACCAAAATCTAATATAAGTGTTGTGTGTGGTGCATGATTAACTTGGTGTTGCAAGAAACACAAACCAAACCTAGTGATTTCTTATAACACAAGATATATTAAGTGTTGCATTAAATGAAAAATATAAAATATTTTAAATTAATTCAAAAAAAATATTTCAAAAATATTAGGGAATTACATTACAACCCCTTAAAATTAATTTCTCCCTCGAAATTCATTTGGGTTATAAAAGGATTAATACATGAAAGTTCCCTTCATAGAAACCCACACCGTAAAAATTAATACAAAAACATATTTTAAAAAAAGAAATATGGAACAATAATGGTTATCCAAAGTAACTCATAAATAGGTTTCCGCCAAGGAGAACATAGGTGGAATGTAAAAACATAGTCATTAAGGAGAAATCAAACTATCAAGTTCTTCTAGAGAGTGATAGAGAACATGGTCAAGATAAAGTTAACAATAAAAAAATACATAAACAAAAGAGGATTTAAAAAGGTCATTGATATCATCAAAAATCATGATAACATGAAAAAAATTTATTTTAAGAACATTTTACTAATGTTGAGTAATTTCCACAAGGAGATTTATTTCCTTGATTTCATTTATTTTCTTATGCTCAATATCACCCTTTGGTTGTGTCTTTACCAATTTACACTTCCTCACTTACTCGAAAAAATGAAGGTTAATCTGTTATGCTTGAAGGAATAACATATCATAATATCCATATATAGAACGATAAGTCATTATATCCATATGTAGTTATCATCATAGAAAAAATGTTAGCACAGGTTATCCAATATGCATAAGTCCTCATATGGAAAGATAATAATTTAATCACTAAAACCTCAAGTGAAGTTTAACATAAACCATTCCATAAATAGTAAACCATGTAACCCTTACAAAATATAAAAATACAAAAAAATTTAGAAATAAGTTTAATAAATTTCTCAAAATCAGATTAACCTTAATCCACTATATATTATAAAGATGATCTTGGTTGACACATACCAATCATGTGAATACCTTTATCATTTTTTCTCTTAAAACATAATAATAACCTAAATTACCATAAATATTTATTTAAAAAATGAATGTTTAACTATTCCAAAGATCATTGGATATATTCCTTAAATCCAATAATTCCATAAACTACATCTATGATAGCATAAAACACCTTTTCAATAAATCATTTATGAGTTTTGTGGTCATAAATACTGTCCAATTTACTTAATCCATATTATTATATCTTTATATAAATGAAATATCAATTTCTCAAACTCATGAACACATTCAGGGTTACCTTCCGTTAATCTAACATTTCCATTAAATCAATTTTCATGGTTATCAATATTGTATAAAATATTCTTGAAAATCATTAAAATAAAAAATTATAAAAAAAATTCTTATGTACTTCATGATTCATAAAATATAATATATATATTCCAAAACACACACACTTTAATTATCCAACTTTTTTCCTAAACCGTTCCTTATGATTCATCATCTTATTCCATAATAAACTTTTCCTAGAATATGACATATGAATCATGTATTAATCTTCATTAACCTCAATATAATTATATTTTTAATGTAGAAAATATGGTTAGAACATCCCATGCCATTCACATGTCATTTGGAGTATCTTTATCTTTAGTAGTATAACCCATACTTATACAACCTTCCTGATTCTATTCCTCATATTTCCAATCTGGGTATCTATTTATATAATTCCCATACATTCCACATTTGAAACCTTCAATTTTAGCCCAGTTTTTTCAAGTTCCCACTATTGAATAAGACCTGAAATCATAGTAATGATCCACACATATCATTGATGGAAACCACAAAATAATGGAAAATTACTTAGAGTATACCTAAATCATAACAACTAATTTTAAATCTAAAATGTAATCTGATTGTCCTTAGAGTCATCCCTAGATATATCCTTATAAATATACCTAGGGATATGAAAAATTGTTTCTCCTCCTATTTTCCAAAGGATTAGTAACACATTATTTTGATACCAACTATAGCGATCCAGGCTTAACATTCATAGATATTACATCATTTTAGATGAATATTAATCATGTTAAAAAAACAGATGTCTGATGAACATAATAGTTTAGTGTATTTGGAAACTTTGAACAAAATATATTCTATCTTGGTGAAATATCTCCAAATTTTCCCATAATTATCTACTCTTTATTTACTACAATTTAATTTTTTTTCATAACATAAGGAAAGGAAAAATAAGAAAGGGTTAGATTAGATGACCAGTAAGGAAAAATATTTACGATACATAATCATAACATGAACATATGGGTATGAGAATATGAGGATAAAATTTTAAGATCATAATATATATATCAATAATCATATACATGATTCATAGAAAAAAAATGGGTAGTTAATAAAACATGAAAAATAAGGGGATAAATAGAATATTCCACGGAAGAATAACATATCAATATGAAATGGAATTTTGGTAGACACATAAACATATAAAATGATTTCTATAGTAGTCAAGGATTACTTATAAGGCCATCTTAGTGAAATGGGATCACTCCCAGAACCTTATTATTATTAAGGCTAACTCCCAAGACCATATTAATGGAAAAAGTCCTTTAGTGAACTAGTTTCAGTCCCTGTTCCATCCTTGTAATATTTAACTGAATTCACATACCATTATATAATTGTATTTATAAAACCTAGTTTTCCCTCATTACAGCCCTGTATTACAGAACTGAGTTCATACCTTATCCCATCCCTATCATACGTAACAGAGTTAACACCTCATTCAAGCCCTGTGTTACTGAACTAAGTTCACTGCCCATTCTAGCCATGAATTACTGAACCAAGTACACTCCTTGTCCCATCCCTATCCAAATGAACTTAGTTCACTCCTCATTCCATGTCTATATTACTAAATTATGTTTACTTATTATTCCATCTCTTCATTAATGAACCAAGTTCACTCATGATTCCATCAATGTCTATATCATGATATATAAGTATTTCACCAATGAATTGGAGGAAGATATAGGACCCACTCATCATATAATGAAATCATATATATTTGTTCCATAAGGAAATAAAATTTCATCTTATCAGGACCTATAAAAATAAATGGGATTTATAAACATAAAGTCATAACCAATGAAATGAAATGGGCATCGTAAACATTTAATCCTATCAAAACATGTGGAAAAGAAACCTATTTTATACTCAAATAATCAAAATATAACTTGCGAATATAAGAGGGTTTCATAAGTGTTTTATCATGGTATAACTTGTATAAGAGAATCTGGTTTCATAAACAATGTTTCATATTAAACATAAACTATTCAAAAAAAAGGATAAGAATGGTGTTTTTGGATCAGATCTCTAATAAATAATAAAAAATATTAAAAATAAATCATCTTATTAGGAAAATAATTTTTAAAGGATCATTTAAAACATTTCTTTATAAATATATCCTTTTCAATTTTAAAGGAGTTTTTAAAAAATAAACCATTTTGAAAAACTTTTCCTTTAAAAATATCCATGAAAACTTATAAAGTAATATTTTCAAATCATTTACAAAACTTTTAAACCTAAAACTTTAATTAAAATTTTTTTCATTGAAAATGAGCATAAAATATCATTTAAAAATAATTTTTATTTTTTTTATAAAACAGGGGTTTTGATTAAAATATATTTTCAAATGAAGAGAAATAAAGTCGGATTTTCTTAAAAACATTATCTTAATTATCTTAAGTAACAAATAGTTAAAGAAATGGTAATAATACATAAATATATAATGAAATAATCATATGAGAATAAAATTCATTATTGTACTTTGGATACAGATCACAATATTTCATCAATGGAAGAATAATCATAAACAGTCCCGATAATGATGATATTCTAACAGTAAGCACATACCACTTTGGTAACATTGAATCATAATAACCATGAGAGAATAAAATTAAAATAATATTTTAATATTATGAAAATATTGATATTAAAAATATAATATGTTAAAGGGATGCATATTCAACTCATAGAAGAATATAGCTGCATAACATGGCATGTGTCTCAAAGAATGAAAATTGAGAAAAAAATTCCTCTATTGATTTGGTAAAATTTGAACAATAAACCCCATAAAGGAGAGATAATAAAATGGATATTTAAATACCCATATATTTAAGTATAATAATCATATAATTCATTCATGGGTTGAATATAAACAATAGAAAATAATCGAGTTGTGAATAATGCATAATTCTCACAAAAATAAAAGTGATACTAAAAATTCTCTTACTCGTTTAGTTACTTTTAAATAATGATATCAAGGAAAGAATAAAATCAATTGAAAATTTTAATATCATAAAATAAATTAAATTTAGGATATAAAATTTCATATTTAATTATATAAACCACACAATAATTAGTATTGGTGAATATCACATATATCTCATAGAAATAAAACTGAGACGAGAAATCTATTTCTTTAAGTCTTGTCTTTTTCATAAATGTTTAATCCTTCTGTATAATAATTATATGTTTATTATAAATCTACCAAAAAAATATTATTATATATCATACCATATATTATTTTATTATGAATTTATAATACCCATTTATTAATAATTTGTTTCTAAAGTTATGTTTTGGCTAGTAACCACTTTGTTTTCACTACACATTTTAACTTGGTATTCATGATCCTCTTACATAGATCATGATTTACTTATTTCTGGAATGTAAAAAAATGATATAAATATATTATATATTCATTATAATTTCAATATAATTATTATTTCATATATATAATATAAATGTACTAAATCCATCCTTAATACATTCCATCTAAAGTGTAAATGAATCACATCCCTTTGAGGAGACGATAGTCCATATGCCCACAAACGAAGTTATTGTTGTCCCACAAAATGGAAAACATTAAGGTTTGTGTTATATAATAATTAAAAAATAACAAATAAATCATATATATCATTTAAAAACAATAATTCTAAAATTATTCCCATACTTGAAAGGTGGCAATGGAAGAACAAACGACATTAGATCATGAGGTGGTAGTCCGTCGTACACATAAATGATGATTGAATATCCCATTTGAGGGAAGTGTATATATAAATAGGTATAAAACTTAACATTAATTAATATCAGTATACTTAGGATACTTAGTTTATTATATAAGTGTGGAATTAGAATTATTGAGGGGGCATTGAAAGAAATAAAACAAAAGTTTTATTGAAGGTTGTTACCTCTTCTTTGGGTTATTCATTTTGATATGAACTAAAGGAATAAAGAGGTTTTTTTATGACCAATGTGAGGATTATAGGATTAATGGAGGCATTTTGGGATATTATATATTCAGGTGTTGGTAGATACAATGGAATTGAAAGGTTAAAATAAGTGACGGAGGGTGAGTGCCCTTTTATAGTGGAAGAGGAGTGACATTCTTGTAAATAAAAAAAGGATAAACAGTATTGGGAGGTATCCCTTATATCAAGTGCTTCCAATAATGGTCCAATATTGATAAAAGAAATAATATGGTATAAATATTTCCATAAAATGGATTTTGGACATGTGTATAGATTATTTTCTACATTAAGTTAACTTTTAACCATTAAGTAAACTCATTTTTACCTTAATCATTGTAATTAATTTTAATTATTCCACTAATATTTTTGGTCAAAAAATAATTTAACATTAAATGAAATTATAAATTATTATGATTCAAAAAATGTAATCCATTTTTAAAAATTATAAAGAATTGGAAAAAATTAATTTAAAATTAATCCAACCAACCAGATGAGACAACAAATTTTATAAAGTGAAAATGTTAAGAAGTTTGAAATAATTTTATATCCAATTTCAAAGTGAAATTAATTTAAATAACCTAAATTTTATTAAGGGATTTATAATTGATTTAAAAAACATTAAAAACATTTAAAATATAATTTAACGATATAAATAAATTAGATGAAAATGCAGTTTCTAATTAAAATATAGTGATTTTCACTATTCATAAAAAATGAAACTTTTTATAAAAATATCAAAAAATTCACCCAAGTAAATTTTGATATTATAATTCCAAAAATGAAGTTTTTTTTTTGAAATAAAATTTATACAAAATTCAGAAATTATATTTAAAATAGGTGTTCCATTAAAAGGTTTTAAAATTATCATTAAGAAAGAATATAAATCATTAGGCATAAAATTGGATTTATTCCTATTTCTTGTATAAAAAAGACATAATATGAACGTTAAATAGTTGAATAAATATAATATATATATATATTTCATTAAAATAATTTATCAAAAGTGGTTTAATTAATTTATTTAGTTAAAACATGTTTAATGGCATAAATATAGTTTTCCTGTAAAATATTTATGATATTATCAAGAGGATATTATTTTTTATTTTAAGTTAATTGGTCACCAAAAAATTCTTCTAATATACATGTGTAAACGAAATTTTCATAATTTATTTAATCTTTTTCACAACCAACATTACAATATGTAGGTGATAATTATAATAATATTTTAGTAATATTATTTATTATGCATTGTAGTTTGGTAAAACATGGTCTTGCCTATAAAAAAAGCTATTGAATTAACTCGGGATTTTGTTTAACAGAAGAAAAATACTGGGTTGTGTATACCAAAATATATTCTAAGTGTTGTGTGTACTCTAATCTTAACATATTGTGGCATTCAATACAAAACAAACATAATTCTTTTATATAGAACATTCCATATTTAGTGTTGTGTGAATTGAGAAATAAAAAATAATAATTAAATTCAAAATAAACATTTCAAAAAATATTGGGACATTATATAAGGGAATGATGATACATAGATAGATCATCTCTTTCAAGATTCTTGATCGGATGAGGATGATTTCTTATCTCTTCAAAATTAAATTAAATCTCTACAAATTTCATGATTTGTTTCATGTATAACTTTCAAGGAATTAAATAATTAATACTTAAACTATTCTAGATTCATAGGTTGTAACACCAGAAAATGTTCTTTCTATTATGTAAAAACCAGTGGAAATTCTGAAACATAGATATAAAGTGTTTTGAAATAAGGAAACTCACATGTTCAATGTTTTATTTCAAAACCATAAATTTGAGAAAGATACATGGGAACCTATATATGTGATGAGGCATATGTATCCTTAGTTTTAAGTATGATAGTATTATAATTTAGGGGTTTAAATTCTTATAAGGGGTTAGAATGTAAAACCCTATGATTTTATGATATATTTCTCTTTAAATAAATTTGTAGTGTTCAATAGCTTTATCTACAAACAACACTGAACTTATTTGGATGATGTGCATAAATAATAAAATAATTTTCATTATATGGAATTTAGATTAAATATAATTATTGAAAATATTTTCTAATTCACTTAGGAGATGTATCTGATCTTAAAGAACTGTTTGGAAATATGTTGTTTTTGAGATTTGTTTTATCATGTTTTGTTATTTGAAGGATATTATATTTTGTTTGAAAATTAATTCATAATTTTAAAATTATAAAAAATACCTTTTTTACAACTGTAATGAATGAATTTATTATTAATTAATTGGTTATAAATGAAAAAAAATCCTTCAATTTGAAAAAAGAGTTGTTTTTCTAAAAATTAGATTTTATGCATGAAATGTGTTTTTATATTAATAAATTGAGTTAAAAACTATTGATGAATTATTTTAATGAAATTTAAATATTATAAACACAATAAATTATTTTATCATTTATATAATGGTTTTTACTAGGAATTGAATGATAAATTATTTGGTTTTATACTTTAAAATTAATTAAAAAACGATTCGATGCGTTTTTCATGATTACATTAAAATTAATTTCACTGAAATATTGAAATTGAATTTGATAAAATGATTTCCATATTTGGAATAAAAATTTTCTAATTTATTAAATATTTTTATTTCTTTTTTGTACATGATGAATAATAAAAATAGTAAAAAAAATTAACCATGGTTAAGGCTAAAACGAGTTTACAAGGGGTAAACTAAAATATAATGGTAAAAGTTACATTAAAACTACATTAAATTTAATTTTTTGAAGTTATTGAAATAAGATATTATATTAAATAAAATTAATTTTTAATTTCGTTCCACTTTCACAAGAAAGTGACAATGTATTATTTTAATCTTTTATACAATTCTATGTGTGCCCCTCCCCTTAACTATAAAAGGGAACCTCTTCTCCATGCTTATACACAGACATTGTGCTCTAAAACTTAGAGAAGACCAACCCAAATAATTCCTAGATTATTTAAATTATAATTTTATCTTCTATTATTACATTATTACTGTTCTATGAATGAATAATGGTTAATCTAAATAAGCTCTCTCAAAGAAGAGGTAATCATCTTACATGACTCTTTCAAAGTATATATCTTATTCTATATCCTCTAAAAATGTTATATCAATTCTAACACAATCAATATTGTAAAATTGATATAATGATATGTTTTTATCATTTTAGTAAAACCATTTTTCATCAACTTTCTAATCCAATGGTTAATTAAATCATTTTCCCTGCATACGCATGGACTGCCATCTCCACGAAGCATTGTAATTCATTTTCCATCACCACTGTTAATGGTTAGTTATTTTGATGTATTTACAACTTATATATTATATTTATAAAATAATTTTTCTTCTATATTTATAATATATTATTTAACTTCATACCACCCTAACCATTGGAAAATGATAACGTCACTCGTGGGCTCACGTTCACCACCACCACCACGAAGCAATGCAATTCATTTTTCATTTCTTATTTATATGAATAGTAATAAAGAAATATTAAAGAAATATATATATATAATATTTATCAAATAATTATTATTATTTTATGTTGAATTAATATTTACCTTTCATTCATTCCGTCCATTTTAAACTGGAAACATCACTCATATGTACATACTGACTATTGCCTCCCCGAAGTGATGTAATTCATTTTTCACCACTACTTTTTATGAATGAATATTAGTGTAAAAAATTTATAATATATATATATATATATCATATTTTATGTTATCTATATGATTAAAGAATGACCATGGTGCAATACCTAAAACCGCTGAACCAAAACATGCATGAAAAACAGACCCATTTTCAGTTGAATAATTATTTTGATGAAGAATTGTTAATAAAAAGAGTAATTGGAAATTATAAGGGAATGATATATAGTAATATATATATATATATATAGTTTTTAAATTATTGACATATGATAAATATATATATTTTATATAGGAAGTTTGAATTCATATGAAGTATGATGAGATTTGTATTAAGGGATTTATGCTACAATCTCATTTTTTTGAGATTGTATATGTTAAATTTACATCAAGAGAAATTACATGATCTTTATAATTTAAAACATTTATATTTTCTTCAAATATGGTTATTTTTATGGGTTTCATGTTTTCCTATTCATCCTCATCTTATTTATATATGAAATTATTGAGAAAGTTCTTCTTAAGATGAGTGAACCTTATTTCTTCTTTAGTTAATAAACTTTTTTCAACATAGATTTTCTTTAATTTTTTATAGTAATGTTTATCATACGATGAAATAGTTATTTAAATTCATTTTCAACCATATTTTACTTTATTTTTAAAATTTTAAAAATAATGTTCTTGTAATTTTTTGAATGAGGTACTTTTAGATTTTTTACCAAAATCCTGAAAGGAATATTTTTTTAACATTTATCATAAGAATTAATTTTCTCAAGGTTATTTACGTTATTTTATTTGAATATAACTTTAAATTTTCCACGTTTATTTCCAAATATTTTGTTTTTATCAATATTCTATAATTTTTTAGTTTCAAATATTCCGAAGGAAAATGATATTTTCCCCCATTTTAAAAGAAATTATCAAATACACTTTTATAGGTATTTTTCACATATATCAACAACATTAGATGTTTATTATACTTCATTGGGGATATGATCTAATTATATCATCCTTTTTCATTCATTCTATGACTTATGATTTCATAACGTTGATATGTTTATAGAACCCAATTATTTTTCATGGTTTACGGTATGATGAAATGGTTAATGTTCTATGATCTTGTGGAACATATATGTATGGGTAAATTAAGTTAAAGGTGGGTAAATTAAATCCCTCCAATTAATTAGAAAATTTGATAAATATATCATATGATATAATTATAATAACCATGGATATGATTTGAAATAGTTACGTTTACATTTTGATGGTTGACTATGATTTCTTCTAGCTATGTTCTCAAGATTATACATGAACATGGTTGTGGATATCTATGTTCACAAGATTATTATTTACTATGATTTTGATTCCATATGACTATGTTATGATTCCTGAATAATTATTTCTTCTTTTACACCCTTATCAATCATTCTTTTGGATATGAAATGGTTTTAGAGTTTACAATCTATCATTATATGGGTATGAATCAACTATATTGAGAACATAAACATTATTATTTTTTAATTTTCTTATGATCATATTATGTACAATTATGATTTATCTCTCCTATGTTTACCATTAATGAGCATCTAAGCTCACCCTATATTATATTTTCCTTCCCCATGTTTTGAAGTAAGGTTTTATTTTAGATTTGTCTAGAAGAGGTACTAATATAGGGAATTTTTTTGGGAGATATTGGAAATAGTTTATAAATAAGTTTATAGACCCTAGCTGATGAAGGAGTATGATTTCCCCCCTCTTCTTGGAGGAGGAAGGGGGAGGAGGATTTGATCTCTCCGCCCCCAGTCCGAAAGACGTTCACCCTGTTTTGAAACCCTAATTTTCTTCCAAAGTTTTCAGTGATCTTTCTTAGACCGAAGGCCCCTGATCTTCACCTTGGTGATCCTTAGCTGTCGATCTCACTTCTGGAGTTCAATGAAGCATCGCGCCACATTGATTTAACACTGGTGGCTCGTTTCAGTCACAGGCGGCCCTCGGTTGATGACTTCAACCATTTTTTCTTCGGAAAATGGGACTTGCAAGACCACCTGGTCGTTGGTCTGCATGATAAATTTCACATTATGGTCTGGTTTGATTTAGAGGAGGACTTGATCCAAGCTTGGTCCAGTGCCCCTCATCATTGCAATGGCTGTAATTTTTCTATCTTTTGTTGGTCTTTTGATTTATGTATGAACTGTGACCCTTCCACCATCACAGCATGGGTGAGTCTTCCTCATTTTCCTCTTCCATTTCAAAACCCTACAATTATCCACATGATTGGAAACATTGTGGGATATTACCTCTGTTCCGATGTCTGAACCTCTACGGTAAGTCATCCGGTTAATCCCCACATCTGTGTTGAGGTGGATGTTGTGAAGCCTACGGTAGAGTGGATATGGATCACCGTGGGTGAGGAATTCCAATGGAAGCAGGCCATTGTTTTTCAGACTTGGGTTGATAACTGCTTCAATTTCTATCATCTAGGGAACATCATTTCTGTATGTCAAGGTGAAGCAGCGATCAAGAGGAAATCTAGTCTGGAGGAGATGTTAGGTAAGTCTCTTGGTAAGGGTTTTAAAGCGGATCCTGTGAATGGCAGGGCGAAACGGATTGCATTGGGTGATGGTTCAACACCCACTAATCCACTAGTTTCTTCGGTGTTTAGTTGGCTTAGGAGTGATTTGGTTTCAGTGGATGGGCAGAAGCAGTCTACTGATGGCCATGGGACTGGTTACATGGGAGAACCATTGGGTGCTAGTGTGATAAATCCCTCATAGGAAGAGGTTTGTTCATCAATGGATAGTAGTGGGAAGGATGTTGGTGACTGCAAGGGGTCGGAGGGTGTGATTGAGGCTCACGATGAAAGTTGTGAGAGTAGCCCCGTGGAGGTGTTGGAATTTTCTAATAGGTCTCAAAGACAGGACATGAGTGATGCTGCTACGATGGCCGCAATTGAGACTGAAATCTGGTTCCATGGAGTGGAACTAGTGAATGCAAAACAGGTTGTGCAAATGGATGAAGGTGGTAGCGTATAGCTGGGGATCTCTTCTCCAGAGGATGGAATTAGGAAGGATGACTTGTGGTAGGGGACTATGGAAAATCATGAATTGTTGGAGCAACCTAGGTGTATGGCACTGATTGACCCGAATTGTCAATCTCAGGAAGGTCGAGGAGGGGAAGATGGCTCCCATAAGGTCCATATTTCTGGAAAGTGTGGGGATTACTTGGATAGTTTCAAGGAAAATGACAGAGTCTTGATCAAGCAATCTTTTAGTGAGATTGAACAGGGTGGGGGGCTAAAGATGATCGAAAATAGGGGGACCAAGAATACTCAATCACGACAAAGGTTGAGGAAGGACTACTCCAAATTTTCAAAGCTGATGCCCACCGGGTCATCGATTGGGAATTCAGAGCTGCTATATTTGGAACGAATGAACCTACGAAGGAAGTATGTGAAGGTTCTAAAACATTATGAATGCTCAAAATGGGAATCAACTACTGTGGAGGAGGTTTCCCATCATGGATGTGATTATGGGTATGGTTTCATTGATATGTAATCTCCTCTTTCAGCTTTTGTTAATTATTTACTATCCTTTTCTTTTATTTAATAAATGGCCAGGGGGTTATCCACTGATGTCTTTTCGGGTAAATAAGTTTATTATGTATATAGTCTCTAATAAAATAAAAATTTATGGTTTTGGTGTAGAGACCCGAAGCTTGACGTACATGAACATTACATTACTTTTTCGGAATACTTAATACATAACAAAAACACACACACAAGGATCGTAATAGTTTAGTGTCTTTGGAAACTCGGAATATAATCTTCTAATCGTGGTGAAAGATCTTCAACATCTCCCATAAAGATCTTCCTTTTTTTTACCTAAAACCTTTCTTTATATCCTGGGGAAAAGAAAATATAAAAGGGTGAGCTCAAATGCTCAGTAAGGGTAAACAAAAGAAATATCAATCACATCATATTCATAAGAACATAACATTTTGGAAATCTTAACCTGAAAAAGAGAGAATAATTTCATAAAATGGGATAAATAATAGTAGTGAAATGTAATCCCAATAATCAAAACATATAACTTGAAACTTTGTGGCATGCACACATAATCATAGAGAATCATTTCATATTAGTCAAGACTCATTGCCAAGACTATCTTAGTGGACAAAGTCCATTTCTGAACCGAGTTCACTCCTCGTTTCAGTCCTATTTCACTGAACCGATATAACCTACCATTCCAGCCATGTCTATCTCATGAGATATAAAATCTTTTCCCAATGCATTGGAGGGCGATATAGGTCCCACCCATCTCATAATGATACCATTCTTATGTGTGCCACAAAATCATAAATCATATATCATTGCATAACCCATGTAGTAAAAATGTGATTCTTAAACAACATGACATCATAAAACAATTCATATAAGATAAAGGAGTTCATAAAAAAATTTCCATCACATCATAATCAAATCCATGTAATAATAGGGATAGAAACAGAACCCTATATTATCTTAGATGGAAAATAATTTTGATAAAACACTTGAACTCCATTCCTGAGGAAAATATCCTTTCTACTTCAAAAACATTTCTCCTTTCATAACATGTCATACAATTTTAAACTAAAATAAGTTGATTAAAAATAAACTTGAAAACTTGTAAAGGAAGCTTATTGGAAATAATGTTTTAAAAATCCATTCATTCCTTATAAGTTAAAAAAACATTCTTCTCGTACTTTTGTCAGAAAAGTCAAAACGTACCTCGTACGAGAAACGGAAAAATATTCCTTTCATATCTTTTACTAAAAACTCACCAAAGGGTAAAATAGGTTTTAAACAGTTGTAGGTGGATGGTAATAATGTTACATATTGAGGAAATATGGATGTGGATGATAAAATACACCCCATTAAATTCCAAAGTATAAACAATCTCGGATAAAAATGAGATTGTGATATTTCCCTTACCTTAGGTCCGATTTGCTTCGTAAGTGTCCGAACCTCCTGTATAATGGTTTAAATAATGTCATTGAATTATTCCAGAATGATACTAATTGTTATGATATCATATATGGTTCACTTATGACTTTATATTAACCGTTCTTTTGTAAATTCCATGTTAAAGAGCGTTTTGGGTAAAATTGTTTCATTTGTCGTCCATGTTTTGACTTGTAATTATTCATATGATTACTTGGATCATGATTACTTAATTCCAGAATATAAAACATGATTTATATATAATATATATTCAGAATATAAATATATATAATAAATCAGTAAATGGAATGAAATACACCGTTCATGGAGACGGTAGGCCGTACGTACGCATGAACGCTGTTTTCGTTTCCTTATTGAGTTGAATGAAATTAAGTAGATGAAATACATATATATACACATAAATCCAGTATCATTATTATGTCATATATTTCATGATTACTTATTATATGTACTTTATAATCATTCATGAATGGTTAAAGTGGAGAATGAATCTCATCGCGTCGTGGAGATGGTAGTCCGTACGTACGCACTAGCGATGATATCATTATCATGATCGTGGGACTGTATTGGAGTGTATGTATACTATTTCAGAATCAATATCACTTTAAAATAATAATATATAGTTATTATTTACACCATTATACCCATCCAAGTAAGGTGGTAGTGGAAAATAGATTTCACCATGGTGTGGAGACGGTATTCCGTACGTACACACGCGCGGTGATTTCGTTTTCCATAGGATGGATAGATGGTGAAATAGGGTTTTTTCATACGTATAATAACATATCAGTATATTATTATTACTTCATAATGAAACAATCTAAGAGAAGAAGTGGAAGAAGAAATAAAGTTGAAAGAATCGGTAACGAACATTACCTCTTCTTTGAAGCGCCTCTTTGAGATCTCCTTTTAGGGCACTAAAATTGGTCTTTGAGGAAGACCATAACCTGTATAATGTTTCTATGGAAGTGGAGAAGAGAACTTGGAAGGGTTTGGACGATCTTTAAGGCTCAAAGTTGTGTGAGGAAGAGAGGGAGGAGGTGCCCTTTTATAAGGGAGGAGAGGGGCTCCTTTGGAAAACTAAAAATATTATTTTATTATAAAGTCATATTCAGTTTTAAATAGCTCAAAATTGATTTATTTAGAAGATAAGGTGGGGATGGATCGAAATACTCTCATCCAATAGAATTTAGACAAGTTTAGGTTCCTATTTTAACCTTATCATTTATATTTAACTTTAAGTTAGATAATTTTACTTTTACCGTGTCTTCTTGTTTTCTTACACTATAAGGTTAATAAACTTACTATATCAAGACAAAAGAACCCCAAGTTTTTTATTATTAATATATATAACCTTATCTAAGTCATTTGGCCGAACCTTAGTTTTTTAGGAATAAAATAAGAATTAATAATATAATATTTGTTTTAAAAACTATTTTATGTCAATTTTAACACTATTTGGTAATTGATTTTTGTGAAAATCATAACAGAATGATTAGTTCGAAAAACGTATATTAAATCAATACTAGCATTTCATATTAACCTAGAAAATTAGTGGAATTCATAAAAAGTCTCAAATTACTTTTATTTGGGTATTTATAACATCAATTATGTTAATATTTCATTAATACGATAATTACTGCATCATTTTTGTGTCATGAATAAATTAACTTATTTAATGTCTAAAAATTACAAATAAAATACCATTATGTAGGAAATCGTTTTATCTTTCTAATGAATATTTATAGTCGAATTTATCTTATGTATAATTCTATATTAAAAATTATATACTTATTAATCTTTGATTTTAACTATTTTAACCCTTCTTTAAATAAATTAATAATAAATGTCCTAATCTAATCCAAGTGGGCCTAAATGGTCATATTTTATTCCTAAGGTTGTTTTTGGTCGAATTAAACTTGTCAAATACAATTAGGACATGTGATAGGGTAATAATAATATCATTTTTACCCTTAATTACCCTATTTACTTTTAACCGTGGTAAATAAAAGTAAAAAGTTACTATTCACCAAAAATTATTTTCATCTCATTGAACCACATTTTACTTACTAACATCAACCGTGTCTCTCGGTTTTTTGAAATTCCACTCACAGAAGCGGTAAAATTAAGTTTTATGAAAAATTCATTTTTCTTAACTACCACTTAGTGGTTTCACTATTCATCAAAAAATGAAAGTTTCCAGAAAAATACCAAAAATTAGGCCTAAGATATATTTGATATTATGAACTCAAAAATGATGTCTATTTTATCAAATTCAAAACATATCAGTTGCATTAATTAATTTAAAAATTAATTCCCATCTTCAAAACAAATGGCGTGTTTTTAAGAGATAATAACTATCAAAAGATTGACACTTGTTTATAACTGGTTTAAATGTGAAATTACATCCAATGACCAAAATTTTATTAAATTATAAAAATATATTCTAAATACACTTTAAAACTACTCAAATTAATAATTTATCACTATTAATTATTTCGATTAAAAAAGTTTTTTTTAATTAAAATTTAGTAATTTCACTATTCATCAGAATATGAAAGTTATCCGAAAAGTACCAAAATTTCACCTTAGGCTAAATTTGATACTCCGAATCCAAAAATGAAGTCCATATTGAGAGATACAATTTATTAAATTTTAAAAGGTGGTTATTACTATTCATAACGGCTAGTTTTAAAAATATTTTAATAGCATATCGTTGTTTAGTGAAACTCGGTATTGCGTACTACACATGCTATCGAGGAAGGTCGCGATTGTGTGTAATGCAAGACAAGTCAAGGATGCATGTTTAGAAAGCTCCTTTTGGTGTATCGTACAACAAAAGACAATAATGAAATTAAAAAGAATATTTTTCATAAAATCTCGGGGTGTTACATTCTACCCCCCCTTAAAATGAATTTCGCCCTCAAAATTCACCAGGGTTATAAATGGTTTACTATTAAAAAGTTTCTCTAATAGAAACCCACATCGTAAAAAGGAATACCAAAACCAATATTTAAAAACAAAAGTATGAAACGTAACAGTTACCCAAATAAACTAATCACTGGGTTTCCACATAGGTGAAAATATGGATATGGAAGAGAAATCTAAGCATCATGTTCTGATGGAGAGTGGTAGAGAAAATGGCTATGGAAAAGCCAGCAATCACAAAGCCATAAATTTGTGATGATATAGGGTACCATATGATTCATCGGATATAAGGGCACTAGGAAAACATTTTTGGTTTTCAAGATCATTTCCCTAAAGTTGATGAAATTTGAATTAGAAGAAATACTTTCGTGATTTTGGTATAGTCTCACTATTGGTCGTTCTTTGGACAATTTCCACTTCATCTCTTAAAGAAATGAAGTTGAATTTGTCATTCATGATGTGTTAGCAGATCATAGAATGATGGGTCATTCCATCTGTCTCAAAAAGAAGTTAGAAAAGTTATCAAAAAATACATAAGTCCATCTATAGTGAGATTAATCATATATGGTTCCTAAAATGGACTTATACTTCATATATCATACTGCTTAATATAATAAAACTAGTTTCTACTAAACAGGGACTTCCTGTAGGCCAGTGGTAGGCGATAAAGGCCAGTCGCACTTCGGTTGTGGGTTCGATTCCCACAGCCTTGTCCGACGCGATGGGTTGTCGCCCGTCCTGCAGGTTGTCCTTTTTCTAAAACTATATAATATCAAAAGTTCTATCCTTAAACAATACTAACTTATGTCCAACATAATCCATTCCAATCTTTAGGCTTATCTAAAATACTTCAGTCCAAGCTCATAATATAAAGAAAATGATTACTTGAAATTTCATCAACCAAGAATGTGAATACCATCATTTATCCCCCATATATCTTGTTGGTCACATTCCAATCATGTGAATACCTTAATCATGTATTCTCTTGAAAAATGAATACCCATTAAACCTTAGTGAAAACATGAATGCTTTCAAAAGTTAACTCTTTCCACATACCAAAATCCAAAAATTCTATATACTCAATCCATTACATAACCTTCTCCTTATATCAGTCATGAGATCATGAATACTATCAAAAATTGAATTTTCTCCTTATCCCTTCATTATGAGCATATCATCTATATTCCAAAAATATCTGAATATCCTTTAATGGATACTGGTACTATTAATCATACACTTTCAAAACTCAAGGAAAGACAACAGTGTAACAATCCTTAGATGTCTCTTTATTCCATAGTACCATGAGATTACTTATACAACATTACACTTGATAAACATGTAATCATTTCACTACCATCTTAAACCATTGACTGAGCTTCAACAATTCTTTCATCTCACATATCATTTGTAGTCTCTTCATCATCATCAACATAAATACTACCCATACGGCCGTACTGATTCTCTTGATGAGACTTTCCCTTAGGGAATTGGTTTGCATAATGCCCGTACATTCCACATTTAAAACATTTAACCATTGTTGATGTCATAGCAATACCATTATCCTCATCCATGGTGTTAACTGAACCTTTTCCTTTGCACTTACTGGCTTTGTGTCCTTCTTTTCCACACCCAATGCATCTTCCAGTTCCCTTGAAAAATTCTCCTTGATGCCTCTTCCCACATGATTTACATAGGGGGAATTGACCTTTCTTTCCTCTATGATCATCATGATACTCCATCTTTCTCTTATTAGCCGAGTCAGGAAACTTACCAAATTTGAGTTTATTGATCATATTATGAGATTGCTGATTTGGTATATTAATGATGGTTGGACATCCAAATCCCATTTCATTTGGTTTCTCATGAAGAATATCATTCCATTGTTCGTCATATCCTCTATTATCATGAATCTTCCTGTTTCCAGCCATTTTCTAAAACCCAAAAAGAATAGTGTGAGAGGAAAAAATCATGATAGGGAAAACAACACAATAAAGGTGGAGTACGTTCAATATCTAACATCTTAGGTTAAATTCTAAGATCGTTACCGTAGTTCTAGGACTATATCCTATACGTATACTTATCCTTAGAGACATCCCTAGACATACCTTCGAAATATCTCTAGGGATCTCACTAACGTTTTCGCATCCTAGTTTCCAAAGGTTGACTAAACCTTTCCTATGATACCAACTGTAGAGACCCGAAGCTTGACATAGATGAACATTACATTACTTTTGTGGAATACTTAATACATAACAAAAACACACACACACAAGGATCATAATAGTTTAGTTTCTTTGGAAACTCGGAATATAATCTTCTAATTGTGGTGAAAGATCTTTAACATCTCCCATAAAGAACTTCTTTTTTTCTTTACCTAAAACCTTCCTTTATATCCTGGGGAAAAGAAAACATAAAAGGGTGAGCTCAAATGCTCAGTAAGGGTAAACAAAAGAAATATCAATCACATCATATTCATAAGAACATAACATTTTGGAAATCTTAACCTGCAAAAGAGAGCATAATTTCATAACATGGGACAAATCATAGTAGTGAAATGTAATCCCAATCATCATAACATATAACATGAAACTTTGTGGCATTCACACATAATCATAGATAATCATTTCTTATTAGTCAAGACTCATTGCCAAGACTATCTTAGTGGATGAAGTCCATTTCTGAACCGAGTTCACTCCTCGTTTCAGTCCTGTTTCACTGAACCGGTATAACCTACAATTCCAGCCATGTCTATCTCATGAGATATAAAATCATTACCCAATGCATTGGAGGGAGATATAGGTCCCACCCATCTCATAATGACACCATTCTTATGTGTGCCACAAAATCATAAATCATATATCATTTCATAACCCATGTAGTAAAAATGGGATTCTTAAAGAACATGACGTCATAAAACAATTCATATAAGATAAAGGAGTTCATAAAAATATTTCCATCACATCATAATAAAATCCATGTAATAATAGGGATAGAAACAGAACCCTATATTATCTTAGATGGAAAATAATTTTGATAAAACACTTGAACTCCATTCTTGAGGAAAATATCCTTTCTACTTCAAAAACATTTATCCTTTCTTAACATGTCATACAATTTTAAACTAAAAGAAGTTGATTAAAAATAAATTTTAAAACTTGTAAAGGAAGATTCTTGGAAATAATGTTTTAAAAATCCATTCATGCCGTATAAGTTAAAAAAACATTATTCTCGTACTTTTGTCGGAAAAGTCAAAAAGTACCTCGTACGAAAAACAAAAAAAGATTCCTTTCATATATTTTACTAAAAACTCACCAAAGGGTAAAATAGGTTTTAAAAAATTGTAGGTGGAAGGTAATAATGTTACATATTGAGGAAATATGGATGTGGATGATAAAATACACCCCAGTAAATTCTAAAGTATAAACAATCTCGGATAAAAATGAGATTGTCATATTTCCCTTACCTTAGGTCCGATTTGCTTCGTAAGTGTCCGAACCTCCTGTATAATGGTTTAAATAATGTCATTGAATTATTCCAGAATCATAATCATTGTTATGAAATCATATATGGTTCACTTATGTCTTTATATTAACCGTTCTTTTGTAAATTCAATGTTAAAGAGCGTTTTGGGTAAAATTGTTTCATTTTTCGTCCGTGTTTTGACTTGTAATTATTCATATGATTAATTAGATCATGAGTACTTAATTCCAGAATATAAAACATGATTTATATATAATATATATTCAGAATATACATATATATAATAAATCAATAAATGGAAAGAAATACACCGTTCATGGAGATGGTAGGCCGTACGTACGCGTGAACGCTGTTTTCGTTTCCTTATTGAGTTGAATGGAATTAAGTAGATGACATACATATATATACACATAAATCCAATATCATTATTATGTCATATATTTCATGATTACTTATTATATGTAATTTATAATCATTCATGAATGGTTAAAGTGGAGAATGAATCTCATCACGTCGTGGAGACGGTAGTCCGTACGTACGCACTAGCGATGATATCGTTCTCATGATCGTGGGACTGTATTGGAGTGTATGTATACTATTTCAGAATCAATATCAATTTAAAATAATCATATATAGTTATTATTTACACCATTATACCCATCCAAGTAAGGTGGTGGTCGAAAATAGATTTCACCATGGCGTGGAGACGGTATTCCGTACGTACGCACGCGCGATGATTTCGTTTTCCATAGGATGGATAGATGGTGAAATAGGGTAGTTTCATACTTATAATAACATATCAGTATATGATTATTACTTCATAATGAAACAACCTAAGAATAAGAAGTGGAAGAAGAAATAAAGTTGAAAGAATCGGTAACGGACATTACCTCTTCTTTGAAGCGCCTCTTTGATATCTCCTTTTAGGGTACTAAAATTGGTCTTTGAGGAAGACCATAACCTCTAGGATGTTTATAGGGAAGTGGAGAAGAGAACTTGGCAGGGGTTGGCCAAGAATGAATGCTCAATGTTTTGTGAGGAAGAGAGGGAGGAGGTGCCCTTTTATAAGGGAGGAGAGGGGCTTCTTTGGAAAACTAAAAATATTATTTTATTATAATGTCATATTCGGTTTTAAATAGCTCAAAATTAATTTATTTAGAATCTAAGGTGGGGATGGATCGAAATCCTCTCATAAAATAGAATCTAGACAAGTTTAGGTTCCTATTTTAACCTTATCATTTATATTTAACTTTAAGTTAGATAATTTTACTTTTACCGTGTCTTCTTGTTTTCTTACACTATAAGGCTAATAAACTTACTATATGAAGCCAAACGAACCCCAAGTTGTTTATTAATAATATATATAACCTTATCTAAGTCATTTGGATGAACCTTAGATTTTTAGGAATAAAATAATAATTAATAATATAATATTTGTTTTAAAAACTATTTTATGTCAATTTTGAAACTATTTAGTAATTAATTTTTGTGAAAATCATAAAAGAATGATTTGTTCGAAAAAAGTTAATTAAATCAATACTGACATGTCATATTAACCTAGAAAATTAGTGGAATTCATATAAAGTCTCAAATTACATTTATTTGTGTATTTATAACATCAATTATGTCAATATTTTATTAATAAGATAATTACTGCATCATCATTGTGTCATGAATAAATTAACTTATTTAATGTCTAAAAATTACACATAAAATACCATTATGTAGGAAATCTTTTTAACTTTCTAATGAATATTTATAGTTGAATTTATCTTATGTATAATTCTATATTAAAAATGATATACTTATTAATCTTTGATTTTAACTATTTTAACCCTTCTTTAAATAAATTAATAATAAATGTCCAAATCTAATCCAAGTGGGCCTAAATGGTCATATTTTATTCCTAAGGTTGTTTTCGGTCGAATTAAACTTGTCCAATATAATTAGGACATGTGTTAGGGTAATAATAATATCATTTTTACCCTTAATTACCCTATTTACTTTTAACCGTGGTAAATAAAACTAAAAAGTTACTATTCACCAAAAATTATTTTCATCTCATTGAACCATATTTTACATACTAACATCAACCGTGTCTCTCGAATTTTTGAAATTTCTCTCACAGAAGCGGTAAAATTATGATTTATGAAAAATTTACTTTTCTTAACTACCACTTAGTGGTTTCACTATTCATCAAAAAATGAAAGTTTCCAGAAAAATACCAAAAATTAGGCCTAAGCTATATTTGATATTATGAACTCAAAAATGATGTCTATTTTACCAAATTCAAAACATATTAGTTGCATTAATTAATTTAAAAATTAATTCCCGTCGTAAAAAAAATGGCGTGTTTTTAAGAGATAATAACTATCAAAAGATTGACACTTGTTTATAACTGGTTTAAATGTGAAATTAAATCCCATGACCAACATTGTATTAAATTGTAAAAATATATTCTAAATATACTTTAAAACTACTCAAATTAATAATTTATCACTATTAATTATTTTGATTAAAAAAGTTGTTTTTAAATAAAATTTAGTAATTTCACTATTCATCAGAATATGAAAGTTATCCGAAAAGTACCAAAATTTCACCTTAGGCTAAATTCGATACTCCGAATCCAAAAATGAAGTCCATATTGAGGATAAAATTTCTAAAATTTTAAAAGGTGGTTATTACTATTCATAACGGCTAGTTTTAATAATATTTTAATAGCATATCGTTGTTTAGTGAAACTTTGTATTGCGTACTACACATGCTATCGAGGAAGGTCGCGATTGCGTGTAATGCAAGACAAGTCAAGGATGCGTGTTTAGAAAGATACTTTTGGTGTATCGTATAACAAAAGACATTAATGAAATTAAAAAGAATATTTTTCATAAAATCTCGGGGTGTTACATTTGGGGTGTGTATAATTGTGATATGTATTAAATATTCATCTAAAATTATATAAAATATATTTATGTTATGCTCAGGCCACGCCAATGTAGGGGCGACATTTGAAATCATCCAGTCACATCCATCTTCATAATGAAAACTGAAAACAAAAATATTATCCAATGATTATAATCACCAAATCACATATCAATGTCTTTTTTTCATCTTATAACCTCATTTTGGCCTTTCATTGGTCTTAATCAGTTCAATAAATGGTCAATCACCATTTATTCACTTTATTAATCAAAAATATTTCCTGATTCTAAAATTTTAATGTTCTAAAAAGCTTCATCATTATCCGGGATGTTTTAGTTTAGTGGAAAAAGTTTAAAAGTTCAGGATTTTCAATCATTTTATTTGCACTTGGTTTCCTTATCTTTAAATATAATACTTGACTTAGGTGAGTATTTATCTTCAGTTCAAGATAAAATCGAGCTTATCAGATCTCATTGCATGTTTTTTTGATTTCACCTACTTCAAATTCATAACATATTTGAGTGAGTTTAGTCACAAAAAAACTGACTACAATCCTTTGAATAGATAAATATGTAGTATATTGTGTATCCTAAAAACATGACAAAGGGTGAAATAATGCATAAAAATATTTTCAACAACCCTATGGTGATGGAAAAATGTCCTTAAAAATAAATAAATATCATCCTTACATAGTATTGGAAACATCATTTTACTGATTTGGTAGAAACCCCTACAAATATGGAAATATCATAGTTATGTTCATAGAATCATGAACACCTAAATGGGAATAACCCAAAATTCATTTTCCTGTCAGATAGAATGATCGTTAAGGAAGTTGTATTCGAGATTTCTAAAAAATTTCTACATCATTATATAGATGGAAAATTTTTAAATACAGAAATAACTAATAAGATAGAATCCAACACTTGAGAAATTATCAATACAAAATGTAAAATTAAACATCAAGTGGTATTAAACATAGAAGCTCAATATTTAAAAATAATAATTTTAAAATTATTCCAAGAAATGATGTTAATGTTAAAAACATGGAAAATAAAAATATTAATTGAAAATCCATAAACCCTTTAACAATATCCTCCAAAGTATCTTTTAAACAAGAGTAACACCAATATAGGCCAAAGATTTCAATATTAAAATGTATTAAAATTAATATAATAATCATTAAATATTTTTTGAAAAAAAATAAAAAAATTGAAATAAATATTCAAGTATTATCAGTATTAAAATAGAATGATAATAATTAATTTATTTATCAGTTAAAGAACATTTTGGACAATATTTCATCAGAATTTGATTAATCAAATGTGAAAAAAATATTCTAAAATAGATCCACATCAAATCATTCTTCACATAATACATTTATTTTCATTTATAAATAAATTAAAAAATTCATTGAGTGGAAATTTATTTCCAAAATTAAATAATTATAATGCCAACCAAGAGGTGATTTTTGAAAAGTATCTTCTCCCATGAAATTTGTCAAGTAAACATGTACGGTTTATCTTTTTAAAAGAAAATTTTCATTGAAAATATATTTTATTGTTTTACAAATATGAATTAATTTGAATTATTTTAAATTATTTTGACCAACTTCACTTTATATTCAATTATTATTTCAAATTTTTCTCTTCCAACTTTGTTAATAGACACACATATTTTATCATCTCAATATAATTATACATAAATAATGTATGATAGAACTTAGTATATAATAATATAACATAATTATAGTCATCCAATAGTTTTAAATGGAACAAAAAGCTTAAAAAGGATTAGGATTTCATTATCATACCATTTATGTGTAATTATTATTTGATTAAATCTAATCAAGAGATTAAAATTCAATTAAAATTGTAAATTATATCCAAATTGTTTACCAAAAAACAAATATTTTTGATATATAAATTGAAATTATTTTACTCAATTGAATCCATGGATGAATAGAATATATTTACCCTACAAAAGTGGTAAAAAGCTTTAAATTCGTGAAATTTTTTCTACTTTTGTGTTTGAAAACCAATACTCATACATAATAACATTTGAAATGTTTTTGGTATTTTGATGTGTAATTAATGAAATACTATTTAACAAAAAATATAGACTCCTAACACACACTTAAAATTCATCATTTTATCTAATGTTGATCTCTAAGGTGGAAGAGACGAAAAAAATAATCTATGTTATTTTTTTAAAAAAATTCAACAATTTAAAATAGTGTTCAAGGGTTATAATGAAGCTAAAAATTAATATTTTTCATACAAAATAATTATTAGAAAAAAATTAAGTGTATGATAAAATTTTTCTAGGATGTTACTATTGAAAAATTTTAGGGAACAAAAAACATTTTAAGAAAAGGAACATGATAAAATTTGATGTAATAAAAGGTTTTTCAAAAAGGGAATAAATAAGAATTCCAATCCCTGATTTCAAAACCAAAAAATATTAATAAATCGTAGTTACTAATATAATTTTTTAAGTTATTCCACCATGATTACTATTATTTCAAAATAATTCACAAAAATTTAATGAGATAAATGTGAAATTATTAGTTCTAAGTAAATTAGGGAGAATAACAAGAATAGAAATGTAATAAATCCCACCTAAAAATAATCTTTATTATTTTAATTTCATTCAAAAAACACCCCTATTTTCACTTTAAGATATTTCCCTCATTTCACAATTCGATATATAGAGTTTATATATAGGGGTAATAGTTCAATGTTTCTAAAAAATCCAATTCCTCTATGTATTTGAATATTCTGGAGTTTAATCTCCACATGACACAATTTTATGCTCTTGAAGTGGTTGTATAGTAGGTTCACACCATAAACATAAAGGAAACACCATAATTAAATTGAATATAAATTAAAAACATAGAATTATATTGTCAAGTATTATAGTGAATGTAAAATTCAATTTTTCCCTTAAACTTATATTGGATTAATAGAAATAACATAACATTATTTTTTGTAATTTAAATCACAAGAATAAAAATAAAAAAAGAATAAGAATATTTAGTTGAATCCCATGAAGTGATTAATTTTTATCCTTATGTTAAATTCAGTGAATTCTAAAGATTCAAGCATATCGAAAAAATCCTACCCATCAGTTTCCCCTCAAATTATTATTTAACTCTCTAGACATTAATCAAGAATGACTTATTATCCTTACCTACAAACTCAATATCTCTATTAAAAAAGAATCTATGGATAGTGAATGGTCACGAACATTTATAATTATATTTCATAGGAAATATCTAAATTATATATTTGAAGAGTAAAACTATTATGATAACCTTGAAATCCTTATTTTAGCTAATAGAATAATGAAATTTCTTAGTGTTTTCCCTGTAAATTATATCATTTTATAATATTACCTTATAATACCATTAAAATCACTGAAATGATATAGTATTATTTAAATATTACTTTAAAAATCATATTTTAATGATTTCATATCCTAAAATGTTTTATGTTTCAACTCCACAGGTAAGTGAAATGTTTTCCCAAAAAATGTATTTAAGGAGAAATTCCAATGGGAGTTTTAAAATAAATTCTTTAAGCCCATAAATCCTCATATAAGTTTATAAAACAATCTTTCCAAACACGTTTTATAAATTAAAATTAATATATATATTATAAATTTCATCATCATCACTTAATAGTTGAAGATAACTTTTCTATATTTGGACACACATCTTTATTTCTCCATCAATGTTTTGAATTTTAAATTCTTAAATTGGGTTTCAATATCAATGATGAAAGCTTTAAGACCTCCAAATTAAAAGGAAATGTTTTTCTTAATGAATTTGAAAATACTATTAGATTTATTGTTAGGATGTGACACTAATTCTACCCACTTAGATACATAGTTAATTGTAACCAAACTGAACTAATTTCCCTGAGAAAATGGAAATGGTCCCATTAAGTCCAAACCTATATCCTAAAAAATATTAACATCCATTTTCTTTTTTGGTAGCTATTATCGTCTTCCTTCATTTCCTATCATTTGGAACTTGTCACAACTATCTACCAATCTCGTAGTGTCCTTAAAAAGTTTTGTAAAATAAATAACTAATTAAATGAATGGATTTAATCATTGTTTTTTAAATTATATATATATATATATATATTTATAAAATTGATAATCTATACATTAATTGATGAAATATGGAAATAACTATTTAAATTATTTTTTTAATATTGATTTTATTGGTTTAAAAAAATTCAGGATTAATTTTATCTATTCCTACACCGAATTGAATATTTTTATATTTTCGGGTATGAGGCTAAAAAATTGAGAAATAAAGATTGTATGAATTCCATTATATAACTATTTCTAGATTCCCATAATATAAATAAAACAACTAGATACATTATATGACTTTTTTTATTTATAGATCTTATAACTTTTATATAATAATACTTTTAAACCCATCTATTTTCTAAATAAAAAAAATTTGTTCATCACTTATTTTTTCACACACCGAGCCCACATCATAGTGAAAATACATACCCATAACACTGCCATCTTTGGATACATCCCAAGTATCACTAATTGTGCATTAATATAAGTTCAAAATTTTAATTGATAGGACCCCCATGATAATATATTCATTAAAAAAGCAATGTTTCTAGGGAAACTACCGTTTTATATTTTTTATTTCCATTTAAAATTATTTGGATACATGATCAGGTCATATTCAAATATGATTATTGTTTTTGATTTAGTGGTTAAAAGGACTATTTTGGAAAGAATTAAGAACTTGAAAATCACTGGGGAAGTGGAGGGGGAGTTTATTATGATATTGTTGACTGAATATCCATATTCATCTTCTTCTTCTACTTGAGCCACCAAAGGAAGTGAAAATATGGATGATAATATGTATCAATTGAACAAGACCCGTAGAGAGATTATTCACTTAATTTAAATAGTAAAAACCAGCTATTACAAAAAAAATTTTAATACATTTATGACCATAAAATTTTAATGATAAATTTACTTTCTAAATGTCATATTTCATTAAAAGAAGAAACTAATTGAAATTTGATGTAATTTAGGGATGTGTACAATAGATTAAGCCTATATGAGTCACCGAGGATCGTAATAGCTATAAGGACTCAACCTTATCCCTTAATGTATTGACCAAATAGTGGATATACAACTATATTTTTACAGAGTTAACCACATAAGATGAAATCCAGAATTATTTTTTTCTTGAAATTATTTTATGTATCAAGGATTAAACATCCAAAGAAGGGGATATGTGGGATAAAACAAGCCATTGGATAAAATCAATATGAGTTTTTAGAGAGATTCATGTGGTTGATATATTGATTTCAACATCAACCTTCTAAAGACCATAATTTCATGGTATTCATTTAGATAGGATTGATTGGAAATGATTTAAACATATTGTATGATTCCTATAAAAAATTATTGATTTAAAATTAACCTAATGAAGCTAGAAACTGATAGAAATGCTCTCATAGAATTATAAAAAATTCATTATAATATCCAAAAATAGAGTAGAACATGGGGTAAATATTTCAAACTCTTCTTTAATTGATATTAAAATTGAATAACTTATATCTCTTGTGAGATAGTTACCATTGAAAAAATTCTTTGAATTACCACCTACCACAACCTCGAGAGTGTGATAGCTTTCCCACTCCCTCAAAAACAACACAGATGACCACCCATATGTTTAAGGAACTAAAAATTGTTATTACATGTACTAAATTTATCACTAGTAGAAACAATATATAAATAAAGTAATATAAGATAATTTTACCACTAATTATCATTCTAGAAACTAAAATTCTCAATTTCAACAATTATAGAATTTTTTTCATCAACCATTTTATCCCCACCCTTTAAAAGGATTTCATCTCAACCTTATATAAGTTAACAATAAGGATATAACCAAGAACCCTCAATGTAGGATCTTATATTCAAATTTTAGACTCTTAAACCATCTAATAATCTACCCTTATCACTCATGGATAAAAAATTAAAGATTTGAAAGGATATTTTGACAATATTATTTTCACCTGTAAAAAATGGTAAATCTAGGTTTATGTAAACTCTATGACTATTAAATTATTAAGACTAAAGGAAATGTTATCTATATTTCATTAAGTTGTGTTAAATACATAAAAAATAATGAAAAAAACTATAAGGACTGGAGTTAGAAGTGAACAGCCCAAGGAACATGAAGAGTACTCACTTGAGAAGGAACCTAGAAAAGAAGTCATTATGGATTCACAAACACATAAGAAATACTAGGGAAATGTAATGATAGAAGACCTATAATAATATAAACCCCCCATACCGACAATAATTAACCCACCTTATAATAATGATGAATATGTATAACATTAAGATGTCATGGATATATTAAATAAAGTGGACATAAACATCACTTTATTGGAGAATATCTAGAAAATACAATGGTATGACAAATTTCTCAAAGAAATGTGAACAATGAATAGGAAAATTGGAGGACATGAAAAAGAATGTTTTGGAAGAAATGTTTATACCCTTATTTCCACAAAATTGACTACAAAATGCCAGGAAAAAGATGAATTAACTCTCCTTTTCAAAATATGGGAACTTAATTTTATGAAGCATTATTTGATTTAGGTATATTAATAAATTTAATTCCTTTCTAATAATTTTCTTCCACATAAATAGGAGATCTTAGTCCAACTCGAGTGGCTTTGAAACTTTCTAACTAAACCACTGCCAACCCAATTGTATTTATAGAGGATGTTTTTGTAAGATTAAAGGATTTTTGTTCCACGCTAATTTTTAAATCTTAAACATGGGAAAATAATGATAAAAATCTCATCATCCATTAATCTAGATATTATATTTTCTATTACTTCTAAAACTATAATAAATATTAATTAAGTCACACTTTAAATGGATTTTAGAGAGGATATAGTAAAATTTATCACTTAGATTCAATGAAAAATCCCTATTTTGAGTATTATATTTTTACACAAAAACATTTTATACTTCATTATTGTTCTAAGTAATATATTTTTATGTTTTATGAAATAATTCGACTAGGAGTATCCCTGAAATCACCTATTTGTTTAATAAATATATTTTTGTAAATGTTTTAAATATAGAAATAGTTCTGTGTGCTAAATAATTTGAGGACATAAATGAAAATTATTTTGATGAACTAATCAAATCATCCACTAAAAAATCTACCCTACTTTTGTATGTTGAACATATGACAAATATCGATTTAAAACCATCAATAGAAAACCCCATGAGTTGGAACTCAATCTATTTCCCTATAACATAAAATATTTATTTATTAAGGGAAAAAACAGCGACCAAAATTTCAAATAATTTAGAGCCTAGTTAAGAACACAAATTACTATAACTACTAAAAATATGCTAAGGTCATAGGATGATTATTAGGAGATATAATAGGAATTATACCTAAAGCCTATGTACATTGGATCTTATTAATAAATTATTCAAAAATAGTTGTGTAGTACTAAATAAGGATCAACCCAACCATTATGGATGTTTTAAAAAAAATAAGTTGAGTGGTTTTTAGGAACTAGAATTATATACCCCATTTCAAACTCCCATTGGGTGAGCCCCATTTAGATTATACCAATAAAATGGAGTCACTATTGTATAAAATAAAAATAATCATTTAGTACTCACTAAGATTTAGAAGAGTTAAAGAGTTTATATTGACTGTAAGAGATTGAATCAAGTGACCTAAAAATAATAATTTTGCAACCACTTTTGTTTTATAAATATCAGAATCACTAACTAGGAAATGTATTTACTATTTTAATATTGGATTATATCAGTATTTTTAGGTTCTAATATCTTCATAATAACATGATAAAACATCATTCACATGTCTATTTGGTATTTTTTCATACTAAAGGATTAAATTTGGTTAATGTAATTTCCCATGTACTTTTCAACACTACTTGGTAAATATCTTTTTAGACATGATTTTGAGCTACTTGGATGTATTTATTTAGATTTTACTATCTATGGTTTATTATTTGAAACCTGTCTTGAAAATATAGAAAATATTTTAAAGAATTACATTGAAAAAAACAAGGATTTAAACCTATAGAATGCCATTTCATAGTGGAAAAAGGAAATGTTTTCGGCCAAATAATTTCTAATAATGTAATTGATGCACTCCAAATGTATTTGTTTTAAAAATACACATTAAATTTTATTGGTAACCTCACATTTGAAAATAAAAATACAACAACCCAAGATTTCAAAAATCAAATTCAAAAATCAAATATAATTAAAAACACCTATATTCCAACACTAAAAAACCACCTTGATCCACAAGATCCCAACCCACATGCCATGTGTGCTATGAAACTAAATCATTGTTTTATTTCAACATAGCTGATAAAGGACCCCCTACCATCATCCCAAAGAAATAAATTCATCAAACCTTTATGTCGAGCCGAAAAACTAATCCAAGAATATCATCCCTCATGCCATCAGTAACACTCAACTGCTAGCATGAATATTGGCCATCTTCAGCACCTCCAGAAAAATAGAACCACCAACCCATCAATGAATTAGAATTTGGAGAAGAAAATTCATTACACCCCCATTTATTTCAACACATTGTATAATAAAACAAAACTTCCAGGGTTACGATTAAAGAACTATTACAGAAATAACCCAAAGAATGAGTAAGTACCACTATAGGCTGTGACTCCAAGAATACCCTACCACTTGAACAAAAACAACCCAAAACATCCTTGAAAATCATTGAACCCGACCAAACTAGTAGGGATCATTGGAGTTGTATGATAGAGCATATAAAGAATAAAAATGACCTGGATGATGATCCATGAAAAAAAACGAGAATCCCCTTCAGAAAGATTCATCTTAAAACCTTCAACGACAAAACAGAGACTAGATATCCATCAAAAAAAATCCATCATTATATCAGAGAAGATATTTTCTTCAAAATAATGAAATAAAAGAAAAAAAACATCACCGAACCATTTTATTATACCAAAAACCAAAGTGGTTGATGACACCAGTCCTGAAAATCCCTCGTTAGTGACTCAGAACAACCGAAACCTTCTCAAAACCACCTCAAGCACCCTAATACTAAACCAAGATGTTTTCAAGAATAATAGGATGCCTATATAGCCTATAGAAGGGTGAAAAATCTACAGAGGAAGCCTCCAAACTTCACTCCCAAAAAATCTCTGAACACGAGAGTGCCTTTGTGAAAAAACAAGATGAATTTTAGCTTAAGGTTCATGTGGAAAGAGTAGAGGTGGGATAGAATGGTACAACGAATTGATAGATAGAATTACACTAAAATGGAACCATAATAAACAAATTTCCAAAATAAATAGAGAAGGAGCATGAAAAAAAGGTGAAGAGATAGAAGGTAGAAAGAATAAAAACCAAGAACCCCATAAGGGATGACGATAGAGAGGATGATCGAAGTAGTCAAATATAGAGAGGAAGAATAAGGTTAAAAGGAAAAAACCAAGTCATTGAATGAAATATTCCCATCCAAGAATTTGATTCAATAATGAATCGTGAATCCTATAAGTGAAATAAGAAGGTATTGAACAAGATAGAGGAATAAGAAGTATAAATGGAATGAGAGATGAGATGATTAAAGGATAAAAAAGGATGCTACATCACCAATGGGAAGAAACCCTAGAAGGAGGAGGGGAGAACTTGAGAGAGAGGTCTGAGAGAGAAATAAACCTTCTTGAAGAACCCGATTAATAATAGAATTTATGTAAATAAAGAAGATCTAGAAATTATTTCTATGTTACTTTATCTCACCACTATGAGACACATTAGACCATTTTATGACCATTCTGTATTTTATAAGATGTTTATTAAAAGTTTTATCATAATTTTATTACCACTGACTAACTTTCTAAAAGAAATTATTTTGTGTTTGATTATTTATGGAGGTATTTTTTGAAGAACACAAATATATTTTTACCAAAACCCCTATAATCTATCTATTAGACAGAAAAACCCATTTTAAAGAGGTGTATGATACCTAAAATTTGTTGGCATCATTCTACATAAGATGTTTTATGGATACTCACAAGTTATAACATACCATTATCATACCCTAAAAGAATCCCAAATCGAATGCACAACAACAAATACTAGTTTTTTTAAATGTTTGTAACATTGAATAAATTTTTTCACATATGTTACGTATTAATATAATTTTTTATGACCATACAACACTAATTTATTTGATCAAGAAAACAGAAGTAAATATGAGGTTGTCAATATGGATGTTTCTACTATAATAATTTGACTCAAAGATTATATATAAGAAGGGAAACAAAAAATTGTTGGTAGACCACTTGATAAGGTTTAAATATATATCTGTGGTCTAAAAACCAACCAAGATAACCTTGTATGGCTCCTTCCCAAGGGAGAATCTATACAGATTTACATAGTTTCCTTAGTATAATGACATGGTGAATATTTGGTTACATCAAAGGCACACTCCTTTTATAATAAGTATAAAACTATTAAACTGAAATATGATTCAATATTTTATATATGATGTGACATTTATTTATCAAAGATACTTAGCTACTATATTATTGGGATATGTATTCTTAAAGGATAGTTTAAGTATGTGTTTAAATTTTGTAAAAAAATCATACACACGCCATTTTGGACCTAAAAGAAAAACCATAAAAGTTTCAAAAGTAGGATTTTTGGACCCCATTTTCAAAAGACCTATATGATTTTTACTAAAAATTTAAAAAGCTTAAATTTACTTGTATTGTTTCCAAAATGAAATAAATTACCCAAAAATATTATTTTTTTAAAGTATTTGATGCATGAGGATTAAATTTAAATTGTTAATTTCCTATCACTTTTGAATTTTACTTTATCATATTAGTATTAGATTATATTTTTGAATGGATTAAAATAAAAGAAACCTAAATTGAAGATGAAATTGTTATAATTGAGATTTTAGGATCAACTATTTTTTGTATGTTTGGACTTCCATGAGACATAATTAGTGACCAAGGTGTATAATCCTATAATAAGAAAATGGAAATACCCATGAGAAGATATGGATTTCCTGAAAAGACCTTAAATACCCACCACATCATAAAAATGGGTAGGATGAGTTTCCAAAAAATCATTTAAAATTGATTTAGAAAAAATAGTGCAACCTAACCAAAGGAATTAGAGTTAATAGATGGGATTATCATAGTGGGATCATTTTGAATTTATATTCATATGATGTGAATTTCATTCCTATCATTACTTTTCCAAATTATAATGATCCAGATTGTAAGACTTTAGGAATGATCCAATAACATTCACTTATTATAAGACTTAAAATTCATATGATATGAGCCATGGAAGGGTAATTTTGTAGTTATATAAAGGTAATTCTGTACTCCCTCAACTGTGTAAAATTGTCAAAGTATTTTTGAAAGTTCACAGTGAACACAAAATGGTAACTTCTATGGGTGAGATCTATGTAAGGATTGCCCTATAGATTAAATAGGCTAAGCCGGGGTAATGATACCATTGCATCAAGGAAGATAGTGGTGCCTTCATTATATAATGGTCATATTCACCCTATAAAATGGTATCATGGATATATGTAAGGGGAAATGTGTATTATAGATCTTTTTAATGTTATCCCCTTTTACATTACTAATACATAAAGGAAATAAAAATTCTGAAAAAAGGCTTGACTTTGAATCGAATTCCATTTCTTATGTCTGACCAAAATGAGAAAGATCACCCACGAGCATCCACATTCCACCCATCCATCCAAATATAAGGTAAGATCATGGAAAGAAGATTGAGTAAGAAGGAAGATTCACGAGGACCCGAACTGAATCCATTGTCATCCTTGAGCTATGTATGTGGTGGGAATTGAAGAATATTGACTTGGGAACTGAATTTGAGGAATATTGAAAAGTTATATGAATTTTTAGAGGAAAAAAAGGACACCCATGATGTTCATGTGGTTGATAAAGATACTAAATTGATTGAGGAACACTAGAAAACATTTACAAGAATATAAACTCTCAATGACATATAAGGGATCCCACTGATTGATAGAGTAGATAATGCTATATTTCATGATTAATTTTTTATTTTATAAAGTTTATCTGATGATGTAACACTAATACATTAGTTTAAGATATAAGGAGAGTAACCCTATTCCATATTAATAAAATACAATAATTTATATAAATCACTTATAATTATTTCTCTCTAAATGTTTATATTCTTAATCAATCGGAGGTTTCAACTAATATTTTTTAATTTAAACTCCCCTTTTACCATTATAAGATATTCCCACATAATCCAGTTAGATTTACCTCACTTCCTAGAATAGTGAGCAATGGTTTGATATTAGAGTGATTAGATATATCCAATCCTATGTTTAGGAAAGATTATAGGATATAATTATTTTTATAATTACTTATTCACCCCATAATTACTAGGTAGGGGTGATCGTTGAGATATCATTTGATTAGATAGAAAGTAGAGGAAATAATTTGAATAATTATTTAACAATGGAATGAGGGGATAATATAAGGACATGGCCTTGAACAATACATAATCTAGGAAATTTAACTAGAAAGAAAACTTTTTTTACATTCCCAATGATCTTTTTAATTTATAGTTTTAGAAAATTAGGTCATAAAATATATATAATAACTCATATATTACAAATTAGACACATTTACGTAATATCCATTTTTTTCAGAAAAATGAAACTTAAAAAAAACATGCTTTATTTCCCTAATAAACATCATGACTTTAAAATTGAATTCATCATTTTATTTAAAAATCAATAAACCCTATGAAATAAATATTAAAACTCATTGTGATTATAAAAATCTTATTAAGGGACATAAAAATAAAGAAATAAAACCATTAGTCCATGAATACTTATAAACACATGAAAGATAAACTTCTCACCCATAAAGTGACATATAATTTGTGAAAACATAACATTTCATTAAAATATAAAAAGAATAAACAAAACAATTAGGTAACTTGGGAATAAATTTATTACCATACTTATGATTGTAACACATTTGAATACTATATGATTTCAAACCCTCAAGGATAACTTATAATATAACCCTTGTGACTACCCTATAACGTAACTATCAAATTTACAATTGGAATAACCATTACAGTCAACATACAATATTCCCAATGCATTTGTGGGTTATCATGGAAACACCCATATTTAGTTTCTAATGGAACCACCCATAATCATATAAAATTCCCAATAACTAGAACAAAAATGTAAAACATTAAAACTTGCATCACAAAAACATTCTTTATGGAAAATCATTTATTTTAAAATAATACATTGTACATGGAAAGGAAAATATTTTCTTTCAAAATAACCATGAAATTTTTTAAATAGGGATTAAAAAAAATAGTGTTCCATGAAAATGGGATTTGACACTTAGTCCGAATAAGTAAAGAAGAAGCATACGTTTTGTTTTGTTTTTGTAAAATTATTCATTAAAGAGGATTTAAAAACAAGTTACATACCTTAGGTTTTACTTCCTTAAAATGTGTTCAAACCTCCCGTAAAATGGTTTAAAGAGTGTTGTTAATTTATTAAATAACTTTATTCAGATTTATAATACCATATATAATATTATTATAAAAATTTTCCACCCATTTATTGATAATATATTTTTTTATTTTCAATGTTTTGAGTGCTTTTGTTTCATCGTTTTCATGGATGGTTCATTATGGATTTTCTTGTCAAGTGGAAGAAAAACCACAAAAGTGGAAAAAAAGGTATTAATATTATTACATAATTTAAAATCATACCATATATCATTTTTTACGATATGAGTATGATCCATTAAATATAACATTAATGAAAATGATTTAATTTATTTTGGTATTTTTTTACGACCATCACAAACTTATATCATTTTATTTTATATCATATTTTTATAATAGTTACAAAATATTATATAAATTATTATATGTATAATATAATCTTTTTTAACCATTATAATGGTTTTATGATTAACCATGAAGGTGGTAAAGGAAAATGAAACCACATCATCCACGATGACGGTAAAACAAAACATAAATGAAGATGTTTTAATTTTTTAGAATAAGAAGAGAAGAGGAGAGGTTTGATAATAAATATTACATTAACAAAATAACATTAATGTTTTTGTATGATATTTGAGTTATCATTTCACTTGTATGAGGGGAGGTTAATATAGAATAAATAAAAAATTGAAAAGGAATTGAACTGAAATTTAAAATAAAATGAAAGAGGATTTTACCTCTTGAACATATTCTCTTTGAGAACCACCTTAAGGCACTTTGTTTAAGTATTTTGGTTAGAATATAAGGTATTGGACGTGGGTAAGAATATTTATATGGGAATTGGGAGGAAATTAACTCAAATACAAGGCTTTTTATGTGTAAGGAGAGGATGTGGCAATGGGTGGTATTTATAACCAAGGATATGGGTGTTTTTTTGATTATTTTTTTCATTGGTTTATTATTTGGGATCAAAACTATGAATAGAATTTATTAATAAGAATTAATATATTAAAGAGGGAATAATAGTTCAATATTATGGGATTACATTTTCTATTCATCATCTATGACACAATAATTCATGTATTTACTAAATACAGTAAATTAATAAATTTCATTATTCTCAAAAATGAAACTATTTTAGAAAAATACCAAAAATTTACCCTAACCTTATTTAGATGTTTAAATTTAAGAAAAACTCCATTTTATAAAAATAATATTCTAAATATTATAAATTTAATTTTTGAATAAACTCATAATTTATTCAAAAAATACCATTTTAAAAATTATAACTGATTTTATGGCACCAAGAAAAATTAATTAAGGTCTCCAAAAATTATATTATAATAATAAGAAAACAAAATAATAATTTATGAATATATTTTATGAGGATATATTTTATTTTAAATCATTATATTAATTATATAATTGTAAATAAAAATTTATATGTCACAAAAAACCAACATATAATTTATCATTTTCAAAACATTTATTTAGTTATTCCATGTTATAAATATATAATATTTTCATTCATAGGATACATAAATTTTATTGATAATTTCATAGGTGAGGTTACTAATTTATTAGTATAGATTCCTTAATTTTTCTAAATACCACTTATTTCATTATACATTTTTAATGAAATAAACTATTTAATTACACAATGATAAAAAATTATTTTATAAGTAACCGAGTTGTTAAATTATCCCCCCTTCTTAAAATTGAATACTCAAAATTTTTATTCACTTATTAAACAATTGTAGAATCCTTTCCCTCATAGCATTTTTTGATCCCCATGTCACTTCTTCAACCATTTGGTTTCTCCATGAAACCTTTGACCCAGTAAATTACCTTATTTTGTAAGACTTTATCTATATGATCAAGAATCTAAATAGGATTTTCCTCCTAAAAATGTTCTATTTCATCTATAATACTTATGGGCTCAAAACATGAGATGAATCTAGAAGATACTTTATTAACATCAAAATATGAAAAGAATTTTGTACTTGGAAAAAACATGGAGGAAAAGACCCTCAATAGAAAACTGATCCAACATTATTCAAGATTTCATAGGGTATAATAAACCATTGACCCAACATCCCATTATTACCAAAACACATAACACTTTTCCATGTAGAAACTTCGAGAAAGACCTAATCACCCACCTTTAAAGAAATATCCTTTCTCTGGTTATCTGTATAACTTTTGTTCCTTCTCTGATCTATCCTCATATGTTTCTGGATCAAATATATTTTCTCATCCACTAACACTAATAATTATGTTCCCATCCACTTCATTTCACTGAAATAATCCCAAAATGGTAGAGTTTGACACTTATTTCTATATAATCCTTTAAATGGTTTTATATGTATACTGGAATAAAAACTGTTATTATAAGAAAACTAAACTAAAGAACGATGTTGATCCCAAATTCCCAGGTAATCCATTGGAAAAGAATATATAATATTCTCTAGGGTATGAATCGTTGCTCAGTCTATCCATTAGATTGGGGAAGAATGGTTCTTCAAAAATTTAATTCTGTTCTAAAAAACATTTGAAGTACTTTCCAAAAGTTAGAAGTGAAAATGGGATCATGGTTATATACAATAGAGAGAGGAACTCTATGTAACTTGACTATATATTTGAGGTATAATAGACAAAACTTATCTAAAGGAATAATAACTTGAATAGTAATAAAATGTGTAGATTTAGTTAGTCAATCAACAATAACCCAAATCACTTTGTTACCATGGGAATTATTTAGTAGTCCCACCATGAAATCCATTGATATATTTTCTAATTTCCAATATGGAACTGGAAAAGGATGATGAATCCCCTTTGGTAGTTGTGACTCTTCTTTAATCTATTGACAAGTGTAACATTTCATGGTAATATCAGAAATCACTCTTTTCTTTCCATCCCACTAGTAATACTCTTGAAGGTATATGTACATCTTTGTGCTACCAAGATTAACTTAAAATATAGAACTAAGTGCTTCATTTATGAATCACAAGACAAACAAAATCTCTCCCCAAATCTCAAAAAACAATTTTTATCAACGTTAAATTTCGGAAACATACCCGTTTTAACTAATTCTAACATTTTCTATAACTCATGTTCTTCCTTTTTTTTTCTCTCTTAATTCTATCTGATAGAGACAACTACACTAACACCTAAAACAAAACAGTGTATTTTCCCACACCAATAACTTCCAAGCTAAAATTCATAAAATCATTAATCAAGTGTTAATGTTCTAAACATAACATAGTTAACATTAAATGATGTTTTTTTGAATCAAGGCATCCACCACATTATTTGATTTTCCAGGATAGTAATTTATCATGAAAACATAATCCTTTATCAGTTCAATCCATCTTCTCTTTTTCAAGTTCAATTCATTCTAAGTGAATATATACCTCAAATATTTATGGTCAATATATATTTCACATTTGGATCCATATAAATGATGTATCCAAATTTTAAAAGAGAAAACCACAACTAATAAATCTAGATCATGTGTGGGAAAATTTAACTCATGAGTTTTCAATTGTCTCGAAGTATATGTAATTGCGTAACAATTTTACATTAGAATGAAACCATGTCCCTTGAATGAAGAATCACTATATATAAAAAACACTCCATTTCTAGAAGATAGATCCAAAATTAGATCATTTACCAATATTCATTTCTATTTCCAAAAAAACATCACAATCTTATGTCTAAATAAATTTAACAACTTTTCATTTTAACTTAGTCAGTGGGATAGATAACCATTCAATATTTTTAACAAACCACTGGTAACTGTTTGTTAATCCAATAAAACTACAAATCTCAGTAACATTTGTAGGTCTTGGTAATTTATCAACCACTTTCGTTTTTTTAGGATCAACTGTTATGATATCCTTATATATAATGTTACTAAGAAAATATATCTGTTCCGACCAAAAATCACATTTGATAAATTTACCGTATAACATATTTTGTTTAGGTGTTATTAAAAAAATCATTAGATGTTTTTCAAGATCCTCATAAATTTTTGAATGAACCCAAATATCATCAACAAAAAGAACAAAATGATTATCTAAATATTCATGGAGGATTATATTCATAATCTCTATAAACACAACATGAGAATTTTTTAAACAAAGTGAATAACAAAAAACTCATAATTCCCATATATTGTTCTGAATGATGTTTTTGTAGTTTCATTCTCCTTCACATTTAGCTGATAGTACCTAGATCTCAATTCAATCTTGGAAAATACCGTTCTACTAGGAGCTGATAAAACAAGTCATAGATATGAGGCAATGGATACTTATTCTTAGAAATAATTTTATTCAAGTATCTAAAATCAATGAAAAGTCTCAAAGATCCGTCTTTCTTTTTGATGAAAAAATTGGGTCACCCCAAAGGGAGGTGCTATGATTAATGAAACCGTTATCAAGAGACTCTCACAACTTATTTTTCAATTCAATAATTTCTACATGATCCATTTCATAAGGGGTTTTGATATTGGATTAGAATCAATAACTAAGTCAATTGTAAATTCATCATCTCGATTAGGCATAAGACTAGGCACTTGATTAGGAAAAACATCCAGATATTCATTTACCAATGAAACATCATTATTATGAATAATTCCCTTATTTTCAAAAATATGTGCAAGATAACTTTCATTTATATATTTTAATAGTTTCTAACCTTCTTAATATGTTATCAATGGTATTGGTTCATTCTTGTATACATTCTAAAATGTTTTCTAAAAAATACCATCTTTATCACAACAACCAATCTTAACATGATAAATAGAAATCCAATCTGTACCCATAATAACATCAAACTCTAATAAGGGAAATGAACAAGGTTTGTAGTTAATGTATTTACATAGACAAGAATTAAAAGATTCTTATAATTCATTTTTTTCATATAATATTTTCCATATTTTTTTACCATAAGTTCTAATTTCAATTCTTCAGGTGAAATTTATAATTTACTAGAAAATTTATTATAAATAAATGAATGTGTAGACCCCATATCAAACAATACATTAGAAAAATATGATTAAACAAAAAATTTACCTAATAACACTTCATTGGATGGCCCCACATCCATGAAAGTAGTCACAAACAATATTACTACACCTTTATGCTTAAAATCTGTTCGCTTCCCATCATGTATATCCTTATGTTAGAAGGTATGTGCATAATTCCACATCTCAAAAAATTTAAAACACTTTACAGTTTTCTTATTAGAATTAAATATATTGACAATAATATATTTTCCATTCCAATCTTGAGGCATACGTCTAAAATTACAACATCAGAAACACTTCCCAGATTTGTTAATGCATTCCCAAGGTGCTTTTACCACACTTCCCAAAAACTAGAAACTAGATTTACTTAAATTTAAAATTATTTGATTGATTCTTACCCATTTATTTATATCTGGAACTTTTCTTCAGCTTGTTTTAAAAGTACACATGATCATCAGAAAACTCTATCTATACCATCTTAGCACATCAAAAAAATTTATCATAACTTTTTAATTCATGGGATGCCAAGGACATTTCATATTTTGGATTCAATCCTGAGTAAAAACAATTGATTTTACTACCACGATCCTGAGTAAGATTTTAAGAGAACCTTTCCAATTGAGTGAAGTTCGCTTCATACATAGTGTAAGAACTTGGATTTTCTTTTTAGGTATGTTTTCCTTTTCTGGTCATTTTTTAGAAAAAGAGGAATTTCTAGAAATTTTTGAAGTACACACCATGTACTTTATGATTACACACCGTGTACTTAGTTACCGTGGGTAGCTAGGTACTGGCCATGTAGAAACCATGCACACGGCCATGTGTGGTGACATAGAGACCACTTAATGTGGGGTACGGTGAAGGCAAGTACACACAATGTACTTAAAAAGTACATGTTGTGTACCTTTTTTTAATTAAACACACTGGGGTCATGTCAGAAGGACCAAACCACCCTCTTCTAGGTTTGGTTCATCTAAGAGCGAGAGAACACCACCGATCTTCCTCTGAGATCCCGATTGAGTGTCTGTTATCTGATTTGACAACCGTCAGTTTTTTTGGGATTACCTCGGTATGCTCATCTTATACTAGAGCTTTGTTTCATTCTTCCTCCTCTTTATCAAGTTAATATTGGTTGAGTTTTTTTAGAATTTTTGTAGATATACCATGTTCTTGGGCGATTCAAGGCTTGAGGTTCACATATAGCGATCTCCCAACACCGAGTTAGGTGGTTTGTGCCTTTCCAATGAATGTCTATGAGTTATATGTGAAAAATTTCCCAATACCCTTGAACGGGGTATTGCGTGTTTACTGTTTTAGCCATGTTGTTTTTTTTCTATGCTTGTATGCTTGAATTAAGGTAAATTTAATGAGAATAGGGTTAATTTCTATGATTTGAAAGTTTTTTACCATACATGATTTCCGATTTTGACTATTTGGCCTTATTGCATGTTAGGCTATTTACTTCCCATGCCTAGTATTGTAGGATGGAGTGGTTTTGTCTATCTGTGATGCTATTATACTGTAGATTACTAGCCAAGTAGTTCTTGAGGGTTACTTTGGCCGATACGTGTTGTCATGCTTGCTTGACTTACACTAGGCCGTGAGAACCTGTTGTAGCAGACCATAGGGAGAATGGACGTAAGGTATTCTCTAGAGTGTCTATTTTCTTTTACGATGCAAGACCATAAGGGGAATTGATGTATGTGATTCCTCAGAGTGTCTATAGTTCCTCGACATGGACTATATGGGTAATGTGACGTAAGTGCTTCCCTAGAGAACCTTTAGTTACTGATACAAGACTATATGATGAATTGATGGTGAGTGCTTCCTCAGAGAGTCTATGCTTAAGCTGAACTAGAGGGGTTAGATTGAGTGTACTTCCATGAGGGTTGCTTTGGTTTCTAGGTATGACCAGAGGGGATAGGCTGTGAGTACTTCTGAGAGGGTTACCATTTATGTTTAGCTACATTCTTGGGTTGCTAGGTAGGACCAGAGGGGATAGGCTGTGAGTACTTCCTAGAGGGTTACCTGGTTGTGTTTACCTACTTTGGTCAGTTGTTGCTTTATATATGAAATTGAATGCATTGAAAATGTGGATTGTTTACTGTAGAGTACTTTATTTTCCACTACTTCTTTTTTCTCATTGCCTTCCATATATTTACTGACTTTTTGGCACAGATATTGTGCTGGTTTCCTATGGGGATTTTGTCTCACACCCTATTGGGGCCTTGTTTTTGGGCCCAAATATATTATATTTCTACAGGTATAGACAAGGGAAAGCACCCCTCTACTTTAGGTACTTGATTTTCTATGGAGCTGGAGAGCATGGGACTAAGTAGAGGCTTGTGATGTTGAGGTGATTTTTACCAATTTTATTCTGTACTTTGGATTAGTACTGTTTTTTATTCCATCATTGTGTCTTGTTGGGATACTTTCCTAGATGCATGTATTATGCATTATTCATATATATGTGTGTTCCAATTTATTATTTTCTATTCTTCCACTGTTTACTTTTGTATGGATTATTACTGCTCTATTTTTCCATTTTATACTTCGGTTGTGTTACTCTTCCAATGAGGGAATAGTTTCCCCATTATCACACCCAAGGCCCTCTCTGCTAGTCAGCAACCTCTAGCGTTATGGGAAATGCACTTGAGGCCATGTGACCAACTGGGTACGGGGTGCCTCTAGGTAGCTTCCAGAATCGGGATGTTACAAAGTGGTATCAGAGGAATTATTTTCTCTTGACTTACTATTTGGATCCTATAGACAGGGATATGAAAGAATAGGTACTTGGTAATAAGCTATACCTCGGAGTAGCAAATCCGTGTACAGGGAAAAGCCAATCTACCTAGTTTATTACAATGTTATGGTTATGCAGTTTTTACAGTTGATATGATTTCACATTGGGTGATTCACATGAATTGTGCTATTATTGTTGATGTTGTTGAGGTTCTATTTCTATTGCAACCTGATGAGATGAGGGTATTCCATCTCATGCATCATATAGTCACTTTCTAGAAATCACAGGTCATGCATACTTTCCATGACATTTAGGGTGCATTAGTGATTTCACGTTGTGGTGATAGATGTTGTGCTATATATAGATGTTGTTGTGATAGATGCCTTGATAGAATACCTGCAGTTTGATAAGGTATTGATTTGCGGAGCTTTTTCTTGAATGAACGCCAAAATTTGGTTCTTGTGGTGTTATGGGCTCTCATGGACCGGAATTTGGTGGATCATTGCCTTGTTTTTTCTTGTTATAACATATATAAGATGCGAAGATTTTATTTTCGGGGAGTATGGTCCCTCACTGATCGGAATTTGGAACTTTGGTGTTCGTTTCAGTGTTTTTTTGGCCTCCAGAGTAGTTTTTGAGGCTTATTGTCTGCAAAAACCCAGAATAAATACCGTGTAGTTTTGACTACATGCCATGTGTTCTTCTGTTCGAAAAGAAACTAATTTCCTTAAGTACATGCCGTGTACCTTATTTAATTTTCGTGTAGTCTCTAATCGTGTTATAGGTCGTGTGGGCAAAGGCATGGGATAGGGAAATCCTTGTGGAAACACATCGTGTACCGATTGTACACACAGTGTCATGTTGACCCTGTGTCCGCCCGTGTGACTAACAACACAGATGGAAAAAACTTAGGTTATATATGCTGTGTCTGTTCTAAACACGCCGTGTAGTTTAATCTTGGAATCCAGCCTTGTAATGAAAACACGAGTCAATGGAAATCCTTTAGTGCACACCGTGCCCGTATGCAACACGCCGTGTAGTGTGAGCTATGTATCCGGCCGTGTCACTAACAACGCAGGTCGGTGAAGGTCGTCTAGTACACACTGTGCTCGGAACTAACATACCATGTAGTCTTGTTATATGAGAACGGTGTGGCTTAGACATATAGAAGGACACGAGAAGGGGAAGAGAATTCAAGTAAACACCCTGTGTAAGGACAACACGCTGTGAATGGGGTGTTACACGACCAGTTTTGGAAGAGGTACCTGCCCATGTGAAACGGTTAAGGGAACAAGCCATGTAGGCTTTATACACGCAGTGTATCCATGTTTTGAAAAACATGAATTATTTCTTTCTCTTATTACCTCTTTACTCTTCTAGTTTTCAGTCCTCGTTAATCTTTATCTAAGGTGTGCACTTGACCTTGCAGAGTCATACCACCGAGACGTCCTCTGGTTGTACGCCAGTTGCAAGGTGATGATCAGATACCAGACATGACTGATCAAGGACTACCAGCAGATCCTACCACTATTGGAATTATTGGTATTTGTGACGACTTATTTGCAACGGTATCCTATCGCAAATAAGATTTAGTTATTGGGCCCCAACGCAAATAGACCATTGCAGAAAACACGGTCACAAATACTATTTTTTGCGACAAGCCCGTCGCAAATAATGGTATTTGCGATGGTAAACATCACCGTCGCAAATAAGTCTCTGATTATATGCATTATATATACATAAACTTTTTCGCGACGGGCCCGTCGCAACTAGTTTTTGCGACCGGACGCCGTCCCGTCACAAATATATATATATATATATATAACGTTCTGCGACGGGCCCGTCACAACAAAGTATTTGTGACGGGTAAGTAGTCCCGCCGCAAATATGTTTTTAAAAATATTTATTTAGACTATTTGCGATGGGGTCCCATCGCAAAATGTCCCATCAAAAATAATTAATTAATTTTAAAAAAATTAAATTTAATTAAATTACGATTAATGAAAAAAATAATATTACTATTATTAAAAAAATAAAAAATATTAAAATTCTCAATATTCACAAAAAAAATTAAAAAATCATAAAATAATAATAATAATAATAATATTAGTAAATAAACAAAAATTAAGAAATATAATAATAAAAAAATATATTTAATAAAATGATATTAATATTATTAAAATAATAAAAAAATAATAAAATTAAAATTCTCAATATTCACAAAAAAAATATAAAAAAATAAAAAAATATTAAAAATTAAATTATGTAATATTTTCACCGATATAAAAGAAAGAAAATGTAAATAATTCATATTACAATGTTAAATTCAAATGTTTTTAACATAAAACAAATCACTAGGGGGGTCGTCTTCTGGAGGAGGTGGATGAGCAGAAGGAGATGGTGGAGGAAACTCCATCCCTAAACTACGAGTCAGACGACACATGTACTCCATCTTCTTGTGATGTTGTTGCTGCCATCGATGCATCTCCTCCTCATATATATTAACACCATCACTCCACATTTCATTTAACTCATCAATCAATGGTTTCAAATAAACATCAATATTCTTTTTCGGATGTCGTGGGATTAATAAAGTCAAAAAGATATAGGGCTCCTTTATCAACATCCATGGAGGCAAATTGTACCGAGTTATAAAGACAAGACAACATGAATACTTCCTATAATAAGAACCAAACGGACAAAAACTGTTAGTAGAAAGACCCAATCACATGTTTTGGGATTCTATAGAAAAATACAGATGCAGACGGTCAAAATGTTTCAATGAATCACAATCTGATGGATGATTCAAGCTTCTATCAGTTGAAATCTTGGTTTTGTGCCCTTACATCATTGATGTTGTATTCTTAGACATAAATAAATGCTACAACCTGGGTGTAAGGGGGAAATATCTCAGCAGTTTAACTGTAATCGATCTATACTTTCCTGGCTGAGCTTCTTTATACCTCGATTGTCCACATGTGGGACATCTATCCAAGGACTCATTTTTTCCAGAATATAAGATGCAATCATCTAGACATGCATGAATCTTCTGATAACTAAGGCCCAGATTACGAACCAACCTTTTTCTCTCACAGTAATTTGCAGGAAACACATTTCCTTCAAGTAACAGTGTTTTAACCAAAGAAAATATCTGATCAAAACTGTTGTTTGACATTTCATTATCTGATTTAATAGCCATAAATTTTGAAACCACTGCTAATTTTCTTATCTTGTAACCAGGATATAATGAATCCTCATCAGACCTCAACAACTCATCAAAATTCGGATGGTGCCAACTCAAGAGTTAAATCAATATCATCGTGAGTTTCAGTCTGTTGCACAGATGGACCTGTAATATCATGTACTAAATTTTGAAACCATGATGGATCCAGAATCAAGTTATTATGATCTTCTCTAGAATTGTGTTCACCGTGTTGATACCAAGAAACATAATCAGGTTGAAAACCAAACCACAAGAGATGTCCCCCAATGTTGTCAATTGTTTCAAACATTCTTATAGCACATTTTTTACAAGGACACATAATTGTACCTTCTTAAACATATTTTGGTTTTGATGATGCAAATGCTAAGAAAGCTTCAAAACCCTCAATATATAAAGGATTTAAACCATGACCATTTGGATTTCTATGCTGATTTATCCAAGCAGGATCATCCAATAATGACTGATGTTGACTTCCTTGTTCCATATTTTTCTACATAAAATAAAAAATCACCACTATTTTTGAATAATTTGAAATTATAAAAACACTATCCGAAAAAAGAAGATAAAAAATTACAACTACTTCTTAATAATTACCATTAATTAAGGGAAACACAATTTCCAGTGGATTGACGACTACTCTTTTTTCCGACGGCTCATTTACTTGCCTCATTCTGACACTTAAATCACAATGAAGAATCTGGTCGGAGGTACACATATTCATTCTCATATGCACAAGAATGAATATATTTACCTCCTACCAGATTCTTAATTCTGATTTCAGTGTGAGAAAGATGCATGTAAATGAGCTGTCGGACAAAAGAGCCCCCTTTTCATTGATAAATCATCTTCTTCCAACAATCACCACCTAAAAACATTAAAAAAATATGATCCTACAAATGCATATCCAATATTGTGCATACAAGATTGAATATGTCTACATAGCAGCACATTTTTCAAAATGATTTGAGTTGGTGAAAGTTGAAAGGAGAAAAGTCATCAAGCAAAAGGAGTACTGTCAATCCACTATAAATTGTGCCAAGTTCTTAAAATTTATTAAAATTTATTAAAATTTCTTCCTAACTCTTCCTAATTGTTTCTAACTAATTATTACAAATTATTACTAATTATTCCTATTTATTTCTATTTATTCTTATATATTCCTAATTATTCTTATATATTTCTAATTATGGCAATGTTTTGTTAATTATTACAATTTATTTCTAATTATTACTAATTATTACTAATTATTACTAATTATTACTAATTATTACAATTTATTACTAATTATTACAATTTATTACTAATTATTACTAATTATTACAATTTATTACTAATTTAGAAATACTTATCAATACTTAGAAAAAGGAAAATTGCTTGAATAATGAAACGAAATTTAGTAATCATCGTTGTGGAGATGATTACAAATTTTCCCTTCATTATCCAAGAAGATTTTGTTTACTAATTATTACTAATAATTTTTTTATAAAATATTAAAATTATTAATATTTGCAACAAGCTTTTCTCTATTCTTAACATGTTAAAATCTCAAATGGTAGCTAATTGTTAGGTCATGCGCAATAAAAAGGTTATGTCATCCATGTCCAAGGTAAACTCTAAAATTGTCCTTGCATGGTTGATCACCTCGCAAGTAGTGTTTCAACAGGACGACCAATGTAATGTGATGGGCATGACTTGGGATGTCCTATTACAATGCTACTTGCGAGGTGATAAACCATGAAAGGACAATTATAGAGGTTACATTGGACATGGCTGACACAAAATTTTTATTGCGCATGAACTGACAATTGGAGACCCTTTGAGATGTGAACATGTTAAGAATAGATCAAAGCCTGTTATGAATATTGATAATTTTAATATTTTATAAATTTTATTATTATTTTAATAATATTAATATTGTTGTTTCATAAATTTTGATAATATAATTTTTTATTAGTAATAATTATTGCTAATTATTTCTAATTATTTCTAATTATTGCTAATTATTTCCAATTATTGCAAATTAGTCCTAATTAGTCCTAATTATTGCTAATTATTGCTAATTATTCCTAATTATTCCTAATTATTACTAATTATTGGAAACTATTCCTAATTATTGGTAATTATTGGTAATTATTCCTAATTATTGTTAATTATTGGTAATTATTGGTAATTATTGGTAATTATGGGTAATTATTGGTAATTATTGGTAATTATTGGTAATTATTGGTAATTATTGGTAATTATTGGTAATTATTGACAATTATTGGTAATTATTGGTAATTATTGTTAATTATTACTAATTATTGGTCATTATTACTAATTATTGGTAATTATATATAATTATTCGTAATTATATCTAATTATTGGTAATTATTACTTATTATTGGAAATTATTACTAATTATTGGTAATTATTACTAATTATTGGTAATTATTACTAATTATTCATAATTTTTACTAATTATTGGTAATTATTACTAATTATTAGTAATTATTACTAGTTATTGGTAATTATTACTAATTATTGGTAATTTTTACTAATTATTGGTAATTATTACTAATTATTTGTAATTATATCTAATTATTGGTAATTATATCTAATTATATCTTATTATATCGAATTATTACTAATTATATCTAATCATTACTAATTATATCTAATCATTACAAGTTATATCTAATTATTACTAATTATATCTAGTTACATCTAATTATATCTAATTATTACTAATTATATCTAATTATTACTAATTATATCTAATTATTACTAATTATATCAAATTATTACTAGTTATATCCAATTATTACTAATTATATCTAATTATTACTAATTATATCTAATTATTACTAATTATATCTAATTATTACTAATTATATCTAATTATTAATAATTATATCTAATTATTAATAATTATATCTATTTATTACTAATTATATCTAATTATTACTAATTATTACTAATTATTATAATTATATCTAATTATTATAATTATATCTAATTATTACTAATTATATCTAATTATTACTAATAATATCTAATTATTACTAATGATATCTAGTTATTACTAATGATATCTAAATATGACTTAATTCTTGTAATAATCTATAATAATCACTAATTATTGCAAGTTAACAATAATTATCTATAATTATCACTAACAATATCAATTTCTTACTAAAAATAAATATAAAAAAAATCAATTTAATTAGAACAAATAAACAACAATTAAAATTAATATAATAAAATAAAAAAATATAAACCAAAATAAAATATAAATACCTTAAACTTTGATATTTTGAAGGTATTGACGCCTTCCAATTGTACTCATATAAAATACATCAACTAAAAGAAATTTTTCCCTTCAAACTGTAGAATGAAGAGAGAAAGAGAGGAAGATATGAGTGATTTGAAAAAAACAGATGGGGGTATATATAGGTAAGATTAGTTGGGATGGGGTTATTTGCGATGGGGCCCGTCACAAATATCCTTGTCCGCTGTAAGAACCCGAATCTTCGTTTCAGGTATGTCATTCCTTTTCTAGAGTTTTTGAGAATTTTTGGAGATTCTGGAAATTTTTGAAGTACAGGCCGTGTACTTTCTAAGTACACGCCGTGTACTCTTTTCCCGCTCGAAGCCGTGTGCTAGCCGTGTCCGGGCCACACACATGGTGTGTAGGGGTGACGTGGAGGCCGATTTTGGCGGAGTAAGGAAAGACCCACTACACGCTGTGTACTTTAAAAATACACGCCGTGTACTTTTTTTTTCACTAAATGAACCTGGGTCGCGCCTAATCACCATAATCATCTTCTTCTAGGCCAGGTTCGACCAGGAGACACCGTACGACCGCGAAACTTCTCCGGAATCCTGAGCCTCCATCCGTTCTCCGATTCGAGCTCTGTCCATTGCGTTGGAAGCGCAGAGGTGAGTTCTCCCTTCTTCTTGAGCCTTGTTTCCCAATTCTTCCTCTTTATCAAGTTATCTAAGGTTGAACATTTTGTGCGTTTTCTCAGATTTACGTCGTTCTAGGGAGAATCATCCACCGTGGTTCAAGTATATCGATCTCCTAGGATCGAGGTAGGTGGTTTGTTCCTTATTGTTCAAAGTCTCTGAGTTTTATGTGAAAATTCCACCAATACCCGTGAACGTGGTGTTGTGTGTTTACCTTTTTGCCCGTGTTGTTTTCCTTCCTTGCTTGTATGATTTTGTAGAGGTAAATTTGATCATGTTCGAGGATAATTTGTTGTGATGGGATGTTTTTACCTTGCTTTGTTCTATTTATGACCTCTGGGTCTCATTTTCCTTTGGCTGCTACACCTGTTTTCATGCCTTACAGTTATACGTTGAAGTGAAAATCATGACATGCTTGTTTCCTTGTAGACTGTTATCTAAATAGCTCTATAGGCGTCCTTTGGTTATCCAAGTATCTCTATAGGTGTACTTTGGCCTTATTGCATTATTATGCACTAACTGGCATGGGGCTGAGAGAACCTGGTGCTATAGACTATAAGGGATAGACCGAGTGAGCTTCCCAGAGAGTTTTAGATATTACAGACATTAGAGGGGATGGACCGAGTGAGCTCCCAGAGAGTCTTGGATTTTATAGACTACAGGAGGGTAGACCGAGTGAGCTTCCTCAGAGAGTCTTACCATGTTTGAATCTTTTTAAGAACCTTCACAGGTAAGAGGAGGAATTGACTGAGTGATCTTCCTCCGAGAGTCTGTGGTATACCTGAGGCTATAGGAGGAATTGACCGAGATAGATTCCTCACAGAGTCTCTAGACCTTGGGGCTAAGAGGGTTAGACCACGTGATCTTCCTCAAGAGAGTCCCTGACTACCCTAGACTATAATGGGAATTGACAGAGTGAGATTCCCCAGAGAGTCTCATAAATTCATATGACCAAGCCAGAGGGGTTATGCTGAGTGCACTGCCCAGAGTGTTATGGTACTTCTTGGTTAGGACCAGAGGGAATGGCTGCGAGTACTTCGCAGAGGGTTTCCGGCTTATTAGCTGTTTGTTTCACTGCTGTTGATGGGTTGTGGATTGATTGAGGCTATGTATCATCCTGTTTTACTGCTTATTGTTTACTGCCTACTGCTTGCTGTTACTGTTCACTGCTTATGGTACTTTTACCTGCCATATACTCACTGACTATTAGGCATAGATCTTCAGGTGAATGCCTACTGGGATTTTATCTCACACCCTATTTGGGCCATGCTTTTGGGACCAAGAAAACTATGTTGTTGCTGGTGTAGACAAGGGCAAGCTCCCTTCGACTTCTGGAACTTGATTGCTTGGAGAAAGAGAGTATGGGACCGAGCTTTGGCTCGCGATACTGAGGAGATGTTTACTTTTGTTTTGTACTTGTTTTGGTACTATAATGTTTTCCAGCATTGTGACTTGTTTGAATGCATTCCTATTTATGTATCATGCATCATTTCTTATATACATATGTGATCCAGTTGGTTGATTTAGTCTTCCGCTGTTATATTGTTTGTTGTTACTGCGTATACTATTGTATGTTTATTCTTATTACATTGTGTACTCTTCCAATGATGGCATAGTTTCCCCACTATCACACCCAAGGCCATCGCTGCTAGTCGACAGCCTCGGGCATTTGGGGAAACGCGCTTGAGGCCATGTGACCAACCGGGTACGGGGCGCCTCTGGGTGGCTTCTGGAACCGAGACGTTACAAAGTGGTATCAGAGAGATTCTTTTCTCTTACAATACTATTTGGAGACTTTAGCCAGGGATAGGATGGATTCGGTACTTGGTAATAAGCTGTTCCCGGGAGTAGCTAACCCGTGTACAGGGAAAAGCCATACTACCTCGTTTATTATAGTTTTCTAGTTTTTATATTTTACAGTTGATACAATTTCACCTACAGTGATTCACATGCTCTGTAGTGTTATTGTTTGATATTACGGTTCTATTTTTGTCGCAACCCGATGAGATGAGGGTATTCCATCTCATGCATCATATAGGAACTTGTAGAAATCACATGTCATGCATTATTTCCATTAGATTTAGGGTGAATTAGTGATTGCATGCTGTTGTGATAGACGTTGTGTAGATTATGCATGCTGTTGTGATAGATGCTTGATCGAATATCTGCTGCTTGTTATAGAATTTTTTGTATTGTACTTTGTTTAAATGAACTCCCAATTTTGATTCTTGTGGTGTTATGGGCCCTCTTGAATCAGAAATTGGTGGATCATGATCCTATTTTCTCTTGTACATGACTATAGGGGATTCCAAGCTTTGATTCGTGGGGAGTATGGGCCCTCACGGATCGGAATTTGGCACCTGTTTTCCTTGTTTTTCGTGTTTCTAGGTTTCTGTGCAGTTTCTGAGCTACTGCCCAGAAAAAATCAAAATACACGGCATGTACTTTCTGGTTACACGCCGTGTAGTTTTTAGGCTGTGTTACTGACTATGTGTGCAAAAACATAGTGTTTCAAAATAACGCCAGGAGCACGCCGTGGACGGTAAGTATACACCATGTAGTGTAGAGCCTTGTACGCGGCTGTGTCACTAACAACATGGGTCGGGGAAGCTCGAGTAGAACACGCTGTGTTGAAAAGGAACACGCCGTGTAGTTCTCTCTAGGTACCCGGCCATGTCACAAACAACACAGGTCGGCGTGACCTTCTCTAAGACACGCCATGTTTCTTCTGGAACACGCCGTGTAGTCTTTCCCAGGTACCCGGCCATGTCACGAACAACACGGGACGGTGTCACCTTCTCCTATACACGCCGTGTTTGTTCGAAACACACCATGTAAAGGCCAGCTTTGTAGACGGCCGTGTAACTAAGAACACGGGCCTCTGAGTCAGTGTCTAGTACACATCGTTTCCCTATGGAACACGCCGTGTAGTCTCAAGTTATTTTGAACCGTGTGAGCTAGCCATGTAAGGAGACTCGGGTAGGGGAATAGTCTTCAAGTACACGCCGTGTGTTGCGTCAACATGCCGTGTAGTTTGAGGTGTTACACGACCTATAGGGAAGATGTACAAGCCCACGTCAGTGGCTTAAGAAGACATGCCGTGTAGTTTTTATACACGCCGTGTAGTCGTGTTTTGTAAACTTGTGTGTTTTTCTTCACTTGTTCCTATTTTTTACTCTTGTGTTCTATTTCCTTGTTTTTCTGATCTAAGGAATACTTTTAATCCTTCAGAGCTATGCCTCCGAGACATCCTCCGGTTGTATGTCTGTTGTTAGGCAGTGATCAGACACCATATATGGCTGATCAGGGACTTCCTACCAATCCTCCAGTCGAGCCATCCTTGGCATCAGCTGTCATAACAATTTCAGGCACCGATGCACAATTCAGGGAAGGTTTCCTAAGGATGATGCAGACCTTCCAGGGAGCGCCACCTCCTGCCCTGTCGATAGCTGAGTTGACGCGGGTTTTCCAGCAGTAGAATCCTATTACTTTTTCCAAGGATGGAGGACCTTAGGTTGCAGAGTCATGGATAGAGGCCACACTGACCAACTTTGAGCACCTAGAGATCCCTTCGGAGAAAAGGGTAAAGATGGATACTTCTACGCTTTGGGACACCTACAAGAGGTGGTGGGAGGTGATCTCATGGTCAGGGCATTAGCAGGATATGTCTTGGGACGAGTTTCAACACACCTTCTATAACTACTTCTATCGGAGACCCTAAGGGCCGATCGAGCCCGGGAGTTTATGAGTCTACAGCAGGGTACTCTTTCTACTCGTCTCTCTTCACTGAGCTGCAGCGTTTCACACCGATCCCAGTAGTTGATGTTTTGTTTCTTTCTAGGAAGTTCAAGGATGATATCATGAAGGAGATCTGTTCCCAGGTGAATATCTTCCAGTTGACTTTGATATCCTCCATCGTCAACCAGGAATTGTTCACTGAGTGCAATCTGAGGGATTTTGGATCAGTGAGCCAGGGCAGATCTTCATCTAGAGCTTATGTTCCTCCTACGGACTATAGGAAGCGTCACCGAGAGTCTTCTCGAAGAGATCGAGGTTCGCAGGATGCGTCTTCTAGCAGCCAGGTTGTGTGATACCATTGCGGTAGGAGTGGGAATACTAGGCCTCAGTGCCAGAGAGATCCGATGGAGTGCCGGTCTGGCGGCAAGATGGGCCATCTTCAGCGCTTATGTCATATCTTCTCACCTACATATGGTGGTAGGGGTTCTTCATGACCCCACATTCTGGAGATTCTTTTCCAGTTTCCCACCAGTTTGAGATCTAGAGTTCTTCCGGCTGTTCAGGATGAGGTGGAGGTCACGGCCGTGGTGGTCAGTCACCAGGTCATCAGCGACAGCAGATTGGATCAGCTCAAAGCGGTCATCCAGGGGCATAGGGCCATGGTGCAGGCTAGTATTTCACCGTAGAGAATACCTATCAGGAGTTGGATCCCAACCCTTCTACAGTTCAAGGTACTATCCAAGTATCCTCAGTTTTATCTTCATCTCTTTTCGATACTGGCGCTTCCCGTAGCTTTATCTCTGTTGCAGTTGTGGATAGCCTTGGGCTCTGTATCTTTTCGTCTGCGGACTTGTTGACTCTTGACATGCCATTGGGAACGAGGACATCTAGTGTACGACAGTGTAGAGAGTGACCTCTAGAGGTTGTAGGGTGTCATTTCTTATGGGACCTCTATGTCCTAGAGAGGACAAGCAATGACTTCATTCTTAGTATGGACTGGTTGGTTCCCTTCCAGGAAGTCGTTGATTGATATTGCTGCAGGGTGAGTTTCATATCACCAGAGGGAAGATCCTTCCTTCATAGAGGCGAGTGGGATGTCCAGGCGGGTAGAGTTGGACCAAAGCATCATGGGCTTGGAGAATTTACAGCCAAGATTTCTAGTCTTTATCTGGATGACCAGGGGACTTCACAGTTAGACTTTCCTCCAGTGGTGGATCGTTTTAGGGATATCTTTCCAGAGGACTTTTCAGGTTTACCTCCGGAGTGTGAGGTAGACTTGTTGATTGAGCTCATTCCATAAGTGGCACCAGTGTCCATTCCTCTTTATAGGATGGCTACACTTGAGTTGCAGGAGCTCAAGAAGTAGTTGTAGGAGTTGCAGGCAAAGGGTTTCATCCGACCCAGTACTTCTCTATGGGGTGTGACTGTCCTGTTAGCGAAGAAGGCATACGGTACCCTTCAGCTTTGCATGGATTATCGGAAGCTGAACCAGTTTATGTTCAAGAACTTATATCCCTTGCCGAGGATCAATGATATATTTGATCATATTCAAGGAGCTCAGGTGTTCTCGAAGATCAACATGAGGTCTAGTTATCATCAGTTGCGTGTTAGACCATCAGATATACCTCTGATATCTTTTAGGAGCAGGTATGGTCTTTACAAGTATATAGTCATGCCGTTCGGTCTCACGAATGCTCCTGTGGTTTTCATGTAACTGATGAACCGAGTGTTCCATCTGTATATAGACTCTTTCTTCATGGTCTTCGTGGATGAAATATTGGTGTAGTATCACACTCAACACGACCATGCCACACATCTTGAGATTGTTTTGAGTACCCTGAGAGAGCAGCGGATATATGCTAAACTCTCAAAGTTCCACTTTTGGATGGATCAGATTTACTTCTTGGGTCATGTTATCTTGGAGACTGGATTATCTGTAGACCTAGAGAAAGTGGGAGCTGTAGTTTCCTGGGAGCAACCGAAGAACGTTTTTGATGTGCGGAGTTTCCTAGGCCTGGTAGGGTACTATAGATGCTTTATTCAAGACTTCTAACACCTTGCAGCACCGTTGACAGGCCTGACCAAGAAGGGGGCGAAGTTCTTATGGTCAGATTCTTGTGTGTCTGCCTTTCAGGATCTGAAAGGGAGGTTGACATCAGCACCGATACAAGTCTTGCCAGAGCCGAGCAAGGGCTACACTATTTACTGTGATGCTTCAGGTATCGGGCTGGGATCATTGGTTATGTAGGGATATGGAGTTGTTGTGTATGGGTCTCGGCAGTTGAGGCCACACGAGAGGAATTAAACTACGCACGATCTGGAGTTGGCTGCAGTTGTTCATGCCTTACACTTTTGGAGACACTATCTTCTAGGATAGCACATGGTGGTTTTTCGTGACCACAAGAGTCTCAATTATATCATCATTCAGCGTGATATGAATCTAAGACAGCATAGGTGGGTCAAGTATCTTCATTCTTTCAACTTTGAGCTCGCTTATACGTCGAGAAAGGGAAATGCAGTGGCTGATGCTTTGAGCAGGAGAACTCAGAATCAGGCAGTTCAGGAGGCCAGTAGTGAGTGGAAGATTATGGATCTTTTCTCTGAGATTCATCTGGAGGTGCACGATAGGCATGGAAAGACTTTCCTTTCATCTGTGGCTATGAACTCTATACTTATTGACCAGGTACGAATGAGGCAGCTATCAGACTCAGAGGCCTTGGTCCTACGGGAGAGTGTTTCTGGAGGAAACCCTCTTCCTGGATGGATAATGGGAAAGGATGAGATCTTGCATTTCCAGCGCGTATGGGTGCTGGCAGACATACGCGAGGAGCTGATGCAGGATTTTCATTCCTCAGTTTGGGCAGTTCATCCTGGCATCACCAAGATGTATCGAGATCTTCATCGCCAGTATTGGTGGCCAGGTATGAAGAGATATGTTGCTGGTTTTTTCCTGAGATGTTCTACTTTTCAGTAGGTGAAAGCAGTGCATCAATGACCTGTAGGACTCTTACAACAGTTACCCATTCCATAGTGGAAGTGTAATGATTTCGCGATGGACTTCGTGAATGTGTTACCGAGGTCACCTCAGGGAAGTGATGCTGTTTGGTTTGTCGTTGACAGACTTACGAAGGTAGCACACTTCTTTCCAATCAAGGGGACCTTCAGTGTTGATGATATGGGACGACTGTACATCATAGAGATTGTACGTCTACATGGAGTTCCACACTCCATTGTTTCATACAGGGATTCACACTTTACCTCTCGGTTCTGGTATGGATTTCATAATGCTTTGGGTACACATGTACTTTTGAGTACAACATACCATCCCAAGACTGATGGCCAGTCCGAGCGCACGATCCAGGTGCATTAGGATATGGTCCGATCTTGCATTCTAGACTTTAGAGGTTCTTGGGAGAAGCATATACCTCTTGTGGAGTTCTCCTAAAACAATAGTTTTCAGGTGACCATTCAGATGTTACCATACGAGGCTTTGTACGGTAGGCCATGCCGATCACCCTTATGCTGACTAGAGGCAGGAGAGGCAGCTTTTCTAGGACCTCATCTTGTTTAGGAGACCTCTGAGCAGATGGAGTTGATTTGGAAGAGGTTGGATATCGCACAATCTTGAAAGAAGTCTTATACTGATCAACGGAGATGAACTCTGGAGTTCGAGGTTGGAGATCGGGTTTTCCTGTGTGTCGCACCGAGATTGGGACACAAGGGGATTCAGAGATAGGTTAAGCTTTCACCATGGTATGTCGGGCCATTTGAGGTGTTGGAGAGAGTTGGGCCGGTCACCTATCGGTTGAAGATACCTCAGAGGTACCAGGCTATGCACAACGTCTTCCACATCTCTCAGCTCTAACATTAATTTTAGACCCGTCTCATGTCTTTCAGCCTAAGGAGGTTGAGCTCGAAGCGGATGCATTGTTTGAGGAGCATCCCATCCGGATTGTCGATCGAATTACAAAGGTTCTTCGTGGCCGGTCTATTCCTCTGGTATGAGTGCTATGACAGCATGGGCGAGTACAGGACGAGACTTGGGAGAGGGAGGCCGAGGTTCGATCGCAGTGGCCAGAGCTGTTCGAGGTTTCTTTTTCTACGCCCATCTAGTAAAATTCGGGGACAAATTTCTTTAAGGGGGAAGTTTGTAAGAACCCAGATCTTCGTTTCAGGCATTTATTTCCTTTCCTGGAGTTTTTGAGAATTTTTGGTGATTCTGGAAATTTTTTAAGTACACACTGTGTAGTTTATGAGTACACGCTGTGTACTCTTTTCCCACTCAAAGCCGTGTGTTGGTTGTGTCCGGGCCACACAAACAGTGTGTAGGGGTGACATGGAGGCCAATTTTGGCGGAGTACGGAAAGACCCACTACATGCCGTGTACTTTAAAAATACACATCGTGTACTTTTTTTCCACTAAATGAACCAGTGTCGTGGCTAATCGCCATAATCATCTTCTTCTAGGTCTGGTTCGACTAGGAGATGTTGTACGACCGCGAAACTTATTTGGATTCCTGAGCCTCCATCCGTTCTCCGATTCGAGCTCTGTTGATTGCGTTGGAAGCGCAGCTGGGAGTTCTCCCTTCTGCTTGAGCCTTGTTTTCCAAGTATTCATCTTTATCAAGTTATCTAAGGTTGAATGTTTTCTATGTTTTCTCAAATCTACGTTGTTCTAGGGAGAATCAGCCATCGTGGTTCAATTATATCGATCTCCTAGGATCGAGGTAGGTAGTTTGTGCCTTACCGTTCAAAGTCTCTAAGTTTTATGTGAAAATTCCACCAATACCTCTGAACAGGGTATTGCATGTTTACCTTTTTGCCCTTGTTGATTTCCTACATTGCTTGTATGATTGTGTAGAGGTAAATTTGACCATGTTAGAGGATAATTTTTTGTGTTGGGATGTTTTTCCCTTGATTTTTTCTGTTTAGGACCTTTGGGTCTCATTTTCCTTTGGCTGCTACACCTGTTTTCATGCCTTGCAGTTATAGGTTGAAGTGAAACTCATGACATGATTGTTTCCTTTTATACTATTAGCTAAGTAGCTCTATAGTCGTCCTTTGGTTAGCCAAGTAGATCTATAGGCGTACTTTGGCCTTATAACATTATTATAAACCGACTGGCACAAGGCTGAGAGAAACTGGTGCTATAGACTATAAGGGATAGACTGAGTGAGCTTCCCAGAGAGTCTACATAGCACAAAATGTAATAATATTTTAAATAAATATTCATATTCTTTTTAGTGAAGAATCAATTTTGATTTCTCAATGTTATATTATGGCTACCCAGGTCAAAACAATCTCCCATATCTATAATGATATTTATTAGAGGTGTATTTTATAAATATATCATGCCATATCTTGTTCAATTGTTGATATGTGTAATTCCTTCCTAACTTTTATCCCATTAAAAGAGGAAGTTATGTAATATCTCTTCTCATTCAAATCAGAAAGTGAAGTTGTCCTAGAGAGATTTACAAATCATTTCCTCTACACATTTTAAAATTAATTCGTGTGGTTGTTTATCATGATCAAATGTAATTGTTTACCCTTGTATTTATTTATAAGGAGATTAATGCGTAATTTATTAATTTAATCCCCAAAGTGTAACATGCTCTTTATTTTTGGGACTTTCAACCTATTTTGGTGGGAAACATTATTCCCAAAATCATTGTCAAAATCCATTCCATATGAAATTACTTTATAGTTGATAAAAATATCTTTTAAAATTAAATTTGTTTCATTCATGAGAGAAGGATAAAAGATTACATGGAAAGTACCTCATAAATTATCAAACTCTTTCAAAGGATAACTTTGACCGGGAATATTTCATTGATTCATAACATCTCAAATTCATTTTATACACTCAAGTTGAATTTCATTTTGAAAATACTTGAGATGCATAGGTTATTCTTATGATTTATTATGATCATATATATGCTCATAAAGTGGTTCATGTTACCTATTTATATTAACAGATCACACATTATCTTCTTTTTTAACTCAAGAGGGGTCATAAAATTTTACCCCTTCTCATCTCTCTTGTGTGTAATTTTTTTGATTGATATACCAATAGCATCGTGAGGGTATCTAAAATTGGATTTATCACTACTATAAAAATTTATTGGTACCTCCATGCTTCCCATCATTTTTATACAGTTGATCTCTATATTTTTTAATGAATGAGTTCAAAAATCTTTGAAATACATTAAGAACACATTCACCACCATTATTTTCTTCTATGTAGATCCTAAGATGGAAAAAATCATTTGTTATATTTGGAAAATGAGTTAATGAGGAGATATGCCTATATTGTTATAAAAATACGGATTAAACATGGCAAGATATATTTATAATACCTCGGGGCTCCCCTATTCAATGGAAGAGTCAAATCAAATTAGATTAAAAACATTGATTCTAAAATTACATCTAAACTATTTTTTTGAAAGGGAATGAATCCCTCTTTATCGGTACAGTCTATTTGGTGAAATCAAAAACTAATTTTATGATTGTTTACATATTTTATCTCTATAAGTAGATAATTGAGTTGATTAAAAGGATTGATATAAAAATTATGAACTTTATATCATCCATGTTTTTCATTAGAATAAAATCATCACGATGTATTAGAGTAAATAAACCAATCCCACTGAGCATGGTGGGATTAAAATTAAGAACCCGTAGGCCCCTCAACAATGCCATGTTTGCTAAATTTTTTTTGTACTTTACAAACTAATATCATGGATTATACTGGGATTTTCATTTAAAGGATCATTAATAGGCCACCCATAGGAAACATCATCTACTTGACATCTAGTATTTAGAATACTTATAACGCCCCGAGCCCGCTCTTCCAGACCCAATGCTTGAAAAATTTTGTGTAATTTTTTTTGTAAAAGTAACTGAACAATCACACATCTCTTATCATAATTGAGGATCTTTTACTGATCTATGTTCTGGAGTATTAGAAAACACCTTAAATTTATATGAGTTGAACAAAAATAAAACAAATTCCTACTATGCTTCCGCAAGCGCTATATTTGAAAGTGAAGATTTCTAAAATAGAACTTCTATGATACCCATGAAAAATATCTTTAAAACAATGGGTGAGCATTCAATTTTCTAGTAAGGAGTTTTGAAATAGTAGAAATAATTTTTAGAAAATATTTCTTTGTAAAAAATTGTTCGAAATGACTTTGTAAAAATTAATTGAAATTACTAAAACATTAAAGTAATATACCGCTTTTAAAATTACTTACATACAAAATTCGCTATAAAAGTAATCCAGTGATTTTTTTGAAAACAGTAAGAAAGCATTTTAAAATGAAAACATTGGGAAAAATTGAAACATTGATTTATTTCTTGGGAAATCCCACTTTTTGAGGGATTGAGTACACTCCCCAATTCCCAACCCTATTTACTACATTCATGTATCAGGTTTTATGAAAAACATTTAAGCTTTCTTTACATATATGTACATTTTCATTGGATTTTTTCCATTATATATATATAATCATACATGAAGTAAAAATTCTCAAATTTAATTATATATAATTATATAGATACTAATATTCATTGGAAATTACATTTTCAACTTGGTACGACTAAATCTTATAATTCATATACTTTGAATAATTAACTAGAAAATTAATTATCATTCACATATTTAAAATTTCATTCTAAACCCCATAAAAATCCATTTTTTGTAAATTCTATTCATGAGTATATGAATATACCTATATATGAATATTCATGTCTGGAGGGCCATGACAAATTATCAATATATGCCATAATCGTCATATGAGTATGACATGTGTAACATCCAAGGTATTTATAGAATAATAAATTTTCATATCTATTAATATTATTGAATTTAATATGAAATTAATATAAATGGGACACTATATATGATATCATACCCAACACGAAATAATGGGTTTCTCTGAAATCTTACTTTTCACACAACCCTGAGTTATACTAAAAAAATACAATAATAATAATATTTTTTAAAATTGTAGTTAATGCATAGCCATTGTATTGGAAGGAATGAACAAAATTAACTATATTATGATTTTACATATTTGTAAAATGCTTTTACATTTATCCAATGAATTTTAGAGTATTAACATGAGAATGAATCCAATTTTAAGTATAAAATACTCTAATCGTTATAAAAGCTTAGTTTAATCCCTTTTGATGGAAAACCCCTTTTAAAAATATTTTTTTCACTTTTATGTGTTCCATTTTACAAAATAAACTTATTCATAATAAGCGGGACATAAAAATTTATCTTGGCTGAAATTGTGGTATTTTTTTATGAAATTCATATTTTAATGAATAGTGAAAAATACTGCATTTTTATTCATATATGCCTTTTCATATAATTTATTTATATAGTTAGATTATCTTTTTAATTGGTTTTATGGTGCAATTGTATTATTTTTTTATCATTTAATCCAATTTTGGTCATTGAAAATAATTTCTCATTAAAATTGGAAATAAACACATGTCAATCGATTAATAGTTTTTACTACTTAAAAACCCATTTTCATGTTTCGAGAGTGAGAATTAATTTCAAATTAATTAAGGCAACTTATGTGTTTTGGATTCTGAAAAATGGATTCTATATTTGGAATAAGAAGGTCAAATTATGTAAATATTTACCTTTTATTTGGGGACATTATGAATTGTAACGTTGGTAATTTTTATTTACCACATTTAAAGGAAAATTAGGTAAATTAGGGAAACAAAAAATAAGATAATTATAATAAAGTTACCTTAGCACCAGAAAAAATCCTATTGGATGAATAAAAGCCAACCCATATCACCGAAGGCTCAGAAATAATTTATTTAATGGACTTTTGTCCACGAATGTGATGTAATTATTATTAAAGCAAAATAAAGTGACACCATGTCACTCTCTTAACTCTTATAAGTATAATAATTTTAATGTATAGATAAAATTGATGAAACATAGAAATTAAATAGTCTACGTAAATCTAATGAAATTATCTACATAATGGGAATTTATTTCTAATTTTTATATATTAAATAATTACCATAAATATTCACACAACAATGATATAATAATTATTTTACTAAGAGAAATATCAAATAAATGATATTATAAATATTAAAATAAAAAATATATGACATAATTTATGTCATCCAAATATTTTATGGATGTCTGTGACATGTTATCATTGAGTTAATGTATTTATTTCTAAGTAATGAAGTTTTTTATGAATTTTAAAAAAAATCATGTATGAATAGTGTCGAAATTGACATAATTCATAACATAAAATATAATATTGTTTATTAACTGTCTTAAAATTCCTAAAAATCATTGATTCAGTCAAATGGTTATGGTGTGTCCAACTATTTCATAAATGAAAATTTTATTGGGTCGTTTGACATGTTATAGAAATTAAATTAATCCACAAAGTGTAAATAATAAAATATAATTCTAAGATTAAAAAGGGAAAATTAAGTTAAACAAAAAATATGAGTGTTCAAAAATATTCAAAACATGTCTAATTTTAATTGGATGATGGGGATATGACCCAAAGTCATTATATATTTGAAATAAATGAGTTTGGGACCATTAGAAACCAAAAAATCAACTTAGAATAAAATAATATTTCAAGACTTTTCTAACGTGTGCCTCCCCCCTCTTATAAAAGGCCACCACCTCTACACACTTACTCACATCTCCCAAGCCCCTTGACTCATCCAAAAACTACTCATTTAATCTCCAAGAATCCCTTAATTCCTCCTATAATCCTTAACTTGGGTAGAAGGCAATTCAAGAAATCCTGTTGGACAAATCAAAAGGAGTTACCTGTTTTAAAGGTAGCGTCTTCTCTAAAGTTCTTTTCCTTTATTTTCCTTCTTCACTACCCATGATATTATTATTCTATGATTACATAACAACACTAGTATCCTCAATATACTAGTATTTTTTTATGAAAATTATTAAAACTACACTTACCCACACCTCCATCTAATAGATACGAACATACTGTTTCTGTGTACTACGAACGGTTGCCTCATTAAACAATGATTGTTCAACTATCTCCTACCACCACTCACGGTGGGAATTACGATGACACTGTATATATATATATATGATATATATTATATTTATTTTTTCATTATGGTTCTTAATTTTTTATTGACAACATACCTTCATGAATTCGATAATGTGTAAATAAATTAATTTCATTTGGGAAAATGTGGTCTACCCCCCCCCCCTCAAAGTGATATGACTCGTAATTATATACATAGAAAGTATAAAGGATGGTTTTAATGAGATTATGTAACATATATAACATATATATTCTACTATAATTATAATATACCTATGTATCTTTTATTTTTTATTCCTTTAATATGGAAAAGAAATGAATGTAGCGTTCATGCGTATGTACGACCTATCGTCTCCATTAATGGTGCATTTCATTTATTATTTCCAAATGTTATGGTCTATTATAAATACATATATAATAGATATATATAACATTTAAATATTGAATAATATTCTGTAGATAATGGTCATATGACCACATGAATAATTTGCATCAAAACAAGTTCATTTTTGACTCAAATACTAAATAGCGACCAAACATCAGATATGAACTCAAATAATTAACTAATTGAAATAAAATGGTAATAAGTGATATAAAATGAATAATACACTTTTTAAATGTTCTAAATCAATTGTATATAAACCTCTGTTTATTATCCATGAAATTACAGAATGAACTCGAGAAGTCGAATTCAATGTGAGGGAATTTCTAAACTCAAATTCCACTCATTGGGTTTTACGCATACTTCATTATTTATATGATTTCAAGATTATGTGTTGAATCACTATTTATTTATTTATGTTTTAATTTCCACCTCCCTTTGTGTGGATATACAGTTTATACACATAATTTCTCCATTTATAAAATTCTTACGTCATTTTTTATGAACATTGTAAGGGAACTTCTTATCCTAATTTCCATTCTTTGGGGTATTATTATACTTCTTGATTATGTAGTGATATGATTATGTGAGAAATTACTTTTTATGTCTTGTCTTGTATTTATACTTCATTTATGTGTAATTATTGTCAATACACATAATAGATCAATTTTATTTACAAAATTATCTTTGTAAGAGAATTTGTAAACTCAATTTCCACTAATTGGGTTTTACACAAACATAGTTGATTATTTTATGCCAAGATTATGTGTGAATTCACAGTTTATTTTGTTATGTTGTAATTTCCTCTTCCCTTTGTGTGGATATACTGTTTCTACACATAGTCACCCCATAGATAAATTCTTACGTCATTTATACAAACTTTGTATGGGAAATCTTAACTGAATCTTCATTTATTGAGTTAAATATCCATTTCATTGGTTTTGTTTTTCTAAGAATATGTGTGAATGACCTCAGATTGTTTTACTCTGAATATCTACTTATATTTTTTGTACATATATCTTCCACACACAATTATGTCATTAATTTATCATTAATTTAATAATACGATATTTGTAAGGGACTTCATCTCAATCTTCATTCATTAAAGCATATATTCATATTATGCACCTTTATTATCCTATAAGGTCTATATAAACCCCTTTTGAAACACCATAAAATGAATTACTATATTCTCATTTTATTTGAAGAATGTTTAATGATATTCTTTAATAATTCTTATTCATTTGTTTCTCAAGTTGTAATGGACTTTTCCAAATTATTTTTGAAAATGTATTTCAATGGACATGAATGTTTTAAAATGTCAATTTCATCCAAATTTTTCAATGTGGTATGAGATAATTTGATTCAAAATTCTCATTATTAACTATTTTAAATGGTTTTGGAAATGAATTAAATATTTAAATATATTGAAATGATGTCTTATGATTGTAATGTGGAAATGTAATTTTTTGTTTATGCTTGTTCATGTGTTATGCTTATGGTATTGTTCTTGGGAATTTCTTAAGTATACATGTGGTTCTGTGATAAAATCCGGGTGGGTGAACTCATGATAGCCATCCAATGTATTGGGTAATGAGACAGAGGTAAATGATAATGTTTCTACTATGGTATTTAGGGAATATATTGTGATGTTTATTCCAAATGTAACCATAAATTTCACTCCCTATGTAGTTGTAAAAGAGATAATGTAAGTATGATAAGGATTCAAAAAAATAACCTTTATATTTTAGTATTTAAATTATGTTTTGTAGGAATCTTATGATTACATGATGTAGGTTATGTAGTTTACATTTTATTTGTGAAATGTATGAATTTTGGAAAATGTTTTCTTGGGTTTTACATATTAATGGACTAAAGGTTTTATTACTTATTTTATATTCCTTGGTGATATTTTTATGCACATTCCAAGTTTTTGAAAATTTTTTCACTGGGTATAGGGAATGATAAGAGAAAATAATAATTCATGAATATTTTTATCAAGAAAATAATTCTTTTTTTATTTAAGGTGTTTTATTGTGGTGAAGAAATTTAGATAGAGTAGAAGGGTTAACTTTTTAATTTTTGAGATGTAATGGAATAATTATGGCCTAATTCACTATAACTCTAAACCTAAAAAGATCATAAATTTTAATGAAATTAAATTATTGATCAAACCTCAATATTATGTAATGTTGAAGGTCGTGGCCTTAAAGTTCGTATTAGTGGTCGATTTAGACAATTTTGGAGATTATGTTATTTTCTAAAGAGTTATAGATATCATTATTGGTTTATAATATTCAGGTTGATCATAAGATTGTTTCTTAGAAATATATTTTTAGCATTGTGTAATGAAATTTCTAGGTAATTAAAGGTATTTTTGGATACATATATTTTTGAGGTAGTTATGTGTCAGTAATTTTTGGGATGAAAAATGAATGGCAGAGAATAAATTCTGAGGCTAAAATATGTTCTGGTTATTTTTGAGGATTTTATCACTTTTTGTTAATATAATAATAATTATACAATTTTTTTTAAAATGAATAACATGCAAAATGTGTGACAACCTATCATGTCGGAAAATGCCCGGGAATTGAACCACAACCGGAGTATGACATGCCTTTATCACCTATCACTGGACTATGTGAAGTCCTTGGTAAGTATGACTTATTTTTTTAGTTAAATGATTTTATGGATAAAGAATAAGTATATTTTGGGAACATATTTTTATCAAATGCATATCCATAGTATTGGAAAAAGATTAGGAGATTAAGTGATAAATGTTATTCTGGAAGGCATTCACTATTATGGGAACACTACGTGCCTAAGAAAAATAAAATAATATGGGATTTCATTTGATCCGTAATGCTTGAATTTTATTTTAGAAGAATCTATATTTTTATTGATGAAATATGGTGATTTGGGTTATTTATGGAAGTGATTCACCAATATTAGAGAATATGTGATTAGGTTTTTAAATTTTAAGTATGATACTTATAGAGTATACGATGTTATTTGGAAATAAATATTAAGATTTATAATGGAAGACTATGTGATCAAATCCTTATGAATTTTGGGTTTCAATCTTAGTTTGGATTATTTGAAGGAATATAAAAGAAATTTGTTTATTGAATGATCTATGTAGAACTTGGGTATTACTGTTGAATTTTGAAGATTAAAATTATTCCTTCTCCATAAAAAGGATTATTCTTTTGGAGGAATTATCTAGTATTGTTCCTACCATTTTGGTTTTGGTTAATCTATAATATAGAGAAAATTTATGGTTCCTCTTTTTTCGATTATGTGATTCTCTAGTTGTTGATTCTAGTGCTTTTGGAGTGACCAAGTCATTTTAAATACTCTTCGATTTGGGAAAAATATGAGTTTGTGGTGGAATTAGATTAATGGATGATTCTCTACCATTCAAGTAAGCATATTTCCTTATATTATTTTCGGGTATTAATCTAATTCCTCATCTTTATGAAAAGGGATATTAAATCAAAAATGTTTTTCCTTTACATTTTTCTACTACGAAATAAAAACTGTTTAACCCATCACTAGTTTGAGGTTTTCTGGTTGACATTCTAATGATCATGTTTTATATCACTCTCCATCAGAACATGACTCTTAGTTTTTCTTCCATATCCATGTTTCCTACATGGAATTCTGGTATGCATTGTCTCGAGTGGCCTTTGTACTTATCCTTCATTCTTTTAAAGAGATAGTTTTATTGACTTTTCTTATGATATGAGATTTTAAATGAAGTTTCCAAGAACAATTTTAAAATAGTGAGGACTCAATTTCGAAAAGGGGGGAATGATGTTGTAATGTCTTGGAATTTTTGTATAATAGTTTTTTAATTATATAGAATTATTTCGAGACAACAAAATTTGACGGAATGTGATTATGAGGCCCGAAGTGCTCGGATTGATCGGTCAAATTTTTTTTAAGATTAAAATAACATGCATGAGTGATTTTCCTAAAAAATAGGAATAAATATTAAATGGGTTCCAGGTTCAGAAATCCGGGGGCACCATGGTTTTCAAGATGGCGGGTTTACCATAGGTGCTACTAAAGTTTAGTCGACATAGGTCTCCGGTGAGAAACTGAAAATGGAATAACTGTAAATAATATAATCAAATAATGTTATATTATTTTTCAAATGATTATTATTCATGAATGGTGACTCAGATCAAAAATCTGAGACCACTGCTGAGCGCGTGAGGGTATAGTTTCTTTAGTCAGATACTTACATTGGCCGGTGCAGGCCAACATTGAAAGTTAGTTTTTGTCTGTAAATAAAATATCTAATTAAAAATTATTTTATTGTTAAAATACATAACATTTAAATGGTATCTCAGATTAAATAACCCAGATTACTGTTGAGTTTGTTGGGGCATGTTTTTCTTAGGTTGACCCTATCCTCGACTGGCGTGGGTCAAGGGTGAATGTTAATAATTTCATATCTTTTTTAAGGTACTTTCAGTAAAGGCAGTGGCGGGGTTTTCTGACATTTTCACCAGTCCTCGGATTAAAAATCCAAGGGAACCATTGAATCCACAACACTGATATTCGTTTAAGGGAGGCTTTACTTAGACCACAGTAGGTCTGTAGAAAAAGTAAGATATTGGAATTTTTAAAAGAATAATAAAATAACATTGATATTTAATTTATCTCATTTTCCCCCAATGGACAAGCAGCAGTGGTAGGACCAATGATGTGTCAAGCCATTAAATGGATTGGCTCCTCAAATCCTTCGTAATAGCGCCGTCAGAATAAGAAAGGTTTTTATTAAATGAACCACCATTAAATTCCGCATGTGTTACTCAACCTCCCCCTCCCCTATTTATATGGAGTTTGGGGAGGATTATTGGTATGACATCACCAATCGACAATGTTATGATAATGTGCCATGATGCCAACCACTCGGAGGATGGGACTGGTTATTGAGAGTGGCGATGAGCGATACCAAATCTGGAACTGAAGAATGACGTTAGAGGGACAATGTTGTTGGCTTGTTGCGGGAACGAAGAACACTGAATCTTTCTCAAACTCGGACGTTCTCCAATGATCTTGAGGTAGGGGGTTTATTTTAATGATGTCTTTCATGAATTAAATTTCTCTCCCACTTGATATCATGTAACACGGAGGGTGCGGGCTAAATGAACAAGGCCCAGACCCTCCGCCTCATTGATCATGATGAGAAATTTGGGGAACATTTTCCAAATAAACGGTAACACAAAATAGTGGGTCACGCTATGACAGTGACAACGCAGACGAATGGGGGAATCATGGAGCAGCCACAAGCACCGCTGTCAGCGCAAAGCTACTGTCACAGAAGGGGACGGCATGGAGTAGCCATAGCCAGCGGGCCGTAGCCCCACACCACACCGTGTTGGTGGAACCCTGTCTTCCAAACAAACAACCATTTAATGCGGTGGTGCAGCGCCCCACCAGCTGGGTGAAATGACTCTACAACATCAGGGACAACAGAAAAGGCTATCCGCCTTCTAGTTGACCGGTCCGGGTGCAGGCAAGCGCGGGTGGAACGAGCCCCACCCGGTGGGCCATGCCAACCGCGTCCCAGGCCTGCAAACCGAACTGGGTTGACCCAAGAAGGCCAGACCCAGTTAACCGGGCCGATCATTAATATCCCAGACCTGGGTGGGGTCAGGTAGACACCAGGACCTGTTGCGTCGGGCCAGTCAGACCGAGTCTGACAGGGCCTAGACCCAACCGTTAAACACCCATAACAGGAATCCTGAGTGTCTGATTGACACACCATCAATGGAGTTGGGAACCATTTTGGGAATCGGTACCTTTGGCATATTCTGACGGGCCCGACCGAGCTGGGCCGGACTGAAGTGCGATCACCCCCATTTCACGAAAAGGGATGTAACTAACAGACCAGGCGTCCAATTGACAAACTGTCTCCAGTGCCAGAACCCTTAAAAAAATTTCAACCTTTTGGTTTACTCCACATGATTTTTGGAGAATGTTGTAGTGAGGTAGGTTTGGATCGAACCCGAATCCAACCAGGCCAGCATAACTAAAATGCTTATATGTCACAGACTAGGCGTCTGATCGACGCGTGCGTCCTTTTTCATTGGAAACCATACGACATGGTGGTCCTTTAGGATACTTATTTGTTGAAAATTATAGTGGTTGAGGAATGATTGATGACTTGAGGATCAGTTCTCCCAAAAGTGCTATGAGTGGGAATCCAGTGGTCGACAGTGAGGCAGAGGTTGGAGACAGAGCATACGAAGGTTAGTACCGCGTGATTATATGTGGGTCAACATTTATCCTGGGTGGGTCAAATCCTGTGTGGGTCAGCGCTCAGCGATCTTGTGTGGGTCAGAGCGTACCTATCCAGTGTGGGTCAGATCCTATGTGGGTCATTAAGGAGGTTAGTATCTATCAACTCTGGGAGGGCCGGATCTTGTGTGGGTCATTGCGGGGTAAGTACTTATCGATCCTATGTGGGTCAGAATCCGTATGGTCAGCAGCAGTGCGTCTGGACAGAATAAGATAATCTAGCTTTTTTTCTAATCATATGTACTTCTATACTTCACTTAAACCTAGTTTGAGTTGAGTCATTTACCATCGGGGTGATACATTTGTGGTACCTTCACCTTCGTGGTGTTATCTTCATGGTGTTACCTTTGTGGTACTTTTAACTATTTGGTGTTACTTTTTTGGTACCTTCAACTCTGTGGTGCTATTATCATGGTGTTACCTTTGTGGTACTTTTAACTATTTGGTGTAACTTTTGTGGTACCTTCAACTTTGTGGTGCTATTATCATGGTGTTTAATGTGTGGTACTTTTACCTCTATGGTGTTAACATTGTGGCGGTACGTTTTTGGTGCTTTTACCTTCATGGAGTTATCTCTGTGGTATTCTTTCCTAATGTATGAGACGATTATATTTTGATAACGTAGGTATATGTATAGGCATATAACTATGTAGTGTTGTTGATGGATTTTTGATTTTTGATTTAGGTCTTTCTTTGTGGACTTTCTTTTTTGGAACTCTGGGAGACCTTTGGGGGTCTCGGGGTCCCTAGTGATTATTTTAATACTCACGCTTACCCAGGATTCTCCCACACCTTATGGAGTCTTTTGTAGGGGACATACAGTGTTGACCGAGGCTGAGGGAGCCATGAATGGATGGTTATCAGTGGTGGACCATTTTACATGACGTGACACAGGACTACTGATCATGAGTTGTACCCACCCTTCAGGTAGAATCCTCAATGGATGATCCAGGAGTTGTTTACTCTTTCAATTTGAACTTGTAATTTTTAGTTGCACTTATATTCTAGACCCTTTACTTTTAGTACACTTTTTACAACAGGACTTTACTTCATGGTTGCTCTTGGTTGTGTTCATGGATTGTGTGTTTGTAAAAGTTTAAAGGAAATTACGTCCCTTTAAGGGATACAATATTCTAGTGCTAGTCGCCAGCCCTTGGCTAAAGGAAGGTGGGATTGTGGTAGTCACAGCATGTGCCCTGGTGGACAGGTCGTGACAATGTTGTATAAGAACAGACAGTTCTACCAATGAACTAGGACTCTGATCTTTTCAATGGAGCAATAACGTTAAGTGTATTGAGTGTGGATTTCATTTCGGAGAGTCCATTGTTGGTGTGGTGGCCAACATATCCAAACTACAGGACAATGAATTATTATTTTCAACTTGGTACATGAAAAAATGATTGTGTTTGTTTTGGAAGTGTTTTCCCTTGGTTTCATTGGAGTTATCTCATCAGGTATAACTTATTGATTGTGGCACACCTGTACTCTATCAGGAAGTCACCACATAGACAACTATCTTGGATTCCCTTTGAGAGTACATGATGATGGCCCACCAAGTGATGATGCTATGGGGAAAGGCCCTCTTACTTTATTAACACCTTCAGGTGGTATACCAACAACACCACCACCTATTGGGAAATAGTTACCAATAGACGCACTAGCAGGCAGTGCACACCGACTGAGCGCATTTCATGAGTTCCAATATCAGAAACCCTTTAGGTTCCGAGGTGATCCCGACTCACAGGTGACTAGGGACTGGCTTGATGAAGGGGAGAAGCTTCCATCTAGGCAGAGAACCATTCTATCAAATGGTGGTCCTGGTAGAGAGCCTTCTATGCGGCTTAGTAAGATGATGAAAAAGTTTAGATTACCATGATCATGTGAATACGTGACTTTTCTGGGGACAAGCTTGAAAACCTTCTTCAGGGAAGGGGGTCCCTTGCTATAAAAAGCTAAAGGTTGATTTTTCCCTAGAAGTTCTACAATGTCAGTAGGACCACATGTCGGTAGAAGATTATACATCGAGACGTACCAACCATTCCAGGTACATGATGAATACCGTACGGCCAGTGCTTCAGGGCTTGGACCTCCGATCAAGGTGTGTTTTGTGACATATGAGCCAGCATTATTCCTATATTCATTCCTAATTATGTTAGGGTGCTATAGGGAACCATTGGGGTTGCATGTTTTCTGGATGAGCGGATACGAACAGTGAATGTTAATAGTGGTAAAGTAGGAAAGTGATGCCAGTCTCAGAGACATGGGCATGCAAAATGTTTCAGGAAGAGGAAGTGATAGGGAAAGATGAATCTTCAGGGAAACAGATGTGGAAGTGGAGCTAGGGGAGCAACATGAGGTGGTATACATTTCGATATGTTACAAACATCACCCTAATATGGTCCCAAATATGCTCAAGGTGTTGGAGGATAGGGGAAGGGAGTAGCTTCATGAAGTCAAAGAGTGTGACCCAAGTGCTCGAGAAATGATTCGAGGTATGGTCTGTGTCTATTACTATCTTCCCTATTAATAAAAATAGGTTCCAATAATTTTTTATTACCACAAATATTGTTCAAGAACTTGAGTTTCTGGTTAAACTTTAACTTGACCCTTATGTCTGGAGATACCAATCGGAGGAGTCCCAACTATCACACTTATGTCAATGGGGTGATTTGACCCTTACGGTGATAGTTTTGGTTAGAACCTCTTGGTGGCAGTGTCTAGGCCTCACGAACATAGTTTAGGTATGGACTGGACATCCACAGTTCATATGTATATTGACTATATTAAGAAAAAGTTTGTGGTTTGTCTACAATGTTGGAATGAGGATTTACTTGGTTGGTGAAAAATGACGCTTAGGTAGCACAAGATAAACTCATGAATTGGATGGTGTAGCCAATCACTCTTGTGTAGGACATCCTTACCCTTGTGACAGTAGGAGTTTTGAGTTTTAGTTCCCAATAGCAGTGGAAGTGTGTGGGGAAATATTTTCAAAAGTTGTTTCCAGGATTACCTCCCCAAAGGGAGATGCACTACTGGTTTGGCTGGGTACTACCAGAGTTTTGAACCATACTTCTAAAGGGTACCGACACCCTTTTCAGCTTTGACGAAGAAGGTAGAGCCTTTCCTATGGATGAATAAGTTTTAGAAAATCTTTTAGGAGCTAAGAAAGAGACTGAAGAGTGCCCCCATCTTGGGCACACCTGAAGAAGGCATTGGGTATGTAGTCTACTATGTTGCATCCTGGAAAAGACTAGGTTGTTACTTGATGTGAAAGTGGGAAGTGATATCCTATGGCTCCCAGAATTTGAGACAACACGATCATAACTAAACTACCCATGACCTGGAGTTAGCAGTAGTGGTCTTTGCGCTGAAGATGAAGCGGCACTTCTTGATAGGTGGACATTTTACTGTTTATTCTGATCACAAGAGTTTCTGGTATATCATCTCATAGAGGGGCATGAACCTGAGATAGTGATGATGGAAAAAAGTTTATCCAGGAATATGACCTTGAGATAGTCTATACTCATAGGAAGGGGAACGTTTTAGCATACACACTTAGCAAGAGGTCTGGTCTAGAGCTATTGAGTGAGACGTCAGAGTACCTAGTCACGCTGCCGATATCCTTAGTGGATAATGGTGGAGTATCATACCTTCATTATATGACTTTCACTCCCCTAAATCTTTATCGAATTCAGGAGGCACAACTTGGGGCGTTGACTAGGAGGCTTGATGTGCACAATATCCTCAGGACAGTCTCCTGAAGGATTGTATGAAGGTGGGGAGCACATCGTCCTCTTTAGAGGACACACCATGGTACCAATGATGCTTCAGGAGGAGGTATTGAGGGAGATCCTCACATCCCCTTTAGCGGTGCATCCTAGATTGGTGAAGGTGTACTAGGACTTCCGGTGTCAGTACTAGTGGCCAAGGATGAAGAAAGAAATGGTAGAGTTTGTATTAAAATGCTTCACATGTCTGCAAGTAGGGATTGCACAGAGCAAGAAGATGTCTTATGCTGACAGGAGATAGATATCCTTGGCGTTCGAGGAGGGAGACCATATCTTACTACAAGTATCACCCCAATGAGGATTGCAGTGGTTTGGTCAGGGCGACAAGATATCTCAGAGGTTCATCAGAGATTTATATATTTTCAACATAGTGGGTGTGGTGGCGTAATATGTATCTCTCCCCCCATAGATGCACTAGGTGCATAATGTTTTCCATTTGTCGTAGTTGAGGATATGCGTGCATGATACATCACACGTTATCAACTTGGGAGAGTTGGAATTTGAAAATGGGGCATATTTTAAGGAGTTCCCAGTGGAGATAGTGGATTTAAAGGAGTGAGTCCTATATTGATGGTTGATCCCTCTCGAGTGAGTTTTGTGGTGGCACAGGAACCTCCAAGAGATTACATGGGAGCGGGAGGCTCAGATACATGTTCAGTACCATCATTTGTTTGATTTTCCTTTGTTTTGACTTTTTGGGATATAAATCCCTAAGGGGGGATGTAATGTACCAGAATTTCTATATAATTTTTCTATAATTAATGTAATTATTTTGAGACTGCAAAATCTGACAGCACGGGATTTTGAGGTCTGGATTTCCCGGAATGATCCGTCAAAATTTTATTTTGTTTAAAATAACGCACGTGAATGGTTTTCCAGATAATATATAATAACTCTTAAATGGGTTCCTGGATCAGGGATCTAGGGGCACTGTTATATTCTGGATGACTGGTTTACACTAGGTGCGACTTATGTTTAGTCGGTGCAGGCCTCCAGTGAGAAAACCCAAAAATGGAATAATCCTAAATAAAATAAATAAATAAAGTCATTTTATTTTTCAAATGCTTATAACCCATGAATGGTGAATTATATGAAAAATCAGAGACCACCACTGAGCTCATTAGGGTATGGTTTCTTTAGGTAGATTCTAACATTAGCCGGTGCGAGCCAATAGTGAATATAAGTTTTTTTCCATAAATAGAATAATTAAGTAAAAATTATTTTATTCTTAATATCCATAACACGTAAACTATAACTCGGATTGAAAATAAAAGTGTAGTGTTGAGTTTACTCAGATGTTTTTTCCTTATGCAACGCCTAACCTCGACCAACATGGGTCGAGGGTGAATGTTAATAATTTTTGAACTTTATTAATGTATGTTCAGTAAATGCACGGGCTTCGTGTAATAAATTTTGAACCAGTGCTCGAATTAAAATTCTCAGGGCACCATTGAATCCACAACACCAGGATTCACTTATGGGAGGCTTCTCTTCGACCATAGTAGGTCAGGAGAAAAAGAATGATTTTGGAATTTTTAAAAGAATAATAAATTAACATTGTTATTTTATCTCTCTCTTATCTTTTCCTCCAACAGCCAAGCAGCAGTGGAGGGACAAATGAAGTGTCATTCCATTAAATTGATTGACTCCTCAAATCATTTGTAAGAGGACTATTGTAATTGGGAAGGTTCCTATTAAATGAACCCCCATTAAATTCCATGTTCGTTACTCACCCTCCCCGTCTCCTATTTATATGGAGCTTGGGGAGGAGTATTGTAACGACTTCACCAAGAGACAAAGTTCTAATAAAGTTCTGCGACACCAACCACTTGGAGAATGGGACCAATACTGAGGAGCGGTGATGAGAGACACCGAATCAAGAAACAAAGAACAATGTTTGAGTGGTACTGTTGGTGGACTATTGTGGGAACGACGAATGCCGAATTTTCCTTAAATGCGGACATTCTACAACGATATTGAGGTGGGGGTTTATTTTGAAATTGTATTTGATGGATTAAATTTCTCTCCCATATGTTATCATGTAATGTAGAGGGTGTGGGATAAAGGAACAAGGACCAGACCCTCCTCCACAGCGTTCTTGACGTGTATATTGGGGAATATTTTCCATCTTGATGAAAACATGAAATAGTGGGTCACACTATGATGGTGGGAGCCCAGAAGAGATGTAGGTGTAAATGGCCCCATGAATAGAAACTAGAGCACGTCCGGTGACCCATGGATGAAACCAATGACATTCCATGTCAGCGGTGGTAGGTGGTGGTTGGAGGAGACCCACGACAAACAGCCACGGGCGGCATGCGATAGTGCATAGTGGCAGCCAACCTGAGCCGGCCGCGTGCGACAAGGACGACGCCCGCAGGCGCCGCCAGTAGTGCAAAGCGGCCGCTTCCAATGGGCCGCAGTAGAAGGGGGTGTAATGGAGTATCCACAGCCAATAAGGCACGACCGGAGGGAGCGATGCAACCTCATGTTGTGCAATGTTGTCCAAACCCTGTCGGCCAAGCGGTCGACCGTTTAATGCGGTGGGGCAACGCCCCACCATCTGGGCAAAACGACCCTGCAACTACGACGCCAGCAGAGAAGACGGTGTGCCTTCTAGCGGACCAATCTGAGTGTGGGTCGGCCGAATGAGCCGGACCCACTCTACAGGTTGGATTTTCCTAGTGAGTTGGCCTAACCCGCTACCCAGTGGGCCATCGCGGGTGGGACAAGCCCCACCCGGCGGGTTATGCCAACCGAGGCTCAGGCCGGCAAACTGAACTAGGTCAAACCATGCGGGCCAGACCAAGTGAATCGGACTGAACCTTAATGGGCCAGACCCTGGGGGGTGAGGTAGACCTCGGGACCTGTTGCGTCGGGCCAGTCTGACCATGTCGGATCGGCCCCAGATGCAACAGCTCCCCTAATAAATAAACACTCATAACATGAGAACTGTTTGTTCGATTGAAATGCTGTCAGTGGCGTTAGGACCCATTTTGGGAAGTGGTCACTTTGGCATATTCTGGTGGTCTCGACCATTCCAGGCTTGACTGATGTGTGATAATCCCCATTTCCCGGAAAGGGATGTAACTAGTAGACCGAGCGTCCGACTGAAGAATAATATGTGGCACTAGAAGCCTTATGTTGAGGTGTTTCTTTTGATTTACACCACTTGAGTTTTGGGTAATTTTGGAGTGTGGCTAGACTGGATCGAACCCAAATCCAACAGGGACCTCGAAACTAAAATTCTTATAAGTCACAGACTGTGATTTTGATTTACGCGCTGTTTGTTGCATTGGAAACCATATGCGATTGCGGTCCATTGGGAAAATTATTCGTGGAACTTCATGGCGGTTGAGGTATGCCCAATGGCTTGAGTAGTGGTTCTCTCAAACATTCTATGAGCGGGAATCCAGTGGATGGAAGTGAGGCAGAGGTTAGAGATAGATCCTACATAGGCTAGTACCAAGTGACCCATTGTGGCTCAGCACCGATCCTATGTAGTGCATATCTTGTGTGGTTCAACGCTTTGTGATCCTATATGTGTTTTCACATACCGATCCTGTATATGTCAAATCTTGTGCGGGTCATCACTCAACGATCCTATCTGGGCCATCTTATACTGATATTTTGTTGGTCAGATCCTGTGTTGGTCATTATGGGTGGTAGTACCTGTAGACTCCAGGCCGGTCAGATTATGGGTGGGTCATTGTGGGTTTATGTACCTATCGATCCAATGTGGGACAGAATTTTTATAGTCAGTAGTAGTGCCTCTTGATCGAATATAATGATCTATCTTTGCGACAAATAATATGTACTTATATACTTCACGTAAACCTAGATTGAGTTGAGTCTTTTACCATTATGGTGATACCTTTGTGGTACCTTCACCTTCATGTTGTAATCATCGTGGTGTAACCTATGTGGTAATTTTACCATCGTGGTGTTACCTTTTTGGTACCATCACCTTCATGGTGTTATCTTTGTGTTTTTAACTTTGTGGTACTTTTACCTTCATGGTGTTATCTTTATGGTGTTACCTATGTGGTACTTTTACAAGTGTGGTGTCACCTCTGTGGTATTCTTCCATCATATATGAGACAAGTATATTTTCATAACTTAGGTATATGTATGGTCATATACCTAAGTATAGTAGTTTATGGATTATTGATTTTTGATTTAGGTCTTAATTTTTGGCCTTTCCTTTATGGAACTCTGGGAGACCTTTCAGGGTCTCAGGATCCCTACTTAGTATTTTTATACTCACCCCTGCATGGGATTTTCTCACACAATGTTTTTCCTTTTGCAGGCAACCGACAACATTGATCGAGGATAAGGGAGATAAGACTAGATGGGGCTCAGACATGGACCATTTGACATGACGTGATGTAGGAAAACTAAAAGTGATCTGTACCTACCCTCTAGGTAGGATAATCAGTGGATGATCCATGAGTTTTTTTTTCATTTTCACTTGTACTTGTACTTTTTAGTTGGGCTTGTATTCTGGCCCCTTTAATTTCAGAACACTTTTTACTACAAAAATTTAATTTGTGGTTGCTCTTATGTGTTCTTGGATTGTGTTTTTGTACAGATATAAATTCAATGCTTTTCCTTTAAGGGTTACTCCTTTCCAATGCCAGTCACCAGCCACTGGCATATTAGAGGTGGGCTTGGGGTAGTCACGGCATGGGCCCTGGGGGACGGGTCGTGACAGATGTAACATCCCAGATATTTATAGAATAATACATTTTCATATCTATTAATATTTTTTCATTTAATATTAAATTTAGTTTAGAGGGGACACTTTGTATGATAGCATACCCAACACGCAAATACAGGTTTCTTCAAAATCTTACATTTCACACAACAGTAAGTTACACTGAAAAATATTACAACAGTAATATTATTATTTTAAATGGTAGTTATCGCCTAGCAATTGTATTGGTGAGAATGAAAAAAATTAAGTATCCTATGATTTAACAAATTTTTTAAATTTTTTTACATTTATATAATGTATTTTAGAGGCTTAAAATAATAATGAATCAAATTTTATGTATAAAATACTCTAATATTTTTAAAAGCGCGTTTTACCACCTTTTGATGGAGAAACCTTTTTAAAAATATTTTTTCTCACTTTTATATATTGTATTTAAAAAAATAAACTTCTTCTTTAGATGTGAGATATCAAAATATTACTTGGTGGAAATTTTGGTATTTTTTTAATAAAATTAATATTCTAATGAATAGTGAAAAATAATTCAATTTAATTAAAAACTACCTTTTCATATAATTTATTTATATAATTATATTATCTTTTTAATTGGATTTAAAGTGTAATTGGATTATAATTTTAACATTAAATCCAATATTGGTCATTTAAATTAGTTTATCATTGAAATTGGACATAAACACGTATCAATATTTTGATAGTCTTTACTTCTTCAAAACTCGCTTTCAGGTTTTGGAAATGGGAATTAATTTTAATTTAATTAATGAAACATTGGTTTTTTTATTTTTGAAAAATGGATTCTATATTTGGAATCAAAATTTATAAATTATCTAAATAGTTACTTTTTATTTTTGGACATTATGAATAGTAACGTGTGTAATTTTTATTTACCAGAGTTAATGGTAAATCCGGTCAATTAGAGTAACAACCAATATGACATGGATAATAATATTACCTTAACACAAGTAAAAACCATAGTGGGTGAATATAAGTATACCCATATCACCTAAGGTTTGAAAATGATTCATTTAATGGACTTTTTTCCAAGAAAGTGATGTAATTATTATTAAAACAAAATAATGTGACAACATGTCACTCACTTATCTCTTACAAGTATATTAATTTTAATGTTGATATATAATTGATGAAACATCAAAAATAAATAGTCTCCATAAATATAATTAAATTATCTACATAATGGGAATTTAATTATATATTTTATAGATTAAATAATTACCATAAATATTGACACAACAATGATATAGTAGTTATTTTATAAAGAGAAATATCAAATAAATGATATTATAAATATTAAAATAAAAATTATATGACATAATTTATGCCATCCAGGTATTTTAGGGATGACTATGACATGTTAGGATTGAGCTAATATATTTTTTCCAATGTAATCAAGTTTTTATGAATTTCTGAAAAATTCAAGCATGAAAAGTGTCAAAATTGATATAATTAATAACGTAGAATATAAAATTGTTTATTAAATGTCTTAAAATTCCTGAAAATGTATTATTCATTCAAATGGTTATGATAAGTACAAATATGTAAAAATGACACTTTTTGGGACGTCTGACATGTTATGGTTATAAAATTAACCGACAAAGAGTAAATAATAAAATATAATGGTAAGATTTAAAAGGCTAAAATAAATGTTAAACAAAAAATATAAGGGTTATAAAATATTGAAAACTTGTCTAATTTTAATTTTATGATGGGGTACGATGCCATATAATATTATCCTTTAAATAAATTAGTTTTTGACCATTATAAACCGAAAAATCAATTTATAATAAAATAATATTTCATGACCTTCCTAAAGTGCCCCTCCTCACTCTTATAAAAGGACACAACATCTACCCACTTAATCACATATCCCAAGCACCATGTATCTTCCAAATTCTTCTAATTAATCTCCCAACATCCCTACCTTCCTTCTAGAAGCCATATCATGGACAGAAGTCAATTCAATAATGCCTTTTGGATAAAATCAAAAGGAGTTACCCATTTTAGAGGTATCGTCTTCTCTAAAGTTCCTTTCATTTATTTTCCTTCTACACTCCCAATGCTCTTATTATTATACCATTTCATAAAAAAACTAGTATCCTAAAAATAATAGGATGTTAATATTACTATGATTATAACAACACCTAAACACAACTGCTTCTAATGGATACGAACATACTGTTTCTATGTACAACATACTACTACCTCACCAAACGTTGATTGTTAAATTATATCCTACCACTTCTCATGGTGGTCATTATTATGACGTTATATTTATATATAATATATAATATATTTATTTTTTCTCTATGATTGAATAGTTTTTACATAAAACATACTTTTATGCCTTCTATAATGTGTAAATATGATAATTTCATATGAGGAAGTGTGGATTACCACCCCCTCAAATTGATATGACTCGTTCATGCCAAACTTGGAACGTATAAAAGATGGAGTTAATTAAATTACAGATAATATATAACATAGATATTATAATTTAATAATAATATACATATGTATCTTTTAATTTTTATTCATTTAATATGACAAAGAAATGAAAGTAGCGTTCATGCGTATGTACGACCTACTGTCTCCTTAAATGGTACATTTAATTTATTATTTCCAAATGTTATGGACTATTATAAATGCATATATACTGGATATATATGATATTTAAATCATGAATAATATTTTTCAGATTTTGGACTTATGACCACACGAATAATTTGGATCAAAATAAGTTTATTTTTTATTCAAATACTGAACATCCACAAAACTTTCAACATCAACTCAAATAATTAGCTAATTTCTATAACATGGTAATAAGGGATATAAATTGAATAATACAAATTAAAATTGTTTTAAATCTAGTATGAATTATGATATGTTTTTTATTTAGTAAATTAAAGAACGAACGGGACAAGTCGAATTCATGGTTAGGGAATTTCTAAACCCAATTTCCACTCATTAGTTCTTACGCATACTTCATTGATTATATCATGCCAAGATTATGTGTTGAATAACTGTTTATTTACATATGTTGTAATTTATAATTCCTTTGGTGTGGGTATACTGTTGTAACAAATAATCACCCCATTGATAAAGTCTTACATCATTTATATGAACTCTATAAGGAAACTTCTTAACTCAATTTTCATTATTTATGTTAATCTTCTAATTCTTGATTATTTCATGAAATGATTATGTGAGAAACAAATTTTTATGTACTATATTGTATTTCTAATTTCATTATGTGTACTTATAATTAATACACATAATCGATCTATTTTATTTACCAAATTATATTTTTACGGAAAATTTTAAACTCAATTTCCACTCATTTGGTTTTATACATACTTCATTGATTATATTATGAAAAGATTATGTGTGGAATCACAGTTTATTTATTTATATTATAATTTAAACTTCCCTTTTTTTGGAGAAACTATTGCTACACATAATGACCCCATTGATAAATTCTTACGTCATTTATACGAACATTATAAGGGAAATCATAACACAATGTCAATTCATTGAGTTAAATATCCATGTCATTGGTTTTGGTTTTTTATGAATATGTGTGAATGAACACTGATTGTTTTAAGCTAAATATACACTTATATTTAGTTTAATTATATTTTTCACACATAATTATGTCATTGATTTATTCTTAATCTAATAATTAGATCATTGTAAGGGACTTCGTCTCATACTTCATCTATTATGGAATATCTTGATATTACACACCTTTATTATCTTACAAGGTGAATATATAACCCTTTTGACACAACATATCATGAATTACTATATTCTCATGATATTTGAAGTTTGTTTAATGATACTCTTTAATGATTCTTTTTCAAGTGTTTCTCATGTGGTAAATGAATTTTTAACTAAAATCCTCTCTATAGTGTTTTGATGATTTATTCTTATAAATATTTTAATTTTATGTCCATGTTTTCCAAATGGTTTTTATAAATGTATTTATATGGATAGGAATGTATTAAAATGTAAATTTTATTCAAAAGTTTCAAAGTGGTATCATAAAATTTGATTAAAAATCTCTTTATTAAATGTTTTAAATGATTTTTGAAATGGATTGAATATTTCAATATATTGAAATGATGTCTTATGATTTCAATGTGGAAAGGTTATTTTTTTCATTTATACTTGTTTATGGGTTATGATTATGTTATGTTTCATGTCATTTCATATGTATATGGGTGGTTCCCTGATAATCTGAGGGCGGGTGATCCCGTGATAGCTCTCCAATGCATTGGGTAACGTGACAGAGGTAAAAGATAAAGTTTTCCAAATAGATTTAGGGAATATACTATGATTGGTATTCCAAACGTAACTGCGATGTTTACTCCCCATGTATCTGTGAAAGCTAAAATGTGTGTATGGTATAGATTCCATAAGTTACCTTTATGTTTTAAGATTTATAACCTGTTTTTTAGAAATATTATGATTACATGATGTAAGATAAGTAGTTTATGTTTTATTGGTGAAAAGTATGATTTTGTTAAAATGTTTTCATAGGCTTTAAATATTCATTGACTAACTTTTTTATTCATTATTTTATATTACATACTAAACTTTTGATGATTATCCCAACTTTTTGAAATATTTTTCATAGGGTATAACGAAGGAAAAGAGAAATGTTGGTTTCAAGAACATTTTTATCTAAAAAAATAATTCTTGTTTTATTTAAGGAGTTTTATTATTGTAAAAAAAATTGATAGAGTAGAAGTTTCTATAATTTAATTTTTGAGATGTAATGTAATAGTTATGGCCTAGTTCTCTTAAACTCTATTCCCGAAAAGATCCTCAATGTGAATGAAATTAAATAATTGATTAATACTGAAGATTATGTAATCTTTAAGGCTGGGGTATTGTAGTTGGTATCAGAGGCATGTTTAGACAACATTAAAGATTTTTATGTTTTCTTAAGAGTTAGGGATATCATCATGGGTTTATAGTTTTATGGTTGATCATTAGTTCAGTATCTTAGAAATACCTTTTGAGGATTATGATATGAAATTTAGAGGTAATTAACTCTGTTTTTGGGGACATATATTTTTAGGTAGTTATGGGTTAGAACTTTTGGAGTTGAGAAATGAAAGGTGGAGAATAACCTTTGAGGATAAAACATGATATGGTTATTTTTTAGGATTTTATCTCATTTTTTTAATGTTATATGAATTATACAGGTTTTGAAAAATTACAACACATAGACCATGTGACAACCTGTCACGTCGTACAATGCTACGGGAATTGATCCCACAACAGTAGTTCCACAGACCATTATCACCTACCACCGGGCAACGTGATGTCCCTGGTTAGTATAACTTTTCCGTTATAGTTAAATAATATTATAAATCAAGAATAAATTTATTTTGGGAACTTATGTTTTAATAAATAGATACCCATATTACAAGAAAATGATTTTGTGATTAAGTGATAAATGTTCTTCTGAAGACATTCTCTATTTGGGAACACTATATGCCTAAGAAAAATAGAATACTTAGAGATTTTATTTAAGGAGTAATGTTTGAATTTTATTTTAGAAGAATCTAGGTTTTCATTGTTGACATATGTAGATTTGGGGTATTTATGGAAATGATTAACCTATCCTAGTGAATATGTTATTAGGTTTATTAATTTTATGTATGAAACTTTAAGAGTATTCCATTTTATTTGGAGATAAATGTTAAGATTTATCATGGAAGCCTATGTGATCTAATCCTTCTGAATGTTGGGTTTCAATCTTAGTTTGGATTATTTTGAGAAATTTTAAGGATATTTCATTGTTGAATAATCCATTTAGAACATGGGTATTACTGTTGAATTTTGTAGATTAAAAATAGTCCTTCTCCTTATATGGGATTATTCTTTTGGGGGATTATCTGATATCTTACTAACCATATTGGTTTCAGTTTATGTCTTCAAATAGGGTAAATTTATGGTTCATCTTTTGTGGATTATGTGATTCACTATATCTTGATTCTAGTTCTCTATTAGTGAGAAAGTCATCTAAAATACTCATCGATTTGGGAAAAATATGTGTTTGGGGTGTAATTAGATTAATGGATGATACACTGCGATTTAATTAAGTATATTTCCTTATATTTTTATTTTAAGTAGTAAAATAATTCCTCATCTTTAAGAAAAGGGATCTTAAATCAAAAATGTTTTTCATTTACATTTTCCCACTACAAAATCAAAACACTTTAACCAATCACATGTTTGTGGTTTTTTTGGTAGTTAACATTTTCCGGATTATGTTTTCTATCACTCTCCATCACAACATCACACTTAGTTTTTCTTTGATATCCATGTTTTCCGACATGCAATTATAGTATGTGTTATCTCGAGTGACTTTTTTACTTATCTTTTAATATTATAAAGATATAGTTTTATTCAATCTTTTTCAGAAGCGATATTGTCAATGATGTTTTTGAGCCCAATTATAAAATTGTGAGGACACTATTTTCAAAAGGGGGGAATGATGTAACAACCCAAGTATTTATAGAATAATAAATTTTCATATCTATTAATATTTTTGAATTTAATATTAAATTTCGTTTAAATGATAAACTTTGTATGATAGCGTACTCGACACGCAAATAAATGTTTCTGTGAAATCATAAATTTTACACGACCCAGAGTTAAACTGAAAAATAATACAACAAAAATATTGTTAATCTAAATGGTAGTTAACGCCTAACCATTTTATAGGTGGGAGTGAACAAAATTAAATATATAATGTTTTTAAATATTTTTAAAATGTTTTTACATTTATTAAATGAATTTTAGGGACATAAAATTAGAATGAATCAAATTTTAAGCATAAAATTCCCCAATATTTTTAAAATGTATGTTTACCGCCATTTGATGGCGAACCCTTTTTAAAAACAATTTCCGTCTCTTTTATATGTTCTATATGACGAAATAAAAATATTCTTTAGAAATAGGACATAAAAATTTACCTTGGTATAAATTTTGGTAATTTTCTGATAGAATTCATATTTTAATGAATAGTGAAAATACTGCATTTCAATTCAAAACTGCCTTTTCAACTAATTTATTTATATAATTAGATTATATTTTTGAATTGTTTTAAAGTGTAATTGGATTATTTTTTATCATTAAATCCAATATTGGACATTCAAAATAATTTCACATTTAAACTGGACACTAACACATGTCAATATTTTGATAGTTTTTCTTCTTAAAAACCCGCTTTGAGATTTTAAAAATGAGAATTAATTCTAAATTAATTAAATAAACTTTTGTGTTGGGAATTTTCAAAAATAGATTACATATTTGGAATTAGAGTGTCCAAATTATGTAAATATGTACCTTTTATTTTTTGACATTATGAATAGTAACGTTAGTAATATTTATATACCACACTTAATGGTAAATCGAGTAAATTACGGTTACAGAAAATATTATAAGGATAATAAAATTACCCTAACAACTGAAAAGAAATACTATTTTATGAATACAAGTCGACCCATATCACCTAGGGGTCGGAAATGATCCATTTAATGTACTTTTTTCAATGAAAGTGATGTAATTATTATTAAAACAAAAGAAAGTTACAACATGTCACTCTCTTATCGATCATAAGTACAATAATGATAATGTAGTGATAAAATTGATGAAACATTGAAAATAATTAGTCTCCATAATGATAATGAAATTATCTACATAATGAGAATTTATTTTTAATTTTTAGAGATTAAATAATTACCATAAATACAGACACAACAATGATATAATAATTAATTTATTAAGAGAAATATAAAATTATGGAAATTATAAATATTAATATAAAAATTATATGTCATAATTTATGTCATCCAAGAATTGTATAGAATAATATGACATGTTATTATTGATTTAGTGTTTTTTTGAAGTAATCATGTTATGAATATTTCAAAAATTTAGTTATGAATAGTGTCAAAATTGACATAATTCGTAACTAAAAAAATAAAATAGTTTATTAAATGTTTTAAAATTTATAAAAATCAATGATTCATCCAGATGGTTTTGATAAGTTTAAATATGTCATAAATGACACTTTTTTTGTCATTTGAAATGTTATGGTAATTAAATTAACCCTGAATGTGTAAATAATAAAATATCGAGGTAATATTAAAAAGGGTAAAATAAAGGTTAAAAAACATATAAGGGTTAAAAAATATTCAATACTTGTATAATTTTAATTTTATGATGAGGATATGACCCAAAATCAAATTATAATTGATATAAATGAGTTTGGAACCATTAGAAACCGAAAAAATTAATTTATAATAATATAATATTTCAGGACTTTCCTAATGTGCCCCTCCTTCCTCTTAAAAAAGGCCACCACCTCTACCCAGTTTCTCACAACTCCAATGCACCATGGATCTTCCGACAAATGTTCAAAAAATCTCCCAAAATCCTTCTATTCCACCTAGAATCCTTATCATGGGAAGAATACAATTCAATAATGCCTTTTGTATCAAATAAAAAAGAGTTACCCCTTTTAGATATAACATCTTCTCTAATGTTTCATTCCTTTATTTTCCTTCTTCACACCCTCTGCTCTTCTTATTCTATGAGTACATAACAACACAAGTACCCTAAATTTTCTAGGATGTTTTTATGAGAAGTATTTTAACTACACTTACTCACACATCTATCTAATAGATAAGAATATACTATTTTTGTGTATGGCGAACAATTGACTCACGAAACGATGATTGTTTAATTATCTACTACCACCTCTAATGGTGACCATTATGATGACACTATATTTATATATGATATATATTATAATTATTTTTCTCTATTATTCTATAATTTTTATTTAAAACATAACTTTATGCTTTCCATAATGTGTAAATATAATAATTTCATTTGAGGATGTGTGAACTACCCCATCTTAAAGTGATATGCCTCGGTCATGCCATGCGTGGAATGCATAAAATATGGAATTAATGAACATAATTAAAATATATAACATAGATATTATACTCAAATTATAATATAACTATGTATATTTTATTTTTTATTCCTTTAAAATGACAATGAAAAGAAAGTAGCGTTCATGCGTACGTACGCCCTATTGTCTCCCTGAACGGTGCATTTCGTTTCATATCCTAAAATGTTATGGAATATTATAAATAAAAATATAATAGATATATATGATATTAAAATCATGAATAATATTATGGAGATAATAGACTTATGGACACAAGGATAATTTCCATCAAAACAAGTTTACTTTTGACTAAAATACCAAACAACGAAAAAACGTCTGATATGAACTCAAATAATTATCTAATTACTATAACATGGTAAAAAGTTATATTAAATGAATAATAAAATATAAAAATGATCTAAATAAATTATAAATTAAACTATATTTATTATTCATGAAACTAAAGAACGAACAGGACAAGTAGATATCATGATGATGAAATTCCTAAACTCAATTTCCACTCATTGGATTTTATGCATACTTCATTGATTATATTATGCCAAAATTATTTGTTGAATCACGATTTATTTATTTATTTATAAATTTTCACTTCCCTTTGTGTGCATATACTGTTGTGACACATAATCAACCCATTGATAAATTCTTACATCATTTACATAAACATTGAAAGGGAACTTCGTAACCCAATTTTCTTTTTATGCATTAATCATATAATTATTGATTATATCATGCTATGATTATGTGAGAAATAAATATTGATTCCTGATATTGTATTTATATTTTCTCTAGGTGTACTTATAGTTAATACACATAATTGATCTATTTTATTTACAAAATTATTTTTGTAATGGAATTTCTAAACTGAATTTCCACTCATGGGTTTTTCACATACATAGTTTATTATATAATGCAAAGATTATGTGTGGAATCTGATTTTATTTATTTATGTTGTAATTTCCAATTTCCTTTGTGTGGATATTCTTTTTTTACACATAATCATCCCATTTATAAATTTTTACATCATTTATATGAATTTTGTAAGGGGAATCTTTACTCAATATCCTTTCATTGAGTTAAATATCCATGTCATTGGTTTTCTTTTTATAAGAATATGTGTGAATGACCTCTGATTGTTTCACACTAAATATCCACCTATATTTGGTGGAATTATATTTTTCATTCATAATTAGTTCATTGATTTATCCTTAATAAAATTATTCAATATTTTTAAGGGTCTTCATCTCAATCTTCATTTATTAAGGAATATCTTGATATTAAAAACGTTTATTATCGTAAAAGGGGTTTATACAACCCTTTTGACACATCATATCATGAATTAATTTATTTTCATGATATTTAAATATTGTTTTAGGATACTCTTTAATGATTCTTATTCTGGTGTTTCTTATGTGGTAAGGGAATTTTTAACTAAAAACCTAACTTTAATGTGTTGATTATTTATTCTTATAAATATATGAATTTTATGTCCATGTTTTAAAAATTGTTTTTATAAATTAATTTATTTGGATATTAATATTTTAAAAATTCATTTTATTTAAAAAATTTCAATGTGGAATGTGACAATTTGATTCAGATGTCTCTTGATTAAATTTTTTAAATGGTTTTGGAAATGGATAAAATATTACAAATAAATTGAAATGATTACTTATAGTTTTAATGTGGAAATTTTAATTTTCCATTATGCTTGTTCATGTGTTTAAATTATTTTTTTTGTTATTGGGAATTGATTAAGTATATTAGTGGTTCTCTGATAAACCAAAGGTGGGTGCGCCCGTAATTGCAATGCAATGCATTGGGTAACGTGACAGAAGTAAACGATAATGTTTCTCCTAAGAGATTTACTGAATATACTGTGATGGGTATTCTAAATGTAACCATGAAGGTTAGTTGCTATGTAGTTTTGAAATATATAATGTAAGTATGATATAGTTTCCACATGTAACCTTTATGTTTTATGACTTATATAATGTTTTGTAGGAATCTTATAATTTACATGATGTAAGCTAAGTAGTTTATGTGTTATTGGTGAAAAGTATGATTTTGTGAAAATGTTAACATGAGTTTTAAATATTCATAGTTTAATGGGTTTATTCTTTATTTTATATTAATTACTGTGCTTTTTATGCTCATCCCAAATTTATGAAATATTTTTCACAAGGTATAAGGATGGATAAGAGAAAGGAATAATTTATGAAGATTTTTTATCAAAAAAATATTTTTTTACTTAAGGAGTTTTATTATTGTGAAAAAATTGTATATAGTAGAAGTGTCTAATTGTAAATTTTCTATATTTAGTGTAATAGTTATAGCCAAATTCTTTAAAAATCTAAACCTAAAAAGATATTCAATGTGAAAGAAATTAAATTCTTGATCAAAACTCAAGATTTTGTAAGGTTTATGTATGAGGCATTGTAACAGGCATGTAGATCAATAATTAAAATTGATATAATTCCATTAATAATAATTATATATATATATATATTAATAAATAAATTATCAAAATAAATTATCATAATTCCAATAAAATATAATTTTTATATCTATTTTTTATATATGAATAAAATCTCTTATAAATTTTTTAATTAACAATCTTAAAATAGTAAATAGATAAAAATATATCCTTTACATGTAATTATATTATGTGATCCTAACTATATATGTTTGAAAATAAATAATAGAACTTCTATCCAAAAAATAAAATAAAGATCCTAATTTTGAAATAACTAAACAAGATATACCGTTAGATCAACTTTGAAAATGAATAATCATAAGTGTTTGAGAAAAAATTGACTCCTTTACACATAATTAAATAATTTATGAAGAACTTTGATAAAAAATGGATAAAAACTCCATCAAAATCAATATTGAACATAAAAAATCATATATAAAATTAATATACCCTTGGAAATTTCTTTTCAAAAACCATTCTATTCCCATTGATAAAAAACTCACCTCTTGTACTCCTCTTGCCTCTTATATTTTTTGAACTAGAAAACAAAAATGGGAATAATAATAGCACTTTAGCCTTCTACCTTGCCAGTCTCCACACATACAGTATGGAATCTGAATAGAATATCATGGAGGCAAGAATGCTTTATCTAGTAGTGTCTTAGTGGGACGTGTATGCCTTGTTACACATAAAACATTATATTAGTACTTGCGTCTCCATTATAGAATGAGATCTAGATATATTAAATATATAATATCAATTGACCTTTTGTTTGAAAATTGGTGTGTTAATACCAGAAAATTCAGGAATTATTGGATGTTGATTAAGGAATACGACGAAGAACATATTCAAAATTAAATAATCGATTTTCTTCTTTCATGAGGTTGAAGCATTGAAACAAATTCATTGTATTCAAATATTCAAAATCAAATAAAGGATATTCCAACCGATTTTGACATGATTCAGAAGAATTTGTTCATAAGAATCTATACTGATTCTTACATAGTCATTGGTTGATGAAAAAAAATCTAAATCCAGGACAAACAAGGATATTTAGTTGAAGATATTTAAAACAAACCAATGTTGATGAAAGATGAATGTGGATGAATTTGACAAAATTCGTAACTGTTAAGAGGATCTCATTAACATTATAACATTAAAGAAAAACCAAAATGCATATCTAGAAAAAATATGGACAACACATTCATGATGAAAAACATGCCATCAACATCACAGTTTAGATCTGTCATTCGAGCATTCTTCCAGCTTTGAACTGAACCACTCTTGGTGTTTTTCTAACCATATACCGACACCCCGACTCCCCGATGGTCAAACCATCACATCACCGTGCTCGGATTCGCCTCCAGCTCTCATCCTGGCCAAGCTCACTTTCGACCTCAAACCCCCACACCCAATGCTCAATTTCAACCTCGTCCTAATTCTGTCTCCAACAGACCATCGCAATGCCTCACGATATTACATTTCATGAAATCCTTCAGACCTGATTCTCTCTTGTTTCAGTTATCTTTATCTATTATGTTTCATTTTTTGAATTTTCCATTATTTCTGTTTTATTTTTGTTTTTCTATTATTTTTTTCTTATTCATTTATTTATAATCATATTATATTTTATACAAATTTTTATATGTGTATTTATAAATTAATAAAACAAAAAATTCATATAAATTTATAAGAGTTCATTTATTAAATTATTATTAATATCATTAATTAAATTAAATTTCGTTAATAAAAATAGTTTTCATGTTTCATAATAATAATAATACATTTTATTATTAACTTAATTATATATTCATAAATATAATTTCCTTAATTTGTTGTTTCATATTAAAAATTTATATATATATATTTATTTATTTAGTATGAAATGATTTTTCTACACTTATTTGTTAAAAAAATTATAAAATTATTCTTTATAATTTAAAACATTATAACTCTATATTTATTTATTGAAATTAATACCACCTTTAACTAATTTTAATTATTAAGAAAATTTAATTTTGTGACCCTGTATTTTATCAAAGATTAAATTTTTTTACAAATTTTGTGTCTGGTATTAAAAAGTGACATGATGAAAATTAATACACATTTTAATTTAAATTTTTCAATTTTATTAAATTAAATCAATTAGTTTTATAAAAATATTTCACAACACTATTTAAAATATATATTTTTTATTGATTACTTAATATTTATAGGTTGTTATATTCTACCCCCTAAATGAATTGAACCCTCACAATTTCTTTATGGGCCTTTTGAAAATTATGAATTTTCACCTTCAAAATTAAATGATTTGTAAAGGGACTTTACTATTTAATGACAATTCAAACATGATGATTTTGTTATCCTCAAAAGAAAAAATATAATATCTAATGTTTTCTAGACCGTTCATTTGATACCAATTATAATGACCCTAGCTTGCTCTTGTAGACTCAGTGCTTGAAAAATGATGTGTAATTTTTTTATAAAAGTATTTGAACAATTACACAACCCGTATGACAATCGATGACCTTTTACCGGTATATGTTATATAAAATTAGACAACACCTTACATTGATCAGAGTTAAAAAAAGTAAAATAAATACAATATTACACTTCAATGCATGCTATATCTGAAGGAAAATCTATCTAAAATAGAACATTTAAGATACCTTTAAAAAATCATTTGAAAAAGGGAAAGCATTAAATTTACTAGTAAGAGGTTTTTAAATCATTGATATAATTTTATGAAAATATTTCTTTGAAAATAAATTTTTGAAATACCTTTATAAAACATATTTTAAATTACTTACACTTTAAAATAATATTCCACTTTTGAAATTACATATGTTAAAAAATTGCATTAAAATTAATCTAATTATTTTTCTGAAAACACTATGCAAGATTTTGAAAACAAAAACATTGTGGAAAATTGAAACATTGAAGGCTATCTTGGGCCTACCACTTGTCTTCAACATTTTAGTTTATATCTATCATTCGAGTATTCATACAACTTCGAACGGATCCGCCTTTGGTGTTCTTCTAACCCTAGATCTATGCTTAGACTCCTCGATGGTCAAACCATCACACCATCGTGCTCGAATTCTCCTCCATATCTTTTCCTAGATGAGCTCACTGTTTACCTATGTTTTATTCTTAGTTTTTTATTATTAATTTTGTTTCTTATTCATTTTATTATAATCATATTACATTTTATACAAAATTCTGTATGTGTATTTATAAATTAATAATAATAAAAATTCATATATTTTTATAATAGTTCATTTCATAAATTATTATTAATATCATTAATTAAATTAAATTTATTTATTCAAAATAGTTTTCATGTTTTATAATAATAATAATACATTTTTTAAATAACATAATTATTTTTTTATAACTATAATTTATTTAATTTATGATTTCATACTAAAAAATTAATCTATTTATATATATATATATATTTAGTATGAAATGATTTTGCTAAAGTCATTTGTTAAAAAATTTATAAAAATAATAATTAGAATTAAAAACATTGTAACTCTACAATTAATTAAAATAAATTAATATCACCTTTAATAATTTTTACTTATTATGAAATTGTTATTTCATGATAGTATACTTTATCAAAGTTTAATTAGTTTTTTTTAAATGTCATCATTTATTAAAAAGTTAATTGATGAAATTAAAACAACTTTTATTAAACAAATTTCATTTTGATTGAATGAAATAAAATATTTTTATAAAAATATTTCATAACATTATCAATTTAATATATAAATTTTTATTAATTAATTAATATTATTAGAATTTTAAACAACTAGTTGGGATGTTTATTATTAAATTATTCCTCACCCTAAATAGATTTTATCAAGAAGATAAAACATGGACTTTTAGAAATTTAAAATGCCATGAAAACTGCCTCTCGTAAACCTATAAACTCTCATCTATCAAAATAATATCTTTATTTATGAATCCTTAGATAGGTTTGGAACTTAGGAAGATCTTACTCATAATCATTTAATTTTAAAAATTAGCCCCTTAAATTATTTTAACAATGATCATCCACCGATATTTTAATCAAGAATGATTTGAAGAACATAACCCATCCTGTGTAAATGTCATTTTTAAATTAATTTTTTGAAATCAATTTATGGTTTTATTATGAGTTAGAATAAGGTAAGATGGTTTTAGGGAGTATTTGTAGGAATAAAATCATAGGGGGAGATATATAAAGGCATAGGGTGGCTTATAACTAGTTACCAAGTGGGGCACCAGTGGTGTATAATGTTTTTTATGAACCACTAGGTTTCTGGGGGCTTTTATCAGGTGCCAGGTAGGTTCGTGATTAAATTAACCTTTAAAACAATCATTATTTTTAATTAAATCCTAAACATAACCTCTAATTAAGTGATATGTGGAAATTTTAACATTATATACCCTTATTTAAGACTGTATTAGGATTTCTATCCTCTCTCCCTCTCATCCTAGGTAGATCTCCCTTCAGTCTTCAATTTAGAAGATATCGATTATTCTAGGGAGGACTATTTAATAAATTTAAGGTACCAAATCTCTCTAAACTTATCGAATTATTTTATATTTGTATTGGGTGTAAAATTATCCCCCCTTGAGGTAGGGTGTGTGGGTTCTTCCAAAAATCTATGATTCCTTTCATGTTAGTAGCTAGAGAGTTTTTTTAAAGGAGAATATACAATGATAACATTGTTCTGCTTCCTAGATTTTCCCCCCTTAGATCATTGATGTGTTGAGCTATACTTGATCCATTATTAGGATTCTAGGATAATCATTTTTGGGGTATCAATCCTCTTATCAATTTTCATAATCTAATATAAAAAGATCATATACTAGTTGTTTAAGAACACTGGTATTGACCTATGAACTGTTGGAGTATGTTATAACAACTGTTACCAGAACCGTAGGTATATAGGCTATTGACATACCTCTATAAAAATGGTTATTTGAGAACCATTTCTATAAAGGGTCATGATTTCAGATATACTAAGGGTTTACTTGAACGATTGGTATAAAGGAAATTCTATTAGATCTAAAAGCATTGGTATAGTAAAGGATTCAGGACAAAACACTGCTTGAAATATGATCTATACCAATGGTTTTGGGAAAACTGTTGGTATAATTCCCTAATTTGGACTTATAGCAACGGTTTGGCCAAAACTGTTGGTATAGGTAACATATATGGTCCTATACCAACAGTTTTCCTACAACGGTTGGTATAGTTCACAAATTTGGACCTATACCAACGATTTGGGAAAACCATTGGTATAGGTCCATTATAAAGACCCTATACCAACAGTTTTGGCTATTCTGTTGGTATAGGTCCCCCTTATACCAACATTTTGCCCAAAACCATTGGTATAGGTCCCAAAATCATAGAACCTATACCAATGGTTCTCAAAACCATTCCTATAGGTATATACCAATGGTTTTGAGAACTGTTGGTATAGGTACATATATTTTTAATGGAATCTTCTTATAGAGGACATTAAATGAATCAAAACCTAAAATACTTATGATAATACATATATATATATATATTTATGAAATTATGTTCACAAAAGTATGTTAGGATAGCGGTTAGCTCGTTCAATCACAAATGGGAGGTGCTGGGATTAAACCTACCGAATGATTGTTTTCTGAATTAAATATACCAATGGTTTAAGGGAACTTTTGGTATAGATTTTCATATTACTTATACCAATGGTTTTCTCAAAATCGTTGGTATAGACCTATCCCCTCGACTTACTTGCCTACGGTTCTCCAGACCATTAGTATAGGCTATACCAATGGTTTGAAGGCCTATAATTATGGTTCCAAACCGTTGGTATATGGTATTTTTCCAGTATTGAAATCCATTTTGGACACCTAAATTTTCATTCAAGTAATACATTTCATAGAAAAAACACATTTATGTTTTCAACCGATGACATTACACTTTAATTAGTTTATAATGTAAAAACCAAATAAAACCCCCTATATAATCAATTTACATCATCAAACAACATTCATATAGTTGTTTTTATAAATATCAATTCAGAAATATAGGGGATGAATATCTTAATTAAGTTCATCATCATTATCATGATCATCACTGTCTTCATGAAAGTCTTTAGTAGAATGATTTACTCATACATCTTCATCACCGTCCCCATCAGGAAATTCATCACCCTACACGACACTAGTATTTCCGTCACTATATCTAGTTTCATCATATAAAGAGATCATATTTTACATTCATGTATCAAAAATCATAGTTTTATATAATGGTAATGATGAAAATTGAGCTTCCATAGCTTTCAGAAACTAATAATAGGTATTTTTTACTTTTTCACAAACTTTCAATGCTAATTTCATGGACTTTTCTTCCTCTATATAAGCCTCTTATTATTTTTTATAGGAATCTAAGAACTAGTTGCTACAAGTTGTGTTCGATTTTTATAAAGTGGGAAAATACCTATATTGGATGATACTCATCCTAGGTTAACATCAGACTCTTCCATGGTTCATATCCTCTAATTTCCATTTCAATTGATTTTTTGGCCTTATGTTGTCATCCACTTGTTCATAATGGGTCCCCAAATCATTTTTTGACAATATAAATGAGATATTTAGTATAAAATTATTCTAAAATTTTATATGATGGGAGTAAAAGATACAATCTTTTTTTACCTATTCATTTATAGCACTCTAATCATTATTCATTATACTCTAGAAAGACAATTTTCACTATTGTCACACACCCTTCTATGTTCAATAAATCCCCCTGAAAATGACCTCAAATGTAAGAAAATTTAATTCAATAATATTTTATTAATGATTTATGTTACATGTCCAAAAATAATTATAATAAGTTTATTATTTTGGGTATTATGGGATAAAAAATCATTATTGAAATGTTATTTATCAAATATATGGTATATTTTTTTTTCTAATTTAAAAGTGGTGAATTTAAAAAATTAAGAATTTTAAATGATTATCTGACATAAAAGCAAGGGTTTCAACTTAAAAGTATGGTTTTCACATGATTAATATTTAAAAAAGAATCATCGTTGGTTATGAATTAGTTGGTTTAATTAATATGTAGTATGTCATATATTGATATTTATGTAGTTGGAAACATGGTTTCTATGGGTATATTTAAGGGGGTTTTGAGATAATTGACTTCCTATTTCAATGGATTGTTTTACATGTAATTTTATTAGTTTTTATTGATGTGTTAATTGATTGAGTTGTTTCATTGACTTTTCCTTGAAGATAAAATTTAGGAATTTATTGTTATGTGAAATTATATTATTGATTTTTAGTTTTATGAGTGAGATGGAGTTATGAATTAGTTTATTTTGAAAAAATAATTATATATAGTTTACATTGATGTAATTATATTCTACTATATTTGTTTTTGTGTTTTTGTATTTTTGGCCTTTTTAGAGGATGTTAGGGATATAAATGAAAAGAGGAAGTAACTTCTATTATGGTTCATTATTTTGATGATTTCATTGACTGAATCATGGTATTTTTTGATTTAACCATGAGTATTTGATCTTGAATAGATTATTATGATTCTATTTGGTAGTATCAAGATGATAATTATGGTGTTGGATATTGAGGTTTATTTTTTGGATGGGAATTATACGGGATGTTGATGTTTTTGGGTGCTAAATATTTAAAATAATATTAATTTTATTTTAAATTACTGATACAAATATTCTTTTATATGTATTAATCTTAATAAATAGTGATTTGAAAAAATAATTGATTTGTAAAACTATAAATATTTTACCAATTTGAAGCTATTTAAAGTTTATAAATAATATTTAAATTTATAGGTACTATTTTTCCTTCTTTTTAGTATATCATGGTTGGGTTTTACCTTGGTGAGTTCTGGGTAAAATTAGAGAATTTGGAATAGAGGTGGGTCTGTGGACAGATGATGGAAGGTTTTCCTAAACTGTGTCCCCAGACCACCAAACTGTGTGAACGCAAACATAGAGGATTCATGTAATGCCCTAACCCAAGTTACCCAGAGTCGGTGCATTATTATATAACATTGTCATGATCACAAAATACCAGGTCGCTAAAGACCGATTAGTTTAGTAGCCTTGGAAATACTAGAGACATTCATAATGTTTACATTTCATAATAAAATGGAAAACTACAACAACATTGGTTCCATTGAAAACACTGAGATCCCATATAATATCCATGTAGGTTAGTCATAATATACTTATTCGCATCTTGAGAAAAATAAAACATAGAAAGGGGTAAGCTCAGATGCTCTATAATGATAAAAATATAGAGGAAGTATTCATAAAAAAGCATAAATATTTAAGGAAATGTATAAAACTAAAACAAAATCCTTTTAAACATTTAACATTAGCATAATACAAAAAATATAAAATCAAAATAATTCCATTTACTTTCTCACATGGATATTCTACTATTCTAATAATCAAAGGAAATATCAATAGCAACTTTCGTAATGATGGAATGCATAATACCAGACATTCATAACCACATAGTCAAGGCCTTGTGACAAGACTACAAATATGATTTTTTCAAGGCCTTGTGACAAGATAATATTTTTTCTGATGAGGCCTACCGATGCATTGAGGAGCTATAGCGGGCTCCACCCGACACATACTAATTCCAATGAATTACTCATATGAAAATGGTTAAACATAATATAAAAATACATATTAAAACTAGCATACGAAATGACAATACATTATCAATAAACCATGAATGGTATAAAAATAAAACATCCATAGTGAAACATATCCCAAAACCTTCAATACAATATGGGTGTTTTGTAGCATAATATATCAACTTCAAATAAACAAAAAATCCATCAAAGGATGTTGACATAGATGAAATCAAAACCTTTTTTAGAGAAATATTTCTTTCTATTTTAAAATATTTTAAAATTCATATAAAAAGAAAACATTTATTTTTGGAAATATTCTTATAAGCTTTTAAGGGAAGTTTTTATGATTTTATAACAGCATAAAATATCCGCACACTCCGTCTAAGTTAAAAAACAACATTCTTACCCTTATTTTTTCAAAACGGTTATAAAGGACCTTGTTTGGAAAACAACAGAATGATTCCTTTATAAAAATCTTATAAAAAGTCAAACAATGGTAAAAATGACAATAACCCATAGTCTATAAAATAGTAAGAATGTTTTGAAATACATTTTTAAGAAACATGGATGTGGATGATAAAGATGTCCATGTATATACTTATATAAAAAAAATATCAGATAATAAAGAGATTGTAAAATCAACCCTTACCTTATAATTTTTCTTGGTCAAGGGTAGGTTACACTCATGTATGATGATGAATTAATTGTTATTAAATTAGACAAGAATCATATACATTAATATGATATCATATATGATCTTTTATCATTATTTTTTTAATAATATCTTTGTATTATCATTGTTTCGGGTGTTAACATATTCGTTTTCCACTATCTTCCTTGTTATGTGAGTGATATTTTTTATGGATGTAAGGTATCTTATTCATATTAATTATTATATCAATTCTTTAAACATTATTGTTAATCATCAAATGAAAATTAGTCTTGAATGGATACGATAGGGAATGAATCTCATCGTGTTCGTGGAGATGGTAATCCGTACGTATGCACGTGCTATAATATCATTATTTTGATATTAAAATATTATATAATTGGATTTTATATCATATATAAAGAATAATTATCATGTTATATTTATTATTTTCATCAATTACACATCATTATTATACCCATCCAAATAATAATATATTGAATAACAATTACACCACGACGTGGAGATTGTAAGCTATACGTACGCACGTATGGTGACATGTCATTCAAAGGATGGTTAGAATAACAAATATTTTTGTACCATATATATAATAACATCATATTATATATAAGATACTGTATTTATTATTTAACAATGGAAAAAACAAATAAAGAGGAAGTGGAAGAAGAAAGGAACTTGAAAGAGGTGATGAAATATATACCTGTTTATAGGGTAATTCCTTTTGATTTGATCAAAAGGGATCATTAAGTAGGTTTTCTGACTAATTTAAGGCCTCTTAAATGAAGGTAAGACAGTTTAGAGGGTATTTGGGCCGGTTTTGGCCGAACCAAAAGGTTATGAAGCTATGAGTTTGAGGGAAGGTGGAGTGCCATTTTATAAGAGGGATAAGGGGAACTTTAAGAAATGTTAGAAATATTATTTTATAATAAAATCATTTTTAGTATGTAAAGGCACTAAAATAAAATATTTAAAGGATAAGGACGGTATGGTTTGAAAACCACTCAAACAATACGTTTTAGATAGGTTTGTGTCATTATATTCACATTATCCTTTAGACATAACTCTTAGTTAAATAGTTTGACATTTACCATGTCTCTTTGTATTTTTATATTATATGGTTAATAAAATTACTATCTAATTACAAGATAAACCCATGTGGTTAATTAATGATACAAATATCATTATATAAGTTTTTTTTTCTGAACTATATATTTTTTTGGAATAGAATACCAATTAATAATATAATATTTGTTTTAAAAACTCTTTTATGTGAATTTTGACACTATTTGGTATTTTGTTTTTTATAAATTTATAATAGATTTATTACTTCGAAAAAAATGAATCTAACCGACCCTTACATGTCATATTAACCTATAAAATTAGTGTAATTCATAGAAATTCTCAAATCACATTTATTTGGATATGTATAATATCAGTTATTTTAATATTTCATTAATTAGGTAATTACTGCATCATCATTGTGTCATAAATAAATTAAATTACCTAACATCTAAATATTATATATAAAATAAAATTATGTAAGAAATATTTTTATCTTTTTATTTAATATTTATAGTCGAATTTATTTAATGTATATCCCTATATTAAAAATGTTTTATTTATTAAACATTGATTTTAACTCTTTTAACTCTTCTTTAAATAAAATAATAATAAATGTTCTAATCTAATCCAAATAGACAAAAACGTAAATATTTTATTCCTATGGTTTTTATCGGTCTAATTATACTTATCCAATTGAATTAGAAATTTTTTAGGGTAATAATAATATCATTTTTAGCCTTAATTCCCTATTTACTTTTAATCATTGTAAATAAAAGTTAAAAGTTACTATTCACCATAAATTATTTACATCTTATTTAACCACATTCTACTTACTGATATCATCCATGTCTCTCAGATATTTGAAATTCCACTCACTAAAGCAGTAAAATTATGTTTCATGTAAATTTTCAAATGCTCCTTGGAGGTGGGTAAAAGACGGTAAAAAGTTTAATAATTTTTTTTATATATCTAAAATTATTACAAACTGAATCCAATGAATTATATTGAACTTATATAGGTATTATGTATCTATTTAGACCCAAAATATATTTAAATAAAATAAATAATTATTTAAATAGAAATTTGGTTTTAAACTATAACTCAGTGTTTTTCACTATTCATCAAAAATTGAATGTTTTCACAAAAATACCTAAAATTCAACCTAAGATAATTTAGATATTCCATATACAAAAATGAAGTCTATTTTGAAAAATAAAATTTATAAAATCTCATAAAGTGGGTATTAATATTCATAACAGCTAGTTTGATTGGTTGTGGTGTGTTAGAACTCGAAGTTGCGTACAACCCACGCTACAGTATTATTCAAAGAGAAACGTACCATAGAATCTTGGGGTGTTACATTTTACAATCCTTAAAAAAAATTCATCCCCGAAACTTCTAGAATATTACTGCATAAAAATATTTGGGTGGTTCTTCCTCATAAGTTCATCGGGTTCCCATGTTGCCTCTTCTATCTTATGGATTCTCCATAGAAATTTTACCAGACGAGTAGTCTGGTTTTTCATCACTTGTTCTCTTGTATCAAGAATCTTGACTGTCTCTTCACAATAAGAAAAATCGGGTTCCAGTTCTAATTCCTCATTGGTGGGTCAGGCTTGTATTTTCTCAACAGTGATGCGTTGAACACATAATGGACTTTGGAGAGACATGGAGGAATTTCCAAACATTAAGCTATAACCCCAATTCATTCTATAATTTCAAAAGGTCTGTTGTACCTGGGACTCAATTTACCCTTCTTACCGAAACGTATAACACCCTTCCTTGGAGATACCTTCATGAAAACCTGATCTTCTACCTGAAATTTAAAATCCTTCATTCGGTTATCAGCATATCTCTTCTACCTATTTTGAGCTGCGTTGATGTGGTTTTGGATTACCATAACCATTTCCATTATTTCATCCTCCAGTTCTTGGCCTACATGTTTTCTTTCAACAAAAATCATCCCAACAGGTTGGTGTGCGACATCTCTTTCTGTATAACGCTTCTTATGGTGACATCTGAATACATGAATGGAATATATTGTAATAGGAAAATTCTACCAGAGGTAAATATTGATCCCACATACCTTGAATGTCAACTGAGAATGATCTCAACATGTCTTTAATGGTTTGAATAGTCCATTCTGATTGTCCATCAGTTTGGGGGTGGTAGTTTGTGCTCAAACAAAGTTTAGTATCCAAGAATTTCTGAAGAATTTTATAGAATCTTGATATAAAAAGGGGATCACGACCAGAAACAAATGATATTGGTACCCCATCAAGTCTCACAACATCATTAAAATATAGTCTTTCTAGACGTTCAAGTGGTAAATCATCTCTTATTGTAAGAAAATTTGCTGACTTGGTAAGACGATCAACAATGAAACATGTTACATCATTCCATTTAAGAGTCTTTGGTAGTCCCATGACAAAGTCTATTGTAATATAATACCATTTCCCCATAGGTATGGGAAGAGGTTGTATGACTCTTCCAGGCTGTTGCCTTCCAGTCGTCAGTTGTTGACAAACCATACTTTTTGACCCAAAATCAGCAATCTCCCCCTTTGTGTTGAACCACCAAAAATGTTCCTTCAAATCTCCATACATCATAGTGCTACCAGGGGGTATAAGGAAATTAGAACTATGAGAAACATCCAATAATTCCTTTTTTATATCAGGTATATTGGGATCACAAAGTATCTTCCCAAATTTCAAAATTCAATCTTCATAAACAAAGTCACTCAATCTCCCATCATTCACAGCTTTAATCTTCTTTTGAATATCTTCATCATCAGTCTGATAAATCTTTATCCTCTTTAGTAAAGATGGTTTGGAAACCAGTTGAAATAGTATTAATGTTTCACCTTCCATGGTTATTACCATATACATCTTTACTAGATCTACGAAAATAAGATCTCTTTCAACTCTCATCTTGTTCAAAACTCCTTGATCTTTTCTGCTCAAAGCATCTTCCACTTTATTTTCCTTCCCCGGAGGGTAGTGTATCGTGAAATCATAATCCTTGAGAAGTTAAAGCCACCTCCTTTCCCTCATGTTGAGTTCTTTCTATGAGAAAATATACTTCAAACTCATGTGATCAGTATATATCTCACAATTTTCACCATAGAGATAATGTCTCTATATCTTCAAAGAAAATATTATAGCGTCTTACTCAAGATCATGAGTAGGATAGTTTTTCTCATTTATTTTTAGCTATTGTGATGCATAAGAAATAACCCTATCATTCACATATGGACACAACCAAGTCCTTTGTTTGAAGCATCACTGTAAATAAAAAACCCATCATTCCCTGAGGGTTTAGTCAATATAAGAGCATTGACTAATCTTCTCTTCAGTTCTTAAAAACATTCTTCACAGACATTTGTCCAAGAAAATTTAACCACATTTCGTGTGAACATTGTTAATGGGTTAGCCAACCAGGAAAAATTCCTGAACAAACTTTGATAACAGCCTGCTAAACCAATAAAATTGCATACCTCGGTTATACTCGTTGGTGCTGGCCATTCTTGGAATTCCATGATCTTAGAAGGATCAATAGAGAATCCATCCTTAAAGACTATATGACCAAGAAATGATATCTCTTAAATCCAAAATTCACACTTGCTAAAGTTCCCATATAATTCAAGTCTTCTAAGAGTATTTAGAATACCGCACAAATGATTTTCAAGATCTTTGTACCTTTTGGATTAAACTAAAATATCATCAATAAATACAACTTCATAGTCATCAAAATATTCCTTGAAAACCCTATTCATTAGATCCATGAAGAATGTGGGTGAATTAGTCAATCCAAAAGGTATTACTGTAAACTCATAATACATGTTTCTAGTTCGAAATGTTGTTTTTAGAATGTCCTTCTTCTTCACACACAAATGATGATATCCAGATCGAAGGGAAACCATTGAAAAGTATTGAGCTCTATGAAGTTGGTCAAATAAATCATCAATGCCATGAAGGGGATACTAGTTATTTATTGTTATATCATTGATCTCTCTGTAGTCAATGAAAAACCTCGTTGATCTATATTTTTTCTTAACAAAAGGATAGAGGTCCCCATGGAGAAACACTAGTGTGAATAAATCCCATTTTACTCAATTCCTCTAGTTTTTTCTTTAGTTCCACTAATACCACAGTGGCCATTCTATAAGGGGTCTTCGATATGGGCCTGGAACCAAGAATTAAATCAATGGAAAAATCAATTTCTCGCTCTAGAGGATGTCCAGGTAAATCCTATGGAAATACATAAACATATTCTTGCACAATAGGCACATCCTCTATTAGAACATAGTTTTCCTCTCCCAAAATTATTTCATTCTCATCCTCCCCTATAATTGAATTTAGTAGAGCTACTGGGGGTGGATATAGATAAGAATTAGGTGGTGATGTTTCTTCTCTAATGATAAGGTCCCCCATATCGTAATCAAAAATTGTAACCTCCTTCTTAAAATAAATTTTTAAATCATATTATGAAAGAAAATCCATGCCGAGGATTATATAAAATTAAATAATGGGTATGAAAATGAGATCAGCCAATAAAGAACATTTATATGCCCTAATGCAGACTGATTCACATAACATTGTTGCAATGACACTTCTCTTACGAGTTTTGACTAACATCTCCCTTGTTAAATAAAATTGGAATATCTAATTTTCATAGAAAACATGTAAGATATGAAATAATGTGATGATACATAATCAAAATAATGAATTTTCTAAAATTGAGGAAACCATTAAATTACCTACCACAACGTCTTTCAGAGCATCCACCTCAGAACTAGTGAGAACATAAACATGGCCTTGATCCATTGGTCGTTTCTGAGGTATGTTCCACTGAAACTTAAGACATTCATTCACATAATGCCCATTTTATCTAAAATTATAGCATACAACATCGAAAACCTCTTTCTTCCCCTTACAATCACGAGCTTGGTGGCCTTTTCACCACAATTGTAATAGACTAAAATTCCCTTTAGGAAAGTACCAGGGTGTTTCTTCTAATATTCACTGCAGGACAGATATTCAACTTCTCCCTTTTCCCCCTTATTTCCATTTCCAGAGTGTTCAATATATCTCTTCTTTCCCTTCTTTTCTTTAAATTAGTATGAATTAGATAATTTTTTTTGTCTTGATAGCATGAGAGACAATATATTTATACGACGAGAAGGATTGTGAGACTAATCATCCACAAATAAATGGCTTTAACTGATCATAAAAATGATCAATCTTACTTATTGGGTTACGTATATAATCTTTAACATGCCTCACTAACCTTGTAAAGTTAGCTTTATACATTGCGACATTCACATCCTGCTTTTTTGTCAGACTCATAAATTGTCTTTCAATATTCAATTAATAGTCACGAGGAAAGTATTATCTCATAAAAATTATTTAAACACCCTCCATTACATATTTTATACTTCATCATCATCCTTTGTGTTTTGAATCAATGACCACCATTAATCAGCATCTCCAGTGAGGCGGTAAACTTCCTTGACAACATTTTCCCTTTCACTACTCCCCAAGGCATGAAATATTTTCTCTAAGGAATTTATCCATTTCTCAACTACTAGTGGATTTGTACCCCCATTGTATTTTGGTAGTTTTTTCCTCATGAATAGATCTAACATTGATCTTCCACATTGCGGATCAGGGTGCTCCATACGTGTATGGTTATTATTCATAACCTAAGTGAGTTTTACCAGTAAGGTCACTAGCTAATCTGCACTAGTTGCATCACCAGCTCCACTATAATTATCTTGAGTAGGAGGTAAATCCCTACATGGAGTGCGTGCATTGATATAGCTTTCATTCCTTCCACTAGGTTCCATTTCTAAAAAATTACATAAATTAGAGTAGTTTATGAATCGCAACACATAAATATAATCTTGTAAAACACTTAACATAAATTGAACAGTTTATAGATATAATCCATAATCATAAAAATGTTTTCTTTGAGTAATTATATACTCATAAACCATTCAAAATGGTTTGTAAAAAATGAGAATTATCCTAATCATACCCCCTCGAGTGTCATAACCAAAAGTGCAGCAAGGCCCGTTGTCGTGCACCAGTTCCCATTCCAGTCTAGCTCAAAGCAGTGTTTTTGGGTTTTACCCCTAGGTACATCTATTCTAGATGCTCATCTACCTGCTCATATCTCAACATGGATGTATTTCTTGAAAAACTAAAAAAATTATACAATACCAAAATTCTAGTAAGTCCTTCTATACTAATCCTCAAATTCCATCTTAGGGTATTGTGCTCTAATCAGAGTTTTCCTAAATCTAGATTCCTTGGTTTGTACAAAAAATCCACTGATGCCAACTGTAACACCCGAACCCTAGTTAACAAGAGTAGGTGAATTATTACATAACATTTTCATGATCACAAAAGATCATGTCTCGTAAGACCTATTAGTTTTCTAGCCTTGGAAATACTAGATACATTTATAAGGATTATATTACATGATAAAATGGAAAACTACTACAACATTGTTTCCATAGACAACGCTGAGATCCCATAGAATATCCTTGTAGGTCAGTCATAATATACTTTTCACATCCTAGAAAAAATAAAACATTAAATGGTGTGAGATCAGATGCTCAGTAAGGATATCTATATAGAAGAAACTTTCATAAATAAGCCTAAACATTTAAGGAAATGTATAAAACTAAAACTAAAGCCTTTTAAACATTTAAATTCAGCATAATATGGCAAAGATAAAATCAAAATAATTCCATTTTATTTCTCACATGGATTTTATTCTAGTCGAATAGTCACATGCAAAATCAACAGCCACTTTCATATTGATGGAATGCATAATGCAAGACTTTCATAACCACATAGTCAAGCCCTTGTGCGAAGAATACAAATATGATTTTCTCAAGGCCTTGTGCCAAGACACTAGTTTGTCTCATGAGACCTACCGATGCATCAAGGAGCAATAGTGGGCTCTACCCATCGCATACAAAGTCCAATGCATTCTTCATATGAAAAGTTTTAAACATAACATAAACATTTGTTTTAAAACTAGAATACAAAATGTCAATACGTTATCCCTAAACCATGAATGGTATATAAATAACACATTCAAATTCAAACATAACACAGAACCGTCAATACAATATGTAAGTTTTTATCATAATAAATCAACTTCAAATAATCTTAAAATCAATCAAATTATGTTGACATAGATAAAATCGAAACCTTTTTTAGATAAATATATCTTTCTATTTTGAAATCACATAAAATCATTATAAAAAGAAAACATTTAGTTTTGAAATAGTCTTAGAAGATTGATAGGGAAGCTTTGATGATTTTATAATTGTGGAAAACAGTTTCACCCGCCGTATAAGTTAAAAAAGGCATTCTTACCTTAATTTTGTCGAAAAGGTTATAAATTACATTGTTTTGAAAACGATAGAAAGATTCCTCTATAAAAATATTATAAAAAGTCAAACAAGTGTATAAATTACTTTAACACATAGTCTATAAAATAGTAATAATGTTTTGAATTACATTTTTTCGAAACATGGATGTGGCTGATAAAGAGGTCCTAGTAGATACTTACGTAAAAACAACCTCGGATAATAAAGAGATTCTGAAATTAACCATTACCTTGTAACTTTCCTTGGTTGAGGGTATGTTGACCTCCTGTATAATGGTGAAATAATTTTTATTAAATTATAAAAGAATCATATACATTAATATGATATCACATATGATATTTTATCATTGCTTTGTTAATAATATCCTAGTATTATTGTTGTTTCAGGTGTTAACGGATTCAGTTTCATTTATAATATTTATTATGTGGGTCTTATTTTTTATGGATAGGATGTATATTATTCATATCCAGAATAATATCAAGTCTTTAAAAATTATTTTTAACCATCAAATAAAATTACTATTGAATGGATGCGATGGGGAATGAATCTCATCGCATTCATGGAGACAGTAATCCGTACGTACGCACGAGCGACAATATCATTATTTAGATATCAAAATAATATATAATTGGATGGTATATCATATATACAGAATCGGTATGATTATATATATATATATTATTTCTATCAATTACACATCATTTATATACCCATCCAAATAATAATGCATTGAATAACAATTACACCACGATGTGGAGATGGTAAGTTGTACGTATGCATGTGTGGTGACATGTCATTCAAAGGATGGATAGAATATTGAATATGGTTGTACCAGATTTATAATAAAATAATATTATATAGAAGATACTAGAGTTATTATTTTAGAATGGAAACAACAAACAAAGATGAAGTGGAAGAAGAAAGGAACTTGAAAGAGGTGATGAAATATTTACCTCTTTTCCGGGTTCTCCCTTTTGATTTGATCAATAGGGCTCCATAGGTTGGTATTATGACTAAAGGAAGGCATCTAGGATAAAGGGAGGATATTTTAGAGGGTATTTGGTTATGGGTTGGCCAATCCCAAAGGCTTTGATGGTGTGAATTTGAGGGAAGGTGGAGTGCCCTTTTATAAGAGGGGTGAGGGGCACCTTAGGAAATGATAGAAATATTATTTTATAATAAAATCATTTTCGGTTTAAAATGAAACTAAAATGAAATCTTTAAAGTATAATGAGGGGATGGGTCTAAAACCACTCAAATAATAGGTTTTAGACAGGTTTCAGTCACTATATTAACTTTATCTTTTAGACTTATGTCTTAGTTAAATAGTTTGAAATTTACAATATTATATTGTTAATAAAATTTTTATTTACTTCCAAGAGAAACAAAAGTGGTACATTTATACAACTATCATTATATAAATATTTTTTCCGAACATTAGATTTTTTTGGAATAGAATATAAATTGATAATATAATATTTGTTTTAAAAACTCTTTTATGTCAATTTTGACACTATTTGGTATTTGGTTTTTTCTAAATTCATAACACCATTATTACTTCGAAAATAATTCATCTAACCAACCATAACATGTCATATTAACCTAGAAAATTAGTGTAATTCATAAAAAATCTCAAATTACATTTATTTGGATATTTATCATTTCAATTATTTTAATATTTCTTTAATTAGGCAATAACTTCATCATCATTATGTCATAAATATATTAAATTATATAACATCAAAAAATTATAAATAAAATACCTTTATGTTGAAAGTATTTGTATCTTTATATTTAATATTTATAATCAAATTTATATTATATATAATGTTATATTAAAAAAGTTTTATTTAGTAAACATTGATTTTAACTCTATTAACTCTTCTTTAAATTAAATAATAATAAATGTCCTAATTTAATCGAAGTTGATGAAAGAGGTTGATATTTTATTCCTAAGTTTGTTTTTGGTCAAATTATACTAATCCAATAGAATTAAAACATGTGTTAGGGTAGTAATAATATCATTTTTACCCTTAATTACCCAATTTACTTTTAACCGTGGTAAATTAAAGTAAAAAGTTACTATTCACCATAAATTATTTTCATCTTATTGAACCAAATTTTACTTACTGATATCAATTGTGTCTCTCATTTATTTGAAATTCCACTCAAATAAGTGGTAAAATTATGTTTTATGTAAATTTGAAAATGCTCTTAGGAGGCGGGTAAAAGATGGTAAAAAGTTCAATAAAACTTTTATATGTCTAAATTTATTATAAACTGACTCAAATGAATTACATTTAAAATATATATGTATTATGTATCTATTTTGACCCGAAGTAAATTTAAATAAAATAAATAATTATTTAAATAAAAATTCATTTTAATCTATAATTGAGTGTTTTCACTATTCATAAAAAAATGAATGTTTTCAGAAAAATAACAAAAAAATTACCCTTAGCTAATTTAGATATTCTGAATTCAAAAATTAAAACCATTTTGAGTGAGAAAATTTATATAATTTCAAAATATGGGTATTACTATTCATAACTACTAGTTTGATTGGTTATGGTGTGTTAGAACATGATGTTGCATACAACACATGCTACTGTATTATTCAAAGAGAAGTGTACCATGGAAGCTTGGGGTGTTACAATTCACATGGCTGGGACATGGTTTCCCAAACTGTGCACCCTCTTAGGAGTAACCATCAAACACCTCTATCTGAGGTGGATGGTTAGGGCACACGGTTTGGGGAGACCATTCACCTCGTAAAGTAAACCATTCGTGTAGGATTTTAAACTCTTGAAAATTCACTGAGTAATTACAAAACCCTTATCTTATATCCCTAAACCCCCTAACTCGACCCTAAAAACATTTACCTCATTATTGGAGGCTCCCACACAAATTTCAACTCTTTTAAACCTTCATTCTGTGGAAATCAATTTTCTATTGATGGATCTGAACCTCTCTATGTTTGTGGTTTCTAAAAGACCCATATGATTTTATGAAATATTTTCTCTAAATAATTTTAATTTTTCACTAGCTTCCATTACACAAAATCACTAGATTAAACAAACCTTGAAATTCCCATTGAAATAAAAAACCATTTTAACCTAGCTATTGGGTTAGCGGGAAGAAATATAACTAACTTATGAAAATGTATGGTGAAGTCATTTGCTACTATGTATTTATGAAAAGTATTAATCAATTTTTTATATGTTTTTTTAATAAATAGAGTGAATTAATATTAGTAAAATAATTTAATTAAATATATATGTTATTTAATTAATAAAATATTTTTGATATGCATCCAATATTTTTTTTTTCATTGTGTTTGAATTTACCCTATTTGATGTATAAAAACCCATATTTTTCAAAAACTATAATTTTATACCTTTTAATGGAGAACCCATTTTAAATTCAGATTTGAACAAATTAATAATTTTTATTTGACAAAATAAAAATTTTCTTTGGAATTAGGATAAAAATTTTACATTGGTTGAATTATTAGTATTTTTCTGATAACTTTCACATTCCAATGAATAGTAAAAATACATTAAATTTTACTTGAAAACACCTTTTTTTTATCGAAAAAATTAATTTTGTTAAATTATACTATTTAATGGTTTTAATGTATAAATATAATTTTGTTTATAATTAAATATAATTTTTTTTCACCAGCATTAATTTTTCATTGAATTAAGATATAATAAACATTTCAATCTTTTGTAATGTTTTAACTTTAAAAACATGTTCTCCTATTCTGAAAATGATATTAATTTTATGTTAATTAATGATTATTTAGGTTTTTGAATTTTGAAAAATGGATTATATATTTGGAATTAGTAGTTCCAAATTATGTAAATATATTTATTTCATTTTTGCGCATTTTGAATAGTAACTCTGGTAATTTTTATAAATATAATAAAAGGTTAAATCTTGTAATTAAGGGTAATAATAATATTATAATGTTACCCTAAAACTTGTATTAATATAATTGGATTAATGTCTTTTGACATAAATCATCGTTGTATCGAAATTATGTCCTTTGGAATGCACTTGGATGAGATTAGGACATTTAATCAATTTTACTCAATGAAAAATTATATATGTCATACTCATATTTTAAAAACTATATCATTTCTAAAATAAGGTTATATGGAAGATAAATAATATTATAAAAACTCATTTAAAATCTTAAATGTTTTTATTTATCATGTTAATTTATTGGTAATTATTATGAAATACATAATTACCTTAAAGACATATATTTTGATGATGTAAAAAATTAATTAATTGATGAGAAATCAATAAAAAAAAATTTATTAAAATTATAATAACAATCAAAATAACCAAAAAAAATGACCAAATATTTTTGGTCGAGTATATATTGACCATAACCATCCAAGGGTAGAGTTAGTGACCTTTTAGAGTCTTATAAAATAAATTGTGACACTTATATTATTTTATTTAAAGTGATGTTAATGTTTTCACATTTACAATATAATAAGTACAACATTCTAAATGATAGATTATGCATAATATAAATTTGACTAAAAATATTATTATGAAATATTTTAGATTTATATTCATCATAGTATTTTTTAGGTAATTGTTTTCCAACAAATAAGTATATTAAAAAATTACGCAAAATTGATTTTGTAATTATTTTATTCATAGAGATTACAAATATATGTTATTAAAAATATTAAAATAAATATAATTTTGGATAATTAATATGTATAATGAGTTTTATATATGACCTTAACTTCTTATGAATATAATAAAATAGTTTTTTTGAAGTTAAATTATTATCTTAATATTTTTAATAACTAATGAATTGAATAGTGTCAAAGTTGACACTATTGATTGTTTATCAAAATAACATTTTATTAAATTATTTAAAAATCATAATTTTTATAAATATATAATAATTATTCTATGGTCTAAAATATTCTAAGTTATTAATTTATGGTCTAACAGACATTAAATAAGTAAAATTTTCACCATTGTAATATTTAATTATTTGTTACATGAGTTTAATATTAAATAGAATTACTAAGTGTAAATTAAAATTATAATGCTTAAATTGATAGAAAAACATATCTAAAATATATTGGATGATTATATTACAACCCTATATCATCTCATATATTAAATTATGACATATTGGTGGTTTTTGAATGGGGTTTGATTTTATTATAAATTAATATTTTTGGAGATCCCAATAGTTCCACACACCTCAATTATAAAAGGGCACCTCCTCCCACACCTCTTTACTTCACATTGAGACCTAAAGACAGTCCATTCCATATAATTTTACTTTATAAACTTCATTTTTTACATTCTAGAGGTTCTGGTCTTCTTCAAAGACCCACATTAGTACTATAGGAGGAGATTTAGAGGAAGCACGTCGAAGAAGAGGTAGTCTCCTCTACCTATTCTTTCAAAATTATTTCTTCTTCTACATAATAATCATGATTTGTTTCATTATAAAATAATATATCCAATATCACGTTTATACTGAAATGTAAATATGATTATGGAATGAAAATATTCATCTTTTTATCCATTCTATGAAAAAAATCACCACACGTGTGTACGTACGACTTACTGTCTCCACACTATGGTGTAATATATTTTTCAACACCACCTTACATGGGTGAGTATAATGACAGAAATAAAAAATATATATGATTATTATAACATGATATTTAATATAAATATTATACACACTTCAATTCAATACCATTCAACAATTATAGTAATGTTATGGTCGCTTGTGTGTACGTACGGCCTACCGTCTCCACGATGCGATGCGATTCATTGTACACGATCGTCATTAAAGAATGATTTTATAAAAATGTTCACAATGAATAAATATGATATATATTATGTTCATATAATTTTTTAGTGATATAACTATAACCTAAGAGTGAGAACAAGATCTTATTTGACAAAACATGCATAATAAATTGAAGGAGTTAATACCCGAATAACAAGTAATAATTAAATGTTTTTAAAAAATGGATTATAATATGATCATATATAATATCATAAAAAGGAATATTATTATAGAATAATTAAATTAAATTATTTAAATTATTATACTGGAGATTCAGACATGTATGAAGGATATCAAACCAATGGTAAAGAATAATTTTGCATTCTCATTTTAATCGAAGATTGTTTATATTTAAGTATTTACTAGGGTATATTTATCATCAACATCCATGTTTCATAAATATTTAATATTACATATATTCTTCTAAAATTGTTAAATGTAAAATTTACCCATTTTTTTAAACAATATAATATGAATCTTTTGTTGTTATTTGATACGAGATTCTTTTTGACTTTTCTGGAAAATCTATGAGGAGAATTTTTTATCATATTCAATATTAATGAATTTTTACACTTTCATAAAACCTTATTTACATGAATCTTACATTAAAATATTTCATGTTTATTTTCAATTCATTTATTTTATTTTAAAATCGCACAACATTTTGAGAAAAGAAACTATTTTTGAAAAATAAAGGGTATTTTCCTCGAGAATGAATTTCAAGTGTTTTGTTGAAATTATTTTCCATCAAAGATGACATTATATAAATAGATTTATGTTTATATCCCTTGTATTACTATGATTGGATTATGTTATTATGGAATTATCTTTTTGAAATCAATTTGTTTTATATATATTATATTGGAATGATGTTTAAGAAACCCACTCTATTCCTTGGGTTATGATTCGATGAATGATTTATGTTTTTATGGAACATATAAGAATGATATAATTATGAGACGGGTGGCACATATATCTACTTCAAATGAATTGGGTAAATATTTATATCTCATGAGATAGACATAGATGGAATGTGAAATAATCTCTGTTCAGTTATACCGGGCTAGAACGAGGAGTGAACTCGGTTAATTAATGGACTATGTCTGCTATGATGGTATTAGTAATGAGAATTGACTAATATGAAATGATTTTCTATGGTTATGTGTATGCCACAAAATATCATGACTTATTTTATGGCTTTAGGGATTATTTTCATTTATTTTTATGAATATTCATGATTTATCCCATGGCATGATATCCTAATCTATTATATGCAAGCTAATTTTTTAAATTGTTATGTTCTTATGTATTATGATTATGATATGATTGATATCTCCCTTTTTAACCTTACCAAGCATATAGAATCACCCATTCATATATTTATTTTCCCCTGGTCATGAACAATGGTATTTTGTAAGATATTCCAAAAGGGGTACAGTTATGATGAAATAAGTGGTAAATGATGAAGATGTCTTATGAACTAGTTGTTTACATTTCCTAGTTTCTAAATAAACCATACCTATATAGTACTATAATGGATTTTTTATATTTTCTAATGAATATTCTTCAACATTGTTATAATATCAATGTATTTAATGTATTTTTCTTTATAGATTTTATCAGAGGAAATGTATTGTTATTCTTTAGAAACTTAGATGAGAAAATATTAGTAAGAACCCAAAGGTTATGTTGATGTATATGTTAAAATCCAAGTGTTTTAGAAATGATCATGAATAACCTAGGATAAAACCTAAAGTGTTCTAAATTGAAATTTTATTCATTATCATGTGGTTTTACCATTATGATTAGTGTTTTTCACACTATGCTTATTGGTTTTAGTCAATGGCTGGAACCTGAAGGAACCACATTAATGATGAATGTGATAGGAAAAGTAATGATTTTACTCTGGATAAGAGAAATGTTATGGGATCTTGAATGAAATATATTATATCTATACTCACACAATTTTCTCAAGTTATGAATCATGAAGGACATACAAATGTGAAAAAGAGGGAACAATATTCTATTTAGTCCTTCATGAGGTGGTGTCTACCTTCCATTAGTGGGTCTTCTGATCCATTAGTGGTTGAACAATAGATTAATACCACTAAAAAGATATTTTCAGTTCTCTAATGTTCATAACATGATTATTTAATCTTAACAGTCTATCGTTTGGAAGGTGAAGCTGATTAATGGTAGAAACTTATCTAGAATATGAGGCAAAGAGAAGAAATTGAATCCATGTAATGGGATGGGTTCGAGAACTTATTTTTCAATAATTACATTCCTCGTATTCGTTAAACAGAAATATATAAGGAGTTCCTTGAACTTAAGAAAATGCATGATGAATCCATTGGTACCTACAATGAAAATTTTACAAGACATGCAAGGAATGAATCTAGAATTATTGTCCGACTTGGAGTAAAATTGATCAAATATTTAGTGGCTTAAATCCAAGTCTCTGATGCAAATTATACATAATGGACTTAAATAGCTATGATGAAATCGTTCTATTTGACCTCAAGGTTGAGATAGAGATTAGAGCAACCCATCAGTCCTATGGGTTTTATTAGAAGAGAAAAATGGAATTTAAGGGAAAATCTAAAGTCCACACTGAAATGAATATGAGTTTTCCCTTATGTTCATTATGTGGAAAGAAACATGGGGGAAATTGTATTAAAAGGACTAGTAAATGTTTTAAGGGTGGAAAAGAAGGTCCTCGGGTAGTTGAATGTTGAAGTGATGGGAAAAATATGTCTAATGATGTAAACAGAGAAAAGGCTACTCAAAAGTTACCTCCTACACTTCATTGTTACAAGTGAAAAGAAATGGGGCATTATTCCAATCAATGACCTAATCCAACAGTTATTGATGATGATCAACATCAAAATACTCATAAGGAAAATGATAAAATAATGTCACATGTGATCACTATTAGTGATGTGGAGGAGGATAATGAAGTGGTGAAAGGTACACTTACCATCCAATCTAACTTATCAAATGTTTTATTTGATTCTGGATCCACACAATCATTTATTTCTGAATAATTTTCGAAGGGAATCAACATATTACATCAACAATTAGATGTTGAGTTAGCTTTGAAAACTCCTCATGGCACAAAAGTCACATCAAACGTTTATAATTCATCTCCGGTTGAAGTTTGTGCGAATGTGTTCCCTAAAAATCTTATAATCCTTTCCAAAGTGGAATTTTATGTAATAATTGGTATGTATTAGCTCTCTATATATGGATATCATATCAATTTCCAAGGATGGTAAGTCACATTTCATTTTCCAGAAAAATCTATGATCATCTATCGATGCAAGGACGAATATAACCTTATAATAGAAATTTCATCCATATCATGGGTCTTGATCCCTATAAATGAATGTTATCTATCTCAAAGGGTTTTTTAAAAACTCAGACTTAATAATATATCCATTGTATGGGAGTTTGATGATTTATTTTTGGAATAATTGCGAGGACATCCACCAAATCATGATGTTGATTTTTTAATAGAACTCATATCATGTGATATTCATATTTGAATGAAACCTTATAGAATGATCCCAATTGAGTTGCAAGAATGGAAGAAATAACTTTATGATAATCTTGACCAAGGATTCATATCCCTAGTGCATCACATTTTTGTGCACCTGTTCTGTTTGTTAAGAAGAAAGATGGATCAATGAGACTGTGCATTGATTATCTTGAACATAACAACATCGCTATTAAGAAAAAATTTCCTCTTCCCCTCATTGATGAATTATTAGACCAACTATGCAGAACACAATACTTTTCCATGATTTTTCTTTGTTTAGGATATCATCAATTATGGTTCATGAAGGAGGATATACCAAAGAAGTCATTTTGTACATGGTATAGTCACTATGAAATTATAGTGATGACGTTTGGTCTTACTAATTCACCCACTCACTTAATGTATCTAGTGAATATAGTCTTTAGTGACTATCTTGATAATTTTTTGGTAGACTTTATTGATGATATTCTTGTATATTTGAAGAGAAAGGAAGAACATGAAGATCACTTGAGATTTTTTTTTGAAGATCCTAATATAAGAGAAGAGTTATAACAAATTTACCAAGTGTAAATTTTGGCTTTGGAAAGTTTCATTTTTGGGGCATATAATCTCAATAGAGGGGATATCTATGGATCCAATAAAAATAAGTTATTTAAAGTTGGCTGAGACAAAAAACAGTAACTAAGATATGATGTTTTCTTGGTTTGGATGGATATTATCAATGTTTTATTGATTATTTTTCACGATTATATAATCCACTCACAGAGTTGACTTGGAAAGGAGTTATGTTTGTGGGATTGGAGGAATGTGAAGAGAATTTTAAGGAGATACAAATAAGGTTAGGCAGTGAACCTGTGCACACATTGTCGTGCAGTGGAGAAAGGTTTGTGATCTACAGTGATGCATCAAAAAAATGGATGGGATGTGTTCTCAGGAAAAATGATATGGTGATAGCTTATTCCCCATGAAAATTAAAAATCCATGTGAAAAATTTCCCAACCAATGATTTAGAGTTAGCTATGGTAATATTTTCCCTAAAGATATTAAGGCATTGTCTTTATGGTGAATGGTGTGATATTTATACTGATCATAAAAGTTTGAAGTATATTTTCACACAAAAGGATATGAATATGAATCAAAGAATATGGTTGATGTTGATTAAAGATTAGAACTTCGTAATACATTACCAACTTGGGAAAACGAACAAGGTGACAGACGCTTTGAGTCGAAATGACCATGCTAGTCTATCTATGAAGTGGATCACACAAGATCCAATATTTATGAATTTTCAAAGGATGGATCTTGAAATTTTAAAGGAAGGGTAGAAATACTATGTTTCACAATTTAATGTTCAACCATTTATACAAGGGAAGATTAAAGAGGCACATAAGGAAGATGTAGAGCTATAAAAGAAGGTGAGAAATGTTCATATATTCAACCTTTATTATAATGGAATAATAATGTTTGGGAACCAGGTTTTTGTTCCTCCCATAATAGAATTAAAGTTGGAGATATTGGATAAGGCTTATAGTTCTTCATTATCTATTAATCCTAGAGGAACAAAGATGTATAGTGACCTATAAGAGTGTTTCTGGTGGTATAGCATGAAAAGAGATGTTGCCAAATATGTCTCCTAATACTTGGTTTGTTAGTAAGTTAAGGTAGAGAGATAGAAGTCTAAGGGGATTTATTACCATTACCCATACTAGAATGAAAATGGGAAAACATAAATATACACATTGTCATTGGACTTTCCAAAACTCATAAAATCCACAATACTATATGGGTTATAGTAGATCTCCATATGAATTTGACAGAATTCATTTTTATTAGAGTGGATTTATCTCTTGATTATCTTTCCAGGATATATGTAAAAGAAGTGGTAAGATTCCATGGAGTACCACTTTCTATTATATCTGATTGGTATCCGAGGCTTACCTCAATGTTTTGGAAACGTATTTAGTAGGCTCTAGATACAAAGATAAGTTTCATCACTACTTATCTTCATCAGATAGATTGGCAGCCTGAGTGGACAATTCAAACTCTAGAGGACATGTTGAGAGCTTTATCTATAGATTTCAACATTTATTGAGATCAACACATAACATTGGTGGAATTTTCTTGTAATTATAGATTTAACTCCCATATTTAGATGGATACTTATGAAGACCTATATGGAAATATGTGAATAACACCAACTTGTTGGGGTGAAGTTGGGGAAATAAATCTATTAGGAACTGATCTTGTTTATGAAATGGAAAAAATAGTCATATCTATTCAACAATACATAAGATAAGCTCATAGTGGACAAAAAAGTTATGTTGGAAACTGAAGAAAATACATAGAGTTTTAGTTGGATGATAAGGTGTTTCTAAGAATATCTCCTTATAAGAGAGTAATGAGATATGGAATGAAGGGAAAGCCGTGGTCATGGTATAAATTTCTTTTTTGAAATTCTGGATCATGTTGGAAAGGTAACTTATCAATTGGGGATTCCACCACATCTCTCTAATGTTCATGATGTGTTATATGTATATATCATGAAATGTACATACCCGATCCTTCACATGTACTAAACTCATAAGTCGTAGCATTGGAGAATGAACTTTCTTATGAAGAATAACAGATAGATATCCTGTATCGTAGCGAAAAAGTTCTATGAAACCAGACCACTCACTTGGTAAAAGTGTTATGGTGGAAACACTAATTTAATGAAGCTACCTGGGAATTTGAAGATTTGATGAGGGATAGACATCCTCATCTATTTGTATCCATGTGACTAATCTGAAGGGTGAAATTTAGTTTATGGTGGGTAGAATGTAACACCTGAATTTTTTTATGAAACTTTTTCTCTAAATAATTTTAATCCTTCAATATCATACATTGCACATACTAATGAGTTTTAATGAATCGTGAGATACAAACAGTATAAAATAAAAATTGTAACCTATCTATTAGGTTAGCATGAATAAATATAACTAACTTATTAAAATGTATGGTGAAGTCATTCACTGACAATTATTTATGAAAAATAAAAATTAATTTAATATTTGTATTTCTTAATAAATTCAGTGAATTACTATTAATAAATTTAATTAGTTAAATATATATGTTATATATTTAATAAATTAATTTTTATATTCATCCAAAAGATATTTTTTTATAAGATAGGAATACAACATATTTAATGTATAAAAACATATATTATTCAAAAGGGTAATTTTCCACCTTTTAATGGAGAACCCCATTTAAATTAATATTTTTACACATTAGAAATTTTCATATGACAATATAAACATGTTATTTAGAAGCAGGATATAAAAAATTTCTTTATATGTTTTTTTAATATTTTTTGGATAACTTTCAGATTCCAATGAATAGTAAAAGTACACTAAATTTAAAATGGAAATAACTTTTTTCATCAAAATAATTTATATGGTTAAATTATTATATTGAATGGTTTTAATGTATGAATAAAATACATTTTCATCATTAAATATAATGTATGTCATTAGAATTAATTTTAAATTGAATTTAGATGTAAAAACAGTTCAATGTTTTGCAATGTTTTAACTATTAAAACATATTATCTATTTTTGAAAATTAGATTATTTTAAATTAATAAATAAAAAGTCTATTTTTTGAAATTTTAAAATGGATTCCATATTTGTAATTAGTAGGTCTAAATTCTGTAAATAGGTTTATTTTATTTTTGGGCATTATGTATAGTAATTTTGAGAATTTTTATTAATATAGTAAAAGGGTAAATCTAATAATTAAGTGTAAGAATACAATTATAAAGTTACCCTAACACTTGTCTTAAAATTATTGGTTGAGATTTTTTTTACGTAAATAATACTTTGGATGAAATGGTGTCCTTTGGAAGCCACTTGGATGGGATTAAGACATTTAATTTATATTATTTAATGAAAAATTAAATATGTCATACTAAATTTTAAATAACTATAACATTTTTAAAATAAGGTTATACATAAGGTAAATTCAAATATAAATTCTAATTTTAAATCATAAATATTTTTCTTTACCAAGGTAATTTATTTTTAATTTTTTTGATATAAATAATTACAATAAAGGATTATACTTTGATGATGTGAAAAATTAATTAATTAGAGAAAAATCGATAAATTGTTTTTATTAAAATTCTAATAACCATAAAACACCCCAAAACATGAATATATATTATTGGTCAAGTATATCGCGGCCATAACCACGAAAATATGAGTTAGTAACCTTTTGGAGCCTTATAGAAGAGATTGTGTCACATAATTATTTTATTTAAAGTGAGGTTAAAGTTTTAACATTCATAATCTAATATTTAATACATTTTAAATGTTGAATTTTACATAATATAAATTTGACTAAAAAATAATTATAAAATATAGTATATTTATATCCATCATAGTATTTTATTTGTAAATTTTTATTCAAAAAATGAGTATATTAAATAATTACAAAAAAATGAGGTTGTAATTATTTTATTAATAGAGATAACAAATAAATGTTATTAAAAATATTAAAATAAATATAATTTGGGATAATTAATATGTATAATGAATTTTTTAGATGACCTTTAACTCTTTGGAATATAATATAATATTTTTTTAGAAGTTAACGTGTAATCATAATTTTTTTAAAAATCAATGAATTTAGTAGTGTAAAAATTCACACTATTGATTTTTTATCAAAATAATGTTTTATAAAATTAAATAAAAATCATGAAACATTTTTTCAAAATATCGACTAATAATTATATGGTATAAAATTTTCTAAGGTATTTATTTATGGTCTAATTGATATCAAATAAGTGAATATTTTACCATTTTAATATTTAGAAATTTGTTACAATAGTTAAAAATTAAATTGAATAAATAAGTTTTAATTAAAATGATAAGGTTTAAATTGACATAAAAACTCATATAAAATCTATTTTTTTTGATTTTATAACCCTATGTCATATCATATTCAAAATTTGTACATTTGTAAGTTCTTTGGACGGGTTTTTTTATTATAAATAAATATTTTTGGAGATCCCAAAAGTTCCCCTCACTTTAAGTAAAAATGGGAACCTCCACCCTCACTACATCACCTCACATTAATCCTTCATCTTCGTCCATACACTGACCCTTTCCCTTCTCAAATTACCTATTTACATTATATAGGTTCTGGTATTCTTCAAAGACCAGCTCTAGTGATCTATGAGGAGATTTAGAGGAAGCACATCTAAGATGGGGTAATCTCCTCTACCAATGCTTTTAATGTTCTTTCTTCTTCTACTTCCTATTTATGAGTTGTTTCATTATAAATTAATTAATTAAGTATAAATTATATAATTATATTTTATTATTATTATGGAACAATAACATTCCACTTTTTATCCATCCTATGAAAATAAAATCCCCATGCGTGTGTACGTATGACATACCATATCCATACTGTGGTGTAATTTGTTTTCACCAAAACCTTAATTGGATGTGTATAATGATGGAAATAATAACTATAAATGATTATTATAACATTATATGTATTCTTAAATATTATACTTCATTCAATTCAATAACATTCTATAATTTTGGGAATGATATCGTCGCTTATGTGTATGTATGACCTACCATCTCCACAATGCGATGTGATTCATTGTACATGATAGTAATTAATGAATTATTTTATATAAAAATAAATAATGAATAAAAATGATATAAATTATTTTCATATCATTTTTAATTATATAACTATGACCTATAATTGTGAACTGGAACTTATTTGACAAAACATTCCAACGAAAATGAAGCAATTAATACCCAAATAACATGTAATAATGAAATGTTATTATCAAACAGATGATAATATGATCATATATGATATCATAAAAGTGACTATTGTTCAAGAATAAATCAATGAAATTATTTAAATTATTATATAGGAGGTTTAGATACATAGAATGGATACCAGACCTATGGTACGAGATAATTTCACAATCACATTTTATCTGAGATTATTTATAAGTAAATATTTACTGGGGTATATTTATCAACCATTTCCATGATTCATAAATATTTAATATTATTCAAATTATTCAACAATTATTTAATGCCAATATTACCCATTGGGGAATTTTTATTAAACGATATGAAATTAATAATTTTTCATTATTTAATATGAGGCACTTTTCAACTTTTCCAGAAAATGTATGAGGAGAATGTTTTTTAAGTATACCGTATGAATGAATTTTTATGCTTTCATATAGACTTATTTCTATGAATATTATTTTACAATATTTCTAGTTTATTTTCAATTAAATTATTTTCTTTTAAAATTGAATGAAATTTTGAGAAAGGAAAACGTTTTTGAAGAAGAAAAGATATTTTTCTTAAGAATTAATTTCAAGTGTTTTATCAGAATTATTTTCCATCTAATATAAAATTATATAAATACGGTTACGTTTCTATCCCTATTATTACTATGATTTTGTTATGTTATGATGGAATTCTATTCATAAAATCCATTTTTTATATGGATTATTGTGGAATGATGTTTAAGAAACCCATTCTATTCTACGGGTCATTCTATGATGAATTATTTATGTTTTTTGTGGAATATGAACGAATTATTTCATTATGAGATGGGTGATACCAATTTCTATCTCAAATTCATTTTGTAAAAATTTATATATCTTTAGATAGACATGTTTGGAATGGAAAATGATCTCAGTTCAGTAATAAAGGGCTAAAATGAGGAGTGAACTCGGTTCTGTAATGGTCTATGTCCTCTATGATGGTATTAGAATTGATCCTTGGCTAATATGAAATTATTTTCTATGATTATGTGTATTACAAATAACTTCATTTCTTAATTTATGACTTTTGGGATTACATTAATCGATTTGTATGAACTTTTGTGAATTATCATATGACATGATAACACGATTTTTCATATGTAGAATATGATTTTAAAATTTTATATTCTTATGTCTTATAATTATGATGTGATTGATATCTCCATTTTTTACCCCTACTAAGAATCTAATATCACCATTTCTTATGTTTATTTTCCCTAGGTCATTAGGAAGGGTATTAATTATGATATTTCAAAAGGAGTCTAGTTATGATGAAATAAGTGGGAGATGATGAAGATATCTAGTAAACTAGTTATTTATGTTTCCCAGATTCTAAAGGCACTATACCACTATGGTCTTATCATGTATTTTTTATATTTTTAAAAAATATTATTCAACTTTGATGTAATATCAATGTATGTAAATTATGGGTTGTTATATTTTCTTCCTGATTACATATATCTCCCCCACTCCTCTTTCTAGATAAAATATGGATGTTTTATCTGCTATTAGTAAGGGTTTAAATCAAGGTTTAAGGGATATTTATTCTTTTGAACTTGGATCACGTTTTCATATGTATATCTCAATCTTCTTCATGTTCATGATCAGTTTGATTAAGTTGGGGATTTCTGTTTTCAAGATTTCATCGCCAATCTTGAGGTAGGTGGTCTAAATTAGAAATCCCATATTCTTGATTTGAACTATTTATATGTCTTGTGCCACACCCCAACCTTAAATATTATTTTATTTTATTCTTCTCCTATATTTGTATTTTTTTTCAAGATTCGGGTTTAGTCCTAATTTGAATTATTATGTTTTTATATGAGGAATTTAATTTTTGGGTGAAATAGAAAGGGGATCACAATTTGATCATGGTTAAGGGAAACCGTACAACATAGCCATGGTAACTGTGTGGCCAGTGTTGGGTGTCAAACAGTGAGTCACATGAGTAGCACATGATTTGAGAAACCATACAATGTGGTTCTATAATTGGACATATGTATTCAACATGGTTGGTACATAGTTTGAGAAACTATGTTTCCAAATCCTGTATGGGTTACCCTCCTTTCCAATAGCTCGAGCATGTTTGGAACAACATTTGTAAAACCATGCATCCAAACCATGCGAACATCCAAATCATTAGAAATATGAATTGACCTATTTTCGCCACTATATTTTTAACCCTAAATTGGGTTTGTCCTTTTTTCTTGGCCTATGTAATCCTAGGGTTTCTTTCCTCTCCCTCTCCTTTGCTCCCCTTCAATTATTGAAGCCCCTTGAAGGATCTTAAGGTATGTTCCTTTGGTTTTTGGAACTTTTTCACTTCTCCACTCTTTCCCCTCTAGGGTTCTTGGTTTTTCTATTGGGGTTATACTTTGGTATAACCCTAAGGGATATGGTTGATATTTAGTTCTATTTTATGGATGTTAGGGTGTGCGGATCACCTCTTGGTCTAGGTTCTTACTTCTCCTGGATTTTGGTTGTGATCACACATCATTGAGCTAGGTGTTTCCATCCATTTATTTTTTAATGAAACCTATTTTATGAATAGGTGATTTCAATTAATTTAAAAATATTATTCACATGTTATTGATTCCTTTGGTTAGTCCATTTTGGTGTTTCAAATTGGTAGAATTTGTTAAAAATTGTTTTTAAAGTGATTCCTTAAATATGCCCACATATATATACACTCAAGGTGTTTGTGGAAATGTAAAGTTTTCCTTTAAAATGAAATTGAACATTTTAAGAAGTGTTTATCCTTGGTTATGTTATGATATTGTTTTAAAATAAAAGATTTTATCTTGATTATGGAAAATTAGTGACTCTTATGTGTAATTCTTCATGTGATTTGTTTTGTTAGTTTGGAAGCATGTTGGGTTCCATTAAAGGAGGTTTTGGGTTATTTCATGAAACACATGGATTGTTCCATTGGATGTGGTAATATTTATGTGTTCATGATATACACACATGTATAGGCACACAAATGATAATGGTATTATATAAATCACTTTTTAGAAATTAATCCTAGTTTTCAACACAATTAATATGTCTTACCCTACATCCTCCCAATTCCTTTTTAAGACTACATGTATTTTTAAATGGTTCATGGTCTCATATGGTATTGAAGGTGTATTGTAATGTTTCCTTTAAAACTTATCCAATTCTGCATATATGAATATATTTTGTGATTCCATCTTGGTTTTGAAATGGAATTGAACATGATAGGTAAAGGCCTGTTTGGCATTGTGCACATAAAGGTGATGTTTTACATTATTTTGTAAATGTTTTGTAAAAGTATATTAAATGGAAAAGATGTAAGGCCTAATTGTAACTTTTTAATGTTGCTAAATGAATGTGGATTTTGAAATACAAATGGCCAGTTTGAATCATCAAATATTTTGAGAAATGTTTTGTCACTCAAATTATGTGACAGTATGGTTAGCAATTTTGAATGGGTTTTTATATCATGGAAACCCTATTGATGATTCATCTATATGGGTTATCATATTGGTGGTGTTAGTGTTAGGGGTATGCATGTGCGTTGATAATAGGTTAGGTGAGTCACACATGCGAGGGCCTCCTACTTAGACAATACACTATTACCATGGGTTTCCTCGGTGTCTTTTAGAGGATCGAGTGGTGGTTTCTTATCAACCTTGGTTAGACAGGTTGGTACCCCCCTTCAATTGATAGTTCTTGGTGGTATGTTCCATTATATTGGTCAGTTTAGGCTGGCCAGTTTGTTATAGAATATGGAGCTCCACTATATACTGATATATGATACTGGCATGATTACATCCAGGTATCCCTCTAGGGATGTTTAGAAAATTCCCACAGTTTACTATCTGAATTTTCTTATTTATATTATACTACGTTTTGGTTTTCTATTTATTTTGCCATTTTTTAGTAAATCCCTAAATTTATTTTATTTGGATTTTATCCTGTTTTTTAAATAATAATCTTCGTTGAAAACTAGTGATATGGTGTGAATAATTTTAAAAAGGAAAATAATTATTGTTTATTAAAATGTGAAAAACATATTTTTACATGGGTGTTTTAAACTAGTGTTAATATATATTTTTTGGGAAAGAAAATGTATTGTTTCTATGTTGGTTTCCTACTGAGATATTATGCTCACACCCTACCTGTACCATTCGGTGCTGGTAGACCCAATCTATTTTGCAGGTTTTGGTTTTTGGTTCATGTTTCCTTTAGACCAAGATGGTTTGTGGATAGTGGTGACCATGAGGTCACATAAAGATCTCATTAGTAGTAGGTTGGTTTTGTTTAGTTTGAGTTTCATTATTGTTTAGTTTTATTTATATCTAGATCTGTTAATATATTTATTGGGATTTAGTTATTTTTAGTTATTCTGATTGTTTAGTTTATTTATTTGATAATGGTTATTTATGGGGATGAAATCATTCCCTCATGGATTATATTCTATTCCCAACACTAGTTTCCATCTTTTGGGTATTGGGAATGTCCTTTTGGCCATTCCATGAATTGGGTCAGATGTTAGTCAGATGGCACTCTGGACTGATTCATGATAAAATGGTATCAGAACAGGTTCTTGGTCACTTGGGGTGTTAGGAAGATTGGATATTAGGACCATTGGGGCTCAGGAGGTAGGTTATTAGTTTGTTACCGATCACCACTACTCATGGTAAGACTTGAGTTGCTAGGGGTTGTTTAGGAATTGAGTCATTGTCTTATCATGGGGTTTTTTGGAAAGGGGAATGAAAATGGATGTGAAATGGTGTCATTTCATGTCCTCACATGTATTAATGACCCATGCAGAGTCTGAGTTAACGATTCATGGTCCTCTTAGGGTTGATGATTACTTGGGGAATATACGACTACCATGTATCTAGGTGATACATTACCACTAGGTCATCATCCAGTGTGCTTGATGTGTGTTTTTTATTTAGCTGGTTTTAGTTACTTTGAGTTGTGTTTTATTTCAGTTATAGTGGGTGTAAGAGAGATTTTAAGTGAAAATTGGTTTTTAAATGGTAATTATTCTTTTGAAATGGTATTTATTTTGAAAAACCTTTTTAAAGAAAAAACATTTGGACTAAAAATTTGGTAAATTCATGGATATTGGTAATTAAATGGTAAGCATGACCCATGGTACTCCTTAGTAAAGGTCACATATGTGTGGATATGTGTGGAAAGTGAATGTAAGAACATGTGGATAGAAATTTATGGGAACATATGTGACATTTCATCATATTACCAGGATTTCTATATGCGATAAACGATACACCATGGTTTTCTTAAATTGGATTTTGTTTTAGAATGTATGTTTTGTTTTGTGAAAATTGTCTTTTTTGTTCGGATAGTGGCCTTTGAAGAAAGAACTTTTGAAATTGAAATGAAATTTGGATTTTTGAAATATCATTTTTGGTTGTGCTTGTATGTGTTTGGATCTTGAGTTGGTGGTTTGGCACGAGATAGCCTTTTAGTTATGATTTGTTGGGATGTTAATTTTTGGCTTAGTGTTTTGATGTTTTTCAGAATATTCCACCCAGAAAAGTCCCCAAACATTCTAGTAATTTATGACCATTTGTTGGTTCTTCTCAATTGTTTCCCATATTTTACATTGATTTAAGTCTATTAGAGGTAGTGTAGTGGCTTTTGGTAGTATAGCGCATCATCATATTTTTGGGACTCCTGAAACAATTAGAGTCTGAGTTATTCTAGTGTTCTATGAAGGTCTAGTATTGGATGAATGAGAGTTGTTTTCCCTACTATCAATGAAATTTTGGATGATGTTGGAGGTGTTTAATTCTGTATTTTTTATGGTTTATACTGGAGAAGGTGAATATGGAAAAAGGGAAGATCTCATGAGTGTTTTGTAAGGCCAGAAGATAGTGAATACCTATTTTGAACATTTCAAGGAGCTGGTTCCCTATTCATTGAAGCCAGTGTTGCATTATATTTTGAAGGTTCTATTTTTATTGGGGGTCTTTGTCCAGATATAAAGGATAAAGTCTTATCCTCCATGGAATTTTGTTTTGAGAAGTTGGCGGATGAAGCGTTAAAAGCCGAGTTAGTTTCTGAAGCTTAGGATGTTGACTATCTTATATCTATTGTCACTCATGAAGGTTCCCCATCTGGAGAGAGGTGTATTCGAGAGGAGATTTATCTTGAAAAGAGTCCTTTATTAGATATGGATTCTAGTTCATTAAACCATTCATTCATGTTCTTCTAGTGTGGTCATTTCAATCATTTGTAGTCATCTTTTCGAAATCCTCTAAAAACATGCCATCATTGCGGCAGTCTGGGTCACTTGGAGATGTTTTATAGGAAGAAAGACCCAAAGAATATGTTTTGATCAGTGAATGATAGTTCCTAATGGTTTTGATGGATATTCTTCAGTCACCATGTATCTATCCATTGGAATTAGATTGATGCTCACAGACATTCATGAATTTCCGAGGGTGTGTGGAAAACCATAGCTCGGATTGTATCCCATGTAGAAGTAGAGACGTTTGGAGTTTCTTGGTTTTTGTTTTGTGCCTTTTGTATCTTCATATTTTACATGTAAATGTGTGATAAAATTTTCCTCTTGTAGTTAAATTGGTTTTGTTTCCTTTTATCCCTATTTTTGTATATTAATATGGATACATGAAGGGTTATCACCTCATAAATCGACAATAGCGTTCCGTAGTTCTTGCTTAGAGATATCTATTCTTGTGGAAATCCCAATGTGTGTATTGTGTTTGGTTTATGTGGGATTGTTTCTGGTTAAGGAGGAATTCATTTTTATCTTGTAAGAATATAGTGGATAAGTTTGAGTTAGGAGTTCCATTATTACAACATTAGACAGCCTAGGGTAGAGTGGTTGGAGTTCCCATTTTGGTACAATTGTATTGGTGGATTAAATATTGATCAAGTTTTTCTAGTTCTTATGGTGGGGAGAACCCTATAATGTTATCCCCTCAATATTGTGCTATGTTTTCTTCTTGATCGATCAAGTCTGAATTGTGGCATTAAAGGTCCCCCTAAGCCTCATGTTTCATATTATTTTGGTTGGACATGGATTCAGGTTTTTCTTACCTTTCGGCTGGGTGAAATTATGTGGCCAGAAAGTGTTTGTGGTGGGGATAATTGTACATCCCTGACCTCAGATATTCTTTTATTATATTCTTATCATGTATTTGGATATTTTTTTCAAGGTTAGGGATTAGTTCATGTTTGAAATTTTTAACTTTTGGATGAGGAATTGATGTTTTGGGCTTAACATCAAGGGTTACACAGTTTGTGTATGGTTACGGGAAATCGTGTGGTAGTGCCCAGGTAACCATACATTCTATGTTGGGTGTCTAGTATTGAGGCACACAGGTTACTCATGTTTTGAGAAACAATGAGGAATCCATATAGTTTGGTTCTGTAAAAATATATATTCATTCAATATGGTTGGCACACGGTTTGGGAAACCGTGCAGCCAAACCATGTGGGGTTCCCCACCTTTCAAGTAGCTTGAGCAAAGTTGGTGGATTGTTTGAAAAACCATGCTTCCAAACCATTAGAGTTGCTGAGTGATTAAAAATATTAATTTACTTCTTTTCCCCTTCCACTTCTTTAACCCTAAATCAAGTTTCTCCTCCCTTGATCGGCCTAGATGCACTAAGGGGTCCTCCAAGATCCCTCTATTTTGCTCTCTTTCTATGCTTAAAGCCCCTTTATGGTTCCTAAAGTATGTTCCATTGGTTTTTGGACATATTTTTCCTATCCTATCTTCCTCTTCTAGGTTTCATGGTGTTTTCTTGGTGGGGATTATATTTGATAGAACCCTTATGAAGAGGGTTGATGTTTAGTTCGATTTCTAGGATGATAGGGCATGAATATTGCCTCTCAGTCTTGGATCCACCTTCTCCCATAGTTTGGTTATGATCAAACGTCACTAAGGTAGGTGTTTCTGTCTGTTTCCTTTCTAAATCAACCCATTTGATGCTTGATGGTTTTCAACAAATTTGGAAATTTTATTCACATGTTTCTAATGCATTTTTTTTTGTTCATTATGGTGTTTCATATTGGTAGACTTCATAAAAAATTGTTTTCCAAGTTATTTTTAAATATGACCATGTATATATGCACTCAAGATATTTGTGGAAATGTATTGTGTTACTCTAAAATGCAACTTTGTGTTTTAGTATATATTTATCCCTGGTTATGTTATAATATTATTACTAAATTACAATTTTTTTGTTGTTGCTATAAAATTGGCCACTCTTATGTGTCATTCTTTATGTGATTTGTTTTATTTATTTTGAATCATGTGGGGTTTCATTAATGGTAGTTTTGGGTGATTTCATGAAAAAATTATCTTATTCTATTGGATGTTTCCACATTCATGTCTGATATATGTGCACACATGGATGGGAACACAAATGATAATGGTATTAGATAAATCCATTTTAAGAAATAAAACCTTATTTTTAAAACACTTTATCTGTCTTCCCCCTCCTCCTCCCAATTATTTTTCAAGACTACATGTCTTATTGAATGATTTATGATCTCATATGGTCATGAAATATGATCGTAATGTTTCCTTTAAAATAGGGAAATTTTAGAATCTATGAATATATTACGTGTTTTCATCTTGGTTTTAAAATGGAATTGATCTAGAAAGGTAAAAGACAATTTTTCATTACACACATGAAAATGATGTTGTTCATTATTTTGAAATTTTTTTGTAAATTTATTGTAAATGGAAATGATGTAAGTCCCCATTGGAACTTTGTAATATTGGAAAATTAATGTTTTTTAAACAAATAATCCTGGTTGGCATCTTATCATGTTCTGAGAAATGTTTTCCAGCTCAAAAGATGTGACGGCCCAGTTAGCTCTTTTGAAATGTTTGATACATGAAGAGAATCCCTATTAAGTATTTCACTATTTGGGATATCATATATGTGGTGCTGGTGTTTGGGGCAGGCAAGTGTGTTGATGGTTGGTAAGGTGATTCACACATTCTAGGGTTACCTACTAATAGTGTACACTATTACCATGGGTTTTTGGGCATCTATTAGAGGGTCGAGTGATAGTTTCTTGTAAATCCAAATTAGGCAAGTTTTTTTACCCCATTGAATTGATAGGTATTAGTGGGATATACCACTATATTGTTAAATTTAGGGTGTCTAGTTGGTTATAGACAATGGAGTTACACCATATCCCGATGATTGAGTCCGACTCGAGTATATCCATGGATCGATCAAGGGATGTTTATGAAATCCCATGATTTACTATCTATATTTTGTGGTTCACATTATACATTATTTGGTTTTAAATTTATTTTACCTATTTCTTTTTCTGTATGACCCAGTATTGATTTTATTTTTAATTCAACCTATTTTTTTATAAAATAATAATATTTTTCAAAAACTAGTGACGTGGTGTGTATAATTTTAAAAAGGAAAAATATTGTTGTTTATTAAAATGTGAAAACAAACTAATTTTAGATGTTTTTAAACTATAATTAATGAAATGTTTTCTTGAATGTAAATGTATGGTTTCTATGGTGGTTTCCAACTGAGCTGTTGAGATCACACCCAACTTGTACTATTCGGTGCCGGTAGACCTGAGCTGTTTTGCAGTTTCATGTTTATAGTTTGTGTATCTTTTGTATTAGGTTGGTTGGTGGATGGTGGTGACCATGAGGTCACATGGATATCTCATAATAAAAAATTTGGTTTGGTTTTTCTGAGTTCAATCATTGTTTAGTTGTATTTGTATCTAGATCTATTAGTATATTTATTGGGATTTAGTTATTGTTAGTTATTCTTCTTGTTCAGTTTATTTATTAGATCCTTGTTATTTATTGGGATGAAATCATTTCCAATTGGATTGTATTTGATTACCAAAACTAGTTTCCATCTCACGGGGATCGAGAATGCCCTTTTATCCATGCCATGAATTGGGTCGGATGTTGGGTCAGATGGTAATCCATCCAGGTTCATGACACATTGTTACATTTAAACTGACACATTTGGAAGGTGAATCTTGAACAGAATAAATTATTTAATTAATTAATAAATGTAATCATGGAAAGGGATTAACTAATTGGTGAATTAATTTATGAAATGTCAGGATTATGCAATTAAGAAATTGGATTAATTAATTTTTGAATTAATTAATGGGATATTGGTATTGTGGAGTTGGATTAATTAGTTATTGAATTGATTAATAGAATGTGTAATTGTGAAATTGGATTAATTAATTGTTTTATAAATTTATAATATATTGAGATTATATAAATGGATTAATTAATTTGTGAATTAATTAATGGAATGTCAAATTTTGGAATTAATGGGGATTTGGGTTTGTGTAATTGGTCAATTAATGTGATTACGAATTAATTGAAAATGGGGTAATGATATTGTCGGATTAACCTAAATGGGTTAAATAGTTATATGATATAATAATGATAAATGTTTTATGGTGATTTTACATATTATTCCATGTGAATTAAAGTGTTTAATCTGATTTTTTAGTAATTTGAAAGAGTACACTTTAATGAGAATGTTGGGAAAGAGGTTAAATTATTAATAACCATGATGTTTGTGAAATTGTGATTTGTTTGAAATTATGATATATGTGATTTTGTGATATATGTGTGTGTTACATGTTATACATATTCAAAATTCCATAGTGTTAAATTGATAAACACTCATGATACATGGACTGATGTTTCAAAAGTCTATAGTGATAAATGAGTGTGGGACATAGACTAATGCATCAAAATCCCACTTATGTGATATATGATAAATGAGGTCTGGTAAAGGGACTGATGCCCTAAATACCCACTTGAGACAGCGAGTGTGGGATAAGGACAAAGGCTCTAAGTACCCATTTGTTATTATTGATGTGTGAGACAAGGAATGTGGATCCAAATACCCATACGTGATTATTGAGGTCTGTGACAAGTTCTAAAGCACCAAATACCCACAGGGTGTTAGCTATGACGTTCAGTGCCCTTGAATTGGCATTAGACCATGGTTATAATTGTACATTATATGATTTTATATGAAATATAAAATGATAATCTAGGTTGTGTGGTATGGTTAAAACATCCTCACGGACCGAATTAGGTATTTAGTATTTGGGTGCCCATAGGAAACCATAGCCATTTGTGGTTAATTAAATAATAATTGAAAATGTCATAACTGTTAACTTATGCATTTTACTTTATTATTTATACAACTACATACAATCTTATAGATTGGATATTATTTTAAACTCCCTTTGTGGTTTCCCCCTATGTTTTATGAACACCCTACTCAGGTTTCTTGATCTGTACCCAAATAGATTTCATGGTTGATGGATTGGACAAATGATGAGTTTGGATAGAGCATGGATGAGGGAACCAGACTTGGTGTTGAGACTTTCATGGAGTTGTCAGTGTATTACTTCTGGGTTTTTCATTTGGCATATGGAACATACTTGGAGTGAAATACCTATTGTCTTAGTTTTGATATTATATTCTTATTTTAGTCATCACGTGATACTAGTTATGTATGATTATTTGGTTATATCATTTGGATATACTTTATTTAATATCATGTTTTTCTACTTTTATAAATAGGGTATAAACGCCCCATGATTGATATTAGACCCTCTCTACTTGTCGGAATTCACTAGCATATGGGGAAGGGTTCTTGAGGTCATGTTACCGACCAGTTTGGGGCACCAGTGTGTGGCACCAAGGTCGAGACGTTACAGAGTGGTATTAGAGGAATGGTTTTATTTTCATTTCATTTGTATTACTATTTGGGAAAGGTATATATGAGAATAATATGAGTCAATCCTTTTTTAAGAGTTCATTCATCGGCATAGGTAACCCATGTATGTGGGTAAAATCTCAGTACCTAGGGTGGGATTGTTGTTGGTGTTGTTGTTGTTGGGTGTGTGTTGTAAGTGTTGATGATATTTCACATCAATTAATGAGATTTTAGTGTGATGTCATTATTGTTTCAGAAGATTTATGAGGTTTCAATCATGTCCAAAAATAGAATTAGAGTCTATTATTCATGAATCATTCTAGGAACTCGGGAATTATTATGGCATGCATCATTTTCAGCACACATGGGAAAACAGGTTTTGGGTAAGTTGTTGAAATTGAAATGTTTCCCTTGATTTTAAAATTTAAATGAAGTTCTTGGAGAACTTATATCTGGAGACACTCAGACAAATGTGGAAAACTGAGTTCATACAGTTAAGATAGGTTAATGTCTCCGTGATAGACTATGTTGGATGATTTTTCTAACTTTTAGTGTATTTCTCCAACTTTGGAAATAGACAAGACAACTACAGTATGTTGTTTCTAGGATGAACATAAATATGAGATTATGTCCTAGGTTAATATCTTTCTATTCAATAAATTTTCCATGATGGTGGAATAGTCTCTCATATAAGAGGGGATCCTAAAGATGGATTCTAGTGGATGACATGTTGTTTCTGAAAGATGTTCTGGAGATACTACTTCTAAGGGTAGGAAGTGTCGATATGATATTTTTGACCAGAGAAGTGGAATGATGAGTTGCTGGGAGGGGGGGGGGGGAGGTTCAGTTACTCATGATCTTAACCAAGTTATTTTCCACTAGTGTGGTATTCTGAGTCACTATCATAGAAATTGTCCCCATCCATCGATAGTGTGAAAATCTTATAGTGGGATAAGACATAAATATAAGTTTTGAAATATCACATGTTAAAAGGGTAATGATGGGGAATATTGATAGAACCAAAGTATGGTAAGGGGTTCTTCTAAACTTTATTGGTCTGGAAGATAGATTTATACTATTCATTGTGGTTGAGGTGATGGAAATGAAGATTCTCATCAAGGGTTCCCATATCAGTAGAGTGGTGCGGCTTAGGTGAATTAGACTACATCATTAGGAAGAGGGGAAATGAAGTTTCATTCCATTATGCCTAGACTGGTGGATATTTAAGATGTAATTTCAACAGTTAGAGGTACTATTCTTGCAGATTCTATGCTTTTAAGTTCCTTATTTGATACTGGTGCCTCTTCTTAATTAATATCTGGACAACTTAGGAATGTTTTGAGTGTGAATGTGGATTTTGTGAGTAGGGTGATGACAATAGATACATCATTTGGAGTAGGGTCAAGGGAAATCTATTTATGTAAGGGGTGTTATCTCATGGTTTGGGAGGTTCATTTAATATGAGATCCTTAAAATCTAGATATGGTAGGCATTGAATTAATTTTAGGTATGGAATGGTTAGTAGTTTACAGATCCCCTATATATTGTTACATAAGGAGAGTGAATTTTACATCTCCTAAGGGTAACGATAATATTCACCATGGAGAGTGGGATATCCTGGCGGTCCATATAGGGCCAGTTCATTAGTAGGTAGGTGATCTCACTGCCCATGTTTCTATTCTGTTGCTAGATGATGGGGGTGTAAAGATGAATGTATTTCCACCAATGATAGACTACTTCAAGATGTTTTTCCTAAAGAATTATCAAGGATTTCTCCTAATAGAAATGTGTAATTTACAATTAATCTCATGCAAGGGACTGCGCCAATTTCTATTCCACCATACAAAATTGGGCCAAAAATGCTTCAAAATCTCAAGAATCAGGTAGAAGAGTTGATGGATAAGGGTTTTACCCATTTGAGTAAGTATCCTCATGGTTCTCCAATATTGTTTTCTAAGAAGTATAATAAAACAATACACATATATGTTGATTACCAGAAGTTGAAATAGATGTTTATGAAGAACTAGTATCCTCTTCCACATATTTATGACTTATATGACAAGTTGAGGGGACCGTGAATTTTCTTCAAGATCGACTTGAGTTCGGGTAACATTAGTTGAGAATACTTCCTTTTGAAATACCTTAGAAAGATTTCAGAAGAAGGTATGGCCTCTTTGGGATTTTCATGACACTTTTTGTGTTAAAAAACAGAACAATAGTGTTTATGGCCTTGATGAATAGAATCTTCGACTTGTACCAAACTCAGTTTTTGGTTATATTTGTAGTTGAAATATATGACTAATCTAAGGCTCATAACGATCAAGACCAATATCTTGACAAAATTATGAGTACACTGAGAGAGAAACGACTATACACAAAGATATCAAATTGTAAATTATCGATTGATTTGGTACACTTAATGGGTCACAAAATCTCAAAGGAAGATGTATTATGGGACCCACAGGAGGTGGAGGCATTGGTTTCTTGGGAGCATCCCAAGAACCATTTCGATTTAAATAGTTTTCTAGGGATAGCGTGATATTATAATCGGTTCATTTAGGACTTTTCCCAATTGTAAGAAACTATTTCAAGCTTGATCAAGAAGAGAATAAATTTTTAATGATTTGGATCATGTGATAATGCTTTCCAGGAATTAAATAAGCACTTGACAATACACCAATATTGATCCTACCTGGGCTAGGTGAGGAGTACATGGTGTTTTGTGATGAATCTGGGATCAATATTAGAGCATTGTTGATGTAGGTAGATTGAGTTGTGGCATATGAGTCATGAATTTTGGGGATACATTAATGGAACTACCCTATGCATAAGTTTGATTTATCAATAGTGGTTAATGCTTTGAAGTGTTGCTGAAATTATGTTTTGGGAAAGAAGTTTACTGTTCCCACTGATCATAAGAGATTAATGTATATGTTTTTATAGAAATATTTGAATCTTGGTAGTATATATGGGTTGAGTATATGAAGTAATTTGACTATGACCTATCATAAATGTGTAGAAACTGAAACTGTTTTGTAGATTCTTTAAGCATGAAAAATAAAACTCTGGAAACTGAGGAGTATAGTTCTGAGTGTAAGATGTTGAATTTGCAAGGTGAGATGCATGTTGTGGTCTAAGAGATCCAGAAAACGATGTGTCTCATATTGGTTTTAGTGTTTTCTATACTTTTGAGTCTTCTTAGAGATAAGTAGTATGAGAATCTAGAGTGTTTGGCCATGAGGGAAAGCCATGAATGTAGGGATTGACCTATAGATGAGAAAAATATCATCAATATCGAGAATGGTGTTGTTGTGCCAATGAGAAGGAAAGAATAACTGATGTGTGAATTTTATGCATCGAAGTGTTTTGTGTATCTATGTTTGAGAAATATATCTTGTGACCTATGACACTATTTTGGTGGTTGGGAATTAAAAAGGAGATAATAGGGTTTCTGACATGATGTTACACCTATCAATAGGTGAAGGCGAGGCATTAATGAACTGACTGTTTACTACATCTGTTTCTCGTTATTGAATAGAAGCGGGAAGAAATTACTATGTAATTTGTGTTGGGTATCCTAAGGAATCATTGGATGAAGGATGTTATTTGGACAGTTGTGGAATGACTGATGAAAGTATCACATTTCTTGCCTATAAAAGATACTTTCTCAATAGAGTAGTTTGGAGATTTGTATTTTATGAAGATATTCTATCTTCATGGGGTTCTATAAAGTATAATTTTAGACCCTAACTTTCATTTGAATTTATGCTTCTAGCGAGGCTTATAGGAGGTTCTAGGTAGAGAAGTTTTATTGTGAAAGACTTTCCACCCATAGACAAATGGTAAGTCAGCGTGTACTATACCAGTGCTTGAAGATGCTCTATGAGAATGTGTTCATGGATTAAGTGGGTCTTTGGAGAGGTACCTATAATTTTTGGAGTTCACCTATAAAAATATTTTCCAAGAAACTATTCACAAAAAACCATATGAGGCTCTTTATGGTCGTCTATTAAGATCACCTCTATGTTAGATGGAGGTATTTGAGTAATAGCTATTGGGACTAAGTGTGGTGCAGGAGATCTCAGATCAGTTTTAACAAATTCTGAAGAATATGGGTGTGATTTAGAGTATGAATAAGTGGAATTTTGATAGATGTCGATGACCCTTAGATTTTATAGAGGGCGGTCATGTGTTCCTTCAAGAGCATCCTAGATTGGGTCATTATAGGATTCTAAGGCAACGAAAGTTATCACCTAGGTTTGTTGGACTATTTGAGGTTGTGGAGAGAATCAGGAAGGCGGTGTACTGATTGGCTCTTCCACAGAGCTAAAATGATATGAATGATGTTTTTCATGTGTCAAAACTTTGGAGGTATCACACCAACCTTTATCATGTGATTGATGTGGAATATTTTGATCTTGAGACTGATGTGTCTTTTGAAGAGAAACTTATTTATATGTTGGATGATAGTGAAAAAGTGTTTTAGAGAAACACCGTGCTAATAGTTCATGTATAGTGTAACATGTGTGTGTTCAGGAGGAAATAATGGGGAGAGAAGTGGATATGCGGGCTTATTGGGCCATCCTTTTTGTCTTTGAATGATAAATATTCTTGGGATTATAGATAGAGGATGATTTGTTTTAAGGATAGGAGATTATAAGATCCCAACACTTTCTGGAGATGTCTGGAGTGCATTTAAAGGAACCCTATTGTCTTGTATTGAGAATATCGTGGTTGGGTTTTACCTTGGAGAGTTTTGGGTGAAATTAGAGAATTTTGGAAAGATGTGGAGGCACTACATAGTGTACCCATGGTTTTCTCAAACCGTGCACCCAACCCCGAAAATCATGCGAACCCAAGAAGAGGGGATTTGCACGGATGACACAAGGATTTCTAAATCATTCACCATCTTAGGAGTAGCCACATGAAACCTCTATGTGTAGTGCGTGGTTAGGGAGCACAGTAACATTATATTTTTTTTACCCTAATAGAAAACTATTCACATCGGATTTTAAACATCCAAAAATTCACTAAAAAGTTCTTGAATCTCCATATTTTATCCTTAACTAGTTAGCTCAACCCTAAGGTGTTTTCATTCATTTATGGGATTTTTTTAATGAATTAAATATTTTTCCAACATACTTTGTGGTTTAATCAAATATACATTGATGGAACTACACGTCTCCTTATACGTGGGTTCTTCTTGATTAGATTTATCTCTCTCAATCGAAATTCTAGAAAAAAGAGGAATGTTTTAATCTACTTTTGGTAAGTGTTTGGATATTAATTTAATGGATACTTATTCTTTATATAACAAATAGATGTTTTAGATCTAAATATCGCTATTTTTTTGTGTTCTTTATTATTTATCTTGAATGATGGGTTTCTATTGGTGAGCTGTTATCATCAATCTTGAGGTAGGTTTTCAAGATTAAAAATCCCATAGTTTTGATTCAAATTGCATATATGTGTTGTTAGATTTCAATTGAAACATTTGGTAATTTGATCTTGAATTAAATAGAGAATTTTATTAATTAATTTATGGAAACATGGAATGGGACTAAAAATTGGAAAATTAATTAATGAAATTTCAGGACTATGCAATTGTTGAATTGGAATAATAATTACTGAATTAACTAATTGGATTTTTGGATTCTGGAGTTCAATTAATTGATTGGTGAATTAATTAATGTAATGTTTAATTATGGAATTATATTAATTAATTGTTGAATTAATTAATGAGATATCGGTATTTTGGAATTTGATTAATTAATTAGTGAATTAATTAATAGAATAAAGAACTATGGTATTGATTAGGATTTGGGTTTTTGTAATTGGTCAATAAATGTGATTATGAATTAATTGGAAATGGAGTTCAGATATTATTTTCTTTACCTAAATGGGTTAAAGGGTTATGTTATTAAATAATGATAAATTGTTTAATGGTTATTTTCCATATTAATCCAGACAAATTAAGGTTATGAACATTATTTGTTTAGTAAGTTTAAATGGTACACATTAATGTGAATGTTTTGAAAAATGATTAATGATGCTTAAACATTATGTTTTTGAAATTTTTTGTGTGTGATATTTTGATATATGAGATTTTTATATACTTGTGTGGGATATAGACTAATACTTCAAAATACCATAATGTTTAGCTATTAAACATGTGTGGGACATGGATTCATGATTCAAAATCCTATAGTGATATATGAGTGTGGGATACAAATAGCTGCTCTAGAAGACCACTATTGTGATATGTCATAAATGAGGTGGGGATAAGGATTGATGCTCCAAATACCCATGGGATGTTAGAAATGATATTCTACCCTAATGAGTTGGAATTTGGAAATGGTTCCAATTGGTTCTGATATGAATTAATATAAAATGATAAATTATAACCCTGGTTATATGGTATGGTTTAGACTTCGGAATGGACTGAAGCATGTATTGTGGGATTGGGTGTCCTTATTAAATTAGAGGCTAATGTAGTTTGTTAAATAATAATTGAAAATGTGACAATAATTTACTTATTAACTATAATTTATTATTTATACAACTTCCTACACTATTATTGATACAATATTGTTTTAGAGGCCATTAATGGTGGCCTACTGAGTTGTACTCAAACTCTACTCGGTCTACCTAATCGTTGTCTGAATATATTTCATGGTTATAGGACATGATAAGGGCTGAGTCAGGATAAAGCATCGATGAGGGAACTAGACTTGGTGTTGGGACCCCCTTGGAGTGTTCAGTGCCTTACTTTTGGGTTTTTAATATTATGCTTGGCAGTTACTTAGCATGACGTATCTATTGTTCTAGTTTCAATATCATATTCTTATTTTATTCCTCAACTGATAATCGTTTTGTCTAGTTATTTAGTTATATAATTTGTCCATTGTTTATTTATTCCACTATTGTGCTACTTTGATAAAGAGGGTATAGTCTCCTCACGATTGATATTGGACCCCCACTACTAGTCGACAGCCTACGGAATACATGGAGGCATGCTTGAGGTCTTGTAACCAACCAACTTAGGACACCAGTGTGTGGCATCGGGGATGGGAAGTTACACTAGTTTTATACATTTAAATCATTTTAGATCAATTTTATTTCCTTTAATTAGGTATGGATCATCCTAGGTGTGGTATGTTTGATTTGGTTTGGTTCCTTTATATTGGTATATAATTAAACAATATTTTTCATGAATAATACATATTATCATTCATGATCTAGCTTAGTAGTTTTCCCCAATGTGTGGACATACATCACAACAACCTTGTTTTTCTTCAATTTTATGTTTACTATAAATGAAAATACAAAAATAGAAAATAAAGTGTTAACACAAATAGTACACAATTTCTGTTAAAAAACAATAAATTTGAATAGCACCTCAAGCTCACCACTCATCCAATAAAAAATCATTTCATAGTACAATGTTAATATAAAATTAACAATGATTGGAATACTCAATAAATAAAATACAACTCTTCGAATGTGGAAATTATATAGTTTATGCTTATATTCTCTCCATACCTCACCTGATTCCATCAGTTACACATCTCTTGGAACTTCACTGTAGGGATAATTATAATCATGTTTCTCCCAAAATATCATTTCAAATAAATAATATAATAATATAAAACATAATCTAATAAATCATTTACCTCTATCACATCCCATAAAGCATATTTTATTATTTTCTATATGTATCTTGAGGAAACAATTATCACGTGAATGTTCTCCAATAATTTGGAAATAATTTCTATAAATATATAACATTATCTCTTTATTATGAAACTCATTTGATTTTCATAAATATATATGACCATCACATGTGTATAGAAATTCCACAAATTATAAATTAGATTATATCCATAGCTCTTAATAGTGGTATGTCCAACAATGAATAAAAGAAAAATATTAATTTAATTCAAGATAAAATAAAAATTATGTTTATAAAATTTATTATGTTAGTATACAGATACCATCGATAGGATGGTATGTGGTAACTTATGGACATATAGGTTTTGAAGTATTAGTGACATGTGTTCTCTATGGGGGGTTAATGTATATTCAAGATGATCTAAAGACATTATATTAAAAGATGATAGAGAATGAAAAAAATAATATAGGGACTTAAGAAGTGTGTAATGGAGGTTGGGGAATAAATTTATGTTAAAATTGATAATATATATTTTAATAGAGGGAAGTAAAAATATAATAAAAAGATAAATAAAGAGGATAATTAGAAGAATCTAGTGGTAATATTATAGGTGGATGGAAAATCCTTGATACCTACAAGGGAACTATGGGATAAGAATACATGGTATGTTATATATTTAGAGAATGGTCTAGATTTGATCGAGCATTATGATTGCTATGAGAATATCTAGTACCCCCCCCCCCCTTGAATTGGTAGGCTGGTCACTACAGTTACTTGTCTGGCTGAAGAATAGTTTTCTTCTAGATAGACTATAATAATTAAAATTTAAAAATGATAAATTAATTGTCTTTAAATTTTTTAAATATATATATATATATATTAATTAATTTATTTACATGGGGAACCCGAGAATAAATTACCATACCTCTTAGGCAGTGATCATTTTCACACATTCTCATCATTTGTATCTCTTCACTATTGTAAATTTCTTCCATATTAAGATAAATATAAATTTAATAAGAAATTTAATACTAAAGGAATAGCTTAATTAATACATACTAATAAAAATTCTATACATGGGTATGATATAGGTTTCTTCATCTATATTAGATTTTGTCTAATTTATATTCACTTACATTATTTGGTAGTGTAGTAATTTATTTATTTTGGTAATTGGTTATTAGGATCATGTCTTGGTTAGTATATTTGGTTTTTTTGGTAAATAATTAAAACCATTTGGTTTATTTTTTGTTAATTAATTTGAATCATTTTAGGTTAGGGACTTTCTATCATTAATGATATACACTGTTTGAATCATTTTCATGGTAGGGTTTTTTTTGGATATTTGTTCAATTGTTCATTCAGTTAGATCATTAGGTTAATTTTGAGTTTGGTCATTTTAGTTTATTGGGTTTCATCCATTTTAATAATTTTTGGGTTAAGTCATTTTTTAGATATAAAATATGGTTCATTTTGGGTTAGAATATTTGGTTCATTTTGATTTAGGTATTTTTGTGTTAGGATAAGTGGTTCCTTTTGGGTTATGAAAATTTTTTATTAGATAGTTTGGATAATTATTTATTAAGTAATTTGGTTAATTTTTGGGATATGAATTTTCTGGTTAGTTAATTTGGTCATTTTTTTTATAAGCCAACTGGTTAATTCCAGGTTACCTTATTTGGTTTATTTTGGGCTATGACATTTTTTTTCTTCTTCGGTTTGTCCATTTTTGTGTTATGTCATTTATTTTATTTCAATAATTTGGCCATTTATTCATATTAGGATATTTAATTTGATCATTTCATAATTTTTTTTCATTGGGTTCATTTTGGGTAAGGTTATTTTTTTAATTTAAGGTTAGGTCATTTTGGTTGATTTAATTTAGGCTATTTTCGTCATTTTTGGGTTAATTCACATTTTTGTTTTATTATTCAGTTCAATATGGTTTAGGATATTTGGTTCAATATGGTTTAGTTCCTTTTTGGTTAGGCCATTCGATTCATTTTTGGGTTATGTAATTTTTGAGCTACAATATTTTGGTTCATTATGTGTTAGGTTATTTGGTTAATTTTGGTTTAGGTCATTTTGGGTTATGAAATTTGGTACAATTTTTGGATAATTTCATTTTTGAATTGGATTTTTTGGATTATTTTGTGTTAAGTAATTTGGTTAATTTTTTGGATATGTAATTTTTTATTAGGTCATTTGGTAATTTTTAGTTAGATAAATTGGTTCACTTGGGGTTAGGTTATTTGTCTTATTTATCATTATAATATTTTTTTAATTTTTTCTGAGGCTAGTTATTTAATTTTTGGGTTAGATTATTTGGTTCATTTTAGTCATTTGTTTATGTTTTTATTTTTGAGTTAGTTATTTTGATCAATTTTTCATTTTTTGGTTAGGTTATTTGGATCATTTTTTGTTACATTATATGGATTATTTTTGTTTAGTTTATTTTTTTCATTTTGGTTTTAGTTTTTAGTTCATTTTAGGCTTACCCATTTGGTGAAATTTTGGTTTAGGTAATTTCGAGTAAAATCAAATGAAATTTCCACTTTATGTGTTTTTAATCCAATAAATTTATGTTGGTTTGATTCAATGAATTATATAAAATTATATGTTTGATGATTTTATAGTTTACATGAAATTTTTTTATTAAAAATAGTTTATAGTTTACAAAATGAATCTAAAATAAAGCAATATGAATAGAATTAAACTGAAGGAGTCATGTTGAGATGAAATGAATGAATTAAGAACATATATCGATTCTTATATATATTACTCTATACTACATTAGGATCATAATATATTATTACTATTGGATAATTTGAGTCATCATAATGAATATATTGATCAATACAGATTGGGGAAATAAAAGTGTCATCTTCATCTACAATATCATAAAAATATTTCATGGGATTGCTTAAATTATGACACAAAATTATGATCTTAGATAATCATTCACATAAAATACTTTTTTCAGAATTTATTCCAAAATATATGGCTCATCGGTAATTAGAAAATGAGTCATGTGAATTAATCTAAATCTATAGTCATCAATAAATGTTCCTTGTTATTCCATTGAATCAAAACAATATCATTTTATAATAGAATCTTTACCTTGGTAGTAATAATAAACTATTAGTATTTTATCAATAGCTTCAGTATAATAAATTTTTTCTATTTTGAGTCTTACTATCCAAGGCATAATAAAAATAGTCTATCATTGTAGTTAACATAACTCCATCTTGTCGAGCTCTCATTTTCACTAATTAATCAATTTTATACCCATTGATTACTAGTTTTTTTTCATTCATAAACCAAATAATTAGGACCAAATTATAAAACTCTTATTTCTGCAAAGAAAGATTCATTTTATAATCTTAATAGTAGAAATAAAAATGAATATTAATATTATTTGAATATTTATTTTTTCTATTTTATTAAATTAATGGTCATAGATAAGATTTAATCCAAAGTTGAAAAAAATTTCTTTGATAAGTCACTCTCCTTATAGAAGTCAATGAAATATGATTTAAAATTAAAACATATTTTTGTTCTGTACCAAAAAATACTATAAAATTTTATGATGTTTGTGTAACAACATAGTGTGTGATAAAATATACATGTTAAAATCACTTACATGATGTAGTAATAAAAAAATTAGATTTAGACAATATTGTGGGATGTATATTCTCCCTCTCTTCATGAATTAATGTAGTCAATGTATATAATCCAAGAATTCCCCATATTTTTGGAACTGATGGATAGGTGGGTTGAATTTTCTTATAATGATATTGTTCAATTCTCCTTGGTTATTCATAAATCATGAACATATCGCCCCAACATATTGAAAAAAATCCATATATTCTTGAGCCATGTAATATTTTACAGTGAATCCTTAATGGTGATTCTTATTCAAGAAAAAATACTTCATTGTGAACATATAATTTTTGGTTAGATAAATTTAAGAAAAATAAATATCACTCCCATGAAAAATTTCATTTGTAAGATGGATAGTTTGGTGTAGAATTAAAGTGAAAAATGATGGAGTAAAAATATTCTATAACTCGCAAAGAATTAATGATTCCCCTTCATGAATTTCATTCATGAAAAAATTAAAAATCTATCACTTATATATATATATATATAAAAGGAATGACTAAAACAGTATGACCCATAAATTTTTAGTAAATAAATTTTTTACTATTATGGGAATCAATTTATGCATAAGGATCTATTAGTCATGAGTCTTCAGAGATTTCAGTTTTAACTCTCATTTATTGAACCATTTAAATATATTGATTGAATCTCCATTAGGAACATTGTCAATCTATAGTACGTCTAGAAATTTATTTCAATTAGTAGGAATTATCATGTAAGAAAAAGAGGGAAAATTCCATTCATTTCAACAATAAATATATGATGTAGTTCTTATAATATACCATAATCCAAAAGTCATGTCAAGATAATATATCATCTTTAGTCCTAAAAATTTACTTGTATAATAGTTTAAAGAAACATTTCATTTTTTTCTCAATATAAAATAAATCTAAATAATTATTTAATATTTTGTTTGACCAATGAGGAAAATAAAATAGAAAACAATTTTTCTTCCAATGGTAATTTGTTTCAATGGAATAAAATGTCTTATTTTTAGTTTTTTTTATTCTGAAAATTCCCATGTGAATATTCAATATCCTTAAATTCTTTATGAATATTAGTTATAGGCATATGCTATAGTGGCCTCTAAGTATCAATGGTATTATCAAAACTTCAACGATTATTCCCATGTGGAAGATCCATTGTAATTAATAGGTGATGTGCCATGAAAATAAAATAATTAATATTTTTATGACCTATAAATAATCAATCCTTCATAAAAACATGACATCATAGTTTTCCCTTAGTAATCCTACTATAAGTAATTTAATAATATGTAAAATAACTAGTCATCTATATAAACACAACACATATATGATATTTTTGTGTCAAATAACCGTCATATGTGAATTTAACCACATTCTAATGCTTCATCAACAGTTTTATTAAAGGCTTCATATACAAATCTTTTCATTTATAGGATTATAAGGTCCATATATGAGTACACAAATAAAAGTTGACTGGTTTTTTATACATATATGTGGTAGAAGGTTTTAAATGAGAATGGAAATTGGCCATGCATTGTGAGAAGTAAGCATCAGAAAAAATGGATTAAAATCAATACATGATAGAATCAAACTAGAATTATTCACCTTAGCTATAAAATTTGGATATAGTGTATCAAAAGTCTTCCATGATAATCTTTCTACAGGATGAAATAAATTATCATAATATTTAATTATATCATTATTATTACATCATATATTTGTTGATATTTTTATATAAATGAAATGTTTTTGGATTCAAGGAATCAATGGAAAGCACCATATTAATTTTCTAGCACACAAGATGGTGTTCTATCTATATTTTCCTTCATTGTGATGTATTATATTTTTAATAATAATTTATCCACATGGTTTACTCAGAGAAATAGACGAAATCATTTGGTAAATCATAATTTTTTTCATAAAATCCATGTTATCCAATTAACATTGATTCCATATAATATTTTGAAGGAATATCTACATTATAATGAAGTAAGACCATAAATACTTATGAATTTAATCGATGGAATTATTATAAAATCTATACAAGGATTTTCCTTGATACAACCACATTATGAATTCAAAAATTTTAATTCTACCATATTTTTGTTATAAATGAGTCCTAGAATCATCCATAAATTTATTACGCTCTTAAAATTTAAATTTTTAGTAGTTACATCATGTTTATACATATCGTTATCTTTAGTCATTGGAATAATTTTATTCCCATGATGATGAGTTAATATAAACCATTCAATTATACAATTATTTATTCCACTCCTTTTATTACAATCATGTAATATCTACGATTGAATTTTTTTTCTCTATTATGATACAAGTCATAATATTTTTTTTGAAAAACTAATTTTTTATATGTGGAAAAAAACTACTTCATGAGTGAACCTAAATTTTCCAACACAATAATAACTAGGAAAGTATATAAGACCTCTATCTGAATTATTTCGATTGAAAATTTTTAAATAAAATCAATCTAATTTTGAATCTCAGTTGAGATCAATCAATATCATATATAAAAATTCTATCAATTATGTCACCAAAGAAATTTTTATATTATTATTAGTATACTATACTATAATTGAAAAATTCCTTAATGTGGGGAGGGAACTATATATTTTCCACTAAATTTAAAGAGGTATTCTATGCTCAACCAATATGGTCTGATTTATCTATAATAAATAAAAATTCAATGTATTGACTTAAACTTATCACCAAGACCGGGAATCTATGAAAATAAAATAGAAATAGGAAAATTATATGATTAGGTTAATTCAATCAAAATCTTCGTCATTAAATTTAAAAAAGCCTAATATTTTTATGAGGCATCCATATATATGATAATAAAGTTAAAATATTAATAAGTTACAAAATACATACCTTACAAACAAATTGTAACCATAATAAACATATTATATTTTGAACCAAACATCATACATTAACATCTTTATCGATACCATTATAATAAAACCAATTAGAAAATAATTAATACTAATAATCATTCAATAATTCCAAGAGGAATCAATATTTATTTAATATAAATGTATAATATAATATAAAAATTATAAAAAACATTTACACTTAATTAACAATGAAACCAACCATACATTAGTTTAAAACCAAAATTCCATTACCAAATCCAAACCATGTTTAGGGAAATGAGAAATTTTTACCGTATATTAATCACATCTAAATTAGTGAAATAAGGTTAAAGTTGAATCAATCTAAAATAACCCTCTATTTTTATGTATAATATCAAAATTTAATGCACATTAGTACATCATTATAACAAATAAATATTTTTATCATGAAAACTGCAATTTTTGATTGACAAAATCCCTCTGTAAATAATTCAATATTTTAATTTATAACTGAAATCCATAATTTCGTAATTATACCCCCTAGATAAAATAATATATATATACACTATTAAAATAAATTACTTCAATGTCTAATATAAATATATAACACAATACAAAAAACTCTAATAAACATAAAAATTTGACATTTATTATCTAATAATGATCATTTAATGTCATATAATATCCTATTTATTACAAACCATCACAAAATGGGGTTTCAATCATGTAATGTAATGAAAATATTATGTATTTTTAAATTGGTTCTTTAAATTAAATATTGATTGTAACGAAAAAAAATTAACCATAATACATAATCTACCAAAACTAAAATAATAATTTAATATCCCCACATTCTTAAAAATCCCGTATACAAATTAAAATATTAAATATTTATATATATTCATAAAAAACGTATTTTAATTACATTATATTTTAAGACATCCAAAATCTAGGGAATAAAAATACATAATGTTGGGGTTAAAATATTAGTGGGGGAGAACATAAGCAACGCACCATGATTATAAAAACTAAACTCACATTAAATATTAAAAAAACTAATAAAAATATGTTATTAAAAATAATAACAAAAAGAATGTCACGACTCGTCCTCGGGACCCGTGTCATGACTACCTCAATCCCGCCTCCCATAGGCCAGGGGCTGGCGACTAGCACAATGGCGTAAATCCCGTCAAAAAGGGGAAGACATTTTCTTTATAAGTAAACAAACACCACAAAGTAAGCTAGTAGAAGTAAACACTAAGTAAACTGAGTACAAATAAGTGCGAAAGTAAATGGGCCAGAATACAAACCCAAACTGAAAGTAAAGTACAACTGGAAAGAAAGTACAGTAACTGAAAGTAAAGCAGCAACATCGAGCCATCCACTGGTAGTCCCACCTAAAGGGTGGGTACAGATAGCCACCTAAGCTCCTTGGGTCCAACCGTCCACTACGGGTACGTCCCACCCAGTGGTCCAACTCTAGGTACCGACTACTCCACTAGCCTCTACCACGATCAGCGTTTTCTATTATCTGCATCCAACACAATGTAGTGCGGGCATAGCTCATGAAGGGGTGAGTATACGCTACTCAGTAGGGACCCCGAGACCCCCGAAGGTCTCCCAGAATCCACAAAGGATAATCCAAAAAAGAATGATACAATAACGAAGTAACAACCAACACTAATTAAGTATATTCCCATACATATACCTAAGTAATCAATTCCAGTTCAGCTCCAGCATCCGAGCCCATGTTCGATCACATCCACACAGGATAACACCGCACAATCCACATAGAAAATCAAGTCAATCATATCAAAGATAATGATTGGAATTCAAGACTCAGCTCACATAGGTATACCTCTTCTGTGATAGAGATGATTAGATATAGCCATTGATTCATCTAAGCTGGGACCCACGTAGGATGCTAAACCAGCTACTCTTCCAGACCCACATAGGATAGCAAGAACAGAGTCAGACACTACCAGACACACGTAGAATACAAGAACAGTAGTCATTGTCATCGAACCCACATAGGATTTCAATACGGTCTTCATCGCTACCGAACCCACATAGGATTTCAGTGTAGTCTTCATCTCCGTCAAACCCGCATAGGATTTCAGTATGGTCTTCATCACTGCCGAACCCACATAGGATTTCAGTGCAGTCTTCATCTCCGTCGAACCCACATTGGATTTCAGTACGATCGTCACAGTCGCAGCCGAATCTAGGGTTCCCGCACACAGCATGCTCATTCTGGGAGGGTACATTCCATGAGACAAGGGGGACGATACATAAACTAAAACATAGTCTGGAGTTGATGTATCTCAAAGTTCTGCCTTGACAAGAGGAACTCAACTTGACAGACAGCACGTCAATTGGACGCCCGGTTTGAGAGTTATTGTCTTTTTCGTTCCATGGGCCTGGTTGGTTTTTAAGTGAAAACCAACCGAACCGCACTCCAACTGCGTCCAAACCTCGAGAAGAGTAAGCCAAAAGGTCTGTCTCATGAATAGTAATCCATCAAAGTCGACAGCACGTCAATCGGACATCCAGAGCTCAAGTTATAAGCGTTTCCGCTCCGAGGGCCCGATTGGTTTTGTGTTCGAACCAACCCGGTCGTACCCAAAGTTCTTCGAAACCTTCAGTGTAATATATCAAAACGACCGTATCTATCCAAGGATCGCATCGCAACTGAAGGTGAGTCCATCGGGGGTTCGTAGAAAAAGATATGGGAAAAAGACCGGAAGTGGTCTGAAAATGGGGGGTCTGGGTCCGGTCTGACCCAGCCCAACCCCCCGGGTCGGCCCGAACCGGGTCCGGGTCCATCCCATTAGGGCGCGGCCCGGCCCAGTGGGTGTGACCTGGCCCAGGGGGAAGGGCCCGGCCCGGCCTGAGTGGCCCGACCCTCTGCGGCCGGTTCGGCCCAGGGCGGCTCGGTGCTGGCCGAGCAGGGTCGGCTCGGCATTGGCCGAGCGGCCGTGCAAAGAGGGCGGCTACCCCCTTGATTGTCATCTTGGCCCCCGTGCGGGGGTTATTCCTTGCCAGCAGACGTGGCCCAGTGCCGCGTCCCCCCCTCGGTCCCGCGTGGCCGCGAGACCGCCGCCTGCTGCTGCGGCTACAGCACCAGCAGACCCTCCTAGTGGCGCACCGGGGGCCGCCGCCCTCAGTCGTCGGTAGGCCCTTCCGCGGACCACCGTACGTGCTCTGGTGGGCCGTTTTTTCTGCGGTCTTCGCTTGCGGTCCTCCTGGGACAGACTCTTCACTAAGAAGTCCTCAAAACACCTTTGCAGCCTATTTCGTCGTCACTCGTCAATCCGTACACCAAGAACAGAGAAACGGTGGGTTCAGACTTATTCGTTGGTCCGCGCCCACCATGTTAGCGGTTCAAATGACTTCCGACAATTAAACACATGTCGAGGATATAATTCACATAGATTTAATTAAACCAAACCCCCTACCTCAAGGTGTTGATGAAAAAATTTTGTTGCGGGAAAAGACGTCACGGGAGACGGCGTCGCGAAAGAGGGTCGTCGGCGTCGCGGTACACGGCGTTGTGTCGTCGATCTCTGGGGAACTAGTGTTCTTTGTCGTCTTCCATCGTAGGCCGGTGTTATTCATCATTCTTCGCATTCTCCAATGAAGAAGATGAAGATTCACGAATTTGAGTAATTCGTCCCCCAAATCTCTCGCATGACACAACAACTATAATAAAATAAGAACATGCCTTATTTTATTTCCCATGCCAACTGTTTTTTAAATTAAAAGCAGATCATGCATTAATTATCAAGCGTTGTCCAATTAATGGGGATTTTAATAATTTAATTAAACGCAAGAGTTGACTTGGAATTTAAGAGGGGGCGCGGGTGAGTTAACATAATAAATGCACGTGTGAGGTAAAAGGTAATAAAGTGGTGGGGCTCGTGTGGGCCCCCCTCACTAATATCCTACCTAGGAGTTAGGATATCAGTGGGTCCCACTCCAAACACCATGCCTAGGATACCACTACTAATAATAAAAATAAAATCTATTGTACAATATTTTATTTTATTCATTAGTTAAACTAATTAATTAGGAACCTCACCCGAGCAAACAAAACTCCGGAAAATGTGTTCTTAAGAAATTTCTGGCACTGCGGTTCCATCAGTTCCCTCAGATTTTGATTCTACGAACTAGTTCAAAATTTAGGAAAATCTGCTCGTTCGTTTACTGAACGTACCCGAGCTAAACTTCGGAATTGATTACGGGCACACCGGGCCTCCGAATCAGGTGCCGTCAGAAACTCCGTTCTTGTAAAATTTCAATGAAAATAAAAAAAATTCCCTTTAATTTTTTATGGTTATTTACATTACTCTCACCTTAGGGCTTTATGTCCCCATAAAGATACATCATAAACTAGGGAAAAAATGTGGGTACAGAGCACGCATCTGAGCCTCCCACTCCCAAGTGCTCTCCTAGAGGTTCCCGTGCTTCCATCTGATGCGCACTAGAGGTATCTACCGTCCACGTAGGACCCACTCTTGTAGATCCTTGATCTCCACCGGGACTGCCACAAAAGTCTCCCCATCGTCAAGGTCATGCTCCCCATGGTCGATGATATGCCTCGGGTTGTGCACGTATCTCCTCAGTTGAGATACGAGGAAGATGTCGTGCACCCGATGCAACTGAGGTGGTAGAGACATGCAGTAAGCCACCTCGCCTACCCTGCTGAGGACCTGGAATGGTCCGATGAAGTGCAGAGACAACTTCCCACCTCGGCCAAATCTTCATAATCCACGTCGAGGTGAGACACGCTAGAAGACATGGTCTCCATCCTCGAACTCCAGTGGCCTCCGCCTCCTATCAGCAGAAGACTTCTACCAGCTCTGAGCCATCCTCATCCACTCCTAGATGACCTGGACCTTATCTGTCGTGGCCTGGACCATCTCTGGTCCCACAAGTGCTGACTCCCCAGGGTCTGTCCAGCACAGAGGTGATCTGCAACGTCGGTCGTAAAACACCTCGTATGGTGCCATACTGATGGTGAAGTGGTATCCTTTGTTGTACACGAACTCCACCAAGGGTAGATGGTCCTCCCAACTGTGACAAAAGTCGAGGACACATGCACGGAGCATGTACCCAAGATTCTGAATGGTCCACTCCGTCTGACCATCCGTCTGAGGGTGAAAGGCGCTGCTCAGACATAGCTGCATCTCGAATTCATCCTGAAACCCCTTCCAAAGTCGGGAAGTAAAGTGAGAATCTTGATTGGAGATGATAGATGATGGAACACCATGAAGGCGTATAATCTCCTGAATGTAGAGACATCCCAAGCTCTCTACTGAGCCCTGCTCTCTAATGGGTAAGAAGTGGGCCGACTTGGTGAGTCGGTCGACAATCACCCAAATGGAGTCATGACCTCAGGAAGTTTGTGGAAGTCCAGTAATGAAATCAATCGATATCCCATCTCACTTACACTCCAGGATCTCCAAGGGTTGTACCAACCCTGCTGGTACCTGGCGCTCTGCCTTCACCTACTGGGAGGTGAGGCATCGAGAAATGAACTCTACCACAACCTTCTTCATACCCGGCCACCAGTGCTGTCATCTGAGTTCCTGGTACATCTTCGCCACTCCTGGATGTACCATTAAAGGGGAAGTGTGAAACTCTCTCAGCACCTCCTCCTGCAAAACAGCTGGTACCATGGCACGTTCTCTGAAAAGGACATCGTGTTCTCCTCCTACGGAGAATCCATCAGGTGCCTTTCCTGAGGATATCTGCGCACGCCGCGTCTCACAGTCAGCGTCCGCATGTTGTGCCTCTCTGACCCGTTGCAGTAGTCGAGGAGTTCCTGTGAGTGAGTGAAGAAAGGCTGCTACATCTCTATCCATGAAGGGTATCTGCAAAGTGGCTAGCTGCTTCGTCACCTCCCCAAGTAGCTGGATGCCCGTCCACCTACGGAGATCATCAGCTACTACGTTCCCCTTACCAAGAGTATAGACTATCTCCAAGTCATAGTCCTGGAGGAACTGAATCCATCACCGCTATCTCAAATTCAGGTCCTTCTGTGAGAAGATGTACCTGAGGCTCTGGTGGTCAGAGTAGACTGTAAAGCGCTTTCCCATCAGATAGTGTCGCCACATCTGCAGAGAAAAGACCACCACTTCTAACTCCAGGTCAAGGGCAGCGTAGTTCTGCTCATGCTGCCTCAACTGACATGATCCATAGGCGATCACTACCCACTCCTGCATCAGGACACATATGATTCCAGTCCCGGTTGCATCGCAGTAGCCTACGTACCCTAATCCCTCCTCCAGTAGCCTCAAGATAGGTGCACTGGTCAATCTCTATCTCAGATCCTAGAAGCTCTTATGACATCTGTTTGACCACTCAAAGGTTTTCCCCTACTTCATCAAAGCTGTGAGTGGTGATGAAACTCTGGAGAAGTCTGGCACAAATCTCCGGTAGTACCCGGCTAGACCCAAGAAACTCCGCACCTCCGTCACACTTCTGGGTGGCTCCGAAGCTAGCACTGCCTCGATCTTCATAGGATCCACCACAACTCCCTCCTCCAAGATGACGTGTCCCAAGATGTGGACATCACGTAACCAGAACTGAAACTTTGAGAACATTCCATAAAGCTGGTGATCTCGGAGTGCGTCTAGTACAAACCGCAAGTGGTAGGCGTGCTCCTCCTCAGTAGTCGAGTATATCAATATGTCGTCGTTGAAGACCACGAAAAATCGATTGAGGTATGGCTGAAAGATCGTGTTCATGAGACTCATGAACACTATTCGAGAATTTTTTATACCGAAAGGCATAACCAAGAACTCATAGTGTCCATACCGACATCTGAAGGCCGTATTCTGCACGTCCTCATCTCGAAATCTGAGCTGATGATAGCATGATCTATGTTCTATCTTTGAGAACCACAGTGCTCCATTGATCTTATCAAAGAGGTCGTCAATCCTTGGTAGCGGATACCTGTTCCTCATGGCCACCTAGTTCAGGCGACGATAGTCGACACAAAGTCACATGCTCCCGTCTGTCTTCATGGCGAAAAATATCAGGGAAGACCAGGGTGAAACACTAGGTTGGATGAATCCCTTTCTCTGCAAGTCCTCCAACTGTACCCATAGCTCTCAATGCTCAGCGGGGCCATATAATATTCTGGAGAGGTTATTGGGGTTGTCCCAGGGTACAAGTCAATATAGAAGTTTACCTCTCTGTGAGGAGGTAGTCCTGGAACATCGTCAGGGAAAACATTTTCATACTGATCCACCACTACAGGATAACTAGGACTATGCACATCAACTGCTCCTAGGATTAGGCTATCCAACCGATGAGTGATGGGATATCCTCTCCTCTGCGTGAGTCCATCCTACGTTGCAAAGTCTCCCTTCTCACTGGTGAAGGTAAATCTGCTCACATCGGTGTGAACACACCGCACCTTGTGCCTAATACAATCAATCTGAGAATGGAATATAGATAACCAATCCATGCCCAAGATGACGTCGTAAGGTATCAACGCCGCTACAAGAAGATCCTAGCTGAAGCTCTTGCCTCCTAGAGTAAGCTCACACTGCCGGAACCATAGCATCATCATCGAGTCTACTCACGTAGGAGTCTCTAGCCGTAAGGATAGAGCCAACGGCTCTGAAGAAATCTCCGAGATCCGAACAAGGGTAGAGGCAATAAAATAATGACTCGCTCATGTGTCTATAAGAACTGCATAAAGGGTGGAGTAGACATAGATCAAACCTCGAATCATATCTGGCTCACTGTGGTCATAGGCCTCCACTGCCTGAAGCTGAGCCTGTCTCTGCCCTCCAGCTCCCGATGGTTGGGGTGGGCCTCCTGGTGGTGGTGGTGGTAAAGCCTCAAAGCGTCGCCCACCACCTGCTACTCGGCCAGCTCCCCTGCCTCGTCCGCCTGCCCTCGTCGGGCCGCCACGGTCGACCCTCTGCCTCTGCCTGGGTGGCCCCTCAACCGTCTGTTGCTCCTCTGCATAGTGGGTCGGGCAGTCACGAGCCATGTGGCCCTACCCGCCACATGCGTAGCACTACCATCTACTCGGAAGGCTGGCTCTGGCCCTGTGCCCCGCACCTCTGAGCCAGGGTCCTGAGGTCGTCTTCCTGATGGCCCAGTCCACCCAGACCACTATGACATCCGTTGAAATCCATCTGCAGACGACTATGCTATGTGCTGCCCTACGTTAGGTCTCTCTGCTGGCGTAGGCTCGGTAAGAATGCTCTATATCAGAAGAGCTCGCTCCAGTACTGCTACCTGTGTCGGAATGCTGAGGGAGATCATCGATGCCCTGATCTCATTCCTCAATACCTACTCTAAGGTCCGGGCCCGGAAGAATGGGTCTCGTACCATGTCCATCGAATAGCGCGAGAGGTTGGTAAATCTCACCGAGTACTGGGCGACCGTCATGCTGCCCTCCCGCAGCTCTAGAAGCTCATGGATGCGCACCGCACGGAGGGTGGCTGGGATGAAATCTGAGCGAAAGAGGCTCTCGAAGTCCGTCTAGAGGAGAGATTCCTTGTTGTTCACCTAGAGCCTCAAGCTCCACCATCTGCCTGCTGCCACGTATAGGAGGCTCGCTGTGAGGATCACCATGAGGCCGGCTGGTGTCCCCACTAACCTAAAAACTCATACAACCGCCTCCATCCAATCCTCGGCTGCCTTAGGGTCCGTCTCTCCATGGAACCTGGGTGGTCTCTAATGCTTAAACTCATGCAGCGCGCTAAGGAGACGTGCACTATCAGTTGCTAGGGCTGGTAGCATCGGTGGCTCGGTGGGTAGAGGTACCGCAGGTTCCTCTGATGTGAAAGGGCCCTACACCGAGGCCTCGTCGCTCGGTGGGATATCGTCTCGCACAACGCTCGGAACCCTAGCTGGCTACCATCGTGGGGCCATCCTAAAAAGAAACAGGTGCGCCATGGTCAAAACAGTATACCTGGTGAGCTGACACAAAGTAATCACAAATAAAACCTTTGAAACAGACATTCAATCAATGTTTTTGTGCATTGAGTAGGAAATCAAAAGTTAGTGTCCTGGTGTACGGATACGTCGGCCACCGCACCAACACTGGACACCCTGGACTGATAACCACTCTAAATACCCTTAACACTATTTCTTAACATAGAAGAAAGATCAGATTCCTGTGTTCTGCGGTAGAACCGAACTCCTCTGATACAAATTTGTCACGACCCATCCTCGGGACCCATGCTCTGACTACCCCAATCCCGCCTCCCATAGGCCAGGGGCTGGCGACTAGCACCAAGGCGTAGATCTCGTCAAAAAGGGGAAGGCATTGCCTTTATATGTAAACAAACACCACAAAGTAAGCCCTCAGAAGTAAACACTATGTAAACTGAGTACAAGTAAGTTCTAAAAGAAAATGGTCCAGAATACAAACCCAAACTGAAAGTAAAGTACAACTGGAAGGAAAGTACAGCAACTGAAAGTAAAGAAGAAACGTCAAGCCGTCCACAGGTAGTCCCACCTGAAGGGTGGGTACAGATAGCCACCTCAGCACCCCGGGTCCAGCCGTCCGCTCCGTCTACGTCCCGCCCAGTGGTCCACCTCCAATTACTGACTGCTCCACTAGCCTCTACCACAACCCGCGTTGTCCGTCGTTTGAATCCAACACAACGTAGTGCAGGCATAGCCCATGCAGGGGTGAGTATACACTACTCAGTAGGGACCCCGAGAACCCCGAAGGTCTCCCAGCATCCACAAAGGATAATCCACAAAAGAAAGATACAATCACAAAGTAACAACCAACACTACTTAGGTATATACCCATACATATACCTAAGTCATCAATTCTAGTTCGGCTCTCGCATTCGAGCCTATGTTCTATCATGTCCACACAGGATAACAGAACACAATCCACATAGGAATGCAAGTCAATCATATCGAAGATAATGATTGGAAGGCAAGACTCAGCTCACACAGGTATACCTCTTCGGTGATAGAGATGATAAAATATAGTCACTGATTCATCTATACTAGGACCCACGTAGGATGCTAATCCAGCTACTCTACCAGACCCACATAGGATAGAAAGAACAGAGTCAGACACTGCCAGACCCACGTAGGATACAAGAACGGTCGTCATTGCCATCGAACCCACATAGGATTTCTGCACGGTCTTCATCGCTTCCGAACTCAAATAGGATTTCAGTACAGTCTTCATCTCTGTCAAACCCACATAGGATTTTAGTACGGTCTTCATCGCAGCCAAACCCACATAGGATTTCTGTGCAGTCTTCATCTCCATCGAACCCAGATAGGATTTCAATACGGTCTTCATCGCTGCCGAACCCACATAGGATTTCAGTGCAGTCTTCATCTCCGTCGAACCATCATAGGATTTTATTACGGTCTTCATCGCTGCTAAACCCACATAGGATTTCTGTGTAGTCTTCATCTATGTCGAACCGACATTGGATTTCAGTATGGTCGTCACAGTCATAGCCAACTTTAGGGTTCCCGCACACAGCATTCTCGTTCCAAGAGGGTCCGCTCCATCAACCAAGGGGATCGATACATCAACTGACACGTAGTCTAGAGTTGATGTATCTCAATGTTCCATCTTGACAAGAGGAACTCAACGTGACAGATGGCGCGTCAATCGGACGCCCGGTCTGAGAGTTATTGTCTTTTTCGATCCAGGGGCCCGGATGGTTTTTATTTCAAAACCAACCCGACCAAACTCCAACTACATCCAAACCTCGAGTGGAGTAAGCCAAAACGTCTGAATCACTAAGAGGAATCCAACAAAGTCGACGGCAAGTCAATCAGATGTCCAGAGCTCAAGTTATAAGCGTTTCCGCTCTGAGGCCCCGGTTGGTTCCATGTTCAAACCAACCCGACCATACACAATGTTCTTCGAAACCTTGAGTGTAATATACCAAAATGACCAAATCGATCCAATTATCTTATCGCAACTGACGGTTCATCGATCAGAGGTCTGTAGCCCATGATATGGGCAAAAGACTAGAAGTGGTCTGAAAATGGGAGGTCTGGGCCCGATCCGACCTGGCCCAACCCCCCTAGGTCGGCCCGAACTGGGTCGACCCGAATCGGGTCTGGTTCTGGCCCATTAGGGCACGACCCGACGTGGTGGGTGCGGCCCAGCACAGCAGGCACGGCCCGGTGCGGCCTTGTTGGGCCGTCCCTGTGCGGCCGGTCCGGCCCGGGGCGGCTTGGTGCTGGCCGAGTGGGTCAGCTCGGCGCTGGCCGAGACGCCGCGCAAAGGGGGCGGCTGCCCCCTTGATTGTCGCCGCGGCCCCTGCGTGGGGGCCGTTGCTTGCCAGCGGACGCCGCCCAGTGCGGCGTCCCCCCCTCGGTCCCATACGAACCCTCCTAGCGGCACGCCGAGCACCGCCGCCTCCGGCCGCCGGTGACGCCAGGCCCTTCCGCAGACCACCGGACGCACTCCGGTGGTCTGTTTTGCCTGCAGTCTTCGCCACCGGTCCTCCTAGGAAAGACTCTTCACTGAAAAGTCCTCAAAACGCCTTTGCGGCCTATTTCGTCATCGATCGTCGATCCGCACACCAAGAAAAGAGAAACGGTGGGTTCAGACTTGTTCGTTGGTATGCACCCACCGCGTTAGCGGTTCAAATGACTTCCGAAAATTAAACACATGTCGAGGATATAATTCACATAGATTTCGTTAAATAAAACCCCTACCTCAAGGTGTTGATGAACGAAGATCGTTGCGGGAAAAGACATCGTGGGAGACGGTGTCGCGGAAGAGGATCGTCGGCATCGCGGTACACGGTGTTGCATCATCGATCTCCGGGGAACTAGCATTCTTCGTCGTCTTCCATCAGAGGTCGGCGTTCATCGTCGTTCTTCGCGTTCTCCAACAAAGAAGATGAATATTCAAGACTTTGAGTAATTCCTCCCCCAAATCTCTTACACGACACAACAACTATAATAAAATAAGGCCTTGCCTTATTTTATTTCCCATGCCAACTATTTTTGAAATTCAAAAACAGATCACGCTTTAATTATTGAGCGTTGTACAATTAATGGGGCGTTTAATAATTTAATTAAACGCAAGAGTTGAATCGGAATTTAAGAGGGGGCTCGGGTGAGTTACCATATTAAATGCATGTGGGAGGTAAAAGGTAATAAAGGGGTGGGGCTCTTGTGGGCCCGACCTCACTAATATCCTACCTAGGAGTTAGGATATTAGTGGGTCCCACTCCAACAACCATGCCTAGGTTAGCACTACATAGAATAAAAATAAAATCTGTTGCACAATATTTTATTTTATTCTTCAGTTAACCCAATTAATATGGAACCTCACCTGAGAAAACACAAATTCGGAAAAGGTGTTCTTAAGAAATTACCGGCACTGCGGTTCCATCGGTGCCCTCAGATTTCGATTCCGATCACCAGTTCAAAAGTTAGGAAAACCCGCTCGTTCGTTTACTGAACTTACCTGAGCTAATCTTCAGAAATTTATTCCGGGAACACCGGGCCTCAGAATCAGGTGCCGTTAGAAACTCCGTTCTTGTAAAATTACAAAGAAAATAAAAAAAATTCCCTTGAATTTTTACGGGTCTTTAAAAAGAACATGAGAATTTAATCTATAAGATTTACATAGTTAAAGAAAAAATTATAATTTATATATAATAAAAAATATATAATTGAGAATTTAATATTTAATATAAACATAGTCATATTAATTCAACCATTAAAACTTATTAAAATAAAAACATATAAAATTATTACTACTATTATTATTCTAATAGAAACAATGTAAATAATTATGTTTGATATTTATAAAAACTAAATATAAAAAACCCCAAAAAAATTTATGAAACATAAAACCCTAGGTACCATTTAAATTAAGGGAATGAAAAATCTTAAAAAATATAATGAAATAAACAAAAATTGAAAATAAATAATAAAACTAGATTCTACTAAAAAATCATTCTAATAATGAGGAGGAATTGAGGAAGGAGCAATATAATCAGAAGATAGGGAGAGTACATCTGGAGGGAGTCGAACATAATGGGATGGGGGGGATTTCATGCATTACAATTGGGGGATCATATAATAGTGATTCTAAAAACCCATTGGTATAGGGAAAAAGGTGGAGGGGGGATCTCACGGTTTGTAATTAGTGTAACCCAATACCAACAATTTCAAAATACCATTGGTATAGGATAACACTTTACCAAAATATTTCAATAATCATTGGTATAGAATTGGTTTTTTGTAGTCATAGAGACTATCTGAAAAATAATTAAAAAGTTTACCCCTTCTTCCTTTTATACTCATACAGTGTTAGGCTAAAATCTTCTTATTACAAAATGAACATAATAAAAATCATGAATCTAATTTAATAATTTTTTTCCTTGAATAATTATTTGGAATAAAATATTTTTTATGACACTCTTAGTTGAATTTAGTCTTATATAATTTCATCATATTGCTTTAGTATTTTTTATCCACCTTATACTTTTATTAGGATGCTTATTTTTTTAATGGAACTTTATTGGGGTATATTAATATTTCGAACTGAATTCGATTATTTGGGAAAGTTCATTATTAGTGGTATTTCATGCTATAATTTCAATTTTTACCAATTTTATTTTATATTTAATTCATCATATATGTTTTTCTTTTAGAAAATGTATATATATTATGGAATATGTTCATGGATATGTATATATATGATTGTTTTTTGGTTGTACACATGGGGAGGGTGACTTGCCATTATTTGTTATATCGATTTATGGATTGGGATTGGACCATATCTGCTTACAGCATTATAACATTTCCCATATTCCATGGTCTGTTACGCATGGTTTATCAGACTATTTATACCTAGATTCCATTCCCCACATGATCGGTCATATTGAAAAAAATTTTATATTCCCACATATACCAGTTTGTATGGGTGTATATATGCATATGTGTGATACATTTATTGGCACATCTCAAATGAGATATCCTCATATTCTAATTTTAGATCCTTTTTGGAATATTGAAGAAGTTATATAGGCATGAACCCTCCCCTTATTGGTTGTCACTTTCCATTTCCATTTAAGTTTCCTAGAATCTTTTTTTTTCTTATTTTATTATTCCTATAGTATTGTATAGTTTCTGGAATTAACACTAGTTTGTGATAGTAATTATACTTGGTACGGTGAGATCATACAATGTTTTCAAACTCACACCTGATATATATCCCTCTTGGGATGCAAGACGTTTATTTTATATGTTATCCAGTTAAGGGAAAATACCCAAACATGGGATATAGTTCCTCAGAATAATAGAGTAAAGGAGGATTATAATTTATCTCTTCATTGGTGGTTTGGTGATAACTCAAGGGTTTTCATTATCACTTTCTAAAGAGTATACACACTTGGAACCACAATTTTTTATCCTCTGGCCATGTTTAGCTAGAACCATATCTATATATAACGTTCATGGATATTCGTGCACACTGTTTGGGTTTCGTGATTTTTTTTGGAATTTTATGGTATAATTATTCATGTATGTGTTTTTTATGCCATCTTAAATTGTATTAAAATATATTTTCCCCCATTACTTGATATATACTATATATCTATATATACATGACTAGGTCATTCTTTTTTTAAGTATGTTCCTTGTAAAATCTATAAAATTATTCAAATGGGTAAAAAAAACCTTCCATATGTGTATAACATGACCCATGGTATTTAAACTAGCCTTAACTGACTAGGAGATGCTCATGATGTGCTATGATAATGTTTTTTGGGTACAATAAAGGTCTTTGGGCCACATAAATTATAAATTTGTATCAGATCCTATAATATGATCTCTAGGGTATGCATCTTAAATGTTTCTAGATGATAGAACTATCATGAAATGGGAAGTAATTCTTAAATATATCTAATTTTTATAATTATATTTGAAGAAGGAGTTAACATTGGTAGTCTAGGATACTTTTCTTCTTTTACTATGGATTCAGTATAAATTATCAAGACTCCTGTATTATATGTAAAATCAGTTGATAGGAATAAATTGTATATCATCGAATATCATTTGGTTGGTTGTTTTTATCGTATTATTATCAAAATAAATTTATGATTCATATTAACAAAGAAATTAAAAATATATAAATAGTGTTTTTCTATATATTTATTATTAATTATTAGGTTTATATGAGTCAAAAATAAACTCCTTTGATTGTAAACCATGTTTATAAATTGTTAATAGTTTTTTTGTTATACCTTAAGCATGTTTTTATTATTTTAAGGAAATATTATAGGTTTGTAAAATTATTTTGAAAATATATTCTTATAAATTAAATGGTGAATGTGTTTAATAGGGTTAATCATAGAATTTAAAATGAAATTATTATGATTTTGGGTAATTGAATAAGTATAGAATGATTTAAAATAATTCTATAATATATTGTCGAGGATAATTCCCCATCAACTACCCCATACAGAGGTGGATGTGATGGGGGAGAATAAACTATTGGGATGGCCTGTAATTGATCCTCATGTCCTTTAGGATCTTTGAAAAATGCTTTATGACATGGGTTATGGTGATCATTAATGATATCCCACTACGTTTGATATCAAAAGGTATTTTCAATTCCACCATCCTCTAATATTTCTTAGTGATGTATCTAATCATGAGGCTAAAGAATGTATCATTCTGCTTTGTCATATCATTTAAATAAATGAGACATTGGGGGAAAATGAGTCCATTTTTCTATTTTAATTATTAAAGGAATATACCTCCATTAGTGTATGTTCTAATGGAATCCAATAATGAAAAAGGTTTAACATGGATAAACATAAAATGATATCCCTTTTGTAGTCTTACCCTAATAAAATATAATGAGTAAAGAAATTATTTCATGAACCTTTAATAAGTATATATGTTTGTTATAAAATATGTTTTCATGTTAAAAACATACATTATATTTATATATACCAGATAGGTGATGAGAATTATAAGGTTACATTCTTTGGGATGTGTTTTAAAGAATCACTACAAACATAGATGATATTTTTAAATTTCTCACCCTTCTCTAAAGTAATGAAAATATTAGTACATAAAAAATCATGATCTAAAGGAGGTGAAATGGTATGGATCATGTTATTGAGATACACAATGAGAGATAGTTACTACAATGTATAAATGTATTTATGGAAGAAGATGGTTAGGGGAGGTTCTTATCTTGGGAACCATGATAATAGTTTACCTACCACTCTGAAACATGGGAGATATTTAATGAATTATCACCAGTGTGGGATCTTTATCCACATAAGTCCTAATATTACTTATGAGGAAATGAAATTATATTCATGTTCTCAGTCAAAATATTTTCAGTTGTTATATTACTATATTGTATCAAATTGTGTTTGTTAGTGACCTTTGTCGACTGAGGAATCTTAGTGATAGTCTTCAACTAAGTTAATTGGTGTAAAAAAACCATATGACATATCAGGTCAGGGAAGTGAACCTAATTTTAGGGATAATATAACTCCTATGTGTTTATTCTCATATGAAAACTCTCATCATGTTCAGTATGATGATTCCGGTAAGTTATATACCATAGAGAAATCCACCGCTGATGTTGGAGTAGGAATATTTACTTTTAAAGTTACTATTCTAATATCCTCTATTGTAGTTTTTTGGTTTATTAGATATTGGGCCTTCTCATTTTTATATTTTTTCTTAATCATAATGACTTGTCAGTCAAAATTTGGAAGCATAAAATTCTTAAAAAATACCTAACACTACTCCAGGGAACAGAGTAATTAAAAAAAGATAATGTGACTTGGTGATTGAATCCCATTAGAATTTTTGATATATTATGGGTTTGTACACCAAATATTTTGGTTCCATTTTGGGAATGTATTGGATGACTCAATATTGATCCAACATTAAATGATATACTATAAGGGTATATTTTTCATCAACATAATGTTCTTAATATACCCACTATGGATATTGGGTGTTCTAGGTTGGTCAATTAGTTCATTATCAAGGGATAGTCAACGATATCACCTTTTCAATTTCCAATATCATTCTTGAGTTAGTGGAATATAAATGTAATTATTTTCAAAAACTAGTGGTAGAACTCTATATTGATGTATTTCATGAAGATTTATTAGGTTTTTCTTCTAAGTGGGATATAATTTTCAATGTTAATATTCTATATAGAAATGACACTATTTCTATTCAATATGTATTTAATATATGGAGATAGTATTTTTTGGATCATTGAAATGTTTAGATTGTATTTTCTAAGAAATTGAAATTAACATCTTCAAGGATCAAATGTTTTTATTGAAATATATGGTTACAATAGCACTTAATTATATATTTAAAAACAAATCTACTCCTATGATCATAATAACTAAAAACCGAAAAAAAATTTATATTACATTTAATGTGACAGATATCTTAAATAAATTAAGGATCAATTAACCATAATACTCAGTCATATTGTATGTTGACTAAGTGAGTGTATTGAGGTTATAATGATTATTCCTCAATTGTAATTGGATTCATTCTTATATAGGATCATTTGGTAATGGTATATGGTTCTATAAAATTGTGCCCTCATGAATGGAACTACCCTACCCATGATTTTGAAATATCCACTAATGTTTATACCTTGAAGTGATGAAGGAATTTCCTATACGCAGAATATTTTTGGTGTTTATAGACCAATATACCTTGAAATATATTTTAAATCAATGATATTTAAATATTAGTAAATTTCAATAGGTGGAATACATTAATTAATTAAATTTTCATATTCAATATGCTCATAGAATGAGAAATATAATTTCAAACACACTGAGTCAAAATTTCCACCCTTAGAAGATGTTATTAGATAATATTGAATGAAGGATTGTGTTTTTATATCTAAAATCTTGTGGATGTAGATGATTATTATAAATGAATGATTTTATATCATATTTATCTCACATCCTCTCTCATTGGAGGTAGGTCAATGTTACCAGATATCAGATTTCTATTAAATTCATATTTGAGAGAAACATGATGTACTGGAGACTCTCTATGGATAATTTTAGGATTTCTTATCCTTATTATATATCAATGGTAGGATAGAAATCCAAAATGATGAATATTATAAGTGAATATTGAAGTTTGTTATTTTTTATTTTTTTAGTTGTATCCATGGGAAATAAATACAACATATGGATAAAATTGGGTTATGTAAAAGAGACCAGTAAATGTATAATGGATGATGAGGTACCCTATATTAATAAGTATGAAAAGGGAATTTATGTGAATTCTTGAAGATCTTTGAAATATAGATTTTAGAAAATATAAATTACATTAGACTATTAGAGAGATGATCCTAAATGTGAATATGTATAGTCAATAAAGATAATAATTATTCTTTATGAAAATAATTCTACAATTTTAATGAATACATATAAATAATTATTATCATATAAGGATATATATATATATATATATATATTCAGGATGAATTAAATATAAAATAAATATTTAATTCCCCAATCTAAAACCACCTGAGCATCCGTCCATTATAGAGATAATGACCATGATCAATGGTAGGGATAATGATGAGTGATATAAGGGTGTAAGGGTACATAATGGTGGAATTTTGGCATGAGAAGTGTGCTTTCCTAGCATAGAGTGATGATAAAAAAAATTGGAGGGAATCTGTGTTATAGGGAGGTACCATGGGTGGGAAACAACCAGTGTTTCTGCATCTATAGTCATAAGTAAGAGGCATATAAAATGAAAATCAGATGTGAGATTCAATTTATGTGAGAACTATTTTAGTTTTATGTTGATCATGTGATTTTTAGAGGATTATTTCATCACTATAATCACCCAGCTGACCTCGAAATGGTTTACAAACATGAGTAACCTCATGGTGTCATACCTATTTTGAAATTGTTCCTACTTCAAAAAAATGAAGAAAATCCACAAAGTACCTCATGAATATATGATACGAAATATCATTCTATACCATTATCCTAGGAATCCACTATCAATATGAATGATGAGATTCTAGTGGGTTTTTATGAGAATTATTTGATATTATTTCATCAAAGAGTCACCATGGAAATTTTAAAACAATGATCCAGGGTGAGTCTGATGGTTTTTTTCTTTATTAAATGATATGTTGGAAGATATTTCTTGGTTTGATAAATGATTATGATAGTTGATCTCCCAAAAATGTAGATAAGTTTCATTTCATATTGAGGATTTAAATGATACACATAAAACATGGATGATAAATGGGAGTTTGGTCAATGTATGGAGAGTGAAAATAAATGGTTATTAGAAATAAGGATACATATTTGAAATTTGGGTGCTATGATTTTTAGAGTCATGTAGTATAGAGTGGTTAGATGAGATTTCTAGATTTATTGAGTGGTGATTATTCTAGTATTATTCAAATAAATAAAAGTAGATTTCGCTATTAACAATATATTATGACTGATAGAAAAGTAAGAAGGTTTATATTTTGAGATTCTCTCTATCTATATTCACATATTATTTTATATATTATTTATCAATTATAATTCCTCCATTTTTATATCATAAAAATGATCCAAAGAAATGATTTATTATGTGAAGTCCGTGCCATTTAGTTTTATAAATATAGAATATCCTAATAGACCTTAATGGTATTATTCATTCACATAGGAAGTTCCATGATAAAGTACGTATGCTAACTAGAAGGTCATAACGTACCATGAACTACGATTTTACTAGAGTTCTTGAATTCAATGTCATTTTCATGAATTATAACCCACATATTATTTATTATGTGAAATCTAATAAAATAAATATGCAAGAATGAATTGAGATGCTATTATAGGTGTACATGAACCATAATTGAAAAGAATAATGTTTCCCTAATGAAAATATTCTTGAAGATAAATGTGAGAAGTACCACAAGTTACTAAATCCAATAAATAGTAATCAAGAATAATGAACTTTATAAAAGTTGTTTTATTATACACATTGAATTTCTTGAAAAAAGGGTGTGTGTGAATTCAGTTGATTTACTTACTCAATAGTTTTCATATAAGATCTATTGGGTAATATTAATTTATAGTTGATTCATATTAATCATAGACTTAAATATTTCCTTGTTCAATAGTTCATTAGTAGGACAATTGAATATGATTGATATAAGTAAAAATAACACCATAATTCTATTCAAGATATTGAATATCTTGGGGGATATAGTTTTTAACCCAACATTTAAGGAAGAATACATCCTTTATCATTTATTTTCTTGTGTAATATATCCTTGTTTTTTTACAAAATTCATGAGAGATCACTTCCTTAATCTTATTATAACCACAATCCAATATTAGTGATTACTCATGGTCTTGGAACCAAAACCTAACAGGAAAATGATTATGAACCTACTATGGGACTAGACCATATAAATCCGTATGTGATACTATTCATTACATACATTGATCCATATATGTTAATGTGGAATTCATTGATTTGTAGATGTTAATCAATTAAAAGGGTCAATTATTAATATGGGTAATTAATAGAGAATTTAAAACATTATAAAATAAGGGAACATTTATTCAAAAACCAATGCCCTTACATAATTCACTAGAATCATTAAGTTGTATCAAATATTACCATTTATCCTATTATAGGATCTATTTTTATATCCATGTTGTTTTTAATAGCCTCACATGAAGTTATAATTTGATAAAAATTTTGATGTATCGTAGGTAGATATCCCTCTCTATATGTATTGATGGTGAAGTGAAGGTTATAACCAAAACCATAAAAATGAGAATAAAATGTTGTAATGAAATTTAAAATGATCATAAAATATAGGATGGATTTATCACAACATGAAACTTCCATTATTGATAAATTTTCAACTACAAAATCTATTTTGAGTGATCATTTTGAAGAAGAAAATTCACACTATGGGGAGAATAAAGAGGATGAGTTTATTTATGTTTTATATGTCCTCTAATTTAATGTAATATAAAATTTGAATAATATTCCCATATAATTGGTCACCTAAATATTTGGTTTTATCAATGGAATAATTGATTAAAAAGAAAATCATGAAGTTGAAGTTGAATATATGGAGAAATATGTTTCTAGGAAGATGTAATGATGAAAAATTACCCCACAAAATTTTAAATTTAAAGAAGTATCTATATTAATTTCTAATAAAAAATTACCACTTATTTATAAAAATTTGAAAATAACATCAAACCCAAGTGTAAATTCATATATTATTTTATATAGGGACACAATGTTAACCACATAAAAAATACTATGAAAATCATAATTAAGGTGGGATGTTGAATTTAAAATAGTAACCAATATAAAGAGAGGGATAAGAGTATTGGTTTGTATATTAAATTATAGAAGAATATTTTAATTAATTTCGTAGGACAGATAATTCTATTTTTACTAAGTAATAATTTTAAAACGGAAAGTAAACTCAGTATATTAGGATGAAGTGCCTCACTGATCAGTCAGATCAATTGAAAATGGTTTGACAGATGGAGAAAGAAAAAACAAGAAAAATTCAAAAATAACTAATATTTCATGAATAATAAATTTAGTTTTATTAGAGGTAGTCTATGAATTATAACCAAATAATTCTTAAAAAATCAATTTTGAAGGTGCATGATGTATGGAAATGTTGTAAAAGATTATATGAATGTACTACAAGCATAAGAATAATTCCTAAAAAATATGAATCTTCACCAAGAGATATATTTAATTTCTAATTTTTTTTAATAAAAAAAGAGTACACATAATAATAAATCAAAAGAAAGTAAATAATTAATTATACCTAAGGAATTTTAGATTTTGGAAACTAAAGGGATTATAATATTTGAGAATTCATAAGAATGTAGAGATTCAAATAGATGAGTTTATACCCTACAATCCAAATATCTACCCTACTTCTCTTACTAATAATATCATTTAAAAATAATATAAATCACATGTATTCATCTATATATTTTTTCAATAAGGTGATAAAAGTTTATTTTTTTAATGGATAACAAGATGAATATTGTAGTCTATATACAACTAGAAGGTGTAATCCATCATGTAGATATTAGTGATTAAAGGAGAAGAAAAATAATATGAATGATTATCCTTAAAAAATATCAACCAATATTGTAATATTGAGTAGAAACTATATAGAATAAATAAAAATCATAAGAATTTGGAAATATGGACAATTATTGACAAAGATGATGGTTGAGGTAGAATAATCTCATTCCCACACTTATTTTGGGTTGTAAAATTTGTTTATCATGGGGGGTTTATATTGAGTAAAAATGTGGAAGTAATATTCCCGTGATGAAATATTTTTTATTTTTTATTGAATAAGAGATTAGGTTATAAATTATTAAAAAACAGTTTATATAACCCTTAGAAATGATATTTTATGTAGTATTAAATGCTGGAAAGTGTATATAAGAATATTTTTGTATAAGTTAGTAACTATTGTTTTATAATTTGTGTTAAACTCGATAGGAATAAAATTAATTAGAATATGGATTATTTTTAAGAGATGTGTGATTTCATATTTCCCTCCCAACGATAGAACAAGTTTTAATTTTGAAAAAGATAGATAAGAAGTTATTTTCAAAATAAAATCAGATGATGAAATAAAGTAATTTCTCACCCTACACTCACCATTGCATTTATTTTCAATAATTCGGAGAATAAAATTCACATTATAGAGTGTAGTGATATTGAAAATATATCAAAACATGTATATTAAAGAGCCCATGTGAACATATAAGATGGCTAATTTATTTTTTATGAAGATTTCATTGGGAAATAAAGTCGATGTGTTGTTAAAATTTGGTGATGTATAATAGCATAGTAAATTAAGAAGGAATAATGAATTACTATCTATGAATAAAATGGAAAAGGGTATTTGTGCTACAACATAATGATATTGGACAAACAAATTCAAGAAATAATAACTTACATTAGATGATTTGAGATTAGATCTTAAATGTGATGATTTTATAGTGGAGAAGGTTAAGAATTATTATTGAATCACAAACTTCATCATTTTTAGAACATATATAGAAGAAATTTTTACTGTAAAATTGATATATATATATATATTATTGTTTTAAGTATAAAAAATAATCCATACCTCAAACAAAAACCACTCGAGTATCCAATAATTACATAAATAGTGGTGACACATAAATGTAGGGACTATAGTGGGTATTAAAGGCACGTGTAGTGTGTACTCCTAGCGTAGGAAGGTGTTAAGTGAATAAGGGAGAGTGTATATGGTATGGGGTGCTACCACATGAAGTATACAGTTAATATTACCAAATACATGGTGATAAAAAGAGGAACTCAAAATTGAAATTTGAGGTGGGATTCAGTGCACATAGACATTATTCACATTTTAAGATGAGAACATGGTTTGGATAAAAAAAATCATTATTGTTGGCTCCTAACTCACCACACTGGGGTTTTCATGTTCATTGAATATCATATTTTTATACCTAGTTTCCCATTATTCCAACTTCATATAAGTTAATATTTTATTCATGGGATCTCTCAAATGTATTCTATGGTAGATCATTACACATTCATATCGTGATAATAAATTTTCCAGGTAAAATAATATAGTTTTGTTGTTTTATTTAGATGATTTTTTCATAATATATATTCTTAAGAACATTTTTTTTATTTAAAAATTATGATCTAAGAAATGTTTATTTTTTTCTGTAAATGATAATATGAAAATTAAGCTTTCTTTCATAGATAAATGATCACACTTATTGAGGTCTACATTGTGTAGACATGTTCCACACTACAAAGAGTTTTCAAATGAGTCTCATGAAACATGGAAGATGATCAAGAGTATGAGAAGTGGAAGGAGAGAAAAAATAGATAGATATATAAATGAAAGATATGTTTTTTTAAATTAAGTCACCTTTTTTTGAAATTCAAAAAGTATAAATTTGTTATATGTTTTTTAAAATGTGCTAACCCATGAGCACTCATATATTTTTCCTATTATCTGAGTAAATAATACCAATAACGCATGACTCTGATTAAGAGGATATAGAACAAGCGATGATTTTTTGATATGATCTATCTATATTTGTTTATGGAATAGATGATTCTTTATGCATTATATCATGAATTTATAAAGTGAGGGATCCCATTCGATATTTTATTATTTGAATTCAATGAAAATTGTCTCTATTAATCAAGAATCACAAGATCTATTTAAAAACTATTAATTTTTCATGTAAGTAGTTCCATTATTGATTAGTAAAATGAATAAAAAGGTCATAATGTATCATGAACTAGTATTTACATGAATCTTATTTATAAAAAACAGTTTTCATAAAGTAGGAACTGTGTACAAGGTATTAAATGATGTACAGAAAATAAATATTATTTAATGAAGTGAGATATTCATACTATGTATTACATGAATAAGAACTAAAAAAGTGATTAGTTTTGAGAAATCAATGACTCCCAAAGATAAAATTGGTGGTACAAAAAGCTAATTAATATAATCAATGATGGGAAAGGCCAATGTACAATATCATAATGGATGTTTTTATGTTAAAATGATTAAATATTACATGGTAGAGATTCATGATGTTTAATTTTATTATTAAATCATATTCAAAGACATATTACTGAGGAAAAAGTTTTTACTGTTGATTTAGATTAATCCTATAACTAAAATATATACTTATTTTAGAGGTCCTTGGAAGTACCATTAATGACTGCTACTATCAATATAAATAATTCCATTATTCTGGTAGAGATATTGATGTTCTATGGGGATATAGTTGACGTCGCAATACTCAAGTTACAATATAACCATTATCTTGTAGTTTCATGAGTAATATATCCAATACATATATGTAGTATTTTAGAATGACCATTTCCTTATTTTTTTATAATCACTCTTCTATTTTAGTGATTACTGTATGTATCAAAACTCAACCTTAACACAGTGAAGATTTTTAACCTATTTATGAGCAAACCATGTAAATCCAGATATGTTATTAGTATTCATTTATCTTTTTCAAAGATTTTGTTGGTGAGTGTTAATGGTCCATTCATTGATTCACCTTTCTTAACTGGGAGAGAGGTTAAAGCTTCAATATGAAATAATTAAAAGAGAATGTAATACTTAGTCAAATAAGACTATATTAATCCACCCCACATATCAGTTTATTTTCATGATCCACTAGTAATTTCGTCTAGTATAAGGGATAATGAGATGAATGAATTTCCATCTTCCTAATGGGTTTTGAATTTTAGAATCATGATGATATATCAAGGTATTCATCACCTATTCGAGGTCCCTAGAATAAAAAGGAGACTTTAGGATTAGTTTCAAGAAACCATACATATTAATAGGTAAATCGAGATAAGAAAAGGCCCACGGTTACTATTTGGGAACAACCATTACATCTATGAAAATATGGTGAGATCATAGTGTAATTTTTATTGGTCTCTTATGAACACTGAGATGATAGGATTATGTATAGGCAATTGTGGATCTTCTGACTAAGATAAAAATATTCTTAAAGATCATAGGGTTATCTAAAATTAACATACTCAAAAATAAATTTATAATAGTGATAATAAAAAATCACGGTGTACCACTAATCAATTTTTTTGAATAGAATCAAAGGTTTACATCTTAGTTCTTTAAAGAGATGCATTGGACATTATGTACACCGATGTAGTTGGGAAATTATTTTTAACCCCCAAAATGAGGGATTGTCTGAGAGGTTACTTCATATTATTATGTATATTCATTTATAATGAATTATTAATTTTTTTAGCTCATGGTATAATCACACATCTTTGGTAAAATTATATTATGACAATAACCACCTATCCTTTATTTATATGGATCCAATTGATGATCTATATTGGTGAGCATGTCATTATTCCTTATCCTTTATAGAGATAAGTGAATAACTGAAGAATAAGTCTAAATTATTTTATAAGATAACCCAAAAAGTAAAAATGTTTGGACGTGACTCACAACTACTAAAATATAGAAAAAATATTTTGATAACTATCAAAAATTTCCGTTGGAATTCAATGTTCCTGAGTATATATTTCTTCTAGCTGAACCAAGGATGGGTCACTAAAAAATGTTAAAGTGGGTAAATTTGACTACTATGTGTATTGATACATTTTAAATAATTGGATGAGTTATACATGTGTCCTATATAATTTCTCTAACTTTAATGATTAACACTAGTCACTATTATTTCCATGTTTCTAAAATGTTGAAGTATATTCCCAACCCATAAAACATGATTTAGTTTGAATATATTGAACTTCAGGTGGATACTACATATATAGACCATCTAATTAGTATCATCAATAAGAGTCATAAGGTTCTATGAGGAAAAGTGATACCTCTAATTTGGTTATGTGGTAGCATAAGATGCTCAAGGATGAAAATTTATTGTGAGAAGATGAGATAAGGATGGATTGGATGAACTCTTTCCCTCAAGAACGTTTTAAAACCATATTGGGGATGAGAATTGAAATTATGTGGAGGTTAAATAGCCTCTAACTCATTTCAAGGATTTTTTAATATAAATCCATTCACACTTCCATTTTTGGATTATTTTTTATTTATGGGGAGTTTATGGGGTTTCACAGAGCAGTTGGAGGTTGAAAAGCGATGGGGGGAAGGTGTAGTAAGTCATTAGGTACCCTATAAATTATTCTTGGGTACTTAATGGGACTCTAGGTGTTAAGGTGGTTATTTCCTAAACCACTGATTACTTGACATATTTTATCAAGTACAATGAAGGTTTTTTACGAAATTCCCTTTACATTTTTTTTTCATTTTATACCAAAAAATAACCATAAATTAATGGAAACCTCATTATTTCATTTAAATTTAACATTATTGGATCCTATATCAAGAAATATATCTTATCCGTCTCATCCCATGAAGATCACACTTCAAGACATAATCTAAATGGACTCAATTGGCCATGGGAACTATCCTTTAGAAAGGTATGTCCATATCTAATTATAACCATCACTACTTATTTGATTCATGTTTGAAGTGGGTGTAAAATTCACCTCCCCCAATCTAGAATTATTTAGATCTTATAAATCATATAGATTCCTCCTTGGCCATGGTCTAAAATGAATTTTTATAGGAGAATGTTAAGTGAGTGTGTGCTTTGGATTCATTGATATATCCTCCCTAAATAATGACTTTGATTCCATTAATCCAATCCCATTTTACATTATTGGGACTATATTTTTGGTGGAATCTATCCTCCTCCTGGGTTCCTTTAGGGATTATTTACAAATAATGATATGGGTGTACCTATTCTTTCTTTACTACATATAGATATCTAATATAGAAATGGTTTGTGCCTAAGTGAACTTAATAAAAAGCAAGAGTTTAAATTACTAAAAGTATTCCTAAAATCATAATTTGGAATATGAGAATTATTATGACACTCATAGTTTTATTATGTTTACTTTAATGATATTTATGACTTGAATTTGGAATCAATATTATAATTTTTTTAGCCTACCTATAGCATTAATTATTGTTAAGGGATCATGGTAGAGGGGATTTAATTGTATTGGACATAGTCAATTATTATTTAAAGTAAATTCTTTGTGGAATTTTATTCAATAAATTCTAATGTTATCCGCACTAGTTTCTATATAATTTATCATCATTTTAGATAGGTAGTGAGAAAACCCTAGATATGTGAACTTGGATTTGTTGATAAGAATTTATTATTTATAATTATGGATTTGATACTAAAAAATGTAACTCAAATTTAACAACACATAATTAATATAATAATACCCAACACTTAGTCGGTTACATACCCTAAATATTTTAGGTTTAGAGTTTTATAAAACTAATAAAACCGCTTCATGTAAAAACCCCATGAATTTCTCATCAAATGGGAATTTTTCCTATTATATTCATATTTTCTTATTCTATAATAATTATTACTCATATCCCTTAAGATTTTCCACATATAAAACATTTATAGAAATGACTTAAATAAAATTATTATTTATAACCAAGAGAAAGGGAATTATAAAAAGGAATAGCTCAAATGATAATTAATGGTATATATAGATTTCAATGGAATATTATTATTAAGAATATGATGATCATATGCGTATGAAAATATAATCAATTTGCATGTTTTTATCATAATATTATTAATACCCATCAAAAAAAAGATCATCAAACATGATTCAGGGTATAAGAGTAGCTTCATATGAGTTCATAATCTAGAACCATGTGAAACCAATTTTTTTCAAAGGAATAATTTATACTCAATGAAAGCATAAAAAATAATGTTGATAGAGTAAGAAATCATACTTTTAAAAGTGAATCTACTGTATTGTATAATTAAAATATTATAATATTAGTAAAATCCTTGTAGTTAACTATTTTTTCTTAGGAGTTACATATAATCAGTAAACTTTATCACCTCTTAGGAGAAATGTTTATCCAGTTAACTCCATCACATTACCCAATGCACTGGAGATATATACTAAGCTCACCCATCATCATGAGATATATTGGGCTCTCCCTTAATCATGAATTATATCAGGACCACCCATCATCATTAACAATGTACAAGAACTATAAAAATAATAATGTATATAGAGATTCCATTTCATCTTAAAACCCACAAAACAACCATCATTCCCTTAATTACAGGATTAACCCATAAAAATATTTTATTGATACTATTCATTAAAATATAATCATAAAAAATCCAGAGAACAGTTGTTAAAAGTATCATTAAAAAATATTCCATGTGAAGCATTGGAAACATCATGGTTATTGACAGAAATGAAAGGTATTTTAAAATGAAATTAAAACATTTCTTTGAAAATAATAAGAATATTATTTTTTAATATATCATTAAAAATTAATAATTCCCAGAATATTGAGAAATAAATATTCTTTAAAAATAAACATGGAAACTAGTATAGGAATATTCAGTGCAATTAATTTCCTTGAATGTATGAAAATTTATTTATGTAGTAAAAATTTGCAATAATATTCTCTTCATACTTTTTTATAAAAATATAAAAACAACCAATTCAGAAAACATTCTAAAAATTCATTTTAAAGACATTGTGAATAAATTAAAATATGGTTCTAAATGATTCTAAATAATCATTAGATCATAAAAATATAATTTTTGAAAAAAACTATAAACATGGACATTAAAGAAAATTACTTCCGACTAATGAATAAATACAGTGGATTTTTTCATGAAAAATATTTTCTCAATAATTTTATGAAACTAGGAGGTTAAATTTTTACTAATACTTGAAAATTATATGAATAAACACTGTATAATAAAATATATGGTTTTTATTAGATAAATATCAGATAATTCCCCTAAAGTATATTAAATCACAAATAATCCCTTTTAAAATGAGATTGCAACTTAAACCCATACCGCATGGTAAATTTTGAAAAATAACCCTTTAGAAGAAATAATTTCAAATAAAAATTTCAATAATATGAATATAAGTATATTTTTGATATAAAATATCAATGTGTATGTGTATAGACTATATAAAAACAACTAGGATTATAACATAAATCATGTGTCAATGAAAAAGTACTGAGATGAAGAACACTTAAAAAGACTGTAACACTTAATGTTAGATTCCTTTCATGATGTGATTATATGAATCAAATAAAAATCCATATAACCATTTTTAAATACAACATAAATAAAAAATTTTCATTTCACGCATAATTTTGGTATAACAAATTCAGTAAATAAGTGATATAAAATAGTGATAGGAAATTTTGGTAATAAACTTGTTACAATTTTAGTAATTTATAAATCAAAAACTCATAAAAGAGAGAACTATAAATGGATTTATAAATCCATATAATATTCAATAAAATAATAATAAAAATTTCATTCTAATTATATTCACTATAGAAATGAACAATGAGGTGAATACAGAATATATCTCACAGAAATAAAATTTAGATGGGAAACCCTTATCTAAAGACTCATCATTCTCCGTATGTGTTCAAACATCCAATTTAATACATATAGAGTTATTGTAAATATATTTTACAGCCACATTAATAATTATATTACCATATATTATTCAATTATAATTTATATTTATTTCATTATTAACAATTCCTCTTTAAAATCACAATTCTTGGGGCTCAATATTCCATTTTCTGACACATGTTATAGTTCAGTACTTCTGGTCCACACACCTTGATCATTGATTCTTTATCTCCAGAATATTAATCATTCTATATGTTTAATATATATTCATTATAAATAGTTTTATTACCAATCATATAATGTATGTATTATAAATGAATCACATAAGTTTTTGTGGACAATAATCTATACGTATGCACAAGGGATGTGTTCATTTTCAATTGGGATTGAAAATGAATAGATAATGGTAAATATATTAAAATAAAAAATTTCAGTAATATAATTGTATTTATATCACAATGTTGGAATGGTTAAAGAATATATGGATGAGGTATTAAAATAAATATATTAAAAATGATTCAGGGAAGATGATAACCTCTTCTTTAAGAAACTTCATTTGGATATTTTCTTAAGGATTCTTGGGTTGATCTTTTAAGAATACTAACACCACTATTGAATGGAATGTGATTTTTAGAAGGATTATGGTTATAGTATATTTGATATATGTTTTCCAGAAGGTATGAGGAAGAGAGTAAATGAGGTTCTTTTTTTATATGTGAGGTTGGTGGAAATCCTTTAAATATATGAAATATTAATAACATTTCCCTGACTAATGTAAAATGGATTTAGAATACATAGTATTATTGTTAAAAAATGTCATCATAAAATAAAAAATGTGGCATAACTGGAAAAAGGATGATATGATCACCCATTTCCCTTTAGTTTAAAAAATATTAATTTATTATGATTTTTGTAATAACTTATTTTATATTGTTTAAAAAAATATCCCTAAAGTCATTTTCAGGGCTATTATAATAATTTGAATATAAAAACATAAATATTGACATGGATTTTGAATTTTAATATTTAAAAAATTACGTACCCTTAATTTTTATCCATAAAAATCACACAGAACTTTAACTTATCCAAAACAAATAACTTTTCGTATTTCAAATCGATTTTTATTGATTATCACATGCTTTCATGAGTTTTGTATATGTGAGGCATAAAAATTTTAGTTAATTATAATATTAAAGAAACAAAAAAATTATAATAATCAAAATAATTTTTTAATATTTAAAATAACCATTTTATAATCATTTGTAACATCCTTCTGTGGTTATGAGAAAATACTATAGATATGAAAAAAAGAGAGTGAAATTTTGTAATCATTATTTTCCTAAAATAATATAAATGTACTAATCATAATAAATTGTCCGGAAATTTTCATATTTTGGAATTTATGGTTATGATGGTAGAAATACACACATCCAATTAGCATAATAAATTTCTTTGAGAAATATTTAATCCTTTTCCCATAATTTTATCAATGTTTAACCAATTTTATGCTTTACTAAGCTGTTAAAAAATTCACATGGTTACTATTTTTTATTAAAAAAATTACGTTTATATTTTTAAATAATATTAATTATGTTGATTCTATATATATAATCAAATTTACATTACTCAATCCACATAATTGGTACAAATTAATCAAAATACCAATGCACCAAATGCATAAAATCATATTAAAAAAATGTGTTTTTATCATAAAAGGATTTTTTTTAATTCCTTTACTAGTAACAATCATCAAAATATGGTTGATTTTTTAACTGATCTACAAATTACTTTAAAATTATTCTTAAATAGTGATTTATTTAATTTTAAAAAAAATAAATTATGCACATAAAAATTGTTCTCTGGAAAATAACTCTTTTTATGTTAAAATGATTTTATTTTCACTTATAACTAATTGATTATCAATTTATGAATGATTATTTATTTTTTTACATTCAATAACAATATATTTTATCAAAATCATATTTTATTATTGATCAAGATACATAATATATAATAATAATATACAATGAAAAATTGATCTTATAACATGCAATGACATTATTTTTAACATTGAGAATTATGAACTCGTTACTTGGTCATTAATACAAAACTTATCATTATGAAAAACATTTAAACATACTTTTCATAATTTATTTATTCGTATTAAAAACCTTCAATTGCATCACTATGCTATAATATTCACATTTAAAAAATAAAATTTCAATAGTATATCTCATTTTAATGAAGCTAGATGTTTCATGTGATAAACATAGTCGAAATCAGCATTTATTTTAAAAAAATATAAAATCTTAGGGTGTTATATTCTACCTCAATTAATGAAAATACATCCTCAAAATTTTATATCTTGTTTAATAAGAATGTTTTAAATAAATTTCAATATAAATTTTAAGGGGTGGAAGATAAATGTAGATTAGTTGAATGGAGTACTTTTTTAATCCACAGAGATCACATTTCATTCTAAAAATGATATTTATACATATTTAGAGGTTAAGAAACTTATCATTTACATAATATTTCATTAACCATTCATTTACTATTATGAGACTCATACTTCAGAATTCTTTTAATAAAAAATACATTTATAATTGATTAATATTTTCCACAAAGGTCTAAATCGATTTATCTTCATCATTCTTGAGTTTTGAGAAAATATTATACCAAAAATATAAAGAATATGAGAAAATATACTTAATTTTATCCATCAATTTTATCTTTTTGTTAGGTTTTAAGTATTTTTAAACCTCTTCTTCATGTCATACAGTAAATAACAATAATTGATTTTTTCAGGCCCGAATAACTAAAATTATATTTAATGGATCATAAGATCTATAAAAGGATGACCAATTATTCATCTTATTTCTACCCACTAACCAAAATATTACCACATCTTTATACAATATCTAATATGAATTAAAAATTATAAATTAATCTAAAAACTGTCAAAAAATAGGACCACAATTTCTAATTAAATCATTTCAAAAATAATTATCATTTAAATCTTCTAAAACATACAGATCCAAATTCAAATCCCAAAATTAAAAATACATGATGACATATTATACCAATATAAATAAAAAAAATTAATCAGTAAATAACCTCAACCACTCATAATGTCACATATAAAACTTGTACAAACCATAATAATTAATTATACAAAATATATGAATCATTTCCCTTGAATAACCATAAAACCCCCAAAACATATATTATTCTAAAACATTACCAAATATTAATTCTTTAAATAAATTATATTCCTAAAAAATAATATTTTTTAACTAAAAAAAATTATACGCTTAGAAAATTACTTTAATAAATCTATAACCAAATCACTTTTCAATCACACGGTTATGTAAATATATATTTGTAAAAGATAATAGCCCTTTTATTTCAGTTATCCATAATTACCCCATCCACAAAATACATATTGCCCTTTATGGTTATTTTTTTCAACTTAAATTCCCAATAACATTCTTACCAAAAAACATAAAACTAAATCACAGGTTAAACTTAAGGGTTAGATATAGTTTAATGATATATTAAAATCAAATTAATCATTCCTAAAATTTCATCAATCTACTTAAAATCACATAACATAAAACCAAAAAATGCTATATTTGACATTAAATTTATCATTATAATTAAAAAAATCCATCTATAATGTTATCCATAACTCTTAAATTATACTCATTTAATAACCTCTTAAACTCAAAATTTAACAAAACCCCACTCAGATACTAACTATAATAGTCTGACACCCATGCACCCATATTCAGTGCTAACAACACATTGTTTTCAATTTTGGAGTTTATATATAAAAATAAATATCAATTTAAATAATAAATAATTACCATATCAATAAAGAATATTTTTTAACATATATAACCATGATCTTACTTGTTTAATGTTTTAAGAAAGTAGTAAAAACCCTTGAAATTAAAAAACCCAGGTCTTTCTCATCATATGATAATTTTTCCCATTATATATATATTTTCTTTTTATATGATATGTCATCAATATATCGTATATAAATTCATCACACAAGAAACCTTTATAGACATAAAATACAAGATCTTATTTTTCATAGCATGGATAAATGGAAACATAAGAAGAGTAAGAACAAATACTCAGTAATAGTAAATATAAGCACCAACTGAATAAAATTATAGAGCATAAGATGACCATTTTGGTATGAGAACAAAATATAAGTTCTCGTTCATTACATAAGGTAACTCATACCCAAAAAACCATGATATTAAAACATGATTCATGTCCTAAGATAAGAATTTTATGATTTTACAATCATAAACCATGTGAAATGAATCATGGTCAAAGGAAATATTAAAACTCATTATGAGTATAAAGAAAAAATGTTTGTTTCTTGGGATATCGTTATTTCATAATAGAATCCCCACATGTGGATAATTAAAACATTTTATTAAGAGTAAAGTTTATCCAATTAACTCCATAATCTCATAAGAGTTAGGTATGTTCAGTAAAATCTATCATCTCATAAGAGTAACTTACATTTTATTAATTTTGTCACATTAACCAACACATTCGAGAGGTAAATCATGCATTCCAATAATTATGAGTTATATCAGGATCACCCATCATCACTATCTATATCGGTACCACCTATTATCATCAAAATTCTCTAAGGACCATAAATTGAATAAATTATAGGGATCTTTATTTTCACCCTAAATAACATAGAAACAACTATCATTCCCATCATAACATGATTTACCAATGGAAAATGATTCTTGAAAGATATATTTAAAACATCATCATAAGAATTAAAAAGAAAATATTGGGTTTGTATCATTATAATATATCCCGAGTGATAAATTTGACATATAAGGGGTTTTAACATATATTGGAGAGGATTTTAAGTGAGTAGTAAATCATTTCAATGTAAATAAAGAAGACATATATTTATTTCAGCATGTTAAAAAAATTACCAAAATTTGGAGGAAATTTTTTTCCTTGAAATTAATCGTTGAAAAAAATAATGTAATAATAAAATAAATTAAAAATAATTATGGAGGGCTATTTTTTCTATTAGATAAACATTAAAACAAACATTCCTTTCATACTTTTATTTTGTAAAAAATATGAAAAAAATGATTAGAATAAATTATAAAAATTTATTTATAAAATAATAATTTTTTTGAAAATTTCATAATATTATAATTTAATTATAGAAAATAAAATTATTGAAAATAATTAAAAAATTATGTACATGGTAGAAACTTCTTACTGACCAGATAGTATATAAGGGTGGTTTGTTATAAAAACAATATCATGATCATTCCATTATATAATAGCAATAAAATTATAAAAAATTGAAAATTAAAATAATAAAAAAGAAGAATAAATTATATTTTTTTAAATAGAAAGAGTTTACAACTTCCCTAATGTATATTTTTGCATAAGAAATCCAAATTAAATGAATGTACAACATAAAACCCTTCCAATTTGGAAAATTTTGAATCATATCCCCTCTTTAATTAAATAAATATAAATGAAACATTAAATTAAATTAATATAAATATATTAATGATATAAAATATAAAATTGGAATTATATACACCATATAAGATATTCTATCTGCGTATAATGAAATGGGTCTCAATAAAAAAAATTTGTGATGAATTACCCTTACATAGTTCATATATTTAATGTTTGATTCAATTAGAGAAGGAATATTGAAATACAAATGTAATTACAAATAAAATAATTGGAAATAAAACCTTAATAATCAACATTAATTACAAATATAATATTTTTTGTAACATATTAAATAAATATTCGATATAACCTAATGAATGGAAACTAAGTTAACAATCCCCTTAGAGTTTTGGTAATCTCATAATAAAAATATAATAAAATAAAGAACCATTGATTGATTTTTAAATACATAAAATTTTAATTAAATTAAATATAAATTAAATTACTAGATAGTATATACAACACAATAATTAAAAAAGTTTTGAATATTACATTTGTCTCACCAAAAAAAGGAGATATGGGAAACTCTTACCTTATGTTCCATCATGTATCATTTTAATTAAATAATAATGTATAATAAATATATATTTATTATGAATTTATTAATAAATCATATTCATACTTATATTACAAAATATGATCCACCTATAATATTTAATTACTACTTTATTAATAATTCCTTCTTAAAATCATCACTATGGTGATCACTGTTCCTTTTTTCATACATGTTTTAGTTTAATAGTTTTGAAACATGAAATTTGGTCATTATTTCATAATCTTCATAATATTAATAATTTTATAATTTTAATATATATTGATTATATAAAATTTTATCACCATTCATATTAGGATGTGGTGATAAATGAATAACATCACCTCAGGGAGATGGTAATATATACATACACATGAATGATGTTTGAATTTTCCATTATGGTCGATGATAAATAAATAATGGTAAAGATATAAAAATAATAAAATTTATTTAATCAGATTTTATTTATTTCACTATATTTATATGGTTATAAAATATTTGGATGATGTTTAAAAAAATAGACATAAAATGATTTAGTGATGATGATTACCTATTGTTTGGTAATAATCCTTTGGCCTTATTCTCAATTACCCCTAATGTGTTATTTTATAATGAGGAGAACCTATATATTATATTAATGGAAGATGATAAGTGTTTTGGTTAGGTTTTGGTCAATATTAGTTACTCAAGAAGGTGTAAATAAGATAGGATATTAGGTTCCCTTTTATAATTCTGGTGTGTGGAAACTCTCTAAATACCTGAATTGTAAACATATAATATGTGTATAAATTATATGAAATGGATGAAAAGAAAAAAAATAGAATATACGGATTATATGGTGGAAATAAATTCATACAATAACATTTTTACAACTTTATGTGTCATTTTAAACCATATCTCTTAGTTTTACCCCCAATTATCCTTTTTAACCTTATTTATTGTAACAAAATACTTAGTCTTGAAGGATCAGTGATTTAATTATAAAATTACAAGTTTATAAAAAGTGGAAAATGGATGATATGATAAAAAATTTATGATTCACCTTATAAAATATAATATTTACAATATTTTTAAATGAATGAATTAAATGTAGTTTAACACAAAAATAACCTTAAATATGTTTTCATGAAAATTAAAATTATTTAACATTAAAAACCACAAAATTACAATGTATTATGAATTTAAATATTTAAAATATTACATACCATTAATTTTTATTAATAAAAATATTTTTAGGATATTAAATTTTCCAAAACATATAACTTTTATTATTTTAAAACTATTTAATTTTTTTTTTCACCCACATGAACAATAACTGCATCATTGATTCATAAGATATTTAGGTAAGTATTCCATTAGATAAGATTTAATTTAAATAACAATCCAAAAAACAATTTCTTCATTTTCAAAATATTCACTAATAACCATTTGTAACATATTTTTATTATTATTCAATCATATTAGAGATCTTAAAATAAAGAGAGTGGTATTTTGTAATTATTCTATATATGAAAAAATATAATGATCATAATCACAGGTAAGTGTAAACAAATTATGTATTTTAGAAAATATGATTAATATGTATGAAATAAAAACATAAAATGAGATAATTCTATGATTTAAATATACCTTGAAACCTTATCCCATAATTTTAACCCTATTAAATCCACTTTATCCTTTACTAAGGTGCTAAAATTTTATCATGGTAACTATTCATTATTAAAATAAATAACGTTTTACTTTTCTAATAGTGCTAATTATTATGAATAAAAAATGAAATTCATTTTCGAATATAAAATTCATATAATTATTAGAAATTAATTATAATATGCACAAACAAAATACATAAATTCTATTTTTGGAGAAAATTTATTTTAAGCATGATAATGTTTTTATTCTCATTCCTTCCACATTAAAAACAATTAGATGAATATTAAAAAAATTTATTGAATAATTTTCTATAAATTATATTAATATAATCTATAAATATTGGTCAATTAAATTTACTATGATAAAAATGCATTGTTCATATAAAAATAGTTTTCTGAAAAACAATTAATTTACAATAAAATGATTTTATTTTCACTTTATTCCCATTGATTTTTTTAATTATTATTTATCTTTTTACACTAAAAACAATATATTTCATAACAATTCAACTTCATTTGTGATAAAGATATATAATATTGAATAATAACATACTTTTAAATTTTGATCAATTAACATAAAGTGATATTTTTATTAAATAATTTAAATCATGTTCTTATTACGTAGGAATTAATTAATACATTTTAATTTCTGAAAATTCTTATACTAATTTTTAATAATTTAGTTTTCCATATTCATATCCATTAATCCAATGGATAAATGATAATATTCACATTTAAATAATAATATTTCTATAGTATATCGATGTTTGTTTAAGTATGGTGTTGTGTGTTGTACTCGCTATCAAACGTAGTATTTATTTAATGAACATACTAAAATATTAGGGTTTATCATGTAGAAAATGTATATATTTATATTGTAGTATAAGATATTTAGAAGTTACCTACTTTATGGAATTCATGTTATATAATTTTGATGGGCAAAAGACCCTGATTGATTTTAAAAGTTAATGGTTTGGGATGGGATATCTATGAAGTTACTTATTATTCCCATTACCCTTTTCACAAGAATGGGATGAAATATTTCCCAATCTTATTCTAAATGACTTAAATTACCCTCGGGGTTAGTTTCCCAAACCCTGACCTCATTTCACACATCCTCCTATATTTATGGGTTCATATATATACATATGTGATACATTTATAGATCCATTTATTTCCTCCAAAAGGGGATGGCACTATATTATCAGATTAGATATCAATCTAAGGCTTTAAGTTGGTCTATATGTGTGGAGACTACTGTATTATGGTGTTATTTTTTAATTCCAATTAATAAAATTAGAATATTTGTTATTCCATGTAATTATTATTTTATTATACATCTAGATATTTATTAATGTTAGCAAAAAATGTAGTTAATGAAAGGTTGTCTGGGGTTCGGTGGTAACAACTTACTAAGTTTTAATACTCACACCCTACACCATCCTCTCTCATGAAACATGCATTTTATTTCATATGTGATTCTGGTAAAGAAAAGTCACCCAAACATGGATTCTAGTGGCATGTGGAGTGTGGAGATGTGGGAGATTCCATTTTGGTTATTAGTTGGGGGGTCTTTTGGATGACTTGAGGGGTATCCTCAGAACATTATGGAAATCCTATGAAATTAGATGTATTAATTTTGGGTCTTCATGAATTATTTATCTTAAACTAGGAAGAGTATATCAACTCAAGGGGAATAATGATGACCAGGAGGAGTCTATCAACCCGTGGTAAAAAATGATAACCATGAGGGGTATTTGAACTCATGTTAATGATGTAACTGATTGGAGTATATAAAATCACGTTTATTGTGTGGGGGAGTATTAATAGGTGCTTTCAAGAAGTACATGAACCTATTAAGTGACCCAAGTAAAGTTAATAATTTGTAGGGGATTATACTAAGGAGGATTCCATTATATAAGAAAACCATGAGTAGTATATCGACTATAGGTTTATATTTGATCTAAGGGGACTATATAAACATTAAATGTTTAAGGAATCCAGGTAGGGTGTCACAAGTCATGGTATTTTGGTATTTATGGGTGACCAAGTTTGAGATATGCGTGATTAGGTACATATCCATAGTGAGGTCCAGCGAATCTGATTTTTACTATTGAGGGATAGTGAATGTGAATATCCTTAGCGAGGGCTAACACGAGGGTGATTATTCATAGTGAGAGATATCATGAGGCATATCCCTAGTTTCTTCTTCTGATAATTCTTATCTCTAATGATGGATAGTGATGGTGCTTAACACTAGTGAGAAATATTATGGGAGAGTTTATCTATAGTGAGGGATAAAATGGGGCCTCTCCTATATAAGGGTGCTCTGGTGTGAGACCAAAGTGAATGGAGTTCACCCCAGTAAGGGTTCGCAGGTGAAGGACATGGGTGAGTGATTAAGAATTTACCAAGTATGGAGTAATGTTAGTGGTGAATATTCTACATAGTAAAGGGATAAATTATGATAAAGATTTTCCTTATTTCAAGGTTTTAAAAACTGTTCTCTATTGTGAGGTTATATAGGGGAATCACCTTTTTGATGGTGATATATGGTGACTTGTCCTAGTATAGGAAAATATGGGGACTCTACCTAGAGAATGTGAGACATGGGGGTTCACCCTACTAAGGGAGAACATGATTCCTCTCTCGATTTAGGGAGATCTATAGTGGTTCTCCTTAGTAAGGGTGAACATGGGGCCTCTTCCAAGTGAGTATGATCCACAGTTTTTCACCCGATTATGATAAAGCATGGGGCCTCACCCTATATATGGATATCCATGGTTGTTCTTCATAGTAAAGGTGAACATGGGGCCTCACCCAAGTGAGGGAGAATATGGGGACTCACAATAGCGAGGTAGATCCATTGTTTTTCGTCATAGTAAGTGTGAAAATATAAGATTAATTTGAAGAGTGAGGAGAGATAACAAATTTCATCATCCTCTATGAGTTTATACATCTATAAAATTGATTATTGGAAGGGTATATTTACATCAAATCCCATAGAAATATGTATGGGATATTTGGGAGTGACATACATGTGCAAGATGGGAGAAGTATCTAGTTGAGAAACCTACACAAAAACTCGAATTTCTTCCTAAAATTCATTAATTTTAACAGCCATAACTTTTGACCAACATTTCCAATTTGGATTCATGGTAAATCAAATCAATTAATTTGAAGAAAAATATTATCCTATATATTTTGTATACACCATAGAAAAAAAATTTGCGAAAAAATGTTGCAACATGACCCTCGTATATGGGTTTTAATGTTTTGATGCCCTTTTTATTAGCTATTAGTAAAATCACCACGTAATCTTAGAGGGGGGTTCATACACCATATCAATTGAATATGTACTGTTTTAAGGAATCTTCATCCCTCATTGTGTCATAAATCATGCACCCCATTGACATCCAATTTTTTATCCTTATGTTACGGAGATACATTTCAACTCAAACTTGAGTTATATTTTATGAGAGATGATAATATCAATGATTCTATAATAATGTGTATGAAATATAATTTTTCTATGGAAACACCATTACATACTTTATATCTCCCAATACTAGGTTGAGTCATGTCTTATTCTATTATGTACCTTGTCACATTGTTTCATCATTTAATGGGCGGAAACAACCTGACATATGTGTATTATTATACCCCTCATAATTTAATCCAACATCTTGTGACTGGGAGGTATTCCTATGATGTTGTGATTTTTTTGAATATTATCCAAGTGTTTAGTGATATTTCGGAATAATACAAAGACCACACTAGAGTGGGTGAATTGTATCTTTTCAAAAAAACCCGACATAGTTTGGCTTTTAAATATCATTGCAATATATGTAGATATGCAACATTTTCCTGTATTTTTAATTTGAGTAGTGGATAAACAGAAATAATTAAAACAATAATTTTATAGTGGTTCGAGGAATAAGGATCCCACAGTACACTGAACCAAGAAAATCTTAGCGAACATGATGAATTTCACTTGAAATGTCCTATTATCACACGAACTTCAAATCCATTACATAGTATATGTAGTTGAAAATTTTAAGACAAGACTAAATAGATCCTTCCAGTTATTTTAAAGGGAACTGGTTATCTATATCTTAGTACAAGAAGATGAAACTTCACTACAACTAAGTATGAGCATTTGAAACTCCAATAAATCAAAAGAGTTTGATTTGTTGATGGGTTGGGATGATCTTCATAGTTACAACAAAAAATGATAGTAGATGAACATTGTTCTTTTGAAAATAATGTCTTTACTAAATAATTACTCTAAAGAAATCATGGTTGCAAATGATCTTTAATTTGAATAGCAGAAAATAGAATTTACAATATTATAATAGTACGTGGTTGAAAAATGTATATATCTAATGTTTAGCCTCTTTTAGAAAAAAACATATTCGATCATTCGTTGCAACATAACTATAAAATACATTCACAAGAATAAAATCATATGTGTATATGTGTTTATATCCAATTTTTAATCATTATTAGTTCAAGGTGATCTAGATTTAAGCAGTTTATATCTGAAAAAACAGAATTTTTTTTGAGAAATCAATATTAAGGCCATCATCACAATTTTAAGAAATTGTTTTTATGATGTACTTTTTCCCTTTTATATACATTACTTTTTGTATTTATATTTTCTTTGGATCTCAAACTATTCATACTCCAACAATATTTCCATTTACATTGTCATGAAATGTAATTAGACCTCCATCCATTTATGTTAGTGTATGAAAATTTGATGAGTCTCCTCTCATGTGTTTGGAACATCCAATATCCATATAGCATAAATAATTTTGGTTCACATGGAATTTCACTAGAAAATGAATGTAAACACATGTTTATTTTGGAAGCCATATTTTCTTGGTTAAAACAGTATCATTATGTAGTGATCTAAAAGTCAATATCAACCATTTCTATCTATAATTCATATTTAATTCTTCAGATATATTTTTAGGAATAAAATCCTTTTTAATACCACTAATTTGAGGACATATTAAGTAACAGCTGTTAGTGTAATGACATTTTTTTCACAGAAATAGTAGGTAACATTTTCTTTAATTGGGAAAAAAATTATTCTTATATAATTTTGAATTATCACCCCTACTTAAAAATAAAATTTTGTAATTTTAATAACATTATTCTTAATAATCTCATTGAGTTTATTTTATCATTTAGTAAAAATAGTTCTATAAATTTTATAATATTATATTTCAACTAGTAATTCTTATATATGGTTTTCATGAACAATATTGTTTGATGTAGATGAATTCAAATTTTCAACAAATTCTTGATATTGTTTTTCCATATTGTATATTTCAACTAAAAAACATCATGAATTTTCTCGAATGATTTATCTTTCTTTATCAAAAATAATTTTTTTATTCTAGAATAGAACATTAAATATATAATTTATCATCTGAACAACTACAAGAGTCATAAGTAGAAGAGTAATCAGTTTGTACCTCTTCATCTTCCTTATCCATAAATCACATATTGACTTTGATATTTTTTGGATCTTACTCTAAATCATATTTTAAGGAGTTGATGGAGTATTCAACTGCAATCCACATAACATTCATAGATCTCTTCTCTTTATGTTCAAAATAAATTTTCTTCTGATATTTATTTTCTATTCTCCTTCTTTCATTTTTTAATTGAGGAAAATGAATTCTGAGGTGACCCATATTTTTTTAGTTATAGCATCTTAATTCTTAATTTTCTCTTTCATCCTTCCTTAAGGATTTTTTAATGCCTATCTTATTGTTGTAAAATTTTATAATATTTATGGTTAGATGAGCCCATTCCATTTCAGAGCATGAGGAGTCTGAATTATGTCATGGTTTGAAATCATACTTTGTTTTTTAGTCATGATTATGATATGTCACTTGGAGAGTAATATTTTCCTTTTTTTACAATGATCTTGTGATTTTTATATTCATTTTAAATTTATTATTCATACATCATCAATGGCCAAATTAGATCCTTCATAGTTAAATTCCTAATAGGCGATGATTTTCAAATGGCTATTTATATTCCATTCTATTTTGAGGGTAGTACTATCAGTACTTACAATTCTTGATCCGACTAACTGATGAGATCTCCCATGGAAGAAATATTATTGAAAATATTTGATAACCGTCCATTAATTTGAGTGATTCTCTCTCCATAAAACATTATGATGGTATAAAACATGAGTTTTTTAGTGGCATATGTCACCTATCTGATTTTGTCTATTCCTGTATATGAAATAATTATTGTCTTCCAAAATTCATAAATAGTAGGGAATTGTGGAACTCGATTGAATTCATCAGGTCGAAGTACAGAGAAAATAGCATTCATTGACGTTGAATATATGTTATATTTGTCTTCTATTTCATTAGTCCAAGTCTATGGTTTTTGAAGAATCAAATATGGAGTAATGATCATCATATAGACTTTGAATCCCAAATTTTTTAGATAAATGATCATACGTGGTTTCCAGCATCTATAGTTATCACCATTAAATAATGGTACACAAACCATAGAAATACCTTCTTTCATATCATCTATTGCCATATAATGTTTATAAACACTATCAATTTTAATATTTCCATAGGTTTATCATAAAATCTCACCTATGAAAACAATTGTTAGGTCAGAATAATTCAATGACTACACAAGAGGGAGATGAATTGTGTCTTTTCCAAAAACTCAATAGATTCTAGACTCTAAAACTCATTTCAATTTATGTAGATATTTAAAATTTTCTTATATTTATAATTTTAGATGTAGATAAATATAAATAATGATAAAAAGAATTTTATAGTGGTTTGGGGCACAAAGATCCTCTAGTCCACTCCCCCATTGCTATCTTTGTGAGCTTGGTGAATTTAATTAGAAAGGTATTATTATCACTAGACCTTCAAATCCAAAACTGAGTGTAAGAACATGAAACCTTTACAACAAGTATAAAAAATTACTTTTGGTTCTTTTAAAGGGAACCAGATATCCACTGCTTAGTACAAGAAGCTGAAACTTCACCAGAACTGAGTATGAGTAGTTGAAACTCCAATAAATCAAAAGAGTTTGATTTTTTGATGGTTTGAGTTGATCTTCACAGTTGTAGCAGTAACTCAAATTTAATGGATCTTTTTATTTATAAAATAATTTCATGAAGAAATTATAACTATGAAGTGATCCTTCTTTCCAATGATCTTCTATTAGAATAGAATTAAACAACAACAATAATCTTAAAGCAGTACGAGGTTGAAAAATGTATATCTCCAATGTGTATCCTCTTTCTTCAAATAATAGATTCAGTCATTCGTTGTAGAAGAACTATAAAATATATTCACACGAATAGAATCATATGTGTATATTTGTGTATATAAAAAGGAATCCAAATAGAATATATAGATGATATATATTTCTTTGGTAAATTTGATCTCAGAAAATCTTATTATAGAATAAGCAAATTCAAATTCAAATTGTCTAGGGGAGTCGTATCATCCCTTAAGAGTTGGAGTGATATTTTCTATTGAATATGTTCTTATAAATCAATCATAATGATACTTTTTATCAGTATTGTAGAAGCTTTCAATCAGCTTATGATTCTTTCATTACTGTAGCATGAATCTTGTTTAAAATTGGGGCTTTATAACTCCACTATTGAATAGTGAAACCTAGAGTTTAATATCATAGAGTATGGTTCCTTTTCATAGCTTAGGGTTCCATTGTGTAGCATAGGGTTTATTTTTTAAGTGTAGGGTTACCACCAACTTATAATTCCTTAATAAAACTTTTATCTATGCATAACATAGGGATTAAGAGTAATGAAAGTATAAGAATCCATACATCCATATTTTCAGTGTAAGACGGATTGAAATTTTTTTTTGATTAACCATACATTAAGTTTCCTGAAAATAGGGTATGAAGAGTGATGATGGCCTTTATATTGGTATAGAAATTTCAGATTATTTATTCAAATGTTTGTTTTTCGATCCATACATAAATATAGGGTTTTTGATCCATACACCAACTGTTCAAAGTAGTGTAGGGATGATGGTCCATACAATTTTTTATCGAATATAGGGTTCGAACAGAGTTACCATAACACACCCCGAAGCTTTTCATTCAATAAAATATCTAAAAAAAATCATGATATATATTCCTCAAACAAACATAATGCAACTTGACTAGAAAATAATGAAGGGTATTTGTGAGAATCACAATCAATATACAACACAGAGCATTGTTGAGACAATACATACCCAACATTTAAGATATGTATGATTCCAAAAATATATTTATCAACCAAAATTTATTAGATATATCTATGTGGTGGAACTGATACACCAATAAAATGTTTGAATCGTTTTAGGAGGAGTTTTATACAACACTCAAAAAAGATTCCTGTATGAAAAAAAATTAGATTAAAGATCTTTAACCTTATGAAATCTCATAACTATAATGTATAAAAATTTTAACTTTTTAATATATCTACTATGATAAGTCTAAATTTAACACTTGAGTTTTTTGTAATTTTTTTTAATTAATGATATTTTTTTGATATTTTTCATTTCACGCAACACTGAATAAAGTTTTTATATAAAATAACTAATTTTGGATTGTGTTATAAAAAAAACCAAGTTAATGTTTCACTAGAAAACACATATATAATCTTTTGGTACACAAAAACTATGTTTTTATTGTATTAAATGAAATACCAAGTCCCTTTGAAAACATTCTTTACATTCAAGGCTGATTTTTTACAAAACTACTTTACACCATTAATATTATTGTTTAAATACTATTGTAGCTACCTCTTAGGTTTTGGAATGGATGTTATAAATAAGATTAACTAAATTATGAAAATATGATTTAAACGTGTATATGAAACGAATATTTTTGTTATAAATTAGTATAAGTTATTAACGATCTATTTGGAAATAAGGAAATTAATTTTCTAAGAAAACTATTTTTCTATGAAAAAACATAGTTTTATGTCAATAAATTAAAAAAACCACTTTATATTAATGTTTCAAATAAAATTTCTATATTATATATTCAGTAAATATTTTTATACTCATAAAATATATTTTTTAGTCGTAAGATAAGAATAAATCCAATTTTATGAAAAAATGTATTGTTCAAAAAGGTAATTTTACTACATTTTAATGGAGAACCCATTTTAAATATATTTTTAATAATTTAAACATTAATATATAAAAACAATATTAATTTTTGAATGTGATATATAAATATTAAATTTGGTTTATTATTTTGTATTTTTATGAGAAGTTTCATTTTTTGATGAATAGTGAAAACAATGAATTTTAACGTAAAACTTCTTTTACATACAATTTATTTATATAGTTAAATAATGTTTTTAGTTGGTTTTTATGTATAATTGGATCAGTTTTATATCATTTAATCCAATTTAAGACATTGGAAATAACTACACATTAAATTTAGATATACGAATATAGAAAACCTATGAACATTTTAAAAACACACTTTTTTGTTCTGTCTTAGAGATTAATTTTAAATTAATTTCTATCACTTATGTGATTATAAATTTAAAAAATGAAATATATATTTTCAATCATCAAAATTTATAATTAATAATAATTTAAACTGAGATTTTTACCAAAAATAATAGTGAAATTAATTAAAATTGATTACAATAATAAAGTTAGAAACAAGATTACATAATGGTTAAAATTTAATTTTAAGAGTCCAAATGAACTATAAAAATTTACAAATAGAATAGGATGGAAATATTTCGACCAATTAACCTCTTTTATAGAATTATATAAATTATTGGAGGCACATGATGTAAGAGAGAGCTCTCATTAGTGTTTACTATTTTATATTTACAAGAACGCCACTCTGCCTTCCTTATAAAATGGAACTCGCAACCCTCACATTTTCACACATCTGAAGCCATTTTTTATCAGCCAAAACCTGCCAAAATCTCTTCCCAACATCCATATATTTTTCTTAGAATACTCTATTTTGTAATAAATCTTTTTAAGGAAACCCTTTGATGAAAACTAAGAGAAGTTACCCAAAGATGAGGTAACATCCTTTCCCAAGCTACTCTGTTTTATTTTTATTCTCCACACTCTGAAATAATATTATTACATGATTTTTTAATAAAATAATTATCCAAAATATAATTATATATTTTTTTCTAGGTTTTCCCCCAAATATTACAAACACTTCCCTATAATGGGTAAGGAACATACCATTCTTGTGTATGGAGAACTACCTCCTCACGAAACTATGTATTTTTTTTCATTTACCACCTCTCATGGGTGGGAATTATGATGAACACTATGTTTTTATATTATATATATATATATATGATATTTATGATATATTTACAATTTTTCAATTATTATATAAAACATACCTCCATGCTTTCCATTTTCTGTAAATAAGATAATTTCATTTGTGGATGTGTAGACTATCACCTCCCCCAAGAAAAGTGATTCATTTACACATTACGTGGAATGTATTAAGGATGATTTAAGTGATATAATATTTTATATATGAAATAATAAATATAATATAATAATTATATATATATATATATAAATACATATATGTTTTTTTATTTCTTCCTTTCATTATGAAAATAAAAGGGAAACAAAATTCATGCGTACGTATGATCAACTGTATCCATGAATATTGTGTTATATTTCCTAAATATATGTTTTATATATTATTATGAATATTTACACAGTTATTATATATGATAATAATATCATGTTTAAAATTCTTTAAATAATTAAATCATGTTCTAATTAAGTGTATCATGAATAACTAGTCAAAACATATATTAAAAACAACACAGATATTATTTTAAATGTAATGTTAACATGTAATAGTTAATAAACGTGTAATATAAAGTCATAATAAAACCATATATCTTTATATAATAATATTATCCTTTTTATATTTATAATAAATTTATATTTATTATATAGAAGTTTTTAAAGTGTACGAAGAATGTCAAGTCTTAAGGTAATGGTTTTCTATTTTCACATATATTTCTATGTGACTTATTCTTTATTCACCGATAATTTATTTTTTGAGGTGTATATAAATACCATGAATTTATTATATGATTATTAAAATTATATTTATGGATATTTAAATATACATGTGATTTTCATTATTTCACAGGTTTTTTGGTTCAAAAGTTACCTAATCGGTAATGTAATTTTGTCTCTATTTCCCTTATTTGAGTTACATGTTGTGTTATGCACATATATTTTTCTATTATGAGTATATAATTTCATTTAATATGTTCTATCATGAATATAATTATTTAAATGAATTTTTAAATATTATTTAATGTCATTTTCTTACATAGGGAGTATGATTTAATATTACCAAGTGGTAAGAGCTTATTGCAATAATCTCATCATTTATCATGATTATTTATGATTATGCATTCATTGATGAATCATAATGATCAATATTTTAATATAACTCATGAATTTTATTCTCCTATATTTATTCAAGATATATAAAATTATTATTACCACTTTTCTACTCTTTGGTACATAATATATTTTAGAATGTGTTTTTATGAAGATTCAAATTTTACTCTCTTTTCAATTAGAAGTTTTTATTCATTCAAAACCATGTTTTATAAAAAAATCCAATGTTTTCTTCCAATATTATACTATCTTTAAAATAAATTTTTACCCATGTTTTACTTTTTATTTTTTTTAAAATATAATCATCTTTTCGTCTTTCGATCGAGACACTTCTGTAGAAAATTTATAGTAAAAAATGGATGTTCATCATTTACAGATCTATTCACTATCATGACCATCCATCCATTTAATATTCCTTCATAGGATTTAAAATTTAATATTTTTATAATTTTATTATTTAATTTAAATGAAATTTATTGTTTTTATAGTGATTTTCAATGAAAAATATTTTTAAAAATATTTCTATTTTTAATAGTACATAAAATTGTTAACAAAGCTTAATATATATGTTTTCAAAAATTTATATAAAAATAAAAATATTTTAATTATTTTAAAGATTATTTTATATTTTTTCATTGTATTTTCAAATAAAAAGCTTTGCAAAATTTTTTAAGCTTCTTTCTCAATGAAATGGTAATCACTTTTTCAATCCTCCATTATATGTTATCAATGAAATGGTTTTAAAAATATTTTCAAGATTATTTTATATTTCATAAAATAAAATGGTTTTTAAAATATTTTCAACCTACTTTTATATGATTCAAGCTAAATGGTTTTATGGAATTCGGTATAAGTTTTTTTATTTATTTTCAAAGAAAACGGTTTTCTGAAGATTTTATGTTAAAAAATAATTTTATCAAAAAAGAAAGGTTATTTCACTTAAGAGATATTTTTAAAGGATATTTCAAAATTAATTTCTATTTAAGATGAAATTAATTGTAATTAATCATGTCTTTCTATGAAACAATCCAAAGGTTTATTTCATATTCTTTTTTCTTAATGCTTTACATTTTGATGGCATGATGTTTATGAAACCCATCTCTCCTTCATGAGTTATATATTTATGAAACTTATTTCCATTTTATGTGTTATAAGATTATGAAACCTGATTCATTTAAGAGGTTAAGAATTGATGAAATAGTTATGAAACCTATCTCCTTTTCATATGTTTTGATATTATTACATGTTTATGATACCCATTTATTTTAATGTGTTATTATATGTTTTTTATGATCTTGTGTCACATGTTTGTAGGATTTCACTATGAGTAGGGTAGGGCCTATATCTCCATCTGATTAATTGGGTAAATATTTATATCTCATGAGACATACATGGAAATAAGGGGGCGAGAACATGGTTAAGTAAAGAATTTGTCTGCTATATTGTTCTAAAGGTTTTCATTAGAGTGATCTATGAATAACAAGGTGGTATGGGGGAGTAAACCCTTACTACTAATATGGCCTTGATATTTATTCCTTTACTACAATGGAACAAATTTTATATGATTATTTCTCTACCAAAAATTCTTCATATTATTGATATTTTATGCTTTCATTGATTATGCTCTGGATTCCCTTATGATCCATGTATTATGAACTGCCAATTTTATGGAAGGTCACACATATATGATCTTTGATATGCATGGTATAATATTCATATATTATTCTCATATTCTCATACACTCATGATAATATTATTATTGTGTGTCTCTTTTGTTTACCTTCACCATGTTTCTGATATCACCCATTTCATATGTTTCTTTTCCCTAGGTTATGATGAAATGTTTTTAATTATAAGTACTAAAGGGAATTATCTTTGCGGGTAACGTTGAAGATATTTCACCAAGTTGTAAAATTTATTTCCAGGTATCAAAAGAAACTAAACTATAATTCTCTTCAGTAATTTTTTTTAAATGTTATGAATATTTATTTAAAATGATTTAATATCCATGTATGAAAAGATCATATCTCTATAGTTTCCAACAATGTAAAGGTTTATTCAAACATTGAAAAATAGGATGAGATAACCTTAGTGAAATCCATAGAAATATTATTAAGGATATATCAAGGTATGTCTCTAAGGATAATCCTAAGGTGTCATAGATTTAAATATTGACGCCATGATTTACACATCTTCTAATTAATGTTTCATGATTGTGTCGATTTCTGATATGATAACTGTAGATCAGAATAAGCTTATAGGATTTAGTCGATGAAGGGATCCAGAAGGAACTGGGTTAACATTATATATGATTGAATATTTGGTGATTATTAGAAACAAAATTGGATAATTACTAGAGGGAAAAAATCATGATTAGGCCAAATTATCTATCAATATATGTGATTAACAATATAAACTTTTGTGATATTCATAACACAATGAATTAAGGGAATATGTACTTTTACCAATGTTCACATGCTAAATAGAATATCGGAAATAGGATTAGGCTTCGAATATATTTGAAAAAATGGAACAATAACCGTAAAAAATTCTTCAAGTAGAGGGGAAGAAGTTATCTATGTGGAAAAAATTTCCATAGAGTGAAGAATTATCATGGTGTTCTGTGTATTATCTGTGGAAAACATGGGAATTACTCAAATCAATTCTCTAACCTAAGAATCTACTTATAAACCATGGAAGGAATAATTACATACCAATCATTGTTGTGGAAGGATTAATGTATTTATGTATTTAGATTCAATAATTATGAATGATTAATTATATAAGTATTGTTTTCTTTATTTTGTTTTGCTAAGGATTTAGAAGAATATGTTGAAGAGTTCTGATTTAATATAATATTGATTTAATGGAAAGGTGATATTCATGGTAAATATTAGATTTAGGTAAATATAACCCTTAATAGTTTCCTAATAATACGATGATGATGTTTGGATAACGATATAGTGGATATGAAAAGGTAAATTGGATGATACAGATTAACTTGGAAGTGACTAATGAATTATTGAAAAAGTGTTCTATGTTATCATGGATGAAGTTTTCAAGTATTTGGATTTATGAAATATATCCTTAAGAAATAATGCAGGTTTTCAATAAGGATTTTTGGAAATTATTTTTATTATAATGATTTAATAGAATCCATGATGATGGTATAAACATGATTGGTATGTGAAAAATAAAAGCTGCATTATGATATATGAGGGATAAATGTTAATATATTTTTTAGAAATTTAGTGAACACATTTCTAACCATTTAGACTTCCATCCTTCAGAAGGGTGATAAGGTAATCCATTTATTGAATGGATAAATTTAAAATTAAAATGAGGTTTTAGAGATTAATGTATTATCAATCCATATGACGATTTATGCATATTGGATAACATATTCTTTTTTTTGATAAGTATAGATCGAATGACCTATCATTCCAGTTATGGATCTCTTGATTAACTAATTCATTAGGAAAGAAAAATTCACCTTTATTTTGGGGAGTAAGAGATTATGTGTAAATCAAGAAAGGCACAACCAAAGAGTGATATTGTGTACTTGAAAAGGAATGAAATAAAGTAATTATATTGTAATATTTTCATAGATAGTAAGGTAATTACTGACATATGGATAAGGATATTGAAAAAGAGTTATCCTAATACCATTGTTTTTGATGAACTAGTGATCTTATAAATCATCATGGATTTATAGTTTTGAGCCCCTTAACATTCCATTAATCATTCACTTACTGGTGATCAATAATATATATCACTCTCTAAATTTAATTAAAATTACTCTCTATGTGCAATAATTACTCACATTCACCTATATGGAATCCTAGATGTGAGTTACTTTGTGCAACCATTTCGATTCCAAATTTCTATTCTTAAAGGAACTGTTAATATTAATTTTTATGATATGGTTTCTATGAATAAAATATTAAATTATTATACCTTTGATAAATTGGACGAGTTTCAATGGGTAAATTAATTTTATCTGGGGTAGAATAGAACACCCATATATTTTGTGATTTTCTGAATTAATTTAATATTTTTGTTATTTTTCATTTCACATAACATTGAATATAGTGTTTTTATATAAAATAACTAAGTTTAGATTGTGTTATATGAAAAAAAAATTATTCATGCACTAAAAGAAACACTTATATTAGTTTCAGGTACATAAGAAAATGTGTCTAGATTGTATTACACGCAATACTAAGTCCCTTCAATAGATTTTGTTATATGGAAGGTTGAGAATTCACTGAACTACAATACAATATTAAATTTATTATTTAAATACTATTATAGCCACCACATAACTATTATATTGGATGTGGTGAATCTGATTTACTAAATTGTGAAAAAATTATTTAAGCACATATATAAAATAAATTCTTTTTTATCATTAAGTATAAGTTAATGAATTAATTAATTGAAAAAAATGAAATTACTTATATTTTTTTATATACAAACATAATTATATCTCAATAAATTATATAAAACACTTTTGATTAATTTTATCAATAAAATTTATAAATTATATATTCAGTAAATATTTTTTATACTCGTCTAATATATTTTATAGGTATATAATTAGAATAAATCCATTTTTATGAATAAAAAAGACATCTTTTTCTAAATATACATTTTTTCACCTTTTAATGGAGAAACCATTTGGAATCTGATTTAAGGAACTTTTATATTTTTAATTGAAAAAACTTTCGTCATTTTTGAATGATAAATATAAAAATTTACTTTGGGTTAATTTTTGGTATTTTTCTTAGATGTATCATTTTTTGCTGAACTGTGAAAAATAGTGAAAATTAATTCAAAACTGCATTTTCATTCAATTTATTTATATAGTTAAATAAAGTTTTTAATTTGTTTTTAAGTATATTTGGATCAATTTTATATCATTTAATCCAATTTATATCATAGGAAAATATTTAAATTTAAATTTATAAATAAAAACTGTGCAGATATTTGGACCATTTTAACTTTAAAAACTCGCTTTATCATCCTATCTATGTGATTAACATGAAATTAATTTCTGCCACTTAAGTAATTAGAATTTTTAAAAATGGATTAAATATTTGGAATAATAATAATTTATAATTTATAATATATTCTACTTAGTTTTATACCAAAAATATTACTAAATTTAATTAAAATTAATTATAGAGATTAAGGAAAAAATGAGATTACTTAATAGTTAAACTATAATCTCAAGAGGCCAAATGACCTACAAACATGTCCAAAATAAATTGGAAGAAATTAATTAGATAAACTAAACACATAGATAATATTTTAACAATTATTGAAGGTAGGTGATATTATAGAGTCCACTAAATAGTGTTTTCCTTTTTATATTTATAAGAATGCTACACCTCGTTCTCTATAAAAGGACACTCACCCCATAACTTCATCATAACTATAAATAAACATTTTCTCAGAAACAAAACAAAATCCTAAAAAAACCAAAATTAATCTTATATGCTTTAATTTGGTCATAAATCCAACCATGAAATCCCATCAGTGTAATTTAAGATGAGTTACCAAATAATAGGTAACATCCTTCTTCAAGAAACTTTAGTTTATTTTCATTTTAAACCCCCTAAGATACTCTTATTCAATGATTATATACTAAAATAGTTATTATAAATATACTTAGATATTTATATTCTCTGGGTTCTACCTATACATTTATACACTTTTATTTAATGTGTAATAAACTTATTATTTTTGTGTACGATGAAATACAACCTCACAAAACGATGTTGCTAGTTTTTTCCTTTAACACCTCTCATGGGTCAAAATGAAGATGGAAACACAATTTTTATATGAAATATTTGAAATTTAATTTCAAATTTTTAATTTTTATATAAAACTTACATACATGATTTCTATCTTGTCTAAATTCGATAACTTCGTTTGTGGACGTGTAGACTAATGCCTCCTCAAAGTGATGTGATTCATTCACAATTTACTTATAATGTATTAAGGATGGATTTAGTGAAATTATATGATATATATTACATAATAATACATTATTAATGATTATATATATATGTATACATATATTTTATTCACTTTTTTTATTTCAATACGATAATAAAATTGAAGCAACATTCACACATACGTACAACCTACACTTTCCAAGGATGGTGTATACCATTTCATAATTATATATTTTATATATTATTATAAATATTTATATAATGAATATATATGAAACTTATATAATTTTTAAAATTATTTAAATATAAAAATCATGATCTCATTTAGAGTATAAAAAAACAAGTCCAAACATATACAAACGATAATGAGAATATTACTCAAAACGTAATTGTAACATGGAATTGTTGATATATGAGTAATATAAAGTCACAATAGAATTATAGTCACGTGTTATATTTATAATATGATTATATTTATTATACATGAAGGTTTAATTTGTATAAATAAATTCAATACTTAAGATAAGGGTTTTCTCGTGTCACATTTTTTTCTATGAGACATATGTCTTATTCACCACTCATTTATTTTGTGTGGTGTATATACTTCCCATGAATTTATTATATGATTATTATACAAAAATTTATCGGTATTTATATTTCTTTGTGATAATATTTGTTTCATGGGATTTATGATTCAGAAGTTTCCTAATTGGTAAATATATTTTGTCCCAATTTTCCTTCATTGAGTTTAATGCCCTGTTACACGCATTTATTTTTCTACGAGGTGTATATAATACACATTGACATGTTATATGAGGAACATAATTCATCCCACGAAATTTTATGCTTTATATAATGTCATTTTTAACATGGGTAGTATGATTCAATGTTACCATGTGTTAAGAGTTTATTAAAAAAATCACATCATTTATTGGGATTGTTTATGATTATGGGTTCATTGATGAATCCTAATGATCCATCATTCAAGAACACTAATGAATTTTATTATCCTACTGTTAGTCATGATATATTAACGTATTATTATCACTTCCAATATTTTTTAATTAATATATTTATGAATGTGTTCTTAAGAAGTTCATACCTTATCTCTTTCTTTGGTCGTAATTTTGTGTTCCTTCAAAACTATGTTTTATAAAACCATTTTTACTAATTTTATATCATTAGCTTGTGATATTTTAAAGAAATTATTACAATGTTTCACCTTTAAAATGAAAATATTTTTTTTTTAAATGTACTATTTTTGTTTTTTTCCTATCGTGGCACTTTTCTAAAATTTTATGGTCTAAAAGTAATGCTTGAAATGTACAAGTTTATAGATCACTATTACTACCCTTGATTTTAAGATTACATTAAAATTTTATATTATTACTTTTATATTAAAAATTTCCCTAATATTATAGGCATTCAATTTTTTAATTTTATTTCAATGAAAAATATTTTTAATAAATGTTTTCTTTTTAAAAATTGTTTAAAATGATTTTAAATGCATCCTTTATATGTTATAAAAAATTGGTTTTCAATGAAAATGATTTAAATTATATCATAGATTTTTTTACATGTTTTCAAATTATTTTCAAATAATAATTCTTTTAAAATGTTTTTCACACTTTCTTATAAAAAAATGGTTTTCCAAAAATGTTTTCATAAATCCATTATAATTTAAAAAATGGGTTTCGAAATGTTTCCAAGATTATTTTATATTTTTTTAGGGAAAAATATTTTCAAAATATGTTCACAATTTTTTTATAAGTTTCCATGGAAATTTTTTTTCTATATTTCACTATACAATTTAATGTTTATTTTCAAATAAAATGTTTTTCAAAAGTATTTATTTTTAAAAATTAATTATTTTAAAAAGGAATGATATTTTCCTCAAGAAATATTTTTAAAAGATACTTCAAAATTATTTTACATTTACGATGACATATATTGGTGTTACACATGACTTTATAGTAAATGATCCAAAGAATCAATTCATATTCTTTCTATGAATGGTTTACATTTTTTTGGAATGGTGTTTATAAATTCTATTTCACATGTATGTGTTTATGAAAACTATTTATCTTTCATAGGTATTATGCTTATTGAAACCAATTATTTTTGTGTGTAATGATTTAATGAAATGATTATGAAGCATTCCTCTTTTCCAATGATTATTATGTGATTACATTTTTATGATACCCATTTCATTTCATGAATTATGATATGATTTTTTATAATCTTGTGGCACATGTATGTATTATTTGTATATGAGTTGGGTGGGACCTATATCTCCCTCCAATGAATTGGGTAAAGATATATATCTCCTCATGTAGACATATATGGGATAAGGACTGAACATGGATCAATATATTACTTTTCCCACTATGATGGTATAGGGAGTGAACCTTGAATACTATGATGTTCACATGAGTGAACAATGACTACCAAGATATCATATAAAGTGAACCCATATTACTATGATGACAATGGGAGTGATGCCTTAAATGCAATGGAAATAATTTTTTATACATACTTATCTAAGAAAAAGTCTATGTATTATTACTATGTTATTATTTCAGTATTTTTCTCTTAATTCCCTTATTATTCATGTCTTATTAGCTACCAATATTTATTCTATAACTCATGTATATGATCATTGATATGTAAGGTATTATATACATATTTTGTTCCCTTATTCTTAAACTCTTATTCTCATGTTATTCTTAGGAATACTTATTTTTACACTTAATGATCATCTTATCTCACCCCTTTATTATGTTTCTTTTCCCTAGGTTTTGAAGAATGTGTTTAAGTGGAATCATTTAAGGGGAAACAATTTGTGCAAACAACGATGATATTACACTAAGATAGAATATTTTATACAAGTTTCAAAAGAAACAAAACTATTAAGGTCCTCAAGAATGTATTTCTTTAATGTTTTAAATATTAATATATGATGATGTAATATCTGAGTATTTTATGCCAGGGTCACTATACTGAACATTTGATTACAAACATTTTTAGCTGTTATTTTTCTAAAACTATTTTGAAGTATATTTGTACTTGTTTCTTCTTGATGAACCTATGGATTTTGATCATGAATAATTCATGAGTTTATTTAGGTACCTAATGATCATTGATAAATAACGTAACGTCCTAAAAAGGGTTATATCATATTGTTTCCACTATATTTATAAATTTAAGAATATATTAAGGATCGTAAGTATGAATATTTCTATCATAACACTCTTCATGTTCATACTATGTAATATCTAATTGGATCATAGTGCTCAAACATGATCGATGAAAAATTACTTAAATTATGTTCTCATAAAAATATTCCTTGCTACATGGAATATTCAAAAGAAATAAATGAGGGGTATTTATTGGAAATTAAATCACACTCCTCCTTCCTATATAAAATTAAATATCTATAGAGATACTCTTGGTGCTGATACAAATCATGGTTATGGTGGAATATTAATAAATTTCCACCAATAAATCAATGTTTTATATTTTATTACCTCAGAAACGTTATTGATCTTTAGTCTAGGCTCTGGGATTCGATTTTTATTGAAAGTTATGCTAAAAAATGATGGATTTTTTTTTGAATTTAGAGTGATTTAATAGTGGTGGTCAAAATTGTTTATAAATTCATAATTTACCATGGAAGCTCTTAGAATTTATTGACATCAAATATACTTTTAATGGAAGACACATAATGGTTTCATATATCTATAAAGAGGTAAATATAGTTGATTATTCCATATTGAAGATAGAATTATAAAATCATGTTTCTTGTTATGATTTTACATTAACTTTAAATTTATTAAAATTTTATTTTTTTCTAATATAGTTTTTGTTTTTTATCCACATATAAAACTATCCATTGTAGTTTTTTATTTCATAATGAAATTTGGTTCTAATAGATCATTAATAACTCTTTACTTGAACCATTTTGGATTAAAATCTAATTAATGACTTAATAACATGTCTGTGTCTTCCCCCTCAGTGTATCCTTATTTTTTAAATCATCCATTCATGTTTTATCGTCCTTGGTAAATTTTGTGATGAATAATATCTAAACATATTATATTCCATTATTTTCCTCCTAACATATTTATTTAAGTCCCATCTATTTATAATTTGTTTTTCTGATATATTTATTATATAAATACCCATTTCCAATTATCTATTCATGATCAACATCACACTTAACCTAAGACTTGTTCTCCTTGATTTTTAGAAGATATCATCTTCGGGTAACGAATAATTAATTACCATGGTGGAAAAATTTCCTTTAAACTACATTTCCTATATTTTTTTAAATCAATTTAAAAATTTAAAATAATATAATTCTATAGAAAACCCACCTTGGTGGTATAAAAACCTTGATGGATGAATTAAATTGTAAATCAAATAAATAACTAAAATACCTCATATTGAAAAAGTGTAAAAAATAAATAAAAAATATACAACCCAATATCAATACAATTTAAAAGTGTCATATCCTCTATAACTGACCCCACACATAGATTATCACCTCCAGTGAACCTATAAAAGTCCTTATGGGGCTAACATATAGTCACATGCTTGCATTACTAGAAATTTTTATTAGTTCACATGAAACTCAAATTGGGAATGAAAATGGAATGTGTTCTAGGATACACGTGTATAGGGTCAACATATCCACATATCAAATAGTTTTAACATAAAAGGGTTTCATTGAAAATTCAATTTAACAAAAAATTTCACATTTTAATGAAAATAAAAATAATTAAATACTTTTTACAAAATAAAAAATAATGTCAATAGGACTTTAATATTGATAGTATTTATTAAATATAATCAAATAAATTAATTAATGGTGTTAAAAATTATAAATTCAACACTTTGAAAAAAATAATAGATGAAATATTTCATTATGAAGAATAACTAAATATTTTTAGAATTTCTCTCATAAAATATTTATTGAGGATTTACACATGCAATATATAATATAAGATTACCTAAGAATCCTAGAAGAAATATAGATGATCATAACTCACTATTGATTATAATAAAAATTCTTTATCATATTAAACCAAAAACAATACAAATAGTCAAATTTCCTTACCAAAAAGTAAATTCTATGAATAATTAGTCACTTTACACCTTTTTTACATAAACGATAAGAGTATTATGACTAATAAGGTTTATGTGTTGACATGTATGAACCTGGAATAGTCAATAACTATTATATCTTTTGTAAAAAATATTATTATCCTAAATAAAATCCTAAAGTGGATACATAAGGTTTAAAAAAATTTTTACATAGACAATATCATCAATTATGATAAAAATAGTCCATCAAAAGGATATATTCCTCAATAATAACCATGAATATGCATCATAAATAGTTTCCCAAAAATATGTATGAATCTTGGGGAGAATAAAACCTTTTCACAATTTTAATTTTTTTTATAACCAACCTCAAAAGGCCTCATTTACTAGAAAAAATGGACAACATATAAAAATCCATTTTTAATACAGTAAAATCATTTATATTTCACATGTGCAAGATAAAAATATTTAAAATATTTATAATGATTAAATTCAACTAAATAATGATATATTTATACAAAAATAAATTTTTTCCACTTTTTGAAATATATTTCCAACAAAAAAATAATTTTTTAAATCTCATGGGCATTAAGAACCACATTCAAAAAATTTAATAAGCTTAAAACAAAATAAACAATTCCTTCATTTTAATAATATTTTTTAAACATTTATAAATTTATTTAAGATAATACCAAACAATTTAAATTTCACATGAATAAGAAAAAACAAATTCCATATTCTAATAATGTTTAAAACTAAACAATAAAGGCCTAAATTATATGAAAAAATATTTATATACATTTATAAAAAGTCATTTAAAACAAAACAAATAACCAAATGTTTTTAGCCGACCTGAAGAATAATATTATTTAATCAAACTAATTAGTATATTTATTTCTTATATATTTAAATGAAAATATTGTAGTTCAATACATCACATAAGTTAGAATATTAATGGAAATCATTTATAAAATATACACTCAGACCCACTCAAAAAATATATTATATATCTAAAGGAATACAAAATGATATTATAATAAAATTTAAACAACATGAATATAAATTTCATAATTACACAAAAAATAAAAGAATAGAATCACCTATCATAGTGCTAGAATAATATCAAATATAGTACATTTTAATTTTTTTACTAATATCTAATATATAAACCACATACCACATTATAATATTATTAAAACATTAAAAGAGTATAAATTGATTTAAAAATGAGTAAAAATTAATATAAATCTTTTAACTGATTGTGAAACTATTAATGTGATTCATTGGATTATCACTATAATGCAATACCTTCGTATTAAAATAGGCCCAACTTAAATTGAATGTACATCCATTCCAAGAAGAATCCCTAAAATCAAATTTATAAGAAAGAATAAATTTTTATGAGAGATAAGGAGAGCATGAAGGAAATAATATGGGATAAATAAAAATTTGAGGATGAAGAAGTATATAAGATAATCTTTCCTTGCTTCCGCTTCCATCAATGTGAGTGAAATAAAAAAGTGGATCAAGGGAATATAGGCCACTGTCCCATGTTACGTTAATTTTGTGTAATCCAACCATGAAGAGGCACTATCCCCTTATTAAAATAATTATATAAATAATAATAGTAATCTAAAATAGTTAAACATGTGAGTGATTACCCGAGGACAAATAAAGAAATAAAAATAAAACAATGTTACAAGAGTTTAGATGTAGGGAACCAACACATTCCCTTGTCCATAATATCAACTTGGTCATCTAGAATAGAGTCCATAAACAGTAAATTAGAGTTACCTAGATATATATTTGTGGGAGAATTAACTAAATCATTAACCTATCCAAAAATATGGGAACCAAAATTTACTATATAGAAAATAAATTATAGAAAAAAAATCCAACACGACATCACTATCTAGGACAGTGTAGTAAAATCAATTAGATATATGGAACTTTAATAATTGTTTACAAATCAATAAAAAGTTATCATCATCCTATGGACATGTAAATTTTCACAAGTTTTATAAAACCATTAATCTAAGATTCCTTGGAAATGGAATGATAATATCCCTATATAAAGAATCTAATATGACCTCAAAGAGAATCCAGAAAAATTCCTCTAAATAAATCCTCCCCTAGACTCCCCTTATCCACTCCATTATAGTTGATTTTCATCTATACTACTACTAATAGCTACTAAAAATCATTAATACATACATTATATCATTATAAGATGTGATTAATTCCAACATTACTTGATATAATTAGTTAATCTATACTTTTATGAAACTACATATCCTCAATTGTGATTGAATAAAATGAATAAATAAAGAGAATATTTCATCTAATAAATAATTGTAATAAATTTACCATTAAAATTCATGGAATTTCTATTCGACAACATAACATACGTTGTATCATAAAAAGTATCCTTGAATAGAGAATTCTATTTTAAAAATTGTTAATGTGATGGGCATTGATTAATGCATGACATAACCATCCGAAAATCACGTGGATTAATACTATAAATATAATAAACAAAACCAAAGAGGGCTTTAGAAAAATTTCATTAAAAGGTAATTTTTTCTTTTATTTTATATACCTATTTATACTATATAAAAAAATACAATACTAAATTCCATACTCCTTAATCATAGAATCAATTGACTATTCTCCCTGATAAAGCATGCATATAATCACATAAAAACATGGTGGGATATATACTTTTTTGAAAATATTAATATAACTTATATGTGATGATGGGTTACCAAATGGGATATTTTAAAAGTTCATAAAATTTATAATATCATTATTGACTCATTGTCATGTTAGGATATCTTCAAAATGTGTAACTATTGGAGTTAGATTCATATAAGTAAATTATATGTACATTATAATTACATATATTTATTGTTTTGATTATTACTAAACACATTGTCTCTTCAAGAATATTGTTTTTTGTTACATAATATGTGATAATTTTTTTAGTGTATCATTCACACTGAAAGGTCATAGTAGTTCCCCACTATGATGAAAACCTAGAAGTGAAATGAAAATACTCTTAAAAATATGTTCTATAGTGGGATGATATCATTTCATGATACAAAAATGATATATTTTATCATATGTGGATACTCATAAGACATTGATATAACTTCTTATGTTATATTCCTATGAAAATTTCCTGCACAGGAGATTATGAGAACATGACCCACCTGTGGGAAATATAAATTTATATGTGTCTTTCATATTCTTGTATGTGAACATGTGTATTGAAAATTATATATTAATATTATTATAAATGTCTATAATTAGTCATGTATATTGATGTATTGATGATATGTATGATGACATTTGTTCGTAGGGATGTATGATACATAGGTTTTGTCATAAATAATATTGACTTGATGAATAATGTGAGAAATGATTTATCAATTTGGTTATTCTACAAAATCGGATATCTCATGCCCATTAATGGAAATAAAACATCCTAAATAAATCCAAGTTCATGGTGTTCAATTAGAAATTTTATTTTTGGAATTTAAATGAATGATACATCAACCACATAGGTTGATGACACCAGCATGTAACCTTCATGATTAGAAACATCATGATAATGCGATTATATTACATAGTTTGTGTTCACATGAGGTTGTATTCCATTTCATCATTAACGCCTTTCTCTGTGTGTGCCTTGGAATATTTCTCGATGCTAACCTTATAATTTGGGTGAATCAAGCGAATTATACTGAGAAAGAGGCCTATAGGGCCACACACTATGTGTATCTAGAACCTCTGTTTAATATTAAATATTATTTATTATTTAATAATATTAATAAATATTATTATTATATATATTTTTATAAGATTTCTTGTAATATTTATCACATATATTCATTCACATGATATTTGAGATAATATTTTGTGATCATAATATTTTATAAAAATATATTTGTCATTCAATGAATAAAATATTTATTTTTCTGTTTATGAAGAAATAATTTTTTTACATATATAGTCATATTTAAAGTCATAATAAATATTTGGTGGGATAAATGATTGAGTATTATTATCTTGTGAGAAATAATATATATATATATATATATTAAAAATCATATTAATAAATTGTAAATAAATTATTTATGAAATAAAATATAATTAATTTGTTGGTTTTGTACATTTTCAATAATAATAATAATTATATTGCCTTATTCTTGGGGTTACTCAAGGATTTAGTAAATTATAAGAGTTTATATAAAATTATTATTTTCTAACAATATAAATACTTAAACATGCTTATATTATTTCCAACCTTAACACATTCCATTATGTGTGTTGTGAAAAACGATTCCGGGTAATCCTCTCAAGCCGTAGAGAGAACCGATCTATGATAACTCTTAAAAAGGGAGATATATCTTACTCCACCAACCTATGGATACAAAAATCATCAAGTATTATAATTCTTGGAATTGATTCTTATGGTGATCAAGGATGAACAATTCAACCATATGGATATACTATTCTATAACCGAGAAATTCCTCTGGAAATGCTCAAATGTTCATGGCAGACTTGATGATTACCACCGGAGGAAATATACAGTTGATTTATTTGACAAAATGACTATATTTGATTGATACATTGTTAGATTAATTAAGGAATAATGAATTTATTACAAGGAAATTCTTCAATTACAGAAATTAATTATAAATTTAATATTTGTCAATAATATATATGGTTTTAATGTAATCATTCTAATTAATATTTGAATTAATTTTATTGGTAATAGGGTTCATTTTTGAAGTACATGTTAGATGATGATTTTCCTCTTCATTTACCACTACATCAGATGGCGAGAGCGGCGAAAGCAGCAAGAGCGAAGGAAATTTTTCTTCAACCTAGATATGGAATTTTCGTATACTCCTGGAGTATTATTTGATTTTCACCATGAGTTCATTCAATCCTGATTGGGATTTTGCTTTCAAGGATGACCGACTCTTATCTAAGGGTTTTGGTTCTTCATCGAATCCTGTAGATCTCTCAGGGGCGAGAAAGAAAGGTGTTTCTTTTGCTGAAGTTCTTTCCAGTTCGTCTGTTTTGAGAAATAGAGGTATGTCTCGTTCCTCGAACATTACTAGACTTGAGAATGGTGGTTTTTCTGTAGTAGCAGATCCGGAGGCTTTACAGCAACTCATTGATCTTTGTATGTTTTCAATTCTTGGTCGCGTTTTTTATTCCAAGGGTGATAAACCCTGGTTTTACCCAGATCTTAAAGATAGAATTTCTCATTGCTGGGGTTTTAGTAATTGGAAATTTATTCCTATTGGGAGGGTTTTTTTTCATCTCATCTTTCAATCAGGAGATGGTTTTAATAAGGCGTGGGATTTTGGAAATCTTCATCTCAAACCTGGTACTTTGAGATTATCCGAATGGGATGTTAATTTTAACCCCTTTAACCTTAAGCAAACTAATTCCCAGATCTGGATCAGACTTCACGGGTTGAATTGGATGTATTGGCATCCTAAGATCCTTAATGACCTTGCCTTATGTGTTGGCACTCCTGTTAGATTGGATCAGAAAACTTTTGAGGGGGATCTTGGTTATTTTTCTAGAATTCTGGTTGATGTAAACCTGGAAAATAAAAGGCCGGATAATGTCACTCTGATTGCTAATGGTAATAATATTGCTGTTAAAATAGAATATGAACGTGTTCCTTATTTTTGTGAGGTTTTCAAGATTGTTGGTCATTCTGTGGTGAACTGTAGGATGCTTCAAAAGAAAGTTTCTGCGGTTCCCAAAGAGAAGGATTGGAAGGATGTTAATTGGAATAAAAATAATAAGAATATTTTTTTGGAAAAGGAGGGTCCATTAAAGGATATACCAGGTCCCTCTAGAGTTATAGTCACTTATAATAAATCTTGGGCAGATATCTCTGAAGATGTTGAACAAGGTAGGATTCCTGATCTTCCTAGTCCTCCTGCTATGTTTGGTCAGGAAATGGATAAATTTGGTGGATTCACGTGCATAGAGGATCACATTTTGGATCATAATTTATATTCTGAGATTCATGACCTGATCTTGTTTTCGGAATTGGTGGATAACATTTGTGAGCTTGTGGTTTCTTTGCAGGATAGTGAGAATTCTGGGTTTTCCCAGGTCTTTATTGATCCTGTTTTTGCACCCATCACCTCCCCAGTTCAGGTGGTTGGAGCTCCTGCTCCTCCCATTGCAGATTCTGCTTTAAAAGGAGTGGAAAATGCTTTTTTCAAGTCAGATTATGCTCCTTCGGAAGAGGTGATTGGGGCCCCTTTTCCTTCTGGTGGTACTGCTTCACTGGTTAAGGTTATTGAGGTTCATGTTGGTCTAGTTGGCATCCTTACTGATGTTGTTAAAAATGGAAAAGGTACCATCAGCAGTCTGGATATAAGTGATCTTATACAGGAGGACTCTAATACTAAGAGAAAGGCTGGAAGGCCTCCTAAGTCTGGAAAACAGGTTAATGTGGGGGTCAAAAAAGGAGGAAATCATCCCAGTCTTAGGTTTAAATGAAGCTTCTTTTCTGGAATTGTCAGGGTTTGGCCAATCATGATACTATGAGGTCCCTTAGGCTTTTCATTTTAAAGCATAGGTCCCTTCTTATTGGTCTGTCTGAACCCAAAAGGGTTTTTTCTCCTAATATTTCCAATTTTGAAAATCTTGGTTTTCATTTTGTGGAATCCAATAGATCCTCACCGGATATTAAAACGTTATGGGTTTTGGCTCATTGTTCTTTATCCCATATTTCCCTAATTTCTAATTCTGACCAGCATGTCACATGCTCTTACTTTCTTCAAGGTTTGCAACATTTCTGCTCTTTTATTTATGCCCATAACTGTTATCAGGGTCGTAGGAATTTATGGATGGATATTTGGTCTCTCAATTCTTCGATCTCTGGTCCGTGGTCTATTCTTGGTGACTTTAATTCCATCATGATTTCTGATGAGAAGATTGGAGCCATGTCTAATGTCATCTCTTCTAGGGAGTTCAAAGCTCGTATTGATAACTCTGGGTTGATTGAAGTTAATCTTGTTGGGGCTAAGTATACTTGGTACAGGAAGGTTTTGGACAGATTTGTTGCTAGTAGAATTGATAGGGCCTTTGTCAATGAGGCATGTATTGATTTCTGGGGTTTTATTTCTTGTATGACTCTTTCCAGAATCAACTCTGATCATCATCCTATTTCGGTTTACCTTGTGAGTAAGTATCCCAAACCTCCTTTTCCTTTTAGATTTAATAAGGCCTGGGTTAATCATCCTGAATGTAGAACTATTGTTGAAAAAACTTGGAATTCGTGGAATGGTAGGGATAATGATTTTGATTGCATCAATAAGCTCAAACTTCTTAAAAGAAATTTGAAATTCTGGAGTAAATATCATTTCAGTTCCCTTGATTCTGAAATTTCCTCTCTTGAGGATTCTATTCAACAAATGCAGGCGCAGAATTCTTCAAATAACTTCTCCAATGATATTTTGGGTGAGACTTAGTTGGTTTCCAAGCTTAATAATTTGTTGAATCTTAAAGATTCTTTGCAAAGCGATAATTTTAAGGCTAACTGGTTGAGAGATGGGGATAGAAATTCTAAATTTTTTAATTCTTTGCAGAGAATTAGGAAAGTCTCAAGGCCTCTCTCTTTGGTTAGAAATGTGAATAATGTGTTTGATAACAGAAGGGACCTTTCTGAGAATGTTGTTTCTTATTTTAAGGATCTCTTTTCTGGTTATTTCTCTCTTGATGATCCTGTGGAGAGTATTATTCTGACTCTTGTTAATCAAGAGGATAATTCCAGTCTTACATCCATTCCATTGGAATTTGAAATTAAAGAAGCGAACTTTAGTCTAAAGTCTGACAGCTCCCCGGGTCCAGATGGTTTTGGGAAGTTTTTCTTTCAGACTTACTGGGACGTCATTCATGAGGATGTTTGTAGGTTGGTTACTCGTTTTTTTGGCTCTCTTACTCAGGGTCTGAATGCTCAATTCCTTTCCCTTATTCCAGAGACTGTGAATGCTAATGAGATTCATTTGTTCAGACCTGTTGCTATGATCAATACTATTTTTAAAATTATTTGCAAAATCTTGGCTACTAGGCTGTCTTCTATTGGCAGTAAGATTGTTTCTCCTAATCAGTTTGGCTTTATTAAGGGTAGGTCTATTCAAGATTGTCTTATTACTGCATCTGAATGTGTTAATATTCATAAGAAATCCACAAGGGATGGTAATATTGCTCTCATGTTGGACGTCAGGAAAGCTTTTGATACTATAAATTGGAATATCATTTATAATGTTCTTCGTTTTTTTGGTTTTGATGATGTTTTCATTAATTGGGTTAAAATCATTTTCGAGTCAGCTCGTATCTCTGTCCTTGTTAATGGCTCCCTGAGGGCTTCTTTGCTTGTTCTAGAGGTGTCAGACAAGGTGACCCTCTCTCGGCCATTATTTTTCCATTGCAGAGGATTATCTTAGGAGATTACTTTCTATTATGGCTGGTAATGGGAATCTGTATTCTATTAGTGCTGGTAGAAGTTTTTTTGCTCCCACTCACTAGTTTTATAAAGATGATATTATTCTTTTCACTAAAGGGGATAAGAGAAATATTAAAAATATTAAGCGTGCCCTTTTGCATTATGAAAAAGTCTCTGGGCAAGAGATTAGCTGGGACAAGTCCTTTGTTTATTTTGGAAGGAATTTTCCTATTTCTAGGAAGACTGGCATTATTAGGGATTTTGGTATTCATGAAGGTGTTTTTCCCTTCACTTATTTAGGTGTTCCTATGTTTTGGGGGAGGCCTAAAGCTTGTTATTTTTATGATATTGTATGTAAAATCAGACGTCATCTTGCTACATGGAAGGGTAAGTCCCTTTCCTTGGCTGGTCGGGTTTGTTTGGTTAGAGCTGTTATCATTTCTATGTTTGTTTATTCTTTCATGATTTATAAGTGGCCGATCTCTCTTATCAAGAGCATTAACGTTTCTATTAAAAATTTTATTTGGAGTGGCAATTTTTCAGAGAGGAAATTAGTTAGTGTTTCTTGGAATAATTGTTGTAAACCCTATGATGCTGGGGGTCTTGGTATTAAAAATCTTGAGGTGTTTAATGATTCTTTGCAGGCCTCGTTCATTTGGAGGCTTGTCAATGATAAATCTGAGTCTCTGGACTTTCTCCACTATAAATTCAGGGATAGGCTCAGGAATGGAGTTTTTAATTATCTGGATTCTTCTGTTTGGCCTGCTTTTAAATACATTTTTTCCTCTATTGACTCTCATGACATATGGATTGTTTCAAGGAATTCGTCTTTATCCTTTTGGAAGGCCAATTGGACTGGATGTCCTTTAGCTGACTCCTTGTTGGATGATGATTTTAATATTGATATGGATGCTACGATTAAGGATCTGCTTGATAATATGGGGGGTCTCCCTAATCATATTGTTACTATTATCAATAGTTACTGTTTCTCTAACAGAGAGGATTTTTGGGCTTGGGAACCTGCTTTTAATGGCCTGTTGACTTCTAAAATTTTTTATTGTCATTCTCTATCTTGGAATATAGGGTGTAAATGGATGAGGGATCATCATATGAACTTTATTAGGCCCTCTCGGTCTTCTTTTACCTAGAGACTGGCTCATGGGAAACTTCCTACTGATTGTTTCCTTCAGAAATGTGGCATCTCTCTCTACTCTTCGTGTGTGTTTTTTCATCAACATAGGGAAGATATTGATCATTTGTTTATTAGTTGTGTCAATGCCTCTTCAATGTGGAAGGCTGTTTTTGATATCTTTGAAATTCCCATGCCTAATATGTCTTCAATTCATCATTTCCTTCAAAGCTGGAATTTTATTTCGCTCTCTCCCCAATTGTTGGATCTTTTTAGAGTCGCTGCTTCTGAACACCTTCATTTTATTTGGTTTGCTCTAAATAAGATGATTCATGATAAATTTTCCTTCTCGGTTAGTGGGGTTTTATCCGCTATTCTTGGTGCTATGTGTAATGTTGTTATTCCAAGGAAGCATTTTTTGCTTTAACTCGATTCATGATTTGTCCGTTCTGAACAGGATAGGTGTTAAGGGTAATTTCAAGCCTCCGCGTGGTACTTTAGAAGTTCTCTGGAAGGAACCTTTTTTTCGTTGGATAAAAGTATATTCAGATGGTGCTTCTAGGGGTAATCCGGGGCATTCTGGTTATGGTGCTATTTTCATAAATCATAAAGGGGATGTCCCTGGTTGTTTTCATGGTTCTTGTGGCTTTGCCTCTTCACTTGAGGCCGAAATGCTTGGCATTATTGTTGCTGTCGATCAAGCTGTGCAGCGTGGTTGGGATAATTTATGGTTTGAGAGTGATTCTTCTGTTGTTGTTTCTGCAATTAGGACGGGTCTTTATCACTTGTCCTGGAAGCTTACTAATTGCTAGATTAATTGTTTGGAGACCAATTTTTCTTTGAATCATATTATCACTCACGTTTATAGGGAAGCCAATTCTGTTGCTGATGGTCTGGCTAAAAAAGGGGTTAATGGTGTTGATTTTTTTTGGTTTGATCAAGTTCCTGATGATCTCCTTATTTTTATTAATAAGGACCGTGACAAATCCCCCATTTTTAGACTTTTGTAAGATTCTTTTGGGGCCTGTTTGTTTTTTGGAGTGGCTTGTTTCTTTTTCTTCAGGATGGCAGTAGAGCTTTGCTGTGTCGAGTTGCTGTGGTTTCCCAAATTCTGGGAATCAGTGTGCTGATCTGGAGCAGGCTGGAGTCTGTAGAGTTGCTGGCTTTATTTGGTTTCCCAAATTCTGGGAATCAGTGTGCTATTTGGAGCGGGCTGGAGGCTTAGTTGCTGGCTTCTTTTGGTGGATGGAAGGCTTTTTTGTTGCTGTTTTTTGGCTAATAAAGGGCAGGGCTGCTGTAGATTCTTCTGTCGTGTAGATTTCTTACATGATCTGGCTTTGATCATCATTGGCGGAATTGGTGGCCTCATCCCATAGCCCACCCTTTTTTATTTTGTGTTTGTCTGCTTTGGTTTCTTTCCTTTTCACCTTAACCATTTTTTATGGTTTTGGTGTTTTTTTGTATTTTTCTTGTACTGTTTTCTTTTCTCTTTAATAAATTTCCATTTATTTTTTTGAAGTACATGTTAGGTAAATAATTGATTATAACAAAAAGTATGATTTGGTCATGCCTAAACTGGTGATTTTTCAGTTCCCAAAACATTGAAGGGGTGTTAGAGCAGTAGCATAATAATTTAAACTTATTTACAATTATATGATTGATTTACAAATTTACCATTTTATTTAAATTCCATTATAAAAATTATACAAAAAAAATCATGTGATATTTATTTATTATTCTTTATTTTTTCAAATATTCTTAATAAATGGAATAATTTTCAATGAAGAGTATTTGGTGAACATATCTAGTGTTTCTAAATATTATGTTCATATAAGAAAAGAGTACACAACATGTAGCATGTTTGTACACATCCTGTACCCATGTTGAATGCAATAACAAACCTCAGGAATTAATTTAGATAGTTTGTGGTTAATAAATTGAATTTTTATTGGCCTACTATGGCGCACAGTTAGTCATACTATATGGTGTGTAAATTGAATACATGAAATTTAGTCTATTAGTCAACGATGATATGTGTGGTTTCACAACAGATGTGTGACTCGTAACTATTTAACGTAGAGACAAAACAATATGTATCCCAAGTACAAGCCATTTACTCCATTAATTTTCATGGAAGGAACACACACCCAGTCCCTAGTCTTGTACCATGGATGGAAAGCGATGAACTATACATAATATGTAACTTCATTATATATTTCCTGTGAACTACCTGATTATATATTATTTAAAAATAATTTATTATACTAATTAAACATTATTAACATGTGTTTTTTGTGCCATTCAATGACTCTTACATGCCATGTGATGAATTAAATAAATATAGTAAATATATAATTAATTTATTTATAATATTTTGAACATCTTATCACATATAAGTTATAGTACAATGAATAATCTATGGATTTAAAACTTATCATGCTATGTAAATGACCGGTCTTGCATGTTTAATTCTTTTGTCTCATACGATCCATGAGGTTACATGATAATACATGCATGCTACATTCCATATAATTGAATAATAAACTAATATAATACACTTTCGGCAGTATGGATATGTATTCACCGTGTTACCTATATGGTAAATTCTTCTGTAAATAGTCAGTTTTAAATAAATTTATTTATTTATTTAAAATCTTTATGGATTAGACTCTCAAGAATGTTTGTAAGAGTATTAATTTGAAATAATTGATTAATTAAATAATATGATTAATCAAATTGAGAATTATTTATCTTAAATAAAAATGATTTTGATTAAATGATATTTTATCAAAATTTTAATTTGTTGCATGTATGTAGATGATCATGAGAATATACATGACCACTATATGGGACATGATTCCTTTTAATTTATCATCAAGTTAAATTGATAGTATGTGCATCATCCCCCTTTCATTTTATAAGGGCATGTATTCCTAATTTTTTCCTTTCATCTAAACCCTTTTAATGATTATTTTGGATCCCCTTTCCAGTATTAGAGTGATACCATATGTATTATATAGAGATCATATATTAGTGGAGGCAGTTCATGTTTGGAGTCAAGGTGAAACCAATCCAAGAGTTACATGGTTTGATAGGTGGAAAGGTGAATCATAGACCAAGTCTTGGTTCAAGATGTTTTTGTATCATTCGGACGATTATTGGTTTTACATTCTCTAGATAAACTAACCATTATAAAAATATCATTATAGTACAAGTGTTATTATTTTATTTCAAATAAATTACTTGTTGAATTTAATTTAGTAATTGTTTAACTATCACATGATTTAATTAATTAATAATCATGAAAAAAGTTATATTATGAATAAATTTTATTTAGGACATGGTTATTAACATAAGAAAACCAAATTAATAATATCATTAATGTAATAATGTTAAAATGGGTAATTTATGTATAATGATTAAAATAACTCAACTATATATATTAATTTGGTATAGCTTTCGACTACTTGGGTAGGAATAAAAAAATACTACAATGTGATTAACCAACCTCGGTTGGGGTGATTTCAATTATCATAGAATTTATATATCATTTTTTGGGTAAAAAACCTTGTTTAGATTAAGGGTTGATCACCTCCATGAGACATTGTGGAACTATTTGGAAAAGTGTTGCAGAAATATAGTTCCTAGAATTTAGGATTGGGGAGTCCACTCAATATATTAAAGAACCACAAGTTAATGTAGTTGGAAAGTTACACCTATTTAAATATATTCAAATCACATGACAAACCACTTTCTGGGTATTAAGAAGGGGAATATAAATAGTAACCACTAACATATCTAAAAAATTGGATATTTTGATTCTAAAAGTGAGGGCTATCAGATTTCAATAAATCATTGGGAGATTAATAAATTAAATTTTTATTCCCAAATATTATGAGATAATGTAATAAATTATTCTTTCATTAATTATAGAAATGATAATACACATGACTTCAAACATAAAATTTGTATCCATGCATGAAAAATATAACCATAGCACTATAACTGATTTCAAAAAATTCAGAAGGAGATTTCATGTCATTCTATTTTATTAATGTAATTAATATGTGCTTGAAAACTGTATTCCCCAATTGCATGGCCAAGAGGATAGTGATGAAGAATTGTATCTCCACTAGAAAAATTTGGACGATTCCAAATATTTCAATTATTTCATGTCATATTTCATGACTATTGAGATTCTAAAGAAAAATGAAGACATATATTTTTATAGTATGGTGTCTCATTTTCATGAAATCTAAAAAGAGAAATCATGAATAGATAGATATTAGATCTCTAATGAATTGTTCACATAGATTCTTAGAGATTCAGTTCCTAGAGGGCCATATGTAGTAAATATGATTGTAAATATTGAGTTCTTGGATATCCTGGGATATAAATTCAAGGATGACATATTTATAGATCTCATAATTTCCACACTACCTCAATATTTATCCAGTTTCAATTTTAATTTTAATATCAAAAATAGTGTGACATATATTTGGAAATTCCTAAACACATTTTCCAAGTTAGAAAGGACATGGGGAATTATAAAACCATAGTAAATATGATGGAATGTAAATGTAAGAAAAAGGAAAATAACAAAAGTATGAAACTAATTCTAAATATCCCGAGCACCTTCCTTCTAAGAAGAAAAATAACCAAATACCATTGAAGGAATCAATAATCAATGTGTTTTTCATGTGGAAAGTGTAACACCTGAGACTTGTATGAGAAATATTTTGTTTTTATGTAATATAAATCATCAATGGAATCTTTCGCTGCACACAATCGCGACCTTCCTCGATAGCGTGTGTAGTACGCAATACCGAGTCCCACTAAACAACGATATATTATTATAATATTATAAACAATCCTTTATGAATAGTATTAACTGAATTTTAAATTTTACAACATTATTATTCATCTTACACATTTTCTAGAACATGGTAAGAGAACAAAATAAATTTTTTGGGGTAAAATAAGTATTTATCAAAAAATGCAGTTTTGCCTCCTTTTGATGGCGCACCCACATTAAATCTAGTTTTTTACACATTTATAAGTTCAATTTGACAAAATAAAATTCTTTTTTTGAATCAGGATATAAAAATATACTTTGGAAATTTTTTTGATATTTTTATGATAACTTTCATATTTTGATGAATAGTAAAAATACGCTAATTTTTAATTAAAAACAACTTTTTTCATTGAGATAATTTATATGGTTAAATTATAATATTGAATGGTTTTAAAGTATAGATAGAATATATTTTTACCATTTAATATAATGTATGTCATCAGTATTAATTTCAAATTGAATTAATAGGTAAAAACATTTCAATCATTGGCAAAGTTTTAACTTCAAAAACCCGTTTTCTTAACAACGGTATTTATTTTAAATTAATTACTACAAATTATATGTTTTGAATTTTGAAAAATGGATTCCATATTCAGAATCAGTTGGTCCAAATTATGTTAATAGACTACTTTTTATTTTTGGGCATTATGAATATTAACTACCGTAAATTTTATTTACCATAGTTAAAGGTAAATCGGGTAATTAAGGCTAAATATAAGATTATAAAATTACCCTAACACCTGCCAAAATCCTATTGGATGACTAAAAGTCGAAAAATATCACCGATTGGTCGGATAAGATTAATTTAATAGACTTTTGTCCAGGAAAATAATTTAATTATTATTAAAACCAAACAATGTGACAACATGTCCCTTTCTTAAATCTTATAAGTATAATAATTTTAATTTGGTGATAAACTTAATGCAACTTCGAACACGAATAGTCTACTGAAAGCTAATACAATTATCCACATCATAAGAATTTATTTAGTATTTTTAGGGATTAAATAATTATGATTAATTATTACACAATAGTGATGTTGAAATTTATTTATTAATTAAAATATCAAATAAAATGTTTTAAAAATATTATAATAATTATTATATGCACTATTTAATGTGATACACTACTTTTATAGATACATATGACATTTTATTAATCTATTAACGCTTTTAGTTCGAACATATCCTCTGTATATATTTTATTTAAATTCAAATAAAGGAATAGTGTCAAAATTGACACTATTGTTATTTTATAAAAATAACATATTATAAAATTGTTTAAAAATCCCAAAAATATTTAAAAATTATAAATTAAAATTTATATGGTCGAAAATTTCATAAAGTGTCAAATTATGGAAAATTCACAACACATATGTAATTATTAATAATAATTTAAAATTTAGAATATTATTACCACAAATAAAAGTAAAGTGATAAATAAGGATAAATCAAGTTGATAATGTTTAAAATAAATTCCTAACATGTCTAAATTTTATTGGTTGATGAGATTACAACCCTATCTAATATTATCTTTGTATATGAGTCATTTTCAAGTTTTTAAGTGGGGTTGGGATTTAATATAAACTAATATTTCCTATATTTCCAAAGGTGCCCCTCTCCTCCCTTATAAAAGGGCACCTCCTCCCTCTCCTCATAACACCAATTTTAGCCTTCAAGCTCTGAAAAACCCTGCCCATTTCACTTCCCCACTTCCCTAGAATCGTCATAGAGGTTCTGGTCTTCTTCGAAGACCAACCCTAGTGCCCTAAGAGGAGGTTAAGAAGAGGCGCGTCAAAAAGAGGTAATATCCATTACCGATCCTTTCAAAAAAATTTCTTCTTAAACATCTTCTTCTTTAGTTGTTTCATTATGAAATAATAACATCAGTATCAATCATATACTGATATGTTATTATAAGTATGAAACAACCAAATTTCAACATCTATCCATCCTATGGAAAACGAAATCACCGTGCATGCGTACGTACGGAATACCGTGTCCACGCCGTGGTGTAATCTATTTTACCCCACCACCTTCTTGGATGGGTATAATGGTGTAAATAATTACTATATATTATTATTATAAAGTTATATTGATTCTTAAATAGTATACATACACTCCAATACAATTCCACGATCATGGGAATGATATCATCACTTCTGCGCACCTACGGAATACCATCTCCACGATGTGATGCGATTCTTTCTACGTGATCTTCATTGAATAATGATTATATAAATGAATTGAATGAATAAATATGATATATAGTACATTAATACAATTCTGGAAATGATGTATCTATAACCTAAATAGAATAATAAGAATTTATTCGACAAAACACGCATAAGAACAAAAAGTTATAAACACCCGAATAACAAGTAGCAATGAAATATTACTACTAAAAAGCAACTAATATGACCATATATGGTATCATAACAATAATTATGATTCTGTAATAATTCAATAACATTATTTATATCATTATACAGGAGGTTCGGACACTTATGAGGAAAATCGGACCTAAGGGAAGGGAAAATATCACAATCTCATTTTATCCGAGATTGTTTATACTTTGATATTTACTGGGGTGTATTTTATCATCCACATACATGATTTATCAATATGTAATATTTTTTCCACCCACCTACACTTATTTAAATCCAATTTTACTCTTCGGTGAGTTTTTTGTAAAATATATAAAAGGAATCTTTTGTCGTTTGTCGTATGAGGTACTTTTTGACTTTTCCGACAAAAGTACGGGAAGAATGTTTTTTTAACTTATATGGAATGAATGTATTTTTAAAAAATTATCTCCAAGAAGCTTAATTTACATGTTTTCATGTTTATTTTTAATCAACTTCTTTTATTTTAAAGTTGTATGACATGTTAAGAAAGTAAAATGTTTTTGAAGTAGAAAGAGATATTTTCCTCAAGAATGGAGTTAAAGAGTTTTATCAAAATTATTTTCCATCTAAGATAATAAAGGGTTCTGTTTGTATCCCTATTATTACATTGATTTGATTATGTTGTGATGGAATTATTTTTATGAATTCTTTTATATTATATGAGTTGTTTTATGATGTCACGATGTTTAAGAATCCCATTTTTATTACATGGGTTATGTTATGATGCATGGTTTATGATTTTGTGTCATACATAAGAATGGTATAATTATGAGATGGGTGGGACCTATATCTCCCTCCAATGCATTGGGTAAAGATTTTATATCTCATGAGATAGACATGGCGGGAACGACAGGTTAAACCGGTTCAGTGAAACAGGACTGAAACGAGGAGTGAACTCAGTTTAGAAATGGACTTTATCCACTAAGATAGTCTTGGCAATGAGTCTTGACTAACAAGAAAGGATTCTATATGATTATGTGTGTATTCCACAAAGTTTCTTGTTTTATGTTATGATTATTGGTATTACATTTCACTACTATGATTTATCCCATGTTATGAAATTATGATCTCTTTTGCAGGTTAAGATTTCCAAAAGTTATGTTCTTATATATATGATGTGATTGATATTTCTTTTGTTTACCATTACTGAGCATTTGAGCTCACCCTTTTGTATTTTTTATTTCTTTAGGTTAGGAAGAAGGTTATTAAGTAGGATATGCCAAAAAGGGACTCTAGATATGATGAAATGAATGGGAGGAAAAGTAGATGCTTTATGAAACACTTGTTTATGTTTCCCAGTTTCTAAATACTCTATACCTATACGGTCCTTTCCTGGTTTTGTTATATGTTGTAATAAGTGTGCTTCAATTTTGAAGTATTAACAATGTATGTAAAGTATGGGTCGTTATTTTTGGTATCAGAGGAAAGGTATAGTCAACCTTTGGAAACTAGGATGTGAATGCCTTAGTAAGAATCCTAAGGATAAGTATAAGCATAGAACACAATCTTAGTGTTTTAGAAATGGCCATGAACAACCTATGATAAGACCTTATGTGTGAAATTTTATTCCTGATTATGTGGTTTTCCTATTATAATTAGTGTTGCTCACATTATTCTTCTTTGTTTTACTCAATGGTTGGAACCTGATGGAACCGTGTTAATGCGGAATGAGACGGGCAATGCAATGATTGTCCCCCTGAGCAACAAAATGTTATGGGAGCTAGAATGCAAAATCTTGTAGCCATGCTCACACAACTTTCTCAAGATATGAATCATGCAGGACTTCCAAACGAGCAAAAGATGGAGCAACATTCTGTTGAATCCTTCATTAGGTAGCGTCCACCTTCTTTTAGTGGGTCTACTGATCCATTAGTTTCTGAACAATGGATTAGTACTACTGAAAAGATATTTTCAGTTCTTCAACATTCTTAACATGATAAAGTCATCTTATCAGTGTATCGTTTGGAAGGTGATGCTGATCAATGGTGGAATATTATTAGGAATACGAGGCAAATGGATGAAATTGAGTCCATGGAATGGGATGAGTTCAAGAACTTATTTTTCAATAAGTACATCCCTTGTATTCTCCAAACAAAGATGTAGAAAGAGTTTCTTGAACTGAAGCAAAAGGATGATGAATCTGTTGGTACCTGTGAAGAAAATTTTACATGACTTGCAAGGTATGCTTCTGGTAATATTATCCAACCTGAGAGTAAGATCGATCGATTCTTTAGTGGCTTAAAACCAAGTCTTCGAAGGGATTTATCCATTAGGGACTTCAATAGCTACGGGGAAATCGTTCGATGTGCTTTCGAAGTCGAGATGCATATTGGAGTAACCCATCAGTCATATGGGTTTGAAAAGAAGAGGAAAATGGAATTCAAAAGAAAATCTAAAGAACACACTGAAAGGAAGATTAGATTTCCCTTATGCTCAAAGTGTGGAAAGAAACATGGAGGGAGTTTTCTTAAATGGACAAGTAAATGTTTCAAATGTGGAAAGGAAGATCATCGGGCATTTGAATGCCTCAATGATGGGAAGAAGATGTCTAATGATGGAAACAAAGGAAGGGACACACAGAATGAACCTACTACACTTCAATGTTTCAAGTGCAAGGATATGGGGCATTATGCCAATCAATGCCCAAATCCAAGGGTTGATGATGATGGTCGACATCAACGAAGTCTTAAGGTTAAATGCAAAGGAAGGTCACATGAAATTTCTATCAGCGATGTGGAGTACGATAACGATGTGGTGAAAGGTACACTTACCATCCACTCTAAAGTAGCAAATGTTTTATTTGATTCGGGATCCACCCACTCATTTATTTCTGAATATTTGTCTAAGTATATCATCGTATTACCTAAACAATTAGATGTTGAGTTCACTGTGACAACCCCTAACGACACAACAGTCTCATCAAAAGTTTATAATTCTTCTCCGATCGAAGTTTGTGGGAAAGTGCTTCCTGCAAATCTTGTGATCCTTCATATAGTGGAATTTGATGTGATTCTTTCCATAGATTGGCTTTCTTTATATGTATCTCATATCAATTGCCAAATAAGGGAAGTCACATTTCATATTCCAGATCAATCTATGATTGTCTGTCGATGCAAGGATGAACATAACCTTCCCGTGGAAATTTCTTCCATTTTATGGGTATTGATTCCACTAAATGAAGGTTATTTATCTCAAATGGTTGGTGAGAAACTCACGATTAATAATATGCCCATTGTACTGGAGTTTGATGATGTCTTTCCAGAGGACTTACCAGGTCTCCCACCAAATCATGAAGTTGAGTTTTCAATAGAACTCGTACCAGGTGCTTTGCCTATTTCAAAGACACCATATAGAATGGACCCAATTGAGTTGCAGGAATTGAAGAAGCAACTCCAAGAAAATCTTGATAAGGGGTTCATACGTCCTAGTGCATCACCTTGGGGAGCACCTGTTCTGTTTTTTAATAAGAAAGATGGATCAATGAGACTCTGCATTGATTATTGAGAACTTGACAAGATCACTATCAAGAACAAATATCCTCTGCCACACATTGATGACTTATTTGACCAACTACGCGGAGCTCAATACTTTTCCAAGATTGATCTTCGTTTAGGGTATCATCAATTAAGGGTCAAAAGGGAGGATATACCAAAGACGACTTTCCGTACAAGGTATGGACACTATGAATTTATAGTGATGTAATTTGGTCTTACTAATTCCCCAGCTATCTTCATGGATCTGATGAATAGTGTCTTTAGAGACTATCTTGATCAGTTTGTGGTAGTCATTACAGGCGATATTCTTGTCTATTCAAAGAGCAAGGAAGAACATGAAGAGCACTTGAGAATTATATTGAAGAACTTGAGAAAAGAGAATCATTATGCCAAATTTACCAAGTGTGAATTTTGGCTTCAAAAAGTTTCATTTTTGGGTCACATAATCTCAAAAGAGGGGATATCTGTGGATCCAGCAAAAACAGAGGTTATCGAAAGATGGTCGAGACCAATAACAGTGACTGAGATCCGATGTTTTCTTGGTTTGGCTGGATATTATTGATGTTTTGTGAAAGATTTTTCCCGATTATCTAATGCACTCACCAAGTTGACTCAGAAATGAGTTATGTTTGTTTGGATGGAGGAATGTGAAGAGAATTTCAAGGTGTTGAAAAGAAGGTTATCCAGTGCACCTGTGCTCACACTGCCTTGTAGTGGAGAAAGGTTTATGATCTACAGTGATGCATCCAAGAAGTGTTTGGGGTGTGTTCTTATGCAAAATGATATGGTGATAGCTTATGCCTCACGACAGTTGAAAATACATGAGAAAAATTACCCAACTCATGATTTGGAGTTAGCTGCGGTAATCTTTGCATTAAAGATTTGGAGGCATTACCTTTATGGTGAAAGGTGTGATATTTATACTGATCTTAAAAGGTTAAAGTATATTTTCACACAAAAAGAGCTGAATATGTGCCAAAGAAGATGGTTGGAGCTGATTAAGGATTATGACTACTCAATTCATTACCACCCTGGGAAAGCAAACAAGGTGGCAGATGCATTATGTCGACAAGACCATGCCAGTTTATCCATGATGAGGATCACAAAAGATCCAATATTTATGGATTTACAAAGGATGGATCTTGGAATTATAATGGAAGGGGGAAAATCGTATCTTTATCAAATTAATGTTCAACCATCTATACATGTGAAGATTAAAGAGGCACAGAAAGAAGATGTTGAGTTACAAAAAGAAGGTGAGAAATGTTCCTGAATTCAACCTTTATTTTGATGGGATAATAAAGTTCAGGAATCAGGTTTGTGTTCTTCCCATCCCCGAATTAAAGAAGGAGCTGCTGGATGAGGCTCATAGTTCTTCATTCCCTATCCATCCTGGAAGCACGAAGATGTATAGGGACCTGAAAGAGTACTTCTGGTGGGATGGCATGAAAAGAGATGTTGCAGAATATGTCTCTCGATGCTTGGATTGTCAGAAAGTTAAAGCTGAGAGACAGAAGTCTAAGGGGATGTTACAACCATTACCCATACCCGAATGGAAATGGGAAAACATCACTATGGACTTTGTCACAGGACTTCCTAAAACATCCAAATAAAATAATGCTATATGGGTTATAGTTGATCTTCTTACAAAGTCTGCACACTTCCTCGCTATTAGAGAGGATTTCTCTCTAGATCAGAATTCTAAGATATATGTGAAGGAAGTGGTAAGAATTCATGGAGTACCACTTTCTATTATATCTGATCGGGATCTGAGGTTTACCTCAATGTTCTGGCGAAGTCTTCAGCATAATATGGATACAGATTTGGGTTTCAGCACTGCTTATCATCCTCAGACAGAGGTAAGTCTGAGAGAACAATTAAAACTCTAGAAGATATGTTGAGAGCTTGAGCTATTGATTTCAAAGGTGGTTGGGATCAACACCTACCTTTGGTGGAATTTTCTTATAATAATAGCTTTCACTCTAGTATTCAGATGGCTCCTTATGAATCCCTCTATGGAAAGAAATACAGGACTCCAACTTACTGGGATGAAGTTGGGGAAAGAAAGCTATTAGGACATGATATTGTTCATGAGATGGTAGAAAAGGTCCGATCTATTCAACAACACATAAGAGCAGCTCAGAGTCGACAGAAAATATATGCTGAAAACCGAAGAAAAGACCTAGAGTTTGAAGTGGGTGATAAAGTGTTCTTACGAATATCTCCCTGGAAGAGGGTCATGAGATTTGGAAAGAAGGGGAAGTTGAGACCTAGATATATTGGTCCTTTCGAAATACTGGATCGTGTTGGGAAGGTAGCTTACCGATTGGCGCTTCTATAGAATCTCTCTCAAGTTCACGATGTGTTCCATGTATCTTTCCTGAGAAAGTACATACCTGATCCTTCACATGTACTCAGCTCAGAAGTTGTACCACTGGAGCAAGATCTTTCTTATAAAGAACAACCGATAGAGATTCTGGATCATAGTGAAAAATTCCTATGAAACAAGACCACTCACTTGGTGACTGTTTTATGGAGGAACCACCAATTAGAAGAAGCTACATGGGAGCTTGAGGATATGATAAGGGAGAGGTATCCTCATCTGTTTGTTACAAAGTGATGAATTTCGAGGGAGGAATTCATTTTAAGGGGGGTAGAATGTAACACCCGAGACTTTTATGAGAAATATTTTGTTTTAATGTTATATAAATCATCAAAGGAATCTTTCGCTGCACGCAATCGCGACCTTCGTCGATAGCGTGTGTAGTACGCAATACCGAGTTCCACTAAACAACGATATATTATTATAATATTATAAACTAGCCGTTATGAATAGTATTAACTGTATTTTAAATTTTACAACATTATTATTCATCTTACACATTTTCTAGAACATAGTAATAGAACAAAATAATTTTTTTGGGTAAAATAAGTATTTATAAAAAAATGCAGTTTTGCTGCCTTTTGATGGCGCACCCACATTAAATCTAGTTTTGGACACATTTATAATTTCAATTTGACAAAATAAAATTCTTCTTTTGAATCAGGATATAAAAATTTACTTTGGGAAACTTTTTGATATTTTTCTGATAACTTTCATATTTTGATGAATAGTAAAAATACGCTAATTTTTAATTAATTTTTTTTTCATTGAGATAAATTTTATGGTTAAATTATAATATTGAATGGTTTTAAAGTATAGATAGAATATATTTTTACCATTTAATATAATTTATGTCATTAGCATTAATTTCAAATTGAATTCATAGGTAAAAACATTTCAATCTTTGGCAATGTTTTAACTTCTAAAACCCGTTTTCTTAACAACGAGATTTATTTTAAATTAATTACTACAACATATATGTTTTGAATTTTGAAAAATGGATTCCATATTCATAATCAGTGGGTCCAAATTATGTTAATAGACTACTTTTTATTTTTTGGGCTTTATGAATAGTAACTACTGTAAATTTTATTTACCGTAGTTAAAGGTAAATCTGGTAATTAAGGGTAAATATATGATTATAAAATTACCCTAACACCTGCAAAAATCCTATTTTATGACTAAAAGTCGACCCATGTCACCTAAGGGTCGGATTAGATTCATTTAATAGACTTTTTTCCATGAATATAATTTAATTATTATTAAAACCGAAGAATGTGACAACATGTCACTTTCTTAAATCTTATAAGTATAATAATTTTAATTTGGTGATAAACTTAATGAAACAACAAACATGAATAGTCTCCGGAAATATAGTACAATTATATACATCATAGGAATTTATTTAGTATTTTTAGGGATTAAATAATTATCATTAATTATGACACAATAGTGATGTTGAAATTATTTTATTAATTAAAATATCAAATAAATGGTTTTAAAAATATTAAAATAATTATTATATGCACTATTTAATGTTCTACACTAATTTTCTAGATACATATGACATTTTATTAATCTATTAAATCTTTTAGTTTGAACATATCCTCTGTATATATTTTATTTAAATTCAAATAAATGAATAGTGTCAAAATTGATACTATTGTTATTTTATAAAAATAACATATTATAAAATTGTTAAAAAATCAAAAAAATATTTAAAATTTATAAATTAAAATTTATATGGTCGAAAATGTCATAAAGTGTCAAATTATGGTAAATTCACAACACATATGTAATTATTAATAAAAATTTAGAATTTAGAATATTATAACCACAAATAAAATTAAATTGATTAATAAGGATAAATAAATTTGATAATGTTTAAAATAAATTCCTATCATGTCTAAATTTTATTGGTTGATGAGATTACAACCCTATATCATATTATCTTTGGATATGAGTCATTTTGGAAGTTTTTATGTGGGGTTGGGATTTAATATAAACTAATATTTCTTAAATTTCCAAAGGTGCCCCTCTCCACCCTTATAAAAGGGTGCCTCCTCCCTATCCTCCTCACACCAATTTGAGCCTTCAAGCTCGGCCAAACCCTGCCCATTTCACTTCCCCTCTTCCCTAGAATCATCCTAGAGGTTCTGGTCTTCTTCAAAGACCAACCCTAGTGCCCTAAGAGGAAGTTAAGAAGATGCGCGTCAAAAAGAGGTAATATCCATTACCGATCCTTTCCAAATTATTTCTTCTTCAACATCTTCTTCTTTAGTTGTTTCATTATGAAGTAATAACATCAGTATCACTAATATAATGATCTGTTATTATAAGTATGAAACAACCCTATTTCAACATCTACCCATCCTATGGAAAACGAAATCACCGCGCGTGCGTACGTACGGAATACCGTCTCCACGCAGTGGTGTAATCTATTTTCCCCCACCACCTTAATTGGATGGGTATAATGGTATAAATAATTACTATATATGATTATTGTAATGTGATATTGATTCTGAAATAGTATAGATACACTCCAATACAATTTCACGATCATGGGAACAATATCATCGCTCGTGCGTACTTATGGAATACCGTCTCCACGATGTGATGCGATTCGTTCTACATGATATTCATTGCATAATGATTATATAAATGAGTTGAATGAATAAATATGATATATAGTACATTAATACCATTCTGGAAATGATGTATCTATAACCTAAAGAGAAGAATAAGAATTTATTCGACAAAACACGCATAAGAACAAAAAGTTATAATGACCCGAATAACAAGTAGCAATGAAATATTACTACTAAGAAGCTACGAATATGACCATATATGATTTCATAAAAATAATTATGATTCTGTAATAAGTCAATAACATTTTTTAAATCATTATACAGGAGGTTCGGACACTTACGAGGAAAATCGGACCTAAGGTAAGGGAAAATATCACAATCTCATTTTATCCAAGATTATTTATACTTTGGTATTTACTAGGGTGTATTTTATCATACACATCCATGATTCCTCAATATTTAATATTGTTTCCATCCACCTACACTTTTTTAAATCCAATTTTACCCTTCGGTGAGTTTTTAGTAAAATATATAAAAGGAATCTTTTTTCGTTTTTCGTATGAGGTACTTTTTGACTTTTCTGACAAAAGTATGGGAAGAATGTTTTTTTTTCACTTATATAGCATGAATGGATTTTAAAAAAATTATTTCCAAGATTCTTACATTACAAGTTTTAATGTTTATTTTTAATCAACTTCTTTTAGTTTAAAATTGTATGACATGTTAAGAAAGAAAAATGTTTTTGAAGTAGAAACGATATTTTCCTCAAGAATGGAGTTCATGTGTTTTATCAAAATTATTTTCTATTTAAGATAATAAAGGGTTATATTTATATCCCTATTATTACATTGATTTCATTATGTTGTGATGGAATTATTTTTATGAATTCCTTTATCTTATGTGAGTTGTTTTATGATGTCACGATGTTTAAGAATCCCATTTTTATTACATGGGTTATGTTATGATGTATGGTTTATGATTTTGTGGCACACATAAAAATGGTATCATTATGAGATGGGTGGGACCTATATCTCCCTCCAATGCATTGGGTAATGATTTTATATCTCATGAGATAGACATGGCTGGAACAGAAGGTTAAACCGGTTCAGTGAAATAGGACTGAAACGAGGAGTGAACTCGGTTCAGAAATGCACTTTGTCCACTAAGATAGTCTTGGAAATGAGTCTTGACTAACAAGAAATGATTTTCTATGATTATGTGTGTATTCCACAAAGTTTCATGTTTTACGTTATGATTATTGGGATTACATTTCACTACTATGATTTATCTCATGTTATGAAATTATGATCTCTTTTGCAGGGTAAGATTTCCAAAAGTTAGGTTCTTCTGTATATGATGTGATTGATATTTCTTTTGTTTGCCCTTACTAAGCATTTGAGCTCACCCTTTTGTATGTTTTATTTCCCCAGGTCAGGAATAAGGTTATTAAGTAGGATATGCCAAAAAGGGACTCTAGATATGATGAAATGAATGGGAGGCAAAGTAGATGCTTTATGAACCAGTTGTTTATGCTTCCCAGTTTCTAAAGACTCTATACCTATACGGTCCTTTACTGGTTTTGTTATATGTTGTAATATGTGTTCTTCAATTTTGAATTATTAACCATGTATGTAAAGTATGGGTCGTTATAGAACGCTAGTTAATTTGAAGAAGAACTACAAATAGATAAAAGTGGAAAAATGTATATTCATTAAAAAGTGTAATATTTCTATATATATACATTGGTTATTTGATATAGATTCTGATTCTAAAATTTTTATATAAATGTAGGAACCATGTATATTTAAAAATATATTCAGGGGAGTATCAGATCATTGAACATCCAATGGAGCACAGCTTGAAAATTTGGTTATGGGATACTTCCACCATTTTTTTTCTAATGAGAATTATTTTGTCTTTAAAATGTTTTTATTTTATGTCAAGATTTACTAAAAACATAATACTTATTTCATTCCCTTATTATGATTGATTTATTTTCAAATATTTAAATGAATAGTTATTCTATTACAAAGATATCATTTATTATAATATTGAATAACTAAATAATGTGTTTTATGTATTAAATTATGAAAAACGATTGGAAATTGATAACAAATTAGGTTCAAACAAATCATATAAAACCAAGATGTGTAATACAAATCATGGGCATGTAAAAAATAATAATTTCAAAAATCTCTATTATGATGGTTATTTAGACGCTTTTGAACTATGAACACCTGAATGATTTCATGAATTTTTAAATGAAGAAAGACCAAACCACAATTCTATTGATAGGGTTAAATGGACATCAACATTATAGGATAGGTACCAATAGATGTGTGTGGACCATTTCTACTAGTATATAATGGTGGGTGATCTTACATCATAAAATTTTGTAATTACATGATTGGATATGTATATGTCTACTTCATGAGGTACAAATCTAAGTTCATTAAGAAATTCAAATGAATTGAATAATGTTATATAGAATTAACATGATTTATTAATAAGGAAGATTGGATGCCTTGTTGTTAGTGAATATATTGACCAATAGTTTATTGAAATTCACAGAGAGTTTGGGATTTTATCTGAACATAATAAACCTTATTCACCATTATTGAATTATTTTAGTGAAAGGAGGAACCTTACATTTATTTACAAGGTATGGTTAATGATGAGTCATACATATCTTCCATTATTATTTTTTGGATATGCATTAAATTCCATATAACACATTATACAACAAGTACAAACTATGATTGGAAATATAATTTCATATGAGTTAATGTATAGAAGGAAATATATGTTCCCACACTCTAAGGTATGTGGATTTGAATTTTTCGTTTAGTACATATAAGGAAACAAACTAGATGCAAGAGGCATGATGTGTATCGTTATTGGGTATTAGAAGGAATAAAGGGATACTTACTTTACAACCCCTATGACAAGAGAGTGATTATAACATGATAATATGTCATTCTTGAAAGAGAGAACATCATCAAGAATGATATTGGGAAGATTTTTGACGTTGATGAAGTTTAAAATAAATATATCCACAAGAGTTTGTATATGGATAAAGTCCACATGTCCCAATATAATATTTTTATTCTAAAAATAAATGTATTGTGTTTGATAATTAGAGGGTTATGTGAGCCAAAAAAATCAGGTTTTGATATTCATATAATATTTTGATTCGTAATTGGTTGAAAATGATGAATTTTTGTCTTAAAAATAAGAAATAGAAAACCTATAAGCTACAACATGGATTGAATCCATGAAGTTTCAAATGGATTCAATGTATGAGAACAATTTAGGGGTTATGTATAATCCACTAATTGATGTAAAAAAATTTGGGTGTAAAAATGTATGAAAGAGAAAATTATATATATAAGGTAAATTAAGTACATACAAACAAAGGCTAGTATCTGAAGGGTTTTAAAATAATCAATGAATTGGCTATGATGAAACCTTTTCATTAGTTTCTATGTTTAAATCCATCATAATTATAGAAGATATAATAGATTTCCATGACGATTAAATTTTGTCGATGGATGTCAAAATAGATTTCCGTAATGGGAATCTTCAAGAATGTTCCTATATGACACAACCATGAGGGTTTTTGACTCCAAAAAATGCTAAAAAAATATGAAAGTTGAAAATATCTCTTCATGATTTTTTGTAACCATCTTAACCATGGATAATTTAGTTCAATGAAGTTATAAAAGTATCTAGTTTCATTAAGAGTTAATTTGTGCCATGTGTTTACCTATAGTTTAGTGGGATTATGGTCGTTATCTAAGTAGTGTATTTTGATGAAATTTAGCTGGTTAGAAATGAAACACTGGTCTTAATGTTGGTTAAGTACAAGTTAAACAATTAATTCTCACTGAAGCTCTTATGTCATGTAGCCAACATTATATGGATCAAGATTATTTATGTTTGATCCAAGAGGCTTATAGTACAATTTCAGAATAAAATCATTAACCAGATACTAAAGATATTTAATATGGAACAATATATGAGAGGATTAGTTATAGTATCACATGGCAGAAGTCATTTCAACATAAAGTTTCCTTAGATGCAAGAGGGGAATGATATAATGATTAAGATCACATAAAATTATATAAATAGGATCAATCACTTATTCCCTATTATGTACACATCTTTATGTTATCTAGTACTTGATCATAGTTGGAATATATTATGATTATCGAGCTAAACAACCTAGGTGTATTTTTAAGGATATACAAAAGTATATAAGAATAAAAAGCTAATGATAATATTTTATAGTGAATATAATAGGTTATTAATATGGTATTATATAGGTTCTAGTTTTCTTAAATATTATTATGTTCAAAATATATAGTCATAGTATATCTTCAGTTAAACATAGGAACTGTGAGTAGGATTTCTTTAAAGAATCTAGATGTCACTGATTTTACAGTGGATTCCGAGTATATTTAATCTTCTGATCCCCCAAAAAAGTTGGTTGGCCATGAAATTTTTCTAAGAGTCTGATGTTGTTCCAGTAATTAATGATTATATCACATTATATTATTATAAAATTGCATCATTGGTTCTTGAAAAAATACATGGTCACACCGACAGATAAAGAACATTTCAATGAAGTATAACCTATTGAGGGAGTTTTCTTGGAGGGGTGAAGTTATAGTAAGAATGGTTTCTAGAGAATATAAAATTGTAGACCCATTAAATAAATCCTTATCTCAGTGTAATTATGAATTTCATATGAGACCTAGGGGACTAAAATTTGTTAGTAGTTTTCTCTAGTTCAAATGAGAGTCCCCTAGAGTTAGTTCCCTCGAAAAAAATTCTATTTACATTATGATTACTTTTATTCATTTTTTTAATATTTATAAATATACTATCAAAGGAAAATTATTCTTTTACATGAAATAGTGTGTGATAATTTCTTAAGAGTAATTGTGTCCCTGAAATGTTATAGTAGTTCTCGGCTATGATTAGAACTCAAAAGTTCCATTAAGATATTCTTTAATATATATTTTATAGGTGGATGATATAATTTTATGGGATATAAATGATACATTATATTAGTGGTAGATACTCACTACACTTTGAGGTACCTTATCATGGATTACTCCATTAGGTATTCATAGTATTGGAGATTATGAGAACAAGACCCGCCAGATAGAAATAAACATTTATATCTCCCATTGGATATTCTTATCTATGAACGAGTGTATTGACCCTTTGAATTTAAGATAACTTTTAATGAATATTATTAGTCCCATTAATTGATGAATTTTGGAAAACCATTATAACATATCTTCGTAGTGAGGATGGATATGTTGGGTGCATCATGAGTAATATTACATTAATAAATAACATAAGAAATGATTTTCCCTTCATCTCTTTAAAATAAGTTTATATCTGAAAACCATTTATGGGAATGAGACAACCAAAATAAATCCATTTTCATGTTTTAATGGTAAACGCATTTCTAGAATATTAGAAAATATTAACCGTGTATATAAGTTGATTACACTAACATTCCATACTTGATTAGGTATATTATGATTGGGGGATTATATAACAAGAAAATAATTCTAATGAGGTTTTATATTATTTTAACATTATATTCTTTCTCTATGGGTACCTTAGCATTTTTTAGACACAAACTGTGGACATTGGGATGATCTATATAATTCCACTAAGAAAGGGGACAAGAGGTTCATACACTAATTATATCTAGAACCTTAGTTAAATATTAAAAATTAGTTATTATTTAACAAGATGGATATAATTTGTTATCATAATTGATTTTTTACTATTCATATTATCTGGATCGCATATATTTAATCAATAGTTATTCAAGAGTGTATTTTATAAATATAATATTTAATAAATATTTATTTACTATTCAAAAAATATAATATCTATTTATTTATTGGTGAAAAATGCAACGATATTTATTTTTCATATAAAAAAATTATTATTTAGGGATTTGTAAATACTGCGGAGGAATGGAAGACTATCTATAATTGTCCAACAAGAAAAAAATTAATATTATTTGAATAAATGTTAAATAATATATTCCTTATATAATATTTAATTATGTAATTGGTTTTGGGAATGTTAAATAATAATAATAATAATGTTATATAATTGCCATTCTATAGGGATTAATACATTAATAAGTGAGTATACACAATTATTATTTTATAACCCTTGAGTTATTTAAAAACAATCAAATTAATTCCAACCCTAATGTAATCCATTGTGTGTGTTGTGTACAAATACTCCAAAGTGTCCTCTCAACACATAGGGAGAACCAATCCGAGAATGATCACAAGAATAAAGAATGATCTTTCCCCACCACCCTCACTATCCAAGAACGATCTAGCATAATCGTTTTTTTATGTGATTCTTTTGGTGATCACAGATGAACGACACAAGTGTTAGGACCAACCATGATAGCAGCCGATGATTCCTATGATAACACTTAGAGGTTTATGGTACATATGTTGATCAGTTATAAATGGAATCTATATTTGATTTTTGATATTAAATAATGGTACAACGTAGATATGTTTTCAGAATCCTTATAAAGAAAAAATATATCATAAGGTAATTCTGTAATTTAAAAAATTTATTATATATTTATTATGTCATGATCGTATTATTTTATCAATAATTTTCATGTTGATTAATAATTGAACTAATTATATTGTTCATGAAATTCATTATTGATATACATACTCGATTGATCATTCATTTCAACAAAAATATGAGTGGGGCATGCCCCATCCAATTCTTCTATTTCACCTAGAAACTTCAATATCCAAATATCCCTTAATAGTCATCCCCCACTGGATGGATGATTTACAAAAGGTATTATCATTTTAGGGAGGTATTAAAATGGGAAATAGTAAATAATTCCAAAAAATGAGTAATTAAGGGACAACTAGTAAAATTATTAATCTCAAATGTCAAAGAGGATTCCTCAGTAACTAGTTAGTGAGTTGAAAACATTATTTTCAATAAATTTATTTTATATGATCACACAATTAAATAGAAAAATATTAACATGCATTAACTTATTGGTGAATAAGATCTAAAAAAATTATACCACTCGTAATTATTGTAAAATATCCTTATAAATATATTTTCATTACAGGTTTTATTACAATTTTTATGATTTTAATTCCAATTCCTCATATAAAAGTAGTTTTAAAACGTGTAATTCTTTCCAAATTGATCAATCTATTTTTGATAATATTACCACACCTAATAGATTTTTTTATTTTAGGGAAAAATATTATCAAAATATAAAATAGTCATTTATAAATTTTAATGGAATAAAATAATTTAGATAGTAGAATAAATATGTCTAAAAAGACTATTTATCTATAGAATGTTCTTTAACAATAAAATTTTGGATTTGAATTTTAATGAAAAAAATAATAACATAAAAATTCCAAACCATTGTCCTCACCTCAAAAATTGAAACTCCAACATAAATAATAGTTAATCATACATGATTAAGAAGATGACCCTCTAACATTATCCCTTTCCTATATAGTGTGAACCCATTCCATAGAGGATTGAGGATATAAAACAAATAATTCCATAGGCAAACACCAATTCTTAATGAACAAAAACATTCTTCAATGTATTGATATGTTTTTACTACATCTATAAAAATTAATAAAATCATTTTCATGTAACATGTGTGAGGGATATGATAAACCCCTAGTATCTAGAATTGGGCCAAGACTACCCTCATTAACACGCTTGAGATGTATCCTAATTTTAAAATCATTATTTAAATAGAATATTATAGCTGATTCTAGCTCACCATTATAAATCCCTATATTAAATAATAATTTCCCTTCATCTGTTCCATTATGAATTAAAAATTTCATTTCCTAGAAAAAAGTAACAATCAATCAAAAAAACTTATCATGAATGAAAAAATCATTTTTGGAATACAAAAATGTAGGAATATTTAATGTTATCAATGGAATTATAAAAATAATGTTTTAATGAAATATTTTGTTGTAAATTATCCTTTAATAGTATGTTCATAAATTATAAATATATAATTGAGAAATTTTCTATTCTAAAACCATGAATGAAACCATGATGATTGGGGGATAAATCATTTTTAAAAATATATAATAGTCCATTATCTTGAATTTTATTAAATATTTATTAAATAGTGTTGTCCTTTGAAATATAACTAAAACTAGATAATTCATCAAAATTTTATGTGTTGTGCTACAGTGCTTGAAATTTGGAATTTAGGCGATAAGTATCTATACCCTAATTGAAAAATTCATTTACAAATTTAAATATATATTTTTCAACAATTGACCAGATAAAATAGAAACTTTTATTTGTGAAACCATTTAGAAAAACTACAATATATGAAATGAGAAATATAAAAATTCTACTTAATTTCATAATCATTATATATATTTATAGGAAAATAATTATCTAGATGGGCTATATGAACTATGAATAATATTAAACATTTCCATGTTATTAAAAATTAATAAAAAATTAAAGAGTTATTTATAAAATTTCTCAATATGATCATATGATGGATCCCTTTTGAAAATAATTTCCTCTTCATCATATAGATGTAAAAGAGTTTTACAATATTTTACCTCCTTAGTTTTATTATTAAATTACTGTTTGTTTCTATCCCCTCACTAATACATTTAACACTATAAATTTATTTCAAAATATCCTCCTAATTCATAAGTAAAAAGTTGAGATTACTGGAAGCATCAACATCTTCATTAAAACCAGATTCATACAACCTAATCTATTTATGAGTAGATTAGATTCTAGAAAGACCATATTTAATTTTTAAAATGTTTATTTACATCATTCTAAATATTTTCCTTCTCTATTCCTTCATACTATATTTCCTAATTTTCATCAATAAGAAACATGAATAAATGTGGTTCATGATATCATGTGAATGAAAAAAGCATTAAAAATACCAAATAATGCTTGATGTACATGTATTTTTATACTATTTTTATAAATTTTAAACTTATTTTTAATTAATATGTTTAACTATATTTAATATTTTTGTTTTTATTTTGTAATTTTTTAGTAGTTTATATATTATTGATAATTTGTAGTTAATTTTTATACTTATATTAGTAATTTAGTATTTTTATTCATCATATTAATTTAATATATTATATATAAAACAATATAAATATTAGTTTCACTAATTTTAATTTATTTTAGTTTATTAATTTTTATGAGTATGTATATATTTCAATTCACATTTAGTGTTTTATTTTATTTCAATATGTTTATCATATTAATAAAATAGTATCTTTTTTATTATTTTATTATTATTTTTTATAATCAATAGCATAAATATATTTATTTATAGGTTCATATATTTAATGTATATGTATTTTAATTCTAAATACATGTACATTAATACTTAATTATTGTTATTATTATTATTATTTAACCTTTAGATAAAAAGATTATTTTAATTTTGATTTTTTTTGAATTTTAGTTTCTTTTTGTTTTTTTGTTTCCCCACCCTCCCTCTTGACCCACTCCTCTCCCTATTCCCATGATCTCTTATCCCCCTTCCATTCCCCTCCCATTACCCATCCCCTCACCCTCACCCAATCTCTCCTCTTCCCCTCCCCCCTCCCTTACTGCCTCTTCTCCCTCCCCAAATGTCACAGTTGCCCTATCCTATCACCCTATCCCATTACCTATTCTTGACCCACCCTATATACCGAGAAACTTACACCCCACCCCATATATCAAGCATCCTCCCCATCCATCATGTTAAGCCTCACCTCTCTCCCGTGTAGCACTAAACCCCTAGAGCGCCTATTATTCGTTGTTGCACCACTACAGGAGACAACTCCTTCATACTAGACCCTTCGATGCTGATGACAAATCTTCCCCCACATCATCATCCTTCGTGCCCTATATATGTTAAAACATTATCAATATCCATCCTCTATCTCTGATTGCCAGTCATATCAATAAAGTGAGGGTTTAGTTCGATATTATGATTATTGGAAGAGTGATTATTTCCATGTTGAGATCATTGAAGACGGAGAGTGGTTTATACGATGAGAGTGTAGGCCATAATAATCATTTTTTTGAAATTTCAGAGATTGAAAGAGTGGTGATTATTCTATTTTTGATCATTGACGTTGGCTTGAAGTGACCATAGATATGGAATGAAAATGGTGATATATTATCTTTATTATTTTATGTGTCATTTTGTCGTGATGGAAGGATAATTATTTTGTGACAAAGTTTTAATGAAAGTGAAAATAATTGAAAGTATTTATTTTTGAACCTTAATTGATTTCCTTTTTAATTAATTTTAATGTGATGTTTATTTAATTAATTATATCTACATTTAAATTAATTGTCATTTGGACTTTTCACATATGATTTGGTTCCCATTCGTGTGATACATAATAAGTAATCATGTGCATGAGTTCATCATTGAATTTATTTACCTGTAAGTCAATCATGTGCACAAGGTAATTCTAAATAAATAAATATATTAATTGAGAAATTAATATTTTGTGTACCCCTTCCATAAAACATTCTTGAGTGATAGATAATCATTGATCTCATGTGAGTGAACATGGCATAGATAGATAGTTAAACATTGTGAGAAATGGGTCATTGAATTTCACCAAGTGATTTAGTGTTACATTGACACAATTTTTTTTATTAAGGTCTAAGAATGAAATGATCAATAATTTTATAAAAATTAGAATATTTTCTATCATCATAGAAAATGACCTGACAGTATTTTCATTAAATTTGGAATCAATTATAATTAAATAAATGAATATTCCGATGTGGGAATTAAATAATTTCCATTGCATGCAACTGGACAGGTGTCACAAACCTGACACTTCCATCTCCTCCAGTTTATTACATAGATTATTTTAGTTCACATAGATAGTTTTAGTTAATTTAAATATTCATTTTTAAATATTCATGTAGTTTTTAGAACATTTTAGTTGTTAATAACTTTAAGAACTCATTTTCTAAAACATTATTCAAAGATGATATTCCTAGTGTCTACTCACATTCTATTATTGGTTCGAACCAACCATCTACTTCTATAGTAGTTAGTTGGTTAATAAGTATTGAAAATTTTAACAAGTTGCGATGTGTGTGCCAATGCTTCTCGATTTATCCATGTATTATTGACACTAAAATTCCTAGAATGCCTGAATTTCATTTACAAACAATGTATTGAGTATGGGAAAATGATTTGAATTTTTTTGATGAGGCCCATACATTGAATATATTTTCACTTTTAAGAAGAGTAAAATTAACCTGGTATCTAAACAATTTACTAGCTAATACTATTGAAAAACTTCTTTTAAAACAAGTAATGAATGATCTAGTAGGATACACCTCAATATGGTCTGAATTTTCAATACAGTCTTATAACTAGATAAATGTAATGTATGTAAAGGTGGATCTCATCTTCTCCATATTATTAAAGACTACATTAATCTGGAATGACATATTCCAAGTTTCTATAATAGTATGATTTCACAGGTTCATTTCATTATAATGATATAGTGAACCAAATATTACATCCATAAAAATCACAATTTTTAGATTAATATTAAATTCATAAAATTATGATCCATGTCATAATTGTAAATTTTTAGTTTCTTTAGAGGCTTGATACATAATCCTGTTTTTTCATAAAATAACTTCAATTTTTAACACATTGAACACTTCATAGGTATACCCTACTCTAAATTTTTTATTTTTAAAACAAGGATGGAAAAACATAAAAAATGGTGAGATCTGATGCTTAGTAATGGTAAACAAGGGAGATATCATTAAATGATTATACAAGATCATAAGATAATCGTATGTGTTTGAGATCATGAACATAATTCATGGCATGAATATTTATCATAATAAAAAAACAATATTCAAAAGAGTGAGGAAAGATAATTAATCAATTATGATCCATGAGTTGATAACATATCCATAGGAATGTAGAAAATAGAAAATATTATAACATTGTAAACATGTATAAATAGAAATAGGTTCACTCATAATGTTAAGGACATGAAATAAGGACCTTTCATAAAATAATATAAATGAAACTAGGACCATGTATACTCTTATGGAAATGGAAATAGGTCAACATATAATATTATAGACATTAATACTAGGATCATGGATAAAATTATGAACAAGAAATCATGTTCACACACACCATATTAATCTAATGAGATAGACATCTTTAACCAATGCATTGGAGGGATATAGTGAACCCACACATATCATAATACATTCATATATGTTCCAAAATGTCTTTAATAATTTATCTCATATGATAAACTATGGAAAGGAAACTAATTTTGTAAACATTTTTACATTTCAACATTCCATAATTATCACTAACCAAGACTAAGTTCCATCTAACCCAATACCAGAACCGACTCATGGCATTGACCAAAGGGAATTACCAATCCCCACAAGCTGGAAACTGGTGTCTAGGTATCAATAGTAAAACATTGGGAATGATTTCACCAAATATAAAAAACAATTATTAATTCTTAAGAATAAAACATCACACTAAGGTCAATAACCATAACCAAAGAGATACAACACTTTCAAATTTAACCATTCACAACATTAACAAAAAAATACATTACCAAAATGGGAGGGCAACCGACTATATCACAAACCAAAAACCTGAAAGAAATAAGAGGATCATCCTCCTCAATCAACCACCACAACCACCTGTACGCGAAGAACACAAGAAACATGATCCACCACACCCCCCACGAAACATCTTGCATTTTTCCTGGTTCGTACATAACAATGTCTACATACACCCAAGGGTGCATGTAGGGTGTGATCCGATGCCTAGTAGGATTCCACCAAAAATAATGATTCCATTCCATAACATTAGAGCAAAAATCACAATGAAAGTTTTATGATTGAATTCAGATACATTATAAATAAAACATTTTAAAAGAAAACAATTTAAAAGAAGAATTATTTAAAAATTAAAAAAAAAATTGGAGTTCAACCATATGCCGACTATAAGAACTACATCGGAAGGTAGAACCACAAGTAATCATTAATGTTATTTGAGATAGTGGGACCCTAGTCACCTTATAGATTTGTGAAAATGGTATAGAAACCATAACTCAAAGTGTCCTCAATCACAAGGACGTTGTGGGTTATGGTTTCTATATAATTTTCACTAATTTAAGAGGTGACAAGGGCCCTACTAGTGATAGTAAATTTAGGGATTACTCATGGTTCTATCTTGTGATGTGGTTCTTTCTATTGGTATATTGTACCCCTTACATTAACATTAATTTTCAAATCATGCTCTTTGTAAATGTTTTCCCTTAAAATGATTCTAAATTATTTCTTAAAACATTCATTGTGATTTAATGCTAATGTTATGGCATGGACAATTTCTTTTAGGTGGAATCCTAATGGGATTGTTCATGATCCCTTGGGTGTATATAGAATTTTTTTTGTATGACCCAAGTAAAGGAATGATGTGTCATAGTGGTGATGGAGGATCCAATTTCTAGTGTTCTTCCATTACAGTTGGGTGTGGAGGTGGATTGAGGATGATGAACCTCTTGTTCGATAGAGGTTTTTGGTTTTTTGTCTACTTGGTTCCCCTCCCATTTTGGTATTTTTTCTTTGGGGTAATGTAGTAAAAGGTTTAACTTGAAATAGGTGTATCACTTTTGGTTTTTTATTGATCTAAATGTGATGTTTTTTTATTTTGAATTATCCATGGGTTTACATCTTGGGTGAAATAATTCCCAAAATTATATTGTTGATACCTAGGCACTAGTTTCCAACTCATGGGGATCATCAACACCCTTTAAGAAATGCCATTGGTTGGATCAGGTGACGAGATGGATGGAACCTTATCTTGGTTCATGAAAAAATGGTATCGGATATGGTTTATTACCTTTCTATGTGTCATGATACATGGGAGGGATTGGATAGAATGGAGCTAGGATTGTTGGGGATTAAGGTTCTGGTTGTGAGCGGGGTGTATTTAGAACTAACCTGAAGATATATTTCGAGTTTCTATGGGATGCAGGGATTTGGTTTGACTTCTCCTCCTGATGATACGTATATGTGGAAGATTGTGCATGGACACTGGGTGGGTATGAAGTATTTTGTATTTTAGTTGAGTTTGATATGGTTTTGTTTTGAATCATAGAAGTTTTATATATTTTTTATGGATTAAAATTTAATAAATGTTGTATTGATGGTTTTTCATGGTGGTTGTTCCTCTATATAGCAATATTACTCCCCAAGGGCTTTATGTACAACCATAGGAAGTGGACAGAGAGAGTAATACCTCACCAGTTGACCAGAGACCTGTGGAAGTTATGGTTAGGGCAATCCTAGCTTTGGGTAATGGAGTGGGATCTTGTACTACTCATGTTGGGGAAGCCGTACCAGGTCACAAAAAGGAAATTGACCATGAGTTCCACAATAACAATCCTCCATCCTTCCAAGGTAGCACAGATCCCTAGGATGTAGAGGAGTGGATTGATATAATTAAGAGGGTGTTTTGGTTTCATGATACTCATAAGTAAGTGAAGGTGAAATATGCTTTGTTCTTGTTGGAAGAACTGAGTCAGAGGTAGTCACACTCAGTTTTTCATGCTAGGAAGCATGAGTAGATGGGGTGGAAGGATTTCAAGGTTTTCAACATGGAGCAGTATTTCCTTAAATCCTTTTCCTTTTCCAAGACATGAGTTTTTTTGGATATTTACCAGGGGATAAAACAGTGATGGAGTATGCTAGCCTCTATGTAGAGTTGGTTTGCTTGTCACCTAAAGTAGTCTCTAACGAACAGTTGAAGGATTAAAAGTTCGAAATGGTGATGCGATTAATCATTTGATACGAGGTATTACATTTCCAGTTGATGACATATACCATAGTGGTTGAACGGGCTTTTGATATTGGAGATTAATCATAGAGGAATGTCTTTTCTCTCTGGGGAAGTGTTAGTAGTGTGATAGGGTAGTATTAGTTCATCCAAAAAAAGATGAAGAAGTATGAGTAGGGGAAGAGGGGATGTGGTAGATCAGGCCATCCATTCCTTTCGTTTTATTCTATGGATTTGGATACATTGGTAGTGTTATGCCACCAGTGTGGAAAAATAGAGAATGTGAAGTCTGTTTGCTTATCTCCACCTAGACCACGCCATAATTGTGGAGCAATGGGATACTTAAATAAATTTTGAATGTTTTCATGCCGAAATCATTTTGGTTTTGGGTACATAGATTACATGGTGATTTCATCTCATCTAGAACAATCTGGGATGGTGGGTTACAAGTTTTCTGGTCATGGTAGTAGGGCTAGATCTTATTTTAGTCCAAGAAAGCTTAAGGCAGAGCATCAGTCTAGTGGTCATTTCTATGATCAAGTTGAGATGTGGAATCTTCTTTACCTTGATTAGGCACTAGTTTTATATGATTCTTGACCACTGATAGTTCAGGTTACCATTCTTATTGCATAAACTATAATTATTACTTTGTTTGATAATGGTGCCTCTGTTTCTTTCTTTTCATCCCATCTTGGGTGTTTGTTGTGTATATTGTCTGAGATTATTCTATATTCAATGGAATTCATGATGCCACATTATATGAAGTGAAAAGAAGAGTTTCATGTTTCTTTCTTGTGCAATCACCGTGTTAGGGGTCGAACTGGAATTAGATTTTCTAGTATTAGAAATGGTCATTTTTTCATGATCCTTAATGTTGATTGGATGTTGAATTTTCAAGTTCACATCGATTGTTGTTGGTGATGATTGGGTTTTGTGGAACCTGGTGGGGGTACCTTGGTTTTTCAAGTTGAATGGGATCATCATTTGGGATGTTTTAAACCTCCAATTATGATGTTAGGGAGCCTAATTTTCTATATCATGTCACTAATATTGAAGTATGGTGATAATGGTCTTGAGAATGTATTTCCTCTGGTAGTGGATGAGTTCATAGAGGTAATTAAAAATGACTTCCCAGGTTTTCATCTAGATAGGGACATGGAGTTCACCATTGATTTGGTGCCACTGACACAACTAATATCTCTTCCCTTGTACGATATGGCCCCACACAGTTGAGGGAATTAAAGGTACAACAGGAGTATTTGGAATCCAAAGGATTTATTCACCTAAGAATCTCACCTTAGGTCACCCCAATATTGTTCTTGATGAAGGCCGATGGATGTCTCCAATTGTTTATTTATTACCAGAAGATAAATAAGGTAATACACAAGAACATGTACCCATTTCCATGCATTGATGACATTCTAGATCATCTTAAGGGGGTGAGTTGGTTCTCCAAGATCAACATGAGTTTTCGGTATCACCAGGTCAATGTTAGAGAGATGGATGTTCGAAAATACTTTCTGAAGTAGGTAAAACAAATTTGAGTATTTGGTCATGCATTTCCGATTAATGAATTCTCTAATTGTCTTTGTGGTTCTTATTAACCTGGTTTTTCATTAGTTTCTTGATTCATTTGTCAAGGTATTTGTTGAAGACATCTCGGTTTACTCCAGAAGTGAGTTGGGGCATGAACAAAACTTGAGGATCATGTTGGGAACTCTTCGAGACCATAACCTCTATGTGATGTTTCCTAAGTGAACCTTATGGATCTAGAAAGTTTTTTTTCTAGGTCCTGTGATCTCATGAAGCGGGGTTTTAGTGGACCCTGAGAAGAATAGTAGAATGATGTCGTGGGAACGACCGAAGAACATTTTTAGAACATAAGTTTTATGGGCCTAGAAGGGTATTAAGGGTAGTTTTTTTATTTATCTAGGCTTTCTTCTCCCATTATTGTTCTTACCTAAAAAGGGGTGATGTTTGAGTGGATCCCAATGTGCCAAGTGTCCTTTGAGAAGCGTAATCTATAGTTGAACACAACCCATATTTTGATTTTTTGGAATCTATAAAGGGATAAATGGTCTACTGTGATGGTTCATTTATAGATCTTGGTTGTGTGTTGATGCAGGATTATCATATGGTGGCATATGGTTCATACCAACTCTGACTACATAAATATATTTACCCAACCCGTGACTTGGAATCAATAGTGGTGATGCATGCCTTGAAGATGTGGCATCATTATCTTTTGTGGGAGAAGGTTGTAATATATTCAGACCATAAGTGCATTACCTACAAATGGTACTAGAAATATTTTAATCTAAGGATGTTTTATTGGGTTGAGTACCTTCAATAGTTCAATCAACACCCTAGGTAAAGGTAATGTGGTAGTTGGTGGTTTGAATAAAAAAGTTCTAATGAAAGCATTGATTCAATCCAGTGATGAGCAGAATTTGATGGTTATTTTTTCCTAGTTGAATATGGAATCCAAGGTGCCTAGTGGAGGAGCACTATTGTCCAATGTTTAGATGACACCTTACCTTTTAGAGTTAATTTGCCCAGAGCATCCTAACGATGAATTGAGCCAACAATAAATGAATTTACGTAATGGTGTGGGAGGTTCCATGTGAATGGTCACTGTATCCAGATATTTTTATCAATTTTAAGGGTCTATTCATGGTGCCATTGTCCTTACAGAAACTGGTGATATATGATATCCACCATTCCCAATGGGCCACTCATCGTGGTACCACCGAGATGTTTTATGATATGTGTCACTAGTTATTGTGGAAATGTATGAGAGGAGATATAGATGACTTTGTATCTTGGTGTTGTACTTATTATAAGATCAAAAAAGAGAACTAGAGGCCCTAGAGTTTACTTCAGTCCTTACCCATTCCTATCAAGAAGTGGGATGAAGTCTCCATGGATTTATTTATTAGTTTACTTCATTCACCCCTCAAATGGAATTCCATTTGGGTAGTGATTGACCTTCTGTCAAAATTATCCCATTTCATCCCAATCAAGAATTAAACCATGGTAGGTGAGTTGGATTGATTTTATATTTTGGAGAAAGTGAGTCTTCGTGGTGTGACTTCATTAATCATTTTAGGCAGGGACCCCTATTTCATCTATTAGTTCTGGGAAGGCCTTTAAAAGGCAATTGGGTCACATGTCATGATGAGTAAGACATACCATCCTCAAATGAATGGTCAGATAGAAAGAAGGAATTAGGTATCGGAAGACATTCTATGGGAATGCATGTTAGATTTTAAAGGCTTGTGGGATATCCATTTGGGGTTAGTTGAATAAGGGTATAATAATATATCCCAATCATCAATTTTAATGGAACACTTAGAGGTGATTTATGGATGACCATGTGAGTTCCCCTTGTGCTGGGCAGAGGAGGATGAAACCTCATTTTTGGGATTGATCCTTGTGCAAGAAACCTCATATAATGTTAATTTGATGAGTATGTACTTTTTTATAGTATAGATTCACCATAGGTCTTATGTAAATTAGAGGATCTGAGCTTTGTAATTCTCAGTGTGTGACCGGGTGTTTCTGAAGGTGGTTCCCCACTTGGGTAATTCCTAGTTGGGTAAGCAAGGGAATATAACACCAATGTATGTTAGACCTTTAGAAATTACTAATCAGATCATTAAGTTGGAAGACTGGTTATATTTTCCATCTCAATTGACATCAAATAATGAAACTTTTCCATGTCTTGTAGCTAAAAATATATAATCTTGACCAATCTAATTTATGGAATTTGGAAGACTTTGAGTAATTAACCGATTTGTTCATTTTTGAATGACTAGTATATATTTTGTGTTCTGAATAGAAGGTTATTTGGGGATATTAATTAACATTTTTATGTGTTCGATAGAATCATGGTAATGATGAGTATTATACTAGGGAGAGAAATTCTTGGGTTTAGGTGCAATAACCAATTTTATTATCTGATTAGACAAAAAGTTTAATATCGGGAGATGAAAAGTTTTAATTGTGGGGATAATTACAACATACATGATTTTATTTCAACATATTATTATATTTATTTTCTTTCATTAATTTATAATTTGGTTTCCACATGAGTTTGTAGAGAAAATTTGAGTTTTTAGACCCTATAGTAGGAGGTGAAGGATTGGTGTGTGGTTAGGGGAAACTGCACGCTCGCCTAAGAGAACCCATTTTCCATGGAAAGTGTCACAATCTAGGCTACATAACCTATCTGATGGTAGTTAACCCATTCCAAGAAAACCATGCGGCCATGTTACTCTCAGACAGAGAGGACCAAATGGTTTCTGTATAGTTTGGAAAACTGTGTGAGCTAAGTGTGCGACCTGTCTAGGTCATGAAAAATTAAAAATTTACCATTATTACCTCCCATGATTTAAGAAAAAATCCACCGATTTATCCTCCCAATTAGGATTTTCATTTATAGGCTCCTCTCCCTACACTTTTTTCTCCCTCATTCTTTCAATTTTGTGGTGGTTTTGGTCAGGGTTATTCCCAAAATAATCATGTAAGTATATTATCTCTTGATTTCATCCCCCTTTTTGGGTTCTTCTTCCTCCCTCATTATTTTTTTCTAATGGGTTCATTTACCTAATTTGTTTTCAATATTTAGATATTGTGTAAAATATTTATGTTTATAGTTTTATCTTTCCATTATAGTTTCCTCTCAATGTGCGGTCGTGGTTTTCCACCAGATTCTGAATGTTTCCAAGCGTGAGGTACATTTTTCCATGATTTATCGTTATTATATGATTTTAGTATGATTTATTTACTCCATGAATGTGATTTAAGGAATTTTTGTAAGATGAGAAATGTGTTTTCAAATGGTTTTGATGTGTCTGGGTGTTTAAAGATGGTTTCTAAATGAAATTGGATGTGGTTCATCTGTGAGACCTTTTTTTTATTTATAAATGCATTCTCAGAAATATGTATGTTGACCAAAAAATGTTTTCAAATATATTTAGAATGCAAATTAATTTTAAATATTATTTTCTTATGGAAAATAGTGGGTTTTCATATGTATTCTAATTACTTGTTATGCGTATGTTAAAGTGGTGATCTATGTGGTTTGAGAAATGAAATTGGGCAAAAAGGGAATACTAGATATCTAGGTGGGAGGAGTAGGACTAGTATTCCAGTTAGATCAGAGGGGTTGATGACTGATTTCTTCTATCAATACTGACTCTACAACACCAACTAAACTATGATAATGATGTTGGAGACCACTAGACCTTGGGATATATTTCCCTCTAGCGTATTATGCATGATTACAACATGGGTTATGGTTTCTATACATTTTTCATTGAGGTATGAGGTTACTAGGGTCCCACTAGTGCCAGTAACTTTAGTGATTACCCATAGTTATCTATTATGATGTGGTTCTTTCTCTAGGTATATGGTGGTCCATACTTGTATTTTTATTTTTAAATAATTCTTCCTTGAAAATGATTTACCATATAATGTTTTATTAAAAATGTTTCCAAATAATTTCTTAAATCTGCAATGGTGATTTTTATTCTAATTTTATGTCCTAGAATCTTTTTTGGGGAGGAATATTATAGGTAATCACCTCTCACACAATATGAACCCTCGGTTTCATATATACTTTATTATATATGAACCAAGTAAAGAAAAGATGTGTCGTTGTGGTGATGGATGATATGATTTCTAGTTTTCTTCCCTTGTAGGTGGTTATGGAGGAGGATTGTGGATGGATAACATCTTGTATCATGGTTGTTTTTGATTTTTTGTCTAGTTTGTTCCCAAATTTTTTTATTATTTTTGTTTTTTGGGTAATGTTATAAAAGCTTTTACTTGAAATTAATTTATCTCTTTTAGTTATTGTAATCGATCTCAGTGTGATGTTTTATTATTTAGAATTATTTTTTTTGTTTATCATTGTTGAAATCATTCAAAAAAAGTGTATTATTCATATCCAGGCACAAGTATCCAGCTCTTGGGGATTGGTAATTCCTTTTAGTTCATTCCACATGCCAAACTAGGTGTTAGGTTAGATGAGCCCGGAGCTTGGTTCATAGAAACAACCCTTGTAAAATAAAAGGGATTCAAAAATATATTATCATCATAATCATAAAACATATAGTGAAAGAATAAGTATGGTATAATCAGATCACATTCTAAGTAAATCATTTGTAACATAAAAGGAGGTTATTTAAATGAAAAATTCTTTTAAAAGATAACGTATAATATTTCATGAGGAAAATAACTGTTTTATATTTACATCAAATATTTAAAATCTAAAATTTCACAAATAACAAGGAAATTTATTTTTATGACATGAAATGTGGAAAATTTTAGAGAAATATTCAAATCATTTAGTGGTACTGATAGTTGAAATTCTATTCATGATGTAATAATAGAGCAGTAAAAACAGTCTTTAATATATTTTTATAAAACATGGTCAATGAAGAAAAATGATTTTCGACCGAAGAGGGAAATAATGTATATTTTTTGTAAAACATTTCTCAGTAATTTTAAATACCAAAGAGAGGGGAAATATACTATTACTTAAAAATTACAATAATAATTAATGTAGTATAAAATTAAATGGATTTATCACAATTTTTTTATATATTTTCCTTTAATAAGAATTCAATTAAAAACAATAATGATTAAAATAATATTGAAAAATATATTTCTTACCAGATTGGAGACTTTGGAATCGAAACATAATGAAAAGTAGAACCTCATATGGATATTTTTGTGGAAATAATTTTTTTAAGAATCATCAATGAAGATATTCGTGGGTAGTATATACAATACATAAAATAAAAAAAAAGTGAATATTGAATGTTTCTCATGAAAATAAAATTGAGATGAAAATCCTTTAAATCAATCCTTGTATTTATTTGTACCTGCTTGAACCGCATATATTATAAAAAAAATTATTATGCATGTACTCTATAACAATACTCATTTATTTATCCCACCATATAACATTTACTGATAACATGATATAATCTAGTTATTAATCTTTTTTATTAAAATCGTTTTTACAGGTTATAACTACTTCATTTCTCATGTATGTTTCGATTTGGAAGTCCCTTTAGTTTTTAATTGATCTTGGATCCATCATATAAAAATGTTAATAAAAATATAAATTTTGTATATATCCCTTATATTATATTGTTCCATATAAGGGAGAGATATAAATATAAATTTCACTACTAATGGAGATGGTAGGTCATACATAAGCATGAACAATGTTTTCCCTATTCAATGGATGAAATGAAATAAAGATAAAAAATAATTTCCCCCCAAATAATTATTACTATATTATATATATCATATAAATTCATTAAATCATTCTTTATAAAAATCCATGTAAAATAAAAATTAAAACAAATCGTATCCTTCATGGAGTTGGTAGTATGCATATATGCACATGCAACAAAATCATTTTCCAAAAGAGTGGAATGTAAGACAGTAGATATGATATTATAATTAAAAATAATAATTATGTCATAAATGTAATATATAAACATTAAAACCATTATAACAACCAGCCATGAAAATTGGTGATGAAAAACAAATGACAACAATGCGTAGCGATGACAAGACGTACAAACACACGAGCGATGATTTGACTTTTTATAGAATAGATAAAAGGTTAATAACGGATGTTACAAAACCAAAATGATTATTAAATATTTTTAAAATAATTATATAATTATTTTGGAATTTTAACAATGTATTTTTCGGATGTATAATCTGAATTAAATTTAAAATGTTTTGTTAAGAGTTATAACGCTTTGGTGAGAAACCAATTTTGTCTTAAAACTTACAACTTGATAGAATGGTATTTTGTAAATATATATATATATATAATGTGTTTAAGGACCCTATTATGAAATTATAAAAGTTATCGTATGAGAAATAAGGTTTAAACATCATGAATAATAAATGAGTGGGGTACCCTTTTATATGTGAGTGGAGGGGCATTCTTGGAATTGCCTAAAATTTAAAATTTATATAAAATATTTTTCATGACAAAATTGCTCAAAATTGATCTAATATGTATATAATATGAATATTTTTCAAAATAATATTATATAATAAAATTATTAAATGATTATATTATTTTTTCAACATATATCATTGTTTTAACCCCCAAATATCCCTTTTTATAATTACTGTGATAACAATGTAATTTACTCTTCAATAGTCTATAAAGTCACTATAAAAGGAAAAGTGAGAAAGATGGTCCATTTTTTAACATTTTAAACAAATTTTAATTCAATTGGATGAATATAGTCTTTTATAAAAATTAAATCATTTAATAAAATAGTATTTATTATAAAATAACATTAATGTCATTTTTTGAGATATTCATTTAATTTGACTTTGAAAACAACATTAAAAAAATTATTCTAAAATAAAATATTCAGAAAAATAAATTTTATATATATATATGTATATATATATTCCATGAGACACTATAAATCACCCAAAAAAATTATATTTATAGTTCTAAACCCATTTACTTTATTTTTCTACCAATTGCACATGAATTGTGTCAGCATTGTGTAAGTATTTAGGGTAATTATTTCACAACTAAAAATTAAAAATAAATAAAGGTCATAAAAATAAATAAACTTTTTTACAAATGAAATTTTATATTCATTTAATTTTTATATTTACTCACATATATGTCATGACAACTTATTTAATATGTAATTTTGGCATTTCTAGCCTTATGCTCAGGTTGCATAAGAATTTGGCTAATATTCTTGTTATATTACTCCAATTTCAATAAATGTAATTATAAATAATCATTTATAAATAATATTTACTAAACAATTAATTAAAATACTCTAAATTCTCTATTATTATAATTAGGATATAAAATATTACTTTTCTTGTTTTGCACAAGCACTATGTCAGCAATGAAAAGGATTTTCATTTTAATCCCAAAATAAATAACAATTCATATGTTTTTATGTTTTAAATTATGTTTCAATTATATTATCATAAATTATTAATTACTTAAGTTTAAAAAAAATTTATTTCATATTTTTATCTTGGAGATATAATTAAGTATACCAAATTTCATAAAAACTATTTTTTACTATTCACCAAAAATTTTACTTCTTCAGAAAAATATCAAAACAATATTCTCATAAAAATTTAAATTTATATATCCAATAGTTATGAAAATTTTATAAAATTTTATTTCAATAAATTACAAAAATACTATTTAAATAAAATTTTAAAATGAAATGAAACACAGTTTTTATAAAAATTTGTTTTTAAACAAAAATTGAACATACCCAAAAAATCATGTATGCATTGGGTTATTATGTAATTAATCAAATTACTCATAAATATAGTATTAATATTTTAATTTAAGGCAAAATTGAATAATAATTTGACTTTTTAGTAAATTGATTGATAGTTTTACAAAAAACGGTAATTTTCACTATTCTATGAAAAAGCATTCTTTGTAGAAAAATCAAAAAATTTCACCCAAATAATATTTTGATATGGTAATGTAGATACCGATTTATTGACTTTTAAGAATTTGAAATATTTCTAAGAATATTTACAAAGTTAGGTACTAAGACGTCCTGCAATTCTGGAGCCTGATGTGCCCAAAATAAATTATACAAATTATTTTGTATATTATATAAAATTCACATGATGAAAATTAGATATAACATAAAAGGTATCTTGGATAAAAAATATGAGGCCATGGTCAAATTTGTAATGTGTTGTTTACCCTAAGAAGGGAATTACATCTTTTTCTGTGAGACTCTATGACAAAATTCACCCATGTGAAATTTTTTAATCAAATAAATAAATTAAATTATTTTATCTTGAATGAAACATCAATTAACTTTTGATTAGAGACTAGGATTGAGAATATGATACTTCCATTGAGTTCGTAACTGGTTTCTTTTTCTAAGCATGACATAAATAGAGGGGGAACATGAATTTTAGATTCCACGCTGAGCTGCAATTCTATTAATATAAGTTTAAGAATTAGAATTAGGGTTGGTCCCTAATTCAATATCTTTAAAAATCCCCTATCCCCACAATTTCTCTCATCCAATCTTTGAGGAATCAAAAACGGATCATCAAAATATTGAAGAAAAAGTGAGGTGAACATGTTGGTGACATCGAGCGGATTGAATCAAGGTAGGATTTATTATAATTTTAGTTGTTATTCATGTTTTAATTCAAAAATTCTTTTTATATTTAAATTTGTTCATCATTTTGACTATCTTATTTGAAATATAAACTAACACAACCATCGATTCTTACTATAAATCACTTTGATTCATTGTTTTCATCACCAATTCTTATGGTTCTTCGACGTTTATTCTTGAATACATCAATATTCAATAGATCATCGAGCAGAGGCTAGAATTGTGAAGATCCTATCCTGAGGATTCCAAAACATTTCCTAGATTAATTTTCAGATGTCCAGTATAGTCACGGTGGCCCAGGTCGGTGGCTGGAAGTGGAGCGCGATAGGCACTCCAGCACTAGTATGACGTAGTTAGAGGGAAATCAGAGGGGGAGGCGGGCTAATATTAGATGGCGTCAGTGGAGTATTGGGTCTTGGGTGGGAAGGTGGCTCTCGATTAGGCGGGTGATACAAGGAAATGACTGGGGGTGGGGGGGTATCGACCCACATGACACGGCTCTACCACATTTATGCAGAGGCAAAGAGGAAGACTAGCCCCAAGGTCTGGTCGGTGTTGGAAGGTTCTCCATGGGCCACGAGGATGGACTGAGATGACCAAAGTAGGCTCACCCAGGTGGGCCAACAGGCTAGGGTAGGCCAATCCAGCCTATATTGTCCTGTTTGGGATATGGTCCTTCATATGCACGTAACATTTATTATAGGTTCTCTATTCGCATTCCATCTACAACAACATTATCCTTGAGTAGAGCCAAGCCATTTGAGGTGGGTTTGGATATTATAAATTTTAAGCTTGAATGTGTGTTATGGTGAACACACCCATTAATAATAATAATATAATTATTATTATTCATGGTTTGTTCTTTCAAACATATCACCTGTATTCGAAGTCCATTTGATGCATCATCAATAGAAATTTGACCCCAGTCCTGGAATGAAATTTTCAAGACTACTTTTGGGTTTTTAAATCAACAGAGCGGTGTAGCCCCCACAAGTCATGATTCACATGTGTTGTAGTGAAATGTAGCCTTTTCAACTTGTATTAGTTTTGGATGAGTGAGTAGTCTATCTCATGAGTTTTTCTGTGGGGATGAAAATTTAGTGGTCCATATAATTTGTTTTGGGATCTAGAAATGGGTCCCAGGATATGATTTTCATGTTAAATTAAGAGACTTGAAACCATTCCATCAGACATCCACTTGGGGAATTTTATTTGTGAAACATGTGTATCTTTGGACAAAGATTGCAAATCATGATCAGTTTTCACGTATAGAGCCTTGTTCGTGATCTCATTAAATGCGGAGACATTAATGTTTTAAATATAGAAGATCCTTCTCTTGTGTTTGAAGTGAACCCACAACTTAGGTCAGCTTTGACTACTATGAGAGTGGAATCCACCATTGTCTTGTCTCTGGTTCCTATACTAGCTACTTCCTAGTGGAATCCCCATCTTGTACTAGGGAGAGGGCTAACACACTAGGGAGAGGGTCCTCGAAAACCTAAAATGGAATCCCTCTTACACACCAGGGTATGGGTTCCCTATGAATACTATTAGAGGGGAATCCCCCTAACAGATTATGATATGCATCCTCTACCAGGAGGTTGAAATCCATTGGCAATGCAGCACACTGATGAGTGGTGCTTTGACGTACCTTAAAAATCTCAAAAAAGAGGGATTATTTTCCCACCAAGAAGTTTCCATATGCCGCGATCTTAAACCGTGAGGGTAGTATAGTCCCATCCAAAGAGGAGAGTATCAAGATGCAGCGATATTGTCCCTTTTACATTCATCTTAGGGCTGACGTGTGTGATGCTAGCCATCGATGGTGGGTACTTTTGGGACTTTTAGATACTCACATTCTTGTCTTGGGATGTGTGATGGAGATCTCATTACTCTCTCATTATGTTTTCTTTGATTGATCAAATATATATATGTATATATATATATATTCTATTTACTATACGAACTCCTTAGGTTTTGGTTACCCTCCTTCCAAGAGAGGTGAAGACATACAGGGTATTCAACATGCATTGTTTGACTAGATTCGTGTGGTTGGAAGAGTCAAATATTCTATTATTGGTTGCAAAGAATTGATGAGAAGTTCATATTCTCACCATTTCTTTCTCCTTGTGTTTGGATGAGTCTACTTCACTCTATTTGTGAGTAAATATGCACTTATTTTACTATACCTTGTTCTATCTACTACTCCCATCTTCAGTTCATCTTTTTCTAATCCCTCTAGCCATCGAGGCATCCGAGTGAGTATTTTTATACCCACCCCTTCATCAGATTTTCCCGCACTTAGTGTTCCCTGGAAGATGAAGAATAGGTTGATGGTGACATTAGAAGAGCTTATGGATATGCAGTTCCTGAATTTCATGTGGTGGTTATAGATTATGATCCAGGAGTAGGGCTATCTTAGTTGCTTTACTTTTTCACCAATTGCTGGGATTTGAAAATTTTATGGTTGGGTGTGATTTTTTTACCTTTTTCACTTTCAGTTTAGTTTTTTGAACTTGTATGATTTAATGGACGATCAATATATGTTGTGTTTTCTTTTTATATCATTCTTGTTTCTTGTTTCCTTTTACTCTATACTTTTTCATTGAGTTGGATATTTTTGTGTACATGTTATTAAGAAAATAAATGCATGAGTTTTTTTGTGCCTTTAATGCTAGTCTCTAGACCCGTGCCTATGGAGGTGGTCTTGGGGTGGTTGTGGATCAATCCCCAACATGGTTCGGGTCATGAAAAAGTGGATCCAAAGGTGGTTAGACACTTGGGACATTTTTTGAACATTTCCCCAAAATTTTCTTGGTTGGGTTTAGGGAAATAGTGTCAACATGTCTTGAGAGTGTCTCTTAGGCTAGAGAGTCTAGTGATGGTATGGGGAGCTGATGTATCCATTCAATTGGACCCTGATTACCCACATGGTGACTCAGCATATTGAGACAATTGTTTTAGGGGAAAATGGATATGAATCATATAGGATTGAGTCTTTTACTATCCTTATTGAGCTAGATCCCCATCTTTGTTGATATATATCTGTGTGGGTGTGATCGTCTGACTGTGTCACTCCTTGATAACATTGAATATGTCTCTGTGAAGATAGAAATCATGGATACTAGCTTTAGTTCATGATGGAGAACTTGTGAGTGATGAGACCTCTGCTTAGGACCCATCATGAGATCCCCGTCCTCTAGGTGGGAAAGTAGTAACACCTTCACCAGTTGAGTAGAAGATATCCCGAACATATCAGGCTGAGGAAATTCTCCTGTTGTTCGCACATCATGAGTTCAAGATCTAGAGACCATTCAGGTTTATCGGTGAGCCTAACCCTTAGGCAATAGAGGATTGGTTATAGTTGGTGGTCCACCTCTTCAGGCTTTCACAGACACTGACAGATCAGAAGGTGGCTTTAGTAGACATCATTTTCCAAAGAGTAGTTGGATGTTGGTGGAGCTTGGATAACCAGATACAAGATAAGTCAACAATGTCATGGGATGAATTATACAATATGTTTCATGAGGACTGCTTGAACTCTGTTTGACTTCAGGAGCTCCTTTAATTTTAGCAGGGACGGATGCCGGTGGATTATTACATGACTAGGTTTGCAGGACTTTCTCGCTACTCTCTAAACATGATCCATGATGGATAATTTTGAGAATAGTGTTTTGATAAGGGACTCCATAATGATTTCCATGCTATTATAGCACCCTTGTGCATCCCCACCTATATTGTGGTGATGGAGAAGTCTCTGGTGATAGAGAGATTTTTTTCAGAGGGACCCCCTATAGCTGGTTGTGGTAGTGGGCACAATAGAGTTGAGACGTCTAAAAAATCTAGAAGATGTATGTCGAAAATAACTCGATGAAGGTGGAATCCCCATAATCGGTCTCAGGCATGTAATCATATGGGGGAAAGGTATCACAGAGTGCGAGGATAGCCTAGGGAGGGAATATTCTAGGCTTTTGACAGGAGATGTCGTGTGAAATGAGAATACCCGACCAGAAATTTGTAGATTACCAGGGGGAAGGTTGGTGAACCATCATTGAAGAGGCAGTGCCATGATTGGGTTTGTCCCCAGGGTGGTGGTGCTCGCAGAGGATAATCAGATGCTGGAGGTGGGGGACGATGTTATGAGGTGTTTACACCCCTTCGATTTAGCACACATCAGTCTCAATAATCTAGCGGTTGGAACCACAAACAATCTCAAGCTTTGGATGTCTATAATCCTACAAATTATGACATGATTATAGGTACACCCTTTGTATCTTGTAATTTTTGATTTAGAACTTGTTAGACACTATGTGAAGTAATATTTTTCTCTCTACTAATTGTTTTTGGTTTTATCTGGGAGACACAGGGCATTGGTGACACCATGTGTTGGTATTGTCTGACATAGATCCATGGGGTATGCCATGTGCTTTTGTGTCTAGCCTCCTATAGTTGGATGTGTATACTCACATACCCTGTTTGTTGATACCTTGAATTCTCAACATCATGTCTCAATAATAAAGTTATCAAGTTCAAGTTGAGGCAATGAAGACCCCGCAAATATAAAGAAATGAATCACTATATGGTCATAAAAATGGTAGTCTTTTCCCTTAGTGTGTAGAGATGTTTTCTTTTTGGGAGAGTGGTTTGTGGTTGGTTTAGACCGCTAGAGTGTCAAGTACATGTTCAACCAGATAGACATGAACCCAGGGTATCAATTCTCGTTGAAATTCATATAGTACAATGACTTGGAGATAGTCTATAATCATAAAAGATGCAGCATTGTTGCATATTCTCTTAGAAGGAAGTCACCAGATCACCTGGTGTGAGATGTTTCGAATTAGTTTTCTTATTATTTTCTGAACCTGGTGGATAATGTGGGTATAGTTTTCTTCAGTAAATGTTGATGAATCCTTTTATTCCAAATCATTTAAGAGTGTCTTAGTTATGATTCATCGACTGTGGAATCTTGTATGACTATATATCCTTGACTGTTTCACCATAAGGGTATTATAAAGGAGGGAATCAGAAGACCCTTTTCAAGGAACAAATAGTTATTTCAATCATGACATGGGAAGAAGAGGTTCGGTCAGTAAGGAAAACTATCCCCCTAGTTTCATTGAGCCATCTGAGACAATGAAAATAGATGGAGAGGTATCCTACAGCCTCTATCTACCCCCATTAACTGGAGTTGGTGCATGATGCCTCCAATGTGTCATAGTTGTAGAGACAGTTGCAAGATTCTATGAATTTCATCAGTAAGAGTAGACCTTACAATGAAAACCCTTCCCTTTGGTTCACATGATGTGACCTCAAGGAAATGTGATGGTTTTCCACGGGGTGGGAGATCCTGGTGTGAGTTCATCACCCCATTTTTTCCATAGTTATCTGAGGAAAAAATATTAATGAATGGAATGATGTATAGACCTGGTTTTTTCCTTGTAATTATTTGAAATATTTTTAGAAATATTTCCCAAGCTAGGTGCTGAGACGGTGTGAAATTCTGAGGCCAAGTTAGATAAAAATAAATTATAAAAAATATTTAGTATATTTTATACTATTCATATAATGGAAATGAGATATCTCTTAAATGGTAGCATGGATCGAAAACCCGAGGCCACAGTTGAGTCTGGAATGTGGTGTTTAAACTAGGTAAAGGATAACTTTTTTCAGGACAAGACTTCTATTAGAAAAGTCACTCAAGGGAAAAATCATAAATAAAGTAATTAAGTTTAATTATTTTATCTCGAACTACAAGTCATATATATTTTGATCGGAGACTCATATTAGAAATTTGAGACCTCTTTTCAGTTTGGAATGAGTTGTTTTGCCTATGCATGATATAAAAAGAAGAGGCACATGAATTTTGGTTTCCACGCCGAGCCGGAATTTGACAAATAGATATTGAAGAATTATAATTAGGGTTGTCCCATGATAATATCTCTCTCTACAAATCCTATCTCCCATATCTCTCTCTCATTCTTTCATCGATGAAGTAATAAAAAATCATTGGAAGATCGAGTCAGAAGCGTGGAAAATTAATTGGTGACATTGATCGGATCTTATCAAGGTAGGATTTGTTTTAATTTTGAGTTAAATTCAATGTTTGATATGATAAATCCATTTATTATTAAAACTTTTCATCATTTTTATTATCATTGATGATGGAAGCACTAACAAAGCCATCAATATTTGATGGAAATCACATTGGTTCACTATGTTCATTTCTCTTTCTTCATGTTCTTCGAAGTTTTTCATGAATGCGTCAATATTCCATGGATCATCAAGCCGGGGATGGAACTATGAAGATAGAATCCTGAGGATTCCGAAACCAGTCTTGGATTAATTTTTAGATGTTTTGTGTGGTAATAGTTTCCCTTGGAAGGGGAAACTAGCGTATAACTATCGATAGTGACTGTTGGTGGCCTAGGTTGGCAACTGGAAGTAGATCATGGAATGCGGTCCAGCAATAGTGCGGTATAGTTGGCGTGGACCTTGGAGGAGGTAGAATGGTGATCGAGTGCACCGGAATAGCACAGTGTTGTAGAAGGTGAGGTTTCTCATGGTCAGGCATGCACTACGAGGCGGTGACTGGGGGGGGGGGTATTGAACCATGCAATAAGGCTCCACCATGTTGACATAGGAGAAGGGAAGAAGACCAGAAAAAAGGTTTGGTCGGTGTTGTAAATAGAACCATGGGGCACATGGATGGATTTGTATGGCTAGAGTGGGATGACCTAGTGTGGGGAAGATCAGCCGGACTGGGCCGGTCTAGCATATCTAAGCCCATTTGTGCCCAAGTCCTTTATATGCCCGTAACATTTAGTATAGGCACCCAATTCATGTGTTGTCTATGAAAATACAATCCTAAAGTTGAGACAAGAAATATGAGTTGGTTTTGGAAATTTTGAATTTCATGATTGAAGGTGGGTGGCATAGAAAACACTCATTATTAATAATAATTTAATTATTATTATTCGTAGTTTCTTCTTTTGGACGTAGCGCCTACATCTAATGTCCATTTGATATACTATTTGTGTTAGTGCAACCATGGTCCTTGAGTAGACATTTCAAGACTACATTTTGGTGTTTAAATCAAAGGTGAGGTCTGGGCCTAATGAGGCCTGATTCACACATGTTGTAGTGAAATGACTCATTTTCATCCGGTATCTATTTTTGAAAATTGAGTAGTCCATCTCGTGAGTTTTTTCATGAGGATATAAATGGAGCAATCCATATAATGTTTTTTGGAATTAAGGTGAGGGCCTCACATGACACTATTCAAGAGAAATGTAGTGAATTGAATCCTTTCCCTTAGATGTTTTCTTGGGGAATTTTATTTCTTAAACTTGTATCTGTTTTCACAACGATCACAATGATGTGATCGATTTAGACATACAGAGCCTTGTTCTTGATCTCATAATATGTGGAAAAAAGAATGGTATATTTGTGAAAGATCCATATCATGTGTTTAAAGAGAAACCTTGTCTTAGATCATCTTCAACTACAATGAGAGTGGAATCCCCCATTAGCATGGTCATGGGTCCTCTACATGAAAATTCTAAGTGGAATCCCCATGATGCACAAGGGTGAGGTTTCTAAATGGACAAGAGTGGAATCCCCTTGACACATCAGGGTATGGTTCATCTATAATGACTATCAGAGATGAATCCCTATGAAACTCTAGGGCATGCATCCTCTACTATGAGTTTGGAATGCATCAAATATGCGACATAGTGATGAGGCATGATTTGACAAGCCTTTGGACTCTCAAGGATGAGGGATGATTTTCCCACTAAGATGCATCCTTGTAACACGTCCTAAAATATTGAGGGTGATACAGTGCCATACAAAGTGGATTGTATCATGGTACGATAATAAGATTCCATTTGAATTACAGTTTATGGTCGACGAGTGGGATGCTAGGCATAGATGGTGGTTACTTCTAGGATTGTTGTCTACACACTTTCTTCGGCAGAGCTATGAGATGGAGATCCCATTAATCTCTCATTAGATATTCTTTGACTGAATATATATATATATATGTATATTTTCTATTTTTAGTACCCACTCTTTGGGGGTTTTTTTACACTCCATCCCAGAGAGGTGAAGACATACAGGGTATGCCACGAGCTCTCGGTGTCAATCTTCACATGGTTGTATGATTATACTCTCCCACTATACATATTTGAGACACAATGAGAAATTTATCTTCTCTCTATTTCTAAATCCATATTTTTGGATGAGTCCTCAACACTTTATTGTTGTGTCGAGATTCAATTCTTTTACTGTACCTTGTTCAATCTATTTCTCCCTTCTTCATTACATCCTTTTCTACTCCCCCGCGCCTTCAGGGTATCCTACTATGTATTTTTATTCTCACCCCTAATTGGTCATTTTTCTCTCTAGGTGTGACCTTGCTATTGAAATACAGGTTGATCATGACATCATAGGAGGTTTGGGATAGTGCGTTATTGGACCGTGTGTGGAGGTCGTCACTTGGGATCCAAGATCAGGGATCTCTCAGTAATTTTATTTTTTCAATTGATTCTGGGTTATGGAACATTTCTGATTAGGCATGTATTTTACCCCTTTCCCTTTTAGTTTACTTTTATATACTTTTACTCTTTATAGGTTGATGAATATATGTTCGGTTTATTTTTTATAGCACTCTTGTCTCTTGTTTCTTTTTACAATGCACTTTTTCCTAGAATTGGTTGTGTTTGTGTAACTGTTCTTATCAAAGGCCTCACTAAATTTGTTGTGCCATAGGATCATGTTGCCTATCCATGGCCTACGGATACATGATTGGGGTAGATTAATCTCGAGCCCCAATGTGGGTCTGTTGATGACATGTGATTTGAAATATGATATAATTTTTACCAAAAAGAGTTTATAAAATTTCTAGAAATTAATTATTTTACTCACTCATATAAATTATTAAAAACTATATTTGATGTTAATGTATTTTGATGAATAAAATGGATTTAATAAAAAATTAGTGATTGTTTCCAGTGAAATTATCAATAGATTTTTTTACCTAGAACTTTATATATATATATATAATAATTTATTTAATTATATTATTACCTTCCCATTCAATAACTATGTTATAACAACAATAAAATAATTATATTTTATAGTTCATTAAATCATAGTGTTTCATGTTGTTTACACTATCAAAGGTATTTTTCTTTTAAAAACTCTAGGTGTTACATTCTTCATATTCATAAATTTCACCCTTATAATTTAAAATTGTCAATAGAAATAAAGTCTTTGATATTTTAAAATTCTTTAATTGAAACCCCACATCATAAAATACTTTAATAATACATCCTGTTGAAAAGGGAAAAAAATAAATTTGACTATCATCTAAAATAACACATATCTTGGTTTCAAAATTGGAAAAAATTTGTGGAAAATGAAAATATGGACATGATGGAAATCATTAATGTGAACATTATGATAGATAGTGACAATGAATATTGTTCAGAAGATAATGAATGATCTAGAGAATGTAAATGACCATAAAGTTGTAAATAAATGATGTTCTAAAGATAAGATATTCGGTTGAGATGAATGAAATATGATAAAATTTTAATTTAAATATCCATTTTTTAATGCTGAGGTATTATTTTACAAAAAATTATAAATCAAAAAAGGAAAATACACTAACAAAATTTCATTCCATTTCATTTTCAAATTTCCATACTTTTTATGCTCTTTTGTAAATTACACTTATATATCTTCAATTAATTCATGTAATTGATATTCAAGATGATTTTGTTATACCTTAAACACTAAAATTAATTTAAATGAATCATAATATTCACATATCATTCTTGAACCTCTGAATATTTACCAAAACCAAAATGGTTACCATAAGTTATCAAATATTGATAAAGAAAATTTACGTTTTTCTATAACCTCAATAATAATAACCAGTGATCTTATTAATCCATTGAATAAATAATTAATATTAAGGGAAATCAAAAATCTCCCTCAGATGTTTTGGTTCATCCATTAAATGATATATGTTTATTGATTGATTCAGAATATAAAATATGATTTTCATATTCTATAAATTTATTTGCAATCTACGGGGAGAGAAAAAATTAATTCTTAGAATCACATCAAATTCCACTAAGTTATGTACAATAAGATTTTCATAGGGAAAATTCATATTAACATCAATATGGAATCTCCAAATCTCGAGTGGTGTAAAATTGAGTTCTAATTATGATAATTAACTTATGATTTTTTTTGATTTCATAATCTTTCTATTTTATTTTTTTACATTAGAATGTTTCCCTCCTTTTATCCACAATATCCCTTAGCTAAGAGAATTAATTTGAATAATGAAAAAAATCCTTACATATGTATACCTAATGTGTTAGTGGAATATTCTTTTGAGATCTCTCTCTATTCATTTCATTAACTAGCCTATTTAAATCTCTTCCACCTTCTTTTGGTCGATGTCCAAGCCTCAATTCACTTGAAACGTCTTCTTATTTCTTTCATGAACTCCCTAGAGCACTACATGCCACATTTTTGGAAAGCAAGAGGTTTAAATATTTTCTTCCCTATTTGTGACATGAATCTAGAGCCTCAATGAATCTCCATATTCAATTTCTTATCACCGAAACCATGATGGTTCCTGGATTCCATTTCCCATGCACATCTTACAATTTCTTCATAGTATCCAAATCCACTTATAGATAATTATTTTTTAATAATTGGTTTCAATAAACTAAATAATAAATCAATATTAATGTATAGGTTTATAATAAACAAAAACTTTACCGAAAAGGTCTTGTAAATTTTTCTTCATAGGTACAAATAAAATCATCATCCATTTGTTGAAAATAAAGAATGTCCTCCATTTTAGTTTAAAGGGTTCATGAAATTTACTAATTAAGGAATATGATCTTAAAGTCATCAAATTACATGGATTTTTTTTATTACAACACACTCATGAAACGAGACAACTATTGATCATCCTCAGCTTTAATGACGTAAATTTCGATGATAATAGTCTCATGGTCCGAGCATTGAAAAAATAAAAATATCCTTTAAATCAAAATACTCCATTTCATAGAAACTAATAGGTCATATTTCATATTGAACTAGGATATACATTATAAGATAAAATATTAAATGCAATGTTTCTTTATCAGTGGTGAATTCAAAATATAAACACGTTATTCATTACCGATCATAGTTTGGGAGATTTTTGTGAGCATAGCCACAAAATGTTTCATCCTGGATCTTAATACACTTTTTCAAGAATAAGGTCATTGAATTATCTATCAAAATTTTTGTTCAGATGATTCCTTTAGGTTATACTCGAATAATAATAAAAAACAATATAGTGTGAGCTAAAATGGTCAAAGTGAGAAATCATATAATCATGAAAAATCATTCATATTCGGTTTAAATTAGGACACCATATATTAAATTTATGAAACATTTGGTTTAATCAAGGCCATAATTAGTTATCATCTATTCAAATCATTCATAATGGTATATAATGAAAATGTGAATTAACTGAAGCATAACCCTCATGAGTGTCAAACCATGTGTATAGAAAGGGAACACTATTAGAGCACCAGAATGGTGGCTGATACATACTTGACCAACTCCTTTCATGGTTATTACAATAAGATGTATATGTGCTAAAAATAAATCATATTGAAGTATCCAGATAAGGATTTATTTCTAGGAAAACCTCATAATCTCTATCTTTCACAAGAATTTGGATATTATCATAATCATAGCCTTATTATAAGGGTTTTTATTAAAATTTTCTATCCATAATCTAAAAATATCTACTAACCCATGATCTAATCCAAACTGAAGCGACCCAATCATTATTTGGATAAATATAACATTTTTAGACAAATGTTCATTACATATCATCAAAATTTATCGGAGAACCATAAAGTATTTCTATATTTGGAGTCTAGATAAAAAATAATGGAATTTTATCAATGATATTTAACATTTACGACATAAAACACTTATGAAGTATACCCAACTTAATACCATTATACGTAACATAAAGAAGTAATAACATAAGAAATAGTTAACTCATAATCATATTAATGGTATGTAAGTGTGATATTAATCAATGTTCATACACGATCATAGGATAAAAATACGAGTTTAAGATCATGATTTTTTTTAGAATATTTATACTCAATATGTCATAGATTTTAAAAATGGGTCATATCATAATATATTTTCATAATAAAATAAAATATAAAAAAGTGTGTGTATCCATCAATAATCAGACATGATCCATAAATTCATAAAATTGTCATAAAAATGTGTAATATTTTTTTGTAATATTGTGAACACTTATTAATAGAAATAGGCTCACTCATAAATAAAAGGGAATTAGATATTTCCCACACATATCCTTATAGACATGAAACCAGGTCCATGTATAATATTATGGACATGAAAGCTCAGTCTATTCATAATTATGAACATTAAAACAATTTCTCATAATAATATTGTGAACATGAAATAAGGTTAATGTATAACATATTTATCTCATGAGTTATCCATATTTACCAATTAAATTGGTGGGATATGATAGAACCACAAATTACCTAATGATAATCCTATCATATGTGTTTTAAATATCATAAATCATTCATCATATATCATAATTTTTGTTATGGAAACACGTTTCATAAAATTTTGAACAATTCATCATAGTATAACCCATGAAAAATAAACGAGTTTCATTAACATAACATCATGAAAATTATAAATCATATAGATATATAATAATGATGATATCCTCAGATTATATCCCTTATAAAGAATAATTCAAATCCAAGGATGTTAAATAAAATTAAATATTCCTTTAAAATATTAGTTGGAATATTTCTTATTGAAAATAACTTTTTAAATTTCAAAATAATAATTTAAAATATGAAAAATTACTAAATATTTCAAAAATAAATTTATTTAAAAAGAAAGATGGAAATTTTATTAGAGGAATCAATGTATTTATAATTCATAGGGGTAGTAAATTTCGTTTATTCTTTATAAGTTAAAAAATTGATTCCAATCAATATTTCATTAAAAATTAAAAATTACATAATTTGAAAAATGAATAGAATATTCCATTGAAAATTTTGAATATATATTCAAATATGGTTAAAATGACTAAAAAATTCACAGTATAACATAAAAATCATTATTTATTTTTTAGAAAACATTTGTATGGAAGAAAAATGATTTTAGTACATAGATAAGAATAATGTATTTTTTTCATAAAAATATTTTATCAATCATTATAATTTACAATTGGAATAAAATGTTCAATTAAATTAATATTATGTCAACAAAAATAGTATAATGAAATTAAATGGATTTATCAAAAAAGTTTTATATAATCTCTTTCAATATAATTTCAAGCATAAACAATCCACATTAAAATGAGATTGAAACATAAATGCTTTACCACATTGGTAACATTAGAATTGAAACATAATGAAAGTGTAAACAATAGAAGGATATTTAAATCCACACAATATTCATGATAATAATAATAAAACAAATTCATTGGTATAATAGACACTGTATAATAGAAATAAGTGGTGAATGTGACATGTGTCTCATAGAAATAATTGTGGGCTTAAAATCCCTTACCTCAATTATTATATTTCTTCATATGCATTCAATCCACCATTATAAAAAATTATAGAATTATTATAAATTTCAACCTATATATATATATATGTATATCATAAAATACGTTACTTATTTGATCATATCACCCGATTATTTAATATTTGTTATTAAAATAACATTTTTAGGTGATAACTACATAGATTCTTATGTATATATATGTAAGGAAATCAAGGTCCTTGTACATTTATCATGGTTAAATAATATTCTAAATGTTAATAATGACATAAATATCATATATATTAAATAAATATATTTATAAAGACATCTATAAATGGTAGATATATAAAAATGAATTACATCATTGATGATGATAGTAGGTCATACATATTTCGGAAAGTTGTTTTCACTTTTTCTTGAATGGGATGAAAGGATAGTAATTAAATATTCCCCTCTACAAAAAAATTATTATATAATATATATTCATTAAATATATCGTTATTACCAACCCTATAAAACTGAAATAAATAAAACACCTTAGCTTCGTAGAGGTGTTCGTCCACACATTTGCATGAGTGACATTATCTGCACATGAGCCTCAGCTCGGTTGGTGAGGAATCGATAAGTGCATCGAAGAGACCAATGATCCAATACAGGGGAGAAATATTTACTTGTTACCATAGGAGTACTGCAACAAGAACTGTAGAAGCAAGAAATATTCATCTATCTGGGCCACTAGGCCACCGGTTTGGTCCTTGGGTCCTGCTAGGCTTTCAGGCCACCCAAGGTCTTCGGGCTAGTTGTTTCTCAAGGCATTCAGGCTACCTTAATCCCATAAGGCCACCCCAAGGCTTTATGGCCTCATGATATAGACTTTCCTGTCAACATACATGGGAAAAGTCATTATATGAGGAACAATGAAGGTACATTCAATAGAGTAGACCCAATCAGCATTGGAAGAATGAGAGGGGATGGCATTTCCATCAGTACTCGGCCTGTGAAACATTGTATAGGACAAATATCTGACTAGCCTTATGAAGTTGGAGTGTGGATTTCATGACATATTATGGGGAGGATAAGATCTAAGTTGTCTTGTCTGGGTGATTCCCTCTACGAACTATGGGTCAAGAAATTGTCACTAAGCCTTCGGACCTTGGAAGGGTTTTACCTCGCCCCTTGAAATCTGGATTATCAAAAATAATAAAAAATTAAGGCCTTTGGGCCTTTCCGACCAACGTTATGATTTTCTAATGGATGGGATTATAAGATGGATGATATGATATTATAATTATATAACTATAATAATAATATCATAAATAAAATATTTCAATATTAAACCCACCATAAAAACTATCCTTGTAATGTGTTAATGAAAATAAAATTACAATGATATGAGGATATAATAAGACATATTATGGAAGGGGTGTTCGTTACACTTTCTATAGGAAGGAAAGAAGGTTGATAGTAGTATTTTAATACATTAGAATAAAAATAGAGTATATAAAATATAATGAATATATTATTTTATAATATATACCATTGATTTGTTGGAGGTAGAAAAAAATAAAAAATGCCTTATTAAGAGTAATAAATTAACATTGAGAAACAACTTTTGGAATATACCTTAATCTATGAAGTAATGGTCTTATAGAAAGACCAGAATCTAATGGATGTGGTAGAGGAATATATAATGAAATTATGGTAGGTGATGGATGATATATAAGTCATAAACATTGTGAATAATAATGGATGTGATAAGAGATTTTATAATTGAGGAGAGTATGCTCTTATAATTACCTAAAATAGTAAATAAATATAATTTTTTTAATGGAAACATGGATCAATGGTGAAATATTTAATGAAGACATGTTTTTTTTAAATTAATATCTTCCAATAAAATCGTGAAATGTTTATATTATGATTTCACCCTTATATATAAAAAATATTATATTTAAAAATATTAAATTCCATTAAGTGGAATAAATTAAGTTTAATATAAACATTTAAAACACAATAAAATGTTGTTTTTATAAACATATACTTTTAATCCCAAAAATAAACTTACACCAAAAATCAATTATAATGTTAATTAATATATAATTAATTAGATTATTTATAAAAAGTAGAGTCTTATATTAATTGAAGATCAAATATACGTAATAATGGGACTATTATAGAAAATAAACAAATTTTTAAAAAAATGTGAATTTGTATACTATACATTGAAAAATAATTTTTTTTAGAAAAATAAAAACATTTCACCCAAAGATAATGTTGTAAGATAATTTTAAATATAATATCATTTTTATTAAAATAACTCTATAAATATAATAGAAATTCATTATAATAATCTATCATATAAAGTAATAAAAACCATTTCTCACAGAAATGTATGTTGATGAGTAAAAAACATTACTAAAAATTTATGGATTATTTCCTAAGAATTCATCATTACATTTTTATTTATTGTGAAATAAATATATAAATATATATATTTCATAATTCTACTACTTCTATTTATACCGTAAAATTCAAGGGATATTTTATATTGTTTGTAATATAATAATATTTTTTGGTTTTATTAATGATTAGTATTGTATGTTGTAAATACTATGGACAATAATGTTATTTTAAATTTTCAAGGTGTTACAAAGGATATATTATTTGATGATACATAGTAACTAATATAGAAAAGGGAAAAAAATTCTTCAAATAACAATGGTGAAATTAACTATTTGATATCCAATATGAAAAAAATAGATTCTTCCCAATTTCATAGAATCATGAACCCAAAGGGTTTCTACTAAAGTATCTGTTTTATTTATGATGAAAATGTTATATCCCTCTCAGTGTAAATAAAATAATTTTAACTAGTAAACTCGAGACAACAACTTGTATATCCTAATAAGAAGGTAGTATACTTCAAAATGAGTTGTCTTAGAGTTCGTACTATATATATTTTTACTCGAGACTGTACATTCTGGAATAAGATATTCACAATCTTTTGTAATTATTTTAATGCCACTTATTAGTAGAATATGATGTTTTTGTCTTACAGATAGATCTCATTTCTTTTTCATTTTTTTTAACTTTCTTTACTTGTGTTTATCTTCCTTTATAAGATCTGAGGTCCACATTATATTCTTCATTAATTCCTATTTGGATGAAAACTATTATTCAAACCACTGGATTTATAATATCACTAGAAGTATGAGCAGCAAATTTACATTGTTCGAAATATTAGTGAGTGGTACGTTGTTGGAATCTCGATGTAGATATAAATAATTTCTCTCTTCAATAGAGGTGGGATAATTATAAGTTTATTTCTTTTGATGATATCATTTGTGGTTAAGAATGTTGGTGAACTCTCTTAATGGAATTATCCAAAATAAATAATAAATAATTGTTTAGTAGGGAAAGCAGATGAGTTCGATAGTATTTAGAGTGATCAACAGTAAAATTACCTATGGATGATCATCCTTGAACTTGGATAGTTGGTGTGACCATAACAACTGGCAGAATTTTCCTATATATGAAACTGGGTTCTGACCCCTAATAGTGTATGTAAGTGCATACACAATGTTCATGTGGAATATATAGTTCAATAGATTTTTATAGAGTGTGAATAATTATGTAATTATATATTATTAATTATATTTTCTAGTTGAATTAAATTCATAATACATATGAAAACAGAAAGAAGTTATAGTCTCTCCTTCTTTTCATGCATGGTTAGTGTTCAAATCATGTTAATCTCATGTGATTATTAATTATTAATTATTAATTTTTTATGTATTAACATTGATTGAATTTTCATTATTTTCGATGTCTATTTTGATGCATGTTTTATCTTCACATAGTGAGGGTGGTAGGATAGAGGGGCTTATTACTTTCAATAATCCTAGATAAGTGGAAGATAAGATCAATAGGTTCAATTTTTCAAGTGAAAAATTTTGTATAAGAATATATTTTAGTTTATCAATATAACATGCGGTTGTTTTATATATAATAAATGTTATAATTCATCAATGAGATATTTACCTAACCATTGGTTTCAAAGGTAATAGTTAAACATTATTAGGTTCAATAAACTAGTAACAATATGGAAATGGAATTTGATGATGGAATGACTGAGATAGAGAAATTAAATAAAACATATTTTGGATTTTGTTTGGTATATACTGAATACCATCAGATTCAGAAGAACTCAGATGTCCCATTATAAATGGTAAATATGATTCTAATTTATAATGATGAATGAGAACACATTGATTGGAACTAGTAAAAATATCTCTAGAAAGAAATATTTTTTTCAAAATTTATGAGAAAAAGAAATCATTATTTTTTTGTTGGCATTGGAGGATATGTATAAAAAACTGACAACAATCAATTATGTTTTAATGTTATGATGGTATTTCAGATTAAGGATATAGGAAGAAATATTAGAGTTATATAATTTTAATTATTTTAACATCATTCTTGGGAAATACAATAGTTAAAGTTAGCTTTTATTGATGATGTATTTCCATTATTAATGGTATCTACACCTGCAGAGAGATGTGATTTTATGGTTAAGACAGTTAGTAACTCTAGTTGTCACACCTCAACCTTAGATACTTATCATTTTTATTCATTTATTATTATTAGATCGTTGGGGTGAGGATCGAGTTTGAGTCCTAGTCAAAATTTTATGTTTTTGTAGATTTTTCTATGGGGAGAACAGTTTCGACAAGGTTAGTAGTAACTATGAGGACATTATGCGGCTTTTGCTAGCTAAACAGAATTAGCCACATGATTTGTGCATGGTCATATGGTAGTTACGAGGTAAACTTGTAGTCCCTCTTTGATTAGAAGAGAGATTCTTCTATTAACCACAAGGTTTGGAAAAAATATATGGACCGTGCTAGAATTTTAAAATGTGATTTTCCTATTCTACCCCCCATATATTTCAATCTAATTTCCCATCCCAATCCTTTTTCAATTTTTGTAGACTATGGGGGTCCTGAAACCCCTCTTCCCAAGTCCTCTCCTCCTCTATGGATGCTCCCCTCTTCATTCCAAGGTGTTTTTTTAGATTTTCCAACCATTTTCTCTTTCTTTCATCCCTCCTCCCCCTTTTCCTTATTTTCCTTTGGTGGCTTGTCCCTTTGGTTGAACCCTATTGTCTAGGATTTGGGTGTGGGTGATGTTTCTTTTGATTTAGAGAATTCATGTCGTCCATGGGGCCTTATTCTCCCTCTCCTTGGACTCTCGTTCTTACCATACATGAGTTGAAGTAGGAATTTCCAACTTTCCATTTTTGAAACGTTCCATTGGCACATTCATGTTTTTGATAAATGTTTAAATCATATTTTCACCTTTATTATATCTTAGAATATATTAAAATAGTGGTTTCTTGTTGAATTACATTATTAAAAATAGGTTTTAAAAGTGTTTTGTGTGAATTTTCAAAGTTTTAGGAACCTCAGGTGTTTATTTTGAAATGTCTTTTTCCAATTCTAGTGGATTTCAATGTTTTATAAAATGTATAGCTTTATAGTGTTGCAATAGTGTGGGTTAGTTAGTGAACATATCTTGGTGTGTATAATTTGGTAATATTTGGGATTTATGATTATATATTGATATATTAAAAAGGGGTTTTATGGTTTCATTGGGGGTTTTTCATGTTTTCTAAATGATGTGGAAGGTTTGATATTATTTTAAAGCATTTGGTAATTTATTGAATGTACTTTTAAGTGTCTTATTAGATGTTTTGTGTTCCAATAGATTTTGGAACATCCATGGGTGCACTATGTGAACACATGGATATGTCATCATGTGAAGTTGGTGTATTAAATTGGTGCTTCCTTGAAAAAATGTTTTCGTAAATGGTTCTTATTTTTCTAAATGAGGTCTGGTCATTTGTGCAGTTTCTAAAAATTTCATTATAGGTGTTTATCAAGGTTGGCTCATTTATCCTTGAATAATATTTTTATGTGATTTAAAAGGGTAAAGTTAGTTTGGTTATTGTGCAGTGATTTAGTGTGTGTTTTTCCACTTAGGGGAATGTTTGGCCTTGTAAATCTAAAAGTGGAGTTTTTAAGATATTTTTGGTAAATGCATTTTACATGTTAACCTAACGGCCATTTTTCAATTTCCAACTAAAGGATGATGTGTGTATTAACATTTATTAATGATTTGGGTTTGGATAAGTGTGTGTTTCTATTTGGAAACCTAATGTATTTTTGAAATTATTTAAATTTTTATATTCATAATGGCTCGGTTGGTACCTTTGAATGATATTAAATGAATATGTAGGAACATGGGGCACCTTTATAGGGGGGACATCCCATAGGGGTTATCGTATATTTATTTTCATGTTCAGGGTAGGAAACATCAGTGGAAATGACCGAGCTGAGTCATCTATGAATTGAACTCCTATTTACATAGTATTATTACAATCACCATGCCGATATGTGGTTCCAAAAAAGTATTTCTCGAGGGTGATTGGTTTGTTATGAATATGGGACTTCACAATATTCCAATATAGCATTAATATTATAAGTCTTTATTTTTGTTTTTGAAATGGAAATCGGTTTTGGAAATGATCTGAAACATGTGTTGGATTTATAAAATGGGAAATCATATTGTTTTATTAAAATGTGAAAACCCTAATTTTATAATTATATTTCACACCAGTGTCAAAGTAATATTTTGAAAAAGGACACTTTTGGATTCAATGTCATTTATTTGGCATCCCTACTGAGTATTTTGGTTCTCAATCATATCCTATCTTTCCCATGGTAGGTTTAGTTTCATGTTTAGGTTCCTAGTTCAGCTTGGGTTTAGGTTCCTGGATCGGGTGCTCACTATGGAGAATGTCTTTTATTATGGATAGAGGTGACCAATAGGTCACAAAGAGATCTTTTTAGTGTAGTCTAATTTTTGTTGTGTATATAGATTCTATTTTGTTTCATTGTGTAAATGCATATGTATCTGAATAATTTTTTTATTTATTTGAGATTTAGTTGTTAGTTTTTTCTTCTCTGTTGGTTCTACATTTTATGTGCTTCTAGTTATTTTAGTTTTTAGCTGAAATAATTCTCTCTTGTTTGTTATTTGATTCCCGACACATGTTTCCAGCCCATGGGGATCGGGAATGCCCATTGGGACATGTTGGGGACTAGATTGGGTGACCGGTTCAGGGTCGACCCGGGTTGGATCATGACACTAGTAGAAAATGATTTAGTATTTGATGATATCTAAAAAATAGTCTTAAAATAAGAGATATGAAAAAGGTAACATCAGGTACTAATTATTAGTTCGTTTATTACTGATGGAAGTGGAAGGTTACCTCATTGGTTGAAATCCAACAGGAAGAAACCAATAAAAGAATATCCAAGTGAAAGGAGTCGAGGTAAGAAGGCTAGTCCAAGTCCAACCCATTGTATATGTGTGTAGAAATGAAACATTAAGTATGAATAAATTATTTATAAGGAGAAAACTTATAAGGAATCAATATCATGTTTTTTACATTCTATTAACACAATAAAATGTACCAATTGATATCTACCGAATGTATATATACTGGAAGAATCTTGGGTGTTTGAATACGGTGAATCTTATAATTCTGTGGTGATTAAATAAGAATATTCAATTTTGTATCTAGGATGTTTTGGAGTTACTATATTTTAAATGGGATTCCCTGGATGTTTTTGGAAATGTGGTAGTCAACATCTGAATGAGGAATATAATATTATTGATGTAAATAAATGTTTTTCATATCCCTAATCATCGATGAAGTCAAATTTTTGTTTGAAAACATGATGATATGTGTAATGGTAATATCTCTAATAAAGTGCTACTGAATATTACCAAGGGATAAATGATAGTTTTATTAGGAGTAAAGTATGTGGCCCTTTACATGAGTATAAATTTATATGGGATGTATATTACTGGAAGTATAACTTTTGATGATCCTAATGTATGGATTTTGATTCATTATCACAACCTGGATAAGAAATATAAATTTTTGAGGGAAATGGTATATTAATACTTGATCACATGGATATTGGAAGGTGTGAATGATATTCAATGGGAAAGTAGAAAATATTGTCTTTTATCTTATATGGTCAGATACCCATATATCAAATGTTAGATATTGTGTACTCATATGTTTGGGGACCTTCACCTATTTAATCCTATAGTGGTTATCTATAATTTATCACTTTCACGGATTATACTACCAGGAAACTATATATGTAATTATTGAGAAATAAATTTGATGTTTTTAAGTGACTAGTCAATGGGATGTATCAACAATAAGTGAATGAATCCCTAAGTTGATGTGAGTCCAAAAAGAAAATTATAATGAGTACGTAGATTATAATTTTAGAAAATTATACTATAAGGATGGGATCAAACATGAGAATAAAAATCATGGAACTATATATTAAAATTTAGTAATTTAATTAATTAATAAAACATTGATAAAGAGAGATAGATGTATGATATTGCTGTTCAGAATGCGTAATGTGAATTGGGAAATCTACATAGCAATATAACCCATCAATAGAAGTCCAACTTCTATAGTTGGGATGGAACATCTAGAGAAGCTATGGTTTAGAAAATTACATTATGTTTAATATATTAATATTATTTTTTAGTTTTTTATATTTACTTTTAAATTATAAGGATCGTGATAAACATGAATCAAAATCCAAAATATTTTTCTTCCTTACATATGAAGAAGACAATTTTGGTTATCAATTATATGATGGTTATAGGAAAAAATTCATTTAATGTAGATATGTACACTTTTAATAAAATGTTATATGGATGGGCACAAATTAACAGAACATGTAGTTGAGTAAAAATCCACATTTGATGTCTAGGTTTATCTGAGTACAATTAGCTGTGAAAAATGGGAGAATTCAATTATAGGTTATTAAAGAACCAAAAATCTAGTAGTAAGACCATTAAAATGAATAGAAATACCAATGTTGGTTGATGATCAAGTGGTATCATCGAAATATGGGATCCAAATGACTGATTATTTGAAATTAGTGTATTGGAAGGAAGGGAAGATACATGTAGTTCAGTTTAGCTAATTTTTTTTGTGGAAATAAAATAGAATCCTTGGAATAGTGTAGATTTTGGGGGAATTATTTAAACTTTATTCTTCTGAAAGATATAATAAAACCTAAAAATATAGTGGAATGAAAATCACCTAGTAACCTAAAATAGTGGGATCTATCAATGAATGAATAGATATCCACTGTAAAGTTACAAAAAATGGGTGATTTTTAAAAATATATATGTTAAAAAGGATAATCTAAATAATTGGGTTTAATAGTTTTCGGAATGGGTTGACTGAAAATATACACATAATAATATTGGTAGTGAATGAATCTCATCCAATGTAATGAGTATATTACTCAAAAATATTATCAATATTAGTTATACATTATACCATCCATATGGTTCTCAGTATCATTTCATTAGAATATATCTATATCGAAAATATTGATGTTAAGACCAATTTCCATTATGGAATGTTTGAGAAGTAAATGTACATGATACATACCATAGGTGTATCAGATGTTGGGGAATAGAATATAGTCTATTGATTAAATAAATTTTGAACCGATTGAAGAAATTTCCATGAAAATGTGACAATAAGTGTAACACATTTATGGTATAAGGAGGATTCTATCATGAATCAACCTAGGTCATCCATAGAATGGACACCTATACCACTCCACAGTAAGGCCCAAATGGAATTCATGATTCCACTAGGCTACCAAAAATCTCTTTGAAATCAAGAAATAAAATTTTGAAATGTTTCTCCAAAAATTATAAAACAAAGTTAGGAAGTAATGATATATAAAAAAATTCACATTATTCCCAAAACAAAATCATAAAATGGGAACGAAAATTGTACACGGTAGAACAAGTTCCAAATAGAAAACAAAGTGAAACAATTTCTATGATAAGAATTAAAATCCCCATTCATATGATATGTGGGTCAATATTCCACTATGTAACTACCAAACTCCCACACCTTGCTAACATAGAAACATCATACCTCCATGATGCACCATTCTATTACATATTTCAGATAAAACATGATCTATAAATGCCCATGGGTCTATGTAGGGTGTGAGAATACATTCTTAAGAGGATCCCCCAAAGTTTTCATAAGTTTTATTTATATGATTAACTAGTTATACTCATTTAACCAAAACAATGCAATGGAATATTTTACATCAAAATACGTAATAGAAAATATAAATTCCCCCCTTTTAAAATGTTTTCAATTTTTCTAAATAATCCAATTTCCAACACACACTTATGGAAACCATTTACATTAAAGTAATTAAAAAAATAAAAATATTTCAAATATTTCAAATATCCAATGAAGAAATAAATAAACATTTTACAAAGTTATGCAACATCAAAACTAAATCCAGGGGTAGTTTTGGTCTGGGATTGATATGATCCTTAGATAATCCTAATAATCTAATGACACCTTGTGTGAACACTACCCTAGGACAACGGGTCCAGGGTGTAATTGTATACTCTTATAAGTGTATCCCAACCTCAATCATTTTTTAGTTAGTGTTGTAATCATGTATCCACTATTAGAAAAACAAACCAATCCTAGCTTACTTATCCCAATTCCACCCTCCCATTAAGTACCCTAGGTACACATGTTTTACAACCCACACTTGTGGATTTCACTTTTTTTAGTACAAATCAATTCATTGTTTATACACCCTATAAAAAAATCATTCAAATTTCATAATTCAAACAAATTTCATTCTTTGAAATCATGCACATAATAACCCAAGGGGTTATTTAAACCAATGTTTTCACTTATAAAATAATGGAATAAAATCTATTTTTATCCATGGTATCATAAATGATGAAATTTCAATTATTAATAATCATTCAATTCAATAATTTATAAGACAAATTTAAAATAATTAAGTGTGTATATTTTAAAAAACTTATATTTTTTATGAAACCCTCAACATTATGAAACTAATAATTAGAAGACAGATTTGGGATCCACAAGTAGAAAATAATCTAGGGCACTATGAAATGAGTAAGAACATTAAATAATGATATTCACAGTGAATAATCTCTTATAAATCAATTTATTTACAAAGAAAATAAAAAGAATGACTAGCCACAATGAATCTAGAAGAGTGAAACCCAAGGAATGGAGATCAGAAAAAACACCAAATTCTACAATAGATCAAATAGAACTATCATTATATCTTGAAACAAACCATTGATCTAGTGACAACACCACTAATCTAAGATTCTATTCATGAAAATAGAGGTGATATAACAGAAAGACGATGAATAATGTCAAATGGTCACAAACATTTGATTTCCATGATCCAATTCTAGTTGATTCATCAGAATAAATATCCAGAATGATTGGGATAATAAAATATCCGAGTGGAATCCAAGGTTTGAGGAATTAACTATTAAAACAAATAAATAGATAAATAGGTGGTGTTTCAGGTATAAAAATAGATTTTTCGAATTTAATAATTCATGTTGCATGGTTTGGAAACACAATTTAAAAAACTATGGGACCTTTTATACTTTATTGGAGGAGTCACATAGTGTGGAAAACCATGTATCAACCTTGAAAAATGACTTTATCCCATGATTAAAATTATCAGGATAAGGCTACATAGTTTGGAATAACCATGTGTCAACAGAGCACCATTGTCTAGGATTCCTAAAAATTATTCATGGTTACATCGGAAAGGCTATATGGTTTACCATATAAGTTAACCAACCATTAACATGTTCTAAAATCTCCTAAAACTACATGAAACCACCAAAAACAACCTAAAAAAGTTAAAAATGATTTATGGTTGAAACAAAATATTGTATATACCTGAAAGTGTCATCAATGTGTGATAATTCATCCCACCATATCACATTATGTTCCCTGAAAGAATTTCTGAAGATTCTTTAACCATAAAGAGATGATTCCCTTAATCCCTAATCATTGAATTGTATTTCCATGTATCGTGAGAATATATTCTATGTTATCATAAAACATTGATTAATAAAATTTACTTCTGATAAAATACTTTCTTTTAAAAATTGATAATATTGATCAACTGATCAATAATCCAAATATCCTGTTCCAAATCATGATCATCCAAATTTATATTTTTATAATGAAAAGGATGATACTTATTAAGTTGAGAGGGATGGAATACATCCAGGATCAACATCATCTGAGATGAAAATTTCAAATGATAATCCACCTTTCTAATGTACTCTCTGATCTCAACCCATCTCTAATATCTGATAACCAGCTACCCATGTATCATAAGTCCCTGGGGACCCAAATGATGTCATATGTACAAATAAAACCCAGTCAATAATAGATTATTCCAAAGTATGTTACTAATGATCACTATAAGATAAAGGCCATCTTTGTGAATTCACTAACCATAAATGTATAACCTGAACATTAATTGACATATCCTGATCTTTTATTTACCCAAAATGATAATATCATCCTACATCAGACCAATTAAAATTTTATTTTTAAGTGAAACCATAATGATCTTAAAAGTTATCCATTTTATTTTATAACTAATAACTATTATCATAAAGAAAGTTAACCAGTCCGAATGGGATATCCTAAGAACCTCTAATGTTGATGATGCAAGAATAAAGAATATCCTCTAAAATAGAAATATAAGAATATATTTTTAAAATATATATAAATTGGGTAATCCATTTGTAACTTTAATTTAATAACCATAACCTATTGGATTCATTTCCAAAATATAGAGGAGAACTGTGAGTTGGTATCCAAGAAAATTGTAGAAATTACCCCATGAAACTATGTGATCTATTTTATGTATATATTTCTAAATCCCCAAACTTCATGTTATATTTATTTGTTTTAATGTATAGAAATAAGATATAAATGTAGATTACCTACCATTTCATACATATATATTAAATATTTTTCGATGAATATTCATTAAATTACACAAACACATGCCAAAGGATCATAAAGGTATAATGCCATTGGAAACATGGATGCATAAAAAATAGGTCCATAAGTGAGCTATATAATCTCTCCATAAGTTCTTTATAACTATCCTCATTCTTATAAATATCATAAAAAATACGTTTCATCATAATATAGGGAACAAAAACATCGGAATTAGTGAGCTCAGATGCCCAGTAAGGGTAATCTAGGGAGATATAAACATATCAAAAGCATAAGGGTATGAGAACATGATATTAAAAATTGGAAAAAATTTCTTATATAACCTAGATCAAAAAATTGACTCATATAATAAATCATGGTAGTTCATAAGACATGAATCATAAGTTAATCAAAGAATATGAACAATGAGAAAATAAAATTGGGATATGACATTTATTTGTGGCCTATACATAAGAATATAAAATCATTTCCTTATTATTCGAGGAACAATGAAAAAATTTTCATGGTGTAATGGGTTCCCTCCCCATACCATTGTAGTTTTCATGGTTCTCCTATAATACTATTATAATGGACTAAGTCCATTAATTAACTAGTTTCACTCATTCCTGTCCTCTATATCTAATGATATATTAATCATTACCCAATGCATTGCAGGGAGAGACATGTCCCACCCTTATTTTCTTACAATGTAACAACCATCCTTTGTATAAGAGTAACAATTTTCCCTTGGATCACATCCCTAGAAAAACATTCGTTACATCAACAGATGTCATCTTAAATGGAAAGTTATTTTAATGGATAATATGAAATATTTCTTGAGAAAAATATCCTTTAAACATTGAGAATTATTTTAACATGTAATACATTTTAAAAATCATTTTCATTGTAAAATAACATTTGAAACTAATAAATGAAGCTCCAAAAATCATTTGAAGCATTTCTTATAGAAAATATCATTTCTTTGAAAGCCACTTATAAAAAAAATTAATAAATTATTTTGGAAATAAATTGACTATAAAATAAAAAATCAAACCTATAAATTATGATTTAAATCACTGAGTGTCCATGATGGTAAAAAATACTATTCATGTGATACATGTTAAAAAATGACTCCTTTATAATTTTCGGTAAAAGTGTAATGTGTATTATTGGGAAAATGGCATTAATATTTCATTAAAATATTTTTATAAAAAGTAAAACGTGGTGAAAAATTACATTAATTAATAATTTGGTGAATCTTATAATAATTTTTAAAACATTTTTAAAAAACATGGTTTCAGGTGGGAAAGTGATTTTTGATCGAATAGATAAATAAAGGATATTATTATTAAAAAAATACTATTAACCTATTGAGTACATATGGAGAGGAAAATAAAGTGAAAAAATTTATTTGAATGAAATAAATAGAGGAGAATTAATTTCAATTGTTTATTGAGATATGGCTCATAAGACTTGATCATCAGAAACATAACCATAACTAATCCTGAAAAATGATGAGATTGTATCCAAAAACCATTTCCACATTCGTATCTTTTAAAAATATCCCCCATTAATGAATGAAATAAAAATAAACATTAAATATAAGGAAAATAATGATATTCATGATATAATATCTAAAAGGGTAAGTATATAAACCTCATAGATTAAGATAGGTTCCTAATATAACTTATATCCCAATGAAGACAATTTGAGACAAAAATACCTTACCACATTATTAACTTTAAAACTATGAACCCTAGTAAAGAGATTTCAAAAAACTTACATTTATATACAATTAATATAATGGATATAATCAAAAAACAATTTCGTGTGATGTATATAAACCACAGAAAAGAAACATGTTGGGAATATGGAATGTGTCTCACATAAAGGAAAAGTGATGTGGAAGTCCCTTACCTTAAGTCTTGACTTCCTTAATACATATTAAAACCTCAAATATAATAAATATAAATTTATTATAAATAAAATATATAACCATAAATATATATATAACATTCCATATATGATTTTCATATGAACTATTATTACCTTTTTTTGAAAATTCAATTTTTTAATCAGGTTTAATATAATAACTGCTTTATTTTTCATGAATATTTTGATTTTCTATTTTTGATCCACTTAATTTGATAATGGTTACATATTATATGTATTTTATAAAATGAAATAAATACCATATATATTTAGTATATATTTATTTATATTAATCCATAAAAGTTAGAGATAGAAAATGAAAAACACTGTTAATATAGACGGTAGATCCTTTGTATGCATGAACCTTGTTTCTATTATCTCAACTGATTGAAAGAAACAAAGGAGAATGATATTTATCAAAAATATAGAATAATTATTATTTCACATATATATCAAATATATTTATTTAATCCAATTCTTTTAACCTTCAATGTAAAGTGTACGTTATGAAAAAATCTTATATCTTCATGAGGTAGCAGTCTGTCAAACAGACAAGCGGATTTATCATATGCTTGAAGAATAGAAATTAAGGATAAATATGTGATAAAATAATTATAGAAGTATAAATATGTTACCAATATCACATATAATTATTTAATCTCTCCTTATTACCATCTATATAAAATCGAAACAAAAACACCTCACATCGGTTAGCGAGGTGGTAGTCCCCCACACACACGAGATACATCATTATCGTCATTTATTTTTATTCAAAGAAATAATAAGTATTATTATAATTTAATAGGTATTATAATATCATAAATATAGTATATAAAAATTTAATCAATTATTATATCCCTCTGATAAAATTAGTGATGGAAAATGAATAACCATAGTTTTCAACGGGACATTATACTATATATAATAATGATGATTTTGTATCCCATTTGATGGTATAGACTATGTATTTAGGTTATTAAATTAAAATAATAAAATAATATTATATTTTTCAAAATTATATTATTATATCATGATTTTTTAATAATAATTTAAGGATGTGGAGGAAGAAATAATATAATATGCACAGTTAGGGACATTAGCTCTTATTAATAAAACATATTTTTGTTTTCCTCAAATGGATTCACTAGTTGTATTTATCAATAAAATAAGGATTATAAGATGATAATATGTAATTAAAAAGTTATTCAATCTTGTTTATGACTAGATAAAGGAATTTGAATGTGTGAAGAAGAGTGGATAGTGGGTGACCCGTTATAAGGGAGGATAGTGACACACCTGTAATTTTTGAAAAGAGAAAGGTGTACCCATGTTTTTCATATAACAAAATCCTATAAAATGGAAATTTAACTAAAATATAGGATATTAGGTATAAATATGTGCATATAATGTGTTTTTAAAAGTTTTATTATATTTTTAAAAATTATCTTTTTTAACCCCCAGTTAAACTAATTTTTACATTAACTATGGTAAATATTTTTTCATTATTTAGAAATATATATAGAAAAAAACTATATAGAAATTGTTAAATAATATAGATAATTTTTTCCCAATATGTAATCCATGTTTCCAAATAAACTTCATGGAAGTGGAAAAATTAATTTTAAATAAAACTTGTAGTAGCGATGAGAAAAATGTCTTCCAAAGAGAAAATGTTTAAATGGATATAATGTTTTATATGAAAATTTAATTTATAACTGATTTATATGGTATTAATTGGATTAATACAACTTTTATAGTCAAATAAAATTAATTTTCTTAAATGCTTTAAAATTGTTGTCGATTCTTAATAAAAATGAGTATTTTCCTTATCTATTGAAAACCTTAACTACTCAGAAAAGTATAAAAACATAATTCCAAGAAAATTTTGAAATTAATATTTAAATAATAAAGTATATATTTTCAAATATATTTTTTAATTGTGTAAAAAATAAATTTTAAAACATGTGTGCAAAAGGTTACATAAAAGTTATTTAGAAATAATATAGTGTTTAAGAGAAATATTGGATTAATTATAATCTCTTTTAAAAACACATAATATTAATATTAAATATTTTATTTAATATATAATATATAGATCTCATTAAAATCATTCCAAAAAAGTTATTTTTTAATTTATTGATATAAAATCTGTTTGTGGGATAAAAATAATTTTTTTAGAAAAAATTTTCAATTTTAAATATTTTCCATTTTCATTTATAATTAATTGGTAATAACAAAATTCATTTTATATACATGTTTAGACCATATATGACAAAAATTTAGTAAATATTATTCATTACCTCCATTACAAAGGATATGTGATAACTATCAAATTAAATAATAATATATTAATATTATGCAACTTTTCATTTAAACTCGAAGTTGAATGTATCACAAGTTACACTCTATGTTGCATATAAATAAAGATAAAATCACTATTTCATGTAAAAAATATATATCAAAAGGATTAAATTTATTTGAAAAATATATATTCCACAAAATCTTTAAGTGTTACATTCTACACAACATAAATAAATTATTTCTTCACAATTGGATATTTTACTCAGTAAACAAGGGTTTAACATTTGAAAATAACTTTTTGGGAAAAAAACATCCTAGAAAGGGTTAATAAAACATCCTCATGGAATGAGGGAATGTTATATTAGAAGGTCATCTATAATAACACATATTCGGTTTCTAAATAAGAAAATATAGGTGGGAAGTGATGATTTTGGCATGGAAAAAATAATAATTAACAAATTATTATAGAGAGTGACATAGATCATTGATCATAATAAATTGAAAGATCTTGTGAAAATAAATAACCACAGAAAAAAAAGCATAAAATTTGTGAAATAAATCAATTTCTATAACTATAAATGATATTAATTGGTGAAAATTTTATTTCAATATCCATTTCCAAATGTTTGGTAATTTTCATGAGAAGACATACTTAATTGATTTAAATACATTTCATAAGAATAATCTCACCATTTAGTTTCTCTTTAATCAATTTCCACTTCATATATCACTCCAAGAAATTAAGATGATTTATTATACATAAATAACTAGTGGATCATAAGATCTATAAATTAGTAATAATTCATTCTTTCAATCCCTAGTGATTATAAATAAGAAAATGGTTATAACTGGTTGTCCAATATGAATATATCTTTATATGGTGAAATAAAAACAATTAATCTCTAAAACCACATTCAAAGATCAACATAAACCATTCCATAAATATTTAAACTTATAAACCTTCCAAAATTTTAAATTTATAAATAATTTCACTAAATTTCTCATAATAAACATAATGTTAATCCAAAAAATATCATAAATTAGTTCATGATTCTCAAATACCAAATATCTTTATAACATGGTCATATATCTCCTTAAAACATGGTAATAACCCAAATTACCATAAAATTTTCTGTAAACATATGTACTTTCTCATTCATCGAATAAAACCACATATTGTAGAATATATTACATAAATAAAACAATGCTATAAAATTCATCATAGAAAACATAAAGCAGTTTTTCCAAAAATCATTAATTAGATTTATATTCATTACTACTACCCAAATTCCATTATTCATATCCATCAACCCTTTATCCCAACAATATTACCTCAACATCAATAAAATATGAAGGGTTATCTTTCCCTAATCATGATATTTTAAAAAATATCCCTTTCCCATTAAATTTCTTATCAGTTTCATTAGAAAAATTGAACATATTCTTGAAAATCCTTAATATAAACATATAATGAACCATCCTTATAATTTTCATGATTCATTTTACATAATTATTGAATTCCAATACATAAAAACTTCAATCATCACAATTCTTTATCAGACAATTAAATGAGATTCCTCATATTATTCTTGAATACCCATATCATACAATATGATATATGAAGCATGTATTTACATTAAAAATCATCAATTTAATCATGCTTCATACATTATATATAAACAAAACTATTATTTTATCTCATAATTTTTATATATCATTCATAGTCTATTCATCATCCACAGTATTACCATTCATTCAACTTTTCTAATTTTATTCATTGTATTCCTCCCTAGAAAATATATTTTTATAATTCCTATACTTTCCACATTTAAAAAATTCATTCATAGGTAATACATTAGGGAATCCAATATTTCTATCCACTGTATTAACTGATATTTACATTTTTCCTTGTAAATTTAAAACTATGTGACCTTATTCTTCACACATAAAAAATCATCTAATTACCTTGATACATTCCATGGAGTTATCATTCCCACATTCTTCACATATATGAAACTGAATTATCATTCCTCCATGGTCTCCACCACATGAAATCTCAACGAACTCCATCCTACTATACTTTCATGAGTATGAGAGTTCATTAAGGTGTTTTTTTGTTAATCATATATCATGATAAATGATTAGGCATAATCATAATATCCTTTACTCTAGTCTTAATGGGATTTTTTTCATAGACATATATTTTATCACATTAAATATTAATCATGTTCCTTTTAGTTCCCTCTATTGACTAGAACAAAATCACAGTGTTAGAAACAATAATCTTATTTGGAAACCACATAATCATGTAAATCCCTTACAATATATCTAAATTATGCGACATTCATTAAAATATATGGAACCCTGTCTTTAACATAGGTCATACATAGTCATTATTAATATCATTCATGATTTTTCTTAAAAAGATCATGAATTTCCAAATCATATCCACTAGGGGTTTCAAAAAGATGTGTCTCATGGGATACTATCATGAACCATGTATTGATCAGTTTCTACTAAATGTTCCCTTTTAGGTGTTATTACCCCTAAGAACCCCTATACTAGAGAAAAAACCACTTTCAATATTTGGTTTGTGATATAATTTCTTAGAAACCACTCGCTTTATCCTTTACGAAAATTCTTTGACATTTTCATATACTTTGACTCATCCTAATAATTATCCTTAGATATATCCCCAGACATATATTTAGGGATCTCGCTAATGTTTTAATATCATTGTTTATAAATATTAACTAGACGTATCCTCTAATTGCAACATTATAGAAAAAAATTACCATATATAGATATTACAAATATTTAGATTAATGTTAATTACATTATAGAAACCAATGATTGAGGATCATAAAGGAAATATTCCTTTATAAATATAGACACATAATAAACTTTTTAATAAGTGAGCTAAATCATCTCCCCATATTATCTTCAAAACTATGACATTTCTTAGAAATATCATACATAACAACATTAATCATAACATTGGAAGTGATTCATAAGAATGTGTTATCTCATATTCACAGTAAGGGTAAACCATTGATAGATAAACAAATAATTAGTATAAGGATATAAGAACATAAGAATATAATTTTTAAAACCATAAACTATATATCATTGGTCATAAAACAAATTCATGGCACAAATCTTGGAATTTCATAAGAAATTATTCATAAGGGTATTAAATAATATGAACAATGAAATCATAACATTAATTTAACCATATAATTTTAGAATTAAAATAAGCATAATAAATAATTTTATTAGTAGTCAAGGAACATTTATGAACATATTAGAGTGGAATGGGTTCACTCCTCACACCATTTTAATAGTTAATGTTAACTACAGATAAAATCATACTGGATAGAGTGGCTAAATTATCTGGTTTCTATAATCATTCAAGTCCTATTTATCTCATGAGATACTAATCATTACCCAGTGAATTAGGGGGGTATATTGGTCCCAACTATTTTTTATCACATAACCGCCATAATTTGTAATAACTTAACAGCCATCATAAAATAAAAACCATATATATGTGTGCCAAAATATTATAAAACATTAATTATATTTGAACCCTTGAAAAGAAATGGGGTTTATTAACATTTCTACATAAGATTACTTGGGGAAAATAAATTGGTTTCATAATATTTTCATCATTTTTTCATATCATAAACCGTGGAAAAATAAATGGGTTTCATAATAATTTTATCATTGAATATCCTATGGATTATAAATGGGTTTTATAATCATTTTTTATCATAAATATAAACCATTCAGAGAAAGAATAATAATGTTGACCTTGGATCATATTCCCAGTAAAGAATAGTTTATAACCAAGGATTTCATCTTAAATGGAAAATTATTTTTAAAGATTACATAGAAAATTTCCTAAGGAAAAAAACATTTACACATTGAAAAAATTATATAAAATATAATATTTTTCTCAAAATATTTTTCTTAGAGAGTAACCTTGGAAACTTATGAAGGAAGATACAAAATCATTTCGAAAAATTCTTGAGTGAAATTATCTTTATTTATAAATCACTTTTAAAAACTAAATATTCATAAAAGATTTTTTATCTACTTTTCATTAAAAATAATTCTTGAAACATATAAAAGAATGTTTAAAAATTTCATTTTTCATGATTGTGGAAAATATATGTTATGTCATAAATGTCCAAACACATATTTCTTTCAAATTTTTTTAAAATCCAAACAATCATTTTTTAGAAAACGACACAAATATTACATTAATTTTTTTTAGTAAAAATTCAAAAATGGTTAAAATATTCTTTAATAAATATTATTTATAATTTTATAAACAAATTGTAAAACCTTTTTAGAAAACCATTTTTTGGTTAAAAAAGGGGTTTTGAAAAAAGAGGAAAATAAAGATTATTTTTTCAACAAATATTAAATTAATATATAAAGTACATAAATATAATAAAATTATGAAAACATGTATTCTAAAAAAATAGGAGTTGAAAATTAAATGGTTTCTTGAGATATGGATTATAAGACATTGTGGTCAGAAACATAACCATGAATAATCCAAATAAACAATGAGATTGCATCATAAAACCCTTACCAATTTGGTATATTTTGATTCATTTGATTGATTAAATAATAAAATAAAATGAAACTTCTAATATCATTAAAATAATTTTATTCATTATATAACATGTCAAAGGGGCAGTATTTACACATCACAAAAGAAGATAGGTGCACAATATAACTTATGTCCCAATGAAGACAATTTGTGTTAATCATACCTTACTGCTTTGGTGACATTTGAACAATTAAACCCATGAAATAGTGATACATAAACAGATATTTAAATCTATATAATTTTTTAAAAAAAATCATAAAATACATTAATGGTAATTATATTAACTAAAAAGAAGAAACATTTGGTGAATATGAATGTGTCTCATAGAAAGTAAATTGGGATATGAAGATCCACTACCTGAAGTGTTGAATTCCTTTGTACCTGTTAGAACTGCCTATATAATAAATATAAGTTTATTATACATTTATTAATGAAATATAATTATATATATCACATTATATAGGATTTAATTATTAACATGTATTACCGGTTTATTGAAGATCCTTAATCAAATCATGTTTTAGATAATAAATACCTTGTTTTTTATGTATGTTTTATATTTTTGGTACAATTAATTTGATCAGGATTCCATAATCACAAAATTTTAAGCACTATATAAATATTATATATATTTATTATATTTTAATTTAGTGGAATACATAAAATTTATAGACAGAAAACAAAATACACTATTATTCAAAATGGTAGGTCATACACACACATGGATATTGTTTCGATTTTCTCGATTTATTGAATGATATAGGAGTAAATAATTTATATTACCACTACATAATCATTTATTTCATAAATATATATAATATTTTTATTAAAACCTTTCCTTTTTATCATCCATGTAAAGAGTACATGAAGAATGAATCACATCACTTCGCGAGGCGGCGGTCAACTGTACACACAAACTGCGTTATAATATTTCCAATAAATAAAAAGTAATGTGCTATATATGATATCATAAATAAATAATTATAAATATATTAAAAATATTTAATATATTTCTTTAATATTTCTTTATAACCATCAAAGGTGAATAGAAATGAAAAACATATCACATCGGGTTATGAGGTGGTAGTTTGTCGTACACACGAGCAACATTATTGTTTTCCAATAGGATTGATGATAAGATGGTATATGTAGTATATTAATTTTAGAGGTATAATAATTTCTTAAATAATATATAAATATATTTAATATATTATTATACCCAATAGTGTTATTTTGTGATTGAAAATGAATAACATCGGTACGTGAGGTAGTTGTCCACTATACACATGTATGATGATTTCATATAACATATGAAGGAAGAGGAGAGGGGTTTTGGTAATGGAATAGAAATAATAAAATCTCACTGTATTCAAAATATTGATGTTATTATATCAACATGGTTTAATAATAATTTAAGGATGTCGAGGAATAAATAATATAAAATTCTCTGTTAGGTATACTATCTCAAATTTAGACAAATAATTTTACTTTTCACCAAACAGTTTATTAGGTTCTCCTTATGACCAAAAAAAATATCCTAGGATGAGATTACTAAATTAAGGAATTTATTTGGTCAGGTATTGGTTTAAAAAAATGGCTTCAATGATATTAAAATGAGAGAAGAGGCGGTAGAATTTTATATGGGAGGTGAGTGGAACACTTGTAATTTTTGGATGGGAAAATAGTGTAACAACTATATTCACATAAAAATGATAAAAAATTTACCATTATAGATAATAGAGAATATAATGTATAAATATGTCCATCCAATAGGTTTTGGATATGTTTGGGTCATTTTCATCCCTTATATGTTAAAGTTAACCCCCGATAAACATATTTTTACCTTAACCATAGTAAAGAATTTTTATTTTGTTTTTATAATTTATTATGGTAAAAATATAAGTTTAAATTAATAGATAATATAGATTATTCTTATTGTAATTTTCTAATAACTTATAAACATTACATTCAAAAAAGTATAAAATTTTATTTCAGAAATAATCTCTTAGACAAGATGAGAACTCAGTTTTCTAATAAGGAGGGGTTCAAAAAGATTGCATATTTTTATATTAAAATTAAATATGATATTTATTAAAATAAAATTATATTAATTTTTAAATATATAATTTAAATAGTTTTACTTTTAAAACCATATTGAAATTATTTTTATTTTTTTAAATTCTTTAATAGAAATGAAAATTATTAATAAAAACATGTATTTTCACTATCAATAGAAATATTTATATTTGCATAAAATTTTCAAAAATTAACTCAAATATAGTTTTTACATTATTATTCCAAAAATTTAGTTTATATAGTAATTATTTTTTAAAAAATTTTAAAAATTATTTTTATAATTTTTGTGCAAAAGGTTAAAAAACTACATTTAAAAATTCTTTTTTAAAAGAAAAATATGATTAATTATTATTTCTTTTCCCGAAAACACATATTAGGAATGTTTATCCTTTTATTGAATATATAATATAAAAATAAAATTAAAATAACTTATTTAAATTTATTTGTTTTATTTATTTAGTTAAAACACTTCTGTGTATATAAAAATATAGTTTTTCAGAAAAAGTTTGCCTTTATTTTCAAATAGTTTTAATTCCCATTTATAATTAATTAGCCAACAAATAATTCATTTTTTATACTTGTGTAGAACATATATTTTCATAATATATTTATTCTTATTCATATTCACCCTTCTAAAGGGTTTATGTTAATTGTCATATTAATTAATAGTATTTTAATAGTACGTCATGTTTGGTTTAAACTCATTGTTGAATGTATGAAAAGTTACACTCAGTTTTTTCTGTAACATATGCTAAAAAATAAGTTTCATGTAAAAAAATAAATCTAAAGTACTGAATATATTTTTTATAAAATTAATATTTCAAAAAATATAGGGCTGTTACCAAATGAAAACTATGTTACACTTCTTATTTTCTATCCAGATTCGACGTTTAATGTCATAATACATTATAGTAGTTCATGGATGAAATTCCCACCAAACAACACTGAAAATACCACATCATAACCTTTCTCATATATAACACGACAACAGAAAAGCTACAAAATGAAAGAACATCTTACGAAGAGTGAGACCATTCAATGATGGTATCCCGACCATATAAATAAATTTTGATACTCTTGAACTCATTATCCCATTGATTTTCTTAAATAATATACTTAAGAAGTGATTATTTCAACTACACACTAGTCTAATCATTATTAGTCTCATATTTGTTCATATTCTGCTCCATTTGACAAAAGTGTCCCAAGAGTTCCCATTTCTTCATCGAATCTATTATCGCTTGAGAAAAAACATTGCAAATAATATAATTAGAAACAACATTCCCCTTTATCGTGGTGTATGAGATGCGAAATTAAATAGTATGAAGTTATTCAACCCACAACCACTGTTAGAGGCTTGAGTTATTCTAAAAATATAAAACCTAGACACTTATGAAATAAATATTCATTAAAAATTTCCCAAAAAAATTAATGTCACCAACACAAAAGGGAATCAATGAATTCTATGAGTTCATGTTTGGGTGTGAGGTAATTATTTTTGTGAGGTCGAAGCGGGTGGGAGCCATATGTCACCACATGATATCTCAATATCAAAACAAAACCCAAGACTATACCCGAGGAATCAAAAAAATACATATCCCTATCCATCATCTAGAACTATAAAAATAGTATACGAGGTCAGATGTCATTCCACTTCATCAAAAGATTTAATATATATATATTCTTACAGTAATTTCACTCCTTTTTCTGTTAGATAAGTAAATTTTGATTCTAGTATCAAAACATAAATATCAAACCTCCAATAATATACTACAAGCTACAAGATGCATGAAATCTCAAATAAATTTTTTGATTCTTCCCAATATAATAAAACTTTCACCTTCTCAGGATCCAATTAGATTCCCTCTTTGAAAACCACATTTTCTATGAATTTAAATACCTAAATCCATATATAAAATTTATAAAATTTATAAAATCTATTATGATCTCTCAATATTCTCCAAAAAAATTAAGGTGAATCCCATCTTATACCACATATCATTAATAAAATAGAATATCATCCATTAATTCCATGACAATAGAATCATGGTATTAGATGAAAAATTATTTTATCAGTGAAATAAAAACTATAGTAGAATTAGTTATGTCAAATAGTATCATAAGATATTCAAAATTTCCATAACTATTCCAAAATGTATTCTTCAGAATATATGAATCCTAAAATCTCTGATAATGATATCCAAACAAAATTTATATTTTTTAAAACCACTTTGATACTTTCATATTGTCAAAATATGAGGAAAAGGGTGCATATTATTAATCTATTCCTAGTTAAGGTTCCAATAATTGATAAAAATATGAATTGTTCTATTAACCTTATTATGGAAATCACATGATCATTCCAAGGATATAGAGTATGGAGAGAGAAACATTTCACCTTCAAATCATCCTACTGAATCCATATCACTTTCAATTTAGCCAGTTTTATGCAATAATAAGGAAAATATATTGTTTTTTTCTAGGAATGAAAATTACTTATGAAATAAACAACTGTTTTTTTGGAAATCTAAAAAATTCATCATTAAATACATTAGGAAAATCCCCAACCACCAAAGCAATCTCAAAAACTGAGGGCTCAACTCAATGACCAATTAATAAAAAATATATCTATATCGTATATCTTCCTTGTAAAGGTCCCACTCAAAAAGACATAATATATAAATCTCTTTGAAATCCTCGAGAGATATCATAAGTGGAAATAGGGGACACACTGTAATGGTATCCACTAATATCCACTTTAATGGTGATCAACCAATCTATCACAATAATGAAATTAAATTGGTATAAGTTAATAACCATGGAATCATTTAAAATGAAAACATTATATATCCTGAATGAACATGAGGGACTTAAAAAATCCTTCACCATATTCATCCCAAGAGGCTTCACAAACTCCATCATATACAGATTTAGTTCCATTATATATTTCAATGGATTTATAGAGTGGGTTGATATAAAAGACATATAGGCACTATATTTTTTAAAAAAATTATCTTAAGATAAATAAATAAATATAATACCTCTCATTTTGAATGAAATAAATCCCCATCCACTAGATAATATTCCATTGTGTGTAAGTGATTCTTTATAGAGGCTTGTGGAAAAACCTTTTGAATTTGAAGCATCTAACTGCACTATATATCCTTTAAGGGGATAAAAACATGATCCATAATTATGTGATGAAATGGGATGAATGGATTTTCACAAGTGACCATGACATCCAAATTAATGGGAGATATTTAGAGGTATGGGGAAAAATTATTTCACAATCCCAATATGTCAAAAATGGTGTCAAGTAAATGTTATAATGATATATACATCCAAAGGTTTGGTGTTTTCCTAAATCTATGATTCACTACATCCTCCCTTTTGAGATTCATTCTACCTCCTCTTATTTTCAAAGGAGCCACTAAAACTACCACATGGAAGAAGAGGAATTACAACTAACCTAGACTTTATTTATATTCAATATCTTTCATAATTTAAATTTAATGATCTTATAAAGGATGAACCCTGAACAAAAGTAACAAGTATATCCTAGAAATTAATTATGGGGAATTATTCTAATAGGATTAAGTTCTTTTTCAATGATTTTTTGATATATTATAGTGTTTGTAAACCTGGGTAAACATTGTTGGTTTCTCACAACCTCCTTTAAAAATGTTTTGATAATAAATAAGTTAATTTTTAGTAAAATCAATTTCCTCAACGCTCTATAAAGCACATATACACATGTTATATTATTTTCAATGAAAACAGATAACTTCTCACAAGCCGAGATAGAATTTATGTACGTCCAATTTTTTATTAAATATCACCTCATGAGAGAAATATATTAGATCTATTAATTTTTTTTCATACTCAGTCATAATCTTCTGACCCTACTAAATGGTGTGGAACTTCACGAATTTAACCATAATAAAATATTAAATTTATAAATGTTAAAAAATATTTTCCTAAAGTCTTTTTTCTCCAAAACTTCATAAATATTTTCTTAACAATTATTTCCGACCATATTCCTCTAGGTCCATTTATTTTAATGATAGAATACATTACCTTAAAAGAATAAGGAATTTACACAATATTGAAAACCCATTTTATATTCCTTATCCTGTATTTTTATTCATATGCATCATTCAACCCTTATATGAAAAGTGGGTACTAGTAAAGAGACTCTTGGGATTAATCAATTTCTTATTCGATTCTTAGTTCAACCTCTCTAGATTGATCTTAAAACGTAAAATATTATGGTCTATTTAAGGGATTATTCACACTGCTACTTAAATAATATTTTGATTGAATAGTGGGTTTCTTTAGGGTAAATCATCTATAACACTAACCTAAAAACCCAAAGTAATAATTTTGGGGGGCATTGTACTATATTAAATATAGGAATTTAGCTATAATACAAAATAAAAATACTAATTTGACTTGATATATGAAAAAAATAACCGAGATAAAATAAAAACTCAACATGGGAGATATAATTCAAAATATTTCTTTATAACTTAATACTCTTTATAATGATAATAGACAAATAAATCACTAATAAACTACCATCTAAGTCCCAACAATCCAACTTCTTATCTACCAAAACATCCCTAGAACGAAATATTATGAATATGAAATTAAACCTATCATTGATTCAATTTTTCACGAATCAACTGGGGTCATCCCAAAACTAGACACCCAAGATGGCTAATGGAAATTACCAATGGGTATTCCCACTCCCCAATGGAAGGTGAAAGGAAAATTTGAATAAAAAACTACCTTTGGTAATTTTCTCACCCAAAAATAAAAAAAATGGAGACAGAAATGGTTTATATAAAAGAAAGTTATTATACCCAAAATATATTCATAAAACATATGATAAAAATTTACATTATAAAAAATGTTCTAAGATGGAAATAGGAAAAAAATAACAATGAAATACAACCAATCTCCATGAGATGTGTTGGTCAACATCCAATAATCTCATCGAAAACATCCAAATCCTTACAAACATGGTTACCTTTCACCTCTATGAAGTGAATTTCCTTCACCTACAATTGATATAATGATATCAAGAAAAACGAAAATATATTTGTGGGGTGTGAGTAAATAACCCCATTATGGTCCCATAATGTTTTTTCATAAATATATTTTATAATATGATCCAACTACACTTATTTAACAAAAATAAAGGCATTAATTATAGTTATTTAAAATTCATAAAAATCATATAAATTATTGTTTTTTAATTTTCCCAAAAAAATTCCATATAAAACAATTTTCATATAACATTTATTAAAACCATTTCCTTATATAGAATTTAAATAATTAAAAATATTTCACACATTTCAAATATTCAATGAGTGAATAAAAATTCTTTCACAAAGAGAATCAATATTGATACTAAATCATAGTGGATTTTAGGTCTGAGATTTCTAGGATCCTTATGCAATCTTACTGATAAAATAATAAATAGTAGGCAGGTTACCCTAGTAAAATGGGTATTGGGGATAAGAGTCCACTTATATAAGTTTCTCCCAAAATGAAACATAGTTTATTTATTGTTATCTTCAAATATCCATTATCGAAAAAATAAACAATTCCTAATGTTGCTTTACTAATTCTATTACCCTCTAATGAATCCCTGTTTCCCATGTGGTAGAATGCACAGTGGGTGATTTAACTTTTTAATTAAAATCAATTAAATATTTGTAGTTTCTAAAATGGTAGTAATTCCTTTTTGAAAACTCAATCCAATTTAATGCTTTGAAATCATTCTCATAACAAAAAAAGGGTTCTCTGAAACCGAACATATATTTATAAATGAATTATAGAAAATAAATTTTTATGAAATGTAGACAAAACAATGTCATTTTAGAAATAAAAAATCTTGATATTCAATAATTTGTAAAAAAAATTAAATGAGTAACCATGAATAATTCATTAAACAAAAAATCATTTAAAACCACCCACCTTGAAACACAAATAATTTCAACACCTACATATGATCAACAAGCTATGAAGAATTGAGGGACCATGGAAATGAGGAAGAAACATAAGCCATTAATTTCCCAATCAAGAATATCTTATCAATAAAATTTTAATCAAAGGATATTAGAGGAATCACTTATCATATTGATTCTTGAAGGTCACACCATGAAGAATGATGATCTGGAGAAAAAACTCACAATTCAAGGAGGATCTAATATAATTATCATTAGATCATGACACCCACATTATCATGGGGGAAAAAACAGACATTCTATGAAAATTTTGAGATAAAGGGAAAATATCTAGATAAATTATGAATAATTATTAAGAATGGATTTATACCTCTGATTTCCATGATTCAATGCCACTTGATTCATCATATTCAATATTTTGAAGGTATCAGATCTCCAATGTCACAAAAAATAATCCATAGGGTTTAGATCCTAATATATTGAAAGAATAATGTGAATAGAATTATGTGTTTAATGATTAATATATATTTTTGTATTAATAAATTCTTGTCTCATGGTTTGGAAAATAATGCACCAACAATGTGACCCTTTCTGGGTTACAGGTGGATCCACACAGTTTTAAAATTTAGATTGAGAAACCATACACCAATAATGAAAAACTCTTATATATTGTTTTTCATAATTTATATATAATGACATATGGTTTTAATTAATTGTGAACCAATAATGTTCTCACATATGGTATTCCAAAACAAGATACATGGTTTTTTGGGGAAAACCCCATATTTTTTTCTATGATTTTTAGAATTGTGGACATGATGATTAAACTCTAGAAAAACCATAATACCACTTAGGACAACCCAATAAAATTTAAAAGTTAATTATTTTATAAAAATTAATTTAATTTATTTAAAGTTACATCTAGGTGTTCCAATTTGGTTGGTGTATCACTAATCATTGTTGTTATTATATGTTATGGGAGGATTCAACCATTTTCATTTTGTTGTTGAATGTAAATGAATTATTGTTTATTGTACCATATATTTTATAGATTAAAAAATTGAGAAATAAGTTGTTTGGATGTTTTGAGATGAAATATATTAGTCAAGGAATGAGGATGTTAGGGATGAGGATATAAAGGGATTAGAAGTGTGGAATTTTGGTTCTTTTTCATAAGAATTATGCCCTAGAATTTATTTAATTTTTTTTCATTAAATAATTAAATCATGTCACTTATCATATATTTGGAAATTTTAAATTATTAAAGGAATAATAACATTCAAAATAAGATGAGCATCAATTCAAGTAAAATTTTCATTATACTTTAGTTATTATAATTATATGGTAAGAAATAATTTTTTATTGAGTATATATATATTTTTCCTTCGAGTTTTTATCCTGATTTATTTTAAACCTAGAAAAGGACCATTACAGATATTTCAAGTGGATACATTAGTATTTGAAATATATAGAAGATCATAATATTAATTTTGGTTTAGAATATCTATTAAAATGATTTATTAATGCTGACTATGATTGACACTCAAACGGTAGGAAGAGAACACCATTGTTTGTATTTAATTATAGAGGAACACTAATGTGGTTGATGATGTGGCTATAAAATATTACCACTTTAAGTAAAACATATGGAGAGTATATATAATAAATGAAATATGGATAGAAAATGTTTTGGTAATATAAATTAGGATGAATTCATGAAGGGGTATTCTTTTATATGATAGATAAAGTGCGATTTAATTGGATAAAAACTTATTTTCCATCTATGGAAAGTATAGAATGATCTGAAGTAACAATTCATCAGAAATATAATGGAGGATAAAATTCTATATCTCTAAAATATTTATGGTAGAAAAAATATTTTATATGTATTCACCAAGACATTATCTCAGTAATCATTGAGGAAACATAATTTCTCATTGGGGATTTATTGAATAGAATAAATAAAATGTATAGGAACACTATTACTGAAATGTATGGATAAAAGATTAATGTGGAGGGTTTGTGATGTTTCCCATGAATAGGACCTCTAGTAGAATTTTTTTGGGACATGAATCCTTATTCAGACCATTAGATGTTTGGAGAACCAAGAATATGAGAATTAGATTTATTTTCACTATAATTTAGATAAGCAGTATGTGGATACACCTAGTGTGATGGATGTAATAGTTTAACTCTTAAATAGATGTGGCTTCATTGGATGATTGTAATTATGATCAATTTAAGTGAGGTAAAATATTTTGGTGATATACCTAAAAATAAATCATTGTAAAGATAAATCTATAAGTGATTACCAGGGAAATAAGTTGAGTTCAAAAGTATTTTGGGTGATTAATAGGAATATTCCACATAAAGGATCCTCCTTGGATATGCTATGATGATGTTATTGAAAAAATTGAATGATGTTTCATAAAAAATTAAGTGGTTATGATCCTAAATAGTATATCTTTGTGTATTTATAGTGTAATAGTGGTATATAAAAATCGTTGAAGTTTTATAGATTAGTAGATATTCTAAAATGAAATATTACCGAAAGTGTTTTTCAGTGGAATTTAATTCATTATACTTTCAGAAATATAAAAAATTCATTATTGTTTCTTCTACCTATATAGAACAAGAAAATTAATATCATTAATATCATATTACACTTTTTTATTTTTTATTAGGTTTCATTTTTTATCTTTACTTGATTCACATTTCTTTTTTTTTGTTCATAATGAGGTCTGTATGAGGTTGAATTAGTCCTATATATCAGGGTAATGACTTCCTTATTCTGGTATAACAATTCAAGTGGAAGATAGTTTCTATTGGTTCATTTTTTATGATGTTATGATCTATATAGGAACATTAAATGGAATATTGAATATAATTTCAATAGTATTATTGATATTATAAGTGATTTGTTTTTTATGGTATCCTTCCCCAACAATTTCTTCAAAAAACTTCTTTTAGAAGTCTTTATTGATGTTTCCACCTAAATCTTCCACCTACACCATTTTATTCCATGATTCATTAACCTAAAAATAAATTTACTTCATTCTAAAACAGTTTCCACTTAAATTTAACACAATCCCTTGAATGATATCAATATTTTATAAATCATCAATTTTTATCTTCTATATGTCTTCAGGTGTTTCTACTACATTTTTATTACCCTTTTCCTCTATCAATGTATTAGTAACATGTAAAACCATTTATCCTTGGGATTAAACATGACACCAAATGATTTATATGTAAAACATTTATAGTACCTGGATCAATTTTTATAACAATAAGATTGAGGGTGAATCAATGGTTCTTTTTTACAAATTATTTTTTTTAGAAAAATAGAACCCATGTGATCTATTAGATACATGATTCAATTTTAATATCACTACTCATTTTATATGAATATTTTAGAAGAATACAAATAGATCATGAGAATTGTTACATGGTTTGACCTCAATGTGAGTCAATAACCCTTTCTAGGTTTGGGTTGAGTTATGAGATATGAATTTTCAATAATGTAATAGTGCTTAAAGGAAGGAAAATTTGTATCCATAAATCTTGAGGAGCAATAGAATGCCGGGTAAAATTTAATGTTAGATGAAATCATTGAAATTTTATATCATGAATGAATAAATAAAATTGGTTACTTTAGTACCACCAAATTTCAAACAATTTCACCTATTTTAATAAAAACACGAGTTAATTGATAAATTTCCAACCATCCAATTTCAAAACATTAAATCATTTCAGGAACCATATAACTACTAAAAAAATGTAAATAGATGACTTTTAAAAAATATAAAAATATCCATAATTTAAAAATCTCAATTTAATATAAAAAACTAGTGTTTTTTCACAAAAAAAACTATACGTTTCCATGTTTTCCACCTCCCGTCACTAAGAGGGTTTAATAATTGTACAGAAGATAAAAAAATTTAATTTTAATGAAAAATAAATTCTAATTAATTAAAATAAATTCCATCAAGGGGTGATGAGATTGAAGCTACCTACCTCGCTCATTTTGATGAAATCCATCAAAGGACGATGAACACTCAAGAATCTGGGTTAAGATTCCATGTAACTGCACAAGATCTCCAAACCTATAAGAAAAAAACACCAGATATAACATTATTTGGCATCAAAAATTTTATATATACCCCCAAGAGAGCTAATATCAAAGAGAAATATATGAAAGTAGGATTATATATAAGATACCCTTAAGAAAACGTTGAAGAACGAGTACTTATAGCAAGAATCTGCCTTCGATTCTCCAAGGAATGGGGTTGGATCACTTCAAGATTGATGGGAGAACCTATACTAGCATTTGGCAAAGAAAATATGTGTTTTAGGGTTTATTTGGGTTGAAATATATCAAATATATGTCCAAACAGAATTAGATCCCAAAAGATAGGGTATTAGTTTTGGCCTTACAGAGTTTGGCCACATGGTTTGGCCAAACCCTGTGCTAATCGTGGACCACTTTTTTTATTGAACCAAAACCCTCAAAAAGTATTCCATAGTCTCCCCAAAAATCCCACATAATCTTTATACATATGAAAAAATTAGGTAAGGGTTACATACTAGAAACTAGGTGTTCTGCATAGTGAACCCAAGAATGGTCGAGGTAGTGCAATCATGAGAGAAAACAAAGAGTGTGGTTGTGGTAGAATACTCTTAAAGGGAAGTTATCCATACATTTTTGATAAATGAGGTGAAAAAATTGTTTCTCTCTTTTTTATATAACCCTTAAAGGATGAGTATGGTGATGTGTACCTCATTTTGATGGTTGTTACCCCTCCTCATCTTTAATGTTTTAGGGAGGCATGACATGGGGATATCTCTTATGACATCTTTCATGACAGGATATCCACTAGAATGTTACCAATCAATTTTATAAATGTGGGGAGAACATAATCCTTATTTGAGTAAGATCAGTAACACTAGTCATGCTATTAGAGGATGCGTTGAGGATGTTTCATGCCTTCCCTTTATATTACATCTTGGATAGGTGATGATGCACTGAGAACCTTTGATATAGGTTTGGGTTGAAAAATATGTGGTAGCATGTTATTGAGTATAAATAATTATGTCTCACAAACCATCTTGATGTATCCGTGCTTCAGGGATTAAATTGGAAAAGTATTGGAATCATTGTGGTTTTTATGGTGGATCTTTCACAAACAGTAAGAGGTCTTGAAATGAACCTAATGATTGTAGAATAACTCACCAAATAATCCCACATCCTAACCACCCAATAGTAGATAATAGTAGAGATTGAGGGATACTTGTGTATGCATGAGGTATTCTAGCTTCATGAAATTTCTTCGACGAGTGTTTCAAACTGTGATGGTCAATTCATGTTACGTTTTTAGAGAAGATAAAGAGGCCTTTTGCAAAACCTATGATTTAATTATATCATGTGAACATGATATTTTAGTAATACAAAAAAAATTAAATTTTAATATTTCATACCAAAATCATTCTAATTTGAAATTATTAATGTTGATTTTGATCATACTTGATCAAAATAGGAATAAAATTATTTATTTCTAAATTTCCATTAGAAATATGATTTTATGAATAATTAAAATAGTATTACATATCTATTATTCATTTTTCATATAATTATAATTTATAATGTATATAATAAACTATGTATTGACTAAAATTTTTGATATAAATAAATATAAGATCATTTAGAGGTAAAATGGGATATTTTTCAGAAAACTATTTTTAAGGAATATTTTTATTCTGTATTTATTAATTAAATTAATATTTAATAATGAATGATTTTAATGAAATATATAAACTAAATATCAAAATTTATTCATTTAAATAAATATAACTATGAATAAAATTCATATAGTTGATATATGATTATCTTATTCTTGAAAATGCATTTTATGAAAAAATTTCTATCAAAATGGTTTAAGGGTTTATTTTTTAATTAAATTATGAAATCTATATGAATTTAATTTAATAAAATTTATTAAATATTTCAAATAAAAATAATTTATATTAGTTATTATGGTAAAAATAATTACTTTTTCATAATTAATAGTAACAACAGTAAGAAATTAATTACTGTGGTTAATGTTAAATGAGGTTTATTTGGAGGGGGAGATTATATAACAATATAAGGTTCCAAATGTCCTAAAAAAATTACGAAACCCAATTAGTTAGTTTTATTTTTAAAATATTCCTTTAAATAATAATATGATCTATTTTGGATCTTTTTTTCTAATAAAGTGACATGAAATTATTGGAAAACATTGAAAAATTACAACTGTGACATCCACCTCAATTACAAAACTGAACCTCCTCATACAACATATTCACACCGATAAAGGAATTTATCTCAACAAAAACTACATAAAATTATAAAAAAATACACATCCACATTCTATAGGTTATTTTATTCCAAAATACCAACCCAAGGGTCCAAAAAATGGGACCCAACAGAGGTTTCTCTAAGCGATGATAAATGTCTCAACCAAGCTCTATAATTTTTACTTATTCTACATCCACATACATTTATTCAATAGGTATTAAATTATAAAAAACTATTTTTTCTAGTATTAAGAGATATTATTAATTTAATTTTATAATATATACACATCTTCTCCCCTACCAAATGGGAATGAAACCGTTACTCGTGTGTATGGCGGACTACCGCTTCGCATACCAATATAATTATATTTCCATTACCGAAATATATGGATAATCATAATAATTTAATTATGAATTAATATGATACATATGACATGATATTGGTTCTTTAAAATTATTATATTATAAAATTCATTTACCTTTATCCCATTAATTAAATAATAACTTCACTTGTGCACACGTATGACCAACCTTCTCCATAAAGAAATATTATTTATTTTATGTGTTAAATATTCATGAATGAATCTAAAAATGTATATAATTAATATCTATGATGTTTAAAAAATTTATATCAATATGTGATGAAACTATATCATAAGTAATGAAATCGAAACATCAAAGACTAAACATTCTTGGGAAATGATGTAGTAAACACCTGAACAAAAGGGTAATAAGGTTGTATTATTAACAAATGAGTGATAAGATGTTATAAAAGAATAATATATGATTTTTAAAATATGAATATGGTTATTTTATAAATTAATTACATATTTGAAACTATTTTATAAAAGGCTAAATCATTTTTAATTAAAGGGAAACATGAGTTAAGGGATTTCATCACAATTTTCAATCCATTGAGACATGTTTGTTATTACAGACCTATTTAATTTTATGTGGTTTATATAATTACCCATTGATATTTTTGACATGAATACCAGTTGATTCCTATTTATTAATTTTTAAATTAACATTTATTTTTTTCAAGGGGTTACTATTTAATGTTTCTAATGACTTAAGAATTTATTTTAAATCATCTGTTTCTTTTGGGATTATTTAAATTCTCATTGAAGGAATCATATCATTAATCCTTCATAATATCCATTAATTCTATTATCCTATGGATATTTAAGGAAATTTCAAATCTTCTTCTAATGTTTTCTCATTTTTTATTCATATCAAGAAAGGAAATGATTTATAGAAAACCATATTTTATTTCTCTTTTAATCAGATTTATTTTTCTTCTTTGTCTATATATTTTCAATTTTCATTAATGAAGTCAGTTAAATTATTACAATTATTTATTAATGTAATTTTATGTTATCCTTGAATTTTAAAAATGTATTAAAGGAAAAATTATATGTTTTTCCAAATGGTTCAATTTGGAACTTCTTTACAAAAAGTAAAAAGGGAATGTCTTTTTAATGTATACACTGTGAACAGACTTCCCCTCCACATAACTATTTTATGGAATTCAGATTATTCTAAAATTTATCAATTTTTTGAAAACAAATTCCATCATGAATTCTTATTTTAAAATTTTACTTCCAGTTTATTTATTTCTCCAAAGGACTTGACTTAAATTAAAAAAAATATATTCTTCATGAACATATGGTCATCTCATATCCCTTAAAATTATTGGGGCCATTAACATTCTATTAAAGGATTCAAATTCGTATAATAATTACGCATTAAATTAAACATAAATATTAATATTATTTGAATCATGGATATTATTATTTCTTAAACCATACAAAATTTTTACATATAGTTTTTTTATTATGATCAATATTAGATTCACTAAGCAAAATCTTGACAAATTCACATTCTTTACACAACATGGATATTATTGATTAGGAATATTGTTTTTGAACTGAATTGATTATTAAATATATGATTAACTCATAAGACATGTAGTGATGTATGAGTCCCAGTTATAAATATCATCTTGATGTGTTCATAGGTCTCTTTAGAAAAATCAATTGGAAAAATTAAATCCGTTTTTTATACACATATGCATTATTTTAAAAATATATTGTAACAAGTTCCTGACAATATATATATCATGATACATAATATAATGATTTTTAATATTATTCATTTCCTTCATTTATAAATTAGTTATTATAATCCATTATATTATTCCATTGATATTATTCATGGATACATTTTGTGCTCAATTTATTATTAAATGCATTGTGTTTTCAATTATTTACATTTCCATATTGGTTATTATTTATTTAATCATGATAAATTCCACTATAAATAACACTTAATGATTATTTTATATCATCATTACATTGTCTTCCATTCCATATGATATCAAGAATAATTATTTGAATGAGTTCGTGGATGCCAAAAGTTTTCCATTGCTATTATTTATAAGTCATTCCCATTATAGAATGGGTATAATGTATGTATTTGGTTATGTAAGACATTTAAATTGGAAGGTTCTAGGGTATTATCACCCTTGTATATATGAACATGTAATAATGTAACCACCATCATAGGGTTACTACTTTTATGATGTTACAATTTGTATCAAAGAATGTTTAGTAGAACCCATGGGACTAGATTTAGGAAATGATAGATTAGAAATGAAATTCCTATGATATAATACGAGGATATTTTATGTTTTGAAATAAATTCAAAATTATTTATTAATGTATATACTATGTGGTTTTTCGTAGAAATACATCCTTGTATAAATACTACCAGTGGATTTGGTTTTCACACATATTGATCTGGGGGTAATAACCTCGAAAAGATTTTGTTTGAGTATATATCAACCATCATTCTATTACACTGTGAGTATGAACATACTTAAAACATGGGTTGACATTATAGGGGGATATTCATTGGTTAATTAAAATTTTCATTTCAAACCATTATGATAGATCTGAAAAAAATATGATTCAAAGATATTCATAAAGAAAATATGTTTATAATTCTGAGGTTAAATGTGTATAATTTATCAATTTCTATTAAGTGTTAAACAAGATTTATTATTATAAATATTTATTTAAATTAATAATGTTATGAACTAATTTATTATATTACATTGTAAATAAATGAAACCTAGTAATAAAAATGGTATCAACATTCATGGTCAATTAAGAAACTTCCCTATTGATAAATCCAATATAATTGGTGTTCGAATGGAGTAAATAATTGTTATGTTAAGGAATATGAACTAAGATATGATTAATAACAATGAAAATATAAGGAAAATTTATTTTACATGGAATTATACATAAATATTTTTCATTTAATGTTGTATAAGTGACCATCATTTATTAGAACTACTTATATAGTGGTAGTTGACCAATGGAATATGTCTCATGAAATAATAATTCTATCCTTGAGATGTGATTAATAATAAAAGGATATTCTAATAGTAAACAATATAAAGAATGATAATGATCAATTTTGGTCATTTATTTTGAATAATATGGTGGATGATTAAATATAACTCCTAGAATAGAGATATTTTAATCCAACAATCTTCGGAAAACATTTCACTCATGGGAAACAAACTAAAATTAATGGAAAGTTTCTCAAATAAAAAAAAGAACAATAATGTGCTGATGAGTATAAGGTAACCATTACAGGATTACCCATGTATGAAACATATTACATATATAGTAAAAAAATAAAATATTGAACATTTCATTGATGAGATAAATCCAAGACTCTGAATGGCTCTATTATCTCAATCTTTTTCATCATATGATGGAATAGTTTTTTATATATTAAAATCGATAAGAATTTTAAAAATACTATATATTTAAGGAGAATAAATGGAAAAAGTGGTCTTTTACATGTTAATAAAAATAGAAATAATTTAATAAATAGAAGAAAATTAATAAATTTCATCAGGTAAAAAGTATGGAATGGATCATTATGGATAATTATTGAAGGGAATTAGATTGTGTTATAAGTGTGATGAAAGGGTCTATTCAGATCATGAATGTAATATAAATAATGATACGACTACCATCCAAGGAAAAAGATATAAATAAACGTTGTATTATTGAAACCAATGTCCCATGAGTCAAAAGAATCTACTATACAATAGTAAAAGTGGATAACACTAAGTTTATGTGATCACTACTTCTGGTGTTGAAGTTCCCCAACATATAGTGGTTTTTAATTTAATTATAACCTAATATTTAGCTAAATATATATTTAATTTGGGATCATCACACTCTTTTATATCTTAAATATTATCCAAGATAATTATATTTTTCCTTAACACCTTATAAATGGAGGAGTTATTCAAAACAACAAGTTGGAATATTACTACAACAAAGACAGGTCATGAAATTCCCATTACGAAACAAAAAATGTTCCTTATTTGTAGAAATAATTATTATAACTATATTTTACTTTGATGTAATCCTTTGTATGAGATTTTGTTCAAACTATTATGAAGAAAATTAATAAAAATGGAAGGAATTTATTATTCCCAATGAACATGTAGAATTCTGTATCTTTATAATGGAGACTTTGTAATTTGAGTCATTTCTAGGTCAATTCCATATAGATCTTTTGAAATATATTTTTGGGGTAGAAGAGTATAAAAAAATAAATTTATGGAAAAGGAAATATTCAAATTTAGTATATTCTTATTATAAATGAATATATTAATGCATTTCTTGATTAATTACTTGTACATACACTAGACCATGTAGTCGAGTTTTCCACGGATTAAATCCACATTTTAGAAACAATATAAATGACTCCATATAGAATGACTATAGTAGAACTAGAAGAGATGAATAAAAACATGAGTATTTTTTTTAATAAGGGTTTTTTTACCCATAGTATTTCACTGTAACATCCCAGGTAAATAAAGAATATGACCTTTTTATATTTATTAATATTTTTGAATAAAATATTAATATGACTTTAAAGGTAATTCTATCTTCAATGGTGTTCCTAATACTCAAGAATGGGTTTCTTTGAAATCTTAAATTTCACACTAATAATATAATAATATTATTTTAAATGGTAGTTAACGCCTAGTTATTGTAATGGTTGGAATGAACAAAACTGACTATAAAATGAATAGATATGTTTGTTAAATATTTTAACAATTACACAATAAATTATAGAGGCTTAAAATGCCAATGAATAAAATTTTAAGCATAAATATTCTAATATTCTTTAAATGGTCGATTAACAGCCTTTTGATGGCAACACCTTTATACATATACTTTTTTTTCAATTTTATATTTTATATTTGAAAAAATAAAATCCTACATTATAATCGGTACATCGAAATTTAGTTTGTGTAATTTGTTGTTATTTTTCCGATAAAGTTCATTTTTAATTAATAGTGAAAATGTTGTATTTTAATTCAAAACCTCCATTTAATCTAATTTATTAATATTGATAGATTATCTTCCTAATTCGTTTTAAAGGGTCATTAAAATAAATTTTTAAAATTTAATTAAATTGTGGTCATTGAAATTAATTTCACATTGAAATTCGACATAAATAAGTGTCAATCTTTTGATAAATATTTTTTCTTAAAAACACGCTTTTTGTTTTGAAAATGGAAAGTAATTATAAAATTAATTAATGAAAGTTCTACATTTTGAATTTGGTAAAATTTACATAATTTTTGAATTTGGAATATCAAATTTACATTGGATGAATTTTTGGTATTTTTCTAACAAATGTCTTTTAATGAATAGTGAAAATTACTACATTTTACTTCAAGACTGCTTTTTCATCTAATTTAATTATATAGTTATATTGTCCTTTTAATTTTTATTAAAGTTTAATTGAATAATATATTTTATTACTTAATACAATGTTGTTCATTGGATGTTATTTCAATTTTCAATTGGATATAAAAACAAGTCAATCTTTTGATAAATTTTACTTCTTAAAAACACATCCTTGATATTAGCAACAAGAATTATTTTTAAATTAATTACTGCAATTTCTGTGTTTTGAATTTGGTAAATTGGATTCTATATTTGGAATCATAAGGTCAAAATTATGTAATTAAGTCTTTTTTGTGGACATTATGAATATTAACGACAACAATTATCTTTAATTATCATGATTAATTAGTAATCAGGTAGTTAAGGGTAATAAAATAATATCATAATAAAATAAAATGACCCCAATATGTCTCCAAATACTCTATTTTGTTTCATTTCCATACATGGGATGCCTTGTGACAACTTATAGACCCCATGGAATCACTTTTGTGTGATAATGACCTTTTAAAATATTATTTTTAAAGAAAGGGAAATATAACCAAACTACGTAACACCTAAGAAAAACAATTTTAATTTTTATTACATAAATGATCTCTTAGACTATAAATATTCATTGTAAAGTGAAAAATATTTCCTATATCATGGTTTTTTTCTTCTAATTTTTAGACATTATATAAATAAATTTATTTATGACACCATGATGATGCAGTGATTACCCCATTAGTGAACGATTTAAATAAAATGAAACGATAAGGTAAAATCTAAGACCTAAACTTTTCCAAAACCTATTGTATGTGTTTATACCAAACCCTTATCACCACAACCACGAAATATGTCATCGTGGGACCTTTAAAATCCGAAAATCATTCTATAATAATGCAACATTTCAAGACATTCTGAAAGTGACCCTCCACCCTCTTATAAAAGTCCACCAACATTACCCCATTACCCACACCTCTAATGCCCTTATATCATCAAAAATCTTCTCATATTATATCTCCACATACCTCTCTTACTCATAGAAGTCTCACTTTGGGTAGGAGTCTTTCCAAAGAATCCTTTTTCTCAAATGAGAAAGAGTTTCCGGATTTAGAGGTAATGTATTCTCTCGAGTTTCTTCCTTTTATATTCCTTCTAAACTCACCACTATCTCCTTATTATTTGATCCCATAATAACAAAATTATCCTAAATATACTCTTATGTTTATATGATACATATTTTACCAACACTCACACTAACCTCTATCTAATGGTTAATGGACATACTGTTTCTGTGGGTGTTGAATTACTGCCTCACCAAACGATGATTGTTCATTCTTCTTTTAACACCTTCCATGGTGGCTATTAAGATTTCACTATATTTATATATGATATATATTATTTTTATGTTTTCCACATGATTCTGTATTTTTCATTTATATCATACCTTTATGGTTTCCATAATGGGTAAACACGGTAATTTCATTTTAGGAAGTGCGAACTACCACCCCCTCAAAGTGATATGACTCGTTCATTCCATATGTGAAACATACAAAGAATTGAATTTATGAACTTATGTAACATATATAACATATATATGATACTGGAATTATAATATATCTATGTATAGTTTAGTTGTAAAGTCCATTAATATGACAAAAAATGAATGTAGCGTTCATGCGTACGTACGGCCTACACTCTCCATGAACGGTACATTTCATTTCTTATCTCCAAAAATTATGGAATTTTATTATATACATATATACTGGATATATATGATATTTAAATCATGAAAACCATTCTAGAGATTATGTAATTATAACTACATGGCAAATTCCTTTCAAAGAAGTTCATTTTTGACTCATGTACCGAACATCGACAAAATGTACGATATAAACTCACATAATTAACTAATTATTATAACATGATAATATTTGATATGAATTGAATAATAAACATTAAATGAGGTACTTAAGAAATTATAAATTTACCAATGTTTATTATTCAATAATATAATGCAACGAACAAGACAATTTGGACTTGAGGTAAGGGGATTTCTTATCTCACTTTTAATTTCGTGTGATTTCCATAGTTTGCCACTTATTTTTTGCATGTGGAGTATTTTGTACTGCCATTTAATATATATTATCATGATTCTATTTATATTCATGTAATTATTTGATTCATTTTTTTATTATCTTTTGGCCATACGACTTGATTGATAATAATGAGGTAAGGCATTTTTATCTCCCTTTTTATTCCTGTGAGATTCATGCTACATTTTCCACTATTTCCTTTTAGGTGGTGTATGTACTGCCCATTATTTTATTATTTGGGTAATTTAATTTAATTTATGGGTATTTACATATTCATTGTATAACCCTTCTTTCATGGGGTTTACGTTTCGAATGTCACCCAAATCGGTAAGGGAACCTTTCACCCTCTTCTTTTTAAAAGACTTATTTTTGTTAGGTCATTTAATTTACATCTTCTTATGTTGGGGTATTTTCTTATATATCCTTATATCTGTAAATTTTATTTCCAAGTGATGAGATTCCCTTTTTATCTCTCATCTACTCATTTTCTGAATTATAAAGTGACGCCATTATGCTGTCAAATTTCTATAAAGGATCTTCTTAACCCAATTTCAATTCTTTGGGTTAAACCTCTAATTCATGATTATGTCGTACTATGAATATGTGTGTATGACCTCTGATTTTCTCACACATAATATCCAATTATATTGGGTGCATTATTATTTGTCACATATAATTATGTATTAGATTTATCCTTAATCAAAGTATACTGTCTTTATAAAGGATTTCATCTTAATTTACATTCCACTGAGACTTCATTGTTGATTTGCTCCAATTCAATTTGATATGGTGTATATACTTTCCTTAGTCATGTTATATCATTGTTTCCTCTAGAATTGGGGATGAACTTGTTGATTGAAGGTTCAAACATTCCAATCAGTTTCTAACGGGTTTGTTCATAGAACCGGAAACATATAATGATTCCATATCCATTTGGACATACTTTCCAAAGGTAGGCGCACATTAGTTGTGGACTGATGAGGATTAGGAATTTTCATTGGTTGAGATGATGGGAGGTTGGACTCATCACACCTTTTTGAGGGGAATTAGTGTCTACTTCGGGACTCTCTTTATAGATTTAATTTATGCTTCTGAATCCTTATTACATTACCAGGTATAAAATGTGCTTTCCTTTAAATCTCACTATCAATGATTGATATGTATGAAATTTGGAGAATATTTTATATGTATTCGAGGTTCTTCATCAATAGAGAATCATCTGTATTTGTTAGGGATTCGTAGTCAATGGTATCCTTCAACACATAAAAGTCTATTGGATATTATGATATTGATACTTGTTTTAAAGCCACTCAGTGGGGCACATGAAGTTTATTGTCATTCATAAGGACATGTATTATTTCAGATTTGGGATCATACCCACTGATGGGATACCTATGTATCTTTTGTTTTGGAAAAGGAATCAGAACCCACGTAGTTCGAGTAATGGAGTATGATGTTTATGCATGATTGATGGCTCAAAAAAATATTTCATGATTACATTTACACTCTAATCTCACGTGAGTCATGCTCGGTTTTAGAAACAAGAGGTATTGGTGAAACCAGAAAATTATTTCATGAAAGATGTAATGATGTGGGGATTATGTATGCATGACTTACCAAAAATAGATATTAATTAAGATTTTCTTCAGGGAGAAAATCCAAGAACTGGGTCCATAAAGGTACATGTGCTTTATAGAGATTTATATACTCTAATCTTTGGGCTTACTCCTAAGGAAGATGCCCAAGTTATGAGGGATCTTGTGACTGGGTTTTACTCCTGAGAAGGAATCCAAGATCTAAAAGTAATTATGACTGGTAAAGATAAATTAATACTGGGGCTTACATTTTAGAAGGAGGCCCAGGATAAGGGAATTTTAGAAATAAGGGACATGGGTCTTACTCTTGAAAAGGATGCCCATATTTGAGACTGGGGCTTACTCATGAAAAGGAGGCCCAGGTTAAGGGAATTATGGTTGGGGCTTACTCTTGAGAAGGATGCCCAAATGTGGGAAATTATGACTGGGGATTACTCCTGAAAAGGAGGCCCAATACTAATGAGGAATTGGGACTTACTCCTGGGAAGGAGGCCCAAATTAAATGAGAATTTGTTCTGGGTCTTATTCCTGAAAAGGAGGCCCAAATTAAGGATTCTCTCATATTAAAGGATGAGTTTGAATGAATAAAATCTTTAACTTTAGTGATATAAAGATGTGAAAATCACTATGTTTTTAGAGATGTTCCACAGAACTCCTTTTAGATAAGGAATTTAATCAAGAAAAACATTCCATAAATGGCGTTTAAGAGTGTCTTGAAGACTGAATCTTGAATATGAGAGGTGGAATGGAATAAGAGGGGTTAAATGGGCAGGAAGGGCACCCAAAAATAGAAGGGCGTGCAAGTCCTGGCAGGCGTGCAGGTACTGTGTGGGCATACATGTCCTAGTCACGCAGGTATACCTGTGCGGCACATGGGTACTTGCGTAATTGTTAACCAGTAGGGTAATACTTGGGTGATTTTGACCAAAGCCTTTAGAATCATCCTGAGGTACTTCCTGAAGAGTGGCGCACAAGTTTCAATGAGTAGGTAAGGAGGTGCGCAAGTGTGTCCATTTACATTAAGGGTGAAACACATAGGCACACAAGTGTTAGTAAATTTTAACACTTAAACCTTATTCCCCTTGTTTAGACCTTCTATTCTAGGTAAAGAATTACCTTAGAAGTGTTCAGATGACTTGAAGAAGAGACTTGGGCGTTCAGAGCTGTGTATCTGAATTCTGGAAAAATTCCTCTTCAAATGGGGGGCCCACCGGGGTATTTATAGGCTGAAGTGGACCCAGGGTGGTTTTCATAGAGGTTGCGCAAGTCACTTGCGTGACCATTAGGCAGCACACAAGTATACTTGCGCGACAGTGAGGGAACTAGAACGGTGATGTGCATTTGAAACCTTGTTCATGCCTTTGTCTATTTTTGATGTTTCTCCAATGGCTGAATCAATTTGTGCTAAGTCATTTCCCTTTCCATTCCATTAGACAATGTGATGAAAAGGAGCGTCAAAAAAATTCGCCCCTCAGAGATAGATCCGGAAGAATAAGGATGTGACTCTGAGGAAAAGATGAAAACCAAAGGGAAAGAGGCGCACAAGTTCTCAGCACGCAACACTCGTCGCGTAGGTGTGACTCACGCAGGGCAGGAGCGCGCGGGATTTAGGCGAACAGGTGGTCGTCCTGCCCTATAAATATGCGCTCATTTGTAACTCATAGAGCCAAATTCCTGATTTTTGATCTCTCGCCATGCAGGTCCCCTTTGCTATGCAAGTTGCTCATTTTTCCTCCTTTCTTTGCTATCGCGCTGTTTTCAAGGTATCTGGGCTTGTGTAGTGATACTTGCACACCAAATACTTGTGCGACATGTTATACTTGTGTGACACATCTACACTTTCGAGCCAAGATCAGACTTGGCACCTTAATGCCTTTGCAATTTTTCGGAATTCCTTCACAAATTTTATGAAAAATAAACCCAATTAAGAGTTAATTTATCCATCTTTTGTGTAGATTCAATTGCTCCTAAGAGCATCGGAATGGCTGATGTAATGGAAAGAAAACATCTTGATGATATGATGGACATTGTTGGCCACGATTACTATACTGTCTGTGACAACACTCTCCCAGATTTGGCTACGTATCTGAAGAAATATCACATTGATTTCCCACAGATCACCTATCTTCCTCTGTATGTCCATGGTCATCTGCAAGATGTCAACATTCCAAATTCAATGAACTATATGCCTGAGATTCATCTACACTGCTACTCCTCTATTTTGGTTATGTTGTGCATTAAGATCAATAAAAATGGTTTGAACTTTCAAATTTTTCTTCCATGACATTTCCTTGAAGATTTGAAAATGGAAAACCATGGGCTGATATGTTTTCTACCGCCGAATGATGGAGAGAATACTATAATGAAATTATGAACAATATCTTAAAAGAGTACTCTCTCCAAATGGATATTTACTTCTAATGCTTCATTCTCAAATCCATGTATACATCATCCATGTCTCTTGGACAGAAAAAGAGTCATTTTTTGATCATCAGAAAACATTCTCAAACCGCATTCAAGAACATTCTTTTACAATTGTTTCAAGAAGATCTTGTATCATTGCATCTCTTATTGTATCTAGTTGAATGAATGAATTCCAGGTGGCTGCTGATGAATCTTGGGATGTCGTAAATCAAATGAAGAGTTATGTTGAAAGCCTTTTGTAATTCTTGAAAAAGGGAAGGTACACCAGTATGTGGATGTCCTTCTGTCTCTTGTGCATCAATAAAAAAATTATTTCATCTTCAATCACTTGTGCACGTATTTTCCTTTTCTACCTATTTAAACTTTTACATAAGCCAATGGGCCTAGTAATCATAGTTTGATTTTTACTAGGATTATTATAAATAACCCTACAAACATTGAATCTTTTAATTTCTCAATATTACCTAAATCATACAAAATGTATGTTCAGTGAGCTGGAACATGACTTTTATTTTGGGTTCCCTTGTATTTTGTGGGTAGTTTAAATTCATGCATGTCAGATATAAGGAGGCTAATGTTTAAGGTCAAAATAGAATTGACCTAAATGGATTAAAACTGACTCAATTCCTTGACAATTGATCTGAAAACATATTACCACACTCAAGTATGAGGGAAAATATGTAAACTATGACTTAAGAAAATATGAATCTGAGGAATGATATGAAAAAGAGATAAAAAGGAATTAGAAGAAGTAGTTCCCAAGAATGAAGTTACCATTATTTAAAAAACCCATTAGGGGGTTGAATTATGCAGGGCCACCTAAGGGCATTGGCTTCATAGTCAAATAATAGCATCTTTTGGCTTATAGATCTGTTATGTAGACTATTTATGCAAGGACTTCTTAGGGAATGAGCTGCATAGTCAGGCAAAGAAACTTTCAGAAATTTACTTTTCTACAGCTAAAAAGCCAGTGGAAGTTTATGAGGATTCAGATTTTCCAAAGCATAGAGTTTGCTGTATGGATAGAGGTACTTGAATATGGATAAGATATTTCCAAAAAGGATTGTCTATGAATTGGATGATTGTAACTCCTACGAAGGTCTGACCCAAATGTAAGGGAGGAAAATATAAACCATAGACTTGGATAATTTCAGATCATGAAAAATAGTATGAGACAGATATTTTATGGATAGCCATTTTTTTGGATCCCTACATATTCTCATTAAGACAACCAAGGAAAAAAGAGATTTTCCTCCCAAGAATGAAGTTACCACTATTTGACAAACCTATTAGGGAGTTGAATTATGCAGGGCTGCCTAAGGGCATTGGCTATATAGTCAAATAATAGCATCTTTTGGATGACCCGTCTATTATGTTTATTGTTTATGCAAGGCCGCCTAAGGGCACGTGCTGCATGTTCAAGAAAAATAATTCTCAGAAATTGGACATTTTGTGACCAGAAGTCAAGAGAAGTGTTATGAAGATCTAGAAGTATTCAAGATTAGGATTATGACAAATAAACATGAGTATTGTAAAATGTATGCAGAGATACACGGGCCAATGATAACCATAATCATGTTGTGGATGGATCTTGAATTGAAATCTTGGACTTCACTACGTATCCCATAAGGATGGGAATCAAGCCATTCATAGATCTTAAACTACAGTTTAATTTCATGAGGGACGAAAATGTAGGAGATCTTAGTTTAGGGTCATAGATATTAGACCATTTATAAGAAATACACAGTGTGTGTTTTCATGGGGACTTTTCAGCCAAGGGACTGAATGTGGAATTTGAGGTTTGGCCCAAAAGACATGGGGCTAGATTCGATGGACACTCGAACATTCCTACGTATCCCATAAAAATGGGAATCAAGCCCACACAGTTCTAGAAATACCCTCTATACAAATTTGGTTCGTACATGTGCAGGGTGAAAGGGGACTTTAGTGCAATAATGGTTTAACCACAGATAAAAGGTTCGAGAATTGCCATGTATGCACGTAGTCTTTGGAATGAATCATGATTGAAAAAATAAATGTGAATAATGATTCCCTCTCAGGTGAGGGTATCAAAGAATATTGTAGTTTATTGACATACATGACAAAAAATGTTGTACATTTTAACGTCATATAGCATGGATGAATGGGAACCAATGTAAAGATATTGATTCTGGCGACGGTTTCACGAATCAACATCATATGAGATGGAGGTGTGCCGATGTGAAGAGATTGGTTTTGGGCTTGAACCTTGGGAGGTTTCCTACATACCCAGTCTGGAAGGTAAGGATCAATGTCTGCATATATCAATTAAAGAATGAATTAATGATCAAGTTGTTCATGGGGACAATGACCTAAAAAAGGATGTTGGGACTTACGCATGGTTAGCGGCCCAAAGAGGGTGTTACAGTTGAAATTTCCCTTAAGCTCACTTGAGTCATACTTAGTGTGAGAGAAAAGAGGTAACAACAACCTTAACGATGCACAGTTTAATGTCATACAAAACATATGAAGGGACTATGCAGTTTAAAGTCCTGTAGTTAGGACTATTGGTGATGAACAGTTTAATGTCATGTAGCAGGAAAAAAGTACAATTTAATGTCATGTAGGACATATTAAAGGACTTTTGTACAGTTTATCATCATGTGGCTAGGACGATATAGGAAATATAGTTTAACGTCATGTTGGACGAAAGGGGGACTGTGCAGTTTAATGTCATACTGTAAGGACAAAAGAGAACACATTTTAACTTCATGTTGGATGTATTAGGGACTTTTTCCTAGTTTAACGTCATGTTGGATAAAAAAGGGATGATACAGTTTAGCGTCATGTTGGACGAAAGTGAGAATAGTTTAAGGTCATATGCATGGACCGTTGGTTATGCAGTTTAACGTCTTGCGGGACGTAAGGGGCTTGAAAATAGTTTAAGGTCATATGCATGGACCGTTTATTATGCAATTTATCATCTTGCTAGATGTAAGGGACTTTTATACATTTTAGAGTCATGTATCTAGGACGTTACTGTTTAGCGTTATGTTGGACAAAAGTGATGAAAATAGTTTAAAGTCATATGCATGGACCATGGATGATGCAGTTTAATGTCTTGCTGGACATAAGAGACATCTGTACAGTTTAGGGTCATGTAGTTAGGACGTCACAGTTTAACATCGTGTGGGACGAAATTAATACAAATATTTGAAGGTATTATGTATGGACCACATCAATGTATTTTGTGTTTATACAAAATACTTCTTTAGAAATCTGGCATTGGATGGAGTAGTGATGAGTTCTCCATCCATTAAGATTAATGAATATGCTCCATTGGAATAGACCTTATTTTTTGAATAAGGTCCCTCTCATTTTGGCTCAAGCATGGGAGGTTTCATTCCGGGTATCATTAGAGTTCTGAGAACTAATACCAATTCTCCCTAAAAGTATGAACAAAGACGAACTTTTTTGTTGAAAGCTTGTGCTATTCGATTCTCATAGACTTCCAAGTGGTGCATAGTGCACAATCATTTCTCATCTACCCATTTCGATTCATCCAATCACTTTTGAGATTGTTCATATGTAGATGATTGATCACAAATGGATACCCTGAGCGAGGCTAGTTGAACTTCAATGGTAAAGACTGCTTCCGTTCCATATTATAGTGAATATGAAGTTGACCGCGTGGCAGTGCGGGTGGTGGTCCGATAATCCCATAATGTATGAAAGAGTTTATTAGGACATGACTTTTTATCTTCATCCACCATCTTTTTTAGTATATTTGATAGAGTCTTGTTGAAGGCTTTTATCTGGCCATTGCTCACTGCATGATACCAAGATGAATGATTGGATTTGATGTTGTATTCATGATACAACTTCTTCACCTCAGATGAACATAAGTTGGTGCCATTGTTTGTCAATATGGTATTAGGGACACCAAATTTGGTAATGATTTTAGAATTGATGAATCTAACAATTATTTTAGAACTGACTTCCTTGAGAGGTATTTACTCTGCCCATTTGGAAAAGAAGTCAGTAGCAGTACAAATATACTTAAGCTTTCTGGACGTATCTGAAGGGTAAGGTCCCACCACATCCATTCCCTATGTGGAAAATGGCCACGATTATTTAGCTGTATGAATCAACTATGGATGTTTATGAATGAAGTTTTAATTTACTTGTCATGAATAACATTTTTTTTATGAAATCAACACAATCTTGTATCATTGAAGGCCAAAAGTATCCAAGCCATCGAATCTGATCAGACAGTCTATGTCCAGACTAGTGGGCACCACAGACTCCTACATATACTTCTTTCATGACAGCCATTGTCTCTTCACCATCAATGCATCTGGAGATAACTCCATAAAAACCACCCTTGTAATGAATTTTCTCTTGGTGATCTGGGCCATCATAAAGAGAAAATTTGACGACACGTTTCCAGATTTGTTCTTTCCCGGCTCTATCTGGTGGAAGTGTTCCATTTTGATGGTATTCCCTGATAGGTTCCATCCATCCTGTAGTGTGACCGTATGGTTCAGATATGGGACTAATTTCATTGATTTCCTCTATTCTGATTCGAACATAAGGTGATATTGTATGACGGTGGGAAATACTGATGGTCATCTCGTCCCGATTGGGTTCTGCCAGAGATGTGGCTATATTACCAAGTGCATCAGCTTGGGAATTTTGTGATCTCGGGACATAAGAAAATTTCGGTTCTGAAGGGAATTCCTCAATTAACTCTCTGACGTAATCTTACCAAGGGATTAGTTCTTCTTTTCTGATTTCATAATCCCCATTGACTTGTTTGATTAGCAGGACTGAATCACCTTTCACCTTTAAGTGATTCACTTGTGCTTGAAGCGCCAACTCTAATCATGTGATGAGAACTTGGTATTCTACTTCATTATTTGTACCACCTCCCAATAATGAGAAAGAATAAGGTAGCACTGCCTTTTCTGGAGAAATGAGAACAATTCCCAAACCATCCTTGTTGAATTTAGGATTTTCCATTTTCCTCCCTTTTGGATTACTAGAAGCACCATCAAAATACATTTCCTTTGTTTGAAGGATTTCATGAATAGAGAATAATTCTTCATCAGGGAGCTCATTATCTGAAGATGTGTCTCCCACTGAAGGGTGTTTAGCAAGGAAATCATCCAGATCTTGGCCCTTTATTGGCTTTGAGACACATATTGAATATCAACTTGCGGCAAGATAACTTCCCACCTAGCCAGACGTCCCGTAAGCATTAGACGACTAAGGATGAATTTGAGTGGGTTATTGCGAGATACCAATTGGACCTCGTGATGTTCCGGGTAGTGTCTCAACTTCTGAAATGAAAAGATTAATGCTAGGAAGCACTTCTCAATACTTGAATATCGGGAATCTGCTTCAAGCCCAGTCCGACTGAGATAGTAGAGGCTGTTTTCATTTCTAACATCATTCTTTAGAGCAAGAAAGGAACCCAATGATCACTCTAAAGTTGTCACATAGAGGATAAGTGGTCTTCCATCAACAGGTGGCATAAGTTCAGGTGGAATCAAGAGGTATTTCTTAAGAATATCTAATGCTTATTGACATTCTTCAGTCCACTGGTAAGTGACTCCCTTCTTCACCAATTTGGTGAAGGGTAAGCTTTTTACTGCCAAATTGGCGATGAAAAGGGGAATATAGTCTAAGTTTCCATGAAGTCCTCTCAATTATTTTAAATTTAGAGGAGGTGGCATACCGAGGATTGACATTGTCTTCTCAGGATCGACTTCGATACCATGATGGCGTACAACAAAGCTGATAAATTTTCTTGAGGTTACCCCAAAAGAATATTTTAAGGGGATCATCTTCAAATTATGTTGTCGAAGCTTGCGGAATATGACTTACAAATCAGACAAGTGATTAGAACGTTGTTTTTATTTGACCACCTAATTGTCCACATAACATTCAACAAACTTTCTTAGAATGGGTTTGAAGATATGATGCATGACATGCTGATATGTTGCGCTTGCTTTCTTTAATCCAAAGGGAATTACCCAATCGCAAAACACACCCTTAGGGGCTCTTAAGGCTATATATTCCTCATCTTTTATGTCCACTCGTATTTGATTATATCCATAATATGCATCCATGAAGGAATGTGCTTCATAGCGAGCTGTTGCATCAATTAGGAGTTCTATAATCGGATATGGAAAATCATCCTTAGGACAATGCCAATTAAGATCTCTGAAATCAATGCAAACTCTAATTTTCCCATACTTATTTTTTACTGGGACAATATTAGCCAACCACATGGGATATTGAACAACTCTAATGTAGTTAGCTTTGGTAATATTATCCACTTCAGCCTCAATTTTGGAAGCATAGGTTGGGTGTGTTCTTCTAGCAGGCTGTATGAATCCTCGATGTTCTTCTGAAAAACCCAAACAATGATTTGCAATATCAGGATCATTTACTGGAATCTTTGTATATTTCCAAGAAAATATATCTCGATTTTTCTTTACAAGGTAAATATACATCTCTTGATCTTCAAGAGTCATGTCCTCTCTAATTAAAGTGTGGCATGGATTTTCTTGTGTACCCATATTTATTTCTCTGAGTTCATCCATGGAAATAGAGATACCCTCTTCAAATGATGGAGGAGAATCCCTGAGATCATCCTTTTTTTCTTCAACATGTTTCATTTCCACTATTTCTACTTGCATAGTAGATGATGAAGCATAATTTTCATGATCAGAAGAGATGTTAAAATTTCCACATCTTGAAGAAGAAGCTTCCATTTCTAACCCAATTGATGATGAAGGGTCTTATTTGGGTAATAAAGAGGAGATGATGGATTGAGAATCGACATCATCGTTCACCTCTAACATTACTATATCTTGCCCTGGCCTGATTGGCGAAGTATAGACTTGATGGATTTCAGCAGATGAAATGAAGACATCTCCATTTGAGCTTTAATCATTGCCTGCTGGACCACCAATTTCTTCCATGATTTCGGGCTCGATTACCATAATTTACATTACGGATCTTTCCATAAGAGTATTTTGATTTGGGTCTATCCTGTCAATTAGATTGATATGCAACACATAATTTGTACTCACATGTGCTAATGGGTTTACTAGAATATTTTCCAAACCATACAGATCATTAACTTTGGTAATCTCCTTTGTTCTGGATTCCTCCTTTTCCATCATTTGGTAGAATTCCGCATCAATGTATTGAGATTTACATGTCTTGAATGGGGATTTATCAGCATAAAATGTCCCAATTTTACCATCAAAACAATATTTGAGACATTGATGGTATGACGAAGGGATAGCCGCATGCTGATGTAGCTAGGGTCTTCCAAGTAAGATGTTGAAGGCCGAGTCTTGATCAAAAACCATGAAATATGAATTGGAAACTAGATATCCAAACTGATTTCTGAGTGTAATCTCACCCAGTGGCTCTAGTTCATTTTTATCATATCCTTGTAACATCATGGAAGAAAGAGATAAATCAGATTCTGTGAGGCCCAATCGACGAAGTGTACGAATGGGCATGAGGTTGAATCCAGAACAATTATCAATGAAAGCTCTTCAGATGTCTACACCATTGACCTTTCCAGATAAGTACAAAGGTCTAATATGTCCATGAAAGACATCATCTTCATCTTCATCTATGAAAAATATCACTGCATGGAATTCTGCAAGATTATTTTCTATATGGTAGAATTCAGCTACAACAATTTCAGTCTCAAACTCCTGAGGACTTGACAAAGCCTCAATGGGTGCCTCCCGAATATCCTTTGATAAATTCAAGGTATCCATAATTGATAAGTTGTTTGGTACTTGGTCTAGGTGTTTCAATATATTATACTTATGATCCAAAGGTTTGTGTTTCCCAACAAGAACATGTGGTTTAGCTGGTGCCTTGGAAGTTGATGCTTTGGAATTTGATGCATCTTGTACTGGGATAGGAGTTAGTAATGCTCTTGTATTTGGAAGATTAGACCGATTAGGTCTATTTACTTGTTGAGAGGAAGAAGATGGAACCTTCAACCGATCATCCAGAATAGTTATGCTAGGGCTGAGTCTGCCTTGTGTAGAAGAACATGCTTGTTCTTGTTGAGCTCGTTGAAGGGCTCTAGGACGAGTTTCTTCCGCATACACAGTTCTAGCTGGGGTTGAATTGGAATAGTTGCCTCTAAAAGATCCATGTCTTCCCATGTATCATGATCCTATAGAACTTCCTCTGATTCCTCTATTTCATATAGGGAATTTGGGCTCATCAAAATCGAAACTGCGACTGGCATATGCATCTGTTAATTGAATCACATTAATAGAACCAAAAATACACTCATCATCAAATGAAGACTCTTCCTGATTAGCCTGTTTAGGCTATGCCGTTTGGTGGGGCGGTGCCCGAGAATTTGAAGTAGATGGCATGAACTCTGCTAGAGTCAAGGAAAACTTAGCCTTTGACACATACTCATCTTTTTCTGATTATTTTTCTTTCTTTGAATCATTCCATTTCATGGAATTTTTTTCCCTAATGGAGAGGGTTTTTCTATGACATTTATAGTAGAAGGCACAATTGGATTCTTCAATTGTGTTCGCAAAGTAACATGGGTTCAGTTGATCGCCTTTATGACCATCCAATCCTCATATTTTCGTTCATTTTGTTCTTAAAATCTTCCCACTGGCCTTCCTCCTCTAGAACTGTATAATTAACACATGCTACTTGAGCTGAAGAACCTTTTAATTTGAATTGTCCCGAGTCGACCATCTTTTGCAGGAGGTCATTGAAGACAAAACACTCCTAGATGGGATTCCATAACATTTGATGAAAGGTGAAAAAGTTGGGACGGTCTTCATATCCTTCTTTATTTGGCCTCTTGGGCCTTGGAAATTCAACAAAATTATTTTCTGGAGATGAAATGAAGTAACCAGGAACTTTTTCATTTCGAAAACAGTGAAATTTTCTTTTCAAATCCTCAAATTGTTTTTTTCTTTGATCTCTTTCATCATCTTGATGAAACGGCCTCTATTATTGATGCTCATGAGGTGGAGCCCTTCGAGAAGATGAAGGTTTTGAAGTAGAATCAAGTACATGTGCTTGTTTAAGCATAACTGTAGCAGTCTCTGCTTTACCAATTATCCTTCCTGGAGATAATTGAATTACATGAGCTTTATCCTTAGTATTTATTAGAGAATCTTCAATATGTTGAGCGATTGAAGTATGGTCTTGAAACCCTCTTCTGTATTTCACAGGGATCAAGGGTGAGCGTAATTTGTCATGCAGATTTGAAACATTGATTGGAAACCGTTCTTCATGAGGGAGTGCTAAGATTAGGGAATATGTTAATCCCTTCCAGCGAGCAATGAAATCTGAGACCATTTCATTTTCCTTTTTCTTACAGCTTGTAAGATAAAAAACTGTTGTCTTTGCCAATGTTGAGCTGAACTGAAGAAGGAATTTTTGACAAATATCCTCCCACTCGGTAATTGACCGGGATTGCAAGCTTGTGTACCAGACAAAAGCTGGTCCTTGAAAGGCTCATAGAAATCATCCGAGTTTCACTGCATCTTTTTGTTCCAGAGTTCCCATCATAGGATCGCAACAAGACATGTAATGCATCAAATTCTATTCAGGATCACCTGATCCATTGAAAATAGGGAATATAGGGTTCCCAAAAACATGATGGGGGAAGGATAGAATCTACCCATTCAGGGTAAACTCTATTTTCTGGTTGAACCTGTGAACTCTCCCCATCCATAGTCTCTAATGGATATGTTAATGAATCAATGGTAGTTATTAACTTTTGAGAAACATATGGTTGAACCTGTACTTGGGAAGGTGCAATGACTAGAGCCGGTACAGATGTGGGGGCTGGTACTGCAACTGATGGTAGCACTGCCAATTGTTATTTCAATTGACCCATAGGATTAGACCTATGAGGGTGTACTAATAAAGGGGGATATTCATGATCCTTTTCTGTAGCCACAACAAATTCCATTAACTGACTGACTCCAGCATGCTTAGGAAGAAGACTACCCTAAAGTAGTTCTGCATTCATCCTACTCAATTCCTTCATTTATTCCTCTTGTTGTTCAAATATTTTCTCTAGTGAGAGAGATTGTCCTTCTCCAGAGGAAGGGTATGTAACCTGGTTCATTTCTTTACCCTTTTTAGCTCCCTTTTGGAGAGGGGGATGTGGGTTACTTGAAATATTACCTAGATTATGGGTAATCCTTTGATTTCTTTTATGCACACCTTCTTCATTTGTGTCTGTGCATACAACTTCTTGAGCAGGAACCTCTTTATCTGATCCCTCCAAGTGAGCCTCATCTGGTGGATCAAAAATTACGACATTGATGACATTAATTGATGCATAACGCATCACATTTCTTCTATCGGCATTTTGGCGATATTGTCTTCTTCCATATTCCTGATGAGACATTGCATTTTGTTTATTCGATCCATCAGGAACTTCTTGGAGAACCATAATTTGGAGAGAATCTCCTGATAATTTGGCTCTTTTTTCCTCTTGAGGCTTCTTCCCCAATCGAGAGAAGACTGAATTTTTCTAAGGAGGGGATTAATGATTTAAAAAAGTCCCCAGTCCGGTGGACCGGGGATGTTCCTACTGCCATTTCTCAACTCCTCGAATCCTATTTTTTGATTCCAAGGGTTGGATTTAATGAGTCCCCAGTCTGGAAAGCTGGGGTGGCTCTTGACATGCTATGTCTGCGACTTTCTTAAAATCTATCCTGATGTTGCAGACCATAGTCCGGAAATTAGCTGTATGCATCAATCGACAACCACTTTTATCACCCAGATCAAAAGACCATTGGATGATTTCTGACACTTTTGTAACTTGATGATATGCTTACCTCATACGAGTGGCATGTTCAATATTTTCGTTTTCTTGAGGCAGGAGTAATTCAACAACTTTTTCTCTATATTCATTATTTTTAGAGGAACTAGTTGAATCCTATTCTTGGGAAATATTTTGATTATAAACAAAACCCATTGACTTTGGCCGTCCATGGGGAATAACATTGAATGAAACCATTTTCTGTGGGTTTTGCTGACTGGAGAGCACAATGAAATGCAGTGCTCCATGAAAACCCAATCCTCTGACATTAATACCAGATGGGGCATTGGAAAATAACTGGCATAATCTTCTTAGTGCACCATGGTATGATGGCTGAAGGGCTCTCTACAGCTTTTCAGCCTTCGGATATCAAGAGACTGATATAGATGAAAAATCAATATGACGTTGTAACCCTTCTGTTATCTTAACATGATTTTCATATTTATCATAAGATAATACTTTCTTATTCAACTGACAATGAGTTTTCCATATTTTGAGATGAATATCAGGAATTCCATCTTTCGTCAACATCTCTGGAATGTCATACTGAGAGTCATCCAGAGGCCAAAACATGACCGGAACGTCACCCTTCGCCAGTTGTTTTCTCATGTTCAGTACTTCCTCTTTATCATTAAATGAATATTCTTCTACAGGATTAGACCAGAGCTAGTGATTACTTGTTGCTTCATCGGATTCAACAAGACTGGTAGAGATATCACTAATCAAACTAGAATATTCATGACTTAGGGGTGGTTCAGAGAATGACCTACACCTTGGGATATCTTCTTGTTGAGAAAGAATTTCACTTTCTGATGGTAAATCATCAAATATAAATGGCTTTAAATTTTAAAGTGCCTCAAGATAAGAGGTATTTATCGTCACTACATTGTCATCTGAGGAATTTTCCAAACAATTTGAATTACTACTGCGGAGAGTACTTTTGCAGCAAAATTCATCATCTTGGGGAGGACCACCATGGTGGGTTACTACAAAAGATGAGATCTCTTGATGCTTGATCTTCAGACCACCTAGAGGGTTCATATTTATCTAATCTAAAGATGAAACATTGAGATCGACTAAATTATCAAGATGCAAGCCTTCATGAGAAAGTATCTGATGCAGACCTTCGGAATTAATGTTCCCACTATTGGGAACTGAGAGAGTAGAATCTTGAGTTGCAACAGATATATTTCTGAGTGCATCAAGAACTCCAACATCGATTAAGGACTTTTTATAGATAGGACCATGATTTCTTGAATGTAAAGGGAGGGTCTTCTTTTTAGATGCTTTATTACTCAATTTTCCAGGTGTGTGTGCCTGCTCAGGAGAAATAAACAGGTTAGGCTGATTATCTCCACTCAAACCCTGTGTGTGTGCTTGACTTGGTTGTCTGTATGACACGGGGGAGTATGACCCACAACCCTCTTGGACTAGAACATATGTGTGTGTCTATTCCGGAGTGAACTGTTGATGTTTCACTCCACTGGTAGGGATTGATTTATGTGTTTTTCCCTGAGATTCTACTGAAGCTGTTATAATATCCTGGAAGGGATCCAGAATATAACCAAGGATTTTCTTCTGCTCTTTCACCATTGATTGAATGTTCTTGGTGACTTCAACTACTGAAACGGGGATATATGTATATTCCATTCTTGGAGTAGGTGTGTGCGCCTGCTCTTTTCATCCTTTTCCTGTAAGTGAATCCTGACAGTAGTCAAGTGTGGGGGCAGAGAGTTGAGTGTGCCTCCTATTTGTCGCCGGAGCTTTCTGACTGACTTCTCCAAGTGCTACCAAGCAAGAATGTAGGGGGCTTGATCAGTACTAGCAGGTGTATGTGCATTATGATTTCACTTTACCGAACGTGGTTGACGAGATCCATCATATGTAGTCAGATGAGCCTGCTGACTAGTTGATGATTTATAAACAAGTGTATGTTCCTATCTATAGTACTCCACCAGAATTTCCTGGAGGGATTGGAATGTTGCTTCCAGAAGATTCTGCTGGATAATGGAATTAAAACGGACCGTTGTATGTGCCCACTCGTTGTTTTCCACCAAGTTAGGTTGGTGGAATTCTTCGGAGATGGCAGAGATGAGAACCTGCTCACTGTTGACCGGATTTCGCCTCTGGTGATTCGTCTTGCCTGCTCGGTTTCAAGTAACTGAAGTCGAATTCCTGGAGTCGATACCCTCATCATTTTGAGGGCACACAACCACACAATTCTTGCGGTGATTGTTGATGGGAGCCCTCAGGAAGGACTCTTTCTTCCCTGAATTAAGGCCCTAAGGGACCTTCTCATTTACCTCCTCAGAATATGGGAGTGAATGGTGATTGCGTTCCAGGGATAACGACCCGAAAAGGGTGCAGACAGTGGTTAGCACCGCCTGCTTCATGATCGCTGGTCGTCTCTGTCCGGATGAACAGGTTTAATAATTGACTTGGAGGGATTGTCGAGTAGCCTCCAGAGTCAGAATAGTACCATGTTGATGGTACTCCATAACTAGTGCATTTGATACCGAGCATTGAAGATGCTGAGTAAGTTATGTCATCCTCAGACTGGACGATGATCCAACAGAAGTAGTAGCAATGGACTTTGCAGCATATGTTTTCACAGATGTGAATTTAAGAGAAGCCATTCTGGAAATATAGAAGATCTTGGAAAAGGGATCCTGTTTGATATAACAAACATAATAAAGATAAGTCCAACCACTACATCTTTTGGATGTGAAAAAATGTTATTGATTTCTTTGTTGTCCCTCTAATTGAATTTAAATAGGGGCTTAAAAATAAGAAAAGTATCATTTTATCATGGTTAAGGATTCACGTTAGGTTCACCATTTTTTTCCCTCTGGAATTGGAGATGACCTCATTGATTGAAGGTTCAAACATTCCAATCAGTTTCTAACGGGTTTGTTCATAGAACAGGAAACATCCAATGATTCCATATGAATTTGGACCTACATTCCAAAGGTAGGTTCTCATTAGTTGTGGACTGATGAGGATTAAAAATTTGCATTGGCTGAGAGGATGGGAGGTCAGACTCGTTACACCTTTTTGAGGGAAATTATTGTCTACTCCGAGACTCTCTTTATAGATTTAATTTATGTTTGTGAATCCTTATAACATTACCAGGTATAAAATGTTCTATCAATTAAATCTGACAATCAATGATTGATATGTAGTAAATTTAGAGAATCATTTATATGTATTCGAGGTTCTTCAACGATAAAGAATCATCTGTATTTGTTAGATATTCTTAGTCAATGGTATCCTGCAACACATAAAAGTCACTTTGTTATTATGATAACCATATTGGTTTAAATCCACTTAATGGGGAACATGATGTTTATTTTCATTCAGAAGGACATGGATTATTTCAAAGTTAGGATCGTACCTGCTGATGGGCTACCTATGTATCCTTTGTTTTGGAAAAGGGATCAGAACCCACGTAGTTCGGGTAAAGGAGTATTATGTTTATGCATGATTGATGTCTCAAAGAAATATGTCATGATTACTTTTACACTCTAAGACCACGTGAGTCATGCTCGGTGTGAGAAACAAGAGGTATTGGTGAAACGAGACAATGGTTCCATGAATGATGTAATGATGTGGGGCTTATATATTCATGAATTCCCAAAATTAGATGAGGATTATGATTTACTTTCGGGAGGAAATCCAGGAACATGTTCCATAAAGGTACATGTGCTTTATAGAGATTTGGATACTATAATCTTGGGGCATACTCTTAAAGAAGATTCCCAAGTTATGAGGGAACTTATTATTGGGTTTTACACCTGAGAAGCAAGCCCAGATCAAAAAGTAATTATGACTAGTCAAGAGAAATTAAGACTATGGCTTACTCCTAAGAAGGAGGCCCAGGTTAAGGGAATTTTAGAATTAAAGGACTTGGGGCTTACTCCTGAAAATGATGCCCATATTTGAGACTGGGTCATACTCTTGAAAAGGAGGCCTAAGTTAAGGGAATTATGGTTGGGGATTACCCCTGAGGAGGATGCCCAAATTTGGGAAATTATGACAGGGGATTACTCCTAAAAAGGATGCCCAATATTAATGAGGACTTGGGACTTACTCCTGATGAGGAGGCCCAAATTAAATGAGAATTTTTACTGGGGAATATTCCTGAAAAGGAGGCCCAAATTAAGGATTCTCTCATCTTAAAGGATGAGGTTGAATGAATAATCTCTCTAACATTAGTGATATAAAGATGTGAAAATCACTAAATTTTGAGAGATGTTCCACAAAACTCCTTTCAAATAAGGATGTTAATCAAGAAAAACATTCCATAAATGGCTATGAAGTGTGTCTTGAAGACTGAATCTTGAATAAGAGAGGGGTAATGGCCTAAGAGGGGTTAAATGGGTAGTAATGGAAACCAAAAATAGAAGGGCGTGCAAGTCCTGGAAGGCGCGCATGTACTGCGTGGGTGTGCTAGTCCTGGTCGCGCTGGTATACCTGCGAGGCACATTGGTACTTGCACGATTATTGACCAGTAGGGTAATACTTGGGCGATTCATGACCAAAGCCTTTAGAATCATCCTAAGGTACTTCGAGAAGAGTGGCGTGCAAGTTTTAATCAGTGGGTAAGGAGGTGCACAAGTGTGTCTAATTACCTTAAGGTTGAAACACATAGGCGCACAAGTGTTAGTGAATTCTAACACTTAGATCTTATTCCCCATGTTTACACCTTCCATTATAGGTAAATAATTACCATAGAAGTGTTCAGAAGTCTTGAAGAAGAGACTTGGGCGTTCAGATATCTGTATCTGAATTCTGGAAAAATTCCTCTTCAAATGGGGGGACCCACTGGGGTATTTATAGGCTGGAGAGGACCCCTGGTGGTTTTCAAAGAGGGCGGGCAAGTCACTTGCGCAACCATTAGGCGACTCTCAAGTATACTTGCATGACAGTGAGGGAGCTTGCGCGGTGCATGTGCATTTGAAACCTTGTTCATGGCATTTTCGATTTTTGTTGTTTTCTTCAAAGGCAGAATCAATTTGTGCTAAGTCATTTCCCTTTCCATTCCTTTAGATAATGTGACGAAAAGGAGCATCATCAATCATGAATACCTTTATTCTCATGATATTATAATGTTTTGAGTAAATTGTATTACTCAATTATTTGTATTGAAGCATTTCATATTTGTTAAGAACTCCTTAACTTAATTATCAACTTAATGATTTAATATTTTAAATCATTCTTATTAATTTAAATTATTCAAAAAAATTGTAAGTATTTATTTATATGGATATTAATGTTTTAAAATATTAATTATTTTATAATATTCAATGTTTTATTGGACACTTTGTTTTAAAAATCTCATTATTAAATTTTCTAAATGGTTTTGAAAATTGTTTGATAAATAATTTATTATGTAAATATATTGAAATGATATATTGTGATCGCAATGTGGAAATGTTAACTTTCCTTTATACATGTGTTATATGTTATGATTATGTTATGGTTATTGGGCATTGTTTACGTATACGGGTGGTTCCATGATAAACTTAGGGCGGGTGAGCCCGAGATAGCTCTCCAATGTATTGGGTAATGTGAAGGAGTTAAATTCTAGGATTTCTCCGAAGAGATTTAGGGAATATACTTTGATGGGTATTCCAAACGTAACCATGAGGGTTACTCCCTACGTAAGAATGTTATAAATAGCTCAACTTACCTTTGTGTCTTATGATTTCTATGAGTTATTCATAAACTTATGATTTCATGAGGTATGATAAAATTAATATGTTTTATGAGTAAAGTATGATTTCATTGACTCTTATGTATACATGGACTAATGTTTTCATTCTATCTTTTTATATCCCTTAATGAGATTTTTATGCTCATCCCATGTTTTCGAAATGTTGTTCACAGGTCATAAAGTGGAATACGGTCAAGGATGAGATCAAGGAAATGTCATGATGTATAAAGCATGGAAGTAGTCATGTTTCATTTTTAAGAGATTTAATTTTTTGAAATAAATGTGAACTGAGTAGATGTGTCTACTTTTTTATCATTGAGATGTAATAGTTATTTCCTAATTCACTAAAACTCTAAAGCTGAATAGATCCTCAATATGAATTATTCATTTAATTCATGATTATGTAATGTTTTAAGGACGAGACCTTATAGTTGGTATCAATGGTTGGTTTAGATAACTTTATAGGTTAGGGTATTCTTTAAGCACAATTGACATTACTATAATGGTTTGGATTTTAGAAATAGTAATAGTTATTTTTAAAAAGTTAATGAGTTTAAGATAACATGAATAATTATATCTTAGTATTTACCCTCCTCATAAGATATTATATGATGATTCTACTGATAAACTAACACTATCCTTTTTGGTTTTAGTAAATGGATGGATTTACCAGGCACCAAAGTAACAGTTGATGTGATGAAAACTGTGATGGTTTTCTGAACAAGAAACTGAATGATATGGGAGCTGTAATGAGAATTCTTGTGGTTATTCTCACCAAATATCTGGAGTCTGGATTGACCACCTGACCCTTACTGATTTTCATAAGGCGTAATTTATGTAAGAAAAAAATCCCTATGGAAGATCAGGTAATAATCATAAAGGTAATTATATTCAAAAACCTTTGAGTCAAAGATGTGGAAACAAACACATAAGAAATTTTTTCAAAGGGACATAATGATTCTATAGATGTGGAAATGAAGGTCATAAAGAAAGAACCTTCCACGGAAAAAGGAAGCATCTAGTTGACTCTAGGAAAGGGAAAGAAGTCCATTCTGAGGGATCAATTGAATGTTTTAAAAGTGGTGTGCATGGTCATTATGCAAACACATGTCCTACAAATAATTTTCTAGAATTGGATAACTATTATTGTACAAATATTCAATTACCAATTCCGAATTCCATTCTGATTGAGGATGAAAGAACTGACAATGACCAATGAAAGGTATGAATTATTTATTAACATATGTTTTCCTATAATTTAATCTTAGGATATGATTCATAATTTTTTTTAGGAAATAAGTATTTAAGAATAAGTTTTAAAGGAATGGTTAATTGATCATGAAGAATGTTGAATGAGTCAGAAGTCAAAATATAAGGGATTCAAGAGTTATGATAGATTTTCGGATGGTGAAATTCTTAATAGTATTAAAGCTCTTTTGATGATGAGATTACATTAGAAGACTTTCTATAGTATGTGTAAACCTGATTTTTGATATATGAAAATTTTATTCAAGGAATAATTATCTTTTTGTTTTTTGGATATAGTTATAAAAACCCATCTGGGTTTATATGTTCCTTGAATTTGAGGTAACTACCGGTTAATACATTTTGGGATGCAAAACAAAAATTATTAGATAACATTTGTATTTAAAATATGTTATGGTTATTTTTGATGAATTTATCTATTTTTGGAATGATATAAAATTATGTAGTTTTTGAAAAGGGGAAACGCGCAAACCATGTGACAACCTGTCGTGTCGGATGAAGCTGCGGGAATCGAACCCTCAACCAAAGTGCGACTAGTATTTATGGCCTACCACTGGACTACGTGAAATCCCTAGTTAGTATGACTAATTATTTTTAGTTAGATGATCATATGAATCAGGAATAAGTTGATTTTGGGTTATCTAAGTAAATTAGTAACCTATCATGGAGGATATGTGATTAGGTTTATTACTTTACAATATGATACTTTAAGAGTAACTGATGTTATTTGGAGATAAATGATTCGATTTATCTTCGAAGACTATGTGATTGAATACATCAGATATTTGGGTTTTTTTCGTAGTTTGTATTACTTTTAATAATTATATAGATATCTATTTATTGATTGGTCTTTGAGGAACATTGGGTTTTGTAGGACAAATTTAGAAGATTATGAGTAGTTTTTCATTTACTGTAAGATTATCCTTTTTGGGGGTTATCTGATCTTATACTAACATTTTTTGTTTTTTCTAAGGTCTAAAGACAAGGGAAATATATAATTTATCTTTTTTGAATTAGGTGATTCTCAAGAAGATGATTATAGTGATCTTAATGTGAACAATTCTTCTTAAATACGCATCTTTTGGAGAAAATATGAGTTTGTGTATGAAATATAATAAAAGATGAAAGTCAACATGACAAGTAAGTATGTTTCCTTATGATTTAGTTAAGTGAAAAAAATAAATTCCTCAATGAAAAGTAACTTAAAATAAAAATGTTGTCTATTAACATTTCCTACTGGGGAATAAAATACCATTTAACCCATCACAAGATTGTGATTTTCTAGTGGTTATCTTCTTGCTGGAATTTTTTTTATCAGTATCCATCATAACATGATGGTTTTTTTCTCCTCCATAGCCATGTTTTCATGGAATCCTAGTATCTGTTGTCTTGGATGACCTTTGTAATTTTCTTTCTTTCTTTTAATGTGATAGTATAATTTACTCCTTTTCCGATGTGGGGCTTTCAATAAAGTTTCCGAGACCAATTTTAAAATTGGGAGGACGCAATTCCCAAAAGGGGGAAAGATGTAACATCCTAGGTAAATAAAGAATATGACATTTTAATATTTATTAATATTTGTAAATAAAATATTAATATTACTTTAAGGGGAATGCTATGTTCGATGGCGTTCCCAATACGCAACCATGAGTTTCTTTGAAATCTTATGTTGCACACTAATAATATAATAATATAATTTTAAATGGTAGTTAATGCCTAGACGTTGTAATGGAGAGAATGAACAGAACTAACTACAAAATGATTATATTTGTTTGTTATATATTTTAACAATCACCCAATATATGATAGAGGCTTAAAATGCGAATGAATCAAATTTTAAGCATAAATATTCTAATATTCTTTAAAAGGTATATTAACAGCCATTTTATGGTGAAACCCTTTTAAATATAATTTTTGGCAATTTTATATGTTATATTTGAAAAAATAAAATCCCTCTTTACAATCAGGACAAAAAAATTTACTTTGTGTAAATGTTTGTTATTTTTCTAATAAAGATCATTTTAGTGAATAGTGAAAATGCTTTATTTTATTTCAAAACCTCATTTTGATAGTATTTATTTATATGGTTAGATTAAATTAATAATAGGATTTAATGTATAGTTAAATTAATTTTTTACCATTTACTTCAATGGTGGTCATTGGAATTAATTTCACTTTGAAATTGGACATAAACTAATGTCAGTCTTTTGATAGATATTTTTTCTTAAAAACACTCTATTTGGTTTGACAGTGAGAATTAATTATAAAATTAATTAATGAAACTTCTATTTTTTGAATTTGATAAAATGGATATCTTTTTTTAATTTGTAATATCAAATTTAATTTGCATAAATTTTTGGTATTTTTCTGACAAATGTTCATTTTTAATGAATAGTGACAAATACTACATTTTACTTCAAAACTGCTTTTTCATCTAATTTAATTATATATTTATATTGTCCTTTTAATTGGTTTTAAAGTGTAATTAAATAATATTTTTATCAATTAATACAATTTTCTTCATTTTATGTAATTTCACTTTTCAATAGGATTTAAAAACAAGTCAATCATTTGATAAATTTAATTCTTAAAAACCCATTTTGGGTTTTGACAACAGGATTTAATTTTAAATTAATTACTGAAATTTTTGTGTTTATAATGTGGTTTAATGGATTCTGTATTTTTATTCATAAGGTCCAAATTATTTAATTAAGACACTTTTTTGGACATTATGAATAGTAACGACGACAATTATCTTTAATTATCATGATTAATTAGTAATCAGGTAGTTAAGGGCAATAAAATAATTTAAAAATAATATTCAATTACCCCATAATGTTTCCAAATATTCTTTTTTGTGTCATGTCCGACCATTGGATGCCCTGTTCCAACTTAGGGACCCCATGGAATCACTTTTGTGTGATAGTGACGTTTTATCATATTAAATTTAAAGAAAGGAAAATATAACCAATCTATGTAACACCTAAGTAAAACAATTTTAATTTTGTTTAAATAAATGATATATTAGGATATAAATAGTCATTGGAAGCTAAAAATATTTCCCATAACATGGTATTTTTTTTATAATTTTTAGAAATTAAATAAATAAAATTTTTTATGACACCATGATGATGCAGTGAATACCTCATTAATGAACGATTAAAATAAAATGAAACGATACGGTAAAATATAAGATGTAAACTTGTAGAAAACGTATTTTAATGGGATATTTCAAAACCTTATCACCATATCCTTTAAATAAATTATTTTTCGACCTTTAAAATATTAAAATCATTTTATAATAAAGTAACATTTCAAGACATTCCAAAACTGACCCTCCTCTCTCTTATAAATGACCCCCACCATTACCCCCTTAACCACACCTATCAATCCCTTGGATATTCAAAAATCTTCCCATATTATCTCTCTACATCCATGTATTAATCCTAGACTCCACCCCTTGGACAGAATTCTTTTCATGGAAGCCTTTGGCTGAAATCAAAAAGTGTTACCCGATTTAGAGGTAATATCTTCTCTCGAGTTTCTTCCTTTTATTTTCCTTCATCACTCACCACTATATTCTTATTATTTTATCCCATAATAATAATAATATCCTAAATATAATAGGGTTTATTTATTATAATGATTCAACCTACACTCACACACACCTCCGTCTAATGGTTAAAGAACATACTGTTTCGGTGGGTGGTGAATTACTGCCTCATGAAACGATGATTGTTAAATCATCATTTAACACCTTTAATGGTGGCCATTAAGATGTATATAAATTTATATTTTATATATATTATGTTTATGTTTTCCTAATACTTTTGTATCTATCATTTATGTCATACCTTTATGGATTCCATAATGGGTAAACGCGATAATTTAATTTTAGGAAGTGCAGACTACCGCCCCCTCAAAGTGATATGACTCGTTCATGCCATACGTGGAATGTATAAAGGATATAATTAATGAAATTATGTAACATATGTAACATATATATTATACTAGAATTATTATATATCTATGTGTAATTTAGTTTTAAATTCCATTAATACGAAAAACAAAATGAAAGTAGCATTCATGCGTACGTATGACCTACCGTCTCCATGAATGGTACATTTAATTTCTTATATCCTATTATTATAGAATATTATTAAACAAATATATACTGGATATATAGGATATTTATATCATGAACACCATTTTAGAGATTATGTTCTTATAACCACATGAGCAATTTTTTCAGACAAGTTCATTTTTGACTCATGTACCGAACATCGACAGAACATATGATATGAAATCACATAATTAACAAATTTTTATGACATGATAATATGTGATATGAATAGAATAACAATCATTAATCTAATTAATTAAGACATTATAAATTTACCAATTTTTATTTTTAAAAAAATATATGGAAATGAACAAGATAAGTCGGACTTGATGTAAGGGGATTTCATATCTCACTTTTAATTTTGTGAGATTTCCATTGTTCACCACATATTTGTTTCATGTGGTTTATTTTGTACTTCCATTTCATATATATTATAATTATTCTATTTATACTCATAGTATTATGTGATTTATTTGGTGTTTATTATATTTTTTCTACACGAATCAATTGATTAGAAAGAGGTCAGGGGTTTTTATCTCACTTTTTATCCTCGTGAGATTCATGCTACATTTTCCACTATTATATTTTTTGTGTTGTATTTACTGCCCATGATTTTATTATTTGTGTAATATAATTTAATTTATGGGTATTTAAATCTTCATTTCATGACCCTTCTTTCATGGGTTGTACGGTTCAAATGTTACCCAAATCGTTATGGGAACCATTCACCCTCCTCTTTTTAAAAGACTTATTTTTGTTTGGACTTTTAATTTACATCATCTTATGATGGGATATTTTCTTATATAACCTTATTGATTTAAATTTTATTTCCAAGTAATGAGATACCATTTTTATCTCTCATCAACTGATTTCTAAATTTTATAGTGACATCATTTGGCTGTCAAATTTATGCAAGGGAACTGCTTAACCCAACTTCCATTATTTGGGTTAAACCTCTAAATCTTGATTATGTCATACTATGAATATGTGTTTATGAACTCTTATTGTAACACAATTAATATCCAATTATATTGTGTGTATTATTATTTGTCACGCATTATTATGTAATAGATTTATCCTTAATCAAAGGATACCGTCTTTATAAGATATTTCGTCTCAATTTACATTCCATTGAGACTTAATTATTGATATGATCCAATTCACATTGATATGGTGTATATAAATTCATTTGGAATATTATATCATGAATACCTTAATTCTCATTAAATTATAATGTTTTTATTATATTCTATTCTTTAATTATTTGTATTGAAGCATCTCTTATTTGTTAAGAACTCCTTAACTAAAATATTGTCTTAATGATTTAATCTTCTAAATATTTCTTTTTAATGTCCTTGTTTCAAAATAGTATTAAGGATTTATTTATATGGACATTACTATTTTAAAATATTAATTCCTTTAAAATCATTAATGAGGTATTGGACACTTTGATTTAAAAATCTCTTTATGAAATGTTTTAAATGGTTTTGAAAATGGTTTGATAAAGCATTGATTATGTCAATATATTGAAATGATATACTGTGATCGCAATGTGGAAATGATATATTTCCTTTATACATGTGTTATATTTTATTTTTATGTTATGGTTATTGAGAATTTTTTACATATACGGGTGGTTCCGTGATAATCCTAGGGTGGGTGAGCCCGAGATAGCTCTCCAATGCATTGGGTAACGCAAAGGAGTTAAATGTTACGGTTTCTACGAAGATATTTCGGGAATATAATTTGATGGGTATTCCAAAAATAACTATGAGGGTTACTCCCTATGTAATAATGTTATGAATGCCTCATGTTACCTTTGTGTCTTATGATTTCTATAAGTTATTCATAAATCTTATGATTTCATGAGGTATGATAAAGTGATTATGTTTTATCAGTAAAGTATTATTTCATTGATTCTTATGTATACATGTACTAATGTTATCTTTGAAAATTTTTATATCCCTTTCTGAGATTTTTATGCTCATCCCAAGTTTTTGAAATGTTTTTCACAGGACATAAAGCTGAATAGGGTCAAGGATGGGATCAAGGAAATGTCATGCTGTCTAAATCATGGAACTAGTCATGTTTATTTTTTAAGTGTTTTTATTTTGTGAAAAAATGGAAACTGAGTAGATGTGTTTAATTTGTAATCATTGAGATTTAATAGCTATGTCCTAATTCTCTGAAACTCTAAACCTGAATAAATCCTAAATGTGAATTAGTCATATAATTCATGATTATGTAATGTTTTAATGTCAGGGCCTTATATTCACCTTACAGATCCCTTATTCTTTTAATTTTGATGATAAATAGATCCATGAGGTCGAGCATTGATTAAGGGTAAATCATTTCTACTATAGTAAAGAAAAAGTATCATCTTCCTCAAATTTATGAAATATTTGATCAACATCATAGAACTCAGTAGTTTCTAGAGATTTATCTTCTCTCTGGGTATCATCAATTATGTGTTATTAAGGAAGATATTTCAAAGGATAAATTTTGAACAAGGTTTGGATATTACAATTTGACATTAATTCCATTTGGATCGACCAATGAAGTACATCTTTTTATGGATATTATGAATAGATTATTCATTGAATATATTGATAATTTCATTTTTTATATTCATTGTTGATATTTTATTATATATTAACATCTATGAGGGACATACAAATTACTTATAGATCATTCTTGAGACTCTTAGATGAAAAGAGTTATATGTGACTATTATCAACTGTGAATTATAGAATTATAATGTTTATTTTATTGTATATACTCTCACCATGAATGGGAACTTTATTGATACTATTAACAAAAAGAAAGTAAAATAATGGCCTGCACCAATAAACATAACTGAGATATATAGATTCATGAGTTTGGTTGGTTATTATTGGTGACTCATTCAATTTTTTTTCATTATATACTACACTTTTAACCAAGATTACACATAATGTGTTTTTATTCACTTTCACAAAGGAATATAAAGAATTTTTTGAATAATTAAATTGGAGATTTCACAAGGATCCAATTTTGACTATACTATCAAGAAATTATGTATTTGTGATATATTGGGATGCATAAAATAAGGGACATTGTTTTTTCATTATGTATATTGATAATGTTGTTTCTTATGAATCATGGAAGTTAAATATTGATTAACATATGTATTTGACTCTTGATATTGAGTGGGAAGTTGTAATGTTTTCATTTGAGATATGGATACGTAATATCTGTGGGGATATATATGAGATATAAAAAGTCCTTATGATCCTAAAATAATTATTATGTAGAAAGTAATCAATATAAGGTAGAGGTGATGACATGAATAACTCAAGGATTATTATTTACCAATACACTACCTACAAGTAAATGAAAATATGGTAGCTGATCAATTAAGCAGGAAATATCATGGAGTTATGACAAAAATAAGGGTTGACATGGATCATATGTTCTTGGATATCGTAAACATAGATATGTGAATTATTAATGATGGAGAGACATCACTCTTTAATTCATATGACTAGAAAAAAATCCTAATAGGAAATGATAAAATGATCATAGTATAATGATGATAATTTTTAGAATCAAATTAAATCCTTTAATGATGGAAATTTGAAAGAATTCATTTGGAATGATTAAATTCTGAAATATGGAAGGAGACTATGTTTTCCAGCTACACCTAATCTAAATAAGGAATTTTTGGATGATTATAATAGCCCAAATTTCTATATACACCATGGTATCCCCTTGATTTATATGGATTATAATTTACATTTTTGTGGGATAACATAATGATTAAAATTGATAATTACGTATCTTGATGCTTGGTTTTTCAATTGGTAAAGGCTGAGGGTCAAAATTCTAGATAAGTCATCCAACCACCACGAATACATATGTTGAAATTATATGAAATTACAATAGGCTATGTCACTATTCTTCCAAAAAATCCATGAAATAATTATTCAATATGGGTTATTGCTGAACTCCTCATCAAATATACACATTTCCATGATTTAATAAAAGATTTACATATTAGAAACCTTGCATGAATCTATAGTAATGAAGTTGTAATAATTCATTGTGAAACTAATTCAAATGTTTTTTATCATGATCCTTGATATACATTGATATTATGGAATAATAATTATAAGGTTCCAGACACTCAGCATAATTTGAGCATTGCATACTACCATCAAATAGATGGGATGTCCAGAATGACTATTCAAACATTAGAAGACTTGTTGATTTTATTATCACTTGACCTTAATGTTTTACGGGAAATGTATTTCTATTTGGTTGAGTATTACTATAAAAATTATTTCCTTTTATTTATAAAAATGGCACTTTATGATGCATTATATAAGAAGAGATGTTGTATAGAAACATGTTGGGATAAAGTTCATTAATGTAAACTTATAGGGACATAAAATTTTGAGGATGCAATGAAAAAGGTAAACACTATTCAGAATCATATTTAATAATCTCAAAGTAGGAAAATTATTCATATTAAAAAAGAGGATGAAATAATTGTAATTTCAAGTGGTGGATCCGTTCTTTTGAAAGTATCTCCATGGATGTGTGTAATCAAGATCAATATGGAAGGGGAAAAAATACTATAGTTTATAATTTTTTTTAAAAAATTTCAAAATTATTTGAGATGTTGTTTTACATTTTGAAATTTCACTGATACTATATAAAGTGTATTATGTGTTCAATATATCATTGTTAATGAAGTGAATTCTTGACCCAATTCCTTTTCTCACATTTGATGAAATAGAATCAGAACCCAATTTATCTTATTGTGAAGAGTCTATCAAAATTATTGACCCTAGAGACCATGTATTGTGGAATACTATGAATTTTTTAGTAATAGTACTTTCTTAAAATCATAAAAAGGATTAAGTAAAATGAGAACTATAGTATGTAATGAAGATGAACCACCCACACATATTAAAAAGGATATACCGCTAAAAATATTGAGGATGGATTTTGTATAGGATGTAGGAATGTAACCCCAATCCTTCAATAATAGAAATTGAATGTTATAATTTAATAAATATATTATAAAATTAATATTTTAATATTTCATAGAATAAAAATTCTAATTTAATGGGATGAATATTTAATTTCAACTTACATGATCAAAATAATCCCTGATTTTTTTAAAAGTTTACCTAAGAAATAAGCCTTTATGAATAATTAAAAATGTAGTATTTAACTATTAAAACATTTATTTATAATAATATATTATAACATGTATAGTAAATCATATATTTAATATTAATTTGATATATATAACAATATACTAATTTGAAGCTAAAAAGATATTTTTTTTAGAAAGTAGTTTTTAAAAAATCCTAATGTTATTCCACATTAATTAATTAAATTAATCAGTAATTATGTATGTTCTGAATGAAATTTATAGATTATATATATATAATTATTTGAATTTAAATAAATTTAATGATTAGTACATGTCATGTAGTTATGGACCGCCTCATGAATCGATGTAATTTTTTTCCCATCACTGACAGACATGGATAAGCATAATGATGGGAATAATCAGTTTATTTGATAATTATGACATCATATTTGTTTTTTAAAACTAATATATCATCTAATTCATTACTCTTTCACCCATTAAAGAAATTATAATGTCGTACATTTATGCGTATAACCAACCATCTCCTCGAAGAGAAGTGATTCAAATTTAATGTATAAATTTTAAGATTAATTATAAAAAGGAACTTAATTAATAATATTGATATTTAGAATGTTAATATAATTTTATATATTAAAAAAAATTTCATATTAGTATCTATCCATACAAATAAAACTATTGATATCATTTATTATGATTGGCCTTGTCTATTTTTCAATAAACCCCTTTTTTGAAGGATCCATCGATATACCCTCAATTGAAATTAAATTTCCCACGAGTGAGATTTTTTACAGATAAAATTCACACTTCATAAATTTTGAATATAAATTCCCATTTTTTATGGTCATTAGAAAAATCCTCTAATGTTCTTCATGATCTTAATAGTTCTTCAAATATAATATATTATCATCTACAATTTCTACAACAAACTGAACAAGGTAACCTATATAGAAATTATTCATTTTATCCATGAAAATCATAAGACAATTTTTATTTAAAAATGTCATTACAATAAATTAATTATGACCACACCTCATACAAATGGTTTCCTTAGGTATATCCTTCTTCTCAAACTTTAGGTGATAATATCCCGATCGAGGAAAAATCTTGTAAAAATATTTTTCTCCCTATAATTTATCAAATATATCATATATATGGTGTAGTGTATACTTATTATTAATAATGGTCTTGTTATGTTCATAATAATCAATAAAAAGATGCATTAAAACATATATCTCATTAAAAGTAGAATAGGTCAACCCCATGGTCAGGTAAGGGGATGGATTGATACCTTATCATGATTGTTTCGGACCTTCTTGTTAAATTTATGTAACTTGATATGGGAAATTATAATAAGTGACATTGAAATAGGTGAAGCACTAGGTATGATATCAATTGAATACTTTAATTCATGATTTAGGGGAAGACTGCAGAACTACTATGTAAATCCCTTAATAAAATACTATATAATAGGAAAATTCCAAAAGACGTGTTTAACCCCATCCATATGAGAGAAATATCCTACATTAATAGGTAGTGAAACACATGTGATATATACAATTTCTATTTAGTGTTCAGGTTTATCTTGACACTAGTAGGAAATTTTATGTTGATTTGGGCGACCAAATATAAATTACCTTCCTTGAAAATTGATATCAGCTCTATAATGAGAGAGCCAAGCCATGGCCAAAATTTTGTCAAATTCAACTACCGGATGAATTACAATATATAAAAGAATCTCATTCCCCCAAACCCCTATTAGAGAAGAGATATAGATGTCATAGTAGATAATATTACCATTGTGACAACTGGGCCCCTGTGACAGCACAATCACCCCGCCTTAACATAGTCGTCGGGTCTTGGCCCACTAGGTAGCACCAGTTGCCCCGTAGACACGTGGGGCCCACCACAGGGTCCACCCACACGACTGAATGGGTTATCTAACTAATGACAGTACCCACAGGCCAACACTTGTCCTTTCCAGTGTGTTTTGTCCTCACTCACACACATCCTGGGAAACTTCCCAGAAGGTCACCCATCCTGATCACTACTCCAAGCCAAGCTCACTTAACTGTGGAGTTCTAATCAGGTAGGCTTCTGAAAAGGAAGGTGCACCTTGTTGACATGAGTCCTATCATTAAGTCATTTAACCCTTTATCATTTGGGAATGTTACAATCACCCCCCCTTTAGAGCACAACGCCCTCATTGTGGGACCTACATCTCAACCCAGGCAGTCCGCTCCAGTTAAGGCTTGGTACCAGCTCTGATACCAAATGTGACAACTGGGACTCGGTGACAGCACAGTCACCCCGCCTTAACATGGCCGTCGGGTCCTGGCCCACCAGGTACCACCAGTTGCCCCGCAGACACGTGGGGCCCACCCTAGGGTCCACCCACATGCCTGAACGAGTTATCTGACTAATGACAGTCCCCACAGGCCAAAACTTGTCCTTTCCAGTGTGTTTTGTCCTCACTCACACACATCCTGGGAAACATCCCAGAAGGTCACCCATCCTGATCACTACTCCAAGCCAAACACGCTTAACTGTGGAGTTTTAATCAGGTAGGCTTCTGAAAAGGAAGGTGCACCTTGTTGACATGAGTCCTATCATTTAGTCATTTAACCCTTTATCATTTGGGGATGTCACAACCATTATAAGTTTTCACTAGCTAATCTATATATAGTCATTGACGTGGTGATGTGATACCATTAAAACATTATTTAGATGTAAAATAGTTTCTAGAACATGAATTGAATAAAACATTTTCACTTTAATAGTGGATAATATGTGTATTATTCAACACATCATTATGAAACCTACTTTAGATATATTATTTTCATAAGCTTATCCTTCTCCACATGGATTCTTTTATGGTCTGTTCAAATAATTATTGTGATACGGGCTTGTATAATTTTACATATCATTTCAGTTAATGAACTGGAAAGCCTTGGTTTCATTATTTTTAATGAAATCAAAATCCTTATGACACCTTTCTCGGAACATAAAACAAATTTCTATTCCCTTTAATCAAAATCCTAATTATTTAATTGCCTAATTATCACATGTTAGAAATATGATACCTCATTTAATCTTATTTGACACATTTATTTTTCCATGGTGCTCAGTCGTGCTCTTATCTTATTTACTTCCCTTGAAGATATAATACATTGGAAGCTCTTTATCAATCTTTATGAAACTGTAATCTATATAATCAGATGATGAGAACTTTTGAGAGAATAGTTCCATTTGAATAATAGTTTTAATCACATCATAGAAATGATTAATCATGATTTAAAAAATATTTTATTTCAACCAAGGTGCGACTAGATAATATTTTGATGTTATAATTACAATACACCACATATTATTCATCATTTGCATTATTTTTTGGAACATACTCTACATTTCATTTCCCTATTCTAGAGGTAGTTATTTCTGGAGGAACATAACATTAAAATTTATCCATTCTTTGATTTCCATTTCATCATCCTATTTTCTGTTTTAAGCCTACGAGGACCATTGATAAAAACCTACTTTTAAATAATACACTACTTGAATTAACTTTTCATATCTATTAAGTCCCAAATCCCAGAATATATTTTTGAGGGACTTAATTCATTTCTTATATATTGAATTTATTTTTAGATCCATTAAAATATTGAGACTTCTATCATAGGAAGCTATCCATTATAGATGAATCACATTTTGGATCAATTGGTTATTCAATATGGGTAAGGAAATTTATTATAACCTTTTTCGAGTGGTCTAATATGGCATGTATATGATTATTCCTAACATTTGCATCGTCTTACTCAAGTGGAAAATCACTATATTGTCTTTTAGTATTGATCCCATTTCATTTGTTATATTTCAAGACTATTCAATATAACAAACTATGTTATCTCATAATAATATATAATATTTTCCCATAAAATAAAAATCTCCATAGTGGTATCCATTCTAAAATACTAAAATGGATTATCATAATTCTCATGTTTGATAAGTTCATATAAAATACAGTTCCCAAGCTTCCAACTAAAATTTATCTCAGAAAAAAATAGCGACTGAAACCCTAGTAACATAAATTTTGTGTTTACTTTATTGAATTAGTATAATATTCAAGGAATATCACCATGTAAGATCAATTAGTTTAACAATATTCAAAAACTACAAACAAAATGTATTCCATTATTACATTATATAAAAATAACACGTCACAGAAAAATTATTCCATCCTTTATATCATTCGTAATATCCTATATAAAATATTATAGAGAGGAAAACAAAGAAGGGGTGATTCCATATGATCAGTAAGGGTTCCATAGAAAGGACGTTATCATGAGTTAATAATGTATAATCAACATGGTACAGTGGACAATAATAAAACATTCCATTAAAAAAACACTTGAGTTAAATGGGTATTCAGGGCTAATATCAGCACAAAAACACATGGATAAAAAAATTAATTCGTAGTATACGAAATGCTTAATTTTTGACATTAATGGTCATGTCCTCTCCACCAAGATATCATGAATATTTCTGTTAGGGCCTCTCAACCAATAAATCATTCTTAAAAAATGGGTATGTGTAAACCAAATACCCATATTATATAGACGGATAGCTATGTTGTCTCATGAGACCTATCAATGCCTCGAGGCATTATCTATTATTATGTCATGCCCATCACCTTCACATCCTATGCATTCATTTTATTTTTAATTACCAGTACAATTCATTATGAAAATGACTTATAAGTCAAAAATTATCTATATTTAATCAAGAATACAAAACATCAATACTTAATTATCATAAAAAATCCATAAAAAATAATTATAGTAACATTATATTATATCCATAAAACATAGAAGGATATTTTCATTATTTAAAATACCTATAATATATTCGTTTAATATTTAAGGATAAAAATACCCTTTTCAATTTCAAATAAATTATTAAAATTAAAAAAATTCACAAATATTAATGAATTTTTTTTTGAAAATAACTTTGAAATCATGTAATGGAGGATTTAATGCATTGATCGAACAGGATGGTGGGAATCTATGTTCATGTCATGTGTGTTTAAACATATATTCCTTGTACATTTTTAGTAAAAAGTCAAAAGTACCTTGTTTAGAAAATGACAAGAATATTCCTTTCAAAATACATTAAAAAATGTGAATAAATGGTAAAAATGACATTAATAAATCTTAGGGTAATATTAAAAATATTTTTGAAAACATTTATATAAAACATGGAAAAAGAAATAAATAATTCCTAACTAAAGAGAAAATAATTAATCTTTTTCATAAAAATATTTTATCAATCTTATTAATTTCACAAGAGTGGAAAATATTATTATTTCATAAAAATTTCATGAATAAATATATTATAATAAATTTAACATGTTTTATTAGATGAGTTTCATATAATTTACCCTAATTTAAATTCAAAAATAAAAAATATCAAAATAAAATGAGATTGTAAAATAAATCCCTTACCTTAAGCCCGAATTTCCTCATAAGTGATTTTATACTATGGTATAATAATTTTAGATTTATTATAATCCTTTAAGTTATTTATATTAAAACTTATAATATAATATATGATCCTCTTATAAAATTTTAATACTAATTTACCTATAATTCGATATTATTATCATCATTTCTAGGTATTAACTACAATTTTTTCATGAAAACTATGGTTTCATAGTTAAAGTATATATAATATTATCATGGACCCATAATCTATATAATTTTAATTATGATATAAATATTATATATATTAATTATATATAAATTTTTATTCATCCATTAAAAATAGATTTATAAAAATGGATTAGACCATTCCTAGAGATGGGGGGAAGTACGTATGCATGAATTATGATTTCAATTTTCAAAAGATTTAACAAAATAATATAAAATATGAATTCAAACTTTCTGAATCATTATTATAAAATATATATCCTATATATTCCATAAATACACTCTTATTTATATCCATGTAAATAAGAAATTAAAAACAAATTACAATACATTGTGGAGGTGGTAGTTCACACGCATTCACGAACGACATTGTCATTTTCTCAAAGGATAAATAGGTAAGAAAATAGATAAGAAATTATAATTAAAGTAAAATTAATATATCATAAATATCATATATAATAATCAAACCCTACATAATATCCATCTGATAATGATGGATATGAAAAATGAATTATATCGCTACATGGGGCCGATAGTCCCCATGTATGCCCGAGCGATACTTTCACTTGACATTTGATAGAAAATATTTTGTTTATTGGATGTTACATAAAAATAATAACATATTTGTATATTTGGTATAATTAATTTATTATTTTATAATTATTAAAAATTATTTATATGATGTATAAGAAAAAATAATATTGAGATAACTCTATTAAGAGTTGAACATCCTCATTGAGAGCACTCTTTTTTCTTACACCTTAAGCATGGAGTGGATGGAATTTGGGAAATTAAAGAAGCTATATGAAGTTGGGAAGAAATATAGGAAGGTATTATGGAATTAATTTTCTGATATAGAATGCTCGAAGTACCGCAATGAAAAGAAATAAGTGGTGTGTTTTTATATGGGAGTGGAGGAGTACCCGTGGAATTATTTATGTATTACATTAATAAAAATTAATTTCAGTGTCATGTAGATAAATATACATATATTTATAGAATAAGTTGATTATTAGTATATATAATCTCATACAATAATATATAGAAAATTTTATATGATGGTTTAACCCTTATCTATAAGTTTTAACCCCTCGTTACCTCATTGGACTCTTTCCAAAATATCACTATTTTTTACAATTTAATGGTAAATAATTAAAACATTAATTGAAATTTGACCCATATTTATACCATGGATGATATTTTTAACCAATTAAACTTCACTTGGATGGATATTTGATTTTAATAAATTCAAGATAATTTATAAATACATTATTTTTCATGAAATATCATTAATTTTTTTTAAAAACTATATTAATTTTCACATTAATGGCATTGACAAAAATTAATAATTCTAAAACAAACTTTTAAAGCATTACTATTACGTTATATTCATAAAAAAATTTATTGAAACAGAAAACTAACCCAAAATTTGTTACTTTAAATATTTTTAAAATCATTTATTTATTTTTCAATTAATGGAATAAATATTATGTTAGTATTTTATAAATATTAAAGGTAATTATTAAATAAATAAAATTTAAAAATAAATTACCATGATTAAAAATTAATAGATATTTCTAATAAACATTTAAAACGAACATAACCTCTTTTGATCTTTATGGTAAAATAATTGATATAAAAATGTCATGAGAGTGAAATTTTGTATATAATATTTTCTTAAAATAATATAAAGGTAAATATCAAATAAAAATGGAATGAAGTGGACATTTTTTCAACACGTGGATGATAATAATTGAATAAAACACATCGAATATGATAAATTTCTATGTTATAGTAATTTTAATTCCTTATCCAAATGTTTAGCCATATTTAATCGGTTTTACCCATACCGAGGTGACAAATATTTACAGATGAAACTATTAATAATAATACAAAATGGTTATATTTTTCCAACTAGATCCTAAATATTCAAAATATTAAATAAATTTCATCTGATTCTACTCACAAAAGTGGCATAATTTAATCACTAATCACAATGAAAAGCGATTCTCCATAAAAAGTAATTTTTAAATGTAAAAATATTTATATAACATATTCAAATATAATTTGGATTACAAAAAAATTTATTAGAATATTATTAACAAAATTTAACAGATAAAATTTTAAAAATAATATAAAATAAAATGAAAATTTGTAAATAATTGAAAGTGGAAAACTAATTTTCAATAAAAATAACATTTTTTTCACTATTCATTGAAAATTCTAATAAATTAATCATATGATCATTTTTAAATTATGATTTCAAAAATTATATAATTTTTATAGAAAAAATTATTAATTTTTTAAAAATTATTTAGTTTATTCTCTTATAAAAAGATATAAAAAATCAATTGGGAAAATGTTTTTTTGAAGTATCAAATGACTTTACTGAAAAATAAACTCTCGATTTTGTATGCATTAATAAATAAATTATTGTTGTGTATGAAATTATATATATATTTATATATATATTGATAATATTTTAATTTTATTTCAAAATACAAGTTGTAATAGTAATGTTTTATTGGTATACAATTTAGTGGTTGGTTTATACTTGGGTTTTCATATATCAGAATCTTTCGAAGACATTTAATTTATTTGATGGGAAATATATCATAAAATTTCTTTTTGTTTCTTATGTAACTTCTTATACTTCCCTATTTAGGTGAATATAATCCATCAACACGTCTCCATTAGTGATATTATTCAATATCCTCTGACAACTATGTTCTAACCTTTTATATCACATTTTGTTTTCAACTTTTGAAATAAAGTAGAACAAATTTTTTAAGTTTCCAATCTGAAAGGATTTCACCTTAAGCTATCATATATATTTATAATATTACAATAATTTATTATATTTATAATATAATTGTTTGGACTTAAAATTCAATAATTATAATCAAAACACCGCTCACTCACACTTGATATATTTTCTTTAAGCTCATAAAAGATAAGACCTATTTTGATTTAAAAATTTTTTCCTCTATTTCTATTCTTCCATAACCATTGATCATTAATGAAAATTAATTAAAAAAATTTATTACACGACCATAATGTTATACTAAACTCATTAAGATCATTGAATCTCAATTAATGTGTGATGAACATCCACAGGTGATGATACTTTGCTTACTCCCCTAACATGATTTTAAGGCCACTTTAATAACTAGTGAACTCTCATCCTTGGAATTATACTGTATCTTAATATTCTTCTTCATATATTATTTTTGACTTTGAATCATTTGAAATAAAAATCCACCTATATCATCAAACACTTTCTTTTTTTGAACAATCATATCATACGAGTTATCATTTTCTATTTTTATCCCCATAGATCTCTTGCTTCAGTCATCTAAGTATCCCCTTTATTTTATTCAATTGAATAGATTATTAGAGAATAAAATATTCTTTATATCTATAATCCCCATGAAACAAATAGAAAAACCAAATACATTCTATTACATATTACTATTTAATTTTAATTTAATAATCTATTCCATAAATTGGAAAAAATTGTCCATATTCTCTATTAATTTTGAAGGACCATGATTATTCAAGTAAGTCTGTATTTCCTTAATTATATAAGAGTTTATATAAAGATTTATCTCAACCTAGGTTTTCCCATTATTAAATACTAGACCTTCAATAAATGTTTAAATTTGTTTTGACATTTTTAAATATAGAATGTGTAGATATTACCTGAGTTTGTACACCAGATTTGTTAATAAACCAGGATATTTTATCCTTTACTTATACATCCTTCAAAAAAATATCCATTTTTACAAGGTTATTTATATATTAATGGAACCATGATTAATCATGATTAATATATTCTTATTTATTATTATACTTTTTCTTAATTTCATTCCCAATTTTATCGAGCTCAACCACTTTTACATTGAGAAGATTTATCATGTAAATGTGTTCATTTTATAAAATAAAATAAAATATTCATATTTACTTATCATAATTGAATCATTATTAAGAATGAAAACATATTACATGAGTTATGTATTTTTAATAACTCATAATTCATGTTTCATATTCAACATTTCCACCATATAAGCCTGATCTTTTTCTTATTATTCTTCACTTCATGAGATATCAAAAAATTTCTCCACATATTTCATGAAATTTAATACCTTATTACACATTACTTTTAAAAATAAAATCTTCCTTGAGAACAATTCTATTTTTTTCCTTACTCACTATACTCTGTTTCATTAACCTAATTCGTTTTATTCCTTTATCCGACCACTTATTTTCCTTAAAATAACATGATTTATACTTAATATAAGACTTGTATTCTTCTTATATTCTTCTTATATTCTTCTTATATTCTTCTTATTTTTTTCCTTATAGTGTTCTTTCATGTATAAAAGGAGTCCATAAAATTTCATATTACACCATAATTAGATCATATTATTGAATTTATTCCTTTATACTTTCCTTTTCTATTTTTTGATTTTTTGATGTAAAATATATAACATTTTTTTCTCTTTCACCACCCACATCATCATTCTAAAATTCACTTGAGGAATCTACTTATTCTTACTTAAATTTAATTTTTTTTATGTATATAAAAACCATTTCATTATTTTAATTATTATTACATATGTTTGATTTTATATTTTTATAATGGAAAAGATTATTATTCAAATCATAAATGGATATATATTTTAAATCATCATGTAAATTTAAATAATATATGTAATGTGTAGTAATAATGTAAAAAATGGGAGAAAGATGTAGTGTATGATACCAAGACATCCAAGGAACTATAACCGACCTAGTGAATCCCAGGTCCTTATAAAAACATATATCCCTAGGTCTTCCAATAGTTATATAGTCTTACATAAAATTAAATATAATAAATTCCCAAATTTTTAATTCATCTTTCTATAAATTTTTCAAAAGCCTAATTTTTATAAAAATTTGTTTTAAGGGAAATGCCTTTATAAAATTTCATGTTTCCACCAAAGATAAAGTAAGAATCATGGATTTCAATTTATCCATATAGAAAATCAAACCAATCATTTGTATATGACTATATAAATGGGTATCATATGAAAATTCATGTATTCCATGGGAAATAATCAATTTGATAGATAAAACCACTATAATATTAGAGGAAACATTAATACCATCAAATCTGGTGATTGGAAACAATGTGATTTTTCCCTCGCAAGCCTAAATATACAAGAAAAACATTTATTATAAACCCAAAACCATAGATCAAACCATTACATCCCTTATGGTTTTCATAATATCAATGGGAATAGAAATAGAGGATAGATGAAGATAAAAATAGTGAAATTGATAAGAAATATAAACATACATCAAATTAATCCAACTAAATCATTTATTATTAACCAATGAATCAATGTGAGAGTCTTATATATATAAAAGGTTGTATTTATTTGAAATAATGGTATATTAATTGAATATCAAAAATAAAAAATTCTATGCTCATTGGGGTAATATCTATTTTTAAGATGATCAGTTTGGGACACATGGTTAGGATGAATAGTTAAACAACCCATGTTTTAACCTTTCTGTTTCTACTGTACATTGAAAATAAAAGTGCATGGTTACCTTTTAATATCATAATGGTTATATAGAATATTTATAAACACTAATAATTTACACCAAAACATATCAATCTATATAGTATCTTTACTTCACAATTACTACTAATTATGTAGAGACCTGCAGCAATCTTGTTTCTAAAAACATCTCATAATTTTGATCCATGGCTCCTTAATGCCTTTAAGAACTCAAAAATAGATAAAATATGCACAAAATTAAACATACATTTTTCCAGATGGAATCTCAGATCCTATATACAATTTTTTATCTAGATAGGGATTTCACTGCTAGGAAACAACACAATCTCCATCTTACCAAAAATTTATGAAATTATCTTAACATATATTTATCCCCAAGGTTTTCAATAAAAAAAATTAACCTTAATATACAAGAATATATAATCCCTACTCTTATACAAATTTAGGTGATGTAAATATTACTTCATTGTATATGAGTAATTAGTACATCTCATAATAATTTGTGCTGCAAGATCATAAATGTTAACGTCTCTATAGACCAGATACAAGGTCGACTTATTTATAGAAGGATATTTAATATCTGCTACATAGTTCGTATCAGATTGTATAATTATTATACATAATCTATTTGAAATCATTTTTTATAACTTGGGGAAATGGTAACTTAAGAAACGTGGACACATATAATCAGTAAGTATAAACAAAGACGATATTAATTAATGATCATAAGGGATCATAAGATTGTTATATGTTTAGGAAAACCTGATAGTAACTTGAAAAATTCATAACCTATCAATATGAAATCATTAACTATGATTCATGGAATATGTATTTATCATAATAAAATTCATAACCCATATGTTTTCATAATAATCCATAATTAACCACGAGCCATGGGAACATATCACAAGCATATGAAATAAATTTGTTGTATACAAATCAGAGTTGGAAAAACAATCATAAGTAAAATATCAGATTGAAGATAAACGTAGTGGGAAGAGAGCCATAATTTATTGGGTTCACTACCTTTTACCATCAGTTTCATATTCAAGGACCTCTTCCAAGAATATAATTGTAGAAAAAATCCCTTTTAATATTGGGTTCACTCATTATTCTTGTCCATATTATTACATTTGAAATCAGTATTATCCCACCAAATTTGAAGGATATGTAATAAAATTGCCACCTATAATATAATTAACACCATTAAAAAGTGTTCCACAATTTCATTAAAACATTCTTCATTTCATCATAGAATACCCTATGGAAAAGAAATGAGTTTTATAAATATTTCATCATAAATTAATTATCTGATGGGAAAGTAATAGGTTTCAAAGAATTATCCTCAAAATATCAAAATAATAATCCATTAATATAAATAAAGTGAATTATATCCTACTATTGTATCCCCATGATTTATAACATTCTATAACTAATGTTGATATAAAATATTAATATCGTACATTAAATTAATCAAAATTTTGTTGTAAAATTAACAGAAAACATTAATTGTTTGGTTACAAATAAATATAATTTTTTTAGAAAAATTTAAAAAGTTATTTTTTGAAATAAAATAAAATATTGAAAATTATGGTTCATAAATATGAAAATAAATTATTTTGGGAAAATTTGATAATTCCTTATACATTAGAAGAGAACATCCTTTTAACATTTTTATGAAAAGTCAAAATTGAGTCATATAATTTTTTATTTGAAAATAATATTTTAAATAATTCATAATTAAATTATAATTTATTGAAATTAAACATCCCCATACATTTTTTTATATATAAAAAATCACATAAATAATTTTTCGGATGATGGACATAGATGAGGCATATTCCTGGCTTAAAAATATAAAAAATAAGGATGACTGTTCATAAAATAAAACATCTAATTAATTTTAAGAATTAATTTTAAGAAAATTATAGGAAAACATGAAAAATATAGAAATAACCAAAATAGAATAAAATGTAAGTGTTTTAATGTATATTTATCATATAATTTCACTCAATGGTAATTTAATATAGAAAATCATGAAAAGAAATGAGATTGTTACAGAAACACTTAGCACAAGTCTAATATTTATTCATGCATGTTCAAAGACATTGTATCATAAATATATATTTCATATAGATACATTATTGAATCATATAAATGTATAAATTAATTTATATCATTATCTTATAATATACAATTACATTTTATTAACAATTATTCATTAGAATCATTATTCGGGTGAAAACTAGTCTATTATTTGTGAAAGTTTTGGCTCGACGGTTCTAGTACATAGACCATTTTCATGGTATCATTTTATAGAAAATATAATTTATTTCATAATAATAATATTTATTAAATATATACACTTTTCTAACCATTCATATAGGGTCCTTATCAAAATCGAATTATATACCTTTATAGTGATGACAATCTATATGTATTCAAGAGTAATGTACCAATTGTTCAATGGTTGGACAATTAACCTTTATAGAATAACAATTATATCATAAAAATTTTATTTATTAATTAAATAAATACATATAACAATACATGTAATTTTTTATTGAAAAACAAAAAACATCTCATAGTGGAGGTGGTAGTCCACAAATACACACGATCAATGTTTCCATTTACCATAGGATGTATAAAAGATAAAAAAGTGAAGTAAAATAAACATAATAACATTTAATTGTATGTTAGATAATTTTTTATGTAATCATGGTTATGATAAGTTTTAAAGTGGTTGAAAAATAAATAAACATGAATGAACTTGATTAAGAGTTATACCCGTTCTTTGAAATACCTCTTTTAGCTTACACCTTAGGCAATATTGGTATTAATTTTAATAATAAAAGGACTTTTAAGTAATTTCCTTAATGGTTATTAGGGTATTTAATTAGATATTTTTTACCTAAAGGGCTCTAGTTTTATGGATATGTGAGAAGATTAGGTTCCCTTATATTAGTGAGGAATGTAGAAAACAAGTAAATACTTTAAAAAATTTATATAATATATGGTTTACTCAAGTTATGTTGCTCAAAATTTAAAAATATTCAAATATAATTTTTTTTTAAATCCAGTCAACTATTGAAATTAAATAGTGAATTTAGTGATATTTCAGTCATTATCTTTTAGGTTAACCCTTCTTTTAACTCTTTTATCACTTGTCACGGTAATAATATTGTTACCATGATAAAAATTCATTATGGACAAATAATAAGTTTACCCTATTACCTAATACAAATTAGGGTGATTTAAAAATTGAATCTATTTTAGAATAATAAATAAATATAAGAAGTAGAAATTAATTCCAATATTTGTCCAAAAAATACAAAAAAAACCTTTTTTAGAAAATTTATTTCTATGAATAAAAATTATTTTCTTTTCATTTCATTACTAGTAACAAAAATTTAATAAAATTTAATATATTTAATTTAATATATTAATTAATAACATCATTAAAATAATTCACCATTGTGGATTAATTTAATTTATAAATTTAAAATATACTTTAGGCAAAATAAGTAGTTTTCTAAAAAATTAATCTTTTTTACCTTCTAATGATTGTATCTTCAATACTAACCAATTGATAATAAAAGTGTATAAATTAATATTATTTTTTATTAAATACCAATATATTTCACCGAAATCCTAGTTCATTCGTGATGTGATACATAATATATAAAAAAATTAATTACTTCTAAAAATATATACATTTTAACATAAAATAATATTATTTTTAATATTTAAAAATTTTGTACATATTTCCATGGGGTTAATCAATTTCTTTTCATTATGGAGAACATACATACATATGTTTCATACTTTAGTTAGTCATATTAATATCCACTAATCAAAAAGTTATGAGATAATATAAACAATTAATAATAATATTTTAATTGTATATTGTGATTTATTTATGATCTAAGTTGAGTAGAATGTAATATATCAAATAATTTTAATTGAATACAGATAAAAATATTGTATAAAATATAAATGTTTTAAAAATCAAAATACCTAACACGTTTAACACTAAGAAAATAATGAGTTTTAAAATAATTTCATGTGATATTGTATTATTAAAAAATAATGATTGTGGATGGTAAAAAATAATTAAATCCTTGAAATAAAGAGACAATATCCTAAATGAAGTTAAAATTACTAGATATAAAATGAAAAAATAATCCTACAAAAATAAGTTTCACAAAGGGGAAAACATAAATTACATTAAAATAATGATTAAATTCTCATAGATTTTTAATAATATGATAAAAAATTTCCTAATTCTATGATCTTTACTAAAATACCTTATAATGATATTTTTCTATATAAGAAAGATTTTTTATTACATTAAAATGTGTGTGATGATTTTAAATTTATTAAAAATAAATATTATTTTAAATAAATCATGTCATGAGTTTTATTACAAAATTATTATTTAATTATAGTTTTCATATCTATAATGGCTCTTAATAGTTTAAATATAATGTATATGTTAATAAATATAGAGATATTATTATATTTATTTTAATTATGCTTCCGTTTTTGTTATACTATTCAATATGGTTATTATGTGTTAATTGGTTATTAATATTATTTTCAATGCTATAGTTATTATAATTTTATTTATTAGTATTTATCACTAATATTATAATTATAGGATATATAATTATCATAATTTAATTATCATCATCATCATAATCATAATAATAATCCTCATATGTTTTATTATTAGAGTTTATTTTTAAATTTTTAAGTTACTTTAAATATTTTTATGGTTTATTGATATATTAATGTTAGATTTTTAAGTTTGTAGATTTACTAGTGTTGTTATATACTTTAATAGTTTCTCTAGTTTCTCTAAAATGGATAAATCTGAAATGAAGGTATTATGTTTCTTTTTATATTTATTATATTATGTGGCCATTGAGTTCATTTTGGACACATTGACTTAATTAATTCTTTATTATCATTTTTTTATTACTATAACTATTATTTTTTTATTTTTTTTAAGAGTACAAAAATACATATCTTAGTATTGACCAATTTCAATGGTTAGTCTAGGGTTTCATTTTTAGGATTTGTTATATATTTAATTTAGCAAGGAGTTATTTGGTTTATAATGGAATTAGTGGTTTCTTATGAAGAATAAAATATGTAGGTTCATGAAAATGATTCAAAAGATCATAAAAATGTTTATTTTCTAGAATCATTATGGATAAATTCCACTATATATTTATAATAGGTTAAACCATGAAATTAAACGTCATATCAAATCACTATGTTAGTGGATGGTATGTTTTGGGTTAACAGGATTCTATATAACTTAATGTAAAGGCTCAATATATGTAAATTATCTCTGCTTATAATAATCATGCAAGAATAATGGGTTAAACTATAGAAAATAAATGATATTACGAATAATTTATCAAAACATTGGGTTGTTATGGATTAGAAATTTATTCCAAATGAAAGGGGATATTTTCAATTTATATTCTGATCCTTAGAGGATAAGCTATGATCTTGGAAATTTTGTCATATAAATACTAATATGAGTGAATTTAATTTATTATAATTGGTGTTTGGATTTAACTTATACCCACATAAGAAAATATTTTCACAAAAATTGATTTGATTTCATTCTCTATGTTAAGATTTTTGGAACCCGAAAATACATAATAACATATTACCTTATTGTTTGGTTATAATAAATATGGATGATAACACAATTGATTGTATTTTTGGATACTATTATATATCTTGGTCGATGCATGTATGAACTCCCTCTTCTAAAAGAGTTTACCCTTTTTGTAAATGGTAAATAATTATCATAGAGGCGAAGCATGAATATGTTTGTCCTTTTTTCAGTTACTATGAAATAATGGGACATCTATTCTCTAATTAAAGGATTTTTATGATGTGAAAAATAAGTATATATATTTTCAACCATATAAAATCCTTATATTGAAGGAATCATGGGATCAACTAGCTATAATTGAGAGAGGAGATACATTAATGAAAAATAATTAGTAGTATATGGGGAATTATTTAACTAGAGAATAAAAAAACATGTATGAAGGGAAGTCTGTGGTTTACAATGAATGTGAGGATCTATTTGAATGGTTAATGGGGTTTTATTTATTATTAACTATTTTACATATGATATTAATAACATTTTAGAATGTTTTTTTAGTATTTTTTAGGTTTATGTAGTTGGAATGAAATGAACTGATGAATTTATTTAATCTATGTGAAATATAACATTGAAAAAATACCAATGTTCCAGCCATGGATGGGTTTTTTAAGAATGTATGTGAATCATTTCAAGATCAGGGTATTAGTAATTTCAAAATTCAAGATGAAAACTAATAAAGAACTAGTTGTTTATGATTCATTCTCACTGAATTTAAATATCATCTAAACCTTGGGTATGATTCATACATATGTCTATGTGTCATAATAGAGTTTTGAATGAGTTATTTGAGTAGAATAACCATCATTTGAGTACTTTAATTCAATTAATTAAAAAATTCATTGATTTTCCTTGCAGATAGGTAAGAATGAGTTCATTTTTTTCATAAGGGTTATTACATTACAGAAATCAAATAACATAAGAGTAAAACATATTAATTATTTATTGTACATTCAATTATAAAATATCACTAGATTGGTCAAAAATATTAATTCTAAGCAAGATTCAAGGAATTATGGATGAATTTTAAATATATATTTAATGAGAGGATTCTGGGATGATTTTCTGAGAAGATTTCAATTAGAATATTTGAAATTCATACCCATGACTAATGCTATGATTTTTCAGGGAGATCTTACAGGATTAAAATTAATTTAATAGTCAAAAAAATTATTTATATATTCATTATATGATATCGACGAAATTTAAAAATGATTAAATAAGGAAAATATGACGTCTTTGATTATATAGAGTGAGAAACATGATAATCAACTATACAAAATAAATAGAATAACTGATGAACATGACATGCACACTATCTATATCTTCTAAAGAGGTAAAATCAAGAAAATTCTACATCTATTATCCCAAAATCCCTTTTCTGAGAATAAATAATATTTTTCCATGCACGAGTGCTCTCATCCACGAATAAATAATCCATATGTTCTTGAAAAGAGAATTGTGTGCATTTTTTTTATTTTTTTTAAATAAGGTAATAATCATTTATAGTTATATCTTATATTTCATGAAATTAATGTTAGAATCACTATAATGTTAGAAATAATCCATGATTGATGTGGAAACATTCAAAGGCCTATGGTACCAAGGAAAACATACTTAAGAAATTCATCTAACCTTACATTTCCCTTGCCATTTGGAAACTAATTAATGGTTAAAGATATTCACTAACCATCTCTTTTAATCAATACATTAATTCTTAATCCATATCCTAGAACTAAAACAAAACCTAGAAGGATTATGCATTTTTTAGGCTAAACACAGTAGAATTTATCATTTTTTTATCATCTTTCTATATTTTAATATGGTAGAGGAAGTGATAATAAGAGATAATCATTACTATAATAGGTATCATGGGGTATTTTTTTTAAAATGATATAATTTAAAAAAACAATTTATTCACCACCACCCTTCATAGTGGCACAATAATTTATCCAGGTACTACAATTTGTATCAAATCCATGGTCACCAATGAGATTCTAAAATTTCTAAATTATGTCATGTATATTTAGTGATCTAGGAAAAAAATGGAAGATATTTTTTTGGGTAAAATATTCATGAATAGAAAAATAAAATTATATATTATCATTTATCAAAAGGTTTTAATTTTGTTAATGCTATTACTATGAGTTTTCGACCCATTTTAGGCAACTGGGATATGAAATTTTCTATTAAGATAAATCATTAGATTTATGGGAAAATGATTAATTCTATATTATAATGACTATCAGAAAATTTCTACAATAATGTGATGGGTTTTTGGAAAACTAAATAAATGAATGAAAAACAAAACAACATTTATGAAGTAGAAATCATAATCAAATAATCCAATTTGAAATTTTATAGGGCTATGTTCAAATATGTATGAATATTTGAGGATGAAATTATTAAAACTATTTTATACTTTCATATAAAAATTATTTTGTTGATGTTGTCAAGGGGTCAATTTAAATATGTGATTCTTACTCGATCATTGGTGTAAACATGAAATGTTTTAAATTCATTTTCTTTAAAACTAGTTTCTAAAAACATAAAGTGTTTTGTGAAATTATAGAATGGTAATTTAAAAATATAATAATGGATTGTATTTAATTTAATGTGAGCCTATGTAAATTGTGGAAGACTTAGGTATACATGTTTTTTTAGGGACTTAGGAGTCACTATGCCGACTACAATTCCATGGATGCCCGGGTAACAAAAATTACATCTTTCTACCCATTTTCATAGTTTTACTACACTTTACATGAATTATTAGACATTAACAAACCAATTGTTTTAAAAGACATGGATTTCTTGTTTATTTACCATTATTTTTTTAAAAATATGTTACCCTAATTTTTTAATCATTTTGATATGGATTGTTTTATAAGGAAAAATAAAGGTAATTTTCATTAAATATTTTTCACATATACAATTTTAGGAAACTATTTTTGTAAGAAATCTTGAACTAATTATAATCTTTTTAAATACATTATATATATTCATGGTTATATCCTATTAGGCTTTCCCTGTCACCATATATATTCCTTTATACTTATCTAGACTTGGTTTTTAGGTTTCATTTAATAAGAAGGGGGTTATATATATTGTAGGATTCTTCTTATCCATGAAAATGTCTAGTGGTTTGGGATGGTGGGGACTAATGGTCCCATTTTGAAAATCACTTGGATACTAGTTTTCCATCTGTTTTATAACATTGGGATTTTTTATTTTTATTTAAAATTTTTTCCTGGAATATCATTTGAATTTATATTCATATAACATTACTTTTATACATGTGATATGTCTGGGTGTTTTTCATGGTTAAATCAATAAATTATGTAATATATTGATACCTAGGTTCTTGTTTCCAACTCATAGTGATTGAGAGTTCACTTTAGTACTTTTGGAGGGATATATCATGTGATGTGTTAGGATGATGTGAGATGTTTTGTTAGATAATGTTATTAGAGGGAATAACAATCCATAAGTGTGATAAAATAATAACCATGGTTTGGTTTTCTCTTTTTGGTAGACATGAGTTTGGACCATCGAAACATTGTTGGTAAGTGAGGGTGCTTAACCAGTTCGGTTTCATATCTAACTCTAAGTTACCATGGGTGTCCACAATTATTTATCATCTTCAAGAGTTTTATTATATTATTTATTCATGATTCATAACTTGTTTAAATGTTTGATCAATGTTTTGGTGGAAAATATAAGTTTTAATGGATAAAGAGTGACTATGTTTTGTGTTGAATTAGCAGAGGAAAAAGTGGGGTACATTTTAGGGGTACTGTTTGAAAATCCTGGTATATTTTACCATTTGACCATGAAAATGGATCTATAACCTTCCAGTAGCACATTCATGGTTGTAACATGGTTTGAAAAACTATACATCTACACCATTAATAGTGGAAAAAAGATTAAATTCTCTATTGTTTCAATTCATTCTTTTTTATTCTACAAATACTAAAATTTCATGTTGTTTGAGGGATTTTAAATAGATTTTTAATGATTTATTAACTGAATTTTTATGATGGATTCTGTTTTCATTAGGCTTTATCAATTATGTTTATTATATATTTCCTTTTATATAAATCACTTTGAATTCATTTAAGGTCACGATGAGGCATGTTCAATAGGAAAATTATATTGTTTACCATTATCAATTGAAAATAATAATTCAATCAATCTGATATCTATGTCATGGTGGAGTTTTTATCTGAGAATTAATGAGGGATAATTATTTATATTTTACAATGTTGAACCGACATAAATTTAATAGAGAAAAAGGAACCTAGAAAACCATGGAATGTATCAAAATGATAAATAAAATTTCATATTTTTGAAAGTCTTGGGGGGTAAAATAGTGACATTTTCCACTTATTTTCTTGAATAACCTATAAGGAAGTGTTGGGAATCTATCATTGTTCCTAAACTATGTGTGGTACTCACTATGAAATCCTTTCATAATTCCTTCAACCGATAGTTCTTCCCTATAATTTTGTGTGTGGAGAAATATTAAGTGTATGAACCTTTGATAAAGTAGGTAGATATGTGATTAATACATGAATTATTTTGATTAGATGTTCCATTTTTCTCTAGATGTTATTACTAAGGACTACTATAAGGATATGTTGTTTTATATGGGATTAAATTCTTTAATTCGATCACGTATATTCTCATGTAATGCTGAACTATGAAAATGTATTAAAAAAAGAAACTATGGTTGATGTATATATATTAGGGAATATTAGCCTCAGATGATTTTGGATAAACACTGGGGAAATACAAGATGTGTCTTCTATACAGAAGAAGAATAGAGTCGATCCATGATGTGGTAGTGGTGGTGGTACGAAGTAAAAATCAGGATATAAGAGTGTCTTCTATTTATATTATGTCAAATATGGACACACCAAGCCTAATTACAAGACAATACTTATATAATTTCATATATGTGGATAATCTGTTTAACTCTATTAATTTTGTTGAAAGGTACCTTAAGGTAGAAGGGAAAGATTCACAATTTCCAAAGGATCTCAGCTCAAATATAATATTTTTAAAGGAGGTGGATCTAACTCTTATGACAAAGGGGAACTTTTGGTATCAAGAATGCATTAGGATAATCCAAGGATGGTGGACTTTGTATAGTCGAGTACGCATAAGATGGTTTTCATATAGGGAAAACTAGTTTTTGTTGCACAATGTTAATTTCATATTCTATAGATATGTAATTGATTGATATTAGTGTATCTCATTCTATCATATAATTAAATTTGATTAATATGGTGGGTTTTCAGTTTTAATTTTAACCCTTCATTATATATATTTCCACTTCATTGGGAAATAGGAATGGGCATGGTTTTAAATAAACAAATTATTGGGCGATGATTTCTAACATCAATGTTTTGAGGTATTTGTAGGTTCATGATATTGATATCTTTTAACTTATTATTGGCATGAATTAGATGATTAATTTTAAAGCTAATTTTCACTAATATCATTGTCAGTTCCTGTTTCAGTCAGCTGATGGAGACCCTCATATGTTTTATGGTGGTTGTGAACCCAGATAATGGAGAGTAGGGAATGATTCCCCTTATACTGGAATAATCTTATTCTAATTTTTAGTGGTGTTGATTGATTCTATTTTGAATAATTTGAGTTGTAAACTCTATGCAGTGGTAAGTGAGTACCTTAAGGCCTTTTCTGATTATTTTTCTTGGTTGCCACCATAGAGAGAGATCTGTTTTACAATTGACCTACTCCTTAGGACAATACCAATATCTATTTCATCTTATCGTATAGAAACCCACTATGTTTAATTAGCTAAATTTTCATCTTAAGGATTTTGATGCCAAGGAATTTATTTATCCTAGCGTGTCACCTTGGTATTTTATCATTCTCATCCTAAAGTAGGTACATAAAAGTCACTTTTTTTTACCGAAATATTATTTAGTTGACTCTTAAGAACAAATATCCCTTTCCAAGTATTGATGATCTATTTTATCAATTTAGAGGGGAAAGATACTATTTTAATATTGACCAGGACTTAGGGTACAATCAGTTGAGATTCCTTGAGGAGGATATACCTAAGATAATGTTTAAGAGATGATATTTTCATTTATTGCTCCCAATTATTCCATTCAGCCTTATTAATTATCTATTAGTATTTAGGGAAATGATTTATCATATTTTTCATCAGTTCATAGAATTGTTCATTATTGTCTTAATGGATATTATTTTGGTTCAATACAAGTCATAAGAGGAATCAAACGATAATTTAGATATCACACTTAGAATATTGAAAGAATATTTTTTTAAGGGAAGTTATCCTAGTAGAATTTTTAGATCTAAAAATAAAATATCACAAGTAATGTGATATCTTATAGGGTCGTCATTGTGAATACCAACAATATTATGGCAGTTATTTCATTGTTAAAACAAAGAAATGATATTTTGATCAATATGATCTTCTTTTTTAGAATGAAATTATAGAATTAATCTTAGAAACATATCCAAAAATGAATCTAATATGAAAGAGATATCCCATAAGTGTGTGATATTTGTATGGATGATAATTTTCAATGAAAATTTAATTATATGAAAGTAATATTGAAATTATATCTACGTCTAATTCATCAAAATTCAGGTATGTTCTATGATGTTTATATTGATTCTTTATGTCTATGATTGTGGTGTTTCTCGATACATGTAAAGAATTCGGTGGCTTATACCTCTCTCTAATTACAACCTTAGGATAATAACTATCCTACCCTTGAACATGAGTTGTAAGATGTGATGCACACTATTAAGACTTAGTGTCACTATATTTTTAGAGTCATACTATGTATTGAAATCATAGGATACTAATGTATATTTTAACTTAGAGAGAGATTAACTTATAATATAGATGCCTGGTTAAATATATTTAGACATTTGATGTTTATATTTCTTATACATCTATAAAATGGAATGTGGTCCCAGAGGAATTCATTTAGAAGTTACTTACATAAGACGTGTAGGAATTTCTGGGGTAATGAACTTAAATGTGTCTATTTTCTGAGATTAGAATGGATGTTGAAGACGAAAATGGTATGGTGTTATATGTTTTTGTGAAATTAGAATCATAATTTGATGATCCCATTTGGATTAGGTAAGAAGTAAATGATTATTTTTAAGGTTTTATTAAAATTCTGTATGGTGGTGACACCTTAGGAGACTGGTCTCATTTTGTTAATAGCTTTTTGAATTTCCAAGGAAAATTTGTTGTTTTGATATCCATGATGTATGAGTTAGTGGATATTGTATATTGGTGTAGTTTTTTAATCCACTATGGGATTACCAAGATGTATCATTATTTAATACATTAATATTTGTGGTTTATGATGATTTTGTTTATTGAAGACTTGATTTTAATATTCCTTACTTGCTAGAAGATGAATGTAGACCATTAGTGACAAGTTGGTTTGTTTAATCCGTTTCCCATTCCAGTTTGTAAAGGGGATGATATATATATATGGAATTAGTGATTGGACAAACTCATACACCTAGTTTAAAATATTCTAATAGGGATATTATTGATTAACATAATAAATATGATCATTCTCTTCCAATTATAATGTTTAAAATGGTATAATATCCCAGAAACATATATGTTTGTTCATTTATGATTCTCAGTAAAGTGCCTTATGTAGTTTCTTTGGAAGAGAATCATAGTTTACATAGATGTTTAGAAGGCTTTTCAAGGGGACATGGTTAAAAAATTGTAGTTAAATAAGAAATAATATCCTTATATAGATAGTTATATTGAACAACTCATGGATGTTCGAAGAGGTATTATTTGGCCATGTGTTCTTGAATTCAGTGGTTCATGTGAAAATAATGTCCATTTGGTGATGTTTTTATATAAAAATAGTTAGCATGACTTGATTAAAATGGATCCCTTTGAATAGTTTATGGGTAGCCACATTAATCACTTTTTTATTAAATAGAACCTCTCAAGTGGTCACTTATGGGACTCAGTATTGTAGAGGAAATGATGGAGAAGGTGAAATTGATATGTAAGAGGTTAATGAAATCATAGATTACAAATAAATAATATGTTATCCACAATCATAATTTGTTGGAATTTTAAGATGGTGGTCAGGTTCTTCAAAGAGTTTCTCCTCAGTTTGGGTATCATCCATTGAAAAATCATGGTATGTAAAAGTCATGATATATAGATCCTTTATATAATCTTGAGTGACTTCGATTGAAGTAATATCAGTTTAACATAATCTCTCACTTATAATCAATTCATGATGTGTTATATGATTCATTATTGTGGAAGCATAAACCAGACCTTTCCCATGTGATTGAATGGGAGGATGTTGATCTAGATCCTGATTCCTTAGTGGTTGATCAACCAATTAATATTATGGATTTCCAATAAAAGGATCTCAATGTTAAAAATATTCCCCAGATCTGTGTATTATGGATATATGGATGGGATATCTATTTGGTGTGGGATTGGGAACTGTTGATGATGAAGTAAGCGACTTATTAGTTTTTTTCTCTAGGATCTTTAACACTTTATGGAGGAATAATGTTTCATAGTTGGAAAATTTTTATTCCCTATCGATAAAGAGTATAATTAATTTTGGGTTGTGTTTATCTCTGTAGAGGTTCTGATGTCTTTTAGGAGTTAGGGGATACGAATATAGAGAATTGGGAGAAATAGGCTTGGAACATGGTCTAGGAATGGTTTGTAGTAACTTTTTGGAATCCATGAGATATGGAACTGTTGGATGTAGCGGTTATTTTCATGTTTTGAGAATGGGTTTCTGTATCATGCAAGTATTCTGAGGTAAGTGTGTGCATCAGCTTTCAATGGGTAGTGGTTAACAAATTGTTAGTGCACTATTTTTACAAATATGTGGCCTAACCATGTGTCCCATTATAAACATATTATAATTGTAATGTTCCATGATTCCATTCAATATTTTAATTCTAATCCCCGAATAATCTCTCATTTTCTCAATCTAACCCCTCCTTAGTTCTCTCGAAGACTCTTCCCTTGATTCTTTATTTATTCTCAATAAAATTTGGTGGATCTATTTGAGGTATATTCATATTTCCTCTTAATTTATCATATTTTCTATAAATCTATCCTAGATCACTTACCATTGATCCATTGTAATTCATTAGTGTTCTAGTGGTCAAATCTAAAATTATGGGTAGATAATTGATTATTCTCATTGTATATATCAGCTTGTGTGGAAAATATCAATTTGTTTCCCATTAAAAAATTTAAATTCACATGTGATTACTCTATTGATGAGGTAAATATCTCTATCCAATATATTCATTCCCAAGGAATAATTTAATTTTCAGGTGATACCCTCTAATATTATCTTATTAAAATGATATGATTTATGTTGTCAAGGGATAAATTGATGTCCATGATTCTTCCTAAATATATGGTGGGAATGTAAAATATTATAAAGTTTTTTTCTTAAAAAATATTTTTTTATAACCATTATGTGTTTGATTTATTTTGAAAATTATAATTTTAAAATATTTGGGTCAGATTCTAATTAACATAACAATAGATTTTGGAACATTGGGATGACCTTGGGAAACATGTTTTGGTGGGGGCCTAGGATTAACTATTCCGAAAAGAGTTTCTTGCATGTTATGGTATAGTATATTATTTATTGTGGCCTATATGTTCATTTTTTGTACAAAAAATATAGATCCAATATATTTTAAAAATAACTTTTGTTTGATAATGTATACAATACACAACTCCGAGATTAAAAAAAATGATATATTATAATTTAGATGTGGATGTTATAAAAAACCATTGAATCTGTGGGTATGAATTAAAATTAAAATAAATATAAATATATATAAATTTCATACTCAATAAACAAATATTTATTAACACTAGGGAATTAAGCACTCAATTTTTAAAAATATTTTTTTAATTATAAAAAAAGGTTTTCTTCAAAATATATTTTTATTTCTATTTATATGTAAAAATTATAATTTAAAAATTAAAATATTATAAATTATATTTTACACAATGGATATAATTTTTTTAATTACCATATCAAAATTTTATTAGGATAATTTTTTTTGTGGAAAATGTTGATTTTTCAGTGAATAATGTAATTTTTTTCTTCATAAAACTATAATTTATTTTCATTAATATGTATCATTATGATTTAAATTTAATCATAGAGTAAAATATTATTTACTTAACAATATATAATATAATTAAATACATTTTAATCACTATTATACTAGATTTTGGTATAATTTCAATTTAGGCTTAAAAACAATTTTTCTTCTAAAAATCCATTTTAATTTGTTTTTGGTTTTAACCAAAAAAGAAAATTTGAAAGTTATTTGAATTTAATAATAACAATTATGTTTTATATATAGAATCTAGATGTTCAATTTTTTTAATATATCTCATTTTTTTCATTAATAATTGGTGTGATGAAAAAATTTATCACCTTCATAAGCATAAAATGGGTAAGACTCAGTTAAGACAATGTGATATGACTTTAAAACAACAAAAAACATGTCCTAATACAATTGGATGAGTTTGGTTAAATTATACTCATTATTTTCTCAAATTTATCGAATTTTGATGCCATTTTTATTGGTAATGATAAAAATATTATTTATTTAATGTAAAAAAACAAAATTCCATTCACATTGCATTAATAAACATTAATATTTTATTACAAGTATTAAAATAAGTTATATATGATATAATTTTTTTAAATTTAGATAGAAAATATTATCTTTAGATTGTAATTTTTTTAAATTTTTGAAATGTTATAGTCTCCTAGAACACTTACACATCATTGGTGAAACTCTTGTACAAGATAATAAAAATTCAAAGTCAATATATTTAAATATTATAAATTTAATGTGTTTTTGATAAGTTAAAGAATTTTAAAAATTTTATGGAAATATATTAAAAATTTTATATTTTAAAATTTTATACTTGAATTCAATTATTTTCTAGGAGTGTTTGATGTCATATTTTAATAAATGATGTAAAATAATCATTTTTAAGAGATATATTATATTTTATAATAATATATTAATTTAAGTATGATTCATTGTGGAGACCCTAAATTATTATACATTAAGATTATATAATGTTGTTGTAATACTTAAAATATTATAAAAACAGTCTCCCAAATACTCTAACAGTCTAGTGCCTTTTGAAACATGGAATGATAAACACTGATACATAAGTGAGCTACATTTTCTCCCACTAGGTTTTTCTTGACTAGCACCATTCTTAGACACATAAAACATGATACATATCTTCATAACCTAAGGAAGGAAACATAAATTGGGGGGGAGCTAAAATAATTAGTAAGGGTAAACAAGGGAGATATGTAATCATAATCATGAGCATAAGGGTACGAGAACATGATCATGAAAAGATAAGATCATACTATTCATATCAAAGATCATATACATAGATCATCTCATAAGGCTTGGTAGTTCATAAGACATGAATCATAAGAAATTAAATAACATAATATATGAAATCATAACATAGGAATATTACATGGAATTATGGAAAACAATGAAGTATAAAATATCATTTCTATAATAGCCATGACATCACTACTAAGACTATCTTGGTATAATAGGTTCAATCCCCATACCAACATTAATGTCATGGTTCACTCCCATGGCCATATTGGTAGCATGATTTCACACCACTTACAATATTTGTAGTCATATTACACTCCCAATACCATCTTATTAGTCAAGGATCACTCCCAAGACTAACATAGTCTATCTCAAGAGATATAGATATTTTCCCAGTGCATTGGAGGAAGATATAGGTCCCACCCATATCATAATAAAATCCTACATATATGTTCCTCAAGATCATAAATAATCATATTATAACCCAACAAATGAAATGGGTATTATAAACAGGTAATCATATAATAAACAATGTAAAGATATAGGTTTCATAATCATTTCATCATAATTATAACCCTTGAAATGAATCAGGTTTTAGATGCATATAAAATGTGAAAGAGAAATGAGTTTAATCAACATAATACACAAAAAACATAATACATTCGGAGAATGAATATGATTGGAAACATTTAATAATTTACCCAAAAATGCATGAGTTACACCAATGAATGTTTTCCTATATGGAAAATAATTTGGAATGAGCATTTAAAAAATATTCTAGGGGAAAATATCATTTCTTCATTGATTTTTTAAAAAACATAAAATCTTATTTAAAGGGTTTTTATTTAAAAATATCTTCGAAAACATATAAAGGAAGCATTCAAAACCATAAATAAATTTTAAAATACACTTTCCATGAAAATGGGATTCAATGATATTTTGAAAAAAATTTGAAATTTTTTTTGGATTTTTTTTTGAAAACATGGTTTTTGAATACTATAGATTTCAGAACATTGAGGGAAACAGTAATATTTTACTTAAAAATGTTGTATTAAATACCAAAGAGTCGAAAAATAGTATCAATACATGATTATATTCTGAATATACTGAGGAGATATAAATTTAGGTGTGTTCTTGAGATATCATCAGTATAAATACCATATTTAATGTTGAAGTAATGGAGTTGGTTTTTTCTAAACTGATTCCAATAATATGTTTGAGAAATTTTTTGTGTCGGTTTTTAGTAAAACCAATGCCCAAAAATTTTATTATTTGTTTTTGGCTTCGGTTCTACTAAAAAATGAGGCCATAAACCAGAAAATGAATGAATTATGGCTTCATTTTTTCTAAAATCCGAGACCATAAATTAAAAAAATGTTTTCGCATCAGGTATTACAAAAACCGACACCATAAATCGGTATCATGAGATCATTCAGCATTGGTATTTATGAAAACTGCTTTTATTTATTAAACAAAATTATTTTTGGTGTTGGTTTTCACAAGACCGACACCGAAAATATTTTAAAAATAGTTGGGATCAAGAAACCCTCATGTTTTTGGATCTTCGAAAGCTAAACCCACAATGATTCCTCTCAACTCATGATGACTTTAAAGTTGTATTTGTGATATAAAACTACCATATATGTCTATTTTATTCTATTTTAATGATCTGTAGTCTTTTCTATTCATTATCTCCCATGGTTTCATTATCTATGGATTATTTTTTATTCCAAACACAATTTTCGGTGACTTTTAATGGTGGATTGATTTTAGTTTTTTTTATCTTTATTTTTCATTTATATAATAATTTTTTGTATAGATCATTCAGGTGTTGATTTTCTAAATAATTCACCATATAAATGGTATGATTAGGGATCTATTTTCATGTTAAAATACAAATTTTGTATGTTTTTTATAATTTTGAAGACACAATATTTATCATGTAATTATGTTCTTTATTTACTTAAATTATTAGTATATAGTATATTATAAATGTGTTGGAACAAGATTAATAATCATCCCTAAGAGTTATCATCCCATATACAGTGAAAATTCCATGTGGATTGGGATGTGTTTGTTGTTCTTGTAGATTTTTTTATGGTTTATTATGGTTTCGCCTTGACTAATGCGAGTATATTTTTTTCTTTATTATTTATGATATATAGGGTGGTCACACTTGGACTGGTACATGAGGGATATAGAATTACATGCATCCTTATAAGAATGTACATATTAACATGTACTACGTATGAAATTCCATGCAGGAGGTTGAATTACTATGTTATTTTAAATTTACCAATATACCTTATATGATTCATTAGAATTACTTTTACATAACATGATAAAATTTTTATAAGAAAAAATAATATTATCCTTTCTAGGTATTTTATAATCAAGTTTTTTTATCACAGCATGATTCTATTATATAATTATCATGATTTGAATTTATTTATGCTAGAGTGTTTCTTACTTATTTAGTTGCATGCCATGCATATTTGTTATCTTGGTGATTATCTATAATGTATACCTATACATGTTTAAGATTGCATGATTCCTATATATTCATTAATATTTCGTATGTGATTTACATATTTTAGTGATTAAATACTAATCCATGTTTTTATTCCATGCATCTATACATAGACATCATGTTTTCTTTTATTTATTACTCGTGATCTCATCCCCTGATATAATTTCCATTCACTTTTGGGTCAAATAAAATATTGGAATTAATATAATTGTAGCAAATTTATTATTTAGAATCAGAAGATAAAAAACCTATAGATTAAATCGTTTATTTTATGAGGATATTTATTTCGTATTAATTTAAAATTATTTAAAAATGAATGAATGTTTTTATTAGGTTTCCACAGCTGGAATAAATGCTCTCTTTCTTATTTTATTATTATAATAATAATAAGTTCAGGATATAGAAAAAACATATAATAATGAATCAAATGTGTTGTATGATATACAAATTTAGTTATGTATTTAATTTCATATTTCATAATTTTGGGAGTATTAGGATTGATTTCACTTTTAATTTGAACATTTACTCTAATAATAATTTCATATTACCAATAATAACTAATTTTTCGTACGTTAAATGAATGCAATCTTCAATAATTTTGACACATGAAACATTGAAATAATACAACAACTATGTTAAATGAACTATTAAAATTTAGAATATTGTTATTTTAATTAAAATTTAATATCTATATAACACATGTTTATAATATGAGAATAAAAACTATACTATTTTTTAATGTTTTTAATATATAATTTTGTCTGTATGATTATCAATAGTTTTTATTAAAAAAATTTATGTTTACAATTAATCTTTAACTATATATATATAATTTTTATATGTTTTAATTTATTAATCTCCTATATTGTGATATTCGGAATTGAATGGATCATAATTGGATACATTTATGAAGAACAACTAGTGAATACAAAAAAAAAGTTGATAAATTTGAGGAATTTTATAAACGACATCTTCAAAAAATTGATTTGTTTTTTTGTCCACTTTTTAAGTGTTTGAAAATGAGAAATTTAAACTCCAGAGAAATCAAGGATCATCTCATTTGTTATGGTTTTAGTCTTAATTAGGCACAAATGATTTAGCATGGTGAATTAACTGAAAATTAAATATCCAATGTTGATGACAATATTCATAATGAGGTAGAGGATAATATAGAAGGATTAATTCATGATTTGGGTTTTGAAACCATTAAAAACTACTATTGAATCATTGTATCAAGATGCTGAGAAACCTCTATTCCCATGTTTTAGTAAATATATAGTGTTATCAGTAGTTTTGAAATTATCTAACATAAAATGAAAAAAAGGCTAGAGTGATTAAAGTTTCTCCAGCTCACATGAGTTTTTAAAATTGCTACTTCCAGATGCCAACGGGCTTCAAGATTATAATTATGAGGTGAAGAAAATATTATGCACAATTGGATTGGGGTATAAAAAGATACATGCATTCCCTAATGATTTTGTACTATTAAGAGATAAATATTAATATTTATCAAGTTGTCCTACATGTGATACATCACGCTATAAGATATATAGGAAATATAAACCAGATTCATTCTTAGTTACTATCATCTAATGTCATGAAAAATCAATTTTATACTTTCTAATGATATCATCCTATATTTTTTGCATACAATTCTAATAATTAAATTATGATTTATTTTTAGGTACCAGAATCAAAACTCCTACAAATTTTTTTTGGTACCTTCCAATAATTCATTATTTAAAGTGTATGTGTGAAAATTTAATTGATGAAAAAAACGATAAGATGAAATTTAGATGAGCACATATCTGATTGTAACTTAATTCACCCTGCTAATTCCCCACATTATAAGAGTATTGATAAAAAATCATGATTTTGGAAGGGATGTTAGAAATTTCAGAATGGGATTGTGTACTGATGGAATGGATCCATATTAGAGCCTTAGTAGCCAACATAGTTGATGGCTATTTTTCTAGTACATTAAATCTTGTCCCCATATCAATGTATAAAGAAAAAATATGTTATGATGATCTTGATTGGTTTTGGACCAAAAAAATGGAGAAATGATATTAATGTGTATCATTCACCATTTATTGATGATTGGAAACTACTATGGGAGGTGGGTGTAAATGTTTTTTTCACACACAAGAAATGGTATTTTGTTTTCCATGATATGATAATGTTCACTATAAATGAAATTAATTTATATGGAAACATATCTGGTAATAGTGTTAAATGACATAAACAATTACCAATTTTTGACGCAAATACATTATATTATCAATTATAAAATGGAAGAGTGACAATGTATATGGGACATCGATGATTTTTGTGAATTGGACATCCATTACATTGATTGAAATTATAATTTAATGGTTTACAATAATACTACCTTCACCCTCGCCCATTGTCAGCAGATGAATATTATGATTGGATGAAAAATATTGATTCAACCTTTGGAAGGAAAAGAAGTTCTGGACTTCCATGAAATATCTAGAAGAAGAAGTCTATTTTTTTGAACAAACATACTAGATATTTTTATAGATAAAACATAGCATCTCTATTATGCATGTTGAGAAAAACTTATGTGATAGATTAATTGGATCATTGATAGACATAAAAGAAAAGTCAAAAGAAGGATTACACTATAGACTGGACATGATATTAATGAGAATACATTTGGTGTTATCTCCCTCTATGAAAGGAAACATAACATATTTAGCTTCATTCTTTCACTCATTAAGAAGGATTGAAAAGATGAATTTTGTAAGTGTATTCATGGTATTAAAGTACCCATTGGTTTTTCCTAAATTGTGAATAATTTAGTTTCATTGGGGGATTTTAAATTATTATGTATTAAATCTCATGATTACAATGTATTGATGAAAAAACTTCTACCAGTAATAATGTGTGGTATTCTTCCTAAAGCGATCAGAAATACTATCATCATGTTATGAAATTTTTTCATATCCATATGTAGAAATGTCTTTAATGAAAATTTGTTAGATGTTTTGGAGAGTGAAGTAACTATTATTTTTTTCAGCTAGTAATGTATTTCCCACCTATTTTTTGATATAATGGTTAATATACTGAATCATTAAATTTGTTAGATATAAATATGGGGGCATGTTTATTTATGATGGATGTATCCTTTGGAAATATATATGAAAACCTTCAAGGGTTATATTAAAAATCCTTATCAACCAAAGCACTCTATTGTTCAAAATTATGTATAAGAAGACGTGATTGAGTTATGTAGTGATTATTTTTTTAACATGGAGAATATTGGTCTCCCTATATCTAGAAATATGTCATTTGATAGTGAATTTATAAGGGTTCAAGACTTAAAGGTAATGTTCATTCCATGTGATATGGTGATGCCTGAAGATTTATACATTTTGAACTACATAGATGAGGTTTAATCATATATATCCTAAAATATTACTTAATTAATGTTACTATATCAAAAAAGAAACGAAAAGTGGTTAATGATTGATCATAAGAACACATTTGTTTCATGGTTTAATGAGAAAGTCACCACATATATATTTTCATTAGAAACACTGATGTGGTTAGTAGGGGGACCATCTATTAATATGATCACATAGTCTAGTTTTGATATTAAGGGCTACAAATTTTAAAAAAAAAATATAAATGAAAAGAGTGCCATTAAGAATAGTGGTGTGATTATTTTCACTGAAGCAATGCATTTTTCAAGGGCCAATGATAAACACCCAATTTCTAAATCCACTCCATATTTTGAAATTCGTTAATATATATGAAAATTTTTTTATATTAAATTTCCAGTCACCATTTTTATGTGTAATTAGGTTGATAGTGATAGTGGTGTGAAAAATGATGAATACGGGTTTAAACTAGTTTATTAGAATAGTTTAATTACAACGAGGAACCATTTTTTATGGAGACACATGAAAAGAATATATTTTATGTCATTTATCCACTGAATTATTAGTGGATTGTTAGTTTCAAGGATAAATATACCATTTGGGTGTTGATGATGATACTAATGATTCTATTGATTTACATGAGACTTATTCATTTATTAAACAACTTTCGAATGATAACAATGAGTATAAGATATACATATTTCATGCAGTACATAATGATCATGATGAAGGCTTGTGTAAAAACAATAAATTATCCTGCTAAATTTTCTGGTAAATATATATTTTTTATTTTTTTGAAACTTACAAATGCATGCGTCTTTTATTATTAACTTATTTTTTGTCTTCCTTATTTCTAAATATTTAGTTTTCTAATGATATGAAGGTATATAAAGATTCATTACACATTCATGTAGAAATATCAGATATAGATAAATATGAGTAGTTACAAATGTATATCTATTTTTTCATAATATTAAATTTTCAATAATAATATTATTTAATGAAATAAAATCATTAATTCGCAATTTTTTTGTAGGACTACTGATGTGTCCTTAGTATATGAGACTTCTACAATTACCAATACAAAATAAAATTCTCAAGTTAGTTAATGTGTTATTAAATGATTATGAAAACTATCACTTTCTCATGATGATGACATATTTCACTTAAATTTTAATAATAATAATAATGAAACTGGCCCAAATTTAGTTCAAGTTTTCAATTATATACTGATGCATAGTAGTTGTGGGATTAATATGTCATATCTTGATTGTATGTCAGTGGACAGGATGGAGAAGAAACAACTTTTGGAGGCCATGATGGAAAAATAACTTAAATAATTACTATTATCTAATTTTTTAACATTAATTATTTTAAAAGACTTTTTTAATTTATTCAACTACAGATAACATTCATTTTTGAGGAAACCAAAGAAATTGAGAAAAGTCATATCTCTTTATGAGTAGTTTGATGGAGTTATTTTATAATAAAACAGACAAAAAATTATGTTTTTGGAAAGAGAAGGCCTGAAAACCCATGCCTTAAGAATCAGATTATAGATGAAGATACATGAAATCAATTTGTTGATAGTCCTCATGAAGAAGAGTTTCAGGTATAATAATTATTTAATATTGAACAATTTTTTATATATTTTTTCAATTACATATTATTTTATTTTTTATATAACAGGACTCCAGGATATGTCATCAAGATATCCAATTGAGATATATATACCCTCATACTTTATCAAGTGGTGGGTATCTGTATTTGGAGTAGAAAATGATTGAAGAAACATTTGAGGCATTAAGAGCTAGATCTAGTAGTGTTTTAGTTGAGGTACAGTTTGGTCCTCCATATCCTACCACTCTCCATGAAAAATAGAAATGAAAAATAAGAAGGAAAAATTAATAGTATCTTACAGATGAAGATAATAAAGTAGCTGAAAAAATAATAATTAAATATTATTTATTTTTCATCAATTTTTATTTTTTATAAATTTTTTACAATAATATAACTTTTTCATTATACATTTTAGGATGAACTTGAATAGAAAGAGACACATGGATATTTTATCCCTGAGGGTAAGATGGAAATCCCAGCCACTAATTTGGGAAAGGCAGAATACCACGATTGTGTTAGAGGATATCATGAGGGTGTTAGTATTCGGTAGATTTTTAGTCAGAGTAAGAAATCAGGAGACTCAGAAATAGAATCCTAAAAATTTGACATGAAATATATGAAACATTCAATGGGTGTTAAAATTCAAGAATTAGTATAGATAGATTTTTAGAACACTTGGAAATCCAGTCACAGTCTGTGTAGCCTTTCCAAGTATATTATTTATTTGTCATTAGTTTTTATATTTTATAAATTATAAAAACTAACATAATTTTCTCATTTTTCATCCATCCCAGTTTGCTGACCTAGACTACCCTTCCCCATTTGTGTACCATACCCCGTCTATGTAGCCTTCATTTCTATATTATTTATTTTTCATCAATTTCACTATTTTATAAATTATAAATGCTAATATAACTTTTTCATTTTTAGCCTTATTAGTATTCTCAATCGGATTACCTTTCCCCATCTGTCGACTTTGATCCTCCACCTCCTTACTCAGAACAAACCGTATATTAAATTTTTTATACAATTTTATATTTTATAAATTATAAACACTGATATAACCTTTTCATTTTTAATTTTTCCCAGCCTACTCACCCAGACTACATGGGCCCATTTTCTAACTTCAATCCTCTACACACTCACTCAGACCAAACCATATGTTATTTATTTGTCATCAGTTTTTCTATTTTATAAATTATAAGCACTATTATTAATTTTTTATTTTTCATCCATCCCGGTATGCTCACCCGAACTACCCTAACCCATCTGCATACATTGCTCCTCCACCTCCTCGCTTGGACCAAACCGTATACTGTGAGTTGTTTGTTGGAGATCCTTATGTACATATTGTTGGGATAGGACCCATGGATTTTTTTGGGGATTTTCTACATCATCAGCATATGTAGATGGGTCATGATAGAGTATTAGAACTTGATATTTTAAATTTTAATTCTTTACTACCATTTCATACTGAGGAGATCACCAGTGTTAGGGATTTAATGGGTCATTTTATACTTTGGACAACTGGTCTTCTTCATTATATTTCATTTGAGGATTTTATTTTCTTAAATATTAATTACAATTTATTGAAAATTACTTATAATGTTTTCTGACATTTATCTTATATAGGATTATATAAAAGTAATAGAAACTTCACAAATGAAACAAAATGTTCGGGAATAATCGACTATATATACTTATGATATTTATTATGGGATACAAATATTATCTCAAGATTCTTCTTTATCGAATTATATCTATGAGTTTCAGATGATTCTAGATATACATATAAGAAATTATCCATTAACATTACACAAATAAGAAATCATGCATGTAATTAATTTTGAAGAACTCAGACTGAATGTGGTGAACTTATTTTCCATGTAATTAAATTGATGTTTGAATTTATATATCATTAATAAAATATTGTTTTATATTAACAAACTATAATTTAATATCAAAATTAGGTATCTACACAAGATTCTTATAAAAAATTATGTACATGCATTTATGGTTTTATAGATCCTGAATACATTTCCATGGAAGTCAAACATGTGCATAATCATGATAGAGTTGAATATATATATGTGAGATATTATCACAGATGGATATTCAATTTTTTATTTTTATATTTTTTATACGTAAGAACAAAAAAATAATTATGAACTAATGATAATTATAGTGTCATTAAATGTTTAATTTGGTTAATGTATGGGTAATTGGATGTTAGACGTATTATTCCATTTAAATTCACCTTATATTGGTTTTATCTTTATTAGGAAATGTTTGTAAAATATTTTCCACCTTATTTGATAGGTATGTTTTTTTTGTTTTTTATAAGCTCATTATGTCTATTTATCAATGTTTAGACATGTATTATTAGTTCATATATATGAAAATGATGTTCATGGAACAAATTTAAAATGGAATACATGTCGATAAATACACGAAATAAAATCAAATATTTGGAAGTAAAGGTAATTAGTTTTTATATTAGATTTTATTTAAATTTGTTGTAATATATTGATTTTTATTATCAGTTAAATGTTTTATAACTGTAGTGTCATCATACAAAAGGACATGATGAATGTGGTTATTATATTATATGATTCATGTACAAGAGAATCAAAACTAAGGAAACTACTCAATTTGATAAGTTACTTGTATAATTTTTTTATATTTTCTTACATATTATTGTATTTTTTAATCACATATTATTAAATTTTATTTTAGGAATTAAATGATTTCCAGTATTATTTTCAATATTATCTTACTCATATTTAATATATATTTAAAAACTATTTGTTATGTCTGATTAGGATTTGAGGAATGCATATTATAATATTTATGATTAATATTACATATGGGTAACAAAACTAAGTATTTTGAAATAATCGGTTTTTGAACATACTAATAATCAAATGAATGCTTAAATAATAATTAATATTGAGCATTTTGTAAATTTCATCTATTCATATTTTAATTATACATTACAATAAAAATGCATTGATAATTTTTTAATTAACTAGATAAAATTATGTATGTTATAAATTTTTAGTTAATGATAAATACTGTTTGATTGTTGTATAATGTGGTTTTATTACAGGGGTTTCGATAATTTTGGAAGTGTAATATTCTGAATTTTCTATTTTTATTTCTTTTAGCATTACAGTTTTTAATAACTAACCCTGAAATTTTTAAAAAAAATATTCGCTTTTTGACATTGTGTTTTAAAGTAACTGGCCCTAAAACATACTCAGAGAGGGTTTTCAGTGTCAGTTTTTAGAAAACTGATGAAGACAACCCTCCTCTTCTCAATTTTCGGCATTGGTTATTTAATAAACTGATAATTAAATCCTTATTAAAATTTACTTCAGCATCGATTTATGAAATAAACCGACGATGAAACCCTTAACAAAAATGATGTTTGGCATAGGTTTTTGAAAAACCGATGGTGAAAATAATCATTTTTTACATCGCCTTTATAAAAGTTGGTTAAAAATAATGTCAAAAATAAAAATAACCAATTTTAAATCAATTTTTTCACTAGTGGAAGTAGCATAATATTTCATCAAAGGATGTATAACCATAAAAAATATCGAAAAAATGATGACATTGTCTTAATAAACAATTTTAAATTGGTAACTTGGGATCATACTCAGTTTTTAGGTAAACAAAATATAATTAGGCTTAAAATTTTATTTAATAAATTATATTCTTGATATAAAATGTAAAATTTAAGTATATATAACTCAAAAGTGAATTTTGGGGCATAACAAAACAGACGTGTCAACAAAGGAAAATTAAGACAAAACTATTTTACCAATTTGGAAATTTTTTAAAAATTAAACTTCATGAAAGAAACATCATAAAATCGATATTTAAATACCCATAAATTTATGTCTAGGATACATATAATAAAATCATGGGCAGTACATACACCACATAAAAGGAATGAGTGGTGAACATAGCATGTATCTCAAGGTAATAAAAAGTGAGATGAAATCCCCTTACCTAATGTATTGACACTCATCATACTCATTCAAACAACCTGTATAATAAATATAAAATTATTACAATTATTTTACGTAACCATTTTTTATATATATGTTTTTATTACAACATTATATTACCCACTTGTTAAGAATCCTATGTTATGTTTTCACTTCGGGTAATATTCCCTTTATTCATCGCATGTGTCTTAATTTGTTATATATTAGGTATTTATACTTTATATCATAATTTAATGAATATAAAACATGATGTAAATATAATTTATATACTATATATGTACATTATAATATTATATTTAATATATAATTATGAAATGTAATTCACTATTAATGGAGATGGTAGGATGTATGTATGAATGAACACAATTTCCGTTTAATTTTCTTGTTGAAAGAATGAAACGAAAAGGCATATATGTATATATATAAAATTAATCTAATTTTATTAAACTATATATGTATTATAAATTCCTTTAAACAATATTTAAAATAGTCCATGTTGTGTATGAACGAATCATATCGCATTGAGGGGGCGGTAGTCCACACTTCCTCAAATGAAATGATAGTATTAACACAAAATGGAAATAAAACATATATGCATTGTAAAAGGAAAAATAAGACTAAATAAATAATAAATATAATATATTAAATATACAAATATTGTGTCCATCATAATTTCCACCAAAATATGTGGTAACAAAAATGGAACTATTATCCTATAGTGGGGCGGTAGTTCGCCAAACAGATAAATAGTAAGTTCATTATCCATTAGATGGAGGTGTGTGTAAGTGTAGGTTGAAACCATTTCATAAAAATGTACAAGAATATTGGGGATAATGTTTTTGTTATACAAGAATGGAAAAATTAAATTTATGGGGTGAAGAAAAAAATATAAGAATGAACTTAAGAGAAGACATTGCCTCTTAATCAGGTAAATCCTTTTGGTTTCTGCAAAAGCCTTGCTTGGATTTTCTTCTGGCCAAGAGTCGGATTATTGGAGGAAGTGGGGATTTTTGGAAATTATATTGGGTTGATAATGGAAAAAGTTAATAGGTTTGGGATGTGTGAGCATGTTGGGGAGGTGTTGGCCTTTTATAAGGAAGGAAAAAGACTCACACAGATTTTTTGAAAACAAGTTTGGTGTACAAATGTTCTTACATAAAAAAACATAAATACCAAAATAAATTAAGAATGGATGGTTTTTGGACGAATAATTTTCAGTAAATGGGTTTTGGAAAATCTTCTAGGTCATTTGGCCCCCAATTTTTAAGGGTTAGTCCCTAATTAATCATAATTGGACCTTAATAAATGAGATTGATTTTAATAACAATTAAAAATAATTTTGGTTTAAAATTAATTTTATATTATTAGACTCTAAATATTATTCTGATTAAAATGTTTTGTTTTTGGTATTTTTAAATTCAATTCATTGAATCATAAAAATTAATATTAATGCTAATCTCACAGACATGACGAAATAGCAGGTTTTTAAAGTAGAAAATTGCTCAATAGTTTGTTAGGTTTTTATATTCAATTTTGATGTGAAATTATTTAAAATGACCTAAATTGTATTAATGGATTTATAATTGATATAAATTTTCATTAAAATAATTTAAATTATAATTTATCATTAATAATTATTTAAATGAAAAGGCAGTTATTAACTGTAACGCAATTTTATTACTATTCATCAAAAAATGATGGTTCTCAGAAAAATACCCAAACTTCACCAAAAGATAATTTAATAATTATAAATTTAATAATAAATTTAATTTTATCAAATTCAATTTCTAAATTTGTCTAAAACTATATTTATTAGCTTTTAAAGAACGAAATTAAAAGTAGTTCATTCGACAAAATGATATTTTTAAAAATAATAGGACTTTACTAAAAATCATATATATAATTAAAATATGTTTTTTATATATAAAATTATAAAAAATATTAGAAAATTGGTTATTATTGTTCATATTACTATGTTTAATGCTTAGGTTATACTTGTCTCGTTTAAATAATTATTACTATAAAAAGAAGTTTGTAGAAACATCATTGTCATGTGTAACAAGTGCAAACTCATTATTCCATGTAATGTATGCCAAGTCGATGTTATTTGTAAAATAGACCAATTTAATGTTTCATGTTATATGCTCCAAGTATGTTTCATGTAAATCGAATGTTTTTCTTAGTATATTGCAATAAATAAATTAAAATTTACTTTATTCTAAAAAAGGTCAATATAAACTCAAGGTGTTACATTCTACCCCCATTAAAATGAATTTATCCCCAAAATTCATCACTGGTGTAAAAACAGTTATACTTCTACATCATAATATCCTCATGTTTCCACATAGATTCCTCTTACGTCTTATTTATCCACATAAATTTGAACAGTTGAGTGGTCTTTTTTTTGTAGAACTTTCTCTATACGATCTTGATTTTCATTAACTTTATCCTTGTAAGAAAGATCATGATCTAGCCATATGTCCACTGTGTTCTGTATATGTGAAGGGCCAGGCATGTGCTTCCCCATGAGGGATATATAGAACAAATCTTGGACTTGAGAGAGATTTGGAGGGAGTTCCAAGAGATAGGATACCTTCCTGATACAATCAATAATCTCCATGTGATCAATAGAAATAGGGATTAGTTTCCATTTCTTCCTGAATATCATAACCATCTTCCTGGGTCAGATTCATAGAAACACATTTTCACCAAATTCAAATTCTAAATAACAGTAATGGTTATCAGCATATAATTTCAACCAACATTGAGCTACCTTTATATGTTTCTCTATGGTTTTAACCTTATCGAACATTTCTTTAGCAATATCATGTCCCAATAGCTTTCTTTCTCTAACATTATCCCAATACGTTTGATATCTACATTAATTCCTGTAATTTTTTTCATAAGGTTCCATATGAATTCTTGTGAGACATCTATTTGTTATACAAAAATTCAAGTCATGGAACAAGTTGATCCCAACAAACTTTGAAATTTATAGAACAAGATCTCAGTATATCCTCTAGGGTTTGAATTATTCTTTCATAATGACTATCTTTCTTTAGGATAATTAGTAGCCCTAGAACCCAATTCCATATCTTGTTTTTGATAAATAATTTTCTATAAATTTTTGGTAAACCTAGGATCTCGATCTAATAAAATAGAACATGGTACTCCATGAATAATTACCACTATTTTAATATATATCCTAGCATGATAATCCAGAGAGAAGTCTTCTCTGATAGTGATGAAGTGTACTAAATTAGTGAGTCACTAAACTACCATTGATATTATATTAAACAATTTAGATATTTTTGGTAGTCCAACTACAAAATTCATAGTGAGGTCCCCCCATTTCCATTCATGTATGGGTAATATATGCAACTTCCCCTTTAAAATTTTTCATTCATACTTAATTTGATTTCATTCCATGCACTGAGATACATACTTTTCAATATCACTCTTCATGCCATCCCACCATAAGTATTCATTGAAGTCCCTCTACATGTTCATACATCAAGGATGAATTGATAAATAAGAACTATTACCTTACTCTAATTGATCCTTATTCAAATATGGTATGTAAGGAACACATACATGGTTCCTGAATCTTATCATTGCATCCTGATCAAGGTTAAACTTAGGAACATTTATGAATTTTCTTGGCAGCTCTTCATCTTCCTTTTACACCTCATTAATCGTCCCTTGGACATAGGGTTCAATATTCATTTTAGATAGATAATTATTTTCCCCTTCTATTCAGGATTTCTAGATCCATCCATTAGAAATCCAAAAAGATTGGATCTTTTTTTATCCTCATCATGGATAAGCAAGGATGATCCTTCCGAATAAATGCATCATCCACCTTGTTCACTTTCCCACGGTGGTAATGTATTTTCTGGTCATAATCCTTTATCAACTCTAACAATATTTTTTGAAACATGTTCAACTCATTCTGAATGAATATATATATTATAATGTTATGGTCATTATATATATCACACTTTTCTCCATAATGGTAATGCCTCCATATCCTTAGTAAAAAAATTACCATTTCTAACTCCAAATAAAGAGTTTCATAATTTTTAGCATTAATCATCAACTTCCACAAGGAATAATAATTATCCACATTATTCTACATAATAACACATCCCAATCACTTATTGTATGCATCACTAAATATTACAAACCCTTCTCCAATTTATGGTAATGTATGAAAAGCTGAAATGCAAAAAATTCTCTTCAGTTCCTTGAAATTTTCCTCACATTCATCTTTCCGGAGGAAATTGACACCCTTCCATGTTAACTTGGTAAGGGCATTATATTTTCATGTGAAATCCTCCACACACCATTAGTAATATCCATATAAACCAAGAAAACTATAGATCTTGGTTACCATGGTTGGTCTAGGAAAACAATCAATATCCCCCTTCTTTGATGGATCTATTAGAGGACCATTTATTGAGAAAACAAGACCATAAGTGAAACCTTTTGCAGCTAAATTTCACAATCTATAAATATTTTTTATAGATTATCCTTCCTTAGGGTATTCTAAATAATTATCAAGTGATAGTCCTGGTCTTAATTTCTATTAGAATAAATAAGAATGTCATCTATAAATAGTACCGTAAACTACCCGATGTAATATCTAAAAACTCTATTCATTAAATACACGATGATAGAAGGGCCATTAGTAAGACCAAAATGCATCACTATATATTCATAGTTTCCAATCCTTGTATGGAATGTCATCTTGGGTATATCTTCTTTATTAGACCTCAATTGATGATATCCAGAATGATGGTCAATCTTGGAAATGTTTTTACCTCTACAATGTAGACCAAATAAGTAATCAATATGGGGGAGAGGATGCGTAATCTTGATTTTTATCATATTCAAATCTTAATAATTAATCAAGAGTCTCATTGATCAATATTTATTTTTCAAAAAAAATAATGGGTGCACTACAAGGTGACACACATGTCTAAATGAATCCCTTAGAAAGGTTTTCCTTGAGTTTCTTTTTTAGTTTTTGCAACTCAATCGGGGCCATTGAATAAAGAGTATTTGAAATTGGTTTGGAACTAGGTATTAGTTATTTTGAGAACACAAAATTTCATTTTTCTAGAATACTAGGAAACTCTTTTGGAAGTGCATTAAAAAAATCTCAAATAATAGGCATATCATCGACGTCAATTTTCTCCCTAACCATTCGAGATAACCAAAACATTTGAATGGGAATTAAAACCCATACAATAGATGTAATCTCTATAAGAAGTTCATACATATCGTCAAATTCAAGGGTGATGATAGGAGGGTTTGAAATATGAAACTAAACATCCATTCATTGATAATAATAGTAGAATTTGTGAAATGAAATCCAATTTATGACTAAGATGACATAAAATTCAACAAAAGGAAGAATAAAAAGATTTCGAGGAATCATATTCCCACAAACTACAACTAGATAAGAATCATAATCTTGATATGAAATCATCGTACAATTAGGTGTTTTCACTATTAATTCCTTATTTAATTGTTTTTGGGTAATCATAATAGCCTTAGAAAATAATTTAGATAGAAACAAGTGGGTAGATCTAGAATCACATATGATTTTAGAAGTTCTAGAGTGGTTGGTAAGTGTACCTTTCCCCACATAGTTGTAACGACCCAAACTTTTTGAGTAGTATATTAACTTACTATTAATGATTTAATAGAGATGTTAATTGATAACGTAGAAAGAGGATTCGATGGCTTCATCTAGTAGACTAAAACCTTATGAAGCCCACTTATCAGAGCTTGGGAAGGAGGTGGCATCTTTGGGCTTCGCTTTGGACCAAGCCCAAGCCGAACTCCAGCGTTTCAAGCTTGAACGGAAACGCCTATAGGAGAAGTTCAAGTTAGTAGAGATTACTACTAGGTAAATTTTATCTGTGCCTCCCTCAGATTCTCTCACCATAGCACACCTTACACTTAGGTCATATGCTGGTGTTATAAGGGGCTATGTGGCGAGACCGTAGCTCCTTGTGTAATCCTTTGGAATGAATAAATTGAGATTTTTTCCTTTTGCGAAGTTTGTGAAATTTCTAATTTCTGAATATTTTTAGGATGTATTTATTGATGAATTTTGAAAAAAAGTATATTTTAAAATATTTATTTAAACCATAAATAATCAATTATCTATAATGATTTTCAGAAAATGGTCTTCTGCAAAAGTGTTCAGTAAGGAATTTGGAGTCTAATAAGATCAACTTAATTTTTGATGAATAGTAAATTATGAATAGTGGTTTTGTGCTTAGGATTAGTAATGTGTCCAAATGGATTATTAATCTCACTTAATGAAAGTTTTAATATAATTTAGACAGCTTGATTAAGTAATGAGATTCAATAAAATGGGTAAATAACAGTTTCATAAATTATTAGTTAAGTATTAGTTTTTTCGGGTGAATAGTGTTTTTTAATTAAAAATTAAATTAAAAATAATTTGAAAATTATTTTTGTAAAATGATCTTTATTTTTGAACTCAGAGCATTGATATTATGTTATGGTAATTTTTTCAGATTTTTCTGAGAAAGATGAATTTTCAGTGAATAGTAAAAAAACAGTTTTAGGGTTTCGGTATGTTTAATGACATCATAACTATTTCATGATGATTTCCTGAGATATTTTAAGGGCTGGCCGACTAAAGGTTGTGAATTATTGTATTTGGGACCCCATGTGGCCTAACTCCATGGGAAATATCATGGGAGAGCACATGGTTTTGCGAAAACCACTTGTGAGGTGTCCCTTGGCCATTAATGCCTTGTCCCATCACATTCCCTATAAATACCCACACTTTCTTCCTTTATTATTCACTCCAAACTCTCCCCCAACTAAGCTCTGGTCTCATTATCTCCCAAGGAGTCCTCCCAAGGTGCCCTCAAGCCTCTCAAGGTCTCAACCTTTGAGATTTAGGAGTTACGTTTAAGTTAAGGGATCTGACCTCTCTCTTTCTTTTCAAGAAATCTCTTTTATGTCATTCCTTTTATGCTCCATGTTCTTCTCTGGGAGGATGTTATTTTATATTCCTCTTACTACCCTTTTCATGTTTATAGGATGAGATATCCCCTCTTACTCTCATCATTTCTTTTTAATAAAGTTTAAGTGACGTCGTTAGGCTGCCGAATCTTTAAGGGATTCTTTCACCCTTCTCATTTTCAAGTTCTATTTTCAGGTCAAGACTTTAAAGTTCCATTTTATTATGTCGGGGTATGATATCTATACCTATAATACTGATATTTTATGATCATATGGTGAGAGACCCTATTTTATCTCATCAATTCATTTTTATTGATGTTTAAGTGACGCTGTTAGGCTACCAAATTTTCATAAGAGAAATTTTATTTTTGTCTTACTTCCATGTTTTTTCATTTAAAATGGAATTTCCTTAAAAATTCATTACAATGATTCATATCCTTTATATTCTGTCCCTATAGTATTTTTATAGATCATTTATGAGTGGGTGACCCATGTCCCCTCTCTTTTCAACGTTTTCTAAAACCCTGTAACGTAGCCGTTATGCTGCAGAATTTTCGTCTCAAAATGCCTCTCTCTTTTTCTCAAAATTATTTTATGTTATTAAGTGAATACTGAAAGATATTATTTCTATACTGGTATTAACATATATATCAAAATGTCCTATTTTAAATTATTGGATTTACATACATGAAACCCGCTTTCCCTTTCCGTGGGTTTAAAGTGACATAAAGATCATGTCTTTAAATCAGTTTTTAAAATGTTATGATTATAAAATGAAACCCATTAATTTTATGCTATATGGTTTGTTTATGAAATGATTGATGATGATATATATGGATCACAATATAATAAATACATGTCAATGGTGCACCCAGATAGCGCTTTAATGCATTGGGTAAAGACTTAATCTCTAGAGATGACTTTTTAGACGGATACCTTGGTGAATAACCTTGGTAATTTTTAATGACACCTTGGGGTGAACCATGGTGAAACGAAATGATTGTAAATATTAAATTTTGCAGCCACATCTTCATGTTATGAAAAATGTTATTTTTTATTATGATATATCTCATGATTTATTTCTCATGACTTAAAATTCTTTTCATGACCTTATTGAAGTATCTCAAGCCAACATGTAAAATGTTTCTCTTGTTTCCCTTACTGGGCCTTCTACTCACCCTTTCTTTTGATGAATGTCCCCAGGATGAGATGAAATAATGAACCAAGGATTTACTTAAGTTGATTCCATTCAAGTGTTTATGAAGAATGCTTTATGTTGTTTTCATGTATTATGTTCCTGGTTTCCAAGACACTAAACCTTAAAGATCCTCAGTTTTGTGTAATGTAATGAAAGATTATGTTATAAAAAGGCGGGATGCTATAGTTGGTATCAGAGGATGGTTTAGTTTTTTTTTATATTAGGAAATAAAAACGTTAGGAAGAACCCTATAGAAAAGTTTAAATGTAGGAAAACTACCTGGTATATTGGTAAGTATTGAGTAAGTGGTTTATCAAACAAATACATCCATGTTTGGATACGAGCAGGTAGAGGCGGCTCTGGAACAGATGTACATTGGGGTAAAACCTGAAAACACTGCTTTGAGCTAGACTCGAACAGGAACTAGTGCACAATAACGGGCCTTGCTGCACTCTTGGTTACGACACTCCCAGGGGATATGTTTGGTTAATCACAAGATTTTTATGAATCATTATGAAGGAATTATAGAGAAATGTAATTGTCTAAGAATGAAGTATTAGTTAAAAGATTCATAAATGAAATAAGTTTCTCAGTAAAGTTTTATTCTTTTAGAAAATGGTGAGAAATAGAAGGAACTGTGCAGATGGTGACCGCAATGAACCATGTGCTGACGACCCTCCGATGGAAGCTGAAATGGAAACATTCATGCGAATGATGTACCAACATACTCAAGTTATGAGTAATAACTTGAATCAAGCTGAGAGGCCGATATCACCACGAAGGGAACAACATTCTATTGATTCCTTCATGGATCAATGACCACCATCATTCAGGGGATTTACTGACCCATTGGTTGCTGAACAATTGATAAGCTCCATTGAAAATATCTTTTCTGTACTCTTTTGTTCGGAACAAGAAAAAGTCACCCTTGTTGTTTACCGCCTAGAGGGAGAAGCTGATCAGTGGTGGTCACTGGTCAAAAACACGAATCCTAGAGGAGAGATGAAAGTTATGGAGTGGGAAGAGTTCTGGGGAATATTCTTAAATAATCATTTCCCTTGTTCCATTAAAACAAGAATGGAGAAAGAGTTTCTCGAGCTGAAGCAGAAGGAGAACAAATCTGTCGGAATCTATGAGATGAACATTCCCCGACTTTCACAATATACCTCTAGCTTTGTCATGGATCCATGTGGGAAGGTTGATAGATTTTTCGGTGGACTGAGACCTCATCTTTGGAAGAATTTAGCCACCCGGGACTACGATAGCTATGAGGAGATCGTGCAGAGTGCAATGAAAGTCGAGCTAGAGATTGGTGAGACACAGTGGTCTCATAAATCAAATGACAAGAAGAGATCATTGGAGCCCAGTTTAGGGAAGACTTTTTGATCAGGGAAGAGGTGGAAAGCAAATGAAACACACCACATGCAATAAATGTGGGAAGAAGCATCCGGTGAACTGCTTGACCGGAAGTGGAAAGTGCTACAAGTATGGAGGAGGAGGCCATATTGCTCAGAATTTTCGTAGTGAGGTGAAGCCTCAACTCCCTAACACTAACTATAGTGGAAAGGTGGTTCTGGCCTTACCTGGCGTACATTGATTCAAGTGTGGATTGCTTGGGCACTATGCTAATCTCTTTCCAAATCCAAGGGAAGTAGAGGGGAATCAATATCAACCTCAACAAAGGCCAGGGGATCAAGGTCGTGCTTTTTCTATCACAACAGCTGAAGTTGAAGCTCCAAATGATGTGGTAGTAGGTACTCTTGTTGTCCTCTCAAAACTAGCTACTACTTTTTTTGATTCTGGTTCTATGCATTCCATTATTTCCTCCATGTTTTCAAAGAATATAGAATCAATCCCTGAATTTCTTGAGGTAGAGTTGCCATTTAATACTCCAAGTGTGATTATCCATGCATCAACAGTGTTTAGAGACTCTAATTTTTACTTTAGTGAGCACAATATTATCGCAAATCTAGTAGTCATTCCCATGTTAGAATTCGATGTTATACTAGGGATGGACTGTCTCTCAATGTATAATGCTAAGATCAAATGCAGAAGTAAGGAAATCTCAGTAGTCTTGAATAAACGACCTACAGTTATCTTACAAGGAGAGATACCCCGAACTGATCCCTATCTAGAAGCACCTCCTATAGCTTTATTTATGGAGTTAATCAGTGATGATGGTGAAGGAAAAGGGATCACACAGATAGAAGATGTTCCAATTGTTCAGGAATACATGGATGTATTTCCTGAGGAGTTACATGGACCTCCCCCAGAAAGAGAGGTAGAGTTCTCCATTGAACTCGTACCTGGATCACAACCGATATCAATGACCCCATATAGAATGGAAAATGTGAAGCTAGAAGAGTTAAAGAAAAAACTCCAAGACTTGTTGGAGAAGGGGTTTATCCGATCGAGTGTGTCTCGTTGGGGGGCACCCGTTCTCTTTGTGATGAAGAAGGATGGATCAATGCGGCTATGAATTTATTATAGAGAACTGAACGGGGTCACAGTGAAGAACATATTCCCTCTTCCAAGAATTAAGGATTTATTTGACCAACTTCATGGGGCTCAATTGTTCTCTAAGATTGACCTTCGATCTGGTTATCATCAACTGAGGGTGAAGAAAGAAGATATTACAAAGGCTGCCTTCCAATCAAGATAAGGGCATTATGAGTTTACTGTTATGCCCTTTGTCTTGACTAATGCTCCTACTATTTTCATGGATTTGATTAATAGAGTCTTTAAGGACTACATTGATAACATTGTGGTAGTTTTTATTAATGATATTTTGATATATTCAAAAAGTCTTGAGGATCATGAAGATCATCTGAGGGATATTTTGAAAACGCTACAGAAGGAGAGGCTATTTGGAAAGTTCTGCAAGTGTGAGTTTTGGTAATAATAAGTGGCTTTCTTGGGGAATATCATAACCAATGAAGGAATCTCAGTTGTCCCTGCAAAGACAATGGTTGTGGAGGAGTGGCCTCAACCCACAATAGTAACTGAGATTCGTATTTTCCTTGGTTTAGCAGGATATTATAGGAGTTTTGTGAAAAACTTTTCACGGCTTTATAATCCACTAACCAAGTTTACTAAAAAAGGGGTTAAGTTCATATGGACAAAGTAATTCGAGGAAAGTTTCTAAGAGCTGAAGAAGATATTGGTTACTACAGCTATATTAACACTACCCTCTCTCGGAGAAGGATTCGTTATTTTTAGCGATGCATCTATGAAAGGGCTTGGGTGCGCACTCATGAAAAATGTCAAGGTAATTTCTTATGCTCTCAAAAATTGAAGACTCATGAGAAAAATTATCCTACACATGATCTAGAGCTAGTGGTAGTTGTTTTTGCTCTGAAGATATAGAGGCACTATCTTTATGGGGATAAATGTGATATATACACTGACCACTGAAGTTTAAAGTATATTTTCACATAGAAATAATTGAACATGAGAAAAAGTAGATGGTTATAGCTTATTAAATACTATAATTGTTCAATTCATTATCACCCTGGAAGAGAAAACAAAGTTGGTGATACATTAAGCAGGAAATACCATGTTGTTCTCACAACAATGATTATCCTAGGAGATCCCTTGATTAAAGATATAGTAAAACTGGACCTGGGAATTGTAAGGGAAGGGACATCATCAACCTTATCCAAACTGATTTGTCAACCTTCATTACTAGAGAGGATCAAGAAGGCTAAAAAATAAGATCCTTTACTGCAGGAGAAGATGGAGGCTGTAAAATATGGGAAGTTCCTTGATTTCAATATTGATCAAGAAGGTGTATTGAAATTTTGTACAATACTATGTGTTCCATATATTATGGAGATGAAGAAAGAACTGATGGATGAAGCTCATAGCTCTACTTTCACTATACATCCAGGAAGCACTAAAATGTATAGAGACCATCGTGATCATTATTGGAGGGATAACATGAAGAGGGAGATTGCTGATTACACTACAAGGTGCCTGGTGTGTTAACAAGTAAAGGCAGAACGACAACTTCCTAAGGGGGTATTACAACTGCTACCCGTACCAGTATGGAAGTGGGATAATATCACTATGGACTTTGTAACTGGTCTCCCGAAAACATCCAAAGGAAACAATGCGATATGGGTTATTGTGGACCGTCTCACCATGACTGCCTATTTTATCTCAATTTGGGAATATTTCTTTCTGGATCAACATTCCAAGATATACGTAAAGTGGTGAGGATTCATGGGGTACCACTATCCATCCTTTCTGATTGTGATCCAAGATTCACATCAAAATTCTGGAGAAGGCTTCAACATGCTCTGAATACTGAATTGAATTTTAGTACGACCTATCATCCTCAAAATGATGGACAATCTAAAAGTACTATTCAGACACTCAAAGACATGCTAAGATTATGCTCAATGGAACTTAAAGGTGGGTGGGATCAACACCTCCCTTTAGTTGAGTTATCCTATAACAACTGCTTTCATTCAAGTATTCAAATGGCACCCTATGAAGTTATGTATGGAAAGCGATGTAGAACTCCTACTTGTTGGGATGAAACTGGTGAGAGAAAGATTCTTGGGCCTAATCTCGTGCAAGAGATGACAGAATAGTTTCATGCCATCCAACAACACATAAAGGTTGCTCAGAGTCGGCAGAAGAGCTATCCTGACAATCGTCGAAGGGACTTGGAGTTTGGCGTTGGTGACAAATTCATCCTTCAAATTTCTCCATGGAAGAGAGCCATGCAGTTTGGGAAGAAGGGGAAGCTCATCTTTAGGTACATTGGCCCCTATGAAATCCTTGATCGCATAGGAGTAGTGGCCTATCTTTTAGCACTTCCACCAAACCTATCTCAAGTTCACAATGTCTTCCATGTACCTCTCTTGAGGAAGCACATACACGACACTTCGAATGTACTGAACCCAGAGGTGGTACAACTGGAACATGACCTCTCTTATAAGGAGAGGTTAGTGGAGATCATAGACCCTAGAGAGAAGGTTCTTCGAAACAGGACTACCCACCTTGAGAAAGTGTTGTGGAGGAATCCTAATTATGAAGAAGCGACTTGGGAACCTATGGAAATGATGAAGCAAAAGTACCCTCACCTTTTCAACTAGGCCTCAAGTAAAAATTTCAAGGATGAAATTTCTTAAGGGGGGAAGAATGTAAAGACCCATAATTTTTGAGTAGTATATTAACTTACTCATAATGATTTAATAGAGATGTTAATGGTTAATGCAGAAAGAGGAGTCGATGGCTTCATCCAGTAGACTCGAACCTTATGAAGCCCACTTATCATAGCTTGGGAAGGAGGTGGCATCTTTGGGCTTCGCTTTGGACCAAGCCCAAGCCAAACTCCAGCGTGTCTAGCTTGAACGGAAATGCCTACAGGAGAAGTTCAAGTTAGTAGAGATTACTAATAGGGAAACGTTATCTGAGCCTCTCTCAGATTCTCTGACCATAGCACAGCTTACACATAGTTCATATGCTGGTGTTATAAGGGGCTATGTGGCGAGACCCTGGCTCCTTTTGCAATCCTCTAGGATGAATAAATTGAGATTTATTCCTTTTGCGAAGTTTGTGAAATTTACAATGTCCGAATAATTTTAGGATGTATTGATTAAAGAATTTTGAAAAAAAAAGGATATTTTAAAATATTTATGTAAACCTTATATAATTAATGATCTGTAATGATTTTCAAAAAATGGTCTTCTGCAAAAGTGTTCAGTATGGAATTTGGAGTCTAATAAGATCAACTTAATGTTTTTTGAATAGTAAATTATGAATAGTGATTTTAGGCTTAGGATTAGTAATGTGACTAAATGGATTAGTAATCTCACTTAAAAAAATTTTAATATAATTTAGACACCTTGATTAAGTAATGAGATTCAATAAAATGGGTAAATAAAAGTTTGATAAATTATTAGTCAAGTATTAGTTTTTTAGGAGAATAGTGTTTTTAATTAAAAATTAAATTAAAAATTATTTGAAAATTATATTTGTAAAGTGAACTTTATTTTTGAACTCAGAGCATCGATATTATGTTATGGTAATTTTTTGTGATTTTTCTGAGAAAGATACATTTTCAATGAATAGTTAAAAATAAGTTTTAGGGTTTCGGTATGTATAATGGCATCATAACTATTCCATGATAATGTCATGAGATATTTTAAGGGTTGGATGACAAAAGGTGATGAATTATTTTATTGGGGACCCCATGTGGCCTAACTCCATGGGAAATATCATGGGGGAGCACATTGTCTTGAGAAAACCACTTGTGAGGTGTCCCTTGGCCATTAATGCATTGTCCCCTCACTTTCCCTATAAATACCCACCCTTTCTTCCTTTAGTATTCACTTCCAACTCTCCCCCGACAAATATATAGTCTCATTACCTCCCATGGAGTCCTCCCAGGGTTCCATAAATCCTCTCATGGTCCCAACCTTTGAGTTTTAAGAGTTACGTTTATGGTAAGGGATCCGACCTCTCTCTTTCTTTTCAAGAAATCTCTTTTATGTCATTCCTTTTATGCTCTATGTTATTATGTGGGAGGATGTTATTTTATATTCATCTTACATCCCTTTTCATTTTTATATTATGAGAGATCCCCTCTTACTCTCATCATTTCATTTTATGAAATTTTAAGTGACACCGTTAGGCTGTCGAATTTTTAAGGGATTCTTTCACCCTTCTTATTTTCAAGTTCTATTTTCATGTCAAGTATTTAAAGTTCCTTTTTATTATGATGGGGTATGAACTCTATACCTATCATACTGATATTTTATGATCATATTATTAGAGACCCTATTTTATCTCGTCAATTCATTTTTATTTATGTTTAAGTGACGTCGTTAGGCTGCCGAATTTTCGTAAGAGAAATCTTATTTTTGTCTTACTTCCATGTTTATTTATTTCAAATGGTATGTCCTTAAAATTTCATTACCATGATTCATATACTTTATATTCATTCACTGTACTATTTTTATAGTTCATTTATGAGTGGGTGACCCATGTACCCTCCCATTTCAACGTTTTCTAAAACCATGTAACGTAGCCGTTATGCTGCAGAATTTTCGTCTCAAAATGCCTCTCTCTTTTTCTAAAAATTATTTTATTTTATTAAGTGAATACTGAAAGATCATATTTCTATAGGGGTATTCACATATATATCAAAATTTCCTATTTTAAATTCTGAGATTTACATACATGAAACATGCTTTCCCTTTCTGTGGGTTTAAACTGACATAAAGATCATGTCTTTAAAGCAGTTTTTAAAACGTTATTATTATGAAATGAAACCCATTTATTTTATGCTATATGGGTTTTTTATGAAATGATTGATGATGATATATGTGGATCACATGATAATAAAGACATTTCAAGGGTGCACCCAGATAGCTCTCTAATTCATTGGGTAAAGACTTAATCTCTAGAGATGACTTTTTAGACTGATACCTTGGTGAATAACCTTGGTAATTCTTAATGACACCATGGGGATGGTCCTTGGTGAAACGAAATTATTGCCAATATTAAATGTTGTAGCCACAACTTCAAGTTATGAAAAATGTTTTTTTTATTATGATATATCTCATTATTTCATTCTCATGCCTTAAAGTTCTTGTCATGACCTTATTGAAGGATCTCAAGTCCACATGTAAAATGTTTCTCTTGTTTCCCTTACTGGGCCTTTTGCTCACCCTTTCTTTTGATGTATGTCCCTAGGTTGAGATGCAGTAATGAACCTAGGATGAACTTATGTAGAAGCCTTTAATGTGTTTATGAATAATGCTTTATGTTGTTTTCATGTATTATGTTCCTGGTTTCCAAGACACTAAACCTTAAAGATCCTCAGTTTTGGGTAATGTAATGAATGTTTATGTTATAAAAAGGTGGGATGATATAGTCATTATCACAACACTCATTTGAAATAGATATTTCATGATATTTTCTCTTTTCCCTTGACTAAGGAGGTTTCTTATGTCGATCATTATCACTAGCCCTTGGGTTTGGTCAGTGGATAGTTTAATGCTCTTTTTCATTACACTTGTAGCACTGAATCATTGGAGGTGAATTCTATGACACATTTTTACTATTCACAATATTTAATAACTTCTTCTCGACACTTCAAAAATAAAATGTTTGATAGCCTTACCTACTACAAATAAAACATTTATTAGACCCCTTATAGAAATTTTCTCCATGATTCATCATACACTTATTTAATAAATTGAAGCATATCTTCTTATCTTCTTGATTTTTAGATTTTCCTTTAAACTCCATCTTCCTCTACTTGTTAAAACAATGAAATTGATATGTGAATACAAACTCCATTGAAACCTTGATTGTACAAAACACAATGTTTTTGTAGCTACGAATGTCTCTTATAGAAAACACCTTTCCTAGAATTTTCTTTAAGTCATCGAAGAACCTATCAACATTACATTCATATTGGATGATAATTCCAAAAGTGTACCTTCAATGTCTCATGAAATTAGCCTCATAGGTAAAAAAAATTCATCTACTCTTTGATTCAATTTAAGGAACTATTTTTCCATATTGGTATAATGAATTTAAGGGATGTACTTATTAAAAAATAATTTGTTGAACTCATCGAAACCCATGGAGTCAATCTCATCTTGCTGCCTCATATTATGGATTAATGTCCACCACTGTTATGCTTTGTCTTCTAGTTGATCGACAACAAGAAAAAAAAAATTCTCTAAATACTTGAGAACATATAATATATTTTTAGTAGTACTGATCCATTTTTCAGTAATAAGTGGATTAGAAGAGCCTTTGAAAGAAGGTGGGAATTGCCTCATGAAAGGATCATCAATTGGTTTTTCCCTCCATTTATCATTTTGAATTCCACCATGATTCATACATTGAGAAATCTCTATGATCAAAAAAATGAGGTTTTTCATTCCACCTCCCAGAGTGTTTGGTATCTGAAGAGGAAAATCACTGCATTTTCCATCATAATCTCCATTAATGAGGTTCCTTTATGTTATAACCACTGACTAAAACCAAAATCATAACATAATAAACAGTTATTATAGAGAGAAACCACCTAATTATGAGAAGTAACTTATAAGATGTCTAAATTATGACACCTTTCTTTATCTACAACACATTAGATTCATCCTAGGTAATTTATATCCAAACTCTATTTAAATGCTTGATGATTGGTTTTAATGTGTTTTTGAATTTTCAATGCATATCCCCCTAGGTGTTTAACTAGATGTACAAAAAGGCCCATTATCGTGTACTAGATTTATTAAAGTTAGGCATGAAACATCATGTCAGAGTTATTACACTTTGGTACATCTATTCCTGATCCACATTTACTTGTTGTATCTAGACAGGGATGTATTTCTAGGATACCACTCACCATATCCTTCACCAAAATCCCTAGACATTTTTCTATTTTTTTCCTTACACTTAAACTTAGCCTCAAACATGTCCTTAGGGTTCTCATTATGGTTTTCTACTCCAAGCTTCCAATGACTAACGAAACCTATTTTCTGGTACCAATTATGGTTACCCTCACACATCAAGCATTATCATTAAGTAACATTTTGTGAATAATTATATTATTATACAAATAGAAACCCAATGACTGTACTAGTGTAGTTCCTTTGGAAACATGGAAATATAAACACTGAAGATAAGTGATCTACATTATCTACTAGTAGGTTCTTCTTGACTATAAACCTTCTTAAAAACATCAACCAATATAAATATATTCATAACCTGGGCAAGGAAACATAAAAAGGAATGAGATTCAATGCCAAGTAAGGGTAAAAAATAGAGATATAGAATCATAATAATGTTCATAAGGGTATGATAACACAACCATGAAAATAAAATATCATACACTACATATAAAAGAACATATACACAAATTATGGAAAAAGACTTGTTAGTTTATAAAAAAGAAATAATAAGGAAATAAAGAAGACAATGAATGAAATCATAATATAGGATTATAACATGGAATTTTGGTACACACATAATCATATAATATTATTTACATAGTATCCAATGAATCACTTCCAAGAACGTCATGTTAGTATAGGTTCACTCTCTATACTATCATGGTAGTCATGGTTCACTCCCATAACTCTATTGGTAGCATGAGATCACTCCTCATACCATATTGGTAGTAATGGTTCACTCCCATGGGAAAATTAATAATCAAGCTTCATTCCAAATACCATATTAGTCTATCTCATGACACATAAATCCTTACCCAATGCATTGGAGGGAGATATACGTCCCACCTATATCATAATGAAATCATAGACTCATGTTCCACAGGATCATAAATAATCACATCATACCCCATAAAATTAAATGGGAACTATAAAAATCTAATCATATCATAACCCCTTGAAAGATAAAGGTTTAATAATCATTTCATCATAAACATAACCCACGAAATGAAGCGATTTTCAAAATAATATAAATAGTGAAACAGAAATGGGTTTCTTCAACTTCATGCCCTCAAAAAATAATCTAATAAGATAATATTTATGAATGGAAACATAAATTAATTTCACCCAAAAGGCACAAGTAATACCAATATATGTTATCTTAGATGGTAAGTAATTTTTAAAGATATTTTAAAAACATTTCTTGAGGAAAACATCCTTTATGTCTTGAAAATAATTTATAAAAAATAATACCATTATAAAAAAAATTTATTTGAAAATATATTTGAAAAATTATTAATGAAGAATTAAAAACCATAAAACGTATTTAAAATACATTTTCAATGAAAATGGTTTTCAAATATCTTTTTAAAAAATTCTGGAAAACATTTTTTAAAATAATATAGATAACACGTCTTTAGAATACAAAATATTTCTGAGCAGAGGGAGAGACGATCATATTTTACTTAAAAACATTATCTTAAGTTCCAAAGAGAGAAAAATGGTATTAATACAAGAGTATATTCTGAATAAACGTAGGATAAAGGAACTCATTAGTGTTATTGATATATGTATCATATTATTTCATCAATGTAAGTATAAACATAAACATTCTTCAAAAACAATGATATAAACTCATTAAACTCTTATAACATGGTAACTTGGGGTCATAATCACCATGTAAGAAAAACAAATAATGATTAATAAAATATCATCAAAGAATGTAAATTAATGATATTACATGTAAAATGGAAATATATACCCCTCAAAATAGAATATCAGTGCATAACAAAACACAATTCTCAATAAAAGAAAATTGACATAAAACTATTTTATAGGGTTGGTAACTTTTGAAATACCAAAACCCATGAAAGAATGATAATAAAATGGATATGTGAATACCCATAAATTTATGTATATGATTCATAGAATAAAATCATGTGTAGTTCATACTCCACACAAAATGAAAGAGTGGCGAACATAGCATATAACTCATGAAAATACAAAGTTGGATGAATACTCCTTACCTTCTGTCTTGACTCTCATCGTATTCATTAAAAACACTTGTATAATAATTATAACTTTATTATACATATATCAAATAACCATAATATTATAAATATGGCTTTTTATGACCTTATATTAACATCTTGTTAATAATCCTATGTTAAGGTTTCGCTTCGGGTAAGAATCGATTTTTTTGCTTGTGTCTTAATTTTCTATATCATTTGTATTTATACATCAAATAATTATTTATATAATTTAACACATTATATAAATATAATTTATATAAATTATCTATGTATTATAATAATATATAGAATATATATTTATGAAGTGGAATACACCATTCCGGGAAACAGTAGTACATATGTACACATGAATGTTATTTTTGTTTTATTATCATGTTGAAAGATAGAACGTAAAAGATATATTAATATTTATATATCAGTATTATAGTATATTTATGATACCATATATTTCTTCTATAATCACTAAAACCATTTTTAATACAATCTATTTATTGTATGATCAAATCATATAACTTTGATGGAGTGATAGTCCGCCCTTCCTTAAACTAAATCATAATATTAACACCGAATGGAAAGTAAAAAGATATGTGTTGTAAATGGAATAAATAAGCTTAATGAAAAATAATAATAATATATAAAATATAAAAAAAATTCTATCAAAATTCCTACCATGAGTGGTGGTAAGTAAAATTGAACAATCATCGTCTAGTGAGGTGGTAGTTCACCGTAAACAAAAACTGTATGTTCGCTATCCATTAAATTGAGGTGTGTGTAAGTGTAGGTTGAAATGTTTTCATAAAAAATAAAATTAGGTTTAGGATACTTTTATTTTAATTAAATCATGGAAAAAATAGTGTTGAGGGGGTGGAGAGTGAAAATAAAATAAAGGACATGAGAGAAGATGTTACTTCTTCATCGGCTAACTCCTTTTGGTTTGAGCCAAAAGGATTCCTGGGATTGCCTTATGCCCAAGGGAAGGATTATAGGAGGAAGGAAGGATTTATGGGGAGTATATTGAGAAGATATTTTCTAATGTTAAGAGTTTTGAGAGGTGTGAGGAAGTGAGAGAGATTGTGGCCTTTTATAGGGAAATAAAAGGACTCATTTGGAATTTTTGAAAACAAGTTAGCTGTACACATGTTATTACAAAAAAAGTCATACTAAACCACAATAAATCCATAATTGAAGGTTTATGTCCGAATTATAGATAATAAATGTGTTTTTGACAATTTTATAGGTCATTTGGGCCCATAAGATTGTTGTTTAATTTATAATTAATCTTAATTTGTCCAGAATCGTTGGGAATAATTTTATTCACTTTTAATAATATTTTTAGTAAAAAATAGTGTTTTTATTATGAGAAAATAAAATTATACAGATTAAAATTTTGTATATTTTTTTAGAAATTTATATTACATTAGATGAAAAACTAAGATTAATGATAATCCCATAGACAAGGCGAAATAACAGGTTATTTACAGTAGAAAATGTTTCAAAAGATTGTTGACTTTTGATATTCAATATCAAAGTAAAAAATTTATATAATGAACTTAATATTATGAATGGATTTATAATTGATCTAATTTTACCTTTAAAAAATTTAATTTATAATTTATCATTAATAATAATTTAAACAAAATAACAGTTATTAACTAGAAGGAAGTATTTTTTCCATTTCACCAAAAAATGATGTTTCTCAGAAAAATTACAAAAACTAATCCTAAGAGAATTTTGGAATTAAAAATTAAAAATTAATGTTTATTTTATCAAATTAAATATCTAAATATTTATAAAATTAAATTTATTATTTTTCAATGAAGGAAAAGAAAAGTATTTCATTTGAAAAAACAGTATTTTTAAACATAAAAGTACATGACCAAAATTCGTATCTTTCATTATCTATATTTTTTATTTATATAAAAAATTATAAAAAATATTTGAAAATTAGTTATTACTGTTCATATTACTATGCTTAATATCTAGGTTTTAATTATCTCGTTTAAGAAATTGTAACTATAAAATTATGTTTCGTATAAACATTATTGTAGCGTGTAACGTATGAAATGTTGGTGTTCCTTATAATGTATGCCATGTTGATGTTCTATGTAATGTGTCACAAATTTGGGTTCCATGTTACGTATGATAATTATATTTCATGTGAAAATAATATTTGATTTATTGTATTGGAATAGATAAATGGAAATTTATTTTATTCCAAAAAAGGTCCATAAAAACTCAGGGTGTGACATACATAAATTTATTAATCATGTGTAATGACTCATTTATGATAATATATTTAAAATATCAAAAAAAAATAAAAATATGTAAATTATAATTTAATTCATGAGAGATATGAAAATCTTTTTTAATGTCGTCACAATTCTTGCACATTACTGGAAAATCCACATTTGGTACAGTAATAAAAATAACTGAGAAGGAAAGAGTCTCTTTATAACTTGGTTTGTCAATATTATGTATAAATGATGATTTTTTTTGATATTTTATAAATTTTTACTTATATAACAATTATATTATCAAAATTATTTTTTAATACATTCACCAGGTGCTAAAAGTGAAAATAAAATATTAAATTTGTTTTCATAATAAGAATGAAAATACAAATTACATAAAAATGAAAATAAATGATTAAAATGATGTATAATTTTTTTATTTCAATAATTTATTTATATTTTTTAAAATTATTATAATTTTCTAAAACACTTATTCTATAATGGCATAATATATATGATAATAGACAAATAATTTAATAAATAATTTTAAAAATAATAAAAATGATAATATTTATTTGTATTTGGGGATACCACTACTTTTATAGATATTTATAGAGGATAAGTGATGATATAAGATATTATACTAAAAATTGGTTGTTGGAAAAAAGTTTTTAAAGTCAAGTATTTTGAATAATTATTTAAACAAACTTATATATCATTTAATGATTTAACATTATATTCAAATCATTATAAAATTTTCCAAATACCTTCGTGACCCATATAGATATTAAATATTCATGAATATCATCCATGTTCCTTATTTTTTCCACTTTTCCCTTTTTTTAATTTCATTTATGACCCATAAAGTTGAAAATTTGTGAAAACATCATTTATTTTTTCATATAAAAGAAACCCACTTCATCATTTTTCATAGATTTCAAATTCATTTTTTCTATAAATTCCATGAAAAAATATCACTTTAAAAATATATAATCATATCCTCCATTAATTAGGAATGTCATAAAAATATCTTCAAATGTAATTAATGTCAATTGAATAGAGGTGACATAAATGTATGAGTTAGGATTTTATAGCACTATCATCGTTCATTTTTTTATATTAGTTCTTCACTAATTATATAATTCTGAGAATAGGTTTGAAATTAAATTTTATTGAATTATGTTTTATTTACACTTGATTATTTGTGGTTTTACATTTTTTACTCATAATCTCTCTATTGATTAATTCTAAATTCAATGATGTGATCTATGTAAGGGTTAATTTTTTCAAATTTTATTTCATTTGGATATATTTTTATGTTATACACCTATATAATTTCATGATATATATATATATATATTCCCCTTTGTTTATGTTATATATTGAATCTACTAATGTTGTGATTTTTATGATTCATTTAATGTTAAAATTTCATGGGGATTATGAATCAAAAGTTACCAACATGGTAAAGGATTTATGTTTCAATAAAATTTTCATCTAGATTATTTATGTTTAATTTTATATTTTAGAAGTTATATGATTCATATTTTATAAAACCATTCCATTTATTTAGAATTTTGAAATTTATGATAATTTTTTGTTTAATTAACATTTTTCTCTCTTTGGTACTCAAACTGTTTCAATTTTTTTTAAGAAAATACTAATTATTTTTCCTCTTTCTCCGAGATAAAATTTCTATTTCATATTAATGTTTTGTATTATAGTTTCAGTAATATTTTTAAATATTAGAACATGATTACTTAATATATTTTCCACCATGTCTGGTGTTTAAAAAATGGGTTAAAAAGAATATTACTTCAATTTTCAGAATAATGTACTTTTACATTAGGAATGAATATAATATTTGTTTTAAAAATTAAAACATTAATGTAATTTCATTACATCATGAAATCTCAATGAATTAAATATTATTTAATGTTTTCAATGGTTTTATTCAAATATTTCCGTTTAATGTTATGAAATATTTCATCTCTAAAAGTAATTTTCAAAGTGAAAAGAATATTTTCCTTGATAATGTTTGTAATTTTTTATAGTATATCTATTCTTCAATGTCAACAGACATTTATTTCAATTATGTTCCACTAGGGAAAATAATACAAAATAGGGATTCAAAAATGATAAAAATAGCCTTTATTAGTTCTAAATAAGCTCTAACTACTGAAGTGAAATTAAATTCCCTATTATTTTCTCTTCACTTAAAAGGCATAGATAAAGGGGTCCTTAATCAGTGATTTTATTTAGCACCGATAATGGGTTATTTTATCATCCTTTTTAAAAGCGCTGATAAAGGACCCAATTATCAATGATTCCAAAAGTGATGATAAAGGGGAATACAGCAGTGTGTTGTAACAATACACTGCAGCATTAATGTAACATGCTATAACAACACACCGCAACACTAGAAACACCACCAGATATCAACATAAACATTTACCAATATAGAATATAAATGATATGAAATTTATTACAGAATTATAAAAAAACTAAATTATATACCTTTAAAACATTAGTTTATACAATTATATATGTCTATATTATTACATACATTTAAAAACATCAATGTTCGTTTGCCATTTTATCCTGAACCTGACTCATGATTTTTCTAAAAAAAGAACCTTTGATTAATCAAATGAACTTACTTGTATAAGAAAACAATTATTCATATTCAAGAATTTTATATATGAAAATTAATTCAATATGTATTGGGTAAGGCCCCATGGTTGCACCCTAGTGGTTGCATAATGAAGTGGTGTTTGGGAGGTCTCGGTTTGGAGCCTCACCATGCATATTTTGTTATGTTTTCATTTTTTTATTCCCCCTCCCCTGACCAATGTAATATTAATTTGTATAATATAAAAATATTAAGTAAATCAATTAAGTAATTACATATATATTGATGCTAAAACAATCTAGTTGCATTTTATCAGTATTGGCAATGTGATGAACATTTTCAACTAAAATAACACTTATATATTGAAAACACATACTATGAGTCATAATGGTCACATTGTGCATTGGATTTAGGTTTAGTTGGTTCCTAAATTTCTCAAATGACTTATGAATCATTTTTATAAAGTCTCAATAAAATATAAATGCATTTTCTCAGTTTTTCATAAATCAATTATCCATTTTACTAAAATGTCATATTAAATTGGAAACATTCACATTGACTCGTACCAATTACATCAGGTATTAGTTAATCATGAGACAAATTACTATACATTAAAAATGTATTATAAATCATTTTTCACAATTATCCAGAAAATAAGAGCTTTTTGGATCTATTTTCTTGTCAGTGACACTTTTTGAACTAAAATGATGATTTTAAACGTAACAGACACATTGAGTCATACCGAGCACATGATGTACTAGATTGAGATACGGATAATTACTATACATATAAAATGACTTATAAGTAATTTTTTTAAAGTATAAAACTAATATGAATTAGTTTTATCAGTTTGCAGAAGGTTAATTGTCTATTTTACTAAAATTGATGTCAATTTTAAATTGAAATATGTAGTTGGATTCCAACATGTCAAAAAATGCATCTGATTGAGGTGAAGATAATTCCTACACATGTAAAATGGAATATGGATAATTTTAATAAATCATAAAAAAATATGAATTCATTTTATTGGTTTTGAGTACGCCACATTTTTTTTTTACTAAAATGTCATATTTAATTGGAAACATGAACTTTAACTCAAATAGATCACATCATGTATCAATTTTATGTGAGACTGATTTCTAATCTTAAAAAATTTATTATGAATTATTTTCATAAATTATCAAGAAAATCGTAATTTTTTTCGATTGGTTTTTAGTGAGTGAATTTTTTTCGAACTAAAATATCAATTTTAAACTGATAATATAAACTTTGAGTCATATTGGGAACATCTTTTCTTAGATTGAGGTATAAATGATTCCTAGATGTCAAGAATTCCATATGAATTTTTTTTTGAAGTATTGAAACAATAAAAATGTGTTATATCTATTTTGAGTGTGACTTTTGTAAATTTTAAATAAAAAATATGTATTAGAGTCATATTGGTCATACAGTGTGTCAGATTAAGGTGTGGCTGTTTCCTAAACCATTCAAATGAATTATGGATCATTTTCCTAATGTAAAAAAAATTATCAATGTGTTTTCATAGTTTTGATTAAGAAAATTTTCTTTTTTACTAAAATTATATTTTAAACTGGAAACATGCACTTTGACTCATATAGATCACATCATATAAGTTTTTTACATGATACTCATTCATAAAAATATGAATTGTTTTACTAAATTAAAAATATAATATAATTATGTTTGATCTGTTTTCTGGTACTCAAAATTGATGAATTAAAATGTCAATTTTAAACTAACAATGGGAAATTTGAGTCATTCTGGGCACATCGTGTATCCCATTGAGGTTTGGTAGATTTATAAAAATCACAAATTTCATATAGATCATTTTCTTAAAGTATAGAAATAATAATAATGTGTTTTATCAGTTTTTTGGTGGTTAGTATTCTATTTTAATAAATTGATATAAATTTTAAATAAAATGACATACTTGGAGTCATACCGGTCACACCGTGAGTTGGATTGAGGTGCGAGTGATTCCTTCATGTGTTAAAGGACATATGGACTTTTTTCATAATTTATCAAAATAATATTAATGTCTTTGGTAACCCCCAAGATTTTATGGGATAGATTACTTCTAATTTCTTTGATATATTGTGTTTTACACCATTCCAATATTAGATTGGGATATATGAAACCCTATATTATCTTACAGTATACCCAAAACAATTCATGTCTTCTGTTACATGCAATAGTGACCTTCCTCGATATCTTGCATTGTACATAATACAATGTTTCACTAAACAATGACTTATTATTAAAATATTTCTTTTTAATGGGATACAAAATGGATGTTAGGAATATTATTAACCAAATTTTTAATTTTATATAACATTAAAATTCATATTATGTAATTTCTAGACATCATCTAAGAACAAATTCAATTTTTTGGATAAAAGAAGTGTTTTTTAAAAAAATACTGTTTTGCCACCTTTTGTTATGGAATTGATTTTAAAAAAATATTTTTGACACAATTATATATTATATTGTAATAATATAAACTTCCTCTTGGAAAATGATCATAAAAATTGACTTTTTTTATGTTTTTATAATTTTTATGAGAAAATTCAAATTTTAATGAATAGTGAAAATTCTGGATTTTAATTCAAAACTACATTTTCATCTAATTTATTTTTTCCGATAGATAAATTTTTATTTGGTTTTAAAATTTAATTGTATTATGTTTTATTTTCATTTAATACAATGTAGGTTATTGGAAGTAATTTCACATTTTAATTGGACCTAAATAGGTGACCATATTTAAATATGTTTTTACTTCTTAAAAAACCCACTTTTTGGTTTTTAACAATGAGAATTAATATTAAATTAATTTCTTCCAATTCACTATTTTGAATTATGAAATATGGATTCCATATTTGGAATCATTGGGTCCAAATTATGTTAATAGGTTACTGGTATTTTTTTGGATATGATGAATAGTAACTATATAAATTTTTATATAACACAGTTAAATATAAATTAGGTAAATTAGTGTAACAAATAATATGAAAAAGAGAATAAAATAATCCAAAAACATACAAAAAATATATTTGTATGAAACAATTAAACCCTTGACATCTTAGGTTCTAAAAATGGTCATTTAAGTGCAACTTGACAAGGAAAATGACATAGATATTAATAAAACTAATGAAAGTGACAAAATTGCAACACACATCTCTTATAAGTATAATTATATTAATATAGGGATAAATACGGGATATATTTTAACACAAATAGTTCATAGGAACATAAAATATTTACCAAAAACATGGAATTTTTTTAAATTTTTTGAAAAAAAAATTACAGTAAAGTTTTATACTTTGATGATGTAAAAATTAATTAATTGATGAGAAATCCATAAATTTTATTATTAAAATACTAATATCCATAAAAATACATAAAAACCAAAAAATCTTATTTATAGATTATATCTTGATTATAAAATCAACGTTCCAAGCATGATTCCATTTGGAGCTTTATATACATGATTATAACATTTATTTTATTTTATTTAAAGTGATGTTAAAGTTGTAACATTCATACTTTAATAAGTATAACATTTTTAATGTTGGTGTTTACAAAAAACAAGTTCAAGTACATATATTATTATGAAATAGAGTAAATTTATGTTCATCATATTATTTTATTTAGAATTTTTATTCTACAAATATGTATTTTAAATAATTACGCAATATTGATGTATTGATTATTTTAAGAATTCATATATCAAATAAATGTTATTAAAAATATTAAAGTAAATATAATTTGAGCTAATAAATTTCTTCAATGATTTTTATTATTTACCTTGACCCATTAAGTATATATGAAATTATTTAGTTTGAGGATAAAACCTTTTTCTTGAATTTTTTAAATATCCATGAAATGAATAGTGTCAAAATTGAAAAAATTTATATTTTGTTAAAATAATGTTTTATAAAATTATTCAAAATTAATAAAACAATTTTAAAAACATAAAATAATTAATATATTGTATAAAATGTTATAAATTATTAATTTATGGAATAATTGAAATTAAAATAACTAAATATTCTACCCTTTTAATATTGAAACAATTGTTTTGTTAATTAAAATGAAATAGAAAAACGAATTTTCAAAAAAAATAATGTTTAAATTGACATAAAACATGGAGATGATATTTGGTTGAATATAATTAAATATTATAATATATTATCATTGAATATATCTCTTTTTGGTTGTATTCGGGTTGAATTTAAAATTATTATAAATTAATATTATTGATGCATCCAAAAGTGCCCCTTACCTCAATTATAAAAGGGAACTTCCTCCCTCATCTCTTCACTTTATTATGAGAAATCAATTTCAACAATACCCCAAAAATTTCCCTTATCAACTTACCTAGAAACATTATAGATTTCCTATGTATTCTACAATTACTAACTCAAGTTCGCTAAGAATTGATTTAGAGGAGGCACATCAAAGAAGAGGTAATATCATTTACCGATTCCATCAAAATCCCTTATTCTTCTACTCACAAATCTTGAGTTTTGTCCTTATAATGTTATAAATCCAGTAGTAATTATATAAAAAAAGGTTTCTATTATTATTATACAACTATATTCCACCTTTTAACAATAATATGTAAAATGAAATCACAATGCATGCGTACATAGGGATTACCATCTCCACACCGTGGTATTATCCATTTTTTCACTACCACCATACATGGATGGGTATAATGATGGAATTGATAAATATATAAATGATTAATATAAATAGATATTGATTCTGATATACTATACCCAATCAAATTCAATACCATTCAATAATTACTGAAATGATATTGTCACTCATGCATATTTACGACATACAGTCTCCATGTTGCGATGAGATTCGTTCAAAATAATATTAATTAAAACATGATTATATAAATGAAATTTAATGAATAAATATTACATATGTTACACTAATACCATGATTTAAATTATATTACTATAATTTAAAATGAGTAATAAGAACTTATCAGAAAAAACTTGAATAAGAACCAAAAGCAGTTAATACCAAAATAACGAGTAACAATGAAATGTTACTAACAAAAGAATAAAAATAGGAACATAAATGTTATAGTAAAAAAGATTATGATTCTGGAATAAATTAGTAACATTATATAAATCACTATACAGGTGTTTTGGATACATAAAAAGCTTATTATACCTAAGGTAATGGATAATTTCGCAAGATAATTATTTTCCAAGATATTTCATATTTATGTTTTGACTGGGCTATATTTATCATCGAAATCCATGTTTTCTAATTACATATTATTATTTATATTCTTATAATATTTTTTAATGTCAAGATTACCGATTGGTTAATTTTCATTAAATGAAATGGTAGAAATATTTATATCTTTTTCCATTTGAGGTACATTTTACCTTTTCTTGAAAGAGTATGAGAAGAATATTTTTTTAACATATACAGTATGAAAGTATTTTTAAGCTTTCATAATTCCTTAATATCATGAATATTACTTTCAAATATTTCATGTTTATTTTCCATTAAATTATTGTATTTCATGATTTCATTACATTTTGAAAAAGAAAATGTATTTGAATTAGAAAGGATAGTTTCTTCATGAGTTAAGTTCAAGTGTTTTATCAAAATTATTTTCGATATAAAATAACACTCCTTAAATATGGTTATATTTATATCCCAATTATTACTAGGATTTAATTTTGTTATTTTTGGAATGAAATTTGAAATGGATTATTTAATAATGAAGTGTTTATTAAGAAACCCATTTAATTTCATGGATTATGCTCTGCTAACTTATTTTTTTGAACATGTATGAATGATTTAATTATGAGATGGGTAGGAACAATATCTTTCTCCAATACATTGGGTAATGATTTATATCTTATGATATAGTCAGTACAAGAATGAAAGGTAAATATGGTTTAGTAATAATGGTTGGAATGACAAGTTAACTCGGTTCAGTAATGGACTTTTTCAACAATGATGGTCTTGGCAGCAATGTATTGGCTGCTATGAAATTCACATTGTCTGCATATTTGTTTTCCACTATTCCATGTTTCATACCATTGCCATTTTTTCATGGTTATTGTTCCCTTATGATTTATTCCTTATGTATTTCCATGATTTATTTCATGAATCAATATTTTTATATTTAAACATTATGTTCATTCTTATTTTTTTGTTTTGTTTTATGTTATCAATGTTTACACTTACTAAGAAATTGAGCTCACCTTTTTTATATTTTATTTTCCCTTGGGTATAAAGAAATATTTTAAGTAGGAAAACAAAAAGTGGAATATCATTATGGGATATGTTGTGGATCATTCACCAAGTTAAAATATTATTTTATGAGTTTCCAAAGAAACTAAACTAATACAGTATTTGGGATTATATTGGTGTAATGTATTTAGTATTAAAAAAAGAAATTTAATGTCCATGTATGTCATGCATGGTTCGTTATAGTTCGTATCAGAGAAAAGATTTAGATATCCTTTGGAAAATAGAATGAAAAAACTTTAGTGACATCCCCATAGATATTTATATGGTATGTCTACAGATGTCCTTAAGTTTAAGTCTATCTAAAGTTTATAGTCTTATAATTATGGTAACGATCATGAATAAATTATTATTAAATATGAGATATTAGAGATTGAATTTACTCCTCTTTGATTATGTTGTTTTCCAAGTATGTTTGTTGCCTCTCATGCTATTCGTTTTGTGTTTTAGACAATGGATGGAACCTGAAAGAATCGTGTAATTAATAAATGCCCTGGTCAATACAATTATTTTCCTCCTAATCAATGAAATGTAATAGGAGATGGAATGAAAAATCATATTTCTATACTTACATAACATATGAATCATTCTGAACATCCAAATGAGTAGAGAAGGGAACAATATTTTGTTGAGTCCTTCATGAGGAAACATCCACCTTTTTTCAATGGGTCTTCCAATCCACTTATTGGTGAAAATGGATCAGTACCATTGAAATGGTATTTCCCATCCATCGCTGTGTAGAAAAAGAAAAAATCATTTTGGCTGTTTATCATTTAGAAGGGGAACTAAAATAGTGGTTGAATCTAATCAAGAATAAGTTGCATCAAGACAAAATTTAATCCATGAATTGGATAAGTTAAAGAACTAATTTTACAATAATTTCTTCTCTCGTATTCATATAACAATGATAAAAAAGGATTCCATGATGTTAAGAAAAAGGATGATGAATCCATTAGTATATATGAGGATAATTTTACAAGACATGAAAGGTATTCTTCGGGCTTTATCATCCCATGTGAATGTATCTTTGACCGATTCATCAGTGTATTAAAACCACGTCATCAAAAGAAATTACCTATAAGAGGTTTCAATATCAATGTAGAGATTTTGAGTTGTTCTATCGAGGTAGAAATGTAATTTGTTGTTACATATCAATCGTATATTTTGGACAAGAAAAAAATGATAGGTTTCAAAAGAAAAAATAAAAATAATTGTGAAATGAAGACAAATGTTTCCATATACTCAATGTGTGGGAATACGAATTTTGGAGACTGACTTAAAGGGACTAGAAAATGATTTAACTATGTAAAAGAAGTTCATCAAATAGTTGAGTTTTGAAGTAATGGGAGAATGCTTGAAATTGCTATAAAGTGAGAAAAGACTATATAAAATTCACCATAATAATTCAATACTACAAGTGAAAGAAAATGGGGAATTATGGTAACCAATTCCCAAATCCATGGGTTTACAACAATGATTTAAATCAATAACCTATTAAAACCAATGAGAATGGAAAATAACATGCGATAACTATTGGAAATGTAGATTTTGACAATGAATTGGTGGAATGATTTAGTGTTTATGTAATGGGATTCCAAAATAGTGTTGTAAACACTTTTATGTTAATATGTAATATTAGAATATCTATGTATTTTTCAATTTTTTTTCATATGTAAATGGTACCTGTAACTATGAGAAGTGCTTAAAATATTTTTGGAAGGAAAATGATATGAGAATAATGATGGGATAAAGAGATAATGAGAGGTATATAGTATTAATGACCTCATGACTGATACAAGGACATAATGATATCATGGTGTGAGTATATTGAATTTTTTGTATTTTTGGTATGTGAGAAGAGTTAATTTTTACACAATTAATTTTTTCAAAAAGGTTCTATGATAAATCATGTCATTAAAATGTTTCAAGAGAATACATTATTAAGGTATAAACTTGTTTCGAATGTAATAACCAAGAACTACCAAATAAGATACTTTAGATAAATGTTATGTCAATTTAGTGAACCTCTTTCTAATGATTTATATTTTTATTTCATAGAAGGATCTTTTTGTTATCCATTTGTGGATAAAATAATTTATATTCAAGTTGGTGTTTGTTAGATTACTGTACAATCTCACAATAGGTGGCCTTATACATATTTGATTACATCTGTTAACATTTCTGATGAGACAGATGGAATGTCCTATCATTCTATCACATGATCTTCTAACATTTCAAGATTGAAAAATTAAAATTTATTTCTTTAAATTAGAGGGGAAGTAGAATTTTTTTAAGGCACAAACTACATTGAGATTGAACCAAAATCAAGTAATCATTTATTCTCATGAAATATTATTCAACTTTAGGAAAAGGATCATGAAATCCAAAAATGATATCCTAGTACCTTCTTATATGTTGAATCAGATTGTCCATTAAATCATCATGGATTTATGGATTTTTAGCAGTCAAAATTCTCCAAACCTTATTCTCTATCACTATCCATCATAACATGATGGTTATATTTCTATTCCATATCCATGTTTTCACTTCCCAATTATGTTCTCATATATGGAGACCTATTGATGAGTTACTTTGGGTAACCATAATGTTTCTAAATTTACTTTTTAAAATGAATTTTTATTATTCCTTTATACGATGTGGGTTTCCATGAACAAAAAATTCATGTAGTAAACTTTTTATAACCCCGATGAACTTCGAGGGAGAAATACATTTATGGGGGTTTAATGTTACACCCCAAGATTTTATCAGATTGATTCTTTTTAATTTATATTATTTATTGTGTTTTCTACTAAAACCATATTATATTGTGTTATACACAACACCATATTATCTTGCAGTATTCACAACAATATTCTTGGATTGTATTATATGCAAGAGTGACCTTCCTTGATATATTGCATTGTACGACATACCAGTTTTCACAAAACATTGATATTTTATTATAATATTATTATTTAACGGGATATAAACTATTATTTAAAAATAGTATTAACCACAGTTTTAAGTTTATATAACATTAACATTCTTATTTTATATTTTCTATACATGAAATAAGTACAAATTAAATTTTTCAGATGAAATAAGTGTTTTAAAAAAAAGTCATTTTGTGGCCTTTTGATGGAGCACCCATTTTAAATCTATTTTTTAAAACTTTTATATATTCTGTCTAATAATATAAACTTACCCTTTTGAAGTGGAACATAAAAATTAATTTTTTTTGGCATTTGTTTTTGTATTTTTATGAACAAATTCATATTTTAATGAATTGTAAAAATACTTCATTTAAATTCATAACATATATTTCATCTAATTAATTTATATAGTTTCATTTTATTTTTAATTGGTTTTAATGTTTTATTAGATTAATTTTTTATCATTTAATACAATTGTGGTCGTTACATGTAATTTCACATTAAAATTGGACATAAACACATGGAAATATTTTGATAAGATTTTTCTTCCTAAAAACCCTATTTTTGGATTTAGACAATGAGAATTAATTTTAAATTAATTTCTACCAATTTTGAGGTTTGAATTATGAAAAATGGATTCAATTTTTCGAATCATTGGGTCAAAATTATGTTAATAGGATACTTTCATTTTTTTTGGATATTATGAATAGTAACTATGGTAATTTTTATTTAACAAGGTTAAAGGTGAATCAGGTAAATTAGTGTAAGAAATAATCTGACGTGGAGACTGAAATGATCCTAAAACCCACTATAATACTTTTGAATAAAAAAAATTCTACCCTTGACATCTTAGGTTTGAAACATAGTCCTTTAAGGGACACTTGATAATTAAAATGATATACTGACTGAATGGCGTGAAGGAATTTTTTTATTTTCTGATAACCCCACTTTCAAGGGATGAGTTGGAACCCATACAAGGCCCATAGGCTTTAGAAATTACATTTCACATAAGTTTAGAGACATTACATGACTTATAGGTCTTAAGGCAATCATACAGATACTGAGTACTAGAAACCACCCCTCCCTAGCATATTCATTGTGATTAGATCTCCACCTTTTCATGGATGTTTGGATAGCATGCCCGTGTTAAGAGGTGCATAGGGATGGTACTGATGGAAAATATCGTATCTTCTCATTCTTCCAAATCTTTTTAGCCCTGCTCTAGTGAATGTGCCATGGTCTTTCCTCCATTGGAGCGGTTCCTTGAAGAATCTGTCCGTGAAACTATAAATCAGGTGGTCCTGAAAGCCATGAGGTGGCTCGAAGGCCACGAGGTGGCCGAAAAGCCTTACTCATCCGAAGGCCCAGGTGGCCCAATGGCCTTATGGACTCCTGGACCAAACATGTGGTCCAAGGTAAATAGGGGTAACCTGGTGATATATTCTAACATAAATAGACCATAGAAAAATAAATTAATTACCTAAATCATGGTAATTTGTTTTCAGTTTATAGGAAATTAATAATTTCCTTAATGTCTTAAAGTTTGATGATGTAAAAATTAATTCAATGATGAGAAATCCATAAAATAATTTTATTAAAATACTAATAACCATAAAATCCTAAACATATGACCAAATCATATTGGTGAAGTATATATCAACCATGTGTATCCAATTTCCAATAATGTGTCCATTTGAATCATTATAGAAGATATTATTATATATTTTTTATTTTAATTAAAGTGATGTTAATGTTGTCACATTCATACATTAATAGGTACACCATTTTTATTGTTGGATTTTACAGAAGATAAATTCAACTACACATATTCTTATAGAAGATTGTAAATTAATGTTCATCATAGTATTTTATTTTAAATGTTTATTCTATAAATAAGTTTGTTAAATAATTACACAATATTTATGTAGTGATTATTTTAATGATGAAAATATAAAATAAATTTTATTAAAAATATAAAAATATATATATTATTTGATTTAATTAATTTTTCAAATGATTTTTATTGATTACCTTGACCCATTAAGAATATATTAAAATATTTTTCTCATGTATAACACCTTATCTTGATTTTTCAAAAAATCAATGAAATGAATTTTTCAAAATTGACACAATTGATCTTTTGTTAGAACAATGATATATAAAATTATTTAAATATCATAAAATAATTTTAAAAATATAGAATAATTATGATGTAGTCTAAAATATTCTAAATTATTCTTTTATTGAATAATTTAAATCAAATAATTAAATATTTCAACTTTTAAATATTGAAACAATGGTTATCATAATTAAAATTAAATAGAATAAATAATTGTCAATTAAAATGGTAATGTTCAAATTGACATCCAAAAAATAAAAATTTTATTTGGTTGATTATATTTCAATATTTTGATATCTTATCTTAGATGATATTTAATTTTTCAGGTATATGGATTGATTTTCAAATTATTATAAAATATTATTTCGGATGTTTCCAAAAGTTCCCCTCACCTCGATTATAAAAGGGAACTTCCTCCCACAAATATTCTCTTCATTTTGAGACATCATGAAAGACCATAACCTACCCGCTTCCATTATGAAATTATCTATAAACATTCTAGAGGTCCTGGTATACTTCAAATGAAAAATCAATGGCTGTAAGAGAATATTTTGAGGAGGCACATCGAAGAAGAGGTAATATCATTTAACAATTATTTAAAACATAAATCTTCTTCTACATCCACCTCACGAGTTGTTTAATTATAAATTATTAACTAAAATAGTACTTATATGCTGAGATTTTATTATGACTATTAATTAACTATATTCCACCTTCAACCCATACTATGAAAAATGAAATCACCACACATGCATATGTACAGCATACAGTCTCCACGCCGTGATGTAGTACATTTTTCACTAACACCTTAAAATAATGGGTATAACGATGGAATAAATAAATATATAAATGATTAATATAAAATTATATTTATTATGATATACTATACACCATTAAATTCAATACCATTAAAAGACTATGGTAATGATATCGTCGCTCGTGCAAACGTACGACATACCTTCTCCACGGTGTGATGTGATTCGTTCTAAATAATATTGATTAAATAATGATTGTATAACTAAATTTAATGAATAAATATGATTTATATTATACTAATAACACGATGTAAATGATATAACTATAACATAAAAGAGGGAATAAATACATATCTAACAGAACTTGCATAAGAACATAAAGTAGTTAATACATGAATAATGAGTAACAATGAAATGTTACCAACGAAAATATGAAAATATGAACATAAATGCTATCATAAAAATGATTATGATTATGGAATAAATCAGTAACATTATTTAAATCATTATACATGAGGATCAGAAACATATGAATCTTATCATAGCTAAAGTAAGGGATATGTTTACAATTTTATTATTTTTCTGAGATTATTTATATGTATGTATTTTATGGGGTATATTTATCATCAAAATCCATGATTCATAAATATATATTATTATTTATATTCTAATACTAATTTTTAATGTCAATTTTACCAATTGGTGAATTTTTATTAAACGGTATGGATGAAATCATTCTAGTTTCCATACGAGGTACTTTTTTACTTTTCCAGTAAGGGAATGAGAAGAATGTTTTTCAACATATATGACATGAATGTATTTTTATTCTTTCATAATGCCTCATCTACATGAATAATTGTTTAAAATATTATATATTAATTTTCATTTTAATTAATACACTTTATGATTTTGTGTCATTTTGTGAAAAGAAAATGTTTTTGGGGAAGAAATGATATTTATCTCAAGAGATATGTTCAAGTGTTTTATTGAAATTATTTTCCATCTAAGATGATGCTCATAAAATGTTTTTATTTTTATATACCTATTATTACCATGATATGATTTTTTTTAATGATGGAATGATTTTTTTATTTGGATTATGTTATAATGGAATTATGTTTAAGAGACCCATTTTATTTTATGAGTTTTTCTATGATTAATGACTAATGTTTTTGAACATTTACGAATGATTTAATTATGAGATGGGTGGGACCTATATGTTCATCCAATTAATTAATTAATGATTATATCACATTAGATAGACATTACTAGAAATATATGTAAATATAGTTCAATAATAGAGTTCTAGAATGGAATGTAAACCTGGTTCAGTAATGGACTTTTCCCACTACGATGATCTCGGCAGCAATGCCTTGGATACTATGAAATTTTTTCATATACATATTAGTTTTCTAGAATTCCTTGTATTATGCCAATTATATTTTATCATGATTAGTATGCCTTTATGATCTATGCCTTAGGTAATTATGATAATTATTTCTTAACTCAATATTTTTAAAATTAAACATTATGTTCATTATAATATTTATGGTTTGTTTTATGTTCTCCATGTCAACCCTTAATAAGAATTTGAGCTCATATTTTTTATTTTTTCTTTTCTTCAAGGGATAAATAATGGTTTTAGGTAGGAAAACAAAAAGGGTAAGATATTTATGGCAGATATTGAAGATCTTTCCACAATTTATAAGATTATGATTTGAGTTTCCAAAGACACTAAACTAATATAGTCTTTTTGATTATATTTGTGTAATATATTAAATATTCCATAAAATAAATGTATTATAAATGTACGTCAAGCCTAGGTCATTATATTAGGTATCAGAGAAAATGGTTATTTATCCATTGGAAACATGGATACAAAAACATTATTGAGATCCCTTCAAATATTTCTAAGGTATGTCTAGGGATGTACCTAAGGGTAAGTCTAACTATTGGATACATTCCTATAATTATGGATACAATCATATATAACTGAGGAATAACATGAGATGTTAGATATTGAAAGTAATCCACCTTTACAATGTTGTTTTCCTAGAATGTTTTTTTCTCTCACACTAATATTTTTCGGTTTTAGACAATGGAATGATCCCCAATGAACTATTGTAGTGATCAATGCACTGAGAAATGCAATGATTTTCCTATTGATAAGACAAATGTTATGGGAGAAGGAATGAAAAATATTATTCTATACTTATAAAATCTATGTATCATTCTAAACATCCAAATGAGCAGAGAAGGGAACAAAATTTTGTTGAGTCCTTCATGAGGCAATGTCCACCTTCTTTCGTTGGGTCTTCCGATCCACTTTTTGATGAACAATGAATCAGTACCATTGAAAAGATATTTTCCATACTTCTCACTTTAAAACATGAAAAGTTCATTTATCTTTTTTATCATTTAGAAGGTGAAGAAGAGCAGTGGTAAACTCTAATCAAGTATACAAGGCAGTATGAAGAATTTGAATTCATTGAATGAGATGAGTTCAGAAAAAAAAATTTAATAAGTACATCCCTCGTATTATTTGAACAATGATAGAAAAGGGTTTCCTTGAGCTTTATAAAAATTATGAAGAATATATTGGAACATATGACTAAAATTTTGCAGGATTTGGATGTTATGATTTGGGCTTTATCAACCAGCCTGAAATTAAAGATTATCGATTCTTTAGTGGCATAATACCGTGTATTTGAAGGGAATTAACTATAAGATGCTTCAATGCCTATGAATATATTGTGTGTTGTTCTATCAATGTAGAAATAGAAGTCGGTGATACATATCAATCTCATAGTTTTGACAGGAATTATAATATGGAGTTGAAAGGAAAATCTCAAAATAATGGTGAAAATAAGATGAATGTTTTCATATGCTCAAAGTGTTGAAATAAGTATTGTGGAGATTATATTAAATGGTCTAGAAAATATTTTATGTGTGGAAAATAAGGTCATCGAGATGTTGAGTGCCAAAGAAATGGGAATTTTTTTTCTAATGATGTAAATAGAGAAAAGAAATCATAAAATTTACCACCCACACATTAATGCAGAAAGTGTATGGAAATGGGGAATTATGATAACTAATTCCCAAATAAAAGGATTAATGAAGATAATCGGTGTCAAAAACCTATTAAATCCAAATAAAAATGAAAATCACATGGTATAATTGATGGATAAGTTGATTTTGACAATGATGTGGTGGAATGATTAAGTGGTTATGTAATGGGATTCCAAAAGTAGTGTTGTAAAATTTATTATGGTATTATTGAATATTAGAATAGTTATGAATTAGTCCATTGTGGTTTTCCATAACTATATTGTACCCATAACCATTAAAAGTGATTTAAATATATTTGGAAGGCACGTGATATGTTAAAAATGAAGGCATAATGAGATAATGAGATGTTTTATAGTATTAATGACCTCATGAATGATATAATGACAAAGTGATATTAGGTTTTGAGAATATAGAATTTTTGGTGTTTTTGGTGTGTGGAAAGAGTTAATTTTGACAAAATTCATGTTTTCACTAATGTTCTATGTTAATTCATGTCATTAACATGTTTCAAGAGAATACATGATTATGGTATTCACATGTTTGGAATGTAAAATCCGTGAACTACCTTATAAGATATTGGAGATAAATGTTCCTTCTATTTAATTCACCTCATTATAATGTGTTTTATTTTTAGTTTTTTGGAAGAATTGTAATTTTATCCATTTATTGATAGTATATGTTATAGTCTGGTTTATAATTGTAATATTACTATATTATCTCACTATAGGAGGCATTATACAAATTTTAATACCTATTAATACATATTTTTGAGACAAATTGAATGACCTGTCATTCTATCGCATGATCTGCTAAAACTTCAAGAATGAAAAGTTCAACTTAATTTTTTAAAAATAGAGATGAATTGGAAATTGTTAAAGGAACGAACAGTGGTGATGTTGTACCAAAACCAAGTATGTATTTATTCTCATGAAAAATTCATCAACATTAAGAAAATGATCTTGAAAACAAAAAATGTTATCCTAGTTCCTTCTTATCCGATGGATCAGATAGTCCCTTAAAAAATTATTTATATATAGATTTCTGGATGATAACATTCATCAAACCTTAGTCTCTATCACTATCCATCAGAACTGGACAGTTTTATTTATCTTTCATATCCATATTTTCAATTACCACCTATGTTCTCTTATGTGGAAACCCTATGATGAGTTAATTTGGGTAACCATTATTTTTATTATTTTACTTTATTAAAATAAAGTTTTATAATTAATTTTTATGATTTGGGTTTCCATGAATGAAAATTTCATGTAGTAAACCTTTTGAAAACATAATGATTTTCAATGGTGAAATTCATTCAAAGGGGGTATAATATAACCGCCTAAGATTTTATGAGATAAATTATTTTTAATTTAATTAATTTCTTGTATGGTATGCTACATCAATATTATTTTTCGAAATATGAAACACAGTATTATTTTTCAGTATACAAAATACTATTCTTGGCTTCTGTTACATGCGAGTGCAACCTTCCTCGATAACTTACGATAAACACAATAACGAGTTTAACTAAAAAATGATATATTAGTAAAATATTATTATTTAATGGGATATAAACTAGAAGTTATAAATTGTACTAGCCAAATTTTAAATTTTATATAACATCATCATTCATGTTATCTATTTTCTATACATGATATAAGTAAAAATTAATTTTTTTAGATAATAGAAGTGTTTTTCAAAAAATAATGTTTTTCCACCATTTGATAATGCACCAATTTAATATATATTTTTTAACAATTTTATATATTAGATTTGAAAAACTAAACTATCTATTTGGAATCTAAACATAAAAATTTACCTTGGATGAGTTTTTGGTATTTTTATGATAAAATTCTTATTTTAATGAATATTGAAAATACGGAATTTTAATTCATAAATTCCTTTATATATAATTTTTTTACATACTTATATTATCATTTTAATTGGTTTTAATGTTTAATTTCATTATGTTTTCATCATTATTAAAACTTTTGTCACTATAAGTAATTTTACATTTAAATTGGACAAAAACAATGACAATCTTTTGATAATTTTTTACTTCTTAAAAAACCTGCTTTTTGGTTCATGACAATGGGAATTAGTTTTAAAATAATTTCTGCCATTTTTTTGTTTTTAATTACAAAATAAGGATTCCATATTTGGAATCAGTTGGTTCAAATTATGTCAATATGTTACTTTTAATTTTATTTGGGAAATTATGAATTGTAACTACATTGATATTTATTTAATAGGGTAAAAATTAAATTGGGTAAATTAATGTAACAAATTATATGATAATTAGAATAAAATAATACTAACACCTACCAAAATACATTTGGATGAGTAAAATTCTACCCTTTATATATTTGTTTTGACAATTAGTCATTTAAGGGCCACTTGACAATGAAAGATATATAGTTATTAATAAAACCAATGAAAGTGAAAAAAATGTCAAACTCACATTTATTATATGTATAATAATTTTAATATAAGGATAAATAGGTGATATCATAGAAAATAAATATTACATATAAATATAAATTAATTACCTATATAATTTTAATTTATTTTTAATTGTTTGGAAATTAATTATCACCTTAAAGACTTATACTTTGATGATGTAATAATTAATTAATTAATGAGAAATACATAAAACAATTTTATATAAATACTAATAACCATAAAAATGCCTAAACACATCATGAAATCATATTTATCGTGTATCTAACGAAGATATGAATCCACATTCTAATCAAGTGTCCATTTGGATCTTTATAGAAGAGATTATGAAATTTATTTTATTTTATTCAAACTGATGTTAAGGTTGTCACATTCATACAATAATAAGTACAACATTTTTAATGTTGTATTTTATAGAAGATAAATTCTACTACACATATTATTATGAAATATAATAAATTTATTTTCACCATATTATTTATTTTTATTTTTTCTTCTATAAATAAGTATGTTACATAATTACACAATATTGAAGCAGTGATGACTATAATAATGGAGATATCAAATAAATGATATAAAAAATTATAAAATAAATACAATTTTAGATAACTAATTTATATAATGAATTTTATAGATTACCTTGACCCATTAAGGATATAATAAAATATTTCGTACTAGGATGACACCTTATATTGGTATTTCTAAAAATTCATAAAATGAATAGTGTCAATATTGACAAAATTGATATTGTGGTAAAATAATGTTTTATAAAATTATTTAAAAATAATAAATAAATTTAAAAATATATAATAATTATTATATGGTAAAAAGTGTTCTAAATTATTAATTTATGGTATAATTGAAATCAAATATGTAAATATTGAACCCTATTAATATTGAAACATTTTTTATCTATATTAAAATTAAATTCAATTACTAATTTTCATTTAAAATGATAATATTTAAATTGACATCAAATCATGCCTGAATTTTATTTGGACGATGATGTTTAAATAATATGTTATCTTATATGAGAGTATATTTAATTTTTCTAGGTATATAGATTGATTTTCAATTTATTATAAATTAAAATTTTTGAGGTTTCCAAAAGCTCCCCTCACCTTAATTATGAAAGGGAACTTCCGCCCCCAACTCTTCACATCAATTTTCATCCTTCAATCTCAATAATACCCTGACCATTTCCTTAATTAAATTCCATAGAAACATTTTTGAGGTCCTATTATTAATCCAATATGATCTGTAGTGCTGTAAAAGGATATGTAGAGGAGGTATGTCCAAGAAGAGGTAATATCATTTATTGATTCTTTGAAACATCATTCTTATTACACTTCAACCAAATGATTTGTTTCATTATAAGGTAATATATACAGTTTTAATTATATAATGAGTTGTTTTTATGGTTATTAAACAACCATATTCCACCTTCTACCCATCTTATGAAAAACGAAATCACCAACGGTGCGTACATACAACTTACTGTTTCCACATCGTGGTGTTTTATGTTTTTCACAACCACTTTACAAGGATGGCTATAATGACGGAATTTAAAAATATATAAATTATTAATATTAAATTTTATTGATCTTAAGATACTATACACCATCGAATTCAGCACCATTCAATAATTATGGGAATGATATCGTCACTCGTGTGTACGTACGGCTTACCGTCTCCACAGTGTGATGTGATTCTTTCTAAATAATTGTATTTAAATAATGTTTATATAAATGAATTTAAGGAATAAATATGATATATTTTATACTAATAATCGTTTGTAAATGATATAATTATATCATAAATAGAGGAATAAGAACATATTTGACAAAACATGAATAAGAACATAAAGTAGTTAATACCAGAATAATGCGTAATAATGAAATGTTACTAACCAAAAGAAGATAATATGAACATAAATGTTATCATAAAAATTATTATATTTACATAATGAATCATTAATATTATTTAAATAATTATACAGAATGTTCAGATACATACAAAACTTTTCAAACCTATGGTAAGGGTTATTTCTCAATCTCATTATTTTCCAGGATTATTGATAGATATGTATTTACTGGGGAATATTTATCATCCACATTCATGTTTTTTAATTATATTTTTTTTCTATTCTTATACTATTTTTTAAATTCAATATTAACCATTGTTGAGTTTTTATTAAACGAAATGGAAGAAATATTTCTTTCTTTTTCCATACGAGGTACTTTTTGAATTTTCCTATAAGAGTATGAGAGGATTGTTTTTATTAACTTATACGACATGTAAGAATTTTTATTCACTCATAAAAACTTATTTCTATGATGTTTCCTTCTAAATATTTCAATTTTATCTTCAATTAAATTATTTTGAATTATTATTTTATGAAAGTTTGAGAAAAGAAAATATTTTTTATGAAGAAAATATATTTTCTTCAAGAGTTATGTTCAGGTGTATTATCAAAATTGTATTCCAAATAAAATGATTCTCTTTAAATGTGGTTATGTTTCTATCCATATTATTACTATGATTTGATTTTTTAATTATTGAATTATATTTTATATGGATTATGTTATGATTTAATGGTACCTAAGAAACCCATTTTATTTCATGTGTTATGTTATGACGAATGATTTATGTTTTTGAGGATCATGTATGAATAATTTCATTATGAGATGGGTAAGACATATATCTCTCCAAAAATAATTAGGTAAATATTTATATCTCATGAGATATACATTACTAGAATAATATGTATATCTAGTCCAGTAATACAAGACTGGAATGAAAAGGAAACTCGGTTCAGTAATGGAATTTTTCCACTATGATGGTCTTGACAGAAATGAATTAGCCACTATGGAAATCATATTATGTGAATCATTTTTATCCACCCATAAATGTTTTCTACCAATGAATTTTTTTCTTAGTTCTTGTTTTTTTATGATTTATACCTTACCTATTTCCATGATTTATTTCAAGACTCAATATTTTGATATTTAAACATTATGCTCATCCTTATGCCTGTGGTTTTTTTATATTCTCCATGTTTACCATTTTCGAGAATTTGAGCTCTTCTATTTTATGTTTTATTTTCCCTGCAGTATAAAGAATAGTTTTAGGCCAGAAATTTAAATGGGGAAGATAATTAGGGGAGATGTTGAAAATATTTCACCAAGTTAGAATATTATGTTCTAAGTTTCCAAAGACACTAAACTAATACAGCCTTTAGGCTTATATTTGTGTAATATATTATGTATTACAAAAATTAATTTTAACTTCCATACATGTCAATCCTGGGTCATTATATGTTTTCTGGTTTTTGATTATTCCAACTATCTTTTTTTACTAAAATTCCATTTTAAACTGAAAAAACATACTTTGAATCATACCGACCACATCATGTTTTAGTTTGACATGAGACCGATTCCTAAATCTCAAAAATAAATTATGAATCATTTTACTAGATTATCATTAAGTTATAATTGATTTTGGTTATTTTTTTGTGAGTGACACGTTTTGGACTAAAATATCAATTTTAAACTCACAACAAACACTTTGAGACATACCAGTAATATCATGTATCATATTTAGGTGAGGCAAATTCTCACATGTTAAAAATCAACTATGGATCATTTTTTAAATTATCAAAATAATACAAATAAATATTATGGTGTTTGAGTAGATTAGTTGTCTATTATAATAAAATTGATGCCAATTTTAAATAAAAAGATGCACTTGGGTCATATCGGTCACACCAAGCATCATATTGAGGTGATGCTAATTTCTACACACCTCAAATAAGTTATTGATCATTTTACTAAAGTATAATAACAACCCAAATAAATTTTATCAGTCTTGATTATGTCAGTTTTATTTTTTAAAAATTTTCATTTTGAACTAGAAACAAATACTATGACTCATACTTATCACATCGTGTATCAATTTTATGTGAAACCAATTACTACACACTGAAAACTAATTATGAATAATTCTACTAAATTATCAAGAAAATATGATAATATTTGATTATTTTTAGTGGGTGTCACTTTTTGAACTAAAATATAGATTTTAATTTAAATCACAAACATTGAGTAGTTATGGGCACATTATATATGAGATTGTGGTGCAGTTGATTCCTATACATCAAATATTACTTATTGATTTTTTTTCAAAAGTATCAAAAAAATCAAAATATTTTTGCTAATATTTTTGTATGTCATTTGTCTTTTTTACTAAAATTGAAGTCAATTTAAATTAAAAAGAATCTCTTAGATTCATACCAGTAACTCCATGTGTTTGGGTTAGGTGAGAATAATTCTTAAACATCCCAATGTCTCAAAAAATACAAAATTCAAATTTTAAAATGATTTCCATTTAGTTTATTTGTCTAACTATCAGCAATGTATATTTAATAGATGTTTTTATCTGAAAAACCATTCTCATTGTTGAAATATTGAAGTGCATAGGAAGACAAAGTGCCCATTATATCATCAGAATTCACAATAATGACAACATGAGCTTCCTGTACTCTTCTTCTTTTCAATAATAATGGGATTTCCTCTAATAATTTTGAGTCAATATGAATTCCCAATAGATTTTAAAAAAAAATTAATTAATATATAAAAATGATAAAAAAATTAAATTAAAAATTGTACATAAAATGATGAAAAAATTAATTAAATAAGTAGTATGTATTCATCTTTTCATGACATTATTATTAATTCTTGATGAATTTTCTTTATTTCATTATCTATGTTATAGACTTGAAGTATAATATCCCACATGCATGAAATGTTTCGATCAAACCATCTCAATTAGAATAAAATAATCCACTTGTATAAGATAATAATTATTATATGGTTAATATTAAAAAGAAATAAATAAAACATAAATATGAAACAACCCATTAATTATATAGACAATTATTTTAATGTGAAAACGTAATTACTTCTTCTGTGATTGATAAGTAAAGGGATCATGAAGGAAAGTGATTAATTTCAATATTTTATTGTCAATGAGGTTTTGAGGAAGAATATTTATCTAGACATTTTGGTGTATAATGTCATGAGAGATAGAAAAACAACCCAAACTTGTAAAAAATAATCCACTTTTATGATATGAAAGATTTTACAAGAGTAATACTAAAAATAATTAAATTAATCAAAAATATAAAACAACACATTAATTCCATGGACATTGATTTTACTATAAAAAAAATAAATATTTACTCTATGAATTAGTAGAGGGATCATCGTTTCTCTTTCTATAAAGGCATGAAATATAAACAAAAATATTCTAAAATAAAGAAACTCTACAATGAATAGTGATAAAGAAATCAGTGTTCTATTATATAATTTTTTTGTTAAATAGAGAAAGGATATCATTAAATTACCTCTACATCTTCCAAAAGGACTTCTTTAATTATTGTTTTTTCTTATGAGGGATTGGTAACATCATAATGTGAGAAAGATATTATCTATATGAGTAGTAAAATATTTAATTTAGGGTATGTTAATGCAGTATTGAACATATATTATTATTAGAAAAAACACATAATATTAAAAAACACATTTATCTTATCTTTGAACTCTTTATTTTTTAATGGATTTAGGGATTTGATTCCATTATCAAGAATTGAATTTCTCTATTTGTATTCCCATTTACATAAATGAAATTGTATACATTTAGACTAACATTAACAGATTTCAATCTCCTAATGAATGGGGCATCCTCAATTTAATTTTCATCTCACACAACATTTGTTTTGGTTTCCAATAGGACAATAAACCTATTCTTGTTTTATGGATATGAGACATAAAATAATTTCACTTCTTGTTATACCATTATGAATGACTCATATTTTTCCCTTTCCACACAAAAATTCACCTTCTGGAAGCCCATTTCATCACCTTTCACTACACTCATATGGTCAACAAATTTATAATAGAAAATGAGAACATGAAATATTGTTTTATCCAACTCATATATCTATTAAATAATTATAAAATATTATATTTTTTCATAAATTTTATTTATATCCTTGAAACTAGAAATGTGCATCACTTACCCTACAAGCATAACACAAAAATTTCACATTGTACTATAGTCATCATTTTTTATATATAGATTTTATAACCATTTATTACAAACTAGTGTATGACATAAAAATTTCATTTGGTCCCCTAGATAGCTGTTGAATTTGTTTGAGAATTGAATTCATATTTTCGGAAATCTCCTTATAAATTTGATCATGAAACCATCCTATAAACTATTGATTATCTGTATTTGATATCAATCCTACATCTCTTGATGTATTCACATATATAAGAATTTATTTATGTGATTTTATGTATGTATCAAAATATTCACTATCATGTAAAATGTAAATGTGATCATGCTCCCTCTCTTTTAGGATAATTGTAACAATATCTCTTACCAAAATCCCTTTACCCAGACGGTTTCCATCGTGATGAGACATTAGGATACTGATGTTGTCAACATCTAATAGGTAATCTATATATAATTCAATAGCTGCATTAAAAATATATTTTACTGTAATAAAACATTCTATATGAATTTGATTCTTAAAAAAACCATTAAAACTAATCATTTACCATTCAGTGGGGTACATCCATTTGTAAAAGATATGCCTACATAATTGAACCTCTTTAACCTAGTGATCCACCGGGTAGACCAATATATCCAAAACTAATGGTGGGAAGAACATATTTATTTCACATAATTTAACTTCAACTTTATTATAAATGATTATAAACTTCACTAGGTATATAAAGTTGCTGTTAATTTCTTTGAAAAAGAATTATTTTCTGATTAATGTATGGAATACATTTGAAGAATAATTCAATGTAATGAAACATGCATCAAATCTTGAATTAAAACATGAAATTCGTATGATTTTATTCCTTGTAACATAAAATTTGTCATTTACTGTGAAACGCCCCGACCACATTTACCCAGAGTTAGTGCATTATTACCAAACATTAGCATGATACAAGGAATCAAGTCCCAAAAGACCGATCTGTTTAGTAGCCATGGAATTACTAGATACATATATAAGTATTAAATTATATTAGAAAATAAAAATACTGCATTGTGTCTCTATAGAACAAAATCATATCCCTTATCCTATCCCCATAGGTAAGTCATAATTTACTTCATTATAGCATGGGAAAAATAAAACATAAGAAATGGGTGAGCTCAGATGTTTAATAAGGATAACTATATAGTGGAAACATTCATAAATAAGAAAACAATTTAAGCCAATGTATAAGAATAAAACACAATCCTTTTAAACATAAAATTCAGTATAATATGGAAAATATTAATCATATAATTCCATTTACATATTCAAATGGATATACTACTAGTCATATTATCAAATGAAATATCAATATCCAATATCAAAATGATGGAATGCATAATGCTGAACATCATAACCACATAGTTGAGGCCTCTTGCCAAGACTGCAAATAATATTTTTCAATGCCTTGTGCCATGACACTAGTTTGTCTCATTATACATACTGATTCAAAGAGGATCTATAGGAGGCTCCACCCATCACTTACTAAGTCCAATGCATTCCTCATGTGAAAAGGTTGAAACACTACATAAACATTCCTATTGAAATTAGAAAATAAAAGGTTAAAACGTTTCCAATAAACCATTAATGGTATAGAAATAACACATAAACAGTAAAAAATATCACAATCCTTCAATACAATATGGAAGATTTTATCATTATAAATAAAATTCAAACAAATGTAAAATCCATCAAAGGATGATGACATTGATGAAATAAAAACTATTTGGGAGAAATATCTCTTTCTATTTTTAAATAATTTAAAAGCCAAATAATTAAAAAAGAAAACATTTATTTTGAAAATATTTTTATTATATTGTAAGGGATGTTTCTTAGGTGTTATAACGGTGGAAAATAGCGACACTTGCCATATAAGTTAACAAAACATTTTTACCTTAATTTGATGAAAAAGGCATAAAGTAGATTGTTTTAGAAATGATGGTGAAATTCCTTTCAATTATTTTTATAAAAAATTCACCCAAGGCTATAAATTAATTTAACCCATAGTATAGTAAATAGTAAAAATGTTTTAAAATGAATTTTTAAGAATCACAGATATGGATGATAAAGAGGTCCATGTAGATACTCATGTATAACCAACCTTAGATAATAAAGTGATTGTGAAATTTAACCCTTAAATTGTACTTTTCCTTGTTGAGGTTATGATAAGATTATTTATAATAGTTAAATCATTATTATTTAATTATACAAGAACCACATATATATGATATCATATATGATATCTTAATATTGCTTTGTTAATAATATTTCAGCAGTATCATCATTTCAGGTGATAACTGATTCGTTTTCCATTATATGTTTTATTAGGTATGTAATGTTTGTTATGGATAGGAAGTATTTGATTCATATCCAGAATGAAATTCCATTCTTAAAAATGATTTTTTAATACTAAAATGAAAATTAGTCTTGAATGGTTGTGATGGAGAATGACATCTCCTCGCATCATGGAGACGTTAAGTTGTACGCACACATGAGAGTCAATATCATTATTTTGATGGTGAAATCGTATATAATTAGATGGTATATCATATATATAGAATAATTTCCATGTTATATTTATAATTTAAATCAATTATACTCATTATTATACCTATACAAATATTTAATTGTTGAGTAACAAACTACACCATGGCGTTGAGACAATAAGTTGTACTCACACAGGTAGGGTGATTTTGTCATTCATAGGATGTATAGAATGATGAATATGGTTTCACCATATTTATAATAAAATAATAGTATGTAGAAGGTACTGGAGTTATTATTTAGGTATGGAAACAAAATATAATGAGGAATTGGAAGAAGAAAATAACTTTGAAAGAGGTGATGAAATTATTACATCTTTTTCAGGTGTTTCCATTTGATTTGATCTAAAGGGCTCGTTATGATGGAATTATGATCAAAGTAAGGCCTCTAGATTGAATTGAGAGAATTTGGGAGGATATGTAAGAAGGGTTTGGAGTTGTGAAATTAAGATAAGGTGATGTACCCTTTTATAAGAGAGGTGAGGGCCACTTTATGAAAATACTGAAATTGTATTTTATAATAAAATACTTTTCTTTTTATAATGGCTCAATAAGGACTTATTTTGAGAATAATGTGGGGATAGGTCAAAAAACCCTCAACCAATAGGTTTTAGAAAATATTAGGTCACTATATTAACATTATCTTTTACTTTTAACACTTAGTTATATAGTGAAACTTTAACCATGTCTTCTTGTATAATTATAATTAATGGTTAATAAACATACTATAAAATATCAATAGAACCTCAACTTGTTCATTAATTATATATATAACATTATATGAGTCCATTGATCGGTCAATAGATTTTTAAGAACATTATATTAGTTAATAATATAAAATATGTTTTAAAAATTCATTTATGTCAATTTTTACACAATTTTGTATTTAGTTTTTGTGAAAGTCATAACTACATGATGAATTCGAAACAAATTCATTGAATAAACTCCAAATATTCATATTAATCCAGAAAATTCTTTGAATGCATCAAATGTATCAATTTACATTTATTTTAATATTTATATTATCAATTTTTTTAATATTTCATTTATAAGGTAATTACTGCATCATCATTGTGTCATTAATAATTTTAATTATTTAATGTCTAAAAATTATAAATAAAATACTATTATGAAGGAAATGTTTTTATATTTAGAATGAATATTTATAGTATAATTTATCTTATGTATAACCCTATATTAAAAATTATTTATTTATAAAAATTTCATATTAACACTTTCAACTCTTTTTAAATAAAATATAAAAAATTTCCCAAATCAATTCCAAGTGGAACAAGAGGATAAAATATTATTCCTAAGGTTTATGTTGGTCTAAATAAAATTATCAAATAGAATTAATGCATGTGTTAGGGTAATAATAATATCATTTTTACCTTTAATTACTCTATTAAATTTTAATTGTGGTAAATAAAAGTCAAATGTTACTATTCACCAAAAAAATCATCTTATTGAACCAAATTTTACTTAATAATGTAAACCATGTCTCTCAAACTTTTCATATTCAATTCACCAAAGTGGTAAATTTACGTTTAATGAAAATTTTCTAACGTACCTAGAAGGTGGGTAAAAGATAGTAAAAATTTCAATAAAATTTTATACATCTAAATTTATTGTTAAATGACCCCAATGAATGACATTGAGTTAATATAGGTATTATGTGTCTATTACGAATTAAAATAAATTTAAATAAAATAAATATTTATTTAAATAAAAATTCTTTTAAAACATTAACGTAGTGTTTTTCAATATTCATCAAAATTTTAATGTTTTCAGCAAAATACCAAAAATTCACCCTAAGATAATTTTGATATTACAAAACTAAAATTTAACTACATTTTGAAAAATAAAATTTATAAAATTTCCAACAGTTGGTATTAGTATTCATAACTGCTTTTTAAAATGACTAGTTTGATTTGTCATGGTGTGCTAGAACTCAATGTTTCATATTGAGAAAGCTAATGTATTATTCAAATAGAAACATACAATGAAATATTGGGGTGCCAAATTCTCCCATAATTAAAATAATTTCATCCTTGAAATTTCTAGAATACTAATGCACAAAAATATTTGGGTGGTTCTTCATTATACGTTCCTTGGGCTCCAACATTGACGCTTCCATATTATGGTTTCTCTATAGAAATTTTACCGGACGAGTCATCCGGTTTCTCAGCACTTATAATATGGTATTAAGAATCTTGACAAGCTTTTCACAATAATATAGATTGGATTCTAGCTCTATTTCTTCTTAGGTGTGTACATGCGTTGGGTGAGGCTGGAATTTTTCTCAACAGTGATACATGGAACACATCATGAAATTTAAAGAGACTTGGAGGAATTTCAAAATGGTAAGAGAAGACTCCAATTTATTCTAGTATTTCAAAATGTCCGATGTACCTGGGACACAATTTACCCTTATTACCAAATCGTATGACACCATTCCATGGAGATACCTTCAAGAAAACATGTTCTCCTACTTAATATTCCAAATCAATACTTCTGTTATCAGCATAGATCTTTTCCCTACTTTGAGTTGTTTTGATGTGGGTTTGGATAATCATCATTGTTTCCATTTTTTAGTCAACATGTTCGGGGCTAACAAGTTTTCTCACACCAACATCAACCCAAACATTTGGTGTGTATCACCTCTTTCCATATAACGCTTCATATGATGCAATCAAAATACTTGAATGAAAGCTATTGTTATACGAAAATTCAACCGTAGGTAAATATTGATCCTAAATACCTCGAAAGTCATGTGAGAGAGATATCAACATGTATTATAAGGCTTTAATAGACCATTCTGATTGTCCATCAGTTTGAGGGTGGTATTCAGTGCTTAAACAATATTCAATATCTTGGGATTTCTGAATACTTTTCCGCAATCTCGATGTAAAACGTGGATCACGATCAGAAAATATTTATAAGGGTACACCATGAAGTATTAAAACTTCATTAATATATACTCTTTCTTAACGTTTACACAGTAAATCTTCTCTTATAATAAGAAAATTTTCTTCCTTTGTAAGACGATCAAAAAGGACCTATATTGTGTCATTCCATCTAGGAGTGTTCGGTAATCCAATGAAAAATTCCATTGTAATATCATCCCATTTACACTCAGGTTCGGGAAGAGGATGCATAAATCCCATAGGATGTTTTCATCTATCCATTATCTATTGACACACCATACATCTTGACACATCATCAAAAATCTACCTTTTCGTGTTGTCCGGCCAAAAATGTTTGTTCAAATATCTATACATCTTAGTGCTTCCAGGGTGTATAGAGAAATTGGAGCTATGAGAATCATCCAAGAATTCCCTTTTTAGATCTGGTATATCAAAAACACAAATCCATTTCCCAAACTTCAAATTTCCATCTTCATATATGAAGTTGGTCAATCTTCCACCATTCACAGCTTTAATTTTCTTTTGAAACTCCTCATCCTCAGTCAATGAACATTTTATCTTTTCTAGTAAAGTTGGTTTGGAATCCATTTGAAAAAGTATATATGTTTCAACTTCCACGATTATTCCCATATCCATCTTTAATATATCCATGATCCTAGGATCCCTTTCAACTCTCATCTTGTTCAGAACTCCATGATCCTTTCTACTCAAATCATCTTCCCCCTTATTTGCCTTCCTCGGATGGTAGTGTATTGTGAAATAATAATCTATAATTAGTTCAATCCATCTCCTTTGCCTCATGTTGAGTTCTTTCTATGAGAAAATATACATTAAACTCTTATTATCAGTATACAAATGTAATTTTTTTTACTATATAGATAGTGTCTCCATATCTTTAGCACAATTATTACATCTGCTAAATCAATATCAGGAGTTAGATAGTTTTTTTCCTGAATAATTAGATGTCCTGATGCGTTGGTAGTAACTCTATCATTATATATAAGGACACAACCATTTAATTTCTTTGAAGCATCACTATAAATAAAAAAACCACTAATTCCATGATTATATAGTTAATATTGGAGAATTGAATAATATTTTCGTCAATTTTTCAAAACATTCCACACACACTATTTTTTTAAAATAAATTAACCCCTTTATGTGTGAGCTTGGATAATGGGTTATCCAATTAGGCAGAATTCTGGACAAAGCGCTAATAAAAAGCTACTAAACCAATAAAATTACATGCATCAGATATACTCGTCAGTGCTGGAAATTCATGGATTGCATTAGTCTTTGAAGGATCAATAGAGATTCCATCTATATAGAAAAAATGGCCAAGAAAATAAATCTCCAAAAACCATAATTAGCATTTTCTAAACATCCCATATAATTCATTTATTCTATGTGTTTTCACAATAGTGAACATGTGATTTTCCTGATATTCATAACTTTTTGAGTATACCAAGATATCATCAATGAACTACACTAAAAATTCATGAAAATATTCCTTGAATACTATATTCATTATATCTATGAAAAAAGTGGGTGAATTAGTCATTCCAAAAGGAATTACTGAAAAATCTTAATGCTCCTACCTGGTTTGAAATTCTATCATTGGAATGTCTTCCTTCTTAACATACAACTGATGATATCCATATTGATGATAAGTCATTGAAAAATATTGAGGTCCATGAAGTTGATAAAATAAATCTCCAATTCAAGGTAGGGGATAATTGTTCTTTATTGTTATATAATTGATCTCCATGTAGCCAACACAAAACCTCATAGATCCTTCTTTCTGTATGACAACATGAATAGGGGATCTTTGTGGAGAAACAGTAGGGAATATAAATCCTTTATTACTGAATTACTCTAGTTGTTTCTTTAGTTCCACTAATTACACAATGGCCATTCTATAAGGGGTCTTTGATATGGGCCTTGAACCAGAAATTAAATCAATGGAAAAATCAATTTCTTGTTCTAGAGGATGTCCATGTAAATCCTTTGGTAACACATCCACATATTCTTGCACAATAGGTACATGCTATATTTGAATATTCCTTTCCTCTCCCTTAGTTATTTCACTTTCTTCCTCCCTAATAATTGAATTTAGTAGTGTTACTGGGGGTGGATCTGGATAAGAATCACATGGTTACATTTTTGCTCTAAAGATAAGGAACTACTTATCATTATAGAAAATTGTAACCTCCATATTCTTAGAATAAATTTTCTCATCACAGTTCGAAATCCAATTCATACTAAGGATTATATCTACTTCAATCATGGGTATGACGATGAGATCAATAGATAAATCCCATTTATATTCCCTAATGGAAACTGATTCGCAAATCCTTGTTGAAATGATACTTCACTTAAATGTTTTGACTGAAATGTCCCTTGTCAAATAAAATTGGAAATATCTAATTTTCATAAGAGATTAGGAATATATGAAACAATTTTATGATATAAAATCAAATAAATCATTGGCTAAATTTGAGGAAATGATTAAATTACCTGCCACAACATCATTCAATGCTTTTACCTCAGCAGTAGCGATTGCTTATGATTGGCCTTTCTCCATTGGCCTTTTCTGAGATTGTTTCCCTGACACTTTGGACATTCATTTTCATAATTACCTATTTATCTATAATTGTAATATTCATCATTCATATCCTATTTCATTCCATTAAAATCACGAGCTTGGTGGCCTTTTTCACCACACTTGTATCAGACTCTCATTCCTATCAGGAATGTTCCAGGGTGTTTCTACCCACATTTATTAGAAAATGGAAATTCATCTTTTCCATTATTCAGCTAATTTCCATTTCCAGAGTGTTCAGTAGATCTCTTCTTCTCTTGATTTTATTTAATGTATAAAGACATGAAGAATTCCATTTATATCTTGATAACACATGAGACAATATCTACCCATGATGAGAAGGATTGTGAGACTAATTCTCAATAGAGAAATGGTTTTAACCCATCTAATAAATTATCAATATTACTCCTTGGGTTAGATATATAATCTGAATCATGGCTTTTTAACCATGTTAATATAGCATTTTCCTTTTCAACATTATCATCGTCTTTTTTCCTAAGACTCTGAAATTTTCATTCCATATATTCTTGGTGGTCATGTGGAAATTATTTTATTACGAAAATCTCTTTAAACTCCCTACATTCTGTACATGATACTTTTTCATCCTCCTTTGGGTTTTTAATTAATGACCACCATTGATCTGCATCTCCTGTGAGGTGATAAACAAACATGACATATTTTTCCCTTTCCCTACTCACCAAAGCATGAAATATTTTCCTTAAAGATCTTATCCATTGCTCATATACAAATGGATTTTTAGTCACATTGAATGTTTTTGGTTGTTGCGTCATGAAGCAGTCTAACATTGATCATCCACGTTGTAGATCAAGGTGGTCCATATGGGGAAGGTTATTAATCATAATATGGGTGAGTTGTCCTAATATGGTTATAAGTAGTTCAACATCAGTTGCATCACCAGATCCACTATAATAATTTTTATTAGGGGGGAAATCCCTACATGGATTACATTTTTTGATATAGTTTCCATTCCTTCCACGAAGCTCCATTTACAAAAAATAAAAACGAGTATATTAGTTTATGAATCGAAATACATAACTCCAAACTAGTAAAATACTTAACATAAATTTAACAGTTTATGGATATAATCCATAATAATAAAAAAATTATTTTATGAAGTATTCAATCATAAATACTTCAGAATTTTTTTTAATGAAAATGTAAATTATCCTAAGCTAATCCCCCAGGAGTGTCACAACCATGAGTGCAGTTAGGCCCATTGTTATACACCTATTCCCATTCGAGTCTAGATCAATGCAGTGTTTTTGGATTTTACCCCTAGGTACATATATTCCAGATCCACCTACCTCATCGTGTATAGAACGGGATGTATTTCTTAGAAAATACCCAAAATCATTACGTTACCAAAATTCAAGGAATTTCTATTATACAAATCCTCAAAGTCTATCTTAGGTTAATGTTCTCAAATCAGAGTGTTTCAAAATCTAGCTTCCAAAGTTTATACTAAAATTCTATGATACCAACTATAATTCCCCGACCCTATTTAGCTAGAGTTGGTATAATATTACATAACATTGTCATGATACATGGAATCATTTCCTGAAAGACAGATCTGTTTATTTCCCTGGAAGTACTAGATACATAAATAAGTTTTATATTACATTATGAAATAAAAAACAACATTGTGTCTTCATATAACAAAATAATATCCCTTAGCATATACTTGAAGGTCAACCATAATTTACTTGTTACACCCTTGTAAAAATAAAACTTAAGAAAGGGGTAAGCTCAGATGCTCAGTAAGGATAACAATTGATCGGAAACATTCATAAATAAGCCTAAAGATTAATGGAAATGTATAAGAATAAAACATCGGACTTTTAAACATAAAATTAGACATAATATGGAAAAGATAAATCAAATAATTCCATTTACTTATTAACATCTATATTCTACTAGTCGAATAATCACAATCAAGATCAATAACCAATTTCAAAATGACACAATGCATAAAGTCGGACATCATAACCACATAGTCAAGGCCTCGTGCCAAGACTACAAATAATATTTTGTCAATACCTTGTTCTAAGACACTAGTTTTTATCATGAGACCTACAGATGCACCACGAAGCTATAGCGGCCTCCACCCATCACTTACTAAGTCCAATTCATTCCTCATATGAAAAGGATTAAACATAACATAAACACTCGTATTAAAACTATCAAAGGAAATGTTAATTCTTTACCCATAGACCATGAAGGGTATAGAAATAACATGTACACAATTAAAAATATCACAAAACTTCAATAAAATATATAATATTTTATCATAATAAATCCACTACAAACATGTTTAGAATCCATCAATGTATGTTGACATAGATGAAATCAAAACTATTTGAGAGAAATATCTCTTTCTATTTTGAAATCATATAAAATTCAAATAATTATGAATGAAACCATTTCTTTTTAAAATATTCTTATAATATCTTAAGCGAATATTTTAAGGTGTTATAATGGTGGAAAATAGCCACACCCGTAGTATAAGATAAAAAAACATTCTTACATTAATTTGTCGAAAAAGTCATAAAGTACATTTTTTGGAAAATGACGGAAAGATTCCTTTAATTTTTTTTTAAAAAAAGTCAAAAAGGGTTTAAATATATTTATCGTATAGTTTAGTAAATATTAAAAAAAATTAAAATAAATTTTTAATAAAAACATATGTTGTTTATAATGAGGTCCCGGTAGATACTCACTTATAAACAACCTCGGATAATAAAGGGATTGTGAAAGTTAACCCTTAACTTGTACGTTTCCATTGTTGAGGGTTATTTAACCTCTTTTATAATAGTTAAATAATTGATATTAAATTATATATGAACCACATAGAGAGGATATCATATATGATATCCTAATAATGCATTGTTAATAATATTTGAGTAGTATCATCGTGTCAGGTGTTAACTGATTCGTTTTCCTTTTCATGTTTTGTTATGTAAGTCATGTTTGTTATGGATTGGATGTATTGGATTCATATTCATAAAGATATTAAGTATATAAAAATTATTTTTTAATCATAAAATTTAAGTAAGTCTTGAATGGTTACGATGTGGAATGACATTTCATCATGTCGTGGAGACAGTAAGTCTTATGTATGCATGAGCGACAATATCATTCTTTTGATGGTGAAATTGTATATAATATCTTGGAATATCATATATAAAGAATAATTAAAATGTTATGTTTATTATTTATATCAATTATATTCATTATTATACCGATACAAATATTAAAGTGTTGAGTAACAAACTACACCACGACGTGGAGACTGTATGTTGTACGTAAGTACGTATGGTGAATTTTTCATTCATAAGATGCATATAATAATGAATATGGATATACCATATTTATAATAACATCATATTATTTATAAGTTATATGAGATATTATTTTGGTATGAAAAAAACAATGAAAGAAGAAGTGGAAGAAAAAAAGAACTTTGAAAAAGGTGATGAAATTATTACCTCCTCTTCGAGTGCATCCTTTTGATTTGATCAAAAGGGCACCTTAGTTGGGATTTTTTTTATCAAATTAAGGACCCTAGGTGGAATTAAGGGATGTTGGGAGGATATTTGAGTAGGTTTTGGATGATACAAATTGTTTTGGTGGTGTGAAATTAAGAGAAGGTGAAGTACCCTTTTATAAGAGAAGTGAGGGTCACTTTAGGAAAAACATGAAATATTATTTTATAATAAAATAATTTTCTGTTTATAATGTCTCAAAAAAGATTTATTTCTAGGATATGGTGGATACGGGCCGTGGACATCTCAACCAATAGGTTTTAGACATGTTTAGTTCACAATATAAACCTTATCATTTAGTTTTAACTCTTAGTTAAATAGTTTAACGTTTACCATGTCTTCTTGTATTACTATAATAAATGGTTAATAAACATACTGTAAAATACCAAGAGAACCGAAAGTGGTTCATCAAATATATATCTGTAATTATATGAGGATTTTGGCCGAATATTAGATTTTTAGTAATATTTTATCATTTAATAATATAATATTTGTTTTAAAAACACATTTCCGTCAATTTTGACATTTTTTAGAATTTGGTTTTTGTGAATGTCCTAATAAATAACAATTATTAGAAAATCTTTTTAGCTTTATAATGAATATTTATAGGCAAATTAATCCTATGTATAACCATATATTAAAAATGTTTTAGTGATGAAAATTTGAATTTAACACATTTAACTCTTAATTAAATTAAATAATAATAAATGTCATAATCTAATCTACGTAGACCAAAAGAATCATATTTTATTCATAAGGTTTATTTTTATAAAAATACATTTATCATATTGAATTAGGGCATTTTTTGGATAATAACAATTTCATTTTTACCATTAATTACCCTATATATTTTTAACCGTGGTAAATAAAAGTCAAAAGTTATTATTCACCAAAAAATATTTTTAGCTTATTGAACCACATTTTACCTAAAAATTTCAACCGAGTCTCTCAGATTTTTTAAATTCAATTCCCAAATGCGGTAAAATTACGTTTTACTCAAATTTGCTATCATGACTAGAAGATGGATAAAAGACAGTAAAAAGTTCAGTAAAATATTATACATCTATTTTTAATATAAAATGTCTCAAATGAATTATATTGAACTAATATAAGTATTATGTATACATTTTGACATAAAATAAATTTAAATAAAATGAATAATTTTTTTAAATAAAAAGTCGATTTTAAACAATAACGTAGTGTTTTTCACTATTCATCAAAAATTGAATGCTTTCAGAAAAATACCAAATTTTTTCCAAAAACTAATTTTGATAATATGAAACCAAAAATGGAGTCCATTTTGAAAAATAAAATTTATAAAATTTCAAAAATTGGGTATTACTATTCATCATTAATTTTAAAACAACTAGTTTGATTTTTCATGGTGTGTTAGAACTCGATGTTTCGTGTAACACATGCTACTGTATTATTCAAATGGAAACGTACCGTGGAAGCATGGGGTGTTACAAATCGAAAATTCAATAAATTTTATCTATACCCATGTGGAACTTTTACCCAATTATGGAAAAGTAAAAATTTCAAATTTTCTACACTTGATAGAGTATAAGATGATGGAGGAAGAAAAGTCTTCCTTTTACTCTTCAATATTGACAACTCATCCCTTATCACCATTTCAATCAAGTCAAACCTATCCTTGATTCCATCATTCATTTTTCTAGAATAATTTAATAACATTCCAATAAAACTATGAAATACATTTTTTTTCTACATGCATTACACCAAGAATAAGTCTGACATACAATCTATTCCAAAACAATAATTCAAATAAAATTGATATCTTCTTCCAACTTTATTTTTAAATGTTTTTGGAAAATGTTATACCGAAAATAGTTTCAATATCATTTAATTTATTATCCAGTTGATCACCCTTACTATAGACGGTGTTGTACCTTGTTTGATATTCACATTGAATTCTGCCATCTAGGAATGGTATTTATGTCATTAAGGTAAAAATTCCAGATTTCCTAAAAACACAGTATTCAATTAATGTTTCAATCTAATTGATTTTATGAATTTTTCATCAATGAGATATTCCAACATTCCTTTATAGCTATAACTTGATAAATTTCAATATGTAGGGAATTCATTTATCATCCCAAGAAATATGAAACTCAATGTGACTTCATTATTTCTATGAGAATTATACAATGTATCACGTGTATCCTATATCAATTTCAGATCATCAATCAATAGATCCAAATAGACATTAAAATCATTACCGATCTACTATGGTCAAGATATATATAGAGACAACATAATGTATTTGTGATTCATGCATAACTATGGTATAAAGTTTAAATTATCCAATATGATTTGACATGTACTATGAGTATTACTTGGAAAACTAAACGGATTTATTACATATGAAGATAATGCAAGAGAAATTTTCTCTGCTCATTTCCAAATTTAGGATAATTATAATCAATTCTCTTCCACTGAGGAGAATCATTGGGATGTTTTTGGTTCCCATAATTAATTCTTGTAATTCCATGACATGTCAAATGTCTTTCAGTTTCCTAAAAACTATATAGTCTTCAAAACGATATAATTCTAGGAATGTTCAAAAAATATATTTATGGACTAGATTCATTGTTCTTGTATCAATATGGACCACACATAAGGAAATTTTTTGTTTGATTCATGGCCCTTGAGAAACTATATGAATTCATTTGGACAAGCATGTATTTTTTAGATATCCATCCAGATGTACATATATTTCATTTAGCATAATATGTTTGACATGGTAGTTCATTTTTTTATGGTAGCATATTATTTAGGATACCATGTAGTTATCTAAATCTATATTCACTCCATCTATTTCAAACATTCAAATTATTTTTCTTCAGTACAACTGACAATGTTGTGCATTTAGTAGAACAATATAATATGGTCTCTTTTAATATCTATTTAACATCATAAAAAATTTAAAGAATCATGAACTTCATATTAAATACCCATTAACATTTCTTCCATGAAATCTCCATCATCATTTACATAGGCATTCATATCAATTGACCCATAAACCATAGTATGATCCAAATCGATGTTCATGTTCAGCTTTTCCATATCTTTAGTAAAAAATTTATATCTTTATTTTATTTCATGAAAAATTCAACGTTCATACAACTCTTCCATAATAATGTTTTCTTGAATACAAATAATGTATACAATTAAAAATGATTTTAGTAGGGTCTATATATGATACCTTTCAAACATGATGAAATATTTCACTCAATCTTCATACTCTTTTTAAATATTATTATCATGCATCCATTTTCAATTAATAAACATACTATTGGGTTCATAAATTTTTAATTTTGTACAACAAATGAATAAATACAAAATAGATATTCATTATAAAAGGTGAATGTTATATACAATTATATTAAAGGAAATGTAACATTTTCTTATTTTAAATAATTTTATTATGTTTTGAAAACAAATGGGTTATTTAATTTAAGGAAATTATTTCTCCACTGTGGTAGGTGTTATCCTTTGAATTCCTTCAAATGTGAAGGGTATATAAAACATTCATTCCCAACATATCTCCTAAACATTTATCTTTTCATTTTATTTTTTGATACACATCCTCTATATCTTCTGGATATTCAACTATTTTGATTGAAATAATCTATGTGGTAGCCATCCTTATTATGAAAACTACTCATATTATTTTAATGAACATAAAAGAGATAGTGGATGAGTCTCAATAAATAAATTTAATAACAGATCAGGAGATGAAACTGATGAGGATGATAGTTTCCTATTAAAGAGATGGGTGATGAGTCTTAAGAAAAAATTGCCATAATTACTATTTTTTGACACACATAAAGGGATTCTTAAATAAACTAAACAAATAAAAATATAATATAGGAAATAAAGGGATAATAAGAAACCCTAGTTTGATAAACAAGAATAATAAACTCTCATTCAATAAATCAGATGATGTAAAAATGTATGGATATAATATTATAATAAAAGAAGAGTTATTTCTAATACATAGATGGTAATAAGAGATTCCTAGTGGTGGAATCAACCCTTGTATACCATAAATGATTAATACCTAAAAATAATTTCTAATATTTATAATTCTATATCCTCCATTCTATTTTTAAAAAAAATTCATGTAACAACCTATGGAATTATTACATTTAATATTAATGGTATATCTGTAACATCCCACGTAATTAATGAATAATAGATATTTTATCTATGTCTATTAATGATTAAGATAGTGTTTTAGAGGCTTAAAATGAAAATAAATACAATCTTATGCATGGAATACACTAATATTCTTAAAAGATTCTTTTACTGCCTTTTGATGGAAAACCCTTTTTAAATCTATCTTGTGACAATTTTATAAACTATGTTTGTCAAAATAAACTTATTCTTTATGATTGAGACATAAAAATCTACTTTGTGTGAATTTTTGGTATTTTTCTGACAATGTTCATTTTTAAATGAATAGTGAAAAATACTGCATTTTACATCAAAACTGCTTTTTAATCTAATTTATTTATATGATTAGATTATCTTTTGAATTGGTTTTTAATTGAAATTAGAATATATTTTTACCATTTAATCCAATGGTGGTCATTGGAATCAATTTCAATTTGAAATTGGACTTAAACTGGTGTCAATCTTTTGATACTTATTGTTTCATAAAAACACGCTATTTGTCATAACAGCGGGAATTAATTATTAAATTAATTAATGTGACTTATATGTTTTGAATTTTTTAAAATAGAGTATATTTTTGAATTCGGAATATCAAATATATCTTAGGGTGAAGTTTTGGTAATTTTCTGAAAAACAACAATTTTTGATGAAGAGTGAAACCACTAAGTGGTAGTTAAAGAAACTGATTTTTTGTTTAAATGAGACTTTTCCACTTTTGTGTTCTGAATTTCAAAAATCCTACATACATGGTTGTCATTAATAAGTAAAATGTGGTTCAATGAGATTAAAATAATTTTTTGGTGAATTGTAACTTATTATGTTTTTAATCGCGATTAGTGGTAATTAGGGTAGTTGAAGGTACAAATAATGCTTTAATAATATGAAATGACCTATACACATGTCCTAACCTTATTGGATGTGTCATGGCCGACCAAGAAAATCCATGGGTCAACTTAGGGACCCCATGGAGCCACATTGGTTGGGAAATGACATAAATAACTTTTTATTTAATGTTAAAGTAAAAATGGCAGAAACATGAGTTATTTTACTAAAACAATTTTTATATGGAGTTATACAAGTCATTTTTTGGACCATAAATATTAATTTGAAAGCTAAAAAGAATTCCTACATCATAGTATTTTTTTTTTAATTTTTTGACATTAAATATATAAATATATTTCTGACATCATTATGATTCAGCGATGACCTCATTATTTAACGATTTAAATAAAATGGAATGATAATTTAATATCTAAGACCTACACATGTCCAAAACCTATTGTATGAGTGTATTTCGAACCCTTATCACCCTATACTCGAATTATATCAATTTGGAACCTTATAAATTTGAAACAATTTTGAAAATAAAATAATAGTTTCATGATTTCCAAAAGTGCCCCTCCTCTTCTCTTATAAAAGGCCCCCACCTCTACCTCATTTCACACACTCCTCAAGCCTTTGGCTCGGACATCCCCTACCCATTTACTCTCTCCACATCCCTCTCCTCATCCTAGAGGATTCCCTTTGTGCAGAATCTTTCCAAAGGAAGCCTTTAGGCTCAAATCAAAAGGAGTTACACATTTAAAGGTAATTCATTCTCTCATGTTCATTTGTTTTATTTTTCTTCTCCAACCCCCTAAACTCTTTTTATTTACTTCTTTTGTAAAAACAACAGTATCTTCAATATACTAGGATGTTGTTAAATGATTTATTCGAGCAACACTCTCAGACACCTACATCTAATGGTTAATGAACATACGGTTTTCGTGGATGGTGAATTTATGCCTCCCGAAACGATGATTGTTCAACATTCCTTTAACACCTTCAATGGTGGCCATTAAGATGTCACTATATTTATATATGATATATAATATATTTATGTTTTCCTTAAAGCTTCTGTTTTTTTCATTTTGGGCCTACCTTTATGGTTTCCATTATGGGTAAACACGATATCTTCATTTAAGGAAGTGCGGACTATCGCCCCCTCAAAGTGATTTGATTCGTTAAATACCATATGTGGGACGTATAAAGGATGGAACTATGATATTATATATGATATTATACTGGAATTATAATATACCATTATATCATTATGATTCCATTCTATAAAATACGAAATAGAAATGAAAGTAGCGTTCATGCGTACGTACGACTTACCGTCTCAATGAATAGTGCATTTCATTTCTTACCACTAAATGATTATGTAATATTATAAATGCATGCATGCACTGGATATATAGGACATATATGATATCTAAATCATGAAATACCTTTCTGTATATAATGGATACATGAACAACTTGTAATTATAAAGGGATTATTTTTGACTCAAGTACCAATGATCGTTAAAATGATCGTTATTTACTTAAATAATTACATAGTGTTCATGACATGGCAATAAGTGATATAAAAGGAATAATTAACTTTAAAAAGGTTCTTAAACAAGTATAAATTAACTCAAGTTTATTATTCAGGAGATTAAATAACGACCGAGTCAAGTCAGACCTGAGGTATGGGACTTCGTCTCAATCTCCTTTCATTGAGGCATATATTGTTTTATACACAACCTTATTTTATACGGTGTATAAACCCATTTGACATTTATGTTTATTCAAAAGGAATATTTTTTATATGAAGCGTTTACTAAATGAAAAAAGGGAATGTTTTTGTCGTACGTATGCGGCGACAACGACTTCTCCGCTGTCGTGACCGTTATTTGAGTTTTGGCTTCTTCTACAAGCCATACCTTCTTTTAAAAGAAAAAATAAATACCATGTTTTACTTTTCTTTTATTTTGGTATTGAAAATGGTTTTTATAATGTTTTTATATCATTGTGTTGTATTGATATGTTGTGATTGAAATGTGGGAATGTTATGTTTCCTTTATGCATGTTTTATGTGATATGAATTATGTTATGGTTCTTGGGAATATTTATGAAGACGGGTGGTTCCGTGATAAACTAAGGGCGGGTGAGCCCGTTATAGCTCTCCAATGTATTGGGTAACGCGAAGGAGTGAAACGTTAAGGTATCTCCGATGATATTTTGGGAATATACTGTGATGGGTTTCCAAACGTAACCAAGAGGGTTACTCCCTACGTAATAATGTTATGAATGCCTCAAGTTACCTTTATGTCTTATGATTTCTATGATTTACTCATGATTTGATGAGGTATGTTAAAGTGCTTATGTTTTATTGGTAATGTATGATTTTATTCTTATGTATATATGTACCCATGTTTCCTTTCCATGTTTTTATAACCCATACTGAGCTTTTTATGCTCATCCCAAGTTTTTTTGAAATGATTTTCATAGGTCAAGGGAAAGGTACATGATATGATGATAGTGTCAAGGAAGTGTCAAGAACGAATCCATGTTTTATCTTATATATGTTTCCATTGATGGGAATGAAGAATACTATCTTTATGTAACCACTTTGTTTATATGTGGAATGTAATGCAAGTTTTATGATCTAATTCCCTAAAACTCTAAACCCGAAAAGATCCTCAATGTGTAATCTTGTAATAACTCAAGATGAAGTAAGGTTTAAGGCTGGGGCCTTATAGTTGGTATCAGAGGTCGGTTTAGATAACTTTAGGAGTTAGAATTCTATTAAATGATTATCCGAAAATATTTTTTTTGAAATGATATAGCATTTTAAGATTACCATGTTTCTTCATCTAAGACATGTTTGTTCAAAATGGTTTTCTGTAGAGGAAATAGGGAAGCAGTGCTAGGAAGGTATACATAAAGAAATAACCTTCCAAATCAGCATCCCGAGATGGTCGGAATTGGAACTGAACAGTTTGTTGCAGTGATGGAACAATTGACTCAGGCTATAAATGGTGGTGGTATCCATGCACGAGATCAGCCAGATCAACCGCAGAGGAACATGTCAGTGGTGGAACATCTCATGAGGCAACATCCCCCATCATTCAGAGGATCATTTGACCTTGTGTTAGCTGAAGGGTGGATTAAAGCACTGGAGAAGATTTTCGATGTCATGGGGTGTTCATACAATCAAACGGTTAGTCTTGCTATTTATCATTTGGAGGGTGAAGTAGATCAGTGGTGGTCGATGGTTAAAAATATCAGGGACGCTAATAAGATTGACGCTCTCGACTGGGATGAATTCAAAGGTATGTTTCTTGACAAGTATTTTCCTAAGGCTGTTCGACATAGGGTGGAAAATCAATTCTTGGAATTGAGGCAAGAGGAAGACTCAGTAGTTACCTATGAAAAAAAGTTCACTTGATTGGCAAGGTATGCTCCAAATTTTATCTGAGACCATGACAGTAAAATCAATCGTTTTTACTCGGGATTAAAGCCAAAATATCGAAGGGAATTAGCTTCTCGTGAGTTTAAAAGTTATGAAAAGCTTGTTCGATGTGCTGAGAAGGTGGAAATGGAGTTTTCTGATGACCAAGTGTTCTATAACAACCAGTAGAAGAAGAGACCAAGGTGGCAGGAGAAAGGTAAAAATTCTTCAAAAAAGATTGATGGTAAGAAAACTGAGTTTCTAGTTTGTGATAAATGTGGAAAAAGGCATGTTGGGGAATGTCTTCTGAATTTTGGAAAGTGCTACCGATGTGGTAAGATGGGACATAAGGCTCGTGATTGAACTGAAAACGATCAAGGTGAAGGTAAGACCAAATTTGATTTACAGTTAGTGAAATGTTATAAGTGCAATGAGATGGGTCACTATGCAAATGAGTGTCCGACAAAGAGCTTGAGTGATGGGAAGCAGTTGGACTACAAGCAGAAAGGGTTGGTGAAATATTTTGCAACTACTTCGGCAGACGTCGGGCCATCAAATGAAGTTGTATAAGGTACTTTGTTTGTTTTTTTAGATTATTCCAGTTTGTTATTTGATTTGGGGTCTACACATTCTTTCATCTCTGAAACCTTTTCTAGTAAAATGGGAATACCATCTCAAGAAATGACTCCTGAACGTGTGGTAAAAACACCTAGGGGAAATGTTGAGGAAAAAAAAATTTATAAGAATCTTCCTATCCTTATCTATGGAAAGAACCTACTTGAAAACCTTATTGTTCTACCTCTAGTAGAGTTTGATGTTATCCTGGGTATGGATTGGCTCACTATTTACCATGCTAAGATTGACTGTAGAGCTAAAGAAGTTTCTTTTCAGAAATACTTTCAGTTTCTGTACAAGAATGAACCCTTATAGTTGATAACTTATCAAGAGGCCGAGAAACTTGTAAAAGATGGAAATGAATGTTACCTTGCACACATCATTGAAAATAAAGTAATTGTTCAGATTAATGATGTGCCAGTGGTAAATGAGTATCCTGATGTTTTTCCTGATGAGTTGCCTGGAATAATACCAGATCGAGAAGTTTAGTTTACTATTGACTTAGTTCCAAATGCTAAGCCAATTTCAAACCCTCCTTATCGAATGGCTCAAATTGAACTTTTAGAGTTGAAGGAGCAATTGCAAGATTTATTAGAGAAAAGTTTCATTCGACCTAGCACATCACCATGGGGTGCTCCTGATTTATTTGTTAAAAAGAAAGATGGTTCTATGAGACTTTTCATTGATTATAGAGCCTTGAATAATATCACTATTAAGAACAAATATCCTTTGCCTCATATCGATGATTTGTTTGATCAGCTCCAGGGAGCTCAGTTTTTTTCAAAGATTGACTTGAGATCGGGGTACCATCAACTGAAGGTAAAGGAGGCTGATATTCTGAAGACCGCGTTCCGTACGAGATATGGCCATTATGAATTTGTAGTAATGCCTTTTGGGCTAACCAATGCACCTGCTGTATTCATGGACTTAATGAATAGAATTTTCCATGAGTTCTTGGATAAGTTTGTGGTGGTTTTCATTCATGATATTTTGGTTTTTTCTAAAAGTAAAGAGGAGCATGAGAGACATTTAAGGGTTATCTTGCAAACCTTAAAAGAAAATAAACTGTATGGAAAATTCAGCAAGTGTGAGTTTTTGTTGCAACAAATTTCTTTCCTTGGTCATATTGTTTCTAAAGATTGAATAACTGTTGATCCTGAAAAAACAAAAGTTGTGGAAGAATGGCCAAGACCCACAAATGTAACCGAGATTCGTAGCATCCTTGGTTTGGCAGGCTATTACCGAAGGTTTGTTAGAAATTTTTCACGATTATCTAGTCCAATGACTAATCTAACTCGGAAGGGTGTTAAGTTTATCTGGACAAAAGAATGTGATGATTGTTTTCAGGAATTGAAAAGAAGATTGGTGAATGCTCTAGTTTTGGAACTACCTTCTAGGAATGGTGATTTTGTTATATACAGTGATGCTTCATTGAAAGGAATTGTTTTCGTCCTAATGCATAATGATCGGGTAATTTCTTATGCATCACGACAGTTGAAAACTCATGAGGTAAATTACCCTACACCTGATTTGGAATTAGCTGCTGTTGTTTTTGCTTAAAAAATTTGGAGGCATCATTTGTATGGAGTAAAGTGTGAAATATATACCGATCACAAAAGTTTAAAGTATATATTCACTCAAAAAGAGTTAAACATGAGACATAGGAGATGGCTGGAATTAATCAAGGATTATGATTGTACAATTCATTACCATCCGGGAAAAGAAAATAAAGTGGTTGATGCTTTGAGTTGAAAAAGTAAAGCTTCATTAGCAATGTTGTGTTTGGAACGTGATCCTTTGGTTAAGGATTTGATGAAATTTGGCATAGATGTTATTGGTGCAGGAAGTTCTTCTGTTTTGTTTCAGGTATCAGTGATATCATCTCTATCAGATAGAATCAAGCAAGCATAGAATCAAGACAGTGAGTTGGAGAAAAAGGTAGAGCTGGTTCAGAAAGGTAAGTTTCCTGAATTCAACATTGATAATGATTGTGTTTTAAGATTTGGGAAGAGATTGTGTGTGCCTTGTGATTTACAGTTTAAGAGAGATTTGTTATGTGATGCTCATAGTTCTCCGTTTTCAGTTCATCCGGGCAGTACTAAGATGTATAGAGATCTGCGGGAGTATTACTGGTGGGATGGAATGAAAAGAGATATTGCTGATTTTACTATGAAGTGTTTGACATGTCAACAGGTTAAAGCAGAGCGACAGTTACCAAAAGGGATGCTTCAGCCTTTACCAGTGCCATAGTGGAAATGGGAGAATATATCCATGGACTTTGTTGTGGGATTACCCAAGACATCTCGAGGTAATAATGCAATCTGGGTTATTGTTGATCGCTTGACCAAATCTGCTCATTTCCTTACTATACGAGATACTTTCTCTCTAGATCAACTTTTCCTTTTGTATCTTAAAGAGATAGTCAGGTTACATGGAGTTCCACTCTCCATTGTATCGGATCGTGATCCCAGGTTTACTTCTAACTTTTGGAAATACCTTCAGAATTCGATGGGTACTGAATTAAATATTAGTACAACTTTTCATCCTCAATCAGATGGGCAGTTAGAAAGAACAATTCATACCTTGGAGGATATGCTACGAGCTTGTTCGATGGATTATCAGGGAAGTTGGGACCAACATCTTTCTTTGGTTGAATTTTCATATAATAACAGTTTTCATTCTAGTATACAGAAGGCACCATTTCAGGCATTATATGGGAAGCGGTGTCGAACTCCAGCTTTCTAGGATGAAGTGGGTGAAAGGAAGTTGATGGGACCAGAATTGAAAGAAGAGTTGGCAGAAAAAGTTCAGCTGATTCAGAAGCACATGAGAACAGCTCAGTGTAGGCAGAAGAGTTATGCGGACAACTGGAGGAAGGATCTATCTTTCGATGTAGGTGATTATGTTTTTCTCAAGGTTTCTCCTTGGAAAAGTGTGATGAGATTTGGTAAGAAAGGAAAGCTGAGTCCAAGGTTTATTGGACCATATGAAATTATTGATAGAGTTGGATCAGTTTCTTACCGAGTGGCTTTACCTCCGATTTTATCTCAGGTACACAATGTTTTTCATGATTCAATGTTAAGGAAGTACATGCCAAGTCCATCTCATGTTTTGAGTCCAGAAGTAGTTCAGCTGGAAGAGAACCTATCATATGAGGAACAACCGGTCCAGATTCTTGACCACAGGGAGCAAGTGTTACGGAATAAGGTGATTCACCAGGTAAAGGTTTTGTGGAAAAACCACATGATTGAAGAGGCAACATGGGAATCTGAAAATGCATTGAGGGATAAATACCCCCATTTATTCGATAAGTAAATAAATTGCGGGGACGAAATTTTCTGAAGGGGGGAAGGATGTAACATCCCAAGTAAGTAATGAATAATAGATATTTTATCTATGTCTATTAATGATTAAGATAGTGTTTTAGAGGCTTAAAATGAAAATTAATATAATCTTATGCATGGAATACACTAATATTCCTAAAAGATTGTTTTACTACCTTTGATGGAAAACCCTTTTTAAATCTATCATGTGACAATTTTATAAACTATGTTTGTCAAAATAAACTTATTCTTTATGATTGGGACAACAAAATTTACTTTGTGTGAATTTTTGGTATTTTTCTGACAATGTTCATTTTTTAATGAATAGTTAAAAATACTGCATTTTACATCAAAACTACATTTTAATCTAATTTATTTATATGATTAGATTATCTTTTGAATTGGTTTTGAAGTGAAATTGTAATATATTTTTACCATTTAATCCAATGTTGGTAATTGGAATCAATTTCAATTTTAAATTTGACTTAAACTGGTGCCAATCTTTTGATACTTATTGTTTCATAAAAACACGCTATTTGTCATAACAGCGGGAATTAATTATTAAATTAATTAATGTGACTTATATGTTTTGAATTTTGTAAAATAGACTTCATTTTTTGAATTCTTAATATCAAATATATCTTAGGGTGAATTTTTGGTAATTTTCTGAAAAACATCAATTTTTGATGAATAGTGAAACCACTAAGTGGTAGTTAAAGAAACTGATTTTTCGTTTAAATGAAACTTTTCCACATTTGTGTTCTAAATTTCAAAAATCCGACATACATGGTTGTCATTAAGAAGTAAAATTTGGTTCAATGAGATTAAAATAATTTTTTGGTGAATTGTAACTTATTAAGTTTTTAATCGCGATTAGTTGTAATTAGGGTAGTTTAAGGTAAAAATAATGCTTTAATAATATGAAATGACCTAGAAAATGTCCTAACCTTATTGGATGTTTCATGTCCGACCAAGAAAAGCCATGGGTCAACTTGGGGACCCCATGAAGCCACTTTGGTTGGGAAATGACATAAATAACATTTTATTTAATGTTAATGTAAAAATGATACAAACATGAGTTATTTTACTAAAACAATTTTTATATGGAGTTATACAAGTCATATTTTTGACCATAAATATTAATTGGAAATATAAAAGGATTTCCTACATCATAGTAGTTTTTTATAATTTTTTGACATTAAATAAATAAATGTATTTATGACATCATGATGATGCAGCGATGACCTCATTATTTAACGATCTATATAAAATGGAATGATAATGTAATATCTAAGACCTACACATGTCCAAAACCTATTGGAGGAGTGGATTTAGAACCCTTATCACCTTATCCTAGAATTATATCAATTTGGGACCTTAGAAATTCGAAACACTTTTGAAAATAAAATAATAGTTTCATGATTTCCAAAAGTACCCCTCCTCTCCTCTTATAAAAGGCCCCCAACTCTACCTCAATTCACACACTCCTCAAGCCTTTGGCTCGGCCTTCCCCTTCCCATTTACTCTCTCCACATCCCTCTCCTCATCCTAGAGGATTCCCTTTGGGTAGAACCCTTTCAATGGAATCCTTTAGGCTCAAATCAAAAGGAGTTACACATTTAAAGGTAATTCATTCTCTCATGGTCATTTGTTTTATTTTGCTTCTCCAACCCCCTAAACTCTTTTTATTTACTTCTTTTGTAACATAAACAGTATCATAAATATACTATAATGTTGTTATAAGATTTATTCGAGCTACACTCTCACACACCTACATCTAATGGTTAAAGAACATACGGTTTCCGTGGATGGTGAATTTATGCCTCCCGAAACGATGATTGTTCAACATTACATTAACACCTTCAATGGTGGCCATTAAGATGTCACTATATTTATATATGATATATAATATGTTTATTTTTTCCTTAAAGCTTCTGCTTTTTTCATTTTGGTCATACCTTTATGGTTTCCATTATGGGTAAACGCGATCTCTTCATTTAAGGAAGTGCGGACTACCGCCCCCTCAAAGTGATTTGATTCGTTAAATACCATATGTGGGACGTATAAAGGATGGAACTATGATATTATATATGATATTATACTGGAATTATAATATACCTTTATATCATTATGATTCCATTCTATAAAATACGAAATAGAAATGAAAGTAGCGTTCATGTATACGTACGGCTTACCGTCTCCATGAACGGTGCATTTCATTTCTTACCTCTAAACGATTATGTAATATTATAAATGCATAAATTTACTGGATATATATGACATATATGATATATACATCATGAAATACCATTCTGGATATAATTGATACATGAACAACTTGTAATTATAAAGGGATTATTTTTGACTCAAGTACCAGTGATCGTTAAAACGACTGTTATTAACTTAAATAATTACATAGTGTTCATGACATGGCAATAAGTGATATAAATGGAATAATGAACTTTAAAAACGTTCTTAAAAAAGTAGAAATTAACTCAAGTTTATTATTCATGAGATTAATGAACGACTGGGTCAAGTCGGACCCGAGGTATGGGACTTCGTCTCAGTCTCCTTTCATTGAGGAATATTTTGTTTTATACACAACCTTCTTTTATACGGTGTATAACACATTTGACTTTTATGTTTATTCAAAAGGAATATTTTTTATAAGAAGCGTTAACTAAACGACAAAAGGGAATGTTTTTGTCATACGTATGCAGCGACAACGACTTCTCCGCCATCGTGACTATTATTTGAGTTTCAGCTTCCTCTACAAGCCATACCTTCTTTTAAAAGAAAAAATAAATACCATGTTTTACTTTTCTTTTATTGTGGTATTGAAAATGGTTTTTATAATGTTTTTATATCAATGTGTTGTATTTATATATTGTTATTGAAAGGTGGGAATGTTATGTTTCCTTTATGCATGTTTTATGTGATATGAATTATGTTATGGTTCTTGGGCATATTTATGAAGACGGGTGGTTCTGTGATAAACTCGGGGTGGGTGAGCCCGTTATAGCTCTCCAATGCATTGGGTAACGTGAAGGAGTGAAAGGTTAAGGATTCTCCGAAGAGATTTAGGGAATATATTGTGATGGGTATTCCAAACGTAACCAAGAGGGTTACTCCCTACGTAAGAATGTTATGAATGCCTCAAGTTGCCTTTATGTCTTATGATTTCAATGATTTACTCATGATTTGATGAGTTATGTTAAAGTGCTTATGTTTTATTGGTAAAGTATGATTTCATTCTTATGTATATATGTACCCATGTTTCCTTTCCATGTTTTTATAACCCATACAGAGCTTTTTATGCTCATCCCAAGTTTTTTTGAAATGATTTTCACAGGTCAAGGGAAAGGTAAATGATATGATGATAGTGTCAAGGAAGTTTCAAGAAAGAATCCATGTTTTATCTTAAATATGTTTCCATTTATGGGAATGAAGAATACTATATTTATGTAACCACTTTGTTTATATGTGGAATGTAATGCAAGTTTTATGATCTAATTCCCTAAAACTCTAAACCCGAAAAGATCCTCAATTGGTAATCTTGTAATAACTCAAGATGAAGTAAGGTTTAAGGCTGGGGACTTATAATATCAAATATTTGAAAACATATGAAGACAATTGGGTTGTCATATCAACACATAGACGTATCCCATGGATTCTCGAAAGGCCATCACATCATATATACCAATCTGATGTGTAAGAACCCGGTTCTTATTTTTGAGGTACGATCTTCTTCTTTTCCCTTTTCCTTAACTGTTTTTGAGAAAATATGGAAAATCTGGAAAATCCCAAATTTTGGAAAGTACATATCGTGTACTTCTTCCACACGCCGTGTACTTTTGGCCATGTGGAATGAGTACACATGGCCTGTGGTCGTGCCTGGGATGAAGGGTGTAGGAAGCAAATACATGCTGTGTAGTGGTCCCTTACATGTCATGTAGTCAGTCAGCAGGTGAACAGTAAGTTGGTGGCCAACTGTGTGATATAACACACCATGTACTCAAGGAGAAACGATGTGTAGTCATGTTGGTAGGTGAATAGTGTCGTGCTGGCGAGAAGCTGCTAGAGGAACAGTTTAATAAATGGGAAGTACACTCCATGTACTTGGAAGTACACACCGTGTACTTTGTTATTTTCAATTAAAATGCGCATTAGCCTACCGTATTCACAAGGAAGTCTTAGAACTGGATGAAGGAGTGGGAGGGGATGACCGAACCATTGAAGATCTGTCGGGTGTTCGTCTGGAATCTGTTTCCACCTTGGACGATCTTGTTGGAACCGCACGGGTAAGCCCTTAGCTCTCTTTAAGATGTTCATACCAATTCTTTCCTGAGGGAATGTTATTTAAGTTTGAATGTTTTTTCTTCTTCGTCATATCTATGTCTTTCTTGGGCGTTTCTGGAACCAACGTTTGTGTATAGTGCTCGTTGGCATATAAGGTAGGTGGTTTGGTGTTAAATTTTCCAACTATCGTGTGTTTTGCGCGTTTTGTGCATTTTTGTACCACAAACCCATGTTGGGGTGTCGTGTGCCTAAGGTCATGGATATTTTGAATACCTAGAATTGAATATGTGATTATTTGTGATATTAAAATGCTGGTTGGGATTGTGGCTTGGATCTGGAACCACCATAGTGGTGGGTTCCACTGTTTATCCGTTTGGCCAGGATACTTGAGGGTATACCTTTAAAGTAGTAATTGTAAAATTTCCTCGAGAGGAATTTCTTGTTTACAGCATTATGACATGTTGTGCATGGCCCGGTTACCTGTTTAGCCTGAGGGCGTTGTTGTGATTAGCTTGTGGGCACCTCACTATTTGGCCTGAGGGCTTTAGTTATTTCACCTGAGGGAAACCTTTCGTGCCTGAGGGCTTGACTTCTGTGCCTGAGGGCAACACTTTCTATGCCTGATGGGAAATTCTTTTACCCCTAAGGGATATACCTGCGGGTTGGATTCTGCTTACATAAGGGTATGTTTTTTTTGTCTGAGGACATGGATAGTTTACTTAGAAATGCACTGTGGTGATTTCTAATATTTAATTTATTAAATGAATTATAAAATGGAAATTTAATTTTTAAGTTATTTAATGATCAATACTACTTACTTTATTACATTTACTATTGCACACTGTTGTTGCATGCTTATACGCAGTTGGGAACAAGCCTTTGGTGGGTGCCTGCTATGATATATTTCTCACACCCTGTTTGGGTCATGATTTTCGGCACAACAATATTACGTTGCTCTAGGTGTGGATAGGGGAAAGGGTCCCTATACAGGTACATGATTGCCACAAAGGTAAGGGCATGAGACCGAGCATGGGCTCGCGATGCTGCTACAAGCTGTTTTTCTTTGTTTCGCTGTACTCTGCTTTTGGTTGTGCCGTATTTATGTATAACATGTTCTAACTGTTTTCATAGGACAAGAGACATATAGAATAATTATATACATACAGTTGGTTATCTCCACTACTGTTGTTTATTTCAATCATGTATGTTATAGTACATCAGCTGCTCATTGTATGTTTTATTTTGTATTCCGATGCGCTGCACATTGACAAATGAGGGCATAGTTTCCCCTCTATCAGACATGGGCCCTCGCTGCTAGTCGGAAGCCTCTAGTGTTTGGGGAAATGGGCTTGATGTCACATGGAGAACTGGGTTCGGGGCACCCATTGTGTAGCACCCGAAACCGGGACGTTACAAAGAGGTATCAAAAGATGTTCTTTTCATTGACTTACTATTTAGAGTCGTAGTTAGGGATATGACGAACGGTAGTTGGTAATAAGCTGTGCCCGGGCGTAGCTAACCCGTGTACAGGGAAAATCCAATTTACATTGTGTTGCAACTTTTCTGATTTTGCAATTTTACAGTTGATTTTATTTCACCGAAGGGTGACGCACTTGTATTGTGTTGTTTATATTTGATCTGTGGGTTCTATTTAGTTGTAACCTAATGAGATGAGGGTATGTCGTCTCATGCATCATATAGGCACATGCTAGAAATCACATGTCATGCATAGTGCAATGCCATGTAGGTACATTAGAAATTGCATGTTGTTTTGATAGTTGTTGTGCTAGAAAAGCATGATGTTTTGATAACTGCTTGATAATTACCTGCTATGTGATATGGTAGTTTTCTATGAGCAGGTTTATTGAATGAACGCTTCACTTTGGTTTTTGGGGAGTATGGGCCCCCATATACCGGAAGTTGGCGGATTATTGACTGTTTATTTTGTTATAACACAGATAAGATGTCAAATGTTGATTCGTGGGGAGTATGGGACCTCACGGGCCAGAATTTGACACTTAGGTGTTGTTTTTCGGTATTTTCTTGGCTCTGGAGAATTTTCGGAGGCATATTGTCCATAAACCCAGAATATACGCCATGTATTATTTTGAACACGCCATGTATGGCCTTATGTTCAGGAATAAAAATGAACTTTTTGAGTACACGCCATGTACACAGAGTACACGCTGTGTAGTCTCTTCCCATATCACAAACCGTGTAGGCGGCAACACGGGTTAATGGAGGGCTTGGGTAAAACACGTACTCTACTGAATGTACATGTCGTGTAGTGTTGACCCGGAGTCCGGTCGTGTAACTAAAAACACGGGTCGGTGAAATCCTTTACAGAACACGCCGTGTCAATGATGAACATGTTGTGCAGTGTGACCTAGGGACTCGGCCGGGTAACTAACCACACGAGTCAGTGTCACCTCTCTTTGAACACGCCGTGTACCTTTGGGACATGTTGTGTAGTCTTGTCCGAGGATAGACTATGTGGTGTTAGCCATGTGACTGGGAAATAGTGTAGTGTACACGACGTGTGTGGGTGTAACATGTTGTGTAGTGTCAAGCCGAGTAGTCGGCTGTGTCACGAACGACATGGGCACTTGGAAAAAAATACCATACACAGTGTGTATATGATATACACGCCGTGTAGTTTTTGTTCAACAGAAGCCGTGTGGCATAGCCGTGCAGAAGGACCCGGTCAGGAGAAGGTAAGTCATTACACACTGTGTAGTAATTATACATGCTGTGTAGTCATGTTTTACAAATATTTAAATGTCATCTTCTTCTTGTTTCCTTGTGGTTCCTTCGTTTTCGGTTGTGATAATATTTAATGTAAGGTGTGTTTTTGACCTTGTAGTGTCATGCCTCCTAGACGACTATGCGTTGTTCTCCATGAGAGTGGCAAAGAGAATAATCCAAAGATGGTGGGCTATGGGCTACCCGTTGATCCTTCAGCAGAGCTAGATGTGGCACCAACTGCTATACCGGACACAGGCGCGGAGGCGCAGTTCCGTGAATGCTTATTGTGGTTCATGCAGACCTTTTAGGGAGCACCTCGGGCTGCCACATCAATGGCTGAGTTGACACATATCTTTCAGCAGCAGCATCAGCCTACATTTTCAATGGATGGTGGGCCAAAGGCTGCAGAATCGTAGTTGGGGTCGATGCAGACTATTTTCGATCATCTTGAGATTCCTCCAAGGTGGAGGGTCAATCTCGCGATATATATGCCGCGTGATTCTGCCAATAGGTGGTCGGATGTTACCACCCAGTCAGAGCATCACAGGGACATGGCGTGGGAGGACTTTCAGGTAGTCTTCAACGAATTTTTCTTTCAAGAGATGCTGATAGCAGATAGAGCTCGAGAGTTCATGAATTTGCAGTAGGGTTCCATGTCGGTGATGGACTATTCTGCTCGCTTTACTGAACTTCAGATCTTTTCCCCCATGCTGGTGGGTGATGAGACACTGAGAGCTAGACGTTTTGAGGATGGTCTCCGTAATGACATCCGAGCACTAGTGAACATTTTGTGGTTTCCTAATGTACATGTTATTGTGAATCCGACACTGATTATCGAGAGGAACCTACGGGAATCTAGTGGTGTGGGCTAGGGTGTTTCAGCACCAGTGACTGGTACTATTTCTGCAGGCAAGAGGAAGAGACAGATAGACTTCACTCAGGGCGGCAGTACCTGCCAGACAGCTTCTTTAGGTGGCCTGGTCAGGTGTTACTAGTGTGTCAAAGAGGGGCACAAGAGACCGTAGTGTCCACATGATCCAGTGGAGTGTTGATCTTGTAGCCAGATGAGTCATCTGCAGTGCTTCTGCAGGGCGTTTCTACCAGTGGATAGTGAGAGGGGTTCTGTGCAGACTCCACGTGCGGGAACAGGACCAGTGGCTTCTTACCAGTTCGGAAACTAGACTACGTCAGGCCATTCATGTAGAGATGGTGTCCATGGCCATGGTATCAAGACACTGGGATCTCAGAGGCAGTAGGGCAGGATAGCTCTGGGTAGCCAGGCTGTGTCGCAGTGCTGTGGCACTGGGCAGGCATATGCAGTGCAATGGACCCAGCAGAAGTAGGATCTTGGACCTTCTACAATCAGAGGTAATATCCTAGTAGCTTCTGTTCTATCTTCAGTACTTTTTCATACAGTTTCTACACATAGTTTCATATCTGTACCAATTTTGGAGAGCTTTGGGCTCTATGTATCTACTTCATCTAATGTCAGGATGCTAGAAACTCTGTTGTGGACTAGAATGGAAAGTGTGTGTCAGGGAATGGAGTTCCCCCTTGAGGTTGGTGGGTGTCACGTTCCTTGGGACCTCTATGTCTTAGATATGATGAGCTATGATGTCATTCACGGAATGGACTGGTTTATTCCCTTTCGAGCCTTTGTAGACTGCTATCGTTGCAGGGTGCGTTTCACGTCTCCGGAGGGCGGAGAGTTTCGATACATGGGTGATTGGGATGTTTAGAAAATTCGAGCTGGACCAGAGCATCGTGGGTGAGGTGGAGTCACATCCCATATTGTGATCTTATATCTGGACGATCAGTGGACTTCTCAGATGGATTTCCCTCCAGTGTTTGATCATTTTTGGGATGTCTTCTCAGACGACTTTTCAGGTATACCTCCGGAGCGTGAGGTGGATTTAATTATTGATCTAGTGCCAGGGGTAGAACCGGTGTCCATTACTCCTTATATGATGGCTACACTTGAGCTGCAGGAGATCAAGAGGTATTTAGGGGAGTTACAGGCAAAGTGGTATATCCAACCCAGTACTTCTCCATAGGGATCACTGGTCCTTTTTTCGAAAAAGGCATATGGTACCCTTAGACATTTTGTGGATTATCGGAAGATGAACTAGTTGGCGGTTAAGATAGATATCCCTTGCCAAGGATTGATGATATTTTTGATCAAATTTGTAGAGCACGAGTGTTCTCGATGATTGAACTGAGATCAGGATATCATCAGCTATGTGTTATACCACCTGATATACCACCCACAACTTTCAGGAGTAGGTATGGTCTATACGAGTATACAGTTATTCCGTTTGGACTCACGAACACACTAGCAGTTTTCATGGCTCTGATGAATCGTGTGTTCCATCCTTATCTGGACTCCTTTGTTGTAGTATTTGTGGACGATATCTTGGTGTACTCTCACACTTGACACGACCATGCCACCCATCTTGAGATCGTATTGAGTACACTGAGAGAGCATCAGTTTTATGCTAAGCTCTCAAAGTGCCACTTTTGGTTGGACCAGATTCACTTCCTGGGTCACATTATCTCAGAGGCAGGAGTATCAGTAGACCCAGAGAAGGTGAGAGAAATATTTTCTCTGGAGCATCCGAAGAACGTGTTTGAGATACAAAGTTTATTAGAGTTTGCTGGTTACTACAAACACTTCATATATGACTTCACCTGCTTAGCAGCGTCGTTGACGAGTCTAACTAAGAAGGGTGTGAAGTTCATTTTGTCAGAAGCCTGCGAGGTATCCTTTCAAGACCTGAAAGAAAGGTTGACATCAATACCAATCCTGATAATCCTGGAGCAGGGAAGAGCTATACAGTTTACTGTGATGCATCAGTTATTAGGCTGGGAGAAGTGTCGATGTAGGGAGATCGGGTAGTTGCGTATGGGTCTCGACATTTGATGCCACATTAGAGGAATTACCAGATTCTTGGTCTTTATTTGGCTACAGTTGTGCATGTGTTGTGCTGTTGGAGACACTATCTCTTGGGAGAACATTTTGTGGTTTTCACCGACCAAAAAAGTCTCAAATATATTTTTACTCAACATGACATGAATCTAAGGCAGAGAAGGTGGGTTGAGTTCATACAGTCCTTCGATATTTAGCATTCATATAAACCTAGTAATGGTAATGCAGTAGCTGATGCACTAAGCAGGAAGACGCAGATACAGGCACTGTAGGAGGCCAGTGGTGAGTGTCAACTCATGGCTTTGTTCTCTGAGATGCATCTGGAAGTGCACGATAGTCAGGGGAAAACATATCTTTCCTCTTTAGTTGTGACTTCTACCCTCCTAGATAGAGTTAGGGAGAGAAATCTATCTGATTCAGAAGGCCTAGTTCTACGGGAGTCGGTGGAAAGTGAGGACCCTCTTCCTGGTTGGATGATAGGAGACGATAAGGTATTGTGTTTCCATCGATGAGTTTGGGATCCAGGGGTTATACGCAAGGGGATGATGCGAGATTTTGATGCTTCAGCTTGGGCATTTCATCCCAGGGTTACCAAGATGTACCATGACCTGAGACGTCAGTACTGGTGGCCAGGTATGAAGAGAGATATAGTTGGTTTTGTTATGAGGTGTTCCACCTGTCAGCAGGTGAAGGTAGAGCATCAGAGACCAGCCAGACTGTTACAGCAGGTACCCATTCCAGAGTGGAAATGGGATAATGTCACGATGGATTTCGTGACTTGTTATCCGCGGTCACCTTGAGGCAAAGATGTCGTGTGGGTTTTTGTAGATAGACTCATGAAGGTAGCTCACTTCTTGCCGATCAAGGAGACCTTCGGTGTTGAAGATCTTGGGAAATTGTATATCTAATAGATCATACGTCTTTATGGGGTCCCTTGTTCTATTGTTTCAGATAGGGATGCCCTATTTACATCTCGTTTTTGGTAGACTTTTCAGAGGGAACTGGGTACACAGGTGCTTCTGAGCACAGCTTACCACCCTCAAATCGATGGCCAGTCAGAGCATACTATACTGGTGCTTGAGAACATGTTGTGTGCATACTTCCTGGACATTGGGGGATCTTGGGAGAAGCATATAAATTATTTGAGTTTTCCTATAAAAATATGTTTCAGGCGGCTATTGAGATGGAACCATATGAGGCTTTATACGGTAAGTCGTACAGATCACATTTGTGCTGGTTAGAGGCAGGTGAGTCAGCTTTGTTGGGACCAAGTCTCGTACAGGAGACTTTTGAGCAGGTCCAGTTGATTTAGAATCAGATGGCTACCGCACATCCTCGTCAGAAATATTATTCTGATCACTACAGATGACCTTTGGAGTTCTTGGTCGGGGATCAAGTTTTTTTGCATGTTTCTCCGAGGCTGGGACACAAAAGGATCAGGAGACAGGGTAAACTCAGACCGAGGTATGTGGAGCCATTTGAGATTCTGGAAAGAGTCGGGCTGGTTTCCTATCAGTTGCGGTTACCGCAGTGATATGAAGACATGCACAATATATTCCATGTGTCTCAGTTGCGCTGCTATCATTCAGATCGTCTCACGTTTTTCAGCAAGAGGAGGTTGAGTTGGAGTTATATGAGTCCTTTGAGGAGCATCCGATTAGTATTGTTGACAGGAGCACAATGGTTCTCCGAGGCCAGTCAGTTCCTCTTGTACGGGAGTTATGGCAGCATGGCCGAGTGCAGGATGAAACCTGGGAGCGAGAGACCGACGTACATGCTCAGTGGCCAAAGTTGTTCATGGCTATATCTTCTCCAGCTTTGGAAGGGAAATTCGGGGATGAATTGATATAAGGGGGGAAGTTTCTAAGAACCCGGATCTTATTTATGAGGTACGGGGTTATTCTTTTTCTTTACCATAAGTGTTTTTGAGAAAATATGGAAAATGGGGAAAATCCAAAATTTTTGAAAGTACACGATGTGTACTTTTTCCACACGCCATGTACTTTTGGCCGTGTGGAATGAGTACACAGGGTGTGTGGCAGTGCCGGGGGTGAAGGGTGTAGGACCCAAATACACACATTGTAGTGGTCCCTCACATGATGTGTAGTCAGTCGGTAAGCGAATAGTAAGGTGGTGGCCAGATGTGTGACATAACACACCGTGTACTCAAGGAGACACACCGTGTTGTCATGTTGGCAGGTGAATAGTGCCATTCTAGTGGGAATTCTCCAGAGGAATAGTTTAAAAAATGTGAAGTACACATCATGTACTTGGAAGTACATGGCATGTACATTGTTTTTTTTGCTTAAAATGGGAAGTAGACTCCCATGTTCACAAGGAAGGCTTAGAACCGGAGGACGGAGTGGGAGGGGATGACCGAACCATTGATGATCCACCAGGTGTTCGTTTGGAATCCATTTACACCATGGATGATCTCATTGGAACCGTACGGGTAACCCCTCCACTCTACTTAATACATTCAAAACAATTCATTCCTAAGGGAATGTTATTTACGTTTGAATGGGTTTCCTTCTTCGTCAGATCTACATCGTTTTTGGGCATTTCTGGAACTGACGTTCGTGTATAGCGCTCGTTTGCGTATATGGTAGGTTGCTTGGTGTTAAATTTTCCAACTGTCATGTGTTTTGTGCATTTTATCGATTTTTTTACCACGAACCCATGTTAGGGAGTCATGTAGCTGAGGCTGTGGTTATTTTTAATACTTATAATTGAATAGGTGATTATTTGTGATATTAAAATGAGGTTTGGAATCATTTCTTGGATCCGGAACCACCCCAGGGGTGGGTTCAACTGCTTTTCCATTTGGCCAGGATACCCGAGGGTATGCCTTTAAAGTAGTAATTATAAAATTGAATTGAGAGGAATTTCTTGTTTATTACATTATGACATGTTGGGAATGACCCAGTTACCTGTTTAGCATGAGGGTGTTGTTGTGATTAGCCTATGGGCACTGCACTATTTGGACTTTGGGATATAGTTATTTCACCTGAGGGCAACCTTTTGGGCCTGAGGGCTTGACTTCTGTGCCTGAGGGCAACACATCATATGCCTGAGGGAAAATTCTATTACACCTGACGGATATACCTGCGGGTTGGATTCTGCTTACCTGAGGGTAAGGTTTTGGTTGACTGAGAACATGGACTGTTTACTTAGAAATTAATTGTGGTGATTTCTATTATTTAATTGATTAAATGATTAATAAAATGGCAATTTAATTGTTATGTTTGTTACTTTTCAGTACTGCTTACTTTATTGCAATTACTATTTCACACTGTTGTTGCAAGCTTATACACAGTTGGGCACGTGCCTTTGGTGGGTGCCTACTGAGATATGTTTCTCGCACCCTTTTTGGGTCATGCTTTTCGGCCCAAATAGATTACGTTGCTGCAGGTGTGGATAGGGGAAAGGGTCCCTATATAGGTACATTATTGTTGATGAGGAGTAGGAGGGAATGGGACCGATCCTAGGCTCACGATGCCGCTTCCAGCTGGTGTGCTTTGTTTTGCTGTACACTGCTTTTGGTTGTGCTGTATTGATGTATAACATGTAATGGCTATTTTATTACAACTTGAGACATATAGAATCATTATTTATATACTGTTGGTTATATCCACTGCTGTTGTTTATTTTAATCGTGTATGTTTTACTGCTTCCTCTATTCGTTGTATGTTTTATTTTTTATTCCACTGTGCTACACATTGACAAATGAGGGCATAGTTTCCCCACTATCAAAACTGGGCCCTCGCTGCTAGTCGGTAGCCTCTGGCATTTGGGGAAATGCGCTTGGGGTCACATGGAGAACCGGGTTCGGGCCACCCATTATGTAGATCCCGGAATCAGGACAAAAACATGAAGGATTATAGAAATACCACATAATACACATTGACCCACCCATAAGATTTTATGGATTTATATAAAGAATTTTTAATAAATCAATAATACACATCAATAATATATATCACAAAAAAGGGAGAAAACACACTAACCCTTTAAAAATCTATCTCAAACACAATATCCTCTAACAAGATGGAATGACTCCCAAGAGATCACATTTTCTAAGTTGAATACCCTTACGTAACTCATAAATCTATGTAAAATCACAAAATGAACAAATATATAATAAATAACTCCCCCTATATAGTCTCTATTACACAAATACGAAATTAACAAGTCAGTTTAATATTCCAGGAAGTAGTATCATATTAATCCCAACCAAAATCATGGAAATAGATACGTAAAAAACATATAAAGGATGTAAAATGGGATGATACATCTACTATATGGTTAATTCTACTATTTTCCAATGAAAATAAATCATTATTAGTCACCACTTTTACATAATTAAAAGAGTATCTCACAAATCCAATACATTATATTACATAAGAAATTGATAAATAATGTGATTCACTTATGGTCTAGGAGTGATGCTGGGGTGGCTCACAATATAGTTTTTTTACTCTCTACAAATTCAACGAATAAAAAAGGATGATCTCCAGGGAGAAATATCCAAATTTTCTAAATCACCACACACACAATTGAAAAAGAGACTCCACCAAGGCCCGAACAATCAATATTTCACACCCACGATTCTACAAGGCAATGTAGAGAATGAATTACACTTGAGAGAATATAGAGAAAGACTTATGTTCGAGCCTTGGATTGGTTTGACCCTTCAATCTCATGAGCCTTGAAATTGAGCCTTGGAATTATTCAAGCATTGATTGAAGGATCGATTCACTAAGGAGGATCACCAATGAGGGTGGCTTCCATGGAATCCATTGGATATCACTACAAACTCTCAACTAGTTAGAGTTATTTAAACAGATAAGGACACTTTTGTGAGTGGTTCCAAAAAATCACTGATAAAGATACATTTTATCGGCAGTTAAGTAATAAACCCAAATAAATATACCTTTTATCAGTGCTTATTACTTAAGAACATATAAAGGATTTATAATTATAATTATTAATATTTTTTTATAATTATATATATAATTATAAATAGATTTAATAAATATATAATATTAATTTCGAAAATATATTCTCTATATAAATATATTTATTATATTTTTTATAATTATTTAAATGTATATTTTTTATTTATAATTAAATAAATATTTTTATGAAATAATATTTAAATCATTATATATATATATATATTTTATAAATATATATAAATTTAAATTTAGTAAATATATTAATTATTTAAATAAATTTAATTATTATATAAATATATATAATTACTTAATTATAATTATATAGATATTTTTTTATTAAAAATTTATTTAATTATAAATATTATTATATAAATGAATAAATATAATAAATGTACATATAAATTTGTTAATAATTTTATAGAGTATATTTTTACCATTATTAATGAATAATTAATATTAAGTGTATGCATGTAAAAAATTAGTGAAATTGAATAAATTTAAAATAAGTAAACATTTTTAATATTTAAAAAAAGGATAAGTTTTGTGTGTGTGTGTTTTATTTAAAAATACATTAATTACATATATGTAAAATCCATATAACTTTCATTTAAACCAAGTTAAATTGAAAAATCGATCTACATTTAATTATGTATATTACTCAATGAAATTAGTCATTAATTTTAATTCATATTAATTAATAATTTTAAACCATTATTCAGTAAATATATAACTATTTATTGTGAAGAATAAATATTTTTTATTATATAAATAATACTTACACAAATTAATATGTATATATATATCTATATATTTAATATACACTATTTTTTTGACATATATATCTATAAATTTAATATATATTATTTGTTAACATTATCAATAATTATTCAATTAATAAAATGTTTTATATTTTTATCAAATAACATTTTTAAAAAAAATTTTGTATAATTTTTTTACACATATGTATATATTTAATATATACTATTTATAAGTATTTGTAATTTATATATAATATATTCAATGAATTCAGTTTTATCCATAATTATTTAACTAATTTTTTCAATATTTATTATAATAAACTATTTTTTAATTTTTTCCATTAAATCAATTTATTCTATCCATTATCAGTGTTAAAAACCACAGATAAATGATCCCTTTATGAGCACAAAAAATAAAACGCTGATAAAGGGTACACTTTATCAGTTGTAAAAATAAAGTGTTGATAAAGGGTTCCCATTATTAGTGATAAAAAAGAACTATTAAAGGGTACCATTTATCTGTACTAAAAGAAAACTATAATAAAATGTACAATTTATCAGTTCTTTTTAGAGTTGATAAAGTCTAGTGCTGGTAAAGTCCTGCATTATTATAGTGGGATACAATATAATTATACCATCTTTATTATTTATTTTTTGTGGAGTATTGTTTGTTCAATTGGAGAATGTATTGATATTTTTTATACTAGTTCTAAAAATACAGAATAATATTTATAAATAAGGTTTTTTGATTAGGTTGTATTGTTTATTCATATGATAAATACATTGGATTTATTAAGTGATGACTGGGGACTAGAATTACATATCCCCTCAATGCAGAAGTAGGTATCCTGAAGAAAAATAGGATGGCTTGATGTATACGATGAGGATATATGATCATATCATAATATATGGGTATTTAATTTATTCCATCCCCTAAAATGTTATTGTCCTAGCATGAGGCCTAGATGTTATGTTTATGATATCATGGAAATAATCATTGATATCAAGAATACGATGTTCCAAATTATGCATTCCATTCTTATTAAATAATTTAGAGATGTCCAATTGATTATTTTAATAGTTTTGTTATCAACAAATCATTTTCAAGATCATGTCATAATTTATATAACATTACATGAACATGAATTTTTCCTTACATTTAATTCTTTATTCCAAAGTTATTGATTAAATGAGATTTTTTTTCTAGTAATTTACCTTTCCAAACTGATTATTCCTTTTTTACTGATGCTATATTACATTGTACGTGACCCTTAATATGAGTATGATCTCACCCTTATTATGTTTTCCATTACCCCAGGTTGTGAAGGATTATTTGAAGTATGTTATTTCTTTTAGGGTTACTATATGGGAAGAACATAGTGGGAGATGGTGAATAATTTTATGAACAAGTTGTTTATGTATCTCAGTGTTTATGTAATAGTTTTTCTGAATTTTATGCTACTATAAACTTAAAATTTCATGGGGTATATTATTGATCCAATATTTATTTTTTATTTTTTTTTATTTTTGGATTGTTGAAATTGGGTACCATTAATAGGTATAAAATCTAGATTAATAAATGTGATGTTTTGGAACTAGATCTAGAACTATGGGTTCAATACATTTATAATAGATGTTAGAGGAAATTATTTGATAAATATAACATCCTGGCCTAGGTTCCACTTGCCGGTTCCCGTAAGCCAGCTCATCACATGACCCGAGGATCACCTCCCAATATAGAATAGTATGTTGACTAGATACGAGGGTCTAAAATGTAACAAGAGGAGACTATACTCTCTTTATCAAAGAAAAAAACATCCAAAAATAAATAGAAAATATTCAATGATGATAAAAAGTAACCAAAATAATACCATAACCAATATTAGACAAATATTCTCATTATAAATTGAATGTATGTAAATAATAACCAAAACTAAATTAGTAAATATGTCATTTCATTTAATTGTTATTTTTCAAAACAAAACCAATCATAATGAGACATTGAAAACCCCTTGGTGAGTGAATATATCATGTCCTACTCCCTCATAAATTCTCCATCCCGAATCCCAAATCTTCCATCTAATATAGGAATCTTTCACTTTATCCAATCCTATAAACATGAAATCTATTTTGGAACCAATGAGGAAGCCATAACAGGATGTGAGGAAAACTGAAAAGGCCCCCACCAACAAAATTGAATGAACTATCTTGTCTATAACACTGTATATAATTGTATAATGAATATGTTACGAATGTTAAAGTAAAAATATTCACATTTAATATTATTTAATCAACCACATAGGCCCCCACGTTCAGGGTGACATTAGAACCAATCATACCTTCTTTGACCCAAGTCTGATTCTGAACCATACACAATTGGGAATCAAAATCCCTTCATTTATGGGTTTCATTTTTCATTGAATTCCAATTTCATATTCATTAATAGGGTCCTAGAGTAAAAGTCTAACACCCCATTTATATTTATAGAATCTTTCCCTTACCCATACCCCATTATTCATTTTCAAATATAACTATATCAAGGGGGTATAACGAATCATCCTGGAACCCCATGGTTATTTGGAACATCCATCCCTATCCCAAAACTCTATTGATCATATGCATTCCTAAGGGGCCTAGAGCTTTACTTCGACACCACTTGGTTATTTGGAGAACTAGTCCCTAACCCACACATCATTTATCAGTAATTAAAAATATCACATATTTCCTATACATATAAAGGTTTAGTGTCATTAAACATCTTAATGGTATTTATCATTAAGGAACACCATTTCAATTATTAATCATAACCATGTGTATTTATTATTATTAAATGGAATAACATGAAAAATTCACATTTGATCCAATTATCAACATTTAATAAATCAATTCATTAACCCATAAAGGTTAATAAAACAAACACCTTATTTCCAATTATAAAAATGAATTAAATATTTAATTCAATTACAATAACCCATTATTTCCCCTTTTACAATTCATAATGATCATTTCAATTTTTTTTGCACACTCCATGGGTTTCCATAAATCCTAGTATCATAAACACAGATGGGTCCAATGAGATATTTGAAGGGTTCCCCACTTTTATATAATTAAATTAACTTTTTGAAATTTGAAATTATATTTAACAATGTGGAAATACAATGACATAATTACACACATATGATCTTAATTAGGACAAGGGGAATTAGATATTAGACTACCTACATCAAGATCACTAACATACACTTTCTAACCCGTAATAATCAATAAGATGTGGAATGTTAAAATTAAAAATGGTGGAGGAGATGGTGGATCAAAATATAGGACCGCGATTGTATGTGATAAGATCCTTGAAAACCTAGATCTAAAACAATTGAGAACAGAGGAGACAAACCCTGTTAAATTTTACTAAAAGAGAGTGGAGAGAAAATCCAAATGAAAGAAGTTACAACTTACCGAAGAGGATTTGATCCTTACACCAGATCATTAATTCACCAAGAATGTTGTTTGAGGAGACTATAAACCTTATTAAGAGTATCCAAAAACAAAAAAATAGTATTGGGAATTAATAGGGTGATTATTGATATAAACTAAGGTCCATGTATTTTTAATTAAAATTTTGGGGCAATAAATTTTTGGGTGTATGGGGTCCTAGGCAGGGCACATGGTTTACCAAACCACACACCTTAAATGTCTGTCCCTATACATTGGGTACATGATTTATCCTATGTGGGAAACCAAATTGAAAAAATGAATGCCAACCCTGAAAACCATGTTTATCTGAGGGTGTAGAACATAGTGATGGAGGATGCACGATTTGCTTAAACCTTCCACCACCTCTTGTGGCTCTAAAAAGGGGCACACAGTTTCTTAAGGAAAACTACATAGTTTCCCTTAACTATGAACCAAGCATACAGAACCCCATTAGCTTCCAAATTTTTCTAAATTCAGTTGAAACATCCCTAAACAAAATATCAACCAATGTATGACAAAAAAATCGGTAAAAGAATACCCAAAAACAAGCATGAGATATCCACAGAATGGTTAAGATCATACAATCTCCCTACATAAATACATCACATCTGTAAGATGTACTTCTAATCATCATGAGGATTTTGATGTAAAATTGTTGGGCTATTGATCTTGCATATCTTCTTCCCTATCCCATATTTCAACCTTTAAATGACCATTCTACCACAGAACTCAACCTTTTGGAAAGGTATTTCCACTTAATAATTTCCCACTATGATCCACAACATGAATTGTATTCTCCTCAAAGGATGAAAGAGTCTCAACCACATCATCATCAACATCGATCACATGGGATAAGTCAATACAATATTTCAAAAGTTGCGACTCATGGAAAACATCATTCATATAATTGTACTTCTATATATTATCCAATCAATATGCCACTAGACTAATTCTCTCCACTATCTAAAATTGTCTAACAATCCTAGGCAATAAATTTTCTTGTTTTTAAATATTATTTTTACATAATCTCAATAACTATCGATGAAACACACAATAACCCACTAGAAACTCATTGGGATAATTATGTCGATCCATATATGAATTATACCTACACTAAATTATAGGCATACTTTTCAGAATCAGGTGAAATTTATATGATGTCTTCTATATGAGACTTGGTCCCAATTAATCTGACTCACACACCTCTATCCAAAATAGAGGTGATTTCCATGGACTTTTATAAATATACTCATATGGTTCCATCCAAATATTTACTCGATAACGAATATTATAGATGAAAATAATGATCCCTATGTGCTTATCCTAATACGTACCAAAATTAAGGATGTAAGCTATCATCATTTACTATGGAACTTGGATAGTATTCTTTTTTTCCCATCTGTATGTGGATGGAAATTTGTACTCAGGAATACTGGATACTCAATGCCTTCTATAGGCCTTTCTAGAAGCATGAAGTCAAGAGTGAATTACAGTATAAAACTATTCTCTATGGATCCCTTTGAAAAAAACTACCTTAGGAACATGAATATCACATAAATGGTCTATGGTAAATATATTACAAATATAAAGAAATTTGATACTTTTTTAACCATTCAATAGTCACCTAAATCACATCATTCCTATAATGGATATTGGGGAGAACCCTACAATGTATATGGTAAAATCAACCCATTTCCATTATGAAATTAGACATAAAAATAGTAAATATTCATATCATTGATTCTTAGCCTTCACCTACAGATAGGTGTAGCATCGTGTCATGAAACCTACAATATCCCTTTTCATTCTCGACCACCAATTCTATTGATGTACGTCACAATGCATTTTTCTCAAACCCATATGCACCACTCACTTTGAGGCCTGAAACCCGCACATCAGATCCTCACACAAACATATATGCAAATCCACATGGTTCTAAACCTATACGATCTTATCATTATATATTGTCCAATTAGAAGGTGAATCCCAACCTTCAAGGATTTCCCTCAAGGACAATGACTTAGTATTTTCATAATGAATCTCCATGATACAACACTAATGTGAGAATTTAACTAATATGGATAAAAGGGTTATATGATCTTGGAATTCTTAAACCCCAATATGCATCTCAGCTAACATGGTCATCATCATCCACTCAGAACTAGAATCTTAATCTACCTGAGTCCGTGTTTTCTTACTCAAATCATTAATAATAATACTTATCCTCTCGAGTGTATATGCCTTCTCTATGAAAAATGACTGAAAATAATCAACCCATCTCTATAGTTAGAGGTTAAAATATTTCTATAAAAAAATACATCTTAATATTTTATTATTGGTATAGACAATAAACATTCACCAAATATGTAATTACACCAATAATTTAAATAATAAACCACGAAGATCAATAATATAATTTTTTTATGATAATTACATTCATGTGGACACAACTATCAAAATACTTACACAATGAATGAATCAATATACATTAGCTCTGCCACATGTACGATTCTGAATTCATCACAAAACACAGTATACTCATCACCAATCTCAGGTTGGATCCAAATTGGTGCAATAGTCATGTTATTCATAAAATTTTTCAAACCATTCTCACATGATCCAGGCCATTTAAAAATGATCCCTTTCATGGTAAAGCCTAAATGAGGTGCTGATTAATAGAAAAAATCATGGATGAGTCTTTGATAATAACCAAGCAACCTCAAAAAGCATCAGATAATTTTTTTGAACTTATCCCACGAAACCAACTCATGAACCTTCTTAGGTTCACCTGAAAAAAAGTACTTAGAGATGATGAGACCCAAGAAATATAGTATATCAAACCATAATTGAAGCATTGATTGTTTTTTGTATAGTTGATGCTCAATCTATGTACTCAAAATGATGTCAGAATTTTGGGCATGATCATCATGAGTCTTGGTTTACAACAATATCTCATTCAAAAAACCAAAAACTAATCATGGAATATGTGAATGATTTAGTTCATCAAGCCCATAAACACAGCCAGATCATTTGTCTAGCCGAACTACATCAGAAATAACTCTATAGACCATACCTACTTCTAAAAGTATTTTGAGGTATAACTGAGGATATAACTCTCAACTAATGATATAGCTACCTAAATTAAATCTAGGATAAAAAATATTCTCTCAACTGGTCGTAGTGATTTTTGACACATGGAACAAGATATCAGTTATTCATTGTAATCTAGTTCATCTTCCAATAATTGACACAAGAACACAATGTCCCATCATCCTTCGTAGAAAATAATACGAGAGAACCCCCATGGTATTTTGATAATATGGGTAAATCTATTATCCAGCAACACTTCCAACTGCTTATTAATCACTGGAATCTATTTTGATGCAATTTTTTAAGGTTGAATGGAATCATTTTCCGCTCCCTGAATTAGTTAAAATGTAAACTCTACATCCCTTTTAGGTGGAATCCGTGATATGTTCCTAGGGACAAAACCCTGAAATTGGTCCACTATGTGTAAAAAAACACAATTATCAACACCCCCATCATCCAAAAAAATACAAGAAAACTTGGTAGTGAGATCCTATAGCTTCTAATGAACTTTTCTGGCATGACCTCCCTAGATATCCAGTTCCCCACAATGAATATAACTATTAACATTAGGATTCCTAAAGGTCACTCTTTAATGGTAACAATCAATGAGGGATTAGTCTGATACCAACCAACACATGCCCAGAATCATGTCAAAACATATCACATAAAGCATGTAAAGATCCCAAAAGAAAACTATACTCACCAACCTCGAGTGTACATCCCTTGAATAAACAGATGTCCCTTGACTGTATGCCCAATGTTGTGTAGATCTTCATAACACCAATCACACACTCAACTGTCAGACTCAAAACAATCACAAGTTGAGAGGATATAAAATAATTTGATTCTTTATAATCAAATAATTCTCTAGATAAAATCGAAGTGATAAGAATTTTACCACGGACTATTGTTGGCCCAACCTCATTATCCACAAGTGCAAGATAAAATCCATGAAACTATCATATCCCTCTACCTCGTGATGTAGACTGATCCCCTATGTCACACATCTCTATTGATAACAGTTATCTTTCTATATATTACCACTTGCACTACCTTGACCTCCACAACAAGTAGCACTCCATCTACCAAACCTGTTTGTTGTAGAAGACCCACTTCCTATACGATTTTTCATTATAGCTCATCAATCACTACCCATATTCCATTTGTTTCTATATGACCATAGTATATGTCCCATCCTACCAAAATATCATTACTCTACTGATGTTATAGGACATTGGTAACGATAGTGACACGACCTACCATACAGATTGAAAATCACCCAAATATTTCCATGTGTAATTTATCCTTCCCCTAAAAAATCTATTTGCAACCTTTATTGTTAACATTCTCATATTGAATCTTCATACCCGTGGAATATTCCCCACATGGTTATCTAGAAAATACCACATATCCTCTATAGGAATGATTCTCCTGGTTCTCATTAGAAATGAGAGCCTCATTCATCACCTCAGCAATCTTCTGTAAACAAAACATGTTGACCAGGGACATAATCTCACATTTAATTCAACCTTGAAAATAATTCACTATAGTTACCACATATTCTTTGAATAACAGAACATAGTAATTCAAACTATTGAAGTGACCAATATATTCCATCAAAGACATACCCCCATGATCAACCACATAACTCTACTACCCTCTCCCACCAGAGTGCATCAGTGTAAAAGTGATCTAGGAACTTCTAATGAAAATAATTCTATACCATGTTCTCCCACTACTCATCTGGAGTATAAATATAGCAATGGTACTTCCCTAATTACCTTAGCATATAAGTCTAAAATTTGACTATATTATCTACAATAGTCTCTAAATCGTTAAGTATTGTCTAGATTAAGATAATCATGAACTCAACTACCTCAGATCAACCCTCTATAATCAATGTCGGAGGTTGATGAAACAAGAAATCCTATGTCAAATCAATCATATTCTACACTTCCTTCCCTAGGTATCCTTCCATACACTTTATAAAGATAGTAAGGTTCTCATTGAACTGTTCTACCGATATATCACATAGAACCAGCAGGGCCTTCTTCCCTTTGCTGGAGGCACATTTTCGTCAATGTCCTAATATAATCCTATCAAAAAACATCATCATTGACAATTTCCTATATAATTCCAAAAACATGTATTAGGTCACATAACACATCATCAACATATTTTAACAATTTGAATTAACATAAGGAAATCACAATTAACCACCACATGGTGAATATCAAGGCACTATCACTACTCTCAACCATCCCTCTCAAGGGTCATGGATAACATAAGGTATAAAATTTAAATATTTCAACATTCATCATTAAAAATCTTTTTTATCCATTTTTAAAACTATCATCAAAATCAGTGAAAACTATCAATTTGTTAATAGTCACCATTTCAATTTCATAAATACTCAAATAAAGAGAAGAATTTTCATTTCAACTTCTCACCAATAACCTGATTTTACAAATATTCCTAAAATAATTCATGTTACCTACAAAATGAGGGAATAAAATGATTAATTTATACTAAATTCATGTGTGATACCATTCCATGAGTAAAATATTTTAAAATAATAACATCAAAAAGTAAGTGCATCAATAAGTGAAAAATTACATTCAACTAAAACTACAAACATGAAGATCATAAATTCCACCATAGTAACTTGGAATTTACACTGAACATGGGTTAGATACTCACATGCACGAGCTCATGGGAACATACCAAATCATCCTAGTATCCTATCTAAAATTCCAAAATAATAAGAAAACATAAAATAAAAGAAAACTCATTGGATGACACTTTGTTACATCCCCACCTGGGTGCCAATTTCTTGTGCCCTGAGATGGCTAATCATGTGACCGTAGGCATGCCTCCCCATATGCTAGAGGCTTCCAACTATAAGTGGAAATAAAAAATGTATCATGGTTATACAATACCCAATTTATAAAAACAAAACAACTCTTAAAATAAATATACAATACCCAAAGGATAATAAAATATAATCCATATATTACTATAACCAATATATGACTAAGCCTCGCATTATGAATCCAAAATAGGTAAAAACAATAACCAAATCCAAATTAGTAATTATATAATGTCATATCATGGTCATGTTTCTAAATAAAAACCAAATTAAAGACACAAAAACAATTACCAGGAAGGTCCTCACAACATATATGGTTCCCTCACCTAGTATCTATCCAGAATCCCAAATCAACTATCTCAAATAGGGATATTTCTCTTATCCTATCCTATAGACATGAAACATATTCAGGTGCCAATTAGGATGTCCGAGTACAATGTGAGTGAAAATTAGTAAGCCACCACCAATAACGTCTCATTAAAATTATTGTTTATAGCTGTGTATGAAATTGTGTAAGGAATAAAGTAAAAATGATAATGTAAACAATTTTCACATTTAATATTCTTTAATAAACCACATAGTCAACCTACATCATTCTGAAACCCAAACCAAACATAGCTGCATTATCCTATGAATGATTCTAAACCATATTTCCCCAGGAATCACAATCCATTATTTCATGGATTTCATTATTAATTTAATTAAAATACTATATTCATGCATAGGGGAATAGAGTAAATGTCTATCCACACATGAGTATTTGGATCGTTAGTCCTGGACCCATAGTTCATTATTCATATTCAAATATAAAAATATATTATGGAACTAGGCATCAATATGGAACCTTGTAGGTATTTATAACATCAGTATATTTATGAAAACTTATTTTCTATCATGAACCAACATATGTCGACTCCAAAATGGTCACATGAGTCGATCTATAACATGGCCTAAAGGGCATTCTTGATCCCCATTGTCTGAAAACTAGTGCAAAGGATGAACAGAGTAATAAGAAGGTAAAAATTTCACCAAGGAATAAATAAACTAGACAATTGAAATAAACAATGTATCGCAATATATATATATATATAAATATCCAAAACTGAACATCCTTTATAAAATAATTTAAATATACAACCAAACTGTACAATAAAACCCAAAATAAAACCTACAAATCCAACACCACCATGTGACCTTGAGGGTCACTCTCCAACACCAAGAACAATTATCACCCATGGTGATTAGGACCAAACAAATAAGTGAACCATAAGCAAAAAATAATAAGAAACTATAGTTGTGAGTATTAAAACTCCAATGGAATGCCTGAATAATATATTTCCAATGCGATTCATTTAAAATAAGAGAATAACAAACATCAAGTTGGAAATATAGTATATAAAGGTAATCTTTTCAAAACATTTTGCATTAAAAATATATATCCATTTTACCTATTTCATTCCAAAACCAGGTTTCTTTCCACTAAATATACATTAACATTTCCAAGGGGAAAGTGATGCTTTAATTTCAAAATGACACAAAAGAGTAAAAAAAATTACTTTAAAACATTTTTCCACAAAATAGTGGAATCCAACTCATCAGTTTCCAAGAAAGGCACTATACATGTGATCAATACATTAATAAAAAAAATTAGAGATATAGAAATAAACAAAAAATAGTAACCAAGTATATTAACAATTCAACGTAACTAATTATCATTAGAAATTGGTGAACCTATGAGCTCGTGAATAATCTAGAACATATTAATACAAGTAGAATCAACCCATAAATTATTCCCTACTTAATTAAATAAAAGTTCCCTAACATGATCGGGCACATCCAACATGGTACAGAATGAGGGGCCCAATACCATAGTAATAATAAAAAATATCCCCGTACTATGGGCCAATATCTCTTTTATAATCTATCTAGTGAAACAATAATTCTTAAAAATTCAATATTTATGTCATGTTATCCTTGTAATAAAGTATAAGAAAGGGTGATCAAACCAATTTCATCTGTAAATCCAACCACATTCAAATATGTAATAAATAATACAAAGAAATAACCTAACTCACCCTGTGGAAAAATCTCATGCCAAGGAACAAATTGATTTCAAATGATTCCAAACCGAGTATCTCCCATTATCATAATAGATCACAAGGATTCCTTAGTGAGGGAAACCCATCCATTAAACCCAAAAACTCATAAGGGAAAAAAATTGATGTTTTTTAATAAAATCATTCACCAAAGTCACAAAAATTTTATGAAGGCCTCATGATTTCTATTAAAAACCATCACATTAAAAGATCCAAATACACCATTATAAAAGGGTGTAAAAAACCATTTTCCACTTCAAAATCATTTTAAAAATCTCTTTTAACATTCAGGTCACATTTCCAATCCAAGACCACCTTTATTAATATACTTAACTGGACATTAATCATCATCATATTCCATTTTATTTTTAACGAACTTGCACACACCATTTTCATGTACCAACCATTTTATAGATTCATTTAATGAAACCAAAAACCCCCTCCAGACATCACAACAATAGTTGGAAATCCAATAAATTCTTAAACATCGAAAAGTCACATGAAAAATCCTTCCATGCATTTAATAAGGCACATGGGGTGCACTATTTTAGAAAAACCAAATAATTTATCACAAACCAAGGCATAAGTCACCACTTTAGACACCAAAAAATAATTTAAATAATTTCATAAGAACATTTATCATATAAGGGAGGTGAAAAAATTTAGAAACCAATGAATATTAAATTACAAAGGCATCTTCTACGGGGGAAACTACCTCAATCCATAAGTGCTTCAATAAATCCCAACCGAATACACACCATGAGTATCCTAAGAGCCATGATATATCAAAAGGAACTGTAATGAATAAAACCCCCATCATGAATCAAGGGGATACACAAAACCTAATAAAAAGATACCATTGAAGAAGAAAATTTCAAGAGAAAATGAAAGAAAGAGGAAGATGGAGATAAGAGGAGAAAAAATACATTGAATATATAACTCAAAATCAGGAAGAATACCAAGATCCAAACCATGTGAGAAGGGTGGAGGCTAGGAGAACAAGGAGAGGGAACCACCCATGAACAGGACACAACCAATACCGAACTAAGGAGAAACCCTATGAAATAAATAAGAAAAGAAACACATCAAAACATAACCACATTCACACCATTAACTCAAGAGAAAAAAAGATAACCCAAATGAACTAGAACATATGAAAAAGAAATTAAAAAATAGAGTGTTAAAATTCTCCCCACCATTATCGATTTCTGCTCCTAGAAAAACACAAAATTTTCCAGTCGATCTATCAAATACCAAGAAATTCACATATGAATAATCTAACTTCCTCAAACAAAACACATCTCAAGAAAAAAAATATCTTATGCATTTTCTCGGAAAGAGAACAAAAAACTAGAACCACTTCCTGAAAAGTGATTAGAAACACATGATATAACTTTCATATTCCTTCTTTGAACAGAACCATTGGCCACACTCAAAAAACCCAAAATTCACCAAAACTGAAAGAGTACTCAAAACTACATAACATCAAATGAGACTATTCATAGCCAAGCGAACACTAAAACAGACCACCACCACAGGGCGGCCGAAACAGACTCCCAAAATTTGAAATCAACTAATACTATTTTATCATAGATGAAATTTTAACGAAACCCATGGTGGGTCTCCACACCATTAAGAACAAACTAGCTTAAAAAACTCAGAAACATTCCTACATGTAGCAAAAACCCCTACCACAATGAGAGGGGAATGAAGAATGGAACATCAATACCACAACTGATAACTGACTAATGACTCATCACCTCTAGATACACACAAATGAAATCCAAAATTGTTTCAAATGGGTGGTCCACATGAGAAAAACTGATAAAAACATGCATCCAAGAAGGAAAAATCACAAACATTTCATAGGGGTTATGTCCACAACACTCTTTGTTATATGGGATAAATTAAAGACACAGAGAGACCACCATATAAACACAAAAACTACCTAACCACAATGGTGGACACACGACCTGATCCATAATTCCCACACCCCTAGGATTCTTGAACATGTGCCAGATTTACTCCGAGTCTTTTAGTTGGAACACTAATGTTTCATGTATCCACTGCCTCACAGTCAAGTTCTATTAATACATAATCGAAACTCCTTCTTTTGGTGCCCCAATCAACCACATGGATCCCTGGGAAAAAATATCCTAACACAACAATAAACTAACTCTCTCAAACAACATAATTTTACCCAAATAGGGACTTGGACGATTAACACATTATTCCTTCTGACATCGAACATGGATAATAATGAACAAGGAATATGACGAAACACACGAAACACCACTGAGAACAACTACTACAACTAATAGAATCAGTATGATAAGAAATCACTTTAAATTGATCATGAATAGCTCTATACTATAGAAAACATGCATGGGAATCATTTGAAGAGGTGGATTTATCTTTTGAAACCTAATAAATAAATCCTTAGGCTGATCAGTTGGAAATCTTGATAATGGGGAATTACCCATAACTGCCCCACAAATATTCATCGAATCAATATGGGCGAGAACACTTGCTAATAAGAAAAAAAGTGCTCTATCAAAACTACCTCACTTGAACAAAATTATCTCAAACTGCTACCAACACAAAGTTAAACAATGTCAAATATTCTTTAAAATCTTTATATAATCCCTCTAAATAGAAATTCAAGACCCCACTACCAACAAGTTTTCAAACATAGAACACAACCTAAAAATCACCTTCAAATCACGTGAAAGCTCAAAAAATGAACAAAATCTACAAAAAACAGAGATAAATAAGATTCCAGATCATTGGATAAAAAACACCACAATTTATATCTTCAAAAAACTTTTGAAAAAAAACAAACTTGGTTGATTTTCACACTCACCAATGGTGTTCTGTAGAATCTCACTCACATGCACATTTCTATTCCAATCCTAGAACATATCAAATCACACCATACTGTGCAATCATAAACCATGTCGATACCATGAACCCTACACCCACATCATTATCCAACAACTTCACTCACATTTCCATGCATGTTATGAGTCATGGAATATACAAAAGGTCAATAAATTTACCATTTTCCGAAAAAATCATTCAACATTGTATAAAAATTCATGAAACCTTTCAAAATATCACTAGACAGCAAGACAAACCCCTTTTTAGAATCCTCATTTTTAATCATTTTTTTATGTTTAAAATTAAAATATCACGAATTCCCATAAAAAATTCAATTCATTTCATTCAAAAAAATTTCTAGCAGCTCATAAAATTTCATTTCTTAAAAAATAATGTGATTAAAATCCCACTCCCTTTCATTTAAAACTAATTTCCAAAACAAACATCTACTTCCAAAAAACCATTTTCCATAAACGCAAAATTTTTATTATAGATATCCATTCTTGTTAAATCATTTACATTTTAAACTAAGTTTCATTTTATATAAATTCATTTTTCTAAAGTCTTCCAAAAGTTTAATTTTGAAAATCCTTCTTCCCACCTTATAAAAATACAACCAATTTCCAATGAAACCCCATTTTCACAATTCCATCCCAAGGATTTGTAAAATATTTTTCATAATCAATGAATATCCAAACAACTGACATGGGGGAAACTAGTGTCGATGGGTGACTTGGCCATATGGTTGGGGGGCCATATGTCAAACATAACACCATCAATAAAAGTCTTACTTGACCATATCCCCATCTCCACATGGCTTTCTAGTCCCTATGAGCTCCAAGAGACCACTCTTCCGTCATCATTTTAATATCCCAAACACCAAGCAGTCCACAAGAACCAAAGGAATTCAACAATACCAGAATTCCCATGGAAACCTGAGGATCAGAATGAGAAAGGATTCAATATGTCCATCTCATTCCTAACTCTTGAATAACAAAAGTCCAACTCCAGATACCATGACATTACCAAGTAACAATGGTCACTATGAAAATGAATTTCCTTTAAATAGAAGACCTGCCCTGATACAAATTTGTCATAAACCAACCTGGGTTGACTCTAAATCAGTCACCCTATCCAATCCGCGACATAGCTTGAAGGGCGTTCCCGATCCCCATTGGCTATCAACTGGTTCTAGGAATAAACAGAGTTATAAAATGGGAATGATTTCTCCTAATAATAAATAAACTACAAAACAAGAATAAAAAATCATCCCAATAGATATAACAAGATCCAAACTGAATATCCTTTGTAAATGAATCTGAAAATACCCCCAAACTATACAATAAATCCTAAACTGAAACCTAAAAACCCAACATCTCAATGTGACCCCAAGGGTCACTCTCTGATACCCAGAAAAAAACCACCCATGGTGATCAAGAACAATTTATGGCCTAAACCTCTAGATAAAAACAAAAATAAACTATAGTTGTGAGTATTAAAACTCTGTAGGTGTGCCCAAACAATCTATTCCAAATGCACTTCCATAAAATAAATGAAACACCAACATAAAGTTTGAAATAAAATATATAAAGGTAATATTTTAATATAATTTTACATTAAAACAACATATGTTCTGTTTCCCTTTTTTATTCCAAAACCAGGTTTGTTTAAATTAATGATACATTAATATTTCCTAGTGGAAGTGATGATATAATATTAAAATAGCACAAGAGAGTATTAAACATTTTTAATTTAAAACATTTTCTATAAAAATTTTAATGTCAAATAATCACATTCTATGAAAGACACCACACATGAGAGTACTACAATAATCATATAATTAGTTCATTGAAAATAGTCAAACAAGAGTAACCAAGTATCTAAATCATTCCTCATAAATAACTTAATTAAAAGAGATATGGGTGAACCTAGGATCTCATGAATAATCCATAACATACTAATACATGTTTACTCATATTGGAAATCATACCTCACTCGATGAAATATAATATCATAAAAATGATCGGTTGAACCCCACGTGATACAGACTGAGGGGCCCAATCCCCAAACAATAATTACAAATATCCCAGTGCTATTGGCCACTAGATATTGTGTAATATAAATAGTGAAGAAATCAATCTCAAAAAATTCAATATTTATTCTATGTTCTCCCTAAAAAAATGTATAAAAAATTGTGATCCAACTGATGTTGATTGATCATCCAATCACATAAACATATATAATATATAACACAAAAGCATCACCTAAATCACCCAGAGGATAAATCTCATTCCAGAGAACAAAACAATTTCAAAGGAGTCGACACTGAGGATCTCCCATTATAATAATTGATCCAAAGGATTCCACAAGAAGCAAATCCTATCAATTAAACATTAAAAAGGAAGTATGATCACACAATGATGGTTTTTATAATAATCACTTTCACCACCTTCAAAAAAATTCCAAACAAGCCACAATATTTTTTCACAAAACCATAACATGAAAAGAACCAAATAAATCTTTCTAAGAAGATGTAAACGCACTATTTACCTATTGAAAATAATTTTAAAAATCTCTTTTAACATTCAAAAAACATTACCAATCCAAGAAAAGTTTAATCAATCTTCCAAATGGTCCATTAATCATCTTCACATTCCATTTAATTTTTAAGGAGACAAAAACAACATTTCCAAGTCATAAATATTTTTTAGATTCATTTGAAGAATCCAAAACCACCATCTAGAAATCACTAAAATTATTTAATATCCTATCTATGCTTAAAAATCAACAAGTCGCATGAAAAATACAACCAGGTATTTAATCGAATACTTGGTGTGCAAATTTATACTAAAAAACATCATTTATCACAGAAGATCGTTTAAGTCACTACTATACAGACCAAAAAAAATTTAAATAATTACAAAAAAAATTATCATACAAGGGAGGTGATAAAATTAATAAATAAATAAATCTTATATTATAAATGAATGTGTAAAGGGGGAACCTCAATCCACAAGCGCTTCAACAACAGACACCCAAAACACACCATGAGGGTTTTAAGAGCCATGATCTATAAAGTGGAACCCTAAATGAAAAAACCCCATCATAAATCAAGGGTATGTGTAAGACCAAGGTTTATGAGACCATAGTATAATAAAACCTCAAGATAAAATGATGGCATGCGGAAAATGGAGAAGAGAGGATGGAAAATACCATGAAGATCTTACCCCAAACCTTGAAGAAAACCTTGACCCACACCATGGGAGAATGGTGGATGATTGGAGAACAAGGGTATATACCAATTATCGCCACACAAACTAGAGGGATAGGGTGGGGTTTCATTTTGGTTTAAAAATACGAGGAGGGAATACATTGACTTTAACCAAATTTTAGATCTGGGAAACACACATGGTTTGTCCGCATGGTTTACCAAGCCATGCACCAACCATGTGATAACTACTATCCAAGAGGGGGTCACAAACATGACTAGCCTACATGTTCTGAATTACCATGTGCAAATGTTGGGACCGTTTCTATCCAAATCCAACACCTACTACAGGGTTACCTGGGTTAGACCACACAATTTAATAAACCATGCACCAACTATATATAGGGCACTGCCAAGTACAAATACTAATCATTTCACCGAGAAAACCAAAATTAATTGAGGAAAAACCCTATAATCAAAACATAGAAAAGGAAAACCTCAATTCATAACCCTCGTCACACTCAACACTTGAGAGAATAACTGAGATCCCAAAAGAACAGAAACCAATGATGGAAAATGAAAAAATAAATGTCACATTGTCTGGATGCACATACTGGGGGCCTAAAGTTCCAGTCTAACACCCCATTTGTTTTTGGAGAATTAGTCCCAGACCCAAACCTCACTAATAAATCAAACACAATATCACATATATCATATACACATCATCGTAAAACATCATTAAACTTATTAAAAATCATTATCATCACAGTCACCATTTCAATTATCAATCACAACTATGGTTTATTATTATTATAAAATAGAATAACATGAACAATTCACTATTAATCCAATTATAAAAATTTAATCAAACTATTAATTTACCATTCATTTTTTATCTAACCAACACATTATTCCCAATTATCAAGATGAAATAAGGTTTTAATTCAATTCCAATTACTCATTATTTTCCACTTTACAATTCATAGTCATAATTCTAATTGTATTGGAACACTGTGTGGGTTTCCATAAATCCTAGTCTCATAAATTCAAATATTTATAATGAGATCTATGAATGATTCCCTAATTTCATTGAATTAATGTTACCATTTTATATTTAAAATGAAATTTCACAATGCAAAAATGAAACATGAAAAATACATATACATGATCATAATATGTAATATTAAAATTAGTGATTATACTACCAAGCTCAAGATCATTAATCAACATTTGTGAAACTGTAATCCTCAATTTGATATGAAAAATCAAATTCATAGGGGTGAAAGAGATCATTGATCAAATTCTAGGACCAAGATCCAAAAAAACATGATACATCAAAAACTAGATATAAATAAATTGAAAATGGAGGAAACAATCCTTCTAAAAGGGGTTAGAATGAAGGGAGAGAGAAAATCCATTTCAAAGTAGAGATAAATTACCAAGAAGAAGTCACTCCATCCACAAGATCATTAATTCCCCCTAAAACAGGTTCAAGGATCTTATGAATCCTCTTAGCAGATTCCAAACAAATTGGATTCATAAGAGGCCATAATAGTGTGATTAAGGATATAAAATGAGGATTCATGAATTTTTAATATAAATTTATGTGAATTTAAAAATAGGGCACATTGTTTCCTATGCTGTCACATAGTTTTCTAAACCATTCACCATATCCATGTGTCCCTACTCAGGGGGTGCATGGTTTCACCGATGTCGTTGGCAATTTTGAAAACAAAATTCCCTAACGGTGAAATATACCTCTATCTACGTGTACATAATTTATGGAGGGAGGAAACAAGGTTTAATAAAACCTTGCACCAACACTTATAGAACCAAAAAGGGGAATTCCATTTCCTAGGGAAAATTTCATTTCTTTTCATACACGTTCACCATATGTGCACAACCCCAGAGGCTTCAAAATTTCTACAAATTCACCTAAGGCAACCCCAAATAAATCCCATCCATCGTATGATAAAAAAATTGGTAAAATAATATATGAAAATTTTCACGAGACATATCTAGAAAGGTCAGGGTCTAACAACGACTTTGAGTAATAAGATTTTTTCATGCGTTGTTATCTTAAGAGTTATGGATACAACCACAGGTTAGTACATCTATGGTTGATAAAAATTTTGAAATCATAGATTCATATTTATTTTTTTATATATTTTGAGTATAAGATGAGTATAATTATTTTGGTCTTTATTTATGGTAGTATAACTCTTGGGTTTAGTGTGGCTTTTAGTGAAAATATTATTTGAAGAATAATGTTTCAATATTATATAAAATTAATTTGGAAGGTATTGATAACATTTAGGATTAATATTATCCTCAATGCTATTGTAATTATGGATAATTGGGATTTAAAAGTTATTTGGTGACTATTTTACTAATGTTATTTTTGAATAAATACACTATTCATGAGACTATATAATATTAATCTAAACTGAAATACAATTTGATAATTTTTTTTTTAATTGAGGAATATTTTTTGATTTATCATTTGAAAAAATCTATTATTTTATGTGGAATTTAGTTTTGGAAATTAATGGTATATTTTTTAGAATATATAAACAAGGAATATATATTTTTTGAGTATAGAAGTTTAAGAGTGATTGATGTTATATGAAGATAAATGTTATGTTTATCTAGGAAAAATATGTCGTCAAATTATACTAATCTTTGGGTTTCAATATTAGTCAGGAATAGTTTGATGAATTTTATGGAAACATATTTATCAAATTATTTTGTTGTAACATTGTGTATTACTATTCAATTTGGGAGATTAATGTATAATTTCATCATATGAATATTTATAAATTTTGGTTATTATCTAAAATTCTTATCACTATTTATGTTTTTGTAAATCTGTAAATATACGAGGAATAACCTTTTATAATCACAAGGATTATGTGGGCTAGTAGAATATGATGTTAGTGCTTCAGGCATGAACTACTCATAATAAATACTCATTATTTAGAGAAAAGGGTGAGATTTTGATAGAAATTTAATAAAAGATGAAATTATAATTATCACATATGTATATTTCATTATGTTCCTAGTCTATATGATACTTGAAATATTTAAATTTGGTAATTGGATATGTATTTAAAAAAAATTCCTCTTGTGTTTATTTTTGATGAATAGAATTCTTTTTTAAAACCACATTGATTTATTATTTTTCTTTCGTTGAATTGGTCATGATCATTCACCTTATTATAATCAATTTTATCTATCCCTCTCCATATTTATTTGAAAATTAATTTTTATTCTATGTCTATATTTTCACTACCCACAAATGTTCAAAAATTCAGAAACATTAATCTATATTATTTCAGAAGACCATCATATTTTCCTTTGTCACATTCCAAGAGATAATTTTATTAACCATTTTTACAATGTGGGTTTTAAACATAGGTATATTCAATTTTGATCCCGTTGATTATAATTATCATTTTAAAAATGTGAGGATGTATTTTTTTTTAATTTTAGGAAAATTTAATACCTTAATATTTTAAATGGATCCCTCTGTTCAATAACCTATACAATACACAACATCGATCTTAAATAAACCATGAAATATTATTATTTAAATGTGACCGTTATAACAAAGCCATTAAATTGTACGATATAAATTAGAATAAACCTATAATTAATTATATATAAATTTTTTACTCAATAAGTTTGTTTGTCAATTCTTTATAAATAAGCACTCAATTTTTCGTAAAATTTTTTTATTCTTCAAAAATATTTTTTCTTTATAAATGATTTTTATTTCTAGTTGTTAGTCAATATTATAATAAATTTCAATAACTTATAGAAATTGCATTCTAAAATAGGAAAATATTTTTTAAATTAGAATTTCAATATTTTCAAAGGATTTTATTTGTTTTTAGGGAAATAATGAGTTTTCATTGAAAAGTTAAAAATACATATTTTTGCTAAACTTTCATTCATTTTATTTAAAAATCTGATTATTCATTAAATTTGATTAAAAAATAAAAAATATTACGTAACTATATATAATCAAATTAATTACATTAGAGTTATCATTATACATATTTTTTGTATAAGTTTCCTTATGGGAGAAAAACACATCTGTTCTAAACATTATTTTTCGTAGCATTTTTTATTCTAATATTAAAATAATTTGTACTAAATATTTGAATTGAATATTGAAAAATAGAAAAAATAAGTTTAATAAAGTGTTTAAAATTATTTAAATAGATAAAATTTATTTATTTTTCCATTATAAATAGTAACCATGTTAAATAATATTAACTTGGTAAGTGTAAACTGGGTAAAATTGGTTTAAAAATATGGGATAAGACCTTAAAATCACATAACGTAACCCTATTCCTATTTAATGGATGGAGAAAATCCATACTCAAGTTTTTTATAATAAAATATAAACAATATTCTATTTCTAAAATTTAATGATCTAAATATTATTTAAGTAATGTAGAAAATAAATTCCACCCTTATTGATTTAATAAACATTATTTTTTTATCAAAACCACTAATAAATGTTATGGTTGATATAAATTTTTATCATTGAGTATAAAAATCTAATATTTATTATGTTAATATGTTTTTAATTTTTAGAAATGAAATATTTACCTAGAAGGCTTTCAAATCACTCATACAACAACCATATAAATAGGGGAAAAATCAATGTAAATAAACAGAAAATTAATATTTTTTGGTATTTTGGGAATGTTAGAGCCATGAATGAATTTTATGTATATAAATAAAAGATAATTAATATTTAAAAAACATATATTCTATTCCCTTTATAATCTTGTAAATTTTTAAGAAAAATTTTGACGAATCGATGAAAATAGTGTATTTTCAAAGATATTGTATATTTTATAATATTATCATAAATTGAGTATGATATATAAATTTATAAAACTTATATAATAAGAAATGAACTATAATTTAAAAAATATCATACAAAATAATTCAAAACATAGAAATTAAAATTTATTTCATGAAAAATATGAAAATCATTTACAGTGCCAATGTAATGCTTTCATAACACTAGAAGGGTAAATGTTTTTGTCCTGATGATAATAATTATGAAGGAAAATTATTCATGATTTTGTTACTAAATATTATGTATGAATGAGGATTTTTATAGATATTATATAATATTTTTGTTATATATCAGGACGATTTCCCAAATTCTTATACGATACTTATGAATAGTTTTGAAACACAATATAAGATATTCAATAGGTATACATGAAATAAAATAAAATATATATTTCATAAGAAAGAATCAATATGATAAAAATATTTATAAAAAAAATATGTTAGAATTTTATTTTTAATGCATAAAATGATTATAATTTTCTAAAACACATACACCATGATATCACAATATATATGAAAATAGAAAAATAATTAAATAAATGATTTTAAAAATATTAGAAATTATAAAATTTATTTGATATTGTAAATTTGATAAATTTTATAGATATTTACAAAGCATAAACAGAGATATAAGGGAATATATTCAATATTGGGTTTTTCATTATGTTATTAAATTCAAGTATTATGAATTGTAATGAAAACCCATAAATATTATTTAATATTTAAAAAATATTTTTATAGCACTATAAAATGATAATAATACACTAAATTTTCATAATGATATGAAATTGTTTCTAATGTCATTACCATTACCTATGTTCTCTACTTATCATTTTTATAAATACCATTATGACATTTCAAAATTGAAAAAGTGTAAAAACATCATTGTTTTTTCCTATAAATAGGGACTCATAGTAACATTTTTCACACAACTCAAATTCAATTTTCATATAAAAAATCTACCAAAATAAATCAATAATAAATATTTTACCACATTCTCTAGACATATTAGTGATCATTAAACTCTCCAAAAATATCATTACAATCAATTAAATGGAGGTAACACAAAGGAAAAAGTAAGTGTTACTTAAATCAATGTAAATTCATTGGATTATATCACCTCAATAATGAATATATTATTCCATGATTATGTGAGATTTGAATTTTCCATGATTTATGTTTTATTATAAATTTTTTATTTAGGATTTACATTTTTTACCCATAATATCTCAATTGATTATTTTTTAATTGAATAATATGATCTTTTTAAGGCTTTTTTTCACAAATTTAATTTCATTGAGACATACATTTATGTTATTCAACTATATTATTTCATGAGGTGTGTGTACTGGAAATTTGAAATATTATTTGATGAATACCCTTATGTTAATTATATTTTATGTTTCATTTGAGTTTATTCTTTCATGGGTCTTATGATTCAAAAGTACCAAATTTGAAAGGGATTTATGTTTTAGTCGCATTTTAAATGGCATTGTTTTTTATTGAACATACATTGATGAATTTATATGAACCTTATTTGATACAACAATTTCAATTTTCATACTCTATATATAATTATGGAATTTTTATGTTTAACTAAAATTTCCATCTCTTTAATATTCAAAATTGTTCAAAAAATTTAATATGAAAATATGATCATATTTATCCTATTTTGGTTAGGGAACCATTTTCTTCCATATCTATGTTTTCATAATTATTTTAAATTATTAATAAATGGTTTTTATATTTATTTTTACCATGTTTCTTATTTAATTAATTGGTTTAAAATGAAAATTAATTTCATTTACCAAACGATGTACTGTTGTTTAAGGAATAAATATAATAAATTTTTAAACAAAATTAGGAAATGAACAAAATTTTCCACCACAATGACCTCTCAATGCATTAAATCATTATTTTCTAGTTTATATGGTTATTTTCAATAAATTTATTTTTCCTATAATTCTGTACATTTATATTTTTTCAAATTATATTTCAAATAAAAAAGGTAATATTCCGCATGAATTATTCTAATTATCTTTTTATTGTATTTATATTCATCAAAAATAGAAACCATTTTTTTAATTAGGCTCCACTAGGAATTTTTTGTAATAATACCATCCTTATTCCTTCCCTAGATGGTTTATGATTCAGATAACAGGTGAATGTATTGAAATTAAGTATAATTATTATTTTAAAATTGACAATTAGTGATTATTAAGGAATATTTATTAATTTATATTGTTTATTCAGATGATAAAAGAATTTTTCATATTATGTGATGATTAGGGCCTAGAATTACAAATCCCCTAAATGCGTTGGTAAGTCTAATGATTCATAATGTCACACCCATGACTTTTTTTTAATTCATTATTCATTTAATTTCCATTCCTGATTTGTTTTGGGGGTTTACCACTCATTTTGTTGAAAATAGTGGGTTTTGAAAATTTGGGCCAAACCCTGAGCCCAAATCCAGATTTAAAAACAAATTTTGATTCTTCTATAACTCCTTAAATTTTTATTATTTTATACTCATTCCACTTCCCAATTGTCATACCCTAATATATTAAAATCACCATATCCCTTTGAACCACATCGAAATCCCAAATCATGATGGATTTGGGTTTTTAATTAAAGTAATGGGCCTGCCCGTAAGCTCATTTCCTGCTTTAAATTATTTTTTTAAAATTTCAATATCTCATTTTTTTTTACTGTTTTTCGGTGATTCCACCTCCCAATCGAAGCCAAAAACCTCAGCCTCACTCCATGTATCTCGTTTTCCTCTTTGGAGATCAAATACATCGCGGAGTTGGATGATCTTTATCAATCTTTCTCAAATCGACCAGATTTGATGAGGTGAAATGAATCTTTCATAACGCCTTCAATTTTCATCCTTTTCACCCCATTTCAGTCCCCACATGACCTAATATGACTCCTTCGGACCTCCATATAAGTTTTGGGTACTTGGAGATTCATATATTGGTGGATTGGGGCTGATTTCTTCAAGATATTTCAAGTAAGGGGATTCCTTCTTGGTTCCTTCCATCCTCTTTTAGTTTTATTTCCTATTTCTTGAAGTTCCTCTTGTCCAGAAGTTAGGGTTAGATCCTATGGTCTGATTTGGTGTCTTTTGGGTCAATTTTTGGTGGTCTAGGTCTGTATTTATATTCCTTGTGGTGCGGCAGTGGTGCGCTTAAGGTTTCTTACCAAGTTTTGAGGGTTTCGACTCAAAAGGTCGGTGATTCCATGTGTAACAATTTTATGATGAGTTAGCATGCTTTTTTTATTAATTTAGTATGTTTATAATCTTTCGTGTGTGGTTTGAAAACTGTTTTTGATGAATTTGGTTAAACATTTAATTTTTAGTTGTATTTTAGCTTGAAATTGAGTACTTTTCATGTGTGACTCTTTGGGTAATGTTTGGATTTAGTGTATAACATATGAAAGTGATTTATTAGTATTTAAAGGGGCTGCCAATTCTATTTTTTTAATTCCTTATTATCATGTGGTCCTTGAAAATGGGTTTTTTGAATGAGTTTAAGTTGTAAAACCGTGTTGTACTTTTTGAAGGAGATTTATGAAAACATGTGTTTTTCATGTGTATCTTTTTGGTATTATTTGATGTATTTTTATAACATTTGGGGGTGCTTTAATAATTGTTTTAGGGCTGAAAATTCTGTTTTGGATTGTTATTGTTATGATTTTGGTTTTGAATGAGGGGTTTGAAATGGGTTTAGAGTGCAAACAATGGTTATACCTCTTGGGTTTGTTTTATAAAAATTGAAAATGTTTTATTTTGTTAAACAAAGTTGGGAAAGGGTGTATATGTACAGTTTGGGTGAGTGTGTTCACCTAATGTGGGTTTTTGAATGGTAAAGTGGTGATTTGAGATGTCAAAAAATTTTAGAATGTTTTATAAATTGCCGAAATGTTTTATTAAATTGTGTTTTGTGTGCGAAGCACGAGTGTTGGATGTTTCGTGTGAGTTTATTGATAAAATGAATTGTGAAGGTGAGGAGGGTATTATGTGACATGTGTGTGGGCTGTTTTGTGAGTTGAATAACTTGTAATGGTTTTATAAAATCGTTTAAAGGATTTGTGTAAGTGTTAAAGAAATGTGAAAAGTGTTGTAGGGAATTTTGGTGTGAGTTTGATTTCAAAATGCATTTGAATGAATAGTCGAATTTGTGACTTGTGTGATGTACATGGGGCTGTTTGGTTAATGTTTGATGTGGAATTGATATTTTCATGTGAAAACTATACTTCTTGGATTGTTGAACTTGTTTTAGCACAAAGGGAAAACCCGAGTATCTAGGTGGGTGGACGTGTACTAGTATGCTAGTGAATCCGTGGGGTTTGGCCTCAGTTTCACTTAGCAAGATTGACACTTACAACTCTAACTAAACAATGATGATGATGATTGGGGACCACTAGGTTATGGGTATGATCCCTACTAGTGGATCGTGCACGAGAATAGATTTTTTTTTTGTGGTTACTCTCACCGAGATACGAGGTACCTGGGACCCACAGCTAGCTAGTGCCTAGGGGTTATTTCCTATTACTTGTGCTCATTAGATCCTTTGTACTTACCGTCGGTACACGGTATTGTTGGCTGGAAAATTCAGTAGCTTTGTCATTTATTTTAAAATTGTTATTCCTTTAAAATTATCTCACATGAAAACTGTTTTCATTTATTATTTCATCCTTTAGAAAATTGTAACTAGCATTTATTATTTACAAAACATGCAATGCTTTTTGTGAAGAAATTTTTATCACATGGAATCTCATAGAGGTGGTATCCTACTGGGCATTCGCTCACACCCTACTTACAACTTTGGGTGTAAGTAGACTTGCTTATTTTATGTCACAGGTTTGGGTACATGTTTTATGCCTTTGGTTCGGGTTTTTAGCGGTCCATCGTGATGGAGTGTCGTAGAGATGGCTTGAGGGCGGTGCCTCTTTCCATGTGGAGGTTCTTGGGCTGTATTTTCTTGGGTTTGTACCTTTGTAATGGTCTTTATATTTTTTTTAAAATTATGTAATTCAGTTCTGAATTTTTGAAAAAGATTATTTGGTTTAAAAAAAATCCAGATTCGTTTCATTGGATTCTTTTGTCATTTTAAGTTTATAAACTCGGGTAATTCGTTCCCAATTATCATTTTATGATACCGGGCACTTGTGCTAGCCCGTGGGGATCGGGAACGCCCTTCGGGACTTGTCACGGTCTGGGTTTGGTTCCAGTTTTGGCGGCGTCCAGATTCGGTTCATGACAAAATGGTATCAGAGGAGATTCGCTCCATTGGAGTCATCTTATTTGGGAAATAGTCGGGATAGTCTAGAGTTAGGATTGTTGGGACATGAAATTCTGGTTATGGGTAGTGTGCATGATCACCGCACCTCATTTCTGGATTCAAGTCCCCAGGGGAAGTTGGGATTTGTCTAGGTCTTTTGGTTTTCTTGGTTTGATGATGATTATGGGAAATGAAAAGAGAGTAGGGTTAATGGTCTCAATGAGCTCGTAGGGTCTGGAAAGCCATGTGGAGCCGGGGATATTACCTAGAACACTCTCTGTGACAGTGAAGTGATTGGAATATGGCCTCCAACCATATTTCCAAGTCATCCACTGAAACTAGTTTCCTCTCGCATTGTCTGCTGTTCTTTAGTTTTGAAATCTTGGAACTTTGGTTTTAAAGTGACTTGGTTTTAGGAAGTGTAATGTTTTTGTGAAATTATTTTCAAATAAATATTGAATGGTTTGATTTATGAAATGGAAGAACTGAATATTCAGAATTATTTTGAAATGGAAAATTGTGTTCTTACACCTCTTTTGAAAGAAGAAACTATATTTAAGTTGGTTTTGAAAAAGTGTTCCCATTAGAGTTTTCTAATCTATTAAAAGTTTTTTTAATGGGATGAGATGTTTTGAAATTGATGTAAATAAATTGAATGTGAGTTTTCATTGGAGCGATTGTGCCTTTCTGAAAAGTTTTTTTTAATGCGGTAATTTGGGTTCGACCTCCTGATTAGCGGTTTTGATAAGAATGATGTGTTGGTTGACCGTTTTGGTTTTTGAAAAGTTGAATGAAATCAGTGCATTGACCTTTGGTATTTCCATGAGTGACCACATGCATGGGGTTATATGGGATGATAGATGGTTGATGGCATGACTGGATGAGTGCCAGGACGGATATGAGGAGGGTGACTGGTGTGGCACAAAAACATGCATGTGTGAGGCCCATGGGGTACCATTGGTGGATACGCTCACCGCTGAACCATTTTGTTTCAGAAATTGTTTTAAAGAAAAACATGTTTTCTTGATGAATATTTTGGGATGGTTTTTATTATGGGTTTTTGAAAATGTTGATGTTGTGGGATGTTTTGAGTCCAAGAACCCCTCCTGTTTGAACTGTTTTTTTGGGTTTGTGTTTGGTCGGAAAGCTAGGTAAAAGGTTCGGTTAGTAGTCTCCTATGATATATGTTTCGGGAAACCATTAAGATGGTTCCATTAATGAGTTTGGATCTTTTTTGTTGCATGTTTTTACCAATGAACCAGCTTGGTTGGGTCCTTGGGTTCTCTCATTGGATAAGGTGCTCCCCCATTAAGATTTAGTGCACAACTGAAGGGAAACACGAATTGTTTTGCCATTGGAAAATCCTCCAGTTGATCAATGTAAGTAATCTTTTCTTGAGATTTGTAGAATGATTCTACACCATTTACTTTCTTGGTTTTTTTTCGGATCCTCTTGTTGCATAAGAGTGCTCGTGGATGGTTGAAAGAGACCTTAGTTTCTTAAGCTACCTAATTCGTCGAAGGTGAAGTTGTACAATATTATGCGAGTCTATATTTTTTCAAAACTGTTTTTCCTTTTGGGAGATCTCGACATCCTCTATTTTAGAAGAATGTGTTTATATGTGTCCTTTATTTCTGTTGTTTCTCACCCGAAGAAGCAGGGTGTGATGTGAGTGCATCCTCTAAACCCTTATTTCAGTGAATTTAAAAGTTAGAGTAAAGTGAGTTCTGGAGTGTGTTATGTCTGGGTGAACCCATCTGGGATTACATGTAGTTGTTTGTATAATCATAAGAAGAAATTATATTTGGGGGTTTCCAAATCCTAACTACGAGGCCGAAGATGCTTCAATCATTCCAGCTCCAGCCATAGGTCCCGGAGATAAGCTGGCACGTAGTCAGAGGAAATCCCAGAGCAGTTTTTAACCTTGAACAAATAAATGTTCTTAGTATGAGAGAAGAGAATAGTTTAAAATTTTTTGTTGTCATCTTTCTTCATTTGTTCACGTTCGGTGGAAAGAGGTGGCGGGCCTCATCCCCATGTTATCTCCCAATGACTTTCTCTTCCCCTTTGGTTCCCTTTGGGTTTGGGGAAAAGGTTTTAGATATTTATAGACATGTTGAGTGAACACTTATTAGTAACCATTCCCTAGAAAACCATGTAGGTATAAGGATCCACATGGCTAGCACATAGTTTCCCATACTGTGCGGGCTAACCGTGTTGTCGTCCCAACTCTTTATGTTTTGGGGTTTTTCTATGCCGGCCCATATTGGTCAGTTAAGATGGATGGTTCTTATGGTGGGGAGAACCACTATGAGTCTCATGTATATTATTTTGAAAATTCCTAATGGGATTCTACCCATTGTACTGGGGAGTTTGTTCGGGGCTCCCCTGTTAGTGTCTTGATTCTTTCTCAGAAAAAAAAAATTAAGTTGTCTCTTATGGTTGGGGAGCCCATTTGTGTATCCTTGTACCAGTAACTCACTTTTGTACTTGGTCTTGGATTGGATGTGGGTAGTCTCGTTCGGAGCTATATAACCACATACATCTTCCTTGAGTAAACGTTGGGATTGGAGATTTCCCAATTGTTTAGTTATATCAATGTAAGTGTAACCTTGTTCGATGTTCTTGTTTGTTTGGGTAAATTTCTTGAGCCTTGTTCAGATAGTGTTTGAAGAGTTTTGTTTTAGGATAAATCTTGAATGTACTTGATAATTTCAGTAATGAGGTGTATGTTTTGGTTGTGATGTATTTCTTCCTTAATTGATCACTGGAGGTGTTTTGACCTTTGGGGGCGAAGCTTAGCAAATGAGTCCATTTATTCCTTTCGGTTGGGTTTGGTTTTTGCTTTATCCATGATGTGGCTTTACGTGGGTGGAAAGTTTTATGGTGGGGAGAATTGTCACACCCATGAATTTTTTTTAATTCATTATTCATTTAATTTCCATTCCTGATTTGTTTTGGGGGTTTACCACTCATTTTGTTGAAAATAGTGGGTTTTGAAAATTTGGGCCAAACCCTGAGCCCAAATCCAGATTTAAAAACAAATTTTTATTCTTCTATAAGTCCTTAAATTTTTACTATTTTATACTCATTCCACTTCCCAATTGTCATACCCTAATATATTAAAATCACCATATCCCTTTGAGCCACATAGAAATCCTAAATCATGATGGATTTGGGTTTTTAATTAAGGTAATGGGCCTGCCCATAAACCCATTTCATGCTTTAATGTATTTTTTTAAAATTTCAATATCTCATTTTTTTACTGTTTTTTGGTGATTCCACCTCCCACTCGATGCCAAGAACCTCAGCCTCACTCCCTGTATCGCGTTTTCCTCTTTGGAGCTCAAATACCCCGCGGAGTTGGATGATCTTTCTCAATCTTTCTCAAATCGACCAGATTTGATGAGGTGAAATGAATCTTTCATAACGCCTTCAATTTTCATCCTTTTCACCCCATTTCAGTCCCCACATGACCTAATATGACTCCTTCGGACCTCCATATCAGTTTTGGGTACTTGGAGATTCATATACTGGTGGATTGGGGCTGGTTTCTTCAAGATATTTCAAGTAAGGGGATTCCTTCTTGGTTCCTTCCATCCTCTTTTAGTTTTATTTCCTATTTCTTGAAGTTACTCATGTCCAGAAGTTAGGGTTAGATCCTAAGGTCTGATTTGGTATCTTTTGGGTCAATTTTTGGTGGTCTAGGTCTGGATTTATATTCCTTGTGGTGCGGAGGTGGTGCGCTCAAGGTTTCGCACCAAGTTTTGAGGGTTTCGACTCAAAAGGTAGGTGATTCCATGTGTAACCATTTTATGATGAGTTAGCTTGCTTGTTTTATTAATTTAGTATGTTTATAATCTGTCTTGTGTGGTTTGAAAGCTGTTTTTGATGAATTTGGTTAAACATTTAATTTTTAGTTGTATTTTAGCTTGAAATTGGGTACTTTTCATGTGTGACTCTTGGGGTAATGTTTGGATTTAGTTTATAACATATAAAAGTGATTTATTAGTCTTGAAAGGGGATGCCAATTCTGTTTTGTTAATTCCTTATTATCATGTGGGCCTTGAAAAGAGGTTTTTTGAATGAGTTTAAGTTGTAAAACCGTGTTGTACTTTTCGAAGGAGATTTATGAAAACATGTGTTTTTCATGTGTATCTTTGTGGTATTATTTGATCTATTTTTATAACATTTGGGGGTGCATTAATAATTGTTTTAGGGCTGAAAATTCTGTTTTGGATTGTTATTGTTATGATTTTGGTTTTGAATGAGGGGTTTGAAATGGGTTTAGAGTGCAAACAATGGTTATACCTCTTGGGTTTGTTTTATAAAAATTGCAAATGTTTTATGTTGTTAAACAAAGTTGGGAAAGGGTGTATATGTACTGTTTGGGTGAGTGTGTTCACCTAATGTGGGTTTTTGAATGGTAAAGTGATGATTTGAGATGTCAAACATTTTTAGAATGTTTTATAAATTGCCGAAATGTTTTACTAAATTGTGTTTTGTGTGCGAAACACGGGTGTGGGATGTTTCGTGTGAGTTTATTGATAAAATGAATTGTGAAGGTGAGATGGGTATTATGTGACATGTGTGTGGGCTGTTTTGTGAGTTGAATAAATTTTAATGGTTTTATAAAATCGTTTAAAGGATTTGTGTAAGTGTTAAAGAAATGTGAAAAGTGTTGTAGGGAATTTTGGTGTGAGTTTGATTTCAAAATGAATTTGAATGAATAGTGGAATTTGTGACTTGTGTGATGTACATGGGTCTGTTTGGTTAATGTGTGATGTGGAATTGATATTTTCATGTTAAAACTATACTTCTTGGATTGTTGAACTTGTTTGAGCACAAAGGGAAAACCCGGGTATCTAGGTGGGTGGACGTGTACTAGTATGCTAGTGAATCCGTGGGGTTTGGCCTCAGTTTCACTTAGCAAGATTGACACTTACGACTCTAACTACACAATGATGATGATGATTTGGGACCACTAGGATATGGGTATGATCCCTACTAGTGGCTCGTGCACGAGAACAGATAATTTTTTTGTGGTTACTCTCACCGAGATACGAGGTACCTGGGACCCACAGCTAGCTAGTGCCTAGAGGTTATTTCCTATTACTTGTGCTCATTAGATACTTTGTACTTACCATCGGTATACGGTATTGTTGGCTGGAAAATTCAGTAGCTTTGTCATTTATTTTAAAATTGTTGTTCCTTTAAAATTATCTCACATGAAAACTGTTTTCATTTATTATTTCATCCTTTAGAAAATTGTAACTAGAATTTATTATTTACAAAACATGCAATGCTTTTTGTCATGAAATGTTTATCACATGGAATCTCATAGAGGTGGTATCCTACTGGGCTTTCTCTCACACCCTACTTACACCTTTGGGTGTAAGTAGACTTGCTTATTTTATGTCACAGGTTTGGGTACAGGTTTTATGCCTTTGGTTCGGGTTTTTAGCGGTCCATCGTGATGGAGTGTCGTGGAGATGGCTTGAGGGTGGTGCCTCTTTCCATGTGGAGGTTCTTGGGATGTATTTTCTTGGGTTTGTACCTTTGTAATGGTCTATGAATTTTTTTTAAAATTGTGTAATTCAGTTCTGAATTTTTGAAAAAGATTATTTGGTTTAAAAAAATCCAGATTCGTTTCATTGGATTCTTTGGTCGTTTTAAGTTTATAAACTCGGGTAATTCGTTCCCAATTATCATTTTATGATACCCGGGCACTTGTGCCAGCCCGTGGGGATCGGGAACGCCCTTCGGGACTTGTCACGGTCTGGGTTTGGTGCCAGTTTTGGCAGCGCCCAGATTCGGTTCGTGACACATAACAATTTTTCAGTATATATAGGATAAGGCTATAATATCATTTCACAATAGTTGGATATTTGGTGTATGTGATACAATACAATGATAATATATTAGAATTATACATTGATTTTATGTTTATGATATCTAGGAAGCAATCCTCATTGATTTGTATAAAATTTTCAACATTAATAACTCCATCATTATGAAATAATTTATTAACAACCATGTGATTATTTAATTAGTTATGAGGATCATGGGATTATGCATATGGTGTTACTTGATCATCTTTTATTCCATCCATTTTATTATTCAGTCTCAATTAATTTATTAAATGATTATTTATTAATTTATTTTACTTTCCATATTTATTTTCCTTATTTATTCATGAAATATTCTAATGTATATAACCATTATTGAGAATTCAATTACACCCTTCATTTATTATCTATTTCTGCAGGATTTGAAAAATATATTTAATTATGTTAGGCTTGAGATGGTTACTATATGTGAAGAAATCAATGGGGGATTTTATATATTTTTATGAACCATTTTTTATATATCCATGTTTTAAAATAAGATTTGATTTTCAAATTCAATAAATCACTAAACCTAAATGTTATTTTTTTATATGAGTTATATAATATATCTATTTTCTGATGAATGTTTTGGATGATTGAAACTGTGTCACGGTCATTGGTATCCAATAAAAAGAACATAATGATTATGTTTTAAAACTATATAAAGTTATACAGGTTTATAAATATAAATCATTACATGGATTTTGGTACTTTACACTCCCACAAGTTTTAAAATTCATTGATAACATGGATATTTCCTTTTATTTGATCAAATATAATTTAAATGAATTTTATTTATGATTGTGACATGTATTATTTTTAAATGGAAAACCAATGGGTTGGTTTATGAAATTATTATTTTTTATATATACTGCTTTATGAAAGTAGTATAATTTTAAAGCAAGAACTATCAAATTCATTATGAATACATTGTATATATTCATGGTGGTATCCTACTAGGTATTACCTAACACCCTATATATGATTTTAGAAATTTGTAGTCTTGGTTTTATAGTTCTCTAGTAAAGGTAAGGGTTCTATTTATATTGTGGTGTCTTCCATGTTGATTTCATCATCTATATTTTTGGGATGGTGGTGACTGATGGTCCCATAGAGATAGACACTTAGCTCATTATTTGTCATGTTTTATAAACCATTATGGGGTTTCCTTATTTTTATCACTTTTTTATTTGGAAATCATCATTATAATATTATTTTATTTTAAATTAATATAATTTTCATTTGTTACAAGAGACATGATGGTGGTGTTACATGTCAAATTGTACCAATTATTTAATATATTGATATGTTGGGGATTTTAACTAGTGCATGGATTTTAGGAATGTGATTTGTGACATATTGTGTTATATATCGGGTGATGTTTCGAGTTGACCCAGGTTGGTTCATTACAGGAATTGACAAAAATTTCCTAAGGGGTTATTTCCTTGAAAGGTTTAGTTATGTATTTTCTTAATCTTCACCTAGAACATGATAAATATTCATATACACCTAGCTATTTTGACACACCTGGGGGATATTATTTGGGTAAACTTATATTCTCTATTTGCACCATTATGAAAAATGATATGATAGAACCTTTGATAACCTATTATAAACTAAAAGTGATATATGATGAACTATAATCTTCATAATTAATTTTATGATTATATGAATTATCAATTTAAATAATGATGTTTTATGGGAATGACAATAGTTTTTGTTTTAGCGAGTATATTAAAGATAAACCGATGAAGTTGTTGTTGTGATAAGTATACTCAAATATCTATGTACTTGATTTGAGCTAACTCATATAAATTCCATTATATCATAAAGGGTATCTAGGAATTTAAATTACGGTCCTGAATGATTAAATGTTGAGTTAGAAAAAAATCATAATAGTATGATTATCAAATATCAAGTGTATATCTCCTCACCGATAAAAATTTGTGGGAAATGTTCTTCCTAAAAATAATATCATTCCACCACATGTTTAATTTGATTTTATTTTGGTAATGGATTAGATTTGTTTTTATATATACTACATCAACAGAAGAGGAATGTATGGAAATGTTTGATATTCTAAATCAACCTATGAAGGTATATCTATGTGGGGAAGAATATGAACATCAAATAGATATTAATTCTATTTTATGAGACTTACTATATATTCAATAGGGTTATTTTTCTCAATTCATTCAGGTGAATCTAAAAATAAATTATTTTATTATTTTTTAAGAATATAATGATATATTTTTTGAAAACTTATATAGTTCTCCCTTCAATCATGAAGTTGAATTTTAAATATAACTCAAAGCCAGTCCTACACCTATTTCAAATAATACATATTGAATGTACTCAATTGAATTTCAATAATTTAATAAGATAATCTTGGAGAATGAAGAAAATGTATTCATATAACCGAGAATATCGATTTGTGGTGAACCAATTATTTTTGTTAAGAAGAATGGCATGCGAATGCATATTTTCATTGATTACAAATAAAGTAATAAGTTTTCCATCATTAAAAGGTATCGTCTACCTCATCTTATGGACTTGTTTGATCAACAATACAAAGCTTAATAATTTTCCAAGATAGTTCTTCTTTATTGATATCAATAATTGTGGGTTAGAAAGGAAGATATACCCAGGAAAACCATACATATTTGGTGTTGTCATTAGGAATTTATAGTGATCTTGTTTGGACTTACCAATTCCCCTTTATCATTAAGGATCTAACGAATAAAATCATTAGATATTACATATATCCATTTTTATAGTCTTTATATATGTATTATTATATATTTAAATAGAAATGATGAGTATATATATCATTTATGGTTTTTATTTAAGACCACGATGAAGGATAAGTTGTATTCTAAATTTTAAAAGTGTGAATTTTGGATAGAGAATGTCTCAATTTTGGGTCATATAATCTCATTCAATAGTATATTAGTGGATTTTTCAAAAAAAGAAGTTTTAATGAAATGGTCTAGGCCAACCAAGGTGACCGATATCATTAGTTTTCTTAGTATAGAGGGATATTATTGAAGATTTTTGTGAAATTTATTATGGTTATATAATCTAATAACCATGTTGATAGGGAAGGGATCTATGTTTCTTTGGACCGATTAATGTGAGGAAAATTTCAAGGAGATGAAAAGAAGGTAGGTCATTGCACATATACTCACACTACCTAGTATTTGAAATGTTTTTGTGATATATACTATTGTATTATATAATGTATTTAGATGTGTTGTTCTGTATAATGAAATCGTAATTTCATATTCCTTTTGTAAACTTAAGGTTAAAGAGAAAAATTTCACATCTCATGATTTAGATTTGGCTGGTGCAATTTTTATTGGATTGAAAATATGTTTGAATTATATATATATTGAAATTAAATAGATATATATTGATAATTTATGATTTATGTGTATACTCCCATAGCAAGATATTAACTTTCACCAAAGGAGAGGTTTGGAGTTGAGTAATGATTATGAAACTTCCAAAAACTACCCCTTTAGAAGGAAAACAAGGTGGATGATGTCCTAATCTAAAAGAACTATGATTGTTTATCCACGATGAGGATTGAAAGAGATTTGGTAAATATGAATTTTATGAAGATGGACTTTGAAATCATAAGTAATGGGTAAATATTCTATCTTTTTCAGATTATTGTTTAACCTTCCCACTATGTGAATATTTAAGGGGAATAAAATTGAGACACAGAACTCTCAAATAAGGATATGAATGTTCTTGAGTTCATCTATGATTATGATTGAATGATAATATCTATGCACTAATAATATTTTTCATTGATAACATAATTGAATAATGTCTGGTTATTTGGAGCTCATAGTTCATCATTTTCTCTTCATCCTGGAAGCATTATGATGTATAATGATCTCAAAGATAATTTAAGGTTAGAAATCAAGAAAATGGATATTACATAGTATTTATCATGATGACAAAAATTTCATAATGTTAAGGTTGATAGACATAAGTATAAGGGGATGTTCTTACCATTACTCGTATAATAATAGAAATGAAAAAGCATCACTATGTATTTCATCATCTTAATACCCATAAAATATAATGTCTAAAATTTTATTTTGATTGCAATATATCTCATTATATTGTTTCATCATTTAATTACTTTTAGAGAATCATTCTCCCTTGATAATATTTTTAGTAAATACATAAACGTTGTGATATGGTATTATAGAGTACCAAAATGTATTGCTTCTAATCAAAATTAGAGTTTTAACTCCTTGATTTTTATATGTATTCAACAGGTGTTTGATCTGAGAATCAACATCAAATTTTCATTTCACAATCTGATAGATAGTCATTAAGAAAGGTACATACATTCCATAAATATATTTTTCTAGATTGATCTATGTATTTCAAATGTATTTAGGATCAATAATGCAACACCATAATATAGATTATAGTATATGAACATTATATCTTAATAAAACAAAAAAAAATTAATATTTCATGGAGAAAAAAATGTAATTTGATAGGATGAATATTTATTTTGAACATAGTTAGTCATAATAATCATAGATTTAATTTTTGATATTTTCCCAACGAAATAATATGTAATGAATAATTGAAAATGTATTATAAAACTCTTCATACTTTTACATATAATAAAATTTTATAATATGTTGAATTTAATATTTATTGACTCTAAATTTTATTGAAATATAGATAAGATAATTTTGAAGTAAAATCATTATTTTTTTAGAAAACCATTTTTTACGACATAACATCTCCCCATTTTAACAGTTTAAAATAATATTTAATGAGTAAATAATAAAATTCCATTTATAATTTTTTATCATAATAAATGAAATTAAGGTTACTTAATTATGATTATTAGTCTTATATTTAATATAATATAATCTTATTCTTGTATAATTAATTTATTGATAACCTGTTTTCGACCTAATTTGAGGGTTTTATAAACTAAATTCTTCGAAATTTTTTATTTGAATTTGAAAAGGTTTATTACATATTTTTAATTATCATAATGAATATTTTTTTAATAATTACAACTTAATTTTCTTATAATGAATAGTAAAAATAGTAAAAATTATTTACCACTTTTAAGGATAAAATGGAATTTAAAGCAATACATGGGTTTGTTTTAAAATTAATATTTCCCAAACAATGAAATTTTATTTAATAAATTGATTTCAATTTTTATAATTAATGGGTCCAAATTATCTAAGATGGATAATTTTATAATTATTAATAATGGATAAATTACCCATGGTAAAAAAAAGTAACTACTTTGAAACCCAAAATGGTAAAATTTTATAACCTATATGGAAATGTATATAACATGTTTAAAAAAATTTTATTTTTTGTGTTAGAGGTGTCTCGTGAACATATTTTCCTTAAACCCAATTATTAATATTTTTTAATATGGGTTGAGGGTGTGTTGACGCTCCTTTCCATCACAAATTCTAATGAATTGAAAAGGGAAATACCTTGATCCCAAATTGATTCATCCTCTGAAGAAAACATCAAAAATTGGAAAAGGCATGAACAAGGGTTATTTTCCCTTTGGGTCGTGCAAGTTTCCTCACTGTCATGCACGTACACTTGCGCGCCGCCTAATGGTCGCACAAGTGACTTGCGTGCCCTCTTTGAAAACTGCCCAAGGTCTTCTCCAGCATATAAATAGACCATGTGGGCCCCCCATTTGAGGTAGGAATTTTTCCAGAATTCACAAACAGAGCTCTGAACGCCCAGGTCTCCTCTTCTGGTCTTCCGAACACTTCTAAGGTAATTATTTACCTAGAATGGAAGGTCTAAACAATAGGAGTAAGGTCTATGTGTTATAATTCACTAACACTTGCGCGCCTTAGTGGTTTTACCCTTAAGGGAAATAAACACACTTGCACACCACCCTACTTCTTCACAAGAATTTGTGCGCCATCTTCTGGGAAGCCTATATGGATAATACCAAGGGTTTGAGCCAAGTCTCACCCAAGTATTACCTTAAGGGATGAAAATCACGCAAATACCCATGTGTCGCGCAGGTATACCTGTGCGACCCGGACTTGCGCGCCCACGCAGAACCTGCGCGCCTGCCAGGACTTGCGCACCCCTACCTTTTTGGGTTCCTTTCCTGCCCACTTCACCCCTCTTATGCCATTCCACTTCTCTTATTCAATATTCAGTCTTCAAGACACTCTTCAAATCCATTTATGGCATGTTTTAATGATTTGGATTCCTTATCTGAAAGGAACACCGTGGAACATATCTCAAAAAATAGTGATTTACAAATATTTATGTCACTAAAAATTAAGATTTCATTCGGTCAACCTCATCCTTTAAGATGATAGAATCTTTAACATGGGCCTCCTTTTCAGGAGTAAGCCCCAGTCCAAATTCTCATTAATATGGGCATCCTCTTTAGGAGTAAACACCAAGTACTCGTTAATCTGGGCCTCCATTATAGGAGTAAGCTCCCGTCTCAAATATGGGCATCCTCCTCAGGAGTAAGCCTTAAACACAATTCTCTTAACCTGGGACTCCTTTTCAGGAGTAAGCCCCAGTCTCAAATATGGGAATCCTCCTCAAGAGTATGCCCCAACCAAAATTCTATTAACCTGGGCTTCCTTTTCAGGAGTAAGCCCCAATCTTAATTTCATTTAACCAGTCCTAATTTACTTTTGATTTGGGGATTCTTTCTCAGGAGTAAAACCCAATCATAAGTCCCCTCCTAATTTGGGAATCTTCATTAGGAGTAAGCCCCATGATTAGAGTATCCAAATCTCCAGGAAGAACATATACCTTTATGGTCCCGTTTCCTGGATTTCTTCCCTGATGAAAATCGTAATCCCCATCTATTTGGGTAGTAATAAACACATAAGCCCCACATCATTGCATATTTCATGGCACAATTGTCTGGTTCCCCAATACATATTGTTTCTCACATTGATCATGACTCAAATGAGCTTAGAGCGTAAAAGTAATCATGAATTCATTCTTTAAGCCATTAATAATGTATAAGCAACATACTACCTTACATGAACTTCGTGGGTTCTGATTCTTTTTCCTAAAAAAGGATATGTAGGTAGCCCATCAACAATTACAATCCCAACATTGAAACAATATATGTCCCTCTGAATGAAAATAATCATCAAGTGCCCCACTGAGTGGCTTTAAAACTAGTATGGTCATCATAATGACCAAGAGACTTTTATGTATTGAAGGATACCATTGGCTAAGAATCTCTAAACAAATACAAATTATTATTTATCAATGAATAACCTTGAATACATATAAAAGATTCTCTAAATTTCCCACACATAAATCATTTATTGTTAGATCAAAAGGAAAGATCATTTTATACATGGTAATGTAATAATAATTCATGAACATGACATAAATCTATAAATAGAGTCCCGGAGTAGACAATAATTCCCCTCAAAAAGGTTTAATGAGTTCGACCTCCCATCCTCTCGACCAATGCAAATTCCTAAGCCTAATCACTCCACAACTAATGAGTTCCTACCTTTTGAAAGTAAGTCCAAATGTATATGTAATCATTGGATGTTTCTGGTTCTACAAACAAACCAGTTAGATACCGATTGGAATGTTTGAACCTTCAATCAACGAGGTCATCCCCCATTCCAGAGGGAAACAAAAAATGGTGAACCCGACGTGAATCCTTAACCAAATTAAAATGATGTTTTACTTATTTGTTAGGACCCTATTTAAAACTCAATGAGAGGGCCAACAAAAACAATCAATGAAATATGTTCTCATCCAAAAGATGTAGTGGCTGAATGTATCTTGATTACATCTGTTATATCAAATAGGCACTCTTTTCCAAGATCTCCTGCATTTCCAGAATGGTTGCTCTCAAGTTCACACCTGTGAATACCACTGCTGCAAATGCCACTGCTGCTACTCTTACTGGATCGTCATTCGCTCTGAGGATGAAATCACCTACTCTACGTCTTCAACGCTGGGTATCAAACACACTGGTTAAGAATTACTATAAAACCGGTACTATTCCAACACTAGAGGCTGATCGACAAGACCTCCAAGTGAACAATTCACCCTAGTTTTCCGGACAGCGACGACCAGTGATCAAGAATCAGGCAGTGCTAACCACCATATCCAACCATTTTGGGTCGTTATTCCCGGAATTCAATCACCATTCACTCCCATATTCTGGGGAGGTGAATGAGAAGGTCCCTCAGGGACTTAATTAAAAGAAGAAAGATTCCTTCCCGAGGGCTCCTATCAACAATCGTCGCCAAACTCGTGCGACAGTACACCATAAACATGATGAGGGTACCTACCCTAGACCTTCGGCTTAGGTTCCTCAAACCCGACCAGGAAAGACGAATCACCAGAGGGGAAATCCAGTCAACAGTGAGCAGGTTCTCATTTCTGTCATCTCCAAAGATGTCCACCAACCTAATTTGGTGGCAAGAAACGAGAAGGCACATAAACCTGCCCATTTTAATTCCACTTTCCAGCAGACTTGTCTGGCAGTATCACGACAATCCCGCTATGAAATTCTGGCGGAGTACTATAAGCAGGAACATACACATGTTTATACATCATCAGCTAGTCAGAAGGCTCTTCTGACTACATATTATGGAGCTCATAAACCACGTTCAGTGAAGTTCAATCAACAGTCACATACACCTGCTAGTATTTATCTAGACTACCAACATTCTAGCTTGGTAGCCTAGGGAGAAGTCGGTCGAAAAGCTCCAGCGACAAACAGGAGGCAGACTCAACTCTCTTCCCCTACACTTAAGTACTGTCAGGATTCCCTAACAGGAAAAGGAGGACAGGAATAGGCACATACACCTACTCCAAGAACGGAATGGACATATATCCCTGTTCCGGCAGCTGAAGTCACCAAGAATATTTTATCAATGGTGAATGAGTAGAAGCAAATCCCTGCTCATATTCTGGATGCTTGCCAGGATATTATAACAGCTTCAGTAGCATCTCAGGGAAAGAAACATAAATCAATCCCTACCAGTGGAGTGAAACACCAACAGTTCACTCCAGAATAGACACACACATCTTTTTCAGTCCAAGAGGGTTGTAGGGCATACTCCCACATATCATACGAACAACCAAGTCAGGAACATACACCTGATTTGAGTGGAGATCGTCAGCCTAACCTGGCCCTCTCTCCTGATCATGCACATACACCTGCTCAGTGTATCCACTTTTGTAAACAAGTGGTTTCCTAGGTGAGTAAGTAGGCGTCTAAGAAGAAGACCCACCCAGCACAGTCAAGAGATCAAGAGCCAATCTGTAACAATGCCTTGCACAATAATGGTGTTCTGGAAGCCCTCAGATAGTTATCTATTAGAAATCAAGATTCTACTCCCTCATTTCACAATTGTGGGATCATTAATTCAGAAGGTCTTGAACAAATACTTCCTCATGAAGGCTTTCTTCATGAAAATTCAGTCGATCTCAAAGTTTCATCTTCAGATGAGAGCCACCGGAACCCTCTGTGTGGTCAGAAGACCAATGAGCAAGCGATCTCATATTTTGTTGTAACCCACCATGGTGGTCATCCCCATGATGATGATGAATTTCTCTGCGAATGTCTTCTCCGTAGTAATGATGCACATTTCCCGGAAAATTCTTTAGTGGAAAATGTAGTTCCATAAAAGCCCTTTTATCTTGAGGCACTTGAAAATGTGAAACCAGTCATGTCTAATGCTTCATCGCTAGCAGGTGAAATACTTTCTCAATCAGAAGATAGCCCAAGGTGTAGGTCAATCTACGAACACCCCTAAGTCGTGAATCTTTTATTTTGATAAGTTGTTTCTCTACCAATCTTGTTGAATCTGATGAAACAACAAGGAAGCACTAGATCTGGTCAAATCAGGTAGAAGAATCTTCATTTAATGATAAAGAGGAAATGCTGAATATGAGAAAACATCTAGAGAAAGGTGAAGTTCCAGTCATGTTTTGGCCTCTAGCTGACTCTCAGTATGACATTCCAGAGATGTTGACGGAATATGGGATTCATGATATTTGTCTCAACATATGGAAAAAACTTTTTTAGTTGAAAAATAATGTATTATCTTATGATGAATATGAAAATCATGTTAAGATAATATAAGGGTTACAACGTAAAATTGACTTGGCATCTCTATCATTCTCTCGATGTATGAAGGATGAAAAGCAGCAGAGAGGCCTTCAGTGTTCATGCCTTGGTGCACTAAGAAGATTGCACCAGTTAATTGCAAATTCCCCATCTAGTATTCATTTCATAGGATTGGGTGTTCATGGAGCACTACATTTCATTGTGCTCTCCAGTCAGTAAAGTCCGCTGAAAATGGTCTCATGCAATTTTATTGCCTATGGCCGGCCATAGTCAATGGGTTTTGTTTGTATTCGAAAACTTGACCAAGAACTGGCCTCAACTAGTTTTTCTCAAAATCCAGAATACAGAGAAATTTTTTTTGAATTACTCTTGCATCAAGAAAATGAGAATATTGAACATGCCTCTCATATAGAAAAAGCACATTATCAAGTGACAGAAGTGTCAGAAATCATCCAACGTACTTTTTAACCCAGTGATAAAAGTGGATACAGGTTGATGCATCCTGCTAATTTCTGGACTAAGGTCCGTAATCAGAGAGCATTTAAGAAAGTCTCAGACATAGCATGTCAACAGCCACCTCAGCTTTCCAGACTGGGGACTCTTTTAACCCAACCCTCAGAATCAACAAATAGGATTCGAGGAGTTGACCAAATACATCACAAACATCCCCAGTCCACCGGACTAGGGTCTTTTTGAATTCATCAATCCCCTCCTCAGAGAATGTTGGTCTTTTTTCAATTGGGAAAAAAGCCTCAACAGGAACGAAGAGCCAAATTATCAGGAGATTCTCTCCAAATTACGGTTCACCAAGAAGTTCACGAGGGATCATATCAACAAAAGGCAATGTCTCATCAATGACATGGTAGAGGATAATATCACATAAATGTTGATATAAGGGATGTGATGTGTTATGCATCAATCAATGTCATCAATGTCATTGTTTCTAATCCTCCAGAACATGAGGTTCACTCAGGGGACTCAGATTAAGAGGTTCCTACTCAAGAAGTTGTATCCACAGACACAAATGAAGAAGGTGTGCATACATGAAATCAATGGTTACCCAGAATCTGGGTGTTCCTTCAAATAACCCACTTCCCCCTCTTTGAAAGTGATCAAACAAGGGGAAGAGAAAGAATCAGGTTACATATCCATCCTCTGGAGAAGGCCAATCGCTCTCACTAGAGAAAATATTTGCGCAACAAGAGGAAGAAATGAAATAATTGAAGAGGTTGAACGCAGAACTACTTCAAGGTAGTCTTACTCCTATGTCTCCTAGAGTCAGTCAGCCAAGGGAGTTTGTTGCAGATACAATGATGGATCAAGAATATCCTCCTTTTTCAGTACACCCTCACAGGTCTAATCCTACAGGTCAAGTGCGACAATAATTTTCAGTGCTGCCATCGGTTGCAATACTAGCCACCACATCTGTCCAAGCTCTAGTCATTGCACCTACCCAAGTCCAAGTTCAACCGGAGGTTTCTGAAAAGTTAATAACTAATATTCATTCATTAACAACTCGGTTAGTAGATATAGAGGGAATGAATATGCAGGTTCAACCAGAAAAGAATGCTTACCCTGAATGGGTAGATTCAATCTCTCCCCCATCAAATTTTGGGAATCCTTTATTCCATATTTTCAATGGATCAGGCGATCCTGAACAACATTTGATGAATTACGTGTCTTTTTGTGATCATATGATTTGAACTACGGAGCAGTAAGAAGCAGCGAAACTCAGATGATTTTTGCGAACCTTGCAAGGACCAGCTTTTGTCTTGTATACAAGTTTAAAATCTCAGTCAATTACCGGATAGGAATATCTTCATCAATGATTTCTTCATCAATTCAGCTCAACTTTGCCAAAGACAGTAGTTTTTTATCTTAATAACTGTAATCAAAGGGAGAATGAAAGAGTCTCTTATTTCATTGCTCGCTAAAAGGGATTAACATATTCCCTAATCATGGCACTCCATCAAGAGGAACTGTTGCCATTCTGTGGGGAAAATTTGCGTGACGAATTATGCATGTCTCTGATCCCTGTGAAATACATAGGAGGGTTGTAAGACCTTACTTCAATCGCTCAACAGATTGAAGATTCTCTTATACACACTAAGTCTAAATCTAGTGTAATTCAATCAGCTCTTGGAAGGAGAATGGGTAAAGAAGAAACTGCTATAGTTATGCTTAAACAATCACATGTACCTGCTTCTACCTCAAAGCATTCATCTTCTCGAAGGGATCCACCGCTTGAGCCTCAACAACAACGGTCGTTTTGTCAATACAATCAAAGAGATAAAACACAGAAACAATTTGAGGATCTAAAGAGAAAAACATACTCTTTTCGAAATTAACAAGTTCTTGGTTACTTCATTTCGGCTCTTGAGAATAATTTGGTTCAGCCACCAAGGCCCAAGAGGCCAAACAAGGAAGGAGATAAAAACCGTCCCAATTTATCCTCCTTTCATCAAATGCGGGGAGATCCCATCTAGGTGTGTTTTTTCTTCAATGACCTCATACAAATGATGGTTGACTCGGGACAAGTCAAACTGAAAGGCTCTTCAGCCCAGGTAGCATGTGTTACTGCTACAGTTACAGAGGAGTAAGGCGAGTGGAAAGAAGTCAAAATAAAAAATACACAAAAATATGATGATTGGATGGTCATAAAGACAAGCAACTAAACTCAAGCTATTTTGCGAACACAATTGAAGAAACCAATTGTACCTTCTGCCATGAATACTGCAAAAAAATCCTTTTAAGAGGGCAAATCATCAAAAGGGCGTTAAAATTCCACAAAAGAGAAAGAATCAGAAGAAGACGAGTATGTGTCAAAGCCTATGTTGACTTTGACTTTGGAAGAATTCATGCCATCTACTTTGATGCAATGGGTAATGCCCCACCAAATGGCATAGCCTAAATTGGCTAGTCAAGAAGAATCCTCATCGGATGAAGAGTTGATTTTCGGTTCTGTTAATATGATTCAATTAACAAATCCATATGACCATCGTTGTTTCGATTTTGATGAGCCTGAATTCCCTGTATCAAACAGTGGAATTAGAGGAAGTTCTAGAGGATCAGGATACATGGGAAGACATGGATCTTTCAGAAGCCACTATTCCAATTCTACCCCTGCTAGAACTGTGTACGCAGTAGAAACTCGTGGTAGAGCCCTTCAGCGAGCTTAGTATGAACATGCATGTTCTTCTACCAATAAAAAATTCAGTCCATGCACAATTATTCTGGAAGACTGTATGAAGGATCCATCTTCTACCTCTCAGCGAGTGAATGGATCTAATCAGTCTAATCTTCCAAAACCACGAATATTGGGAACTCCTATCCCAATACAAGGTGCATCATCTTCCAAAGCATCTACATCCAAGGTACCTGCTAAACCACATGTTCCTATAGGGAAACACAGACCTCTGGATCAAAAGTATGATGTACTGAAACACTTGGCCCATGTACCGGACATGTTATCAAATATGGATGCATTGAATCTATCAATGGATCTTTGAGAGGCACTAATCGAGGCTTTGTCAAGTCCTCATGAGTTTTAAATTGAAATTGATGTAGCTGAAGTCTATCACTCAGAGAATAATCCTGCTGAATGCCATGCATTGATATCTTTCACTAATGAAGATGAAGATGATGTCGTGCATGGGAATATTAGAACTTTTTACTTATCTGGAAGGGTCAATGGTATAGACGTCCGAAGATATTTCATTCAAAAAGGTTCAGGAGTCAACCTCATGCCCATTCGTACACTTCGTCAATTAGGCCTCAAGGAATCTGATTTATCTCTTTATACCATGATGTTACAAGGATATGCTAAAAATAAACAAGAACCACTGGGCGAAGTTACACTCAGAACTCAGTTTGGAGATCTTGTATCCAATTCAGATTTCATGGTTGTGGATCAAGACTCATCCTTCAACATCTTGCTTGGAAGACCCTGGCTACATCAACATGTCGCTATCCCTTCATCATACCATCAATGTCTCAAATATTCTTTCGATGGTCATGTTGGGACATTATATGGTGATAAGGCCTCGTTCAAGACATGTGAGTCTCAATAAATTGATGCGGAATTCTATCAAATGAATGGAAAGGATAAATCCACCACAAAGGAGATTACCAAAGTTAATGCTTCATATGGTTTGGAGAATATTCTAGTAAATCCATTTGCACATGTGAGTACAGATTATGTGTTTCCTATCAGTCTAATTGACAGGATGGACCCAAATCAAAATACTCTTATGGAAAGATCCATAACATCAATTACGGCAATCGATCCAGACAACATGGTAGAAATTGGTGATCCTCCAAACAGTGATGAAAGCCCAAATGGTGACGTATTCATTTCATCTGATGAAATCCACAAAGTATAAACTTCACCAATCAGGCCAGAAGAAGTTATAGCAACATCAAAGGTGAAAAATGATGTTGATTATAAATCCATCATCTCCTCTTTGTTTCCCAAGGAAAACTCTTCATCATCAGTCGGGTCGAAAATGGAAGCTTCTTCTTCATGATGTGAAAATTTTGACGTCACTTCTGATCATGAAAATTCTGCTTCATCATCTAATATGCAAGTTGAAATGGAAGAAATAACACATGTTGAAGAAGAAGAGGAAGATCTCAGAGATGCTCCTCCAGCATTTGAAGAGGGTATCTCTACCACCATGGATGAACTCAGAGAAATAATTCTGGGTACAAAAGAAGATCCACTCCCCACTTTAATCAGTGCGGCCATGACTCCTGAAAAACAAGAGTTGTATATTTCCTTTTTAAAGAAAAATTGAGTCATATATTCTTGGAACTATACAAAGATTCCAGAGCTTGATCCTGCTGTTGCTACTCATCATTTGGGTTTCCCAGAAGAACATCTAGGATTTAAGCAAGCCGCAAGAAGAACACACCCAAATTAATCATACAAAATTGAAGTTGAAGTGGATATGTTTATCAAATATATCTTCTTCAGAGAAGTTCAATATCCAAATTGGTTGGCTAATATTTTCCCTGTAATGATGAAGAACATACAAATTAGAGTTTGCATCAATTTCAGAGATCTTAATCGGCATTGACCTAAGGATGATTTCCCAGTTCCGATTATAGAACTTTTAATTGATTTACCAACTGGCAATGAAGCACTTTCCTTTATGGATGGATATTCCGGGTATAATCAATTCTGAATGGCCCCAAAAGATGAGGAATCCACAGCCTTTAGAGCCCCTTATTGTGTGTTTTGCTACCGGGTAATTCCCTTTGGCTTAAAGAATGGAGGTGCAACATATCAGAATTCGATGAATCGTATCTTCAAACAATTTTTAGGGAAGTTTGTTGAATGCTATGTGGACAATTTTGTGGTCAAATATAAACAGTTTTTTAATCACTTGGCTGATTTGGAAGTCATATTCCGCAAGCTTCGACAATATAATTTGAAGATGAACCCCTTAAAATGTGCTTTTGGGGAAACCTCAGGAAAACTTCTCTACTTTGTTGTATGCCATCGTGGTATTGAAGTCGATCCTGAGAAGACAAATTCAATCCTTGGTATGTAACCTCCTCGATATTTGAATGAATTTAGAGGACTTCAAGGACACTTAACCAATATTCGGTGTTTTATCGCCAATTTGGCAGGCAAAAGTTTACACTTTACCAAATTGATGAAGAAGGGAGTCACTTAACAGTGGACTGAAGAATGTTAAGAAGCATTCGATATTCTCAAGAAATACCTCTTGTTTCCACCGGTACTCATGCCACCTATTGAAGGAAGACCACATATAATCTACATGACAGCTCTAGAGAGATCATTGGGTGCCTTTCTTACTCAGAAGAATGACGCTGGGAATGAAAACAGCCTCTACTACCTCAGTCAGACTATGCTTAAAGCAGAAACCTGGTATTCAAGTATTGAGAAGTGGTGCATGGAATTAATATTTGCAGTTCAGAAATTTAGACACTACGTGCAACATCACGAGGTCCAATTGGTATCTCGTAATAACCCGCTCAAATTCATCCTTAGTCGTCCAATTGTTACAGGACGTTTGGCAAGGTGGCTATTTATTTTGGAGCAATTCGACATTCAGTATGTGTCTGAAAAGGAAATAAAGGGCCAAGCTCTGGCTTATTTCCTAGCTGAACACCCTTCAGTGGAAGACACATCTTCAGATATTGAACTCTCTGATGAGGAAGTCTTCTCTATTCATGGAAGTCCTCATGCAAGGGAAATGTATTTTGATGGTTCTTCCAGAGGTCCAACAGGGAGGAAAATGGAAAATCCTAAATTCAACAATGTTGGCTTAGGAATTGTGCTCATTTCTCCAGAAAAGGCAGTATTACCATATTCCTTCTTATTGTGGGAATGTGGTACCAATAATGAAGCAGAATATCAAGCTCTCATAGCAGGCTTTGAATTGGTGCTTCATGAACAAGTGAATCACTTAAAGGTGAAAGGTGATTCAAACATGGTAATCAATCATGTCAATGGGGATTATGCCATCAGAAAAGAAGAACTAATCTCTTTGTATGATTAAATCAGAGAGTTAATGGAAGAATTCCCTTCAGAACTGATATTTTATTATATCCCGTGCTCACAAAATGCTCAAGCTGATGCACTGGCTAATATAGCCACAACTCTGGAAGATCCAAATCAGGATGAGACAACCATCAGTATTGCCCACCTTCATGCAATTTCTCCTTATGTTCGAATCTGAATAAAAGAAATTAATGAAATTAGTCCCATTCCTGAACCTTATGGTCATACTACAGGATGGATTTCACCAATCAGGGAATACCATAAAAATTTAACACTTCCACCTGATAGAGCCAAGAAAGAACAAATCTGGCGACATGTGGACAATTTTACTCTTTATGATATCCCATATCACCTAGATGAAATTCTCAACAAGTGTGGTTTTGATGGAGTTCTCTTCAGATGCATTGACGGTGATGAGGCAATGGTTGTCATGAAAGAAGTGCATGCAAGAGTTTGTGGTGCCCACCATTCTGGACATAGACTGTCTAATTAGATTCGAAGTCTTGGATAATTTTGGCCTTCAATGATTCAAGATTGTGTTGATTTCACAAATAAGTTTCATTCATGCCAAGTACATTCCAACTTAATTCATCAACCTCCAGAGTTTCGTCATATAGCTAAATAATCGTGGCCATTTTCCACATGGGGAATAGATGTGGTGGGACCATAACCTTCAGCTATAGCCAATCAATTTAAGTATATTCTTACTGCTACTGATTTCTTTTCCAAATGTATAGAGGCAATACCTCTCAAGGAAGTCAGTTCTAAATGCATTTTTAGCTTCACCAAGTCTAACATCATTACCAGATTTGGTGTCCCTCATACCATATTGATTGGAAATGGCACCAACTACTTTTCATCTACGGCAAAGAAGTTATATCAAGAATAAAACATCAAATCCAACCATTCATCTCAGTATCATGCATCGGCCAATGGCCAGATAGAATCTTTCAATAAGACTCTTTCAAATATACTGTAGAAGATGGTGGATAAAGATAATAAATCATGGCCTGATAAAATGTTCAATGCGTTATGGGCTTATCGAACTACCACCCGTACAGCAACATGGTCAACTCTATATTCATTTCTATATGGAACGGAAGTAGTCATGCCAATTGAAGATCAACTACCCACACATAGAGTTTCCATTGGTGATTAGTCATCTACTGATGAGCAATATCAAAGGTGATTGAATGAATTGGAACAGTTAGATGAGAAAATATTGTGCACTTTTCACCACTTGGAAGTCGATCATAAACGAATAGCACGAGATTTTAACAAAACAGTTCTTCTTCATTCATTCACTCAGGGAGAATTCGTATTAGGTCTCAGAACTCCAATGATACTAGGAAGGAAACCTCCCAAGCTTGAGCCAAAATGGGAAGGACCTTACTCAATACATAGGGTCTAATCCAATGGAGCTTATTCATTAATATCGATGGATGGATAACTCATCACTACTCCAACCAATTCCATATTTTTGAAGAATTATTTTGAATAAACACAAAATATATCATCATGGTCTGGTATGACCTTAAATTGCACCACTGTCCAACAAGCAGTCAAACTACAAAACCAACGGTCCATGCATATGACCCTTAACTATTTGAAAGTCCCTTACCTCCAGCAAGACATTAAACTACATCATCAACGGTCCATGAAAATGACCCTAAACTATTTTCACATACGTCCAACATGATGTTAAAATGTGTCCCCTTCATCGTCCTTGATATATGATGTTAAACTATACAGCAATGGTCCATACATATGACATTAAACTATTTGTATTCCTTTCGTCTCACGTGACGTTCAATTATGATGTCCTAACTACATGACGCTAAACTGTATAGAAGTACCTTACGTCCCTCAAGACGTTAAACAACATCATCAACGGTCCATGCATATGACCCTAAACTATTTGCACATACATCTAACATGATGTTAAAATGTGTCCCCTTCATCGTCCTTGCTATATGATGTTAAACTATATAGCAACGGTCCATACATATGACCTTAAACTATTTTCACATTCATTCAACATGATGATAAACTGTGAAAATGTTCCCTAATTCGTCCAAAATGATGTTAAATGGTGTACTATTTTGTCCTTAGTGCATGACATTAAACTGCACAGTCCCCCTTTCATCCAACATGACGTTAAACTATATTTTCCCCATCGTCCTAACTATAGGAAGCTAAACTGTACAGAAAGTCCTTGATACGTCCTACATGACATTAAACTGTACTTTGTCCCTGCTACATGACACTAAACTATGCAGCACCAATAGTCCTAACTGTAAGAAATTAAACTACATAGTCCCTTTATATGTCCTACATGACATTAAACTGTGCATCGTTAAGGTTGTTGTTTCCTCTTGTTTCTCACACCGAGTATGACTCACGTGAGTTTAGAGAAAACCTCAACCATAACACTCTCTCTAGGCTACTAACCATGTGTAAGTCCCAACAACATCATTTTTTAGGTCGTTGTCCCCAAGAACAACATGATCATTAATTCATTCTTTGATTGAACTACGCGGACTTTGATCCTTGCCTTCTAGGATGGGTACGTAGGAAACCTCCCAAGGTTCAAGCCCGAAATCAAACTCTTCATATCAGTTCACGTCCATCTCATACGATGTAGATTCGTGAAACCATACCCAGAATCAATGTCTTTACATTGGTTCACTTTCTTCCTTACTATATGACGTTAAAATGTACCAAATTTTTTGTCCTGTATGAAAATAAACTACAATATTCTTGTATACGCTAACGCGAGAGTGAATCATTATTGAAATTGATTTTTCACTCATGTTTAATTCCAAAGACTACGTGCATACATGGCAATGCCCAAACCTTTTATCTTGGGTTACACCATCATTGCACTAAAGTCCCCTTTCACCCTTTACATGTATGAACCAAATTTGTACAGAGGGTATTTCTAGAACTACGTGGGCTTGATTTCTATCTTTATGGGATACGTAGGAAAGTTCGAGTGTCCATCAAATCCAGCCCCAAGTCATTTTGGGCCTAACCCCAAATTTCACTTTCAGTCTCTTGGCTGAAAAGTCCCCATGAAAACACACACTGTGTATTTCTTATAAATGGTCCAAGATCTATGACCCAAAACTAAGATCTAAAATATTTTCATCCCGCATGACGTTAAACTGTAGTTCAAGAACTGTGTATGGCGTGATTCCCATCTTTATGGGATATGTAGTGATGTCCAACATTTCAATTCAGGACCCAGCCACAACATGATTATGGTTATCATTGATCCATTTATCTCTGCATATATTGGAAAATACTAATCTTTATGTGTCATAATCCTAACATTAAATATTTTTAGATCTTCATATCATAACCCTTTTTCCTTACTTTTAATCACAATAGGCCTGAAATTCTGAGAGTTCTTTTTCCTGACCATGTAGCACGTGCCCTTAGGTGGCCTTGCATTAACAGTCTACATAACAGACGTGTCAGCCATGAGTTGCTATTATTGGACTATGAAGCCAATTCCCTTAGGCGGTCCGACATAATTCAACCCCCTAACGGGTTTGTCAAATAGTGGTAACTTCATTCTTGGGAAGTAAATCTCTTTTGTCCTTGGTTGTCTTAATGACAATATGTAGGGATCCGAAAAAAATGATTATCCTTAACATATCTTCCCCATACTCATTTTAATGATCCGAAATTATCAAAGTCTATGGTTTATATACTCCTTCCCTATGTTTTGGTCAGACCTTCATAGGAGTGATATCCATCCAGTTCTTTGATAATCATGTTTGTAAATATCTTCTCCATATTCAAGTACCTCTTTTCATACAGAAAACTCTATACTTTGGAAAAGATGAATCCCCATAAACATTCACTGGCTTTTTAGCTCTTGGAAAGTGAATTTCTGAGAGTTCTTTTTCCTGACTATGTTGCACATGCCCTTATGTGGCCTTGCATAAGTAATCTACATAACAGACTTGTCAGCTAAAAGATTCTATTTATTTGACTATTCAGCCGATGCCCTTAGGTGGCCTTGCATAATTCAACCCCCTAACGGGTTTGTTAAATAAGGGTAACTTCATTATTTGGAACTACTTCTTCTAATGCCTTTTAGCCCTTTTTCATATCATTCCTCAGATTAATATATTCTTAAGTCATAGTTTAAATATTTTCCCTCATACTTGAGTTTGGTAATATGTTTTCAGATAAATTGTCAAGGAATTGAGTCAACTTTAATTCATTTGGTCAAAGCTATTTCGACCTTAAACATTATCCTTTTTGTGTCCGACATGCTTGACATTAAGCTGCCAATAACCACAAAGACCCATGGTTTCTCTTTATTCCTCAGAGTCAAATCCTCTTTTCTTTCCGGATCCAACTCTAAGGGGGGACTTTTTTTACGCTACCTTCCGTCACAGAGTCTAAAAAATTTAAAAGGGAAATACCTTGAAATCAAATTGATTCATCCTTTGAAGAGAACACAAAAAATTGAAAAAGCCATGAACAAGGGTTCTTTTCCCTTTGGGTCGCGCAAGTTCCCTCACTGTCACGCAAGTACACTTGTGCGCTGCCTAATGGTCGCACAAGTGACTTGCGTGCCCTCTTTGAAAATCACCCAGGGTCTTCTCCATCCTATAAATAGACCTTGTGGGCCCCCCATTTGTGAGAGGAATTTTTCCAGAATTCAAAGACAGAGATCTGAATGCCAAATTATCCTCTTCAGTTATACAGAACAATTCTAAGGTAATTATTTACCTAGAATGGAAGGTTAAAATAAGAGAAGTAAGGTTTAAGTGTTAGAATTCACTAACACTTGCATGCCTAAGTGGTTTTACCCTTAAGTGAAATGAACACACTTGCGTGCTACCCAACTTCTTCACCAGAACATGCGCACCATCTTCTGGAAAGACTCTAGGGATAATACCAAGGGTTTGAACCAAGTCTCACCCAAGTATTACCCTAAGGGATGAAAATCACGCAAGTACCCATGTGTCGCGCAAGTATACATGTGTGACCAGGACTTGCGCGCCCACGCAGTACATGCGCTCCTGCCAGGACTTGCGCGCCCCTACCTTTTTGGGTGCCTTTCCTACCCAATTCATCCCTCTTATGTAATTACACATCTCATATTCAAGATTCAATCTTCAAGACACTCTTCAAAGCCATTTATGGCTTGATTTCATGATTTGGCTTCCTTATCTGAAAAGAAATCTGTGGAACATCTCTCAAAATCTAGTGATTTACACATCTTTAGTCGCTAAAGATTGATATTTCATTCATTCAACCTCATCCTTTAAGATGAGTGAATCATTAACCTCGGCCTCCATTTCAGGAGTAAGCCCCAGTCTCAAATCTATCCCTCCTTTTCAAGAGTAATCCCCAGTCCAAATTCTCATTAAAATGGGCAATCCTCCTTAGGAGTAAGCCCCAAGTCCTCTTTAATCTAGGCCTCCTTTACAGGTGTGATCCCCGGTCTCAAATATGGGCATCCTCCCCACGAGTAATCCCCAACCATAATTCTCTTAACATGGGCCTCCTTTTTAGGAGTAAGCCTCAGTCTCAAATATGGGCATCCTCTTTATGAGAAAACCCCAACCATAATTCTCTTAACCTGGGCTTTCTTTTTAGGAGTAAGCCCCAGTCTTAATTTCTCTTAACCAGTCCTAATTTACTTTTGATTTGGGGCTTCTTTTTTCAGGAGTAAAACGCAATCATAAGTCCCCTCATAACTTAGGCATCTTCCTTAGGAGTAAGCTCCAAGATTGGAGTGTCCAAATCTCTTTGAAGCACATAAACCTTTATGGACCCTATTCCTGGATTTCTTCCCTGAAGTAAATCGTAATCCTCATCTATTTGGGAATTCATAAACACATAAGCCCCACATCATTGCATCTTTCATGGCACAATTGCCGGGTTTCACCAATACCTCTTATTTCTCACACCGAGCATGACTCACGTGAGCTTAGAGTGTAAAAGTAATCATAAATTATTTCTTTGAGCCATCAACCATGCATAAGAATCATATTCCCTTACTCGAACTACGTGGGTTATGATTCCTTTTCCTAAAAAAATGATACTTAGGTAGCCCATCTGTGGGAAGTATAAGGTAAGATATTTTTATATATTCCTTATTTTCTTATAATTTTTTGCCTCATTGGTATTTTAATCAAGAAATGAAGTGTTTTAAATAAAAACATATTATATTTCTCTTTTAATAGGGTATATTTTTCATTCATGTAAATAATTTTCTAAAATTGTATTAAAAAAGTATTTCTATTAAATCCATTGATTTATAAATTAAATTCAAAATTGAAAATTCCTTATTTCATAAAAATATTTTGAATGGAATATTAAAAATTTCAACCAAAAGGAATGGTTTTGATGTTATTTTGTAGAAGTTAAAAAATAATTTTTATTATCATATGTTGTGATTACAAACATCCCCACCAATATAACTTTTTTATGTAATTTAGCATCATCTATAAATTTTCAAGGGTTTTACAAAGAAAAATATTTTATAAAATATTATTTTATTATTTTACTTTTGTTACCTTTATTATATATATTTATATACTTTTATTACATAACCTATATTCTTGATGAACCGATGATCATCTTTTGTATCTTATTAATTTTTTATCATTAAATTCTTATTGAAATATTCACTTTTGTGTGATAATTTTACATTACATTTCGATTAAATATACATTTTACATATCATGGATATTCATATTTCTTAAACCATATATCATTTCTATATATGATTTTTTAATTTGAATGTTAATAGATAGGCTGGGGAAATATTTATATTTAATATTATTTATTCAATATTGAATTTTATTAATAAGGAATATTTATTATTAATTTAATTGATATATTAACATATGATGAATTCATTGCACATCAAGTGATTAGTGGGTCATGATTATAGATATCCCATTGATTAATCGACAAGCCTCATGAGACAAATAATATTTCCAAATTAAACTTTTTTTTGGTGTATACTTACATAGTTGTTTTATACTATGATGACACGGGGTGTTAATGATAGAGTAAAAATAACTTATGAGATCATGACATCAAATATTAATGCTTATCCTTATATAGTTTTTATTTACTATTATACATGTGATTTTGTCTTTGATATTTTCCATAGAAGAAAATTATTCTAATGTTATTTATTAATAACAATTTGTTTTAAGATATTAATCTATATATATTGATTATGAAATATCTAATCAAGATATATTCCATTTTACATAAAATAAACTAATAATTTAAGATTAATTTTATTTTGACCCCATTCCCTAGTATACAAAGATGAATAATTTGAATGAGATCAATAATATTGAATGAATTCCATTACTGTAGTCTATATTTTATCCACAGCGTAAAAATGGATATAATGAATGTATCTGGAACTCCAAGACAACTAAAATGATACGAAATTTGTGATTATAGCCCCTATATTAATCCAAATTTAATAAATAAACTAATAAATCTGTGTTATCAGAGTATTAGTCGTTATAGTTAGTGTTAGAATTTGTTTACTAGAAAAAATTGGAACTATATTTTAAAAAAAATATATTATGGAACATAACCATTGATAGATTTTGAGGAAATCTATATAATAAAATCCTAATGTTTTCATATGGAAAATTTTATAATTTTTCTCCATGAAATTTCATCCTTTTTTGTACAATAAGAGAATGCGGCTCTAGAATTATTATACCTTGGGTTGTAACTCAAAAAGGGCACATTGGGTTTTGGATCGATCATCACTCAATTTACGATAATGAGATTTAATGTACACCTTGGTTGAAAAACCATAGTGATATAGTTTTGTTAAATCACATTATATTTATAATAATTTATTTGGAAATATTGTTATTATTTAAACATATCCCCTAAAAGGTGTAATATTACGAGATTAACAATGTATAAAATTCAAATATATGTTCTATTTTACACCTAATTTAAAATAATAAATTTTTATTTTAATGCTCACAATTTTATGAGATAATATATTATATTCTATTTTTTAGAAATGGTTTTCGGATGAAAAAATAGTTTCAATACTCATGGTAAATGTTGATATTTTCCTATCGACTAGGCTAATAGAGCAAGTATTGGATCTGAGTAGATTATGGCTATAATAGGTATGATTACTCATGTTATGATGAATAAAATTTCCCTACTGGAGAAACAAGTTGTTCTATGGTAAAATTATCTTATATTGGATCACATAATGTTCTATAATCCCCCATTATTAATTGGTACTATAAATATACTAGTTTCTAAGAAATAGATTATGTCCTAGGAAAAATATTTATGGACATAGGATTTGATGAAAAAGAAAAGGCTGCAGAGGAAATATATTTTCTCAAGCACTACGATTACCAATTATGGTTGTTGGCCAATAATACCATGGATGATGATGAAATAATACACATGGAATGGAGATATTTTAATGCTATATTCATCAACACATATTTCAGTTGTATGGAATGATCTAAAATGAAGTTAAATTTCCATAACATAAAAATGGAAGAAGAATTTTTTGTGATGTATGGTGATTCAATTAAAATACTATATAGGTATTGCAAATACTATATATGTAACACATAATTCATGATTGACCATTTATTTAAACTTCTTAAGCCGTGTCTCTTAATGGATTTTTTATCTCAATATTTTACATCATATTATAAAATAATTTTATGTTCCATAAAAATAGAGACATAATTTTCTAGATTCTATATATTCTAGTAAAATAAATGGAATAATAGGTCATATAAACATCAATAAAAAGGTAATGCTTCAATGAATAGTAAGAAAATGAATCAATTAAAACATGTGAATATCGTGGAAGGAAATATAATTGAGAATTTTATAAGGGCATGGGAGAGTGTTACAATTGTGGATGAAAGGCTTAATTAGCTCATGAATATAATGGAAATAAATATACCACTATTATCTAGTGCCTCAAATATAAGGAAATGGGGAATTATTCAAACAAAGGTCCCAAGTGTCAAGGTAATCTCCTATAGAAGAGGCAATGTGGAGAAGGTCGAGATTATATGATAACTACAACTGAGAATGAAGTTCCCAAATATTTGGTGGTGGGTACTTTGATCGTATATTCAAATATATCGAATACTTTATTTTATTATGGATCGTTTCATGATTTTAAATATTCTATATTTTCTATGAAAATTAGTTGTTTCCATATAACATTAATAAGGGAGTTTTTTTGTCAAAACTCACAGTCAAAATCTCACTATAACAAGGATGTGCCATGAAGTTCCCATTACGAAACATAAACATACTCTACTTACTAACATTATTATTATACCCATTTTTGACTTTGATATAATCCTTCTTAGAAACTAGCTTTCATTATATAATTCAAAAAAATATTTCAAAGAGAAGGAAGTAATGTTTTGCGGTGAAGATATAGAATTTCTTATCTTTTGTGTAGAGACATTATCATATGATTTATTTATAGAACAACCCCATTAGAACTATTAAATCAGATTCAGGGGGAACATGTGAATAAAATATTCATTTATCAAAAATGTAATCTTAAAATTGAGGGTGTACCTATAGTTTATTAATAGATTGATGTACTTCTTAAGTAATTACCTCAGCTTATTCTAGAATGTGAATTATAGATCTGTATTTATTTAACCATAGATTCAAATAATTTATTAAATAATCCCAATAGAATAACCACTATGTAAGTAGTTGAGTAGAATTAAAAATTGATGAATATTGTGATAAAGGATTTATTCTTCCTAGTGTTTCATCATGGGGTGCCCAAGTTCTTTTCCTTATGAATTAATATGGATCCAGGATGTTGGGAATATACTATAGGGGTATCAATGATATTATAGTACATAAACATTACCATAATCCTAAAACTGATGAATTATTAGATCAAATTCAGGTCTCTGAATAATTGCAAAATATTTATTGTAATGAAGAATGAAATTTGAAATAAAAAATTCTGAATGAGGTGTGGAAATTATATGTTTACTATAATTCCATTGGTATTGTCAAATGAACTATTTGTTTCTATGGATATAATTAAAAAATATTCAAGGTATATAATGTTAATATCATTATGGTATTAAATGATGATATATTATGGTATTATAAATTCGATGGAAATAATTATAATCACATTCATATAATTCATAAGACTCTTAATGGAAAAGATCTGTATGAGAAATTTAGAAAGTCTTAATTATGGATTCAAAAATATACATCTTATTACCATATTATCTCCAAGTATGGAAAAACCATTTTTTTTAGAAAATTGAAGTAAAAGAATATCTGACACCAATGAACATAACCTAGGTATTTAGTTTCATTTGTTTGGTAGGTTATTACTGGTTATTTGTTATAAAAAATCCATGATTGGATAAATTGTTAACTGATAATACATGTAAAGGCGTTAAGATCGTATGGATAATGGAATGTGAGTAATATTTTGAATAATTGAAGAGGAGATTTTTTAATGATCATATTTTGGTGATACCATAATGAAATGATGGATTGGTGATATATAGAGATGAATTATACAAGGGACCTAGTTGTTTCCATAGAAAAAATGATAATGTTATTTCATATATATCAAAAAAGTTAAAGAGTCCGGAACAGAACTATATAACCCATGATATTGAGTAAATAATTGTAATAATTTTCATTTGGTATGGCGAAATTATATCAATGGTCAAGGATGTGATATTGGAACAAACAAAAAGAGATTAAAAAACACTTTTTTCATACACAATATGAGGTAATGGAGATGACCTAAGCTACTTCTGGATCATGATTGTTCAATACAATACCCCTTGAAGAAGGAAAATAAGGTATCATATGGTTTTATTAGGAACGATCATAGATACTTGAACACTATAGTGATTTATATGGATCCAATGTTAATGGAAATAGTAATTATAGATATAGAAATTATTATGAAATGGTAGGAATAATTTCATTTTCTAATGATTTCAAAACCATAATTATTTGAAAATATAAAAAGTTTTCAATCCGATTTTGTGAATTTTTAGAAGAAAATTAATTTCTTGAGTGGTGGATAATTTTTAGAATTTATTTCTAATGAAATTGTTCTAAAATTTGGGAAAGAGATATTTGTTCCTTCTATACATTATATAAAATTGTAATTATTGGCCGATGCTCATAGATTTAATTCCTCTAAACACCATAGTAGCACCAAAATGATTATGGATTTGAATGATTTTTTTAGGATCACAAGAAAATGGAATTTTCTGATTATGTATCCAGATTATTAGTTATAAAATATGTGATGGTGAGAGATGAAATCAAATAAAAGTCATGAAAGGCCTTTCTATGCCTATGTGGAAATGGGATGTCATTACTATCGATGTTTGCATTGGTTTCCAAATACTCCTCTAATGACTAATAAAATTGGTTTTATTTTTTATAATCATTCCAAATATTAAGAGTTACTCACTATAATATAATATTTACCTCTTGAGTGACTCTTGAGGCCCTATATTAATGATATTTAAAAACATCATGGTGAATTACTTTCAATTATGTTTTATCATAATCCTCAATTTACATTAAAATTATATAAGTGCCTTTAGAATTTGAAGGATACTGAGATTCATTTTAGCACCACCAACTATCATAAAACTAATGGATAGACCAAAAGGAATATTTATACATTGAAATATATGTTGGAGTAATGATTTCATTACTTTCAAGGTATATGAGATCATTATTTTTCTTTGTTAATGTTTTCCTCTAATACTTTTTTCCATTAAATTATTCATATGGAACCCTATGAAGCATTATATGGAATAATATTTCATAATGTAACTTTATTGTATGAAATTAATAAAAGAAAAAATATAGGACAAGAAATTATTGAGTAGAAAATGAAAATGATAAAACTTTTCACGCATATATTAATTCAACATTAATCATGAAAAATTTTTATGCAGTTAAATAGAGGAACAATTTGGGATTTTATGTTAGAGACACAATTTTATTAAAATTATCTCTATATAAGGGTGTTATATGTTTTAATAAGAAGGGAAAACATATCCCCAAGTACATCATACAGATTTAAATTATAGAAAGGATTAGAGTTATAATTTACTTATTAGAAATTATAAAATTCATCTCTAAAGTACATTATGTGTTCCATATAACATTTTTAAGGTAGTGAATTATAGACTGACTTCATGTACTCACCTTTGAATAAATAGAATTGGAACATGATATATTTTATAATAAAGAGACTATCCAAATTCTCAACACTAGAGAGCATGTATTAATGAATCAGATATCTCAACTAGCAATTTTACATGGTGTAAATCATAAAAAAATGATACATGGGAACCAGATGATGATATTTAGAAAAATTACTCACATTTTTTAAAAAAGTAATATACCTGAAAATTTAGAGGATAAACTTTTTTATGATGGAATAATGTAACACAAAAAATAATATTTTATAAAGTGAATGTTTAATTTAAATAAAACATTACTTTAATGAACATGTTAATATTTCTTGGAAAAAGTTATAATTTTATAGGATAAATATTTATTTTTAACTCTTTTTTTCAAAATAAGACGAGATTAAATATTGGAAATTTTCCCATAGAAATAAGATATTATAAATAATTGTAAACATACTATTTAACTAAGAGTTGTTTAATTTATAATAATTTAATATTATATGTCTAACAAAACTATTCATTTACTATCAATTTAATATAAATAATGATGAGAATATTTCGTTATAAAGAGGGATATTATTAGGTATTTTTTTAAAATCCATAATGACATCCAATTTTAATTAATTGAAATAATTTGAAATGATGAATTATTTAAATTAGATTTATTGATTATATATAGATATATGAATTTAATTCTATATTATTATTATTATTATTATTATAGTTAATGTAAAATCATCTTATTTTTGAAAAATCCATTTCTATAAAAACTATTTTTCTGCACAATTTGTAGGTTTTGGAAAACTAAATTCTAGGTATTTAGTGATTTTAATTTTTTAAAATTGATGATAAATTATTAATTAGAGTAATTAATATTATAAAAATTTTTCAATATATTTTTTTCCATAATATTTAATAAAAATATTAAAAAATAATAACCACAGTTAAGGCTAAAATAATATTTTGTGCATAAATTGAGCTTCTGTTAAATTTAATTTTCCATATGCATATAATATTTATTTGAAAAATATAATTTTATTTTAATAATAAATGGGTAAAAAATATCTAAAAAGGGTTAATTTTTTTCTTAAAGGATGAATTACATGGTGTAAAAAATTAGATACATTAGGGAAATCTCAAATGGTAAAATTATGAATCCTTTGATTTAAATGAGATAACCAATTTAAAAAATTTTATATTTAGTTTTTGTGTTTTTTATGACATCATAATTTCTTAACAAAATTATTTATAAATATTTTAGTCACCCAGATTGAGAGGGACATCCCATTTTTGAATAACATTGGGAAATTTAAAAATTCTCACTCCTCAATTATAAAAGCGAACCCCACTGCTAACATATTCATACCTATAAAAAAATTTAACTCAATAAGAACCTAAAATAATATCAAAAAATATATTTAAATACATTTTAAAGTTTTCATTATTCCCAAAATTTTAATCATAGGATTCTTAACAACAGATCCAAAGGAGGTTCTTTCTTGGAGAAGGTAATTGTCTTCAAAAAACACTATCTTTTATTACATATCATTTTTTCACCTTAAATTATATCATAAGAATTATATTATAATAAGACCATAATATAACATGAACTGAAATTTTATTTTGTTAATGGCAGAAAATTTATCTGTTGTTTTCTCTTTCAAATGTGAAATAATGAAGTCACTCATGTGTATGACATACTAGCTCTTCATGAACTGATGTCATTTTTTCCACCAGGGAATCTCATGGAATGAAATTATGATAGAAATGATGAATATTTATGAATGAATATTAAATAATATTAATTATTTAATATTTATATATCATCCACTTCCTTACCCTTTCATGCATTAAGGGAATGATACCACTTATTTTTCAAACATATATCCTACTCTCTCCATAAAGTGATATGATCCATTTTTCATGTGCAACATTAAATGGTTATTATAAAATGGAATATAATTAATTATTTTCAGATTTTACAGTGTCCAGGGTAGTCAGTAATGGTCCATATTAGTGGAACATTCATTTTGAACATTATTCTACAAGATGCATCACATGTCTTGACACTGTTTCTCCCTAACTACTATACTTATTTAATTTAAGGCTGAAATTATACATAAATATAATTTCCGGGAATTGTTTCCCAGAATAATCATTGAATTGATAAAATACCTTTGTTTCATACACATATTCAAAATCATATTGTATGGGAACAAAAAACAACCCAAATTCACTAACTAGTGCTGAAAGACCGCAATGGGTTGAATCCATCGGCAACAAATCCCAATCGATCATTCCTAGGATCAAATGAAAAATATGGATATAATCAATCCAATGTATTCCATGATTATGAATCTATTAGATGACTCAATAACACATCATTTTTATTATCTATATAATTCCACTTCAAGCGTTTTCTAGTTTTTGAGGACATTAATAATCATTGTAATTGAGGATTTAATGGAAAGTAATGAATAACCTTTATAGGTGGGTTCCTTCACTTATTTTTAATCGTATTATGATGATTCCGACTTCCAACATCAAACATTGACTACCATCTTAAAGAAGACAATTTTTTCAATCCAAAATGCTTAAATCCTCTCCCTAATAAATCTTACAATAATTTTGACACTCATATATTTTTGTATAAATTAGACCAAGCTTGTTAATTTATTTCCTATCATAAAAACAATTTGTAATCATTTCTTCCAGAAACGCATCATTCCACAATTCCAATATCATGGAAATCACCTTATTTATGATTTTACATAGGCATTTTTTATGGTACAACATTAATACGAAGGAATGTTTTAATATTTAAAAAATACACTATAAAACTCTTGATTTCCATCATTAAAAAAACCATGAAACACATATATATACATACTGAAGTTTTCTCTTATATTAGTCACCATTAAAACAAGAGGAGGATCCAATGATATGTTACAATCTTGATCTGGTTGTCATATAGTGTCAAAAACATCAGTCACCACATTGTAATTTTTAGCACCCTCAACTAGTTGTTTTGATATGTTTTTATGTTGATGTTGAGGCCTTGTAATTATCAATGCATCATTAATGCGGTTTTTAATTTCATTTTCCATTGTCGATGAAGATGGGAGCTCTTTTAAGTCAATTGGAAATAGTTCTCAATGTTTCTATAATGTATGATTCATTATGGAAAATCCAACACAAATATTGAGCTCTAAATTTGTTGAATATCATGTTTTCATGAACTTTATCTATCTTCAACAATATTCTAAATATACACAGAGGACATTGAAGTATTATCCCCCCAACAAAGGATTGATTGGAAGTTAAAATATCCAAAAAATCATCCTAAACCTTAGCATACAAAGGATTATTCCTCAGTAATTTGATCCATCTTTTATCCACATATATCACAATGTGCCTACAAAATATTAAAAAAATTAAAACATATAACTATTGATAAATAGGAAAAGTTATAAATTGATGTGAAAAAAACACAACCCAAGTAGTTATAATTAGATTCATATGAGATGAGTTATAAAAGTACTATTGGAGATTTCAAATAATGCCACAGTAGCATTACTAGTGGTGGAGGACCACGTTAATAAATCACATAAATTTTTTATTTTAATATCGTAATTTGTGTTTTCCATCACTAAATAACTATAGATGTAAATATATTTTCTTTTACTAAATTTTTATTATTAAATGTTCATGTTATCAAAATATGATAAGTTACTACTTCGAAAATTTTAATTTTATTATATTCCATGCTCTAAAATTTGCCTCTATCAAAACAACTAGTCCAAGATCATTAATGTAGGTTCAATGATTATATTGAAATATTTTTATAAATGCATTATAGTAATTCATTCCAAAACTGATAAGATTTACAAATCTCAATAATTATAATCTATAAGAGGTAAAGAAATTTCAATAAAATTTGATATCAAATCATGTTAAAGAAAAATGATCAATAATTTATCAAGGTGATCAAACATATTCTCATAAACATACACAAAAATGTGATATAATTTCTAATGAATATTTAATGATACAATATGTTAAGATTATTGAGTATTCCAATTAAAAAACTATAAATAGTAATATGTGATTATTTTCCATAACTATAGATAGTACTATGTGATCCAATAAATACATATTCTAAATAATAAAGAATTTTAAAAAGGATAATTTATATAACTAAAATCTAGTTGTGAGGAAAATGGTGTGAAAATTTGTTAAATTTTTCATTTTAAAACCATAATTAACATAAGAGAAAAAATAAATGTTGATTTCTATTTTTAGTAAAAATATTCTTTTAATAAATCCTTGAAAATAGTATCAAAATCCAATGTCATTAATTGATATTGATTCTTGGATTATGTACCATGTAGCTATGATGAATACATCATATAAAGGATGACACATCGGTAAAAAATGTACCTCATAACAATAAAAATGATATAATAACAATGTTTAAATGGGAAAATTGGATGGTTGATTTACTATGAAGTGATCATAGATACATGAAAACTACCAACGACAATTGTCAAGGACATATATCATCGGATAGTCTTAGGTATATTATTGATGCCATAGAAGTCTAGACACGTGGATGTATAACTAGTAAAATTGGAAGAATGACCCTATTTACTCTAAGTAAATTAAAGTAAAACAATCAATCAACACTAAATACAAATTATTAATATATCTATATTTACAATGAAAATTAACTATAATTTTTATATCATACAAAAAAATATAATGATAATTCAAAATTAAATATATCGTATAATAAAAATAACTCCTCTAATGTAATCTAACCACAAAGTCATTAGAAAGCCTTAACAAGAATGTTATAAGAAACTATCACCAATTTACCTACTGTATCGCCCGAGCTACTCAACCTTGTGGCATGAAAAACTTACTAATATATTTGAGATAGAAACATGTGTATATATATCAAAATAAATAACTAGTGATATTGGGTTCACCCCAGAATCGTATGAATAAAAACATAATGGATTCTATTATGAATACAATATTTTATCCCCATACATATTATTATTCATTAACATAAAGTAAGCAGTCTTAGATTAATTAACAAGAAAAACATACTCGAAATCAATCAAAAATACAAAGACATATAGTTAATTTTTTTTTATTAATTTCATCCTATAAAGATAAAAACAATACAATATTAACAAAATGTTATAATAAAAATTAGTATAAAATACATCATAATAATTTAAGGTAGTAAAGTATAAATAATAATGTACAACTACATGATTAATTGGTGAATAAAAAAATATACATAAAATATATAAACCCAAGACATTGTTGAAAACATATAAATGAGATCTATAATCAACCAATATGTCGCAAAATTCATCCAATAGACTGATACAACAAAAAGAAAAATCATATCACAAACACAGAACATGATAATATAATTTCAACCCACTCACACACACACACAAGTATAAATACAATGTTTGACATAAATATTCCAAATATGATTCCATCATGGTTTTAATGAAATAATTATTTTAAAATAGTTAAAAAATTATACATCTAAAATAACTATTAAATATTATTTTTTAAATGTTAATATAAAAAATATACAATCTTACATTAATATATTATTCTTTAAAATTGATGAGAATTTTTTTGAAATTTTTTTTTCATGTTTAAATATATAATTTTATTCATATATAATAATCAAACAATAAATTATAAGCTACTAGTAAATTAATCCAAATATTAAGAAATTGCATAAAAAACATACCACAATACTGGAATAATAATACATTGATGATCTAATACCAATGGGGAAGAATTACCCAAGAACAGTAGGTAGAGGAGGGGACCAATAGTGGAGTAGTGACCAGGGGGAGCAGAGGCAGGGACCGTAAAGGGGATAGAGTGCTGGGTGGATAAGGATTCGGATTTTGGGGCTCGAGGGTGCAGGTGAGGGTGTGTCATTGGATTGAGATTACGAATAGTGTGTTTGTGGAGGAAGTAGGTGTCGACATCTGGGGATCGAGATCTGGTGTCTGTAGGGGACAGGGGTATCGGTGGCTCGGAATTAGACTAGCATTGAGGAGCTAGGTCATGGGGTCTCAGGGGGCCTGGGGTTGGGGTTTTGAGTTCGAGGGAGGTGAGGTGGTGTTAAGGGGAAGAAGTAGAAAGTTTAACAAAATGTGAATGTTTTAGGGCTGGTTTTTAAAAACCCACTGTGAAATTATTTAAAAAAATTAGTGACAGTTTAAGAAACCACTGTTAAAAAATGGCCATAAATTGTTTATTTTGATGTAGTGAGTATTTTTTATTTATTTTTAACTATGTCAACATCCATTTTTAAATTTTATTCATTAATGAGGTTACATAATTATAGTACCATATAAAATATCATATTCGATGTTTTTTTTATTTTGATTTGAGATGTGATATTTTAAAACCATTCACCATATTACATTGGATGGGTTATGAATATGATTATTGATTGGGGGTAATTATTAACATTTCTTATATTATACTAAAAAAAATTATATGTTTCTTATGTTTCATCTAATTTATATGAGTAATCCATTAGATTAGTAAGTGACAGGAGGACCCTATTATATCCCATCGATACATTTATAAGTATCATGATTCAAACTATCTTCAGTATTGGATGACACATTATGAATTTATGAATGGTGTCTTTGCACGAGGCACCAATGATATCATTATGATGTCCAACATTATGCCTTATATCATTATAAATTTTTTTATTTATTTATATGTGATTAGTTAATCCGTAATAATAACCAGGATATGTTTTTAGACCATGTGATTATATATATTGAATTATTTTTTCTTCATTTATTCTCACAGATTATTCTTCATGTTAATGATATCGATTAAATGAAATGTGTTTTTAATTAAACAAATTTTCATATTGATTTAAACCATACCACAACATTGTTATATTGAATTTGAATTTGATTTATTATATCCCGAACACATCATTTTCATCTATAAAATTCATTGTTCACATTATTTAACTAAAATGATTTTACTTTCAATATTTTAAATATTAGTTATTTTATTTTTCAATTAGTAAAAAGACTACCGTTTCAATGTTTTTTAAGAATTTAATTTAATTTTTATACACTAAAAATTAAAAATAAATTTCCATGATTATGATAAATATTTTAGATTTCGATTTCTTATTTATAGTATATCATATCCTTTGGATAGTACCATAAAAAAATATTATTATTATTAAAAATATAATTGTGGCATGTTGGACATTTCTTGAACCAAAATATTGTCATGAATATAATCTCGTATAAATGAAAATAAAATAACCCATTACCAAATTATGTATGAGTATGGACTAAATGAACTCATAAAATAAGGTTAATGAAATTTTTTAGGATCGTTTTCTAGTATTTTTATCTTTTAACATTAATATTATGATTTACCCTTTATTATGGTAACAAAAATTACAAGGAAACATTTAATATTGACCATAATTAAATAAGAAATATTTTACTAAATTTATAAAACCCAAATACATATATGGAATCTATTTTTCAAAATCCATAACACTGAAGAGGAATAATTTAATTTAGATTTTAATTATAAAAATAAACTAGAAAATAGTTTTTTTAAATGACTATTTTTTGTATAAAAACATTTATATTATAAATTAAACTATAACACGGAATCAAATTAAAATAATTTAATTACTCAAAATAAAATATAATGAATGTTACATTGAGAAAATTTAATAATAAAATGGATCTTTTCAAACGGTTGAAATAAAAATGAAGCTTTCAAAAAAAATATGTATTTTCAATATTCATTATAATATATTTCTTTTTAGAAAAATTAAAAAAAATCAATTTAGTTTAATTTTAATATGTTTATTTCAAAAATGATATAATTTTTATTAAATAAAATTTCTATAATTTATAAAATTTAATTATAATAACTTATCATTAAAATGAATAACATTTTTGAAGAAAACTTATTTTTGGTCCATAAAATAGCTTTACTGAGAATTGAGTACATATTTCATAAGAATCAATCTATATATATGAACTGAGCGTTTACTTTATATATATATGTATGTTCCTATTTTATAATTTATTTTATACAATTCAAAATTTCCAATTTAGTATAAATATTATAATTGTCATATTAAAATAAAATTTCATGGTTTGATGATGTTTGGTGTTGCATGTTGTATAATTTATTGAAAATAATGTTCTTTTAAAATATTAGGGTGGCCTGAGCAAGGATTCTAAGTAAGAGAAAATACATGTGATGTAAATATATATACAAGGAAGAAAAGATAAAATCCCAAATTATGATGAAGGGTGAGAGAGGTTATTGAACATAAGAAAGATAATGATAAAGATAAAGTCAATGAAAAAAAACCGAAAATCATTAATGGGTTAAAAATATATTTATTTATCAGATATGAAGGTTATATAATTAATTTTTTTTATGATCCTTTTCATAGTGTTGTATAATTTCTTTTCCATTTATACTAAAAATATTCTTACAAATATTGACTTTATATCGTTCTATTTTATAGGAAATTTTTTTTCCTTTCTATATGCTTCAATCATTTCAAACTTCATCTCTTTCTCTATTTAAATATTATCCAATAGGAATTATTATGCCTGAATAAGTAATATTAAAAAATAATAGATCATTGGTTCAATAAAAGAATTAATACTCCCTCGTTATGTCTATAGATATTTTCCCAGACCAAAAAGGTTTTCAAAATTTATCCAACAACACCTAAAGGGAAACTCAATCCATTGCATAAATTTTTAACAATATGACTCACCCAAAATATGTCAGTCCAAATTAAATTACCAAAATTTTTGAATGAAGGTCACCAAATTTCAATAATAATCTTAACATTATATTCCCCAAAAACCATAATGTAGATATTAATTTCACAAACCAAATAATTTAATACCTTGATAACCTTAATAGACACAACCATGGTTGAATATTAAGAGAATATGTCTATACAATAGTTCATGAGGTTTTGGGGGTTTACCTCTAACATTATATTCGAAATGTTTCAAATGATTACCACCAAATTCATGAAGAGACTCTAAAAATTTATGGAGACTCCAGTCAATATGACATCAACATTCCTTCTTTAGATAGAAATGATGTTTAGATCCTAGAGGATATGTTGCACACCAATATCATTGATTCTGGTGGATCATGAGATATCCATATAGTATTGTTCAAGATAAATTAAAATAATAGAAAGAAATCATTGATCTGAATGGATCCCATCGAGGCATTGTGTGGTCTCCCATGCAGGTCACCTACTTGATGGGAATATACAAGAGATATATCTCTAGTGGCTCTATGTTTTATTTAGGAAAATTTAGTGATGATTTATGATATATGTCAATTATTGGTTATAGAACTTTTTCATCATAAAATTTATTTGATTTATTGATATTATACTCTAGAGTTTTCTATTGGTGACTAGACTTTCATGAAATATATTCCCCAGTTTTTTCATTATAAAGTTGGAAAATAGTACATTATAGATCCAAAATATTTTGGAACCTTTTAGGTCAATGGGAAGATTGGTCAAGATTATTGTTTGTTGGAATTTAATGCTTAGTAAACTAGTATATATAATGATATCCACATATCTCAGATCATAATGTAATATACCGATCCATTTCATGTTGTTATTTGTTAAGATACTGAGTAGGAGAAATATGTTTTTATTGCATTGGAACTAGTTTATATCACTAATCCTCAAATGAAAAACATGTTTGGGAGGTCTATTCTATTTTTCAATGTGTTATGATAGAACATAATAAAATATCCATACACTTTGGAGAATATGTTATCTATTAGGGAGGAGTGGACTCACCACTTTCTATTGAATAATTCTTCTATATGACTTCATATGGAAGTAAATTCCATTTATAGGGTGAATTTTACCATCACCATTAAGTGAATACATCGCTTTAATTTTCATGAGTTAGATGTTATGTTTATCGGAGTTTTGGAAGAAATATGGTAGTTATTTAGGGAACTACTCCATGGGGGGAGAGACTGCACCATGGAAGAGAGAATATATGGCTTGTATAGTTCGGATACGGAGTAGTGACTCTAATGAGATATTTTGTGGTTTTTTCATTTTTTACATAATAGAAGTTAGGATAATTTTACCAATTTAGGGGGGATCGTGGTTTAGTTTTAGGTTGTTCCTTCATTTTTGGGGATGATGTGCCAAGGAGACTTTCTACGAAATAGCCACCTTACTGGTGGATAGGCCCTATGTTAAGGGTTTTTCACAATAAACATAGTCATTCCATGGTTTTATGGATCTGCAGCATAGATCTTTCTATGTTTCTTGGACATGGATTTTACCATACCTAGTATGGTGTGGTATATTCCACTTAGATATGGCCTTTCACTTTTTATCAATTCTCTACTATTGTTATGAGAGTTTTTATGTGGTCTTATAATTTTTAGATTGTGTATAAAATCATAAACCCCATGAAACCTAATCATTCATCCAAATTTATAATCAATTAATATGGGAACAAAGTCCATCCTTATGAGGTATTTTGGAACCATTTCACCTGATCTCAACCCTCACATTGGAAGATCAATCTTCGGTGGTTTTATGTTGATCTAGGACACTATTTTTATGATATTGGTGTGTGGATTCTGTCAATTTTTGTCTGGCACTAGAGTTTGAGGTCATGGATTCTATCCATATAATATAGAATTTGAACCATAATCACTCATGGTTTTATAAATAATTTTACAAATGAATTTTCATGATCATGGTTCTAGTGGATTTGTTTATGAATAAACGAGTGTTTTTCGAAAATATAGATTCCCCATTTTTTTGGTAAAGGAATTTTTTTTTCAATGAACTGTGCAATGTTTTGTGAAAATGACTTTTGAATCATTTTTTTGATGAAAAGTGTTTTTTAGAATTTTATTGTTAATGGTGTTGAACAATTTTGAGTTGATTAATGTAATACATGTATGGGAGCCTTGGGTACCCTATTGCAGGGTTTAGTTTTATGAATTTTCCATTGATTCTATTTGGGGGTTCACTCATGTGGTGTTACTATATTCCCTTGGCCATTTATACTAGGGACATGATCATTAACTTATATGGGGTTCGATCATGGGGTGTTACTCTACCCCTTATGTCCTAATGTTCTAGGGACTCTAGTGATTATTAGCATTATTTTATATCATTATATGAGGGACCAATATTTCCCAACATTGTTATTCAAGAATTTTGTACCATTGTGATTTGGATTTCTGATTTTTTGGTTTGATATTAAAATATAAAATATTTGAAAAATGTTTTTGGAAAATATTCTTTTTCCTTTTACTTGGATTTGGTTTGAAATTTTTGAAAAGAAGAACTTTTTTCCATTATTTTAATATAAACACTATTTTACTACTTTTCATGGAATGCCTTCAAAAAATTTAAAATTTTGGAATTGTTGTAAGAAGTATTTATATCAAAAAGGTTTGTGGTATCCTACTGACACTATTTATGTCACACCCTGAACATTCCCTCCAGAATGCATAGACATTATATTGCATTTTTATGTTGGAAAATGAAAGGTTCCACATTCATATTTAAATGTTTATATTAGCTGGGCATGGTTAGTAGGAAATGATATGGAGGGATATTTCCCTTGTTTCACATGGGGTATTTTTTTTATTTATCGTTTTGGATTATTGGTAATGTACCATGGGATTTTAATTTGTATTTTTAGAAATATACCTTGGGATTTTCTGTTTTGTTTCATTATTTATTGAATATTTCTCTTTTAGTTTCCTTATACCAGGTATATATGTCATGTATCTTATTTCAAGCCTAGAAAAATCATTCTCTCTAGTTATGGTTTGATTCACATGATTTATTTTCCCTCTTTCTGTGATCTTGAACTACATATTATGTAGTAGAATATTGTAGTGGATACTAATTTCAGAGGTTATCCTGGATTGGTTTATTATAGGAACATTCAATGAATAAAATATTAAATATTATTAAAAATGATAAATAATCGTTTAATTTAAGATAAAAAATTCTATATGTGTTGAGAAATAAATTCCACAGCTTTTATGAAACACATAAATAATAAAAAATATTAAAATAGTTGTCTTAAACTTCATTTTCAAAAAATAAACTAATAAAAATAATATGTCCATATATTTTTTAAATTATTTTTAAAACACATAATTTAAATAATTTTATGAAAAATAAATCTTGATAATGAAGAGTATAAAATTAAAGGGTAATCATGACACAATATTCCTTTATGTTTTGGTAATGTTTTTATAAGAAAAAAATATATAAATTTGACTTGAAAAATATTTTTTTTCAAAATATAATACATTAATTTAAAAAAATATTTTTACAGTTTCCTGTCCCAAATAATGGTGAAGGAGCGGAAAAATGGATTAGAGGTTAAAAAATTAATGGAACGGGAAATAAATAATTTTTAAAGTATTATTTATTTTTTATAGTAGCCTACACTTATAAAAATGATAAAAAAATTTATTTTTTATGTAATAACAGGGAAATATGAGATATTAAAAAGATAAAAAATATTTTAAATTTAAAATAATAAAATAATCTATTTTTTTAAATAATAATGACATGGTGTAAAATACCAAAATAGAACGAAAATGGATTTCCTTTATTCGTACATATCTTAGTAAAGTAAGATTCAATTAAAAAGAATATTTTCTTAAGAAGCTTATTCTCAAAATAAATTAGTTGAAAATACCAAATGAGATATTGAAATGGTATAATATAAAAAAATATGAAGGATATGTCCATTACAGAGAAAAAATTGCTCAATGATAAGATGACTAAGTTATGAAAATCCAGAACGATATATGAAGGATCAAATATAAATAAATCAATGGTGGGAAATAAAAAAAATTCAAAAATGAAAATAAATGGGATAATATGATTATTTAAATTTAAAGTGAATAAAAATAATCACTATAACAATAAGACATAATAAATATCAAATACAAATAGAGGTCAATAGATAACCACATATAATGTTATATTTTATAAAGTAATAATTAATTGAAAAATATGATAAGGAAAAATGAAAATTTATAGTAAATAAACAGAAAATAAAATATAATACAATCATAGGGTCATATAAATATAATTTAGAATAACATAGTCAAAAAGGAATGTATAATACTAAAAAAGGTGATTAGTCAACAGAAAACCATACCATTGATTCTATATTTTGTGGAAATACAACAATTTACAGTATAATTATGTTTGAATTAATATATATATATATATATATCTATATCTATATTATAACCTTTTTAATATTTATTACAATATATATTCCTTTAGGAAATATTTATTACATTTTCTAGATTACATTAGTCATCGATTGTTAGTTGTTTCAGTTGTCCATTGTATGTTTGAGTACAATGTTCTTATTAATCATTTGATGTTTGTGAGTTGTTCATGTACATTAATTTTCTGGGACTAGAATTTTATTTTTATGATTATTCATGATATTATTAGTTCAATCCATGGAAAATTTATGTGTGATTCGAAAATATAAAATCCATAACAAGCTTGTTTCGATAATTTTTTAAAAATATATGTTTCCAAAGTAATATTTAATTAAATACTAAATTCACCATTAAATAACCTTAATCAAAAAATTATTTTTATATTAATATCATATCATAGTAGTAATCATGTTTTTATAATCATCCATGATAAAAATTTAATAACATTGTCTATGTCTATGTTTAAAATAATTCAAATAATAATATGCCACAATTAGTGGATGTGTATTAATATGAAGTTATTTTATTATAATATCATTAGTATAAAATAATATTAGTATTATTCATATTTTATTAATGTACTTATTATGAACCAAGAATATATTTAACAGGAAGTAAAATAAAATGGTTGATAAGAAATTAATAACTATAAAGAGGATGTTGTATCTTTTCGTGGAACCCTTCATATATTTTTTGGTTTTGAGGAGTACACATAGGAAAAAAAACATAATAAACATGTATTGGATGAACATTAGAGAGAATATATAAATTATATAGTGAGGTATCCTAATTTTAGGTGTGTTTTGGAGAGGGTGATTTAGGGGTATCTTATAAGTGACAAGGAGTGGAATTTTGAAAAATATTCATTCCTTATCGTGTATGAAAAATAATTTTGAACTAAAAGTGACTAAAAATTTAAAAAATAAGGAAGGTTAGTCCTGAATTCTTTCATTAAAATATTTATGTATTAAATTATAGATATATTTTATGAGTTTAAACATTAAATTCACCATTTAACCTAATTTTATCATTTATTGTGGTAACTCACTTTAACCTCATTAAAATATTTAAAAAAAATTAAAATTAAAATAATTTTTCTATTGTAAATACATATTTGAAATCATATATATATATTTTACTAAAATCGTATTCAAAAATTCAATAGAATTAATATAAAAATATATATACATAACATGGGAATAAATTTCAAAACAATTATGAAAAATAATTAATTTATTCTTAATTCATACAAAATTATTATCATTATACGAGTGATGCTTTTTTATTTTACATATTTAAAAACACATTTAATTGAAAATATTATTAAATAGTGACAAATATAACTTGTCATGATAAAAAGATAAAACATATAAATGTAATTTTTTGAAAAATATGTATATTTAACAAGGAATTGTTTTATTACAATCCAAAACCAATTAGAAATTATTTAAATGAATTTTAACTCATTATATATATATATTTAATTTAATTCCATTATAAAAACATGAAAAATTTATGTTTTAAATTATTAAATATAAAATATAAGAAAAAATTGTTTTAAAATAATAAATTTATTTAGTAAATAATAATTAAATTATAATTTTTTTGCACCATAATTTTTTATGTAAGTAATTAGTTCCTATTTTTTAGTGATATATTTTATTTATTTAATTATTTTAATGTTATTATGTTTATAAAAATTCAAAACTCCAAAAAATGTTAATTAAACGAATGTTATTTTAAAAATTGAATTTTTATATTTTTATTATCATCCCAAAAAAATTATTTATGATATTTTTTTATGATAGAAATATATATTTCTAATATATAAATGAAAAATGTTTTTATTAATTAGATATTGATAATTTTGAATTGGTATTATGCTCACTAGTATTATACCCAATCACTATATACCCCATCTATAAGGGTTATATATGTGCTATATTACCCCTATTTCATTCTATAAATTTGATTTAATATTACTTCTCATATCACACGTCTCATTCAATTAATTTCTTTATAATTTTAAAACATGATTCATTATTTCGTGTTGTTTTTAAATATTGTTGGATAAGTTCTAAAAAGAGTGATTAAAAATTGTGATGATGATATCATGTAATTACTAGTTGTAAAAATATTATTATTTTATATTTAATATCCAATTTTATTTTTTGATCATTTAAGGGATGTAGTCATGAATTTTATTTATTAATACATGGTATAAAACAACTATTTTTGGCACTTTCATATCATTTTAATATTGAGTGTGAATAAAGTACATTTAATTTGATTTGTATCTTATATGTATTATTTTCTCCCTAATTTAAAAATAATAAAATATATAACTTATGAAAATAAAATGTAATCATAAATTTTGTATGTTACATTCATCCCACATTAAAATAATCTTATCCAAAAATTAGAATCTTCCCATTACCAAAGAGACATAGTTGAGGGTATCCTTAAAATATCCATGAATAATATTGATAACATAACCCTAGTAACAAGGGTATTATTGGGGAATACATAATTACCATTAGAATATGCATATGTTAAAATTTTTTATTTTTTTCACAATAAATTTTAAAGTAAACTTATTTAGAAGGTAAGGAAACATATATTTGGGAATGATTTTTTAAGATGTGCCTTTCACCACTTCATGAAAATTTTACTATTTTAAAAAAAAGTAGTAAAGGAGATTCAAAATAAAATCCAACAAAATTAGAGTAATAAATTATACGAATACAAAAATTCAATTCTAAGTTGCCTTATCATATGATATTATCATTTCAAGCTATAACACTTTCAGTATAACATATAACACATTTATGTCAACAAAAATTAATTTATCATTATATTTATTATTATATTTAATACAATACACAATAATTATTAAACACCACTTTGATATATAATGAATCACTCTTGATCCATACTCCCACATCCAGTAAAAAAAATGTAAATTAAAAACATACACTGATGTAAACTAAGACGACTCACAAAACACTATATCTCACAAATTGAACAAAAAATATAACCTAGAATATTAAGGTGTTTTGATATGAGATACAGAAAAATATTATTAAAAAATATTTATATAAAATATCCTAAAGTATTTCTCCACACATGAATGGTTCTTTATTATATTGCTACATAATAATCAATGGATAAATGGGGAAACATAAAAATTTTTGAGCTCAAACACTCATTAAGGGAAAAATTAAATTATTTATTTTTAGTTTATAAGTTTATAAATATTTAATAAAAATATTAATATGGTAGGAGCACCTAATTATGTAATAAGATATTAAGATATGATCATGAGTTCTTATAAGAAAATCATTAATAATAACATAGGAATTAAGATACATAAATTATCATCATGAAACCATATCATGTAATATAGAATAATAATGTGAAATCATAATGATAATCATGATATGATTTGATATAAAATAAGAATGTGGAATTAATAATCAAGAACAATGGTAACTAAATATAGAAAAGTTACAAAAGAATAATCAATAAAAATCAAAACATATGTAATGGCTCTCTAAAACACAATCATAGAATAGTCAATGGGATTCAATTTTGAGTTCCAAAAACAGAGTAGGTTAGGTGAAACAACCCAAGATTCTAAAATTACACTGTGTTCGATAGTATACATAACACTTAATCACAATTCTAAACAAACCATAATATTCTATTAAAATATAATTATTTAATGTAACAATTATCACTTAGATGTAAAAATGGAAGATATAGAAAAAAATGAAAAAGTATGAAATGTATACTGTTTTAAAATGTATAAAAAAATCCATTAGTTATGAATTTAATAGAATTGAAAATAAAGAAATTTTAAATATAAATGAAATGTTTTTTAAAAAGTTGTTTTAATATGCGCAATTTGTTTTTGAAATAATAAATTAAATTGATAACAATTGATAAATTATTATAAAGAAATTTTTTAATATATCTTTAATAATATTTTTTAATATTCATCAATTATTCTCTAATAATATTATTATAATTGAATAAAAATTTATGATTAAAAACTATATCTTTCATAAATCTATTTTCTTGGAATTTGGTGAACTAATATCGTATTCAACTTCTTCCACTTATAGATATATAATTTTATAAAATGGGTTATGTATTTTTAATTAGGAGGATTAAATTTTCTAAACATTACCCTTTAATTTTTATTAATTATACTTAGAAAATGTGGGAAAATATATCACCTTAATAAAGGGTAAATTTGGTTAATTTAGGTAAACAAAATTTATAGGGTTATAATATTTAATATTTTTCTTATTAGAAAAGGTTAATTTTACCACTATAACCTTAGGATCAAACTAGATATTTTTAATGGAAATGTTTCCCTGAAAATACATAATATAATATTTAAATCAAATAACATTACAAAATGTCGCTTTCTTAGTATCCAATATCTTTTATGTGTAGAGGCTCGAAGCTTGACGTACATGGACATTACATTACTTTTGCGGAATACTTAGTACATAACAAAAACACACACATAAGGATCGTAATAGTTTAGTGTCTTTGGAAACTCGGAATATAATCTTCTAATCGTGGTGAAAGATCTTCAACATCTCCCATAAAGATCATCCTTTTTTTATACCTAAAACCTTTCTTTATATCTTGGTGAAAAGAAAACATAAAAGGGTGAGCTCAAATGCTCAGTAAGGGTAAACAAAAGAAATATCAATCACATCATATAACATTTTGGAAATCTTGACCTGCAAAAGAGAGCATAATTTCATAACATGGGATAAATCGTAGTAGTGAAATGAAATCCCAATAATCATAACATAAAACATGAAACTTTGTGGCATACACACATAATCATAGAGAATCATATATTATTAGTCAAGGCTCATTGCCAAGACTATCTTAGTGGACAAAGTCCATTTCTGAACCGAGTCACCCTCGTTTTAGTCCTGTTTCACGGAACCGGTATAACCTACCGTTCCAGCCATGTCTATCTCATGAGATATAAATTCTTTACTCAATGAATTGGAGGGATATATAGGTCCCACCCGTCTCATAATGATACCATTCTTATGTGTGCCACAAAATCATAAATCATACATCATTGCATAACCCATGTAATAAAAATGGGAATCTTTAAACATCGTGACATCATAAATCAATTCATATAAGATAAAAGAATTCATAAAAAAATATTTCCGTCACAACATAATCAAATCCATTTAATAATAGGGATATAAAAAGAACCCTTTATTATCTTATATGGAAAATAATTTTGATAAAACACTTGAACTCCATTCTTGAGGAAAATATCCTTTCCACTTCAAAAACATTTTCCTTTCTTAACATGTCATATAATTTTAAACTAAAAGAAGTTGATTAAAAATAAACTTGAAAACTTGTAAAGTAAGCTTCTTGGAAATAATGTTTTTAAAATCCATTCATGCCGTATATGTTAAAAAAACATTCTTCTCGTACTTTTGTCGGAAAAGTCAAAAAGTACCTCGTACGAAAAACGACAAAATATTCCTTTCATATCTTTTACTAAACACTCACAGAAGGGTAAAATTGGATTTAAACAATTTTAGGTGGATGGAAATAATATTACATATTGAGGAAACATTGATGTGGATGATAAAATAAACCCCAGTAAATTCCAAAGTATAAACAATCTCGGATAAAAGTGAGATTGTGATATTTTCCCTTACCTTAGGTCCGATTTGCTTCATATGTGTCCGAACCTCCTGTATAATTATTTAAATAATGTCATCGAATTATTCCATAATCATACTCATTGTTATGATATCGTATATGGTTCACTTATGGCTTTATATTACCCGTTGTTTTGTAAATTCCATGTTAAAGAGCGTTTTGGGTAAAATCGTTTCTTTTGTCGTTTGTGTTTTGACTTGAAATTATTCATATGATTACTTATATTATGATTACATAATTACAGAATATAAAACATGATTTATATATAATATATATTCATAATATAATAGATCAGTAAATGGAATTAAATACACTGTTCATGGAGACGATAGACCGTACGTACGCATGAACGCTGTTTTCTTTTCCTTATTGAGTTGAATGGAATTAGGTAGAGGACATACATATATATAAACATAAATCAAGAATCATTATTATGTAATATATATCATTATTAATTATTATATATTCTTTATAATCATTCATGAATGGTTAACGTGGAGAATGAATCTCATCGCGTCGTGGAGACGGTAGTTCGTACGTACGCACAAGCGATGATATCATTCTAATGATCGTGGAATTGTATTGGAGTGTATGTATACTATTTCAGAATCAATATCACTTTACAATAATCATATATAGTTATTATGTACACCATTATACCCATCCAAGTAAGGTGGTGGAGGAAAATAGATTACACCACGGCGTGCAGACGGTATTCCGTACGTACGCACGCGCGGTGATTTCGTTTTCCGTAGGATGGATAGATGGTGAAATAAGGTTGTTTCATAATTATAATAACATATCAGTGTATAAGTTATACTTATGTTATTACTTCATAATGAAACAACCTAAGAAGAATAAGTGGAAGAAGAAATAAAGATGAAAGAATCGGTAACGGACATTACCTCTTCTTTGAAGCGCCTCTTTGAGATCTCCTTTTAGGGCACTAAAATTGGTCATTGAGGAAGACCAAAACCTCTAGGATGTTTCTAGGGAAGTGTAGAGGAAAACTTGGGAGGGTTTGGCCGAGCTTGAAGTCTCATAGTGGTGTGAGGAAGAGGGGAAGGAGGTTCCCTTTTATAAGGGAGGAGAGGGGCACCTTTGGAATAACTAAAAATATTATTTTATTATATAGTCATGTTCAGTTTTAAATAGCTCAAAATTGAGTTATTTAGAAGATAATGTGGGTATGGTTCTCAATCCTCTCATCCAATAGAATTTAGACAAGTTTAGGTTCCTATTTTAACCTTATCATTTACATTTAACATGAAGTTAAATAATTTTACTTTTACTGTGTCTTCGTGTGTTCTTATACTATAAGGTTAATAAACTTACTATAAGCAGCCAAAAGAATCCCAAGTTGATTATTATTAATATATATAACCTTATCTAAGTCATTTTACCGAACCATATATTTTTAGGAATAAAATATCAATTACTAATATAATATTTGTTTTAAAAACTATTTTATGTCAATTTTTACACTATTTTGTAATTGATTTTTTTGAAAATTATAAAAGAATGATTAGTTAAAAATTAGTTAATTAAATCAATTATAACATGTCATATTAACCTATAAAATTAGTTTAATTCATAAAAAGTCTCAAATTACATTTATTTGGGTATTTATATCATCAATTATGTCAATATTTCTTTACTAAGATAATTACCGCATCATCTTTGTGTCATAAATAAATTAAATTATTTAATGTCTAAAAATTACAAATAAAATTCCATTATGTATGAAATCTTTTTATCTTTCTAATGAATATTTATAGTCGAATTTATCTTATGTATAAACCTATATTAAAAATGATATACTTATTAAACTTTTATTTTAAGAATTTTAAACCTTCTTTAAATAAATTAATAATAAATGTCCTAATCTAATCCAAGTGGGACTAAATGGTCATATTTTATTCCTAAGGTTATTTTTGGTCGAATTACACTTATCCAATAGAATTATGACATGTGTTAGGGTAATAATAATATCATTTTTACCGTTAATTACACTATTTACTTTTAACCATGATAAAAAAAGTAAAAAGTTACTATTCACCAAAAATTATTTTCATCTCATTGAACCACATTTTACATATGGAAATCAACCATGTCTCTCGGATTTTTGAAATTCCACTCATAGAAGCGGTGAAATTAAGATTTATGAAAAATTCAATTTTTTTAACTACCACTTAGTGGTTTCACCATTCATCACAAAATGAAAGTTTCCATAAAAATACCAAAAATTAGGCCTAAGCTATATTTGATATTATGAACTCAAAAATGATGTCTATTTTACCAAATTCTATACATATCATTTGCGTTAATTAATTTAAAAATTAATCCCCGCTGTCAAAACAAATAGCGTGTTCTTAAGAGATAATAACTATCAAAAGATTGACACTTGTTTATGTCTGGTTTAAATGTGAAATTACATCCAATGACCAACATTGTATTAAATTGTAAAAATATATTCTAAATATACATTAAAAACACTCAAATTAATAATTTATCACTATTAATTATTTCGATTAAAAAAGTTGTTTTTAATTAAAATTTATTAATTTTCACTATTCATCAGAATATGAAAGTTATCCGAAAAGTACCAAAATTTCACCTTAGGCTAAATTCGATAATCCGAATCCAAAAATGAAGTCCATTTTGAGAGATAATATTTCTAAAATTTTAAAAGGTTGTTATTACTATTCATAACGGTTAGTTTTAATAATATTTTAATAGCATATCGTTGTTTAGTGAAACTCGGTATTGCGTACTACACACGCTATCGAGGAAGGTCGTGATTGCGTGTAATGCAAGGCAAGTAAAGGATGCGTGTTGTGAAATATCCTTTTGGTGTAGTATACAACACAAGAAATTAATGAAATTAAAAAGAATATTTTTCATAAAATCCCGGGGTGTTACATTCTACCCCCCTTAAAATGAATTTCGCCCTCGAAATTCGTCGGGGTTATAAATGGTATACTACTCGAAAGATTGTTTAAAAGAAACCCACATCGTACAAAGGAATACCCAAACATGGATTTAAAAACTGAAGTATGGAATGTAACGGTTACCCCAATTAACTCATCATTGGGTTTCCACGTAGGAGAACATAGGTGAAAATATGGATATGGATGAAAAATCTAACCATCATGTTTTGATGGAGGGTGGTAGATAACATGGCTATAAAATAGCCAACAATCACAAAGCCATAGATTTGCGATGATCTAAGGTACCATCTGATTCATCATATATAAGGGCACTAGGACAACATTTTTGGTTTTCAAGATCATTTCCTTAAAGTTGGTGAATTAAAATAAATACTTACATGATTTTGGTACAATTTCACTATTGTTCGTGAATTGAACAATTTCCCCTTCATCCCATAAAGAAATGAAGTTGAATTTTTTATTCGTGATGTGTTAGCAGATCATGTGATAGAATGATGGTTCATTCCATCTATTTCAAACAAAAGGTTAGCAAAAGATATAAGTCCATCTTATGGTTAGATTAATTGTATATTGTTCCAAAAATGAACTTATAGATCTTATATCATATCGCTTAATAAAATAAAACTAGTTTCTACTAACCAGGGACTTCCTGTAGGCCAATGGTAGGCGATAAAGGCTAGTCGCACTTCGGTTGTGGGTTCAATTCCCACAGCCTTTTTCGACGCGATGGGTTGTCACCCGTCCTGCAGGTTGTCCTTTTTTCTAAAACTAAATTACTATAACATCCCAATAATAATATCGAAAAAACATCTATCCTTAAACAATACTAACTTATGTCCAACATAATCCATTCCAATATTTAGGCTTATCCATAATACTGCAGTCCACTCTCATAATATAGTTAAAATGATTACCATAGATTTCATATAACAAGCATGTTAATACCATCGTTGATCCCCATATATCACAAAATATGTCTTGTTGGTCACATTCCAAATATTCTAAGGCCTTAATCATGTATTCTCTTGAAAATGAATACCCATTGAATTTTAGTAAAAACATGAGTGCTGTGAAAAGTTAACTCATTCCACATACCAAAAACCCAAAATTCTATATACTCAAACCATGATATAACTATTTCCTTATATCAGTCATGAGCTCATGAATACTATCAAACATTTAATTTTCTTCTTATCCCTTCATTATGCGCATATCATCTATATTCCAAAAATATCTGAATAACCTTTCATAGATACTGGTACAATTAATCCTACACTTTCAAAACTCAAGGAAATACAACAGTGTAATAATCCTTAGATGTCTCTTTATTCCATAGTACCATGAGATTACTTATACAACATTACACTTGATAAACATGTAATCATTCCACTACCTTCTTAAACCATTGACTAAGCTTCAATAATTCTTTCAACTCACATATCATTTGTAGTCTCTTCATCATCGTCAACATAAATACTACTCATACGGCCATACTGATTCTCTTTATGAGACTTTCCCTTAGGGAATTGGTTTGCATAATTATCGTACATTCCACATTTAAAACATTTAACCGTTGTTGATGTCGTAGCAATACCATTATCCTCATCCATAGTGTTAACTGAACCTTTTCCTTTTCAATTACTGGCTTTGTGTTCTTCTTTTCCACACCCAAAGCATCTTCTAGTTCCCTTGAAACATTCTCCTTTATGCCTCTTCCCACATGATTTACCTAGGGGAAATTGAACTTTCTTTCCTCTATGATCATCATGAAACTCCATATTTCTCTTATTAGACGAGTCAGGAAGCTTACCAAATTTTACTTTATTGATCATATTATGTGATTACTGATTCGGCATAATAATGATGTTTGGACTTTCAAATCCCATTTCATTTGGTTTCTCATGAATAATATCATTCCATTGTCCATAATATCCTCCATTATCGTGAATCATCTTGTTTCCAGCCATTTTCTAAAACCCAAAAAGAATAGTGTTAGAGGAAAAAATCATAATAAAGGGGGAGTAACTTCAATATCTAACATCTTAGGTTACTTCTAAGATCGTTAACATAGTTCTAGGACTATATCCTATACGTATACTTATCCTTAGGGGCTTCCCTAGACATACCTTAGAAATATCTCTAGGGATCTCACTAATGTTTTCGCATCCTAGTTTCCAAAGGTTGACTAATCCTTTCCTCTGATACCAAAAGTAGCGGTCTGGAATTACTTCCAGTGGACTATAATTGATACCTATCAGGGCACTCCATGGGCGGCTACACCGCCTGGGTGGGACACACCACTATCCCCAGTGGCAGCCATTTCCTCATGAATCCCTTGGGCGGAGAGCCATGCTTCGTCCAACGGTCACATGTGAGAGTTCCCAAGGATCAGATACATTCCTACCTCCTTTGCCTCTGATACCAACTGTAGAGACCTGAACCTTGACGTACATGGACATTACATTACTTTTGCAGAATACTTAGTACATAACAAAAACACACACACAAGGATCGTAATAGTTTATTGTCTTTGGAAACTCGGAATATAATATTCTAATCGTGGTGAAAGATCGTCAACATCTACCGTAAAGATCTTCCTTTTTTATACCTAAAATCTTTCTTTATATCCTGGTGAAAAGAAAACATAAAAGGGTGAGCTCAAATTCTCAGTAAGGGTAAACAAAAGAAATATCAATCACATCATATAAAATTTTGGAAATCTTAACCTGCAAAAGAGAACATAATTTCATAACATGGGATAAATCATAGTAGTGAAATGAAATCCCAATAATCATAACTTAAAACATGAAACTTTGTGGCATACACACATAATCATAGATAATCATATCGTATTAGTCAATACTCATTGCCAAGACTATCTTAGTGGACAAAGTCCATTTCTGAACCGAGTCACCCTCGTTTTAGTCCTGTTTCACGGAACCGGTATAACCTACCGTTCCAACCATGTCTATCTCCTGAGATATAAAATCTTTACCCAATGCATTGGAGGGAGATATAGGTCCCACCCGTCTCATAATGATACCATTCTTATGTGTGCCACAAAATCATAAATCATACATCATTTCATAACCCATGTAATAAAAATGAGAATCTTTAAACATCGTGACATCATAAAACAATTCATATAAGATAAAAGAATTCATAAAAAAATATTTCTGTCACAACATAATCAAATCCATGTAATAATAGGGATAGAAACAGAACCCTTTATTATCTTAGGTGGAAAATAATTTTGATAAAACACTTGAACTCCATTCTTGAGGAAAATATCCTTTCCACTTCCAATACATTTTCCTTTCTTAACATGTCATTCAATTTTAAACTAAAAGAAATTGATTAAAAATAAACATAAAAACATGTAAAGTAAGCTTCTTTGAAATAATTTTTTAAAAATCCATTCATGCCGTATATGTTAAAAAAACATTCTTCTCGTACTTTTGTCAGAAAAGTCAAAAAGTACCTCGTACGAAAAACGACAAAAGATTCCTTTCATATCTTTTACTAAACACTCACAGAATGGTAAAATTGGATTTAAACAATTGTAGGTGGATGGAAATAATATTACATATTGAGGAAAGATGGATGTGGATGATAAAATAAACCCCAGTAAATACCAATGTATAAACAATCTTGGATAAAAGTGAGATTGTGATATTTTCCCTTACCTTAGGTCCGATTTTCTTCATATGTGTCCGAACCTCCTGTATAATTATTTAAATAATGTCATTGACTTATTCCATATTTATACTCATTGTTATGATATCATATATGGTTCACTTATGGCTTTATATTACCCGTTCTTTTGTAAATTCCATGTTAAAGAGCGTTTTGGGTAAAATCGTTTCATTTGTCATCCGTGTTTTGACTTGTAATTATTCATATGATTACATAGATTATGATTACTTAATTCCAGAATATATAACATGATTTATATATAATATATATTCATAATATAATAGATCCGTAAATGGAATGAAATACACCGTTCATGGAGACGGTAGACCGTACGTACGCATGAACGCTCTTTTCTTTTCCTTATTGAGTTGAATGGAATTACGTAGATGACATACATATATATACAAATTAATCCAGAATCATTATTATGTAATATATTTCATTATTAATTATTATATATACTTTATAATCATTCATGAATGGTTAACGTGGAGAATGAATCTCATCGCGTCGTGGAGACGGTAGTCCGTACGTATGCACAAGTGATGATATCATTCTAATGATCGTGGAATTGTATTGGAGTGTATGTATAATATTTAAGAATCAATATCACTTTACAATAATCATATATAGTTATTATGTACACCATTATACCCATCCAAGTAAGGTGGTGGTGGAAAATGGATTGCACCACGGCGTGGAGACGGTATTCTGTACGTACGCACGCGCGGTGATTTCGTTTTCCGTAGGATGGATAGACGGTGAAATAAGGTTGTTTAATAATTATAATAACATATCAGTGTATAAGTTATACTTATGTTATTACTTCATAATAAAACATCCTAAGAAGAAGAATAAGTGGAAGAAGAAATAATGATGAAAGAATCGGTAACGGACATTACCTCTTCTTTGAAGCGCCTCTTTGAGATCTCCTTTTAGGGCACTAAAATTGGTCTTTGAGGAAGAAAAAAACCTCTAGGATGTTTCTAGGGAAGTGGAGAGGAGAAATTGGCAGGGTTTGGCCGAGCTTGAAGTCTCATAGTGTTGTGAGGAAGAGGGGAAGGAGGTGCCCATTTATAAGGGAGGAGATGGGAACCTTTGGAATAACTAAAAATATTATTTTATTATATAGTCAAGTTCGGTTTTAAATAGCTCCAAATTGAGTTATTTCGAAGATAAGGTGGGGATAGGTCGAAATACTCTCATCCAATAGAATTTAGACAAGTTTATGTTCCTATTTTAACCTTATCATTTACATTTAACATTAAGTTAAATAATTTTACTTTTACTGTGTCTTCTTGTGTTCTTATACTATAAGGTTAATAAACTTACTATAAGCAGCCAAACGAATCCCAAGTTGTTTATTATTAATATATATAACCTTATATATTTCATTTGGCCGAACCTTTAATTTTTAGGAATAAAATAACAATTACTAATATAATATTTGTTTTAAAAACTATTTTATGTAAATTTTTACACTATTTTGTAATTGATTATTTTGAAAATTATAACAGAATGATTAGTTCAAAATAAGTTAATTAAATCCAAAATAACATGTCATATTAACCTAAAAAATTAGTGGAATTCATAAAAAGTCTCAAATTACATTTATTTGGGTATTTATAACATCAATTATGTCAATATTTCATTAATAGGATAATTACTGCATCATCTTTGTGTCATAAATAAATTAAATTATTTAATGTCTAAAAATTACAAATAAAATTAAATTATTTATGAAATATTTTTATCTTTATAATGAATATTTATAGTCGAATTTATCTTATGTATAACCCGATATTAAAAATGATATACTTATTAAACTTTGATTTTAACTATTTTAACCCTTCTTTAAATAAATTAATAATAAATGTCCTAATCTAATCCAAGTGGGCCTAAATGGAAATATTTTATTCATACGGTTGTTTTTGGTCGAATTAAACTTATCCAATAGAATTATGACATGTGTTAGGGTAATAATAATATCATTTTTACCCTTAATTACACTATTTACTTTTAGCCATGGAAAAAAAATTAAAAAGTTACTATTCACCAAAAATTATTTTCATCTCATTGAACCACATTTTACATAATGACATCAACCATGTCTCTCGGATTTTTGAAATTCCACTAATAGAAGTGGTGAAATTAAGTTTTATGAAAAATTCATTTTTTTTAACTACCACTTAGTGGTTTCACTATTCATCACAAAATGAATATTTCCAGAAAAATACCAAAAATTAGGCCTAAGCTATATTTGATATTATGAACTCAAAAATGATTTCTATTTTACCAAATTCAAAACATATCAGTTGCATTAATTAATTTTAAAATTAATTCCCGTCGTCAAAACAAATAGCGTGTTCTTAAGAGGTAATAACTATCAAAAGATTGACACTTGTTTATGGCTGGTTTAAATGTGAGATTACATCCAATGACCAACATTGTATTAAATTGTAAAAATATATTCTAAATATACTTTAAAAACACTCAAATTAATAAATTATCACAATTAATTATTTCTATTAAAAAAGTTGTTTTTAATTAAAATTTAGTTATTTTAACTATTCATCAGAATATGAAAGTTATCCAAAAAGTACCAAAATTTCACCTTATGCTAAATTCGATAATCCGAATCCAAAAATGAAGTCCATTTTGAGAGATAATATTTCTAAAATTTGAAAAGGTGGTTATTACTATTCATAATGGCTAGTTTTAATAATATTTTAATAGCATATCGTTGTTTAGTGAAACTCGGTATTGCGTACTACACACGCTATCGAGGAAGGTCGTGATTGCATGTAATGCAAGGCAAGTCAAGGATGCATGTTGTGCAAGATCCTTTTGGTGTATTGTAAAACACAAGAAATTAATGAAATTAAAAAGAATATTTTTCATAAAATCCCGGGGTGTTACATTCTACCCCCCTTAAAATGAATTTCGCCCTCGAAATTCATCGGGGTTATAAATTGTTTACTACTCGAAAGTTTGTTTAATAGAAACCCACATCGTACAAAGGAATACCCAAACATGGATTTAAAAACAAAAGTATGGAATGTAATGGTTACCCCAATTAACTCATCATTGGGTTTCCACGTAGGAGAACATAGGTGAAAATATGGATATGGAAGAAAAATCTAACCATCAAGTTTTGATGGAGAGTGGTAGAGAACATGGAAATGAAATAGCCAACAATCACAAAGCCATAGATTTGCGATGATCTAAGGTACCATCTGATTCATCAGATATAAGGGCACTAGGACAACATTTTTGGTTTTCAAGATCATTTCCCTAAAGTTGGTGAATTAAAATAAATACTTACATGATTTTGGTACAATTTCAATGTTGTTCGTGAATTGAACAATTTCCCCTTCATCCCTTAAAGAAATGAAGTTGAATTTTTTATTCGTGATGTGTTAGCAGATCATGTGATAGAATGATGGTTCATTCCATCTATTTCAAACAAAAGCTTAGCAAAAGTTATAAGTCCATCTTATGGTTAGACTAATCGTATATGGTTCCAAAAATGAACTTATAGTTCATATATCATACCGTTTAATAAAATAAAACTAGTTTCTACTAACCAGGGACTTCCTGTAGGCCAATGGTAGGCGATAAAGGCTAGTCGCACTTCGGTTGTGGGTTCAATTCCCACAGCCTTGTCCGACGTGATGGGTTGTCACCCGTCCTGAAGGTTGTCCTTTTTTCTAAAAATACATTACTATAACATCCCATCAATAATATCGAAAAAACATCTATCCTTAAACAATACTAACTTATGTCCAACATAATCCATTCCAATCTTTAGGCTTATCCATAATACTACAGTCCACTCTCATAATATAGTTAAAACGAATACCAGAGATTTCATATAACAAGCATGTTAATACCATCATTGATCCCCATATATCATAAAATATGTCTTGTTGGTCACATTCCAAATATTCTAAGGCCTTAATCATGTATTCTCTTGAAAATGAATACCCATTGAATTTTAGTACAAACATGAGTGCTGTGAAAAGTTAACTCATTCCACATACCAAAAACCCAAAATTCTATATACTCAAACCATGATATAACTATTTCCTTATATCAGTCCTGAGCTCATGAATACTATCAAACATTTAATTTTCTTCTTATCCCTTCATTATGTGCATATCATCTATACTCCAAAAATATCTGAATAACCTTTCATGGATACTGGTACCATTAATCATACACTTTCAAAACTCAAGGAAATACAACAGTGTAACAATCCTTAGATGTCTCTTTATTCCATAGTACCATGAGATTACTTATACAACATTACACTTGATAAACATGTAATCATTCCACTACCTTCTTAAACCATTGACTGTGCTTCAACAATTCTTTCAACTCACATATCATTTGTAGTATCTTCATCATCATCAACATAAATACTACTCATACGGCCGTACTGATTCTCTTCATGAGACTTTCCCTTAGGGAATTGGTTTGCATAATTCTCGTACATTCCACATTTAAAACATTTAACCATTGTTGATGTCGTAGCAATACCATTATCCTCATCCATAGTGTTAACTGAACCTTTTCCTTTGCACTTACTGGCTTTGTGTCCTTCTTTTCCACACCCAAAGCATCTTCTATTTCCCTTGAAACATTCTCCGTGATGCCTCTTCCCACATGATTTACATAGGGGAAATTGAACTTTCTTTCCTCTATGATCATCATGAAACTCCATCTTTCTCTTATTAGCCAAGTCAGGAAGCTTACCAAATTTTACTTTATTGATCATATTATGTGATTACTGATTCGACATAATAATGATTTTTGGACTTTCAAATCCCATTTCATTTGGTTTATCTTGAATAATATCATTCCATTGTCCATAATATCCTCCATTATCATGAATCATCTTGTTTCCAGCCATTTTCTAAAACCCAAAAAGAATAGTGTTAGAGGTAAAAATCATAATAAAGGCGGAGTAACTTCAATATCTAACATCTTAGGTTAATTCTAAGATCGTAAACATAGTTCTAGGACTATATCCTATACGTATACTTATCCTTAGGGGCATCCCTAGACATACCTTAGAAATATCACTAGGGATCTCACTAACGTTTTCACATCCTAGTTTCCAAAGGTTGACTAAACCTTTCCTCTGATACCAACAGTAGCGGTCTGGAATTACTTCCAGTGGATTATAATTGATACCTATCAGGGCACTCCATGGGCAGCTAAACCCCCTAGGTGGGACACACCACCATCCCCAGTGGCAGCCATTTCCTCATGAAGCCCTTGGGCGGAGATCCATGCTTCGTCCAACGCTCACATGTGAGAGTTCCCAAGGATCGGATACATTCCTACCACCATTGACTTTGATAACAACTGTAGAGACCCGAATCTTAACGTACATGGACATTACATTACTTTTGTGGAATACTTAGCACATAACAAAAACACACACACAAGGATCGTAATAGTTTAGTGTCTTTGGAAACTCGGAATATAATCTTCTAATTGTGGTGAATGATCTTCAACATCTCCCATAAAGATCATCCTTTTTTTATACATAAAACTTTTCTTTATATCCTGGGGAAATGAAAACATAAAAGGGTGAGCTCAAATGCTCATTAAGGTTAAACAAAAGAAATATCAATTACATCATATAACATTCTGGAAATCTTAACCTCCAAAAGAGAGAATAATTTCATAACATTGGATAAATCATAGTAGTGAAATAAAATCTCAATAATCATAACATAAAAAATGAAACTTTGTAGAATACACACATAATCATAGAGAATCATATCTTATTTGTCAAGAATCATTTCCAAGACTATCTTAGTGGACAAAGTCCATTTCTGAACCGTGTCACCCTCGTTTTAGTCCTGTTTCATGGAACCGGTATAACCTACCGTTCCAACCATGTCTATCTCATGAGATATAAAATCTTTACCCAATGCATTGGAGGGAGATATAGGTCCCACCTGTCTCATAATGATACCATTCTTATGTGTGCCACAAAATCATAAATCATACATCATTGCATAACCCATGTAATAAAAATGGGAATCTTTAAACATCGTGACATCATAAAACAATTCATAAAAAAATATTTCCGTCACAACATAATCAAATCCATGTAATAATAGGGATAGAAACAGAACCCTTTATTATCTTAGATGGAAAATAATTTTGATAAAACAATTTAACTCTATTCTTGAGGAAAATATCCTTTCCACTTCAAAAAATTTTTCCTTTCTTAACATGTCATACAATTTTAAACTAAAAGAAGTTGATTAAAAATAAACTTAAAAACATGTAAAGTATGCTTCTTGGAAATATTGTTTTAAAAATCCATCCATGCCTTATATGTTAAAAAACTTTCTTCTCATACTTTTTTCGGAAAAGTCAAAAAGAACCTCGTACGAAAAACGACAAAAGATTCCTTTCATATCTTTTACTAAACACTCACAGAAGGGTAAAATTGGATTTAAACAATTGTAGGTGGATGGAAATAATATTAAATATTGAGGAAACATGGATTTGGATGATAAAATAAACCCCAGTAAATACCAAAGTATAAACAATCTCGGATAAAAGTGAGATTGTGATATTTTCCCTTACCTTAGGTCCAATTTTCTTCATATGTGTCTGAGCCTCCTGTATAATTATTTAAATAATGTCATTGACTTATTCCATAATCATAATCATTGTTATGATATCATATATGCTTCACTTATGGCTTTATATTACCCGTTCTTTTGTAAATTCCATGTTAAAGAGCGTTTTGGGTAAAATCGTTTCATTTTTCGTCCGTGTTTTGACTTGTAATTATTCATATGATTACTTAGATTATGATTTCTTAATTCTAGAATATAAAACATGATTTATATATAATATATATTCATAATATAGTAGATCAGTAAATGGAATGAAACACACCGTTCATGGAGACGGTAGACCGTACGTACGCATGAACGCTGTTTTCTTTTCCTTATTGAGTTGAATGGAATTAAGTAGATGACATACATATATATACACATAAATACCGAATCATTATTATGTAATATATTTCATTATTAATTATTATATATTCTTTATAATCATTCATGAATGGTTAACGTGGAGAATGAATCTCATCGAGTCGTGGAGACGGTAGTCCGTACGTATGCACAAGTGATTATATCATTCTAATGATCGTGGAATTGTATTGGAGTGTATGTATAATATTTCAGAATCAATATCACTTTACAATAATCATATATAGTTATTATGTACACCATTATACCCATCCAAGTAAGGTGGTCGTGGAAAATAGATTACACCACGGCATGGAGACGATATTCCGTACGTATGCACGCGCGGTGATTTCGTTTTCCGTAGGATGGATAGATGGTGAAATAAGGTTGTTTCATAATTATTATAACATATTAGTGTATAAGTTATACTTATGTTATTACTTCATAATGAAACATCCTAATAAGAAGAATAAGTGGAAGAAGAAATAAAGATGAAGGAATCGGTAACGGACATTACCTCTTCTTTGAAACGCCTCTTTGAGATCTCCTTTTAGGGCACTAAAATTGGTCTTTGAGGAATACCAAAACCTCTAGGATGTTTCTAGGTAAGTGGAGAGGAGAAATTGGAAGGTTTTTTCCGAGCTTGAAGTCTCATTGTGGTGTGAGGAAGAGGGGAAATAGGTGCCCTTTTGTAAGGGAGGAGAGGGGCACCTTTGGAATAACTAAACATATTATTTTATTATATAGTCAAGTTCGGTTTTAAATAGCTCCAAATTGAGTTATTTTGAAGCTAAGGTGGGTATGGGTCGAAATCCTTTCATCCAATAGAATTTAGACAAGTTAGGTTCCTATTTTAACCTTATCATTTACATTTAACATTAAGTTAAATAATTTTACTTTTACTGTGTCTTCTTGTGTTCTTATACTATAAGGTTAATAAACATACTATAAGCAGCCAAACGAATCCCAAGTTTTTAATTATTAATATATATAACCTTATCTAAGTCATTTGGCCGAACCTTAGATTTTTAGGAATAAAATAACAATTACTAATATAATATTTGTTTTAAAAACTATTTTATGTCAATTTTTACACTATATTGTAATTGATTTTTCTGAAACTTATAACAGAATGATTAGTTAAAAATAAGTTAATTAAAGACATAATAACATGTCATATTAACCTATAAAATTAGTGGAATTCATAAAAAGTCTCAAATTACATTTATTTGGGTATTTATAACATCAATTATGTCAATATTTCTTTAATAAGATAATTACTGCATCATCTTTGTGTCATAAATAAATTAAATTATTTAATGTCTAAAAATTACAAATAAAATACCATTATGTATGAAATATTTTTATCTTTCTAATGAATATTTATATTCGAATTTATCTTATGTATAAACCTATATTGAAAATGATATACTTATTAAATTTGATTTTATCTATTTTAACCCTTCTTTAAATAAATTAATAATAAATGTCCTAATCTAATCCAAGTGGGCCTAAATGGTAGTATTTTATTCCTAAGGTTGTTTTTGGTCGAATTACACTTATCCAATAGAATTAGTACATGTCTTATGGTAATAATAATATCATTTTTACCCTTAATTACACTATTTACTTTTAACCATGGTAAAAAAAAGTAAAAAATTACTATTCATCAAAAATTATTTTTCATCTCATTGAACCATATTTTACTTACTGACATCAACCATGTCTCTCGGATTTTTGAAATTCCACTCACAGAAGCGGTGAAATTAAGTTTTATGAAAAATTCATTTTTTTAACTACCACTTAGTGGTTTCACTATTCATCACAAAATGAAAGTTTCCAGAAAAATACCAAAAAATAGGCCAAAGATATATTTGATATTATGAACTCAAAAATGATGTCTATTTTACCAAAATAAATACATATCAGTTGCATTAATTAATTTTAAAATTAATTCCCGTCGTCAAAACAAATAGTGTGTTCTTAAGAGGTAATAACTATCAAAAGATTGACACTTGTTTATGTCTGGTTTAAATGTGAAATTACATCCAATGACCAAAATTGTATTAAATTGTAAAAATATATTCTAAATATACTTTAAAACCACTCAAATTAATAATTTATCACTATTAATTATTTCGATTAAAAAAGTTGTTTTTAATTAAAATTTAGTAATTTTCACTATTCATCAGAATATGAAAGTTATCCGAAAAGTACCAAAATTTCACCTTAGGCCAAATTCGATACTCCGAATCCAAAAATTAAGTCCATTTTGAGAGATAATATTTCTAAAATTTGAAAAGGTGGTTATTACTATTAATAATGGCTAGTTTTAATAATATTTTAATAGCATATCGTTGTTTAGTAAAACTCGGTATTGCATACTACACACGTTATCGAGGAAGGTTGTGATTGCATGTAATGGAAGGAAAGTCAAGGATGCATGTTGTGCAAGATCCTTTTGGTGTCGTGTACAACACAAGAAATTAATGAAATTAAAAAGAATATTTTTCATAAAATCCCGGGGTGTTACATTCTACCCCCCTTAAAATGAATTTCTCCCATGAAATTCGTCGGGGTTATAAATAGTTTACTACTAGAAAGTTTTTTTAATATAAACCCACATCGTACAAAGGAATACCCAAACATGGATTTAAAAACTAAAGTATGGAATGTAACGGTTACCCCAATTAACTCATCCCTGGGTTTCCACGTAGGAGAACATAGGTGAAAATATGGATATGGAAGAAAAATATAACCATCAAGTTTTGATGGAGAGTGGTAGAGAACATGGCTATGAAATAGCCAACAATCACAATGCCATAGATATGCGATGATCTAAGGTACCATCTGATTCATCAGATATAAGGGCACTAGGACAACATTTTTGGTTTTCATGATCATTTCCCTAAAGTTGGTGAATTAAAATAAATACTTACATGATTTTGGTACAATTTCACTGTTGTTCATGAATTGAACAATTTCCCCTTCATCCCTTAAAGAAATGAAGTTTAATTTTTTATTCGTGATGTGTTAGCAGATCATGTGATAGAATGATGGTTCATTCCATCTATTTCAAACAAAAGGTTAGCAAAAGTTATAAGTCCATCTTATGGTTAGATTAATCGTATATGGTTCCAAAAATGAACTTATAGTTCATATATCATACCTCTTAATAAAATAAAACTAGTTTCTACTAACCATGGACTTCCTGTAGGACAATGGTATGCGATAAAGGCTAGTTGCACTTCGGTTGTGGGTTCAATTCCCACAGCCTTGTCCGACGCGATGGGCTGTCACCCGTCCTGCAGGTTATCCTATTTTCTAAAACTACATTTCTATAACATCCCATCAATAATATCGAAAAAACTTCTATCCTTAAATAATACTAACTTATGTCCAATATAATCCTTTCCAATCATTAGGCTTATCCATAATACTGTAGTCCACTCTAATAATATAGTTAAAACGATTACGAGAGATTTCATAAAACAAGCATGTTAATACCATAGTTGATCCCCATAAATCATAAAATATGTCCTGTTGGTCACACTCCAAATATTCTAAGGCCTTAATCATGTATTCTCTTGAAAATGAATACCCACTGAATTTTAGTAAAAACATGAGTGCTGTGAAAAGTTAACTCATTCCACATACCAAAAACCCAAAATTCTATATACTCAAACCATGATATAACTATTTCCTTATATCAGTCATGAGCTCATGAATACAATCAAACATTTAATTTTCTCCTTATCCCTTCATTATGCGCATATCATCTATATTCCAAAAATATCTGAAAAACCTTTCATGGATACTGGTACCATTAATCATACACTTTCAAAACTCCAGGAATGACAACAGTGTAACAATCCTTAGAAATCTCTTTATTCCATAGTACCATGAGATTACTTATACAACATTACACTTGATAAACATGTAATCGTTTCACTACCTTCTTAAACCATTGACTGAGCTTCAACGATTCTTTCAACTCACATATCATTTGTAGTCTCTTCATCATCACCAACATAAATACTACTCATACGGCCGTACCGATTCTCTTCATGAGACTTTCCCTTAGGGAATTGGTTTGCATAATTCCCGTACATTCCACATTTAAAACATTTAACCATTGTTGATGTCGTAGAAATACCATTATCCTCATCCATAGTGTTAAATGAACCTTTTCCTTTGCACTTACTGGCTTTGTGTCCTTCTTTTCCACACCCAAAGCATCTTTCAGTTCCCTTGAAACATTCTCCTTGATGCCTCTTCCCACATGATTTACATAGGGGAAACTGAACTTTCTTTCCTCTATGATCATCATGAAACTCCATATTTCTCTTATTAGCTGAGTCAGGAAGCTTACCAAATCTTACTTTATTGATCATATTATGTGATTACGGATTTGGCATAATAATGATGTTTGGACTTTCAAATACCATTTCATTTGGTTTCTCATGAATAATATCATTCCATTGTCCATAATATCCTCCATTATCGTGAATCATCTTGTTTCCAGCCATTTTTTAAAACCCAAAAAGAATAGTGTTAGAGGCAAAAATCATAATAAAGGGGGAGTAACTGCTATATCTAACATCTTAGGTTAAATTATAAGATTGTTAACATAGTTCTAGGACTATATCTTAAACGTATACTTATCCTTAGGGGTATCCCTAGACATTCCTTAGAAATATCTCTAGGTTTCTCACTAACGTTTTCGCATCCTAGTTTCCAAAGGTTGAAAAAACATTTCCTCTGATACCAATAGTAGTGGTCTGGAATTACTTCCAGTGGACTATAATTGATACCTATCAGGGCACTTCATGGGCGGCTACACCCCCTGGGTGGGACACACCACCATCCCCAGTGGCGGCCATTTCCTCATGAAGCCCTTGGGCGGAGATCCTTGCTTCGTCCAACGCCCACATGTGAGAGTACCCAAGGATCGGATACATTCCTACCTCCTTTGCCTCTGATACCAACTATAGAGACCAGAATCTTGACGTACATGGACATTACATTACTTTTGCGGAATACTTAGTACATAACAAAAACACACACACAAGGATCGTAATAGTTTAGTGTCTTTGGAAACTCGGAATATAATCTTCTAATCGTGGTGAAATATCTTCAACATCTCCCATAAAGATCATCCTTTTTTTTATACCAAAAACCTTTCTTTATATCCTGGGGAAAAGAAAACATAAAATGGTGATCTCAAATGCTCAGTAAGGGTAAACAAAATAAATAGCAATCACATCATATAACATTTTGGAAATCTTAACCTGCAAAAGAGAGAATAATTTCATAACATGGGATAAATAATAGTAGTGAAATGAAATCCAAATAATCATAACATAAAACATGAAACATTGTGGCATACACACATAATCAGAGAGAATCTTATCCTATTAGTCAAGACTCATTTCCAAGACTATCTTAGTGGACAAATTCCATTGTTGAACCGAGTCACCTTCGTTTCAGTCCTGTTTCACAGAACCGGTATAACCTACCGTTCCAGCCATGTCCATCTCATGAGATATAAAATCTTTACCCAATGCATTGGAGGGAGATATAGGTCCCACCCATCTCATAATGATACCATTCTTATGTGTGCCACAAAATCATAAATCATACATCATTGCATAACCCATGTAATAAAAATGGGAATCTTTAAACATTGTGACATCATAAAACAATTCATATAAGATAAAAGAATTCATAAAAAAATATTTCCATCATAACATAATCAAATCCATGTAATAATAGGGATATAAACAGAACCCTTTATTTTCTTAGATGGAAAATAATTTTGATAAAACACTTGAACTCCATTCTTGAGGAAAATATCCTTTCCACTTCAAAAACATTTTCCTTTCTTTACATGTCATACAATTTTAAACTAAAAGAAGTTGATTAAAAATAAACAAGAAAACTCTAAAGTAAGCTTCTTGGAAATAATGTTTTAAAAATCCATTCAGGCCGTATAAGTTAAAAAACATTCTTCCCATACTTTTTTCGGAAAAGTCAAAAAGTACCTCGTACGAAAAACGACAAAAGATGCCTTTCATATCTTTTACTAAAAACTCATAGAAGGGTAAAATTGGATTTAAAAAATTGTAGTTTGATGGAAATAATATTAAATATTGAGGAAACATGGATGTGGATGATAAAATACACCCCAGTAAATACCAAAGTATAAACAATCTCGGATAAAAGTGAGATTGTGATATTTTCCCTTACCTTAGGTACGATTTGCTTCGTATGTGTCCGAACCTCCTGTATAATGATTTAAATAATGTTATTGACTTTTTCCAGAATCATACTCATTGTTATGATATCATATATGGTTCACTTATAGCTTTATATTACCCGTTCTTTTGTAAATTCCATGTTAAAGAGCGTTTTGGGTAAAATCGTTTCATTTGTTGTCCGTGTTTTGACTTGTAATTATTCATATGTTTACATAGATCATGATTACTTAATTCCAGAATATAAAACATTATTTATATATATTATATATTCATAATATAATAGATAAGTAAATGGAAATAAAGACACCGTTCATGGAGACGGTAGACCGTACGTACGCATGAACACTGTTTTCTTTTCCTTATTGAGTTGAATGGAATTAAGAATATGACATACATATATATACACATAAATAAAGAATCATTATTATGTCATATATTTCATTATTAATTATTATATATAGATTATAATCATTCATGAATGGTTAACATGGAGAATAAATCTCATCGCGTCGTGGAGACGGTTGTCCGTACGTACGCACAAGCGATGATATCATTCTAATGATCGTGGAATTGTATTGGAGTGTATGTATACTATTTCAGAATAAATATCAATTTAAAATAATCATATATTGTTATTATGTACACCATTATATCCATCCATGTAAGGTGGTGGTGGAAAATAGATTACACCATGGCGTGGAGACGGTATTCCGTACGTATGCACGCGCGGTGATTTCGTTTTCTGTAGGATGGATAGATGGTGAAATAAGGTTGTTTCATAATTATAATAACATATCAGTGTATAATTTATAGTGATGTTATTACTTCATAATGAAACAACCTATGAAGAAGAAGTGGAAGAAGAAATAAAGATGAAATAATCGGTAACAAACATTACCTCTTCTTTGAAGCGCCTCTTTGAGATCTCCTTTTAGGGCACTAAAATTGGTCTTTGAGGATGAAAAAAACCTCTAGGATGTTTCTAGGGAAGTGGAGAGGGGATATTTTCAGGGGTTGGCCGAGATTGAAGGCTCAATGTGGTGTGAGGAAGAGGGGAAGGAGGTGCCCTTTTATAAGGGAGGAGAGGGGCACCTTTGGAATAACTAAAAATATTATTTTATTATAAAGTCAAGTTCGGTTTTAAATAGCTAAAAATTGAGTTATTTAGAAGCTAAGGTGGGGATGGGTCGAAATCCTCTCATATAATAGAATTTAGACAAGTTTAGGTTCCTATTTTAACCTTATCATTTACATTTAACATTAAGTTAAATAATTTTACTTTTACTGCGTCTTCTTGTGTTCTTATACTATAAGGTTAATAAACATACTATAAGCAGCCAAAAGAACCCCAAGTTGTTTATTATTAATATATATAACCTTATCTAAGTCATTTGGCCGAACCGTAGATTTTTAGGAATAAAATAATAATTAATAATATAATATTTATTTTAAAAACTATTTTATGTCAATTTTGACACTATTTTGTAATTGATTTTTTTGAAACTTATAACAGAATGAATAGTTATAAATAAGTTAATTAAATCAATAATAAAATTTCAAATTAACCTATAAAATTATTTTAATTCATAAAAAGTCTCAAATTACATTTTGTTTGAGTATTTATAACATCAATTATGTCAATATTTCTTTAATAAGATAATTACTGCATCATCTTTGAGTCATAAATAAATTAAATTATTTAATGTCTAAAAATTTCAAATAAAATACCATTATGTATGATATATTTTTATCTTTCTAATGAATTTTTATAGTAGAATTTATCTTATGTATAACCCTATATTAAAAATGATATACTTATTAAACATTGATTTTAACTATTTTAACCCTTCTTTAAATAAATTAATAATAAATGTCCTAATCCAATCCAAGTGGTCCTTAATGGTCATATTTTATTCCTAAGGTTGTTTTTGGTCGAATTACATTTATCCAATAGAAATAGGACATGTGTTAGGGTAATAATAATATCATTTTTACCCTTAATCACCCTATTTACTTTTAATTGTGGTAAAAAAAAGTAAAAAGTTACTATTCTCCAAAAATTATTTTCATCTCATTGAACCAAATTTTACTTATTGCCATCAACCGTGTATCTCGGATTTTTGAAATTCCACTCACAGAAGAGGTGAAATTATGTTTTATGAAAAATTCATTTTTTTAACTACCACTTAATGGTTTCACTATTCATCAGAAAATGAAAGTTTCCAGAAAAATACCAAAAATTAGGCCTAAGATATATTTGATATTATGAACTCCAAAATGATGTCTATTTTACCAAATTCAAAACATATCAGTTGCATTAATTAATTTCAAAATTAATTCCCGTCGTCAAAACAAATAGTGTGTTCTTAAGAGATAATAACTATCAAAAGATTGACACTTGTTTATGTATGGTTTAAATGTGAAATTACATCCAATGACCAATATTGTATTAAATTGTAAAATATGATCTAAATATAATTTAAAACCACTCAAATTAATAATTTATCACTATTAATTATTTCGATTTAAAAAGTTGTTTTTAATTAAAATTTAGAAATTTTTACTATTCATCAGAATATGAAAGTTATCCGAAAATTACCAAAATTTCACCTTAGGCTAAATTCGATACTCTGAATCCAAAAATGAAGTCCATTTTGAGAAGTAAAATTTCTAAAATTTGAAAAGGTGGTTATTACTATTCATAACGGCTAGTTTTAATAATATTTTAATAGCATATCGTTGTTTAGTGAAACTCGGTTTTGCGTACTACACATGCTATCGAGTAAGGTCGTGATTGCGTGTAATGCAAGGCAAGTCAAGGATGTGTGTTGTGCAAGATCCTTTTGGTGTAGCGTACAACACAAGACATTAATGAAATTAAAAAGAATATTTTTCATAAAATCCCAGGGTGTTACATTATGTGTCAAAATGGAGAATAAAGAATGTTATAAATGAATATAAATGATTTTTATAAATAATTAAATCATATTAATTATTAATAATTATTTAATTTTTTTAATTATTTTATAATTAACAGAAATTATTGTGCAACAGTAATAAGAAATTTATTCAATTAATAGAAAAATAAAATGAATTATATTAAAAATAATAAATTTGATATAATATGATTTATTTATAATGATTCATGACCTTTTTTGATAAATATGAGATACTTGTTATGTGTAAAAATATATATTCAAAACCAACTTTTTCCTAATGTTTTTGATGTCAAATTAAATGAATCATGTCAAATTTATCGTTAATGATAATTTATGAAAATAAAATATTATTAAAATCTTTCAAAACAATTAAAACGCTAAAGGAGGAAAATGGGTATTATATCGTTTAAATTATCATCCCTTTTACAATTACGAGTAAATCATTACATTTTATATTATATTATTATCCTTTTATGAATAAAAACTATATTGTCATTATTAAATTTAAAATATGTTAACTATAAGGTTAAACCAAAGAATATTGTCTAAAAAAACATATAAAACTGCCAATATTGTATTTTTTATCACCCTAGGTTCGATTGTCTGGATATTTGGATAAATTTTTATTTAAAATTTCATTATTATAATTTACTCATTTATGAAATTCTAAAACTTCCCCACACCTAAATTATATAAGGAACATCCTCCCTAAGATCTTTACACCACATTGAACCTTATATATAACAAAACCCAACCAAATTCATTCTAAATTTACTTATCAACTTTATAGTTGTAATTTACATCCAAGAAGACCAACCCTAGGACCCTTAATCAGTTATTTAAAAGAAGTTATTTCAAATGAGAGTTTATCACTATAACCGATCACTTAATTTCTACCTATTATTTACCACAACTAAATTTATTGAAATTATAATAAAATTAAATCTTATATATCCAAAATATACTAAAATATTATTAGTATTATTAAATCATCAATATCTACCATTTTCAAATCAAATGGGAAGTGATGGTATCACTCATGTGTATGTATTACTTATCGTCTACAAATTGTGATACGATATACATTCCACAATTATATTTCATAAGTGGTTATTATGATAGTTTTAATGCTTATATATTATAATTAAGAAAAAATTATATCATTTTAAGTATAGTATCATGTCTCCCTTCTTACCTTCCAATCCATTGGAATACATTAACGTCCCTCATGCATACGTGTGGACTACCCCCTCCACGAATCGATGTGATTTTTTAATTTACATTTTATGTTGATGTTATAAAGGATGAATTTTAGGAATATATACTAATATAATAATTTTTATTTAAATGTGAATTTTTATTTACCTTTATTTCATTATAATTAACACAAAATTAAAACTATATTTATGCATATGTAAGACATACCATCTCCAAGAATGCTGTAATTCATTTTTCTATCTATATCATTTATGTATGACCTTGAATATTTATATAATGGATATTAAAGACAATAATATCATGATTTTAACTCTTTATATGATATTTCCATGATCAATTTACAATTACAAAAAACACCAAACCAAAACATACCTGAAAAAAGAAAAAGTTACCAACATGAACAATAATTTTATTAAATAATTTTTAATAAATCTGTAACAAAAGGATATAAGTAAATAGTATATGGTGTGATATATAATAATATGGTTTTGTAATATATTTAAAATAAATCTATATTTTCCATAAATTAGGTTTTGACATAAATTAATAATTTTGAAATTAAGGTAAGGGTTTCTCATCTAACTTTAACGTATCTAAGACATATTCCACATTCACCACTTATTTATATTTTGTGATATATAAAATACCCATTTAATATTGAATATAATTATTATATTTTTATTCAATTTATTCAATTTTTTATTCGATTTTACTACTTTAACTTGACATAAGATTCAAGTTCTACTAATGTGGTAAGGCATTATTACACAATCTCATCACTATTCAAGATTGTCTCTGTCGAGGGAGTATTTTTTACCATATCCATATTTTTTAAAAATGTTTTCCAAAATATTTTTAATATAATACAAGGATTTTAATCCAATTTTTATCTTTTTTTTACATTTTTACAAAAAAAATTTAGAAAACATCATTTCATTTTTTGAATGTAGTACTTTTTGACTTTTTTTGAATGTAAAAAATAAATGATTTTTTATTATATTACATGAATATAATTTATCCCCTTCATGAAAAATCAATGATTTTAAGATGAAATTACATGTTACTTGGTTATATTTAATGAAAAATGCTTCCTTAATATGAGTAATGTTTTTATATTATAAAAATAGAAAATTAGTTTGAAAGTGAAAATTGTATTTTTCTCAACTAATATTATAGTAATATCATAAATATATTCTCATCTATGTCAAATTTATTTTTTGAAGATTTATTTTAGGATGTAAATTAATTACACCATCTAAAATATTTTTCTATATTATTTATGATCATCTTGACTTGGGAATATATTGATATTTAGAATTCTAGTTCTTCAAATATGGATATAAATTTATTTTCAAGGAAAATTGATTAAGTTATTTATTCATATGAGAAATTAATTAGATTTAGTACACAGAAAAGGGATCCCCATGTATCCGATGATACAACGGTAGGTATGAAGAGACAAACTATATTGGGTTTGACCTGGGCTTTACCCTATTATATATATTTCATGGCATAAGGACTTGAAGGTTTTTTCTGAATGTCTTGGACGAGGCATCGATGATATGTTTTAAATGTATGAAATTAGTTATTCCATAATTATGAAATCAATTATTTAGGCCCATGTGATTAATTTATTTTTCATGATATCCATGGATAAGTTTCTAGTTCAAGTAGATATTTATATGGCATGTTTATTTCCATCATTTATTCTTTATATATTATTAATTTATTATTAGCTTCTACTATAATAATACCCTTATTGAGCATCGATGATCATCCTTTTTTTTGTTTTCCATTCATATAATTCAATGTTTGGTATTATGAATAAAAAAGGATTAATAAATACTTTATCCAAATTATTTTATATATCTAATATATTATAGGAATTAGGTTTATATCTATATATTCAAACATACTAAATAATTTCATCATTTTGGATGTGATTACTTGCATGTAATTCTAATGTATTAATGTAACCATCAGATTTATGAAACTTGGGTTGAGGTATTTATAGTTAGAATAAAATAATTTTTTTTAGAATTATTTGGAACAAGACTTAGGAAGACATATATTAGGGAATGAAACATTATGAAATAATTAGAGAATATTCCCCAAAAAAATGTCATCTGATTTTTACCTAAATATATATAATTATTCAATTTATGTTACATGTTTCAGTAGTCATAAAATTTTACATTATGAATCACAGTGTTACAAAATAATTTATTCGATTCAATTTTTTTAAAATTGATCTTAGTTTAAGGAATATAAATTATATCAATTCACACTATCCTTATAGGATTTACCTCCTAGACATCAAAATGATGTTGATGTTAGATATGCAGGTAGAGATGAACACATTATAAATATTTCATGGAAGATTAATCATGTTATGATAAATAATATATCCCATGTAGAGCATCATACTAATCCCCAAAATGGTGTAATTATTACAGAATACATTTTTTACATCAAAACCCCCATATTTATATATAAATACATATCCATTTATATATTAGAGATTTATATGTTCCATAGGGAGGATATTTCTCTGAATGGGAAGAAATGAAAATTATAAGGTCGTGATGGAAGTTTATCATCACTTAAGGGATTTATATAAATTGTGTTATGTAATTGAAAACACTTTCTATGATGATGAAATAGAGATTATGAAAGAAATTAAATATAAAATAAATTTCGTTGAAATTTTTTCCCTCCTGAACAATGAAAAGATATGAAGTGGTAATTCTTGAGCATGAGATAAAAGTAAGAGGAAAATGTTTCTCTGTATCAAGGAGTATTAATATGGTTAATAAAGGAATTCCACAGGATTTGTATATAATCTAACGAGTAATATCTTCCATTTAATTGATTCAGTAAAACAAATCCATTGATGGGAAATAATATCAAAATAAATATTATCCTCAAGGGATAAAATATAATTTTATATCACGAAAGAAAATGAATTCTTAAAGTAATATAGTCTTGAAAAATTAAAACACAAAAAATTAGAAAATAAATAAATAAATATTTTTAAGAAGATAAAGAATGATTTTTTTACATGTGATAATTATGGGAAGAAACACCTTATTACCTATTTAAATTAGAAGTTAGTTTTATACAAGTGTATAGATCAAAAAACATATCATGACTAAATGGTTAAGAAAGAAGAAAATAGTTTTCCATGTTTAAACTCTATGGATATGTTCTATATGCAAACAAATTCACTAAGAATTAATGGAATATAAATCTAAAGAAGAAAATGGATCAAGATAAAACATATTTTATTACTACATCCAAATGTAATTTATAAATTTCATGTGTATTTGGATTGAATATTTATTCTATAGAAGTATTTATAAATTACATTATTATTATAAGAATAGTGAAATATATAATGAATAAAGTTTGGTAGTTTTTCTTTAATGATTTAAAATAATATATTGAATTATAATGATAACCCAAAAAATTTAATTAGTGGTAAGGTGAAATTTAGAAGAATTAAAGTAAAAGAGAAATATAAACCGTAATTTGTTCCTAATGATAATTTAATATAGTTTTTTGGATAAAGATAATAATTTATTTGAATAAGAAAATGAGATAGTATTAGGGACCTTGAAAATGGTTTGTGATTTGATGGAGTTTACTTCATATTTTGATTAATGGGAAATTTCGAATAATGTTAAAATTAATGTTGATTCATTTCATTAGTATTAACATGTTTGGAATGTAAAAATATGAATGAATTTATGTTGTATAGGGATAAATATTTAATCATATTTTGTGGTTATTAATATGGTCATTAATATTTTGGAGGAGTCTTAAGGTCAACTACTTTCTGGAATTCATAAATTTTATCATTGAATATTATTTTTTGAGCATAATGTTTGATTTATCATAATGGATAACCTGTGGTAACCATTTTGTTTTTGGTATATATATTTATGACCAAGGAATGATTTATGGATCTTATGATTTGTTACAAGTACTTTAGTAATAAATGTATTGTTTTGGAATGTCCTTATCCTGAGACAATAGATCACCTTTAAATTGATCAGAGAAAACCCAAAGGATGAGATTATGCTTATGACATGGAAAGAAATAAAATAACTTTATTTTCTGGATTTCTTTTAATTGATATTAAGATAATCCATTTAAATTAGTTAAATTCCTTTGAAATATTTTTTTTATCATTTTATATTTATTAACATGAAATTAATAGGATTCAAACCCATAAAAGAATTATAGAATTTTTAGGTTAAATTTTTAATTAACTTGTTCTCTATCACTATCTATTATTATTTTGGTGTTGTAATTATCGTAAATTTGGATATTTTTAAATCCCTATAATGTTTTGAAATATGGATACCTATTTTTTAGTGACCCTCACACTTCCCTTTCCCTATTTTTATCAGAAGTGTTATTCACCATTATTATGATGTGGCTTTTAAAAAATTGAATTTTCAAATGAGAAATATATTATTATCAAGGAAATATTATATCTAAATGGATAATATTTATTTATGTGGTATATTTTAATAACTCTAGAATTTAAAATATATTTTTATAGCATACACCACATGAAAAACCAAGTCTAAACATAGCGCAAATATACTATTAGAATATTATTATTTATTATAACAATTATAAAATAACTATTAAATTTTTCGGTATGAATATGACTAACTAAATTATTAAAATTATATAGTTTACAATTGTTTACAATAAATTCATCAGTTATCAATTGATTTAAAAAATATAAAAAAAAATTGACAATAAAATAGTTGAATTTATGAAAAACTATTTGCATGCCCACAATTTTTTTTATCTTAAATAATTAAATTGATCACTATTTATATATTATTTTAATGAAATTTATTTAATATATAATCAATAATTTTTTTAATATTTATATAACATTTTATATGATTTTAATAAGAATAAAATAAAATTTTCTTTATAAGAACTATATTGTTCTAAAATCAAATTTCATCAACTTTTTATGAAACTATTTGAAAATTAATATTGGAAACTTATAGAGACTAAATTTAATAAAATTTATTCAATATTTTAAATTATGAGATTCATATTACTTAAATATGGCCCTTATATTTTTAGGCATTATGAATTGTAATTCTGGAAAAGTTTATCACTTAGGAAAATGATAAAATGAGTTAATATTGTTTAAAACTAAGTGTTAAGGTAATAAAATTACATCCTAACTATTATTTGAAGAATAAAATTTTACCCTTATCATCTTATTAACTAAATTGATATGGTTAATATATAGTAGTCCTTGAAATAATCCAATATAATATTTAAATCAATGAAATATACAAATTGTCACTCTCTTAGATTTGAATAACTATTTTGTATCCCTATGGGAAAAGAAAATTTTTATAAATAAACATATATGTAAATATTTTGAATAATTAATATATATTTATAATTATAATTTACTTATGATTTCTAATGAATATATAATTACCTTAAATTCCTGTTTAATTCTAATATAATATATATTTCAATTAATAAGTAAATCAAATAAATGAAATTAAAATATTTAATGTTAAATAATATAAGTGATATATATTTTTCAAATAATTTCTTAGATAAATATAAAATATTATTTATGTTTTAATGATTAATAATTAAGAAATAATTTTTATGTTGATGTATCTTATGTGAAATTAAATTAATAGTGTCAAAATTGACATTAATGATAATATATCAAAATAATATTTTCCTAAATTATATAAAAATAATTTATTTATTGATATTGTACAAGGGGATAAATATTGCATAAAATTTACTCCATTTTACAATTATTATTCAATATTTACCTTATATATATAATATTATAAACCTTAAAGATGAAAAATATGTTACCATAGTTAATGTTAAAATAGGTTAACTAAGGGGTTAAACATAAGATAATTATTAAAACACCATAAAAACCTATCCATATTTTTTTCAATGATATTTAAACCATATAATACACTAGTATTGAAAATATCCATTTATATACATTTTTCTTAATAATTAATTTATTATAATTTCATTTATTATGAAATTCCAAATGTTTTCCACACCTTAATTACAAAAGGGAACATCCTCTCTCCATTCATTACTCAAATTTAACTATATAACATTAAAATACCCTAAAAATACCATATAAACATCTTTATCAATATTATATAGGTTTTTTTATCCCATAATCCAAACAATAGGAACCTTAAATGTAAATTTAATGGGGTTCTTTGAAAGGGGTTGTATTTTCCTTTACCGATTACATAATTTTTTTACTTATTCTTTACATATTCAAAATCTATGGTATTTATCATAAAATAAAAAATTATGTATCATAAATATACTAAAATATTATTATTATTTTTAAATAACAATTACCCACCTTATTTCCCATTAAATGAGAATAGGTGGTATCACTAGTTCGTATACATGGTTAACCACATGTACCTAAATATACCATTCATTTACCACCACCATATTTCCTGGATTATTATTATTATTGGATTAATTTTTATATATGATAATTATGAAATATTTATACCCCTATAATTATAATATCAAATATTCCTTCTTACCTTTCATGTTGTCCTATTAAAATAATTTCACTTGTGCGTACATGTGGGCTACAACCTCCCCAGAGAAAGGTGAAATGTTTTTCATTTATTTTTTTAATTTGATGGTAAAATGATGTATTTCAAGATTATAAAATATTTATATAATATAAAAATTAATCTTTAAATCAAAATTAATATTTACCTCTATTCCATTCCATCTGTTGAATATTGAAAACAACATTTATGAGTACGTTCGACCTACCATTATCATGGATATTGTTATTAATTTTTTTATCAATATATTTTATAGACGATTTTAAATATTTATATAATTAATAGAAATGATTATAATATCATTATTAAATAAATTTAGGTGATTGGACAATGATTAATGTATAGGGACCAGAACAACTACACCAAAACATATACAATAAAATAAATAGTTATCACTTAGAACAATAATTTTATTAAAGAGTTGTTAAAAAATGGGTAACAGAAAGTTATAAATAAATAAAATATTGAATGATATATATAACTATAATTCTTTAATAAATTTATAATAAATATTTATTAATTATTCAGCATGTTTTTCTACATATGAATTAAGTCGAACTTAGGTTAAGGGTATCTCATCTCACTTTTACTTCCATGGGGCATATTCCATATTCACCACTTATTTATTTTGGGTGGTATATATTTTTACTATATAATATATAATATTGTGGATCAATTTATATTAATGGTATTTAATTTTCCATTTTTTTATTACTTTCCTTTGACTAATGATTCAAATGTTTCCAAAATGATAAGGGTTAATTTCAAAATCTCATCAATATTTAGGGTTGTCTCTACAGGGAAAATACTTTCTTTCATATCCATATTTCCTAAAAATATTTTAATGAGTAATTTTATATTAAAACAATAATTTTTTCACTAAATTTTTATCTATGTATTTTCATTTATTTTCTAAACTTATTCTTATAATAATTTATAGAAGGAGTAACATTTTGACTTTTACAGAAAGTGTAATTTTTTTAATTTTATTAGATGAATGAAATTTAGACTTGTTATGTCCTATAAATTTTTAAAGATTATTTATAAATTTTCATGGGTATTTTCAATGAAAATGGTTTCTTTAATATGTGAAAAGTTATTATATTCTAAAAATACAAAACTATTTTCAAAGGGAAAATCCTATTATCCTAATAAAATAATCTAGTAATCCCTTTAATGTATTTTCATCAAGGTAAAAATAGTTTTTTGAAGAGCATGTTGATGATTTAATCTAATTTTATCATCCAAAATATTTATCAATAAGTTTTTTGATCATTTTTAATGTGGAAGGAATTGATATTCTATATTTCAGTTCATCCAATGCAGGCATTTTTTGAATTTTAAGGCATGTGGATTAATTTTTTTATTCATATGAGGACAGAATTGGAAACATAATCAAATGGTTAGTGAAAAATATGACCCCCTATATTCATTAGTAGGTCTCAAATGATATAATACATTGGGTTTTAGATGATTCCTTACCTATTTACATAGCTTTTATGGCACAATTCCTTGAATATTATGTTACATTCTACGGATAAGGCGTCAAAGATAAGTTTCTAATGTCATTAATTTTGCATTACATCATTATTAAATTAGTTTTTTCTTTATATTTTACATTTTTTTATGATATCAATGGATAATTTTATAGTTTTTTATTTTTTATATAATATTAAATTTACCATTTATTATTCGTTGAATATTATATTTTTCTTTAATAGATTCTTCTATATGTAGACCATGAATGAGTATATGATCTCAGAATTTTATTTTATTTACATTACCTAGGATATAATGAAGGGTATTTTGAATAATATATAGGATGAAATAATTATTTTATTCTCTGAATTTTATATTTCAGATTTATTATATGAATCATTTTTTGTATCTTCTTCTTCAAGAATACAAAACAATCTGGTCATTTTGGATGTGATTACTTGTATTAATTTTCAATGAAAAAAATTAACCAAATTTTTTGTGATACTGGGTTCAGGGTAATTTAATTGGGTTCAATCTATATTCTAATAAACATAATCGATTGAATTCACTCCTTAGTTCAGGAATCATAGATGATTGGGTTCACGCCCCATTCTCAAACAGGTCATTGCATGAGAAATCCTTACCCAATGCATTGGAGAGATATATAATTCTTGGATCAACCAAAAAATAATGAATATATATATATTTATATGGTACATGAAACAATCTACATTCATAGAATTACTAACCCCTAAAAAAATTTACCTATATTTTTTATGATGAAGGAAAACACCAAAAAAGTAAACTAAGATGATACCCCGAAGGAAAAATAAATATATTTATACCCAAATTAACGATCAATGATTGTATTTATTAGATTCCCATATTGAATAAAATAATATATACTAATTCCAATAATTTTCCATATTCATAAAAAAAACAAGATTATATAGGAGAAAACATTATATGAAAAAAAGTTTACAATATGGTACTCATAATGGAATGGAATTAGTAAAAATGTTATAATTAGGAAACATTTTCATTAATTTGTGATAAATATAGTTATTAAAAAATAACTTTATAGATATTTTATTTTCTATTTTTCAATGATACATTTATACATTCATAATGAGTCAAAGGTTTATTTTGGAAAATGAGATGCATGGGAAGACATATAACATGAATAAATACACATTAAAGAACATTCAAATGATAAAATGAAAAATATTATATATATTTAAATTAACTTAAATTGGAAAATAAGAAAGTCTGGATGTTTATGAAAATAAATTTCCTAGTATTTATGAATCCTTGAGCTAATTCCAAATAAATAGATAATTATCTTTAACATAATTCTCATCAAATGACTTAAAATATGAATATTTCATTAAAAAATGTAATTATGTTATATATATACTAATAATAATTTTTTAAAAATGTATACATGATAATAAATTATGTTAAATTGAAGATAAACCATTTAAAGAGATATAATTTTGTTTTTTTAATATAATTATAAAAAATGTAAATGTGACTTCAAATGTATTTTTCTTCCAAAGGGGGAAATTTATTTAAAAAATTATTTTTCTATTAAATGTCCCAAGAGTGAAACCATGAATGAAATAAAGATAAATAATTTGATATGTGGAGCAGATGGTACAAAATTTAGGAAATCGAATATATATACTTTTTAAATCATTTTAAATTGGTTAATGTACCATATTAGTAAAAAATATAAAAAATTACTTCCGAATAGATTAAATTGGATTTATGAAGGAAATATATTAGATTTAATATTTTATAATAAATAGAATAAAATTAACCAGTTTTTAATAAAGAAAATAGAAATGGAAGAAAAATACCCAAATATAAAGTTAAAGGTATTCCCTCAAATGGACATATCGTTGTGAAGTAAGAATTAATCAAAAAGTTTATTTTTTTTCATGAAATGTATTTTCCCTAAAAATAAATTATAAATATCACATGATATATATATAAATGGTAAAATAAATCAAAATTATAAGGACATGCCTGAATAACATAGTGTATTACTCAGTAAAAAAGAAGATTTATTCAAGAAAGACCATACTGAAATACAAAAGGTTAAAATAATATTAAATAATAGGAGACCAAAAAAATATTTAAATATAAAAAAATATCATAAGGGTATAAAATATATCATTTTATATGCAAAGGTAATATAAATATTCCATATAGTAATAACATATAATAAATATCAAATCGAAAGAGAGGCCAAGAGAAAACCCCTTACATCAACGTATATTATAAATTAAGAATAAATTGATAATGTTAATCCAAGAATGAAATGTAAATACCTAGATATGAAAAAGGAAATAAAATATAATTTAATAACATGCTATATTAATCATAATTTATAATAACATAGTCAATGGTGTATATGTATGACTCAATGAGAGGATATTGATCTAATAAAAACCATTAGCTTGGATTGCCTCTTACTCAGATGTACTCTAAATCCATTTACACTAATGTTCATATAATTAATAATATATTTCAATAACATATTTATATTTATTAACTTTTTTATTAATATATTATATTCATTTATTACATGGTTATTACTTAATGTTAGTTTATATTGATCATCTATAATCAACAGTTTCAACGGTTCCTTGTCTGATTAGTACAAGGTTCTTATTTATTATTACATATTTGTCAGTTCATCACCACCAAAATTATCAAGGTAAATTAATTTTATTTCAATAATTTTGTCTACAACTCTAGTTTCATTCTATTGGAGTTGTTGGTAAGATTCATAATTAACAAATCCAACACAACCTTGTTTTTTACTTTTTAATAAACAAGAGTTATTTTATTAAAAATGATTTAACTATTAATATGAATAGTAAAAACCATAATAAAAATAATATTTAATTATTAATATCGTATAATTTAATTAATTATGCTTCCATAATCATCCATAAAAAATTATGGCATCATGAATGTTAGATGTTAAACTAGTCTAAAAAATAAAATGTTATAATCAATGGTTGAATATGAATGTGAAGTGATATTATTTTAATTTAATTATTATATAAGTATAATGAAATTATTTATATTTTAAAATATTTAAAATTATGATACAAGATTATATAGGATGTAATATTAAAATAAAATCAATCAAAATAAGTCATTAACTATAAATAATAAATCATGTCTTTTCTTGGAAGCCTTCTTAGTTTCTTAGGATTTGGAAATTCTCCAGAAACTAGAACCTCAAAAAATTGTATTTATTTTAAACTAGGTACAATATGAGAATATTAAACTGATGGGTGTTTTACAACCCTTGGGTCGTCATTAAATCCTACAAGGCAAGACAAATTTAGTAATTTATATTAGACTAAGACAACCTACTTAAATTTGTATGATCAAGTATGTTCGAGTGTCAATCCCATAGGGACTAAGCATATGCATAAAATTAATTAAGGAAATGTGATTAAAATTGTTTTATTTATTTAAAGGAAATAGAAATAACAACAAGTAATGAGGTTAAAATCACAATGGGAGGCATTCTAGGTTCAATGATATTTACGTTTGTGTTCTAGGGATTTAATTGAAAGTGCGTTTATTTAGTCATGGTGTCTGAATTAGTTTGGAAGGGGTCTATAGTCTGGGTACCCTTTCCTAATAATGTGGTTTCCCCTTTTTAATTGTCATATACATGTGGAAAACAAGGAAATTGGAGTCCCAAAAACTTGAATAATTACAACTGGTCTATATTTCATAAAGGGAATATAGAGACTATGTCGATTAATTAGTGCACCGAAAATAGAATGCCTTAGTTCACATGCAATGGTCCTATGATTGAAAAATAAAGAGATTTGGAATTGAATAAATATAGTTTCTTCCATACTAAACATAAATTTAAAGTGTGGAATAATATTTAATTACACATCCCCCTACAATCACATAACCTGAAACCAACAGAACTACTCTGTCATGATGAGAGAAAGAATCATGGGTACTCAAGGAAGAATGGTGGTGAATAGGGGATCAAGATCATTAATTCATTGTCTGTTTATGGATCATGGACTTATTCAGTCATAGTGTGTGTTGGGAGGGATCCTGAGGGTCTCCTTTTATTGGTAGGATTTACCAAAACCTGTGGCACCACATCCTTGATTTTTTATCAGTGCGTCGCCTCATACATGGTGCATACATTATGTACACAACATATACCTCCAATCTGGTTTTCCCTCCACCATGTTGAATATAATTAAACATCATACTCTAGTCTGACTATCTGAATTTTTGTCACATCATATACTAATGGCTAAAAATGAGTTCTTGTCTTTCCAAAAGTGTATAATCTTCACAATTTTTTTAGTGCAAATATTCATCACATGAAATGGTAAAGATGTGTAATTTTGGTACATGACATGTAGGAAATTTTTCTATATTTTCCATCATCTATTCATATACAAAACCTAGTGTCGTGCCACAAGCATAGAGAAGTGGTGTGAAGGGTCTTTACATTCATATTTATGCCACTATTAATTTATTATTATTAACGAGTCATTTTATGCCATAAGACATAAATCAATTAAATTAATTTCAATTTTTTCAAGATTGATCATTAAAATACAAAAATCATGACCTAAAAACATTGTAAAATATATGAATGATATATATGTATCGAATCATCCAACACATGAATTCACCATTGTCCTTATTGATGTAATATCAGCATAATACAAAGGATATTCATCTTACCATGACTTAAATTCAATTTCAATAAAAGAAATTGATGAAATGGAAAAATAAATGTTCGATCATAACACACGATTATTTTTCAACGAGTCACTTTTCAATGAAACAAATCAAAAATATATTTTAATTTTCCTGTTTAAAATAACCAACATTCTACATTCATCAATTTTTATTTTTCAATCCATTATCAATTTTCATTCCATTTTCAATTTACCTCACATGAATTTTTCCTCTCATCATCAGGGTACAAATGAAAATTGAATTCCGCACATACCTTAAAATCATATAATCTACCATAGGTTTTCAAGGCATTTAACATCTCCACTGCTTAATGTCCGAGATCAAAATTAATAATGACGGCTTCACTATTTTGGTTCACCTGACTCTGAGGCGTCAGAGTAGGTAGGTAGATTATATAAAATTTAAGGTTGAAAAAAGTGGTTTAACTATAAATCAATTTTCATGGATTTAGATGATAAGATCAATTAATTTATCAATTTAAATTTTTATCCCCTTTCCCCCAAAAAACTCAAAATAGGCCCATGGTGCATGTAAGCACAACAATGAATCAAACTCTCTTTCTTTTTTCCTTACCTATATATATTTGATGTCTATTTTTAGGACAAATCACACATACATTACCTAACCACATATGATAAAATATCAATAGTCACAAAAATGTGATTTGTGATCCCCCAAAACTCATCCTATTTTTTTCATTTTTTTGAAATGTTTCTTAGTGACATAAGTGAACAATAATATAAAATGAATGATACATGTCATATCACCATATAATAGTTGAAAATACCATATAATAAATATCCACAATGATTTATATGCCGTTACACAGAATAAATTTCAACCCCACAATTATTCTGATATAAATCATGGAAAATATTTAGAGGAATATAAGAATGTATAAAATAGGATTGTAACACAAATCATTTTGTAACAGAGCTTTTCATGGAAACTATAGACATAAAAATGATTATAGAAAAGTGGGTATTGGGATAAAAGATAACAGAAATAATTCCTCAATCATTTTTAATGTTACTCTATTTAGTCATGGCATCAATAAGATGCAATGAACATTCTAGAAGAAAACATACTCTTGTTTCCCAAGAAATATTTAAAATAAATAATTTGAAATATTATCTTAGTGGATATCTAATGAATGAAACAAATGGTGGGATAATCACTCATGGAAATGTATATGAATAATTAAATCAAATAATTCAAATTTACGGAATTTCAAACATGGCCAAAACATAGAAAATTTTCATTCACAATGACTAACATGCTCCTCCAAATCATGATTTGTCAAATCCTACTTCACATGGTTATCTCTGTTAATTATTATCACCATTTTCTTATTAAAATTTATGGAAAATTAAATCTAAATAGATGGAATGATAAATATCCTGGGTTGTTTATGTCTCTTAGTTATTTGGGAAATGAATGAATCAATTTTTGGGATTTTAATTTTCCATTAATTCTCTAAAAAATTAACAAGTGGAGAATAAAAGGGAAAATTACTAAATTGAAAATCATACTCTTTTTATAATTTGATGCTTCAAACATGTGTTGTATAGGTTCTGCATGAACCATTTCCTGACATGTTTGTTCCCTTCACGACGTGTAAATTCAATGTAGTATCTTTTAATTTTATACTTGATGGTCCTGAAAAAATAAAATTCACAAGCGAAAGCATAGTCCATAGCTTTTAATTCAAAAAATTATTAGAGATTAATGCTTTCCCTAAAAACAAATAATGAGAATTACTAAAAAAAATTGGGTTAACTACTGGAATCACTTTGTCTTATCGTGATTGGCTCGACTTTACCTCATCAGCTCAGGCAGGCGTCGATAGGAAAGAGGTTACCTGATCAAGATCTAAAAAATGTTGAATCTCTGATTCCACAGTTTATATTATTTCTTTCCCTATTTATGAATATAAATTTTCCCTCTGATTGTATAAATCCTTCTTAATTTCTATTGGCACAATCCATTGATTCTTGGTCCTTCTTTTAAAATCATATAGAAGTTCACTAAGAGCCCAAAAATTATATTCTTAATTGAATTCACCTTGAATGAATCATTATCCTCTATCTTCACCTTCTTCTAGTACATTCTTCATCTTGTTCTTACTTTCTTACATTATCTCCACATTATCAACTTCATCTCTTCTTCCTTACACAACTTTTTCTTCTTATTTAATCAAAATCATTGAAAAATATTAAACTAGTTTTTTTTGGGTTATGAATCACCCAATGTAGATTAAAATTAACTTCTAATCCTCTAACTCCTAAACTCATCTCTCCATTATAAACATCAATCAGTGACCTTCCTATAGTAAGTAATTGCCTTCCCATGAATATTAGGTTCTTCTCTTCATCCATGTCCATTACTAGTAAATATAATGGAAAATAGAACTCATCTACATTGATAATAAAATATTTAAGTAGTCCTTATGAATCATTTATAGTTGTATAAGATATTTTAATTATAACATTAGTTTGTTTCATCTCCTTGAATCCGAACCTTTTGAATGATTCATATGACATGATGTTTACGCTGCCACCGAAATGACACAAATTTCTACCAATATCATTGGTACCAAATTGGATTGGAAAAAATACCTAGATCCCTCTGATTCTTTTCTAATATGATTGAATGTAATACTGAACTTTCACTTTGTAGGGGAATTGTTTCTAATTCTTTAACCTTTTTATTACTCAACACCAACTCCTTTAAGAACTTTTCATACACAAGAACGTTTTCAATTTCCTTATTGAATGGGATGTTGATGTGTATCTTCTTCAGCACCTCAAAAACCTTTTTCTTTTTTTCATAAATATTTGAATCAATATCTATATATAGATATGGTATTGGAGGTTGGTATGGTGGTGGTGCTTCTTCATCATCGCATTCCTCATCTTCTATATTCTTTACCTAACATTTTTCTAATGCTATTTGTGGATATTTTTGTCCTCCAAATTCAATAAAACTCCCTTTTATCATACTTCCACTTCTAAGAAGTACGGATTTATCATCTATGTAGGGATGATGCTTTGGGAATCCTGGAATCTCTCTTATTTGTCCTTATCATAGAGTTTCAGCAATCTAACTGACATGTATTTCCAAATTCATTATTGATGCTTAATGGTTATATGAGTCATTTCACATTTCTCTGATTATAGTACCATGATCTATTGATTATTTCATCATCTATTTAATTACATATCAAATGGTGGTCATAAATTATGAAAGGGTCTCATCTAGGGAATGAAATTTATTGGTCAGTGAGGGACCATGGTGTTGAGGTTGATAACCTTATTGTCTTGGATGAAGTCCATGACCTTGATTCTAATTTTTCTGTTATTGAGGTAGTTGTGGCCCCTATCCCTATGATTAATTATGGAAATGAAAATATAAATAATTTACATCATCAATATACATACCTTGGGGATTTTGGTGGGTCATCATCCCATGCATCTTCATTTTAATAGTCTCAAATTGAGAAGCCATCCATATGTTGTCCATCATGTTTTCTCCTTGTACTCTTCCATCTCCATGTTCCCATTGAAAATTGTTACTTGACATCTCATCCATTATCTCGTAAATTTACTCCATTTAATTTCTCATCAGTGAACCTCCTACTATAGCATCTACTGTAGACCTATTCCCATGTAACTATCCTTTAAAAATGTTTTTTATCAGTAACCACATTTCAATTCCATGATGACGGTATATTCTGATAAAAAAATTAAACCTTTTACAATGAACTATATAATGATTATTATTTTAAATTTTTCAAAATTGAGAATACTTACACATAGATCCAATGAATTTGGGGGTGGAAATAATCTTGCTAAATTTTTTCATTCCATATCTTCCGATGATGTCATTGAATGTCGGTGTAGACTTTGTATCCACTCCCGGGATTTATAATACATCGTGAATCCAAATAGCCATAATATAAATGTATCATTTGTAAAATTATGAAATTGTAATGTATCACAATACGATAAGAATCATTCAATTTTTGTATTTGGGTCATTATGTGGTTTCCTAAAGAATTGAAGCGAGTGTATAATCATTTGAATGACCTCCAAATTGATTTCAAAGTGTTGGAAAGTGATTGGTGGTACAAAAATGTTGGGGATGACTTCGGTGTTTGAGGTTCTCCCATAATTTATCTGTTCTTGTCCCACTAGAATTATTCCTCAAACTTGTAACTTATCTGCCGACCCAGATCTTGATCAGGTCCTAGAAATTTTTCTCTTCCACCAATGTTTTCTTATTCTGGTTGGTGCTCTTCTTGCTCATTTTTTCATTCTCAAGATCATCTATTGACTGGGATAAAAATCATGATCTATTGTCTTTTCCTCCCCATGAGTGGAATACTAATGCAATTGATTGCCTCTCGAAACTATTTCACAAGATAAACATGTTTAAAATAAAAAATAAAAATAAAAACACCTGGCTAAATTCCTAAATAATTTAAACATAGCAGCAATTGTCCCCTGCAATAGCACCAAATATTTTCCAACATATAGGGCGTCGTCAAATACTATTGAGCTATAAAAATTTAGAAATTTATATTGAATGAGATAACCAACTTAAATATGTAGTATCCAGTAAGTCAGAGTGTTAAACCCATTAGAGCAGAGCATATGTGCGAAATTAATTAACAAACTGAGATTGAAATGGTTTGATTTGTTTGATGGAAAGATAAATAACCGCAAGGATTGAGGTTGATGTCAAGATGGGTGGAACTCTAGGATCAGTGATTTTCAGGTTCATGTGCTAGGGATTTAATTGAATGTGCATTTTTTCATTTTTGGTTTCAGAATTAGGTTAATAGGGGTCCATAACCTAGGTAACCTACCCTATTATTGTGGTTTCCTCATTTTAATGGTCATATAATTTGGAAAAACATAGAAATAGGTGACCTAATACATTTTTTAAACATATCCAACCGAGCTTGCATAGTGGTTATACACAAACTAAGTTGATTAATTAGTGTAACGAAAATAGAATGCCTTTGTTCACAAGAAATGGTCTTGAGATTGAAAAGGAATGATATTTATAATTGAATAAAAAAAGTTATAGAAATAAAAAACATTAATAAAATCTGTAAAATAATCCCTAATCACACATCCCCCTACAATAACATCACCTAACACTAACAGAACTACTTTCTCGTCATGAAAGCAACAATCATGGTTACTCTAAGAAGAATGGTGGTGAAAAGGAGATTCATATATTCACTCCTTCATTCGTTGTAGATTCCTGGACATATTTAGTCCCCTAGTGTGTTAGGAGGGAGCCTGGGAGTCTCATTCTATATGCCAGAACGTCCAAAACCCATGACCCCATGTCCATAATATTTTTCTACTGGTCGCCGCATATAGGATGTGTAATTTGGGTAAAAGACTTATAATTCAGATCAAATTTTAGCTTCACCATATTGAATCTTCTGAAACATCATATGCAGGTTTAACTATCGAAATTTTAATCAAAACATGTACTCCTAGCTCATGATTGTACATAGATTTCACAGTGTGTATGCTAGGGACGATTTTTCCATCACAGATGTGCTTCACTGGAAAGGGTCATGATCTGTACTTGTGGTACATGACGTCTAGGCAATGTTTTTTCAGTTTCCAACTCATCTTCATCTATAAAAATTCATGCATCATTGCGAGTTAAGAAAAGTGGTGTGAAGGGTCTTTCTGGTCATATTTCTTCCACTTTTCATTCACTTCTTATAAATGCATCATTTCCTACTATAAAATATAAAACTAGTCAAATCATTCCAATTTTGAAGAGATTTATCATTGAAATAAATAAATCGTCACAAAAAAATAATCATAAATTATATTAATGGAATATAATTATCTGTATTCATTTTATATTAGTTTTGAGAGGGTTTTGTTATGGTCCTTTTATAAGGGAAAATGGAATTTTCAAAAATACCCACTATTTCTTGTGTGAGCCCATAATTTTAATTAAAAAATGAATCAAAACTTGAAAAATATTGATGTTATGTCATTAATTATGTCATAGATACATTTATGTTCATCTTTGTGGAGCTATTTAATTAAATGAAACCTTAAATTCAGCCATTAACCATATTTTACACATTACTATGGTAATTTACATTTACCTTGGTGACTTATTATTTGTTATAATAAATAAAATTGATCGTAAAACATTATTTTTGAAAGATGATTCCAAATATAATTAACTTTTTTTGATATTCAAATTAATAAGTGAATAAATTTAATTTTAAATTCAATCATTACACATAGATGATAAATTTTTAGAAAATATATAAAGCAGAATAATTTTTTTATAATCAATAGCTAAAAATAAAAATTATATGAATATTTATTTATTTCATTATAAATATATATATAATTGATTATTTTTCTTCAATAGTTTTTTATTTATAATGAAAAAATACATAGTACATAGAAAAAATAATTATTTGAAAAAAATAACTTCTAAAAATTTAATGATTCTATTCTTTATTCAAACAAATTTATAAATAGTAAAGGAATCGTAATTAATTTTTATTATATAAAAAATAAAATAAATTCAAAATTTTTCTCTAAATTAATATAATTTTTCTTTTAAATTAAATACACAATATAAAATTAAAATAATGTTTTTTAAATACTATATTTTTTTGGAAATGAATTATTAAATTAGAACACCTACAACTCTCGTCTTTTTTCAAGAATTTTATTTATGTATTTTAATAATTATTCCATTAAATATATCAATATGTTTTATTGATATCATTCCATAACATTAATAAATTTAATAAAACTATATAACTCATAAAAATAATTTCATTATAGTGAAATGAATTTTCACAAATTAAATTGTATCATTTTCTTTCATTCTTCAAATCAACAAATTTATTTCAAAAAATTATTTGTAATTAATATATATATATGTGTGTGTTAAAATCTAAAGGAACTGTATATAAATTAACTACATTCTGATATTCTCAAATGGGTAGTATGTTCACAAGTACTATACCCAATATTTAGATATCACTTTTTATAATGGTTAAATAATATCTATATGACCCCATCAAATCCTATAAATTTATTCCATTCTAAATTCTAAAATCACACATATCATTTATTTAATTTTGTTTTTTTATTTTTCAAAATTATTTTTCTTTTCATGATATTTTTTCTCATATTAGTTTTAGTTCTACCAATAGTGATTCTCAGAGGATAAGATGATATGGGGGATTTACTAGTTATCAAATTATATTATTTTATGTTTATTGTCCCATTTGTTATAGACTTTTAAGGGATTTAATCATACATGGTATGTAATAATTTATGCAATGTAATTCTTAGTTTAATTTTCATCATTATAATGTAATAATACCACGGAAATTTTTTTTTTAATTGTATTGACATATTATATGATTTAGTTTTATTCTAATTACGAATGAGGAAAACATGTTAATTTATAAAATAAAATGGAAAAATAAATCTACGATAAATTTGTATGAGTAGATATCACCTAGAAATTTGGTTGGATACCCCCTATTTAATAACAAATTATTTTAATATATTGGTTAACGAAAATATTTGGTAATATAAAATAAATATAAATATATTATCCCACAAAATTATTTGTTTCTTAAATTTATTTTCCTAACAAAAATTATTTTAATTGAGATATTATTCCAATGCCACTACTTATAATTTTTTACCCATAGTTCCACTAATTAATCATTATTTATATTATTAGCTATATATTGTTCAGTACAGAATATTGAAATAAATAATTTTAGTTATTTAAAACATTACAATATTTGTGTTTCACTAATATTTAGAACATGTAGGTTATGTTATGAGATGGTTGTTAGTTTAATTAAGGTATTATGGGATCTTTTTTATGGAGAATATGGTTTACCAAAGGTTTTATATTGAAATCAATATGCCTTTCCCCCTAATAAGATAAAATTATTTCTTTTGAACTCCATTAGTTCTTCCCTATTACCTATAAAGATTCATGTCTGATACCTAAATAAGTTTTCCTTGTATCCATAGGTCATGTATTTTTAACATTAATTAAAAACAATTACAGTTTATTTCCTCTATAAAATTATTAGTATGTGGAGTCGAATACCCATGATTGATTTATTTAAAATAATTTTTCACTTTTCTAATAAAATGATTAATGTTGAAACCATTATTGTTGTTTGAATTATGTTTGTACTTAATGTTCATGGTCTTTTGGTAGATAGTTAGATGTTGGTTAGTGAATGTATACTAATTATAATGTACTCACTACCTACAAATGTCCCTTAGGATATGTGTTGATATTTTTTCAATGATCAAGGTAAGGTATTGATTCCAATAAAAGAGTGTTAATTGTTAAAAAAGATGATTGAAAAAATTATTATGTGTTAATAAATTATTATCAGGTATGGAGATAAAATTGTGTTGTTTTTATTTTATTTTTTGATATTGTGTATATGAATATACACTTTACTTGTAAATTTTATATTATTTATTTTCCATTATTTTTAAAAATTAGATTAAATTTTGGGAAAAAAATAATCTGATGTCACTTACACATTTCACAATGGTTTTATGTTTTTTATCTTTCAACTAAACACATAAATATTAATATTTAATTTGGTTAAATTGCTTTAAATTTCCTCATATAACCCCTCCACATTTATACTAGTAAGTAGTTATTGAAATATGCACATGAGGTCTTGTGGAGATATAGGTGAAACCTTGGTGTATATATTGGGTTGTTAAAAAAATAGTATCATATCATTTTAAGGAATTTAGTTTTTAGACTATCTATAAGATAAGACTATCTGGACTTAGAAAATAATATATAAATATTTCATAATAATTTAATTATGAGGGAATAATGTGTTTCTAGGATAGTCCATGTTTGATTTTAATTTTATTTTATATTTAAGATTATTTCTCTTTAGACTCATGTGTTATGAGTAAGAATTATAAGTAATATATTGTTGGAAATCATAAAATTGTGTTATTACATATACATGTTTCATAAATTATTTGAATAAATTATATATTATTAAAAATTATGAAAAAAACTAATAATTTTCTATTTTATACTTAGGTGTTTAGGATTATTTGGTTGAAAAATATATTTTAGTTATTTAATTGGGTATGAAATTACCTTTATCTTCATTGTTAACAAAATCTTTCATTCATATGTTTGATGTAATTTTTAGAAATAATATTTTAATTAATATTTAAATTTTATAGAAATATTATTAAGGTGAATAAGTAATAAAATATTGTTGGTTTCTTCTAAACATTATGTTGATGTTGTTAATTAAATAATTTTTTTCCGTATGATTGAAGGATAAAATGTGATTATCTAGTTAAACAAAGGGTATACCGCATTTGCAAAAAACTGTAACCTTACAAGAAGGGGATGGAGATAATTATCCACTAAATAGGACTTGCATTGATCAAAAGGTAATATAGAATTTTGATCATCTAATATAAGATATTTAAAAATGGTTTTTATAATAAAAATTCACTATAGAAGATATTGGGAAAGACTTAACATTTTATCACTCCCCAAACTTTTGGGGTGATGTCACACTATATAAAGTGATGGAATGGGTGCAATGTATCTATTATATTTACATGATCATTAAAACCCATAAATTTAATAGGATAGAATTGGAAACTGTTATTCTTGAAGAGGATACCCATAAATGGTTAAATATCAAGGTAGAATCTTTGAAATATTAGGGGTTTAATTGGTTTAGTATCCAAATGCTATTCTTTAGGAAATTAAACCTTGATAGATGTAATATTATCAATTTTAATGAATGATTCATTTTTTGATTTTATGTATTTTTTAATAACATAAAAAATTATTTTATGTATATGAGAGGTGATTCAGAATCTTAATTCAGGTAAAAAATGGTAGGTGGCATGAAGCTATAGCACAAAAGCAATAACAGTGCTTCCAGCAAGCTAACACAACACCACCAACTAGCCTATGGTGAAGGGAAGTGCAAGAAAAATATGACAAAGTCCACTATGTTGATAGTAGGAAGCCTTTGTCCAGTTTATGGTATTTTTGGGATACTTTGGTTCTACTTATACCCACTATCTAGTCAGTGATAGGACAATATCCCAAAAGAGGTATTTCTAGGAAAACCTATAATTTTTCCATGGCTAGGGGTGAGGAGGTGGTGGCTACTTTCTCACCCGTATCATCAATGTAGGAATGATGAGTTAAAGGGATTAATGAAATGTTTTTAAAAGAATCTATATTTATATCCACCACCTCCACCTTAAAACAAAATTGAATTTGGAAACCCTAATGATATCTCTACAATGATTTTCATGTCTCCCCTCTTAACTCTTGGTTGTGTAGACCACCAATAAATTTGGAAATCATCACATCTTATGTTACATCCATTATATTGGAATTATATCATATATATTAACAAAAAACTATAGATAATTGGTTTTAAGATCAAATATAAATGTTCTAGTATGATATGATGAGATATTAGTCGATTAATGATGAAGAGAAAAACCAAATTATTAGAATTGAGATCATCTTATTGATTCGAACATAAAATTTCTTGGTAATAAATATTTTTGTGTATATAAAATATCGTAAAAACATTGGGTGTGGATAACATATAAAATCAAGACCCTATAGTTATACCATGAAGAAATTAGGGTAGATATATGGATCATTGACTAGAAACTTGTCTGAGGTGATGATTTAATACAATGGAACATCATCGCACTTGAGGTAGGGAGTCAGTACGAAATTTGGAACTTGTAAATGATGTTTCAATGACTATGTGTTTTCTAAGTGTTCTATACCATAATGCTAATTTTTGATATTTTTCATGTGTTGTGTGTGGCCCATTGATACATATTCTTTATATGATTCCAAACCTAATGTGTGTTGGTTATGTTATTCTTACATAACATGACTTGATCAAGAAAAAACTTATTATATTGTTGTATGATACATGTGTAGTTCCTCTAGTTCTACAATTGAGTGACTATGTTGAGATATAAAGAATTATCCCTCACATAGAGGGAGAGTTTAGAAGATGTGATTAATTCCCCCATAGACACAATTCTTAATCGATTCATAATGATGGATTTACCCAAATCTATGATACTTGGTTGACAAGTTCTTTATGAAATTCCCCATAGATATTAATTTGGTTTACATGTGTATTTATCTTAATGTTTTATGTGACTATCTGATAATTGTGGATATAGATATAAGATTATTTTTCATAGTAAGTTGGGATAATGTATGAATTTTCTTATGATATGGAGCTGAATAATCAAGATCCAATCTTCAAGGACCCTACATATATATATGAACAAGTATGATTTATTTATTTTATATTATATTTGATTATTATCATTGAATACACTTATTTAAATTGTGAAATTATGTTAAGGACTTAATGATAGTGATTTACTAGGTTTTATACTCATAGCCTATACATGAATCAAAGTATATGTGTTGATTTTAAGATTTGGGATAATGTAAAGATAAGGAGACATATAGTGGATGATTGAGAAGATGATATATGATGATTTAGGGAAATGGTGGGTGGCCTTCTGGTCATAGATGTGTTGATGTATATTACGTTGATTTTCACCTATTTTCATACATTAAAAAACTATTTTTGGAATCTTTTGTTTGGTATGGATTATATGTTTGGAATGACATATTGTAATAGAATGGGATAGTACTCATATCCTTTATAATGATATCTTCTCGATCTTTTTTCCATTTTGATTATTATTAATTATGTATATCATATTATTTTATATGTTGGTTTTCTATTATAGACGGCAAAAATTTCCTAAAATCCATCTATGAGATTTTTGTATATCATAAAACTCTTATATATGGGGAGGTGAACTTGGGATAATGTATCACTCCTACTCTATCCTGGTGACTTAGGATGGGGCATTACAAATTATTTTGATATGACCTTCTTCTTTTTCCATGATTTGGGTTATGGTATGTAGGAGATAGGACGGTTGGGAATCGAGAAGGGGTATTATGTTAGTGGTGAGAATGGAAAGTATAATTGACCTGTTGAGTGATACATATAATGTCGGTTCCATGATTTGTGGGTTTAGGGGTGCATTCACGCATCATGACTAAGCACATAGGTTTATATATCACATTTCTATTTCTTTAATTAGATAGGGTTCAATTAAATTGATTCTTATTTTAATTTCGATTTGTTACTTTTTTAATGTTAGTTCATAAATTTAACTAACTTCACGTTATAATACTATACTTGATGTATAAATTTGGTTACGACTATCGTGCAGGTCCTGGAGAGATGGCTTGGGGTTTTAGTAGTGCAAAGGGGGTTAAATTTTTTTATTTGGGTAGACACTTAGTATGAGTTTCATGTTTTATTTTTCTAGATTATGCATGAAGACTATGGAATTACAATCACCCAAGAACAGCACTCCAAGAACTTGTTGTAAAATAACATCCTTATATTTTATTATTTCATAATAATAAAAGATTTAAAATTGATATTTTGATAATATCATAATTTGGGATTTATAGATATATGTTTTGGAAATTTTTTGATGAATATATAGTACAGTTCACAGATACACACCTAATAATTTTAAAAGATTAGTGTATTTAGAGGCCAGGTACATAATATTCTTATTTAATGAAACAGAATTAAAAAATACTATAAATATCATCTTAATTAGTAATCTTCATAAACATACCCTAAATAAATCATTCTTCATAACCTATATGAAATAAACATATGAAATGGTGACCTCATATTCTTAGTTATGGTAAACATTAGAGGTATCAATCAATGATCATATTAAGGAATAAGATAAGAATAAGTGTAAAAGATCATGAATATAAATTAAAAAATTTATACCCAATCTATCATGAATTGTAAAGAAAAGACATGTAATAAAATATCAACATTTCCCCATACATTATTGAAAATAGTTAGAGAACATCATAAATAAACCTAGAAAAATATGTTCTTCTTATATATGAGTGGAACTATTAAAAGTGTAGAAACCATTTCAGATATCAATGTTGACAACCAACTTTATAAAATAATAACAACATAGAAATAAACACATGTATCCTATTTCAAAATGGATCAGGAATCATTACATGTTCCCCATATTTAATTAATATCATTGGATTATTTACCATAGCGAATCAAGTACATCAGATCTTTTCTCATCATTATCTTATGAGATATAAAACATCACCCAATGAATTGGAGAGAGATGTAGGTACCACCTGTCACAAATGGAATACCAAACATAGTTATTCCATAAGATCATAAAACATTCATCATATTAAAACCCCATCAAAATAAATGAGTTTCATAAATATTTTCTCATATCATAACCGGAGGAAAATATTTAAGTTACATTAACATTCCTTATTTTCATCATATCATAACCCATACAAAAAATTAGATTCATAAGAATATTTTCATCATAAATATAAACCATCTAATGAGGGATTAAAGATGGTATCATGAGATCATATTTTCCATAAATCATAAGTAACATCGAATTATGTCGTCTTATATCAAAAATATTTTTAAAATATCACATGGAATATTATTTTGGAAAAATATCCTTCCCAATTTATGATAAAAATTGTAATATATAAAAATTTCTATTTTAAAAAAAAATTCAAAAATAAAATGTAAACATGTAATAAAATATTTAAATCATTAAGTGTTCTTGATGGTGGAAAACACAATTCATTTCTTATGTATTAAAATAATAATCCCTTTCACATATTTGGTAAATATAAAAATCATACTCATCAAGAAAAAGAAAATAAGATTCCATTAATAATTTTTTCTATAAATATCAAACAATGGTTTTAATTTATTTAGACAATCAATTGGTAATTGTAAAAACATTATTTAATACATTTAATAAAAACATGTACATAGTGGACAATATATTTTTGACCGCAGAATGAAATAATGTCATTTTCCTTAAATATATTATTTTGGATTCATGGGTACCTAAATGGATGAAAATTATTGAAAACTTTTATATCCTTGAAATTAAATAAAATAATAAATTTTATTATTTTCTTTAGGTAAATATTATAATATTTCATTATCATTAACATAATCATAAACAATTATAAAATATAATGACATGGTAACATAAAACCCTTATTATTTTGGAGACCACTTAATAATAAGTATAATGAAAGAAATAAAATTTTATGAATATGTATTTGACATAATTTTCATCAAAAAAATCCTAAAATATATTCATGTGCAGTATATAGAACAAACAAAAGAAAAAGCTGGTGAATATGGATTGTGTCTTATAGATATAAAAGTGGGATGAAAATCCTTTACCACAAGTCTCAAATTTATTTTTAGAAATTTGAACCTACCCGATAATAAATATTGGTTTATTATAAATATAATAAATAACTAAAATAATATGAAAATAACATATATTTTTTTACACAAAAAAATTTATTAGCATGAGAGGTTGGGGATCCTCGCTGAGTACTAAGCCACAGTCATGTTGCCCTGCCGTAGATGAAGAAGCTCATGTATGCATACTGCGCGAAGAGTAACTAGGAAAAACTCTACCCAAAATAGTCTCTCAACGTCTATCCAGAGAGGTATCACCTCTTCATGAACCTAGAGAATTCAGCTCAACCATCTGCATGTTGCATCATATAGAGGACTGTCGACAATGATCACCATGAGATTATATGTTGTCCCTACCAGTCAAAATACTCCCACTATGACCTCCAACTAATCCTCTACAGCCAGTGGGTCCATCTATCACCCAAACCTAGTTGGCCTATGGCATTGGAACTTGTGCAATGTGATCAAGCAGTGTTCACCTTTTATTTCTAGGGCTGGAGGTATCTGTGGATCAATAGTTAATGGTACAACTAGTTCCTCCGCTGGTGCCTCTACAGGAAGAGGGCCCTACACCAAGGCCTCATCGCTTGGTGGGTTATCAGTGTGTACTATACCTGAAACCCTATATGGATGTCTGCGTGGAGGCATCATGAAAAGATATAGGTGGTCCATGGTCATTAAGTTATACCTGGTCAAGCTGTCTCAAATATATCACAATGAAAACTATGGAAAACACACACACAATCAGTTTATTCATTCACTGGGTTGGAAATTAGAAGTCAGGTTCCATGTGTATGGAAACGTTATCCACCGAACCAACACTGGTTTCTATAAAATGATAACAACAATAACTAAAATTAAAGATATTTATGTTAAAAAATATATCTGGGTCCAATGTTCTATGGTAGAACCGACTCCCCTTATACTGGTTTGTCATGACCCGTCCCCTAGGGCCCATGCTGTGACTACCCCAAACTCGCCTTCCATAGGCCAGGTTCTGGTGTCTAGTACTAAAAGTCATCTCCCCTAAATAATGGGAATTCATTCACTTTATATCCTATAAACACACTCAAACAAGAACACACCATTATACTAACACAAGAAAACCGTATATCAAAAAGAGTGCTGAAATTAAGAGGCCCAGAATACAAGCCCAATAGTAAAGGTACAAGTACAACTAAAATACAATAAAACTAAAGAAAGAGTTTGACATCTACCGGGTCACCTTAAGAGGTTTCTACCTGATGGGTAGGTACAGATAGCCTCCTCAACACTCCACATACGCTCATCTCCTCTGCGTACCGACATGACGTATGGTCCGCCTATGGCACCATCTAGTCCTGGTATCCTCGGCCTCGATCAACACTGTTCATCATTTGTACCAAACACAACAAGGTGCGGGCATAACCTGTGCAGGGGTGAGTATAAAGACACTCTGTAGGAAACCTGAGAACCTCAAGGTCTCACCAAATCCACAAAGGATAAACCAAATAGAATGAAATCAATTGACAAGCCAACTAATGTATATGACCATACATATATCAATGTTATCATGTATACCCATCTCAATCATGAGGAAACACAAGGTCCAACACAAAATCCCAAAGCTCAATTGTTCCATAAAGGAAGGAATACCAAAAAGGTAAGTACTACACAGTTATACCTCATAGAAGAATACCACCATGGTATTACCACGAAAGAAAGTACCACATAGGTATGAACACATCTCACACTAGGTAAAACAAAGGTACAGTAGTAGAGATGTTTATATGTAACTACTGAATCATCTTACTCCGTTAAGAGGTAGACCAACATAGGATCCCAAATTATAGACCCGCAATGGATACTAGTACATCAAAATACCCACACAAGATCATAGTACATTGTTAGACCCACATAGGATCCTAGTACATCATCAAACCCACATAGGATCCTAGTAGTCCATCAGACCCACACAGGATCCTAGTACACCATTAGACCCAAAAAGGACCCTAGTACATAGTCAGACCCACACTAGATCCTAGTACATCGTCATACCCACACAGGATCGTTGTACTTCATTATACCCACACAAGATCCTAGTATATAGTTAGACCCACACAAGATCCTAGTACTTCTTCAAATCCACACAAGAACCTAGTATATCTTCAGACCCATAACAGATCCTAGTACATCGTCAGAGCCATCTACAGGGTACCCGCACTATGCTTTCTCATCTCTGGTAGAGTCCTCTCCTCAAGGTACTGGTCTGTAATCCAACTTCCTTGAGGTCCCATGAAGAATTATCCTAAAGGAACTCTATGTAAATGGGGTCTCAATGCAATAGACGGTGCGTCAATCGAATGCCCGGTCAGTAAGTTATTAAGGTACTAGTCCCGAGGGCCCAATTCGATTTGTCCTCAATCCAAACCTTTCATACCCGAACATTATCCAAATATAATGTGGGGAATACCAAAAGGACAGTGTTGCTCCAAGGATTCTGAATCCATAGACGGTTCATCAAAAGGATGCTCATAGCTGATGATATGGCCAAAAGAGTGATTATGGCCGAAGTTGGTCTGGTTTCGGTTCGTGTCGGTCTGACCGACCAGACCTGGTTCGTGTCGGCCTGGCCCACGCTGGGCAGCCCGGCCGGTCCGTGTGCAGGGGGGAGTTGTGCACCCCCTGCCTCCTCTCACCAAATGGTCGAAGCTGTTCGGTCACCAGCAGCACGTGAGACCTGCTCAGGTCCCACTCCGTCCTGCTTAGCCAGCCAAAACTGGTGGCCCTTATCGTCATCGTGGTGTTTCACGCACCGCCCCTCCGCAGCCGGCCGAATGTTGGCTACCTTCTGCCATCCACCGCATCCAAGAAGGCCTCAACCCCTTCCTTCGATGGTGGCATGTCGTGTGGCACCCCTTCGTGGCTGGCTGAACACCGTATGCCATCCCCTTCTCTGCTAGGGAACATTCCACAGACCTTGCTTGTTGGGTGGTGCAGATGCATGCCACTTCCCCATAATGCGTCTAGACACCTCTGGCCACCTCCCTTACTCCACAACGGTGGATGGGCCACAATCATTTTCCATCGGTGTAGTTATGTCGTAGCCGTCATCACTGCAGGCCGTGGTGTCGGTCACCGCTCTCGAGTTTCACCGGTTCCAAACACCAGCACCAGTCCTCGTCCTCCTCCATCACAAAGAACTCAAAAAAAATATTACTAAAGGATTTTCGTAGGGGTTGGGCCATGCATGTTTGGCATGTACCCTCTGTGTTAGGGTGGTAGTACGTGGTTCAAATATTTCTTGAATCGCGAGGAATTTTTCCAGAATGGGTACAGGGAAAATTTAAAAAATCAAACCCTATCTCGAAGGATTTTTGATGTCATTAGGAAGTAAGGATGTACGTTAGTTTTTGGATGTGTCCCAAGATGAAATCGGTGAAGGTGAAGAGGGTGCCAACAATCATCGATTTGATAACACGCTTCCAATTTCCGGCTCGTGCTTCATCCCCTTTCTTGATTCTGAAAAACATTCTTCGATGGAGATGGTGTTCTTCATTTGGAGGATATGTTCATCATTGGTGGATGAGTTATGCCAATGTTCAACCAATTCCTCTATTTTTTCAAGGATTTATCCTAAGTAAAAAATGAGGATTCACCCAAATAAATTAGGTTTGTCAATTTTAAATTATTGGCACAATTAAAGATGAATTTAATTTATTAATAGAAGGAGGCACAATTAAAGTGGAGGAATTTCAAGAGCCATCCCTACATAAAAGAGGGAGTTTACGGGGTTCAGGTGGTCTGGTGGTTAGGTGGTCCCCACCATTGAATTCAAATTGGGGGTTTTAGTTCGGGTGGTCCCCACCTCCACAACCCATGTAGAGAGGTTTCAAAAATAATGTTAATATTTTTATTTTTCAATTCCTCCATGAAAAAATGAAAAATTAACTTCTACCCTCGACCTACTACGGTCGAGGTGGAGTTATATTTAAGAGAATACTAGCATTACGTGTTCAACTTTTTCCATAGATTTAAATTATGAGAATCAGTTCTATAGGTACCAAAACCCACTCACACATTTACTGAACGCTCCCAAAAAAATGTTCAAAAATTCATTCCGGGCACACCAGGCCTCGGAATCACACGGTTTCTATTTTTGAGTACTCATTAAAATCCCATATAATTAAAATAAAAATTTCATGGATGTTCAGGGTCTTTCATAGCGATTTTCTAGAAAAATCATTTTTTGTATACAAACGATTATTTAACAAATTAATATTAAATATTATTCCAATAAAACATTATTATATTGTCTTTATTAAAATTAAATAATTTAATTTTAAAAATAATCCAAAGTTGAAGGTGAATTTGTATGTACATAAAAAATATTCATTGAAAATAAGTATTTTTAAATATTTATTGAAAAATATATATTTTCAAATAAATAAATTAAATTCATCTAAATAAAATTTTTACATAAAGAATTAAAAAACTAATATATTTTTTATCAAATAAAATTTATAAATGATCTATTAATTAATGATTATAAGCATTCAAAAAATAAATAAATAATTTATATTATTTAATGAAAACAAACTTATAATGAGTAAAATAAATTAAATAAAAAATTGAATTATTCTTTCATAAAAATTATTAAATACATTCGTATTGAGTGTGATCATTATATATATATATATGTATATATATATATATATATATTTCATAATGTGGTTAATCATATTTATACCTTCGAATTTAATTGTTATGTTATAATTATAAAAATTAAAAATTAATATTTCATGGTTTGTGTAAGCATCGTGCTTCATTCAGTATAAAAAATACAATATACTGTTTCTTGAAAATATTAAGGTATTACATTCTACCCCAACCCTGAATATAGTTCCTCCTAAAAAATTAAACATTCTACATGAAATCAAGTGAATGAAATTAGAAAATATCTTTGTCGAAAAGACATCTCGTAATATGGGTTAATAATTCATCCATTCAAATATAATAAAACAGTAATAATAACGTCATCTTGAAACAAAATACTAGGTTTCCAAATATGAGAACAATATTGGGAAGTGAAATATATAATTGGATGAAAAAGTCATGTCTAATTAATGATGGAGAGTTACATAGAATATTTTTCTAAAGAAAGTGAATGATCATGATAAAGTCAATGCCCTCAAAACCAAAAACCTATGAAGTGTGAAAGACACTATTGATTTCTCAAAAACAAATGAAATTAGATAAATTTTTTATTTCAATATCGTTTTCCGAGAGTTAAGAAATCACATTTCCATATAGACTAATAACATATGAAAATATACTTATATGAAAATTACAATTTCACCCTTTAATAAATTTCCCCCACAAAACTCATCTTTGGATCCAAATGATGAGTAAAAAGGACGAATATTTCATTTTTGGAAGCACTAAATTCATCATATATATAATAAAATAATATAAAAAAGGATGAAAATATTTTCTTTATTTCATTAAATATTAATAAAAACTGAACTGGTTCTAAGAAATTAGGATAACATTAAAAATATATAAACCCTCATATGAATAAATAATACATATATCATTAAAATTTCCACAATAACTCCTATGGTTCTGTATAAATAACTACATAAATTAACCACTCGACTTCCCAAATTACCTCAATAACCTTAATATTAAAGAATGTTTTAACTAATAGGGTTATATAATACCATTCATATTATATCCCTAAATAATTTAATATTTATTTCCACAAATAATCCATCATGTTAAACCACATAATAATCGTAATAGTTACTTATACATTTTCCCAATAAAACAACTCCAATAAAATATTAATAATAACCTTAAAATCCCATCACTTAAAACCACAAAATGGGTGTATAATAATTTAAAATTGTGATCAACCATAAACATATAAACTCATAATCGTATACATAACTCTGAGTATAAAAATAAATAAAACTATCCTAATATCCAATGATTTCTAAACCATTCTCGGAAACCCACAACAATAGCCTTAGATTTACACTCATAGATTGGCTAAAAATACAATTTTGATATTTATGGATTTGATAAAAATAATTTTAACCCAATTTAAACCATCAAAAACAGAGTATATCAATATGAAATATTAGATAAACTACATACCAATTAACCATTGAAGTTTATAGTTTCAATTATTTAAAAACCACCTATATAATAATACCCATGACATGAAGTGAGCGTTTTTCCCACATATACACATATTTTCATATTCAAATATATTCTTAAATATCTACCATAAAATTAAGTAATCAATACATTTTTCTACAAATAATTAATTTAACATCAATCTATATAGCCTAAGAGAAATTAGATCATAAGAAAGGATACATAAAAATTTCTAGTAAGGTTAAAAATAATAATTTATAATTCTTTTCCATTAGTTATAATAAAATGAGAACATGTGTATGATGAAATAACCAAGTTTATGAGAAGAACCAAAGAAAATTAACACCCATAAAAACCAGGATCATTAATCATGTGATATTCTATTATTCTTTAATAAATGAAATATTCATTGGAATCAATACTCATGACCCATGCGATGCAAATATTGATTAAATAAACATTAAATGCCCATATCAAGCATAAATAAAATCTTTTGGTATCCTAGAAATTTAACATTATATATCTTTCCTAAGAACCCTTACATATGTGATAAACATAACTCCTTAATAATCATAATCTATTTGGAGTATGTTGTCAACTAGTTAACTCTATCATCTCTTAGGAGACACTTAAATTAAGTTAACTCCGTCATCTATACACAATGCATCAAAATGCTATACTGGGACCACCCATCATAAAGATATATTTAAGGATCACCAAACATTATAAAATTTTCCAATCACAATAAAATAATCCAAACATATGAATGATTTCATTTTTCAACATAATAATAATCATTGATATTTAATATATTGATCAGCCCATGGAAAAGAAACAAGTTAAAACAGAATATATTTAGTACTATAATATTTGATGCAAAGGAAGAATATAGATGGTATCATTAAAAAATAACACAATTGTATCATAATTTAAATAAATAGTTGTTTTCATTTATGCATATAAATAACATAAAAATGTCATTAAAAACATTCATGATAAAAATACCCATTTACACATGAAAATAAATTTTAAAAAATAAAAGGTCACTAAATACATTGAAAATAAAATTCTTCGAAAATAAAAATATAATATTATAATTTGACATTCGAATAAAATAACTATTAAAACGGTAGGAAAATGCATTCATGATATGAAAATTAAAAATAATAATTGTTTTAAAAAACTATTAATAAATAATTATACTTTATAAAAGTATATTATAAATTTTTTTATAAAAAACATGGATTGGGAAGGGAAATATTTTCGATCTAAAAGAAGAAATAAGATTTGTATCAATTAAAAAAAACATTCATGATGTTTATTTAATCAATAAGGGAGGAAATATAAAATAAACTTATAAACCACATTTATTACCATAGGAAAATAGAATATATGTGGTTCAAGAATATAAGAGTATATAATATCAAAAAAATGAACCTTAAAAAGAATACTGAAAAGAAATGTGAATATAACATAGTGCCTTTACCGATTTGGAAAATTTCGAAATAAAAATTAAATGAATTAAATATTATGATAATACTCTGTAAATACAATTAATTACGTCATATATTATGTCAAAACTCATTCATCAGAGTAACACATACAATATTTATAAAAAATATTTATTGAAAATGCCCAACTCTTACAAATATTTTATTGACTTAAAAGTGGTTAACATTTTAGAAAAATTCATACATATTTTGATTTAATTGACACCACTACTAGATTGTCACATCTAAATGATTTCAAAAGGAAGAGTTTGTAAGTCTTATACCAATATAGTGTCCACCTTTGGAGGTAATCTAGAAATAAATTTCATAATTTTTCTAAATACTATAGATATTGTTAAAGTAGTGACTTATATAAATGATGATTCTCCATGTAAAGAACACCAATTAATTCCATGTAAGAATGATAAAAAATCTATTAAAATAAGAATATCTGATATGAAAAAACCTTTTAGTAATAATAATAGAGGGGGTCTAGCTCAATAAATATGTTTAAAATAGGATTATGTTTTGTAACTCTTAGGGATTGTCCAAAATTAAAATAGGTAATTCTATTAGGAATTTTATCAATAAAGTCATGCCATATCATAGAGGTCATTCATATAAAAATATGATTTTTTCGAGAAACATTAGTACTCATGATAAATTAGGATACCAACTGGTTAGTGTTAATCAATCCAGTAATGATATAAAATTAGTTAGGAGTTTTCTCATATAAGATATGATGGAGTCTCTGTTATATGTAATACATAGAAGATTATCACTCTAATTTTTTATTGTTTTCTATAGAAATTAATATTTCTATCTTTTATTATTAAAATGGTTATCACAAATGAATAGTTATTTAGAGGAATATTATGGATTGAGTGGATTTCGGTATCTTCATAGAGATTTCAATGGAATTTTCAACCTGGATGAGATGTTTGGAATGAACAATTCTTCTATTTTAGCTAGAGACATTAGATCTCCTATTGAGAATATCATTATTCTCGAAGTCAAGATAGTTGGTGCTAAATAAACATCAATTATGAAGCATCAAAATAGAGTTTTTACTAGTAGATTGGATATGTAATTCATTAGTCATTTTTTATTTACAAAATCTCTTGATTCAGAAATTATTTGTATTATTAATACGGTAGAATCTGAAAAATTGTTTGGAAATCTAATCTTGTGGCTTGAATGTGACTCCACCATAGTGGTTTAAGCTATCAAAAGTGGTAGAATTCATCCTCAAAAAAGGATGACTACTAGATAGAGAAGCTTAAAAGATGATATTTCATCTACTATTTTTATACGTATGCAAACCTAATGTGATGAAAATTACATAGTTGTAAGGATTGTCAATAAAGGGTTTTCTGCTCCTATGTTTAACTGGTGCAATTATCTTTCTAATCGATTTTTATCATTTTGGAATCATGATTATTGTAAAAAATATTCATTCATTTTTTTATTTTTCATTTATTCAATAAAAGAGACTGATGATTTTGGGAAAGCACCCATTCAACCTAAAAAAAGTAAATCCATTTTATTATTCAGAATTACTTTTTCTTGAAAAATGTTATTTATTTATTTTTATGGGTAATTATTATTATTAATTTTAGGAAATTATAGAATAGATTTTTTAAATTAATTTAATTTTTAAATTAGAAAATTAAAAATTATCCAATGATGAATTTTTGATAATTTTATGATCAAATATATTTTTCAAGGATGTGTGAAAAATATAAAATTTTATTGAAAACCATATATTATTTTAAAGTATATAAAAATTTAAAATTAACTTTTTTATTTGTTTTAAATTGAAAATAGTTAAAATTTATTTAAATTAACCTAATTATTATTTCTTAAAATAATTCTATATTTGAATTTAGTATTAAATAATATTATCTTTTAAAAGATCATTTTTCGAAATTTTGTTTTTCATTTCATTTTGTTGGTTTATTATAAAATTAAATTATTCATGTTCATTGATATCGGTTTTGAATATTTTTCTATATTATAAATAAATAGTTAAAAATTTTGAAATAGTTCTATTTTTTTCTCAATATGAATAGTATACATTGTAATTTTATTACCAAGTTAAATTGTAAATTAGGTAATATAGTTAAAAAAATAAAATTATTATAATCTTAAAATAGATCAAAAACATACCAAAATTTTATTATATAAGTATATATAGACCATAATCTTAGAAGGGTATAATTAATGACCTTTTGGGTCTACATGGATGAGATTATTACTTTTGTAGTATTTTATTTTAATGAAATTCATATATGTTACACTCTAGTTTTTAATTAATGTACTATTTTGGTTATGCTATTATCTAAAGGATATGAATGACTATAAATATTATTTTGAAATATAATAGATTTGTCTTCATCATGGTAATTTATTATTAATTTTTTAGAATAAAAATTCACCTTAAATTCATTCCCTATATTTAATTTCTTATTTATTTAACTAATGGAAAAATCCAATAAATGATATTAAAAACATAAAAATAAATAAAATTTTAGATAATTATTTTAATAAAAAACTTTATTATAAAAAATTTATATATTATTGATAAAATAAATTATTTGTTTAAGATTATCTATTTTTTCATGATATTATTAATGTTTATGTAAAGAATATTTTTTGAAATTGAGATTCTGGATATTTTATAGAAAAAAATACATTATTAAATGATATAAAATTCCTAAAAATATTAAATTCAGAAAAATTTTAGGATAATGTTTAATATATTAAACATTTTCAGTTTATTGGTTTTTTTCATTTTTAGTAACTATAATATACCTATACAGTTAAAAAACTATGTTTTCATGGTAAGAGTTAAAAGGATTAAATAGACGTTAAAACCAAACTATAAGGGCACACATATTTGTCTAATATTTTTTATGAGAGTATTTACAACCATAATCATATTATATTTAAATTAACTAACTTTATATACATTTTTAATTAAAAATAAATTTATATTATTTTAATATTTGGAGAAATTCTAAGAGTGATCATCCCATATCATATATAATGGCACATCTTCTTATCTTTTCTTAACACTTACGAATGAATTTTTATCAAAAAATACCAACCAAAATACCATCCTATAATATATCCCCATTTTATAGAGGTATTTTATAGGTATAATAAAAATAATATAGATCATAAGGTTTTATGCAAAGGAGGTTTTCGAAAAAAGAGATAAATATTTTTTGCATGTTTTAGTTTGGTTTCTTTTTCCACATCCCTAGAAAAAATTTGAACCATGATAAAATAAAAAAATATAGTATAATAAATATATTTATATTTTTTTATGTTAGTGGTATAACTTATATTTTTTTCATATTCCCTAAATGGGGAAATAATTTGTTCGTCATGTGTACTGTAGATTACTCCCTTGTGAATTGATGTAATTAATTATTCATCACCGTCTATCAAAATTGGTCATAATTATTGAATTATTATTTATAAATTATATTAATAAAATATTTATTATTGTAAAATTATAGTATATCATTTGTTTTCATACTTTTACATGCACAAGGAAATGACAACATTGTTCCTGCGCACATGTGGACTACCACATCCTTGAAGTGATGTGATTCATTTTCCAACACTATATCACATGGATGAAATATATAAGTATATTTAAATACTTTATATTTTATATTAATATAATTATTTATATATATAATAATATTTACACTATTTCCATAATGATAAGGGAAAATGAAAATGTCACTCATGTGTATATGTGGCCTACCATATCCATTATTACATCGTAGTTCATTTTACATAACCATCATTCTTGGATCGATTTTAAATGTATATTTTATGTATACAAGGTGATAAGTATTTCATGAATTTTATTATTGATATGGTGGAAGAATATAAAATTTGACTTTCATCCATATACATAATTCAACTGGGACATTTTAATTAAATATCACTAAAATATCTAATGTGAAATTAATTAATTAAGAAATCATATATAACATGTTATTCAATAATATAAAGGAATAATTAAATTTATAATGGTTCATAATATATTTTAATTTTAGCTATATTTTTTATTTTGTAAGATAATAATTGTTCATTATTTGTTTGACTCAAGATTATGGTCTTTCTATTAATAACATAATCTCTTAATATTCTTCTTTTAAATCATTTTACATTTCAAAATGAATATTTATTATCTTATATGTTATGAGTGGATTTTATCACCATCATTTGTACAAAATTATTTTAATATTACTTTATAAATTTATATGGTTATTTTCAAATAAAAAAATTTCATTTATGTACATAGTTTCTAGACTTTAATAGTCAACAAAGAAATTGTATTTGGATATATGATAGTGTTTTGAACCTAGGTTTAAAAGAATATTTCAAGGGTTTTAATAATAATATGGTCCTTGTAATTTTCTTAAAAGGGTTGATCCTATTATAGATCAATGGTTATCCTATTATATATTATATTATGAGGGTGCCTATATAGTGCTCCAATGCATTGGGTTATCAAGAGGTGGAACTTGACCTTATAGTTACTCAATTTGTAAGAGTTATTTCAATAGTGATTTTATGAATGATATTGAAATGATGTTCCTAGTTAGCTACTATATTTTTATATACTTTATAATAATTTTTTGGGGAATGTATTGATTAAAAAAGTGTAAGATAATAATATATTAAAAATAAAATATGATTCACTTTTTGAAAAAAAAAATTATATCTTTATAAAATGGTTTTTCATGGGGTTTCATGTGTTTACATAGAATAACGGTTTAATTTATTTCCCTAATTGATATTTTTATATTCACCTCTTGTTTTATTTATATTTTAAAATTTTTTATGATGGGTATTTGATAATAATAAGTCAATTTAAATATTGTGAATATTATCATGAAATGAAATCATGTTTTTAAACGATTCATATTGTGGAAAAAAGGATTCTAATTTAGAATTTTACACTTTGAAGGCATGGGGGTTGTTATGTACAATTTATGACGTAAATATCTAAAACTATAAACCAAAATGTTCCATCATAATAGAAGAATAAAAATTATATTTTAAAGAATTATTTTATGTGATATTTATGGTTGGTCATATATAGTTTGTATTAGATGAGGTTTTATATAACTTTAGAGATAAGGATGTTTTCAGGTTTTGGTTATCTGTAGAGTTATGAATAACAAAATGGGTTTAAAAGATTAAGGTTTATCATAGGACAAATTTATTAAAAAACCCTTTTAATGTTTTAATTGGACGATTACAAAAATGATTAAAATTATTTTGGAAAATATTTATGGAAATACAACCATTTGGTTTCATATAGGTTTTATTAGAATTTCAATTTTAGGGATAATTCCATAAATTTTGGTAGAGATATATATATATATATATATATATTATTGGAATCATTTAAGGTAATAATTATTTTCTATTTTTAGGTAATTTAGGTTTATTATATTTTGGGATAAAAAATGTATGGTATGAGATTATATTTTAGGTTAAAAATTTATTAAATATTGAATATATATATGTTATCTTTTATCTTGATTCTCACATTTCTGAATTTAAGTAAGGATTATATTAAAATAGATTTAGAAAAAGTAAATACCATATCATGTGTGTAAATCTATGCCTAGAAACAATGCTATAGGGATTTAACCCACAACCGAAGGGTGGAATGTCTTTATTTCCTACCACCAACTTACATGATTTCCATGTTTTTAGGAAATTTCATTTCATTATTAAAAGTATCTGATGAATGAAGGTTAAGTTCATTTTTTATCTTGTCATTTAGAATATCGGTAACCATGGGATTCTAAATTATTTCAATTATTATGTGATTAACAATATTTTGGAGGAATGTTATTTTAATTTTTGAGGCTATTAGAGGATTAAGGTATACATGGTAATATGGGATTTTATATTATAATTAAATGTTGAATTATATTTGGTAATAATATATTATTTTATTATAGAATAGGGTGATTCATTTTAATTATATAAATGATAATCAAATAATTGGGATTATATGATTAGTGAAATTACACTTTGGTATGTGACATTAAGAGTCATTAATTTAATTTGGTGATAAATATTAAAATTAACATGGAATATGATTAGAAAATAATTTTGATTTTTGGGGATAAATATTATACTTCAATAATTTTAAATAATCTTATGGTAAGTTATTTGTTTAATGATATATGTTTAATATTTGGTATTACTGTTGAATTTTGGATATTGACATACTTTATAGTTATACGATGGTTTAATCATTTCAGGGAATTATATTACCTTATCAATAGAATTTCGATTTCTGTAAGTTATTAATGATTGGTGGAATAGATTGTTATTATTTTGTGGATTAATTTATCCATTAAAAGCTTATTTTTGTTATTTAGGATTGAAAAATTCATACACACAATTTGGAGAAAAAGTTGACATTGTGGTGGAAATTGATTAATGTAGGAAATTCTATTTTCTAGGTAATTATATTTTCCTATGTTGTTATTATAGATGAAAAATTGAATTACTCAACTCTAGGAAAATGGTCATGAAAAAAAACCTTATCCACTGAATTTTATTATTATATAAAAATTTTCTTTAAACCCATTATAGATTTATGGTTTTCAAATGGTTAACATTCTTATGACCAAATTCTTTATCCCTCGTTGTCATTAATTGAGAGTTGGTTTTCAATTATATATATCCATATTTTCAATTCCCAATTATTTTATACTATATGGAAAGATTGTAATTTTACTATAAATTACTGTCATACTTCCATCTTGTCTCTTATCATGTGGAAATATTATTAATACTTCTTATGATGTAGGATTTCAACAACTGTATATTGAAAAGTCAAACCACTAGTTTTCAAACACAAGTTAAAATTTTGAGGATGAACTTTATTAAAAGGGTGGGTAATGTAACATCATGTTATAAAAAAGACTATGTTAGATAGCGTACATGATACACAACACCGATCTTAAAAGAAAAAATATATTTTATATTTAAATGTGGAAATTATAACATTACTATTGAATTGGTGGGAATAAATTGTTTTAACAACTTTAGGAAATTTATAATGGTCATACTCAATTTTAATGGGCAAATAAAGGCTTCTTTAAATAATTACTTTTTTGTAGTAAACTCCTTTTCTAAAAAAGGAGTTTTCTTTATAATAGTTTTTATACTATTTACAGATGATTATTATAAATAAATTTTTTAAAATTTAGAAGGATTATTTAAAATAATTAATTTAATTTTTAATTTCATCATGTGAAAATTATCTTAGGATAGATATTTATGATTCTTTAAAAAATATTGATTTTTTAATGAGTAGTGAAAATTAATAATTTTTTAAAAAAAATTTATTTTATATTAATTATTTACATTAAAAAATTATTTTTTATTAGTTTGAAATTATTAAAATTTATATTTTATTTTAAATAATACAATTTTGTTTTTTTAATTTATTTTATACTTTAATTTGGCATTCAAAACATTTTACATCTTAAATGGTAATTTTTTAAAATAATGTTATCCATTGCATTTTGATGGTATAATAATAAATTAAATTCTACTAGATTTGGGATCTGTATTTTAAAAATTGGATTCCATATTTGAAATTAGTGGATCATAATTTAGTAATTATTTACCCTTAATTTTTTAAAATATATAAATACTAATCCTTGAAATTTTAATACCAGATCAAAGGAAAAATTATGCAATTTAGATTAATAATAAAATGATAAGTATCATAAAATATCTCAAAAACATAACTAAATATTTTTTATGAGAAGTTATTGTTCATAATCATCCAAGGGGTTAAATAATTACCTTTTGGGGATATATGGATGATATTATGACCTTTAAACTATTTTATTTTAAGAAATGTCAAACATATCGTAATCTTGTTTTTTATAAGTTTTATATTTTTATTTTGGTGTTATATAGAAGATAAGTTTGAATATAACTATTATTTTTAAATAAAATACATTTATCTTATTCATGGTAATTTTTTTAATTTTTAGGGGAAAAATAATTATATTAACTAATAACATAACACCGATGAAGAAATTATTTAGTTATTATAAAAATCTATGAAATGATATTAAATTTTTTAAATTTTTTTAAAATTAATATAAATCAATATAATTAATGAGATTTAATAAATTAAATGATTAAATTTACATTTTATGGATTTATCTATATAATTTTATATGCATTATATGTGTTGTGTTTATATTATTAAAGTCAAAGTATTGATTTGTTCTCAAAATTGACATTTTACATATTTTAATGTAAATTATAATTTATTGAATGATATAAAATACCAAAAAATAATATATTTGGGCAAGTTAATTTCATTTGGTTTAAAACATCATACATAATCCATTTATGGGTAATTTCACACTTTATAGTAACTATATTAAACATCCATAATTAAATGTCACGACCCGTCCTCGAGGCCCATGCCGTGACTACCCCAAGCCCACCTTCCATAGGCCAGGGGCCGGCGACTAGCACCAAAGGCATAAATCCCGATAACTGGGAAGACATTGCCTTTATAAAAGTAAATAAACACCACAGAGTACAAGTGGAAGTAATACACCAAGTAAAAACAAAAATGCTGAAATGTAAATGGGCCAAAATACAAACCCAACTGAAAGTACAGCTATAACTGAACGAAAGTACAACAGAAAAGACAGGCAGCTAGACGAATAAAATCAGCTCCTAGGTCGTGCACCTCGGATCCTACCTGAATGGTAGGTACAGATTGCGCAGCTCCTGGATCGTCCACCACAGATCCTACCTGAAGGGTACGTACAGATAGCATCCACAACGCTCTCTCCCTTCAACCTCTTCCGAGTATTGTCTCTTTGTGAAGTCCACCTCCAGATACTAACTCGTCGTGAGGTCCACCTCTAGGTACCATCCAGTCCTCGAACACTCGGCCTCTGTTAGCACTGCCCGACATCTGCAACCAACACAATGAGGTGCGGGAATAGCCCATGCAGGGGTTATTATACGATACTCTGTAGGGACCTCGAGACCCTCAAGGTCTCACTAAATCCAACAAGGATAAGCAAAAAGAAGGATCTCAACAGAAAACTCTTCCTTAGGTATAAGCCCATACTTATACCCAATTTAACAAGTAACCCATTTCAATCACGAGGAAACACAAAGGTTATGAAATCAAAAGATAACCACTACCTAGTTATATGCTCATACATATACCTAAGTTATCATGTGACCCATCTCAATCCTGAGATAAACACAAAGGTCACAGACTCAGCTGAAACCAAGATTTTCATTAATCGAAATCGTAACTACTGAAGATCCCCATCTCTGTTGAGTACAGTGATCCTGTCACGACTCCGAGGTACTGCTCACTAACCTAATACTGTTGAGGTACTCCTCCTATCGAGTAGTGCCGGCCAGCCACCCAAACATAGTAGTGCTTCCTGCCGGGTTCTGCCACCCAAACACAGTAGTGCACCCCCCTAATAGCCTGTAGAGGTACTCCTTCTGTCGAGTACCGCGGGTCTGCCACCCAACATAGTAGTGCTCCCCTCTATGGGTCTGCCACCCAAATACAGTAGTGCTCCCAACTTGGCTATAAATTTCACTCCGACTCGTGTCGGACAAGCAGTCTTCAAGTCTCAGCCAGCTACACGGTCTCCGTACTCTGTACGCTCATCACTGGGAGGGTCCGCTCCACGAGATACAGTTCGATACTCCAAGTATCATGAAGTCCCACGAAGAAGTATCTCAATGGACCGCCTCGACATAGGGGTCTCAACGCAACAGATGGCGCATCAATCGGACGCCCGGTCAGTGAGTTATTTGCCTTTTTGGTCCAGGGGCCCAGTTGGTTTTGTGTGCGAACCAACCCAACCGTATCTCAACTATACCCAAAACTCTCATAGGGTATACTTATAGGGACCGTTTCTCAAGGAGATCACCAATGTTGCTGACGGTTCGTCAAACAGACGTCTGGTCTGAATGTTATCAGCTTTTCCGTTCTAGGGGCCCAGTTGGATTTCAGGTACAATCCAACCTGACCATACTCCAAATTAGTCCAAACATCATGCAAATTATTCCAAAAGATCCGTCTCACTAAGAAGAATCCAAAAAAGTCTACGTAATGTCAATCGGACGTACAGAGCTCAAGTTATAAGTGTTTCCGCTCCGAGGTCCTGGTTGGTTTCGTGTTCAAACCAACCCGGCCATACACAAATTTCTCCAAAACCTTGAGTGTAATATATAGAAACGACCGCCTCGATCCATTTATCTAATCGCAACAGACGATGCGTCGATCGGAGGTCCATAGACCAAGATATGGGAAAAAGACCGGAAGTGGTTTGAAAAAAATGGGGGGTCTAGGCCCGGTCCGACCCAGCCCAACCCCCCTGGGTCGACCTGAACCGGGTAGACCCGAACCGGGTCTAGGTGTAGGCCATTAGGGGGCGGCCCGGTCCAGTGGGAGAGTCCCGGCCCAGTGGGCGCGGCCCGGACGGTGGGCGTGGCCCGGCCTGGCCCGGCCCGGGTGGCCCGGCTCGGTGCGGCCGGTCCGGCTCGGCGCTGGCCGAGCGGCCTAGCAAAGGGGGCGGCTTCCCCCTTGATTATCTCCACGGCCCCCGCATGGGGGCCATTTCTTTCCAGCGGATGTGGCCCAGCGCCGCGTCCCCCCCCCTGCCTCAGTCACGCGCGGTCGTGGGACTGCCGCCTGCCGTCGCGGCTTCTGTCGCGACGAACCCTCCTGGAGGCGCGCCAGCATGCCCTTCTGAGGACCACCGGACGCGCTCCGGTGGTCTGTTATGCCTACGGTCTTCGCCAGTGGTCCTCCCGGGACCGACTCTTCACCGCGAAGTACTCAAAACGACTTTGCGGCCTGCTTCGTCGTCGCCCGTCGATCTGCACACCAAGAACAGAGAAACGGTGGGTTCAGACTTGTTCGTTGGTCCGCACCCACCACGTTAGTGGTTCAAATGACTTTTGACAATGAAACACATGTCGAGGATATAATTCATATAGATTTAATTAAACCAAACCCCCAACCTCAAGGTGTTGTTGAACGACGGTTCGTCGCGAAAAATAATCGTCGCGGGAGACGGCGTTGTGGGACAAGGTTTCGTAAGCGTCATCGAAATCTCGGAGAAGAGAACCATCAACGTCGCGGTACACGGCATCACGTCTTCAATCTCTGAGGATTCATTGTTCTTCATTGTCCTTCATCGGAGGTCAGCATTCTTCTTTGGTGACGGTGCGTTCTTCACTTTTTTCAAGGAGGAAGAACGTTCTTCAAGACATAGAGCAAAAAAACTCTCAATCCTTCTCTCCCAACGAAAGTAAACATAACGAAATAAGATCATGTCTTATTTAATTAATACACAAAAACCAACTTTAAAATTTAAATTCTAAAAAAATTCCCGAATTAATTACATTGAATAAGTTAAATAATTAATGATTTGACATTTCATTTAAGGGGGGTGCGGGTGAGTTACAAAATTAATGGGGGGATTGTGGAAGGTTAGAGAATTTGAAAAGGTGGAGAATCTTGTGGGACCAAACTGAAAAATATCCTCTCATGGGTGGTTATGTGGGTGTGGGACCCACCAAAAACCTCCCCCTAGTAGGATATATCCAACTCAAATAAAAATGTGTGCAACCCAATTTTTATTTAATTTAAGGTTGAACACCAAAATATAAGTTCAAACCCGCATAAACTGTATATGTGGAAAAGGTCTTCGTATGAAATTACCGGTGTTGTGAGTTCATCGGTGCCCTCAGATTTTGATTCTGAGCACTGGTTAAAAAGTTAGAAAAACCCACTCATTCGTTCACTGAACGTACCCGAGCTAAACTTCAGAAAATGATTCCTGGCACACCGGGCCTCAGAATCAGGTGCCGTCAGAAACCGCACAGTCGCAAAATTACAAAGAAAATAAGAAGAAAATTTTCCTTGAAATTTCCTGGTCTTTACATTACTCCTACCTCAGGTAATTACATCCCCGTAAATCTTTAACACAAACTAGGGATACAAAAGTGGTACAGAGCATGAATCTGAGCCCTCCGCTCCCATGTGCTCTCCTGGAGGATCTCGTGCTGCCAACGAAAGCTCACAAGAGGAATCGACCGTCCTCGTAGGATCCACTCCTATTGATCCTCAACCTCTACTAGAACCCTTTAAAAGTCACCCCATCGCCAAATCTCCATAAACCTCGTCGAGGTGAGACTCATTTAAGGATGTGATCACCATCCTAGAACTCTAGAGGCCTCCACTTCCGGATTACAATTGAAACTCAAAACTCCTACTGCCACTAGGGTAACGATGGTTGACCCAAGAGTGATCGGAAAAAACCTCTTATGCTTGAGCACATCCTGTGCTTCCTGGGATTTCCTTTTTGCCGACCAAGGAAAATCCATCACGATGTTATACTTAGAACAGAACCTTTTTGCCTAAAGCAGTCAATCTGAGCATGAACTGTGAATCCAATCCATACTGAGACCAACGTCATAAGGCCTCGATGCTACCACTAAGAGATTCCAACCGAAACTCTCGCCTCGTTGGTCAGAACAAACTATCGTCATAAGTGTGATTATCGAGTCTTCTCCCAAGGTATCTCCAAACATGAGGGTCAATTCTACGGATTACTGGAAACTCTAGTTCTGGGACAAGATTCGTGGATGGAAGGAATGATTCATATCAATGTATATTACTATGGCAGCTATTAGTGTACACAGACTATCCCTTGAATCATTTTTATATCCATTGGGTCACACTCCTTGACGGCATGTAGCTGCACTCTTACCCTGCTCTCCATCTCCCTGAGCATGGCGGGGAAAACTATGGTGGGTGGTTGTAGCATGTTAAAAAGTACACCACCTCCTGCTGCTCTCCTAACTCTACCTCCATGTCTGCTGCTTCGCAGACTCATATCTCCTTAAAGATTCCTCTTCTTGAAACATTTACCACGCCTAAGTCTCTAAGACTAGCGCCGGTTTCTTGTTTCTTACTGCACTATGTAGTCTTCATCCGCTCCTGGATGATCTGCACCTTCTTTTCCAACAATCTATAAGAGCTACTAAGATTTCTCCTTTTCCCAAAAGAGAAACTCAGTCTCATCCCCTGGATGAACCACGCCCATTGCCTAATACAGTCAATCCTGACATGAATGATGCATTCATGCCATGGATGACGTTGTAAGTCCTCGATGTTACTACCAAGAGATCCAACCATCACTCTCTCCTCAAAGGGTCGAATCACACTGTCAGCACCAGTGTGAGGTCACTGGGTCTCCTCCAGCAGAAATCTTGAAAGTGAGGGTCAAGTCAACAGTTTTAACCGGGACCTCTCAGTATCTACCAAACAAAAGGACAACAAAGAAAACATAACAAAGATAAGTGTCTTTTTATAACTGCAGCTCGAAGTACAAAGACACAAAAACAAAAACAATAACATGGAACTAGAAGTACCAAGAACAAAAAGGTATCCACTAGTTCTCCTCCTATGCACCTGCTTCCGGAGCTCTACTGTCTTGTCCACTACTCGGCTGTTGCTCAAGCACCTGCCACTACTTCTGTATTGGTGGCTCCTCCAACATCTGGGGATCCACTATGCGGGTAGTCAGACAGTCACATGCCATGTGACCCTTCGTGCCACAGGAGTAAAAATGTCCTTTTCTGGAACGCCTGGCTCTGACCCCTCCCCGAGTGCCCCGCACCACCAATCTTAAAACTTGAGATCACCCATCTGCTGGTCTGGTCCTTCTAGACATCTGTATCATCTCTCTACTTCCTATAGATGACTTGGCTACTAATGAAAAAACATGTGGAAAAGGCAGCAGCTCCTGAACACGCTCAGGGTGTAGAGCCACTGGTGTAAACTCCACCCTGATGAAGGTCTCAAAGTCTCCCCATGTGAAGGTCATCCCGTCGAAAAATTGGAACAAGTGGCTCCACCATCTCTCACCTTCTTCCTGAAGGAGGCTGGCATCAAAGATCACCATAACGTCCGCTGGTGTACCCACTATCCTGAAAACTCCCACCACAACCTCCAGCCAATCCTCAGCAGCCTGTGGGTCCGTCTCTCCCCAGAACCTGGGTGGCCTCTGGCACTGTAACTCGTGCAATGCACTCATGCAGCGTGCATCGCCTGCTACTGGGGATGGTGGAATCGGTGGCCCAACATATGGTAGTACCGCTGGTGCCTTCGATGGTGCCTCTACTGAGAGAGGGCCCTGTACCGAGTCCTCGTCGCTCAGCAAGCTGTCATTACATACATCACTCTAGGCTCTAACTGGTCATCCGTGGAAAGGCATCCTGAAATAAACATATGTGACACGGTCAAACGATTTATACCTTGTTAGATGACCTCGTTTGAGCAGTTTTAAAGAAAAACATTTGAAGATACACACAAAATTATGGTTTTCGTGCACTAAGTCGAAAATCAGAAGTTAGGGTCATAGTGTATGGATTCATCGGCCGCCCGAACCAACACTGTACTCCCTAAACTGAAAACCACACCCGGTACACTTAACATTATTGCTTCACAGAAGGAAAATATCAGAGTTATAAGTTTTGCGGTAAAACTGACTCCTCTGATACCAATTTGTCACAACCCGTCCTCGAGGCCCATGCTGTGACTACCCCAAGCCCGCCTTCCATAGGCCAGGGGCTGGTGACTAGCACCAACGGCATAAATCCCGATAACTGGGAAGGCATTGACTTTATAAAAGTAAATAAACACCACAGAGTACAAGAGGATTTAATACACTAAGTAAGAAAGAAAATGATGAAAAGTAAATGGGCCAGAATACAAACCTAACTGAAAGTACAGTTGTAACTGAACAAAATTTCAGCAGAAAAGACAAGTATCTAGAAGAATATAAGCAGGTCCTAGGTCGTCCACCATGGATCCTACCTAAAGGGTAGGTACAGATAGCTCAGCTCCTGAATCATCCACCACAGATCCTACCTGAAGGGTAGTTACAGATAGCCTCTACAATACTCTCGCCCGTCAACCTCCTCCGAGAATCGTCTCGTCATTAATTCCACCTCCTGATACTGACTCGTCGTGAGGTCCACCTCTGGGTACCGTCTAGTCCTCAAACACTCGGCCTCTATCAGCGCTACCCGACGTCTGCAACCAACACAACGAGGTGCAGGCAGAGCCCGTGAATGGGTGAGTATACGATACTCAGTATGGACCCCGAGACCCTCAAGTCTCACTAAATCCAACAAGGATTACCACAAATAAGGATCTCAAAAGATAACCCTTCCTTATGTATAATCCCATACTTATACCCATGTTAGCAAGTAACCATCCCAATCATGAGGAAGCACAAAGGTTATGAAATCAATGGATAACAAATACCTAGGTATATGCCCATACATATACATATGTTATCAAGTGAACCATCCCAATCATGAGGTTAACACAAAGGTCATAGACTTAGCTTAAACCAGGATTTTCATCAATCGAAACCGAAACTGCTGAAGAGCCCCGTCTTTGTCGAGTACAGTGATCCTCTCATGACTCTGAGGTACTGCTCACTATCCTAAGACTGCTGAGGTACTCCTCTTGTCGAGTACCATGGGCCAGCCACCCAAACACAGTAGTGCTTCCCGCCGGGGTCTGCCACCAAAACACAGTAGTGAACCCCCCCCCTAATAGACTGTAGAGGAACTCCTTCTATTGAGTACCGTGGGTCTTCCACCCAAACACAGTAGTTCTCCCCGCCGTGGGTCCACCACCCAAACACAGTAGTGCTCCCCACTAGGCTATACAAATAACTCTGACTAGTTTCAGACAAGCAGTCTTCAGGTCTCAGCCAGCTACACGGTATCCGTACTCCATACGCTTGTCTCTAGGAGGGTCCACTCCATGAGCTACAGGTCGACACTCCAAGTATCACTATGTCCCACAAAGAAGTATCTCAAAGGACCGCCTCGTCATAGGGGTCTCAACACAACCGACGACGCGTCAATCGGACGCCCAATCTCTAAGTTATTAAATTTTTCATCCCAGGGGCCCGGTTGGTTTCGTGTGCGATCCAACCCAGCCGTATCTCAACTGTTCCCTGAACACTCATAGGGTATACTCATAGGGACCGTTTCTCAACGAGATCACCAACGCCGCTGACGGTTCATCAAACGGATTTCCACTCTGAAATTTATCAGCTTTTTCGTTCCAGGGGCGCGGTTGGATTTCGGGTACAATCCAACCTGGCCATACTCCAACTGCATCTAAACCTCAGGCGAATTATGCCAAAAGTTCCTTCTTACAAAGAGAAATCCAAAAAAGTCGATGTCATGTCAATAGGACATCCGAAGCTCAAATTATAAGTGTTTCCGCTCTGAGGGCGCAGTTGGTTTCGTGTTCGAAAAAACTTGGCCATACCCAAATTTCTTCGAAACATCGACTGTAATATACAGAAATGACCGTCTCGATCAAAGGATCACATCAAAATTGACGGTGCATCTTTCGGAGGTCTTTAGCCCAAGATACAGGCAAAAGACCAGAAGAGGTCTAAAGAAATGGGGGGTCTTGGCGCGGTCCTACTCGGCCCAACACCCCTGGGACGACCCGAATCGGGCCCGGGTCCGGCCTATTTGGGTGGGGCTTGGCCCGGTGGGTGCGGCCCGGCCCAGCCAGGATGGCCCGGCCCGGCCCGGGGCACCTCGGCGCAGGCCGAGTGGGGTCGACTCGGCGCCGGCCGAGCGGCCGCCCAAAGGGGGCGGCTGCCCCCTTGATTTCCGCCGTGACACCCGCGTGGGGGCCGTTCCTTTCCAGCGGACGTGGCCCAGCGCTGTGTCCCCCCCTCCCCGCATCGGTCTCGTGCGGCCGCGTGGCCGCAGCCTACCGCCGCGGCTGAAGCCGCGGAGGACCCTCCTGGCGACGCCGCCTCTGGACGTCGTGTCGGCGGGGCGCGCCGGCAGGCCCTTCCGCGGACCACCGGATGTGCTTCGGTGGTCCGTTTTTCCTCCGGTGTTCACCAGCGGTCCTCGCGGGATCAGATCTTCACTACGAAGTCCTCAAAACACCTTTTCAGCCTGCTTCGTCATCGCCCATCGGTCTGCACACCAAGAACAGAGAAACTGTGGGTTCAGACTTGTTCGTTGGTCCGTACCCACCACGTTAGCGGTTCAAACGAATTCTGATAATGAAACACATCTTGTGGATATAATTCAAATAGATTTAATTAAACCAAAACCCCTACCTCAAGGTGTTGTTGAATGATTTTTCGTCGCAGAAAATAATCGTCGTGGAAAATGGCGTTGCGGGACAAGGTTCTGTAAGCGTCGTCGGCATCTCGGAGAAGAGAACCGTCGGCGCCGCGGTACACGGCATCGCATCTTCGATCTCCATGTATGCAATGTTCTTCTTCGTCCTTCCTCAGAGGCTGGTGTTCGTCATCGGCGACGGTGCGTTCTTCGCGTTCTTCAAGGAGGAAGAACGTTCTTCAAGACTTAGAGAAAAACCTCTCCCAATCCTTCTCACACAACGAAACTAAAACATAAAGAAATAAGACCTAGTCTTATTTAATTGATACACACAAGTCAACATTAAAATTGAAATTCAAAAAGAATTCCCGAATTAATTACATTGAATTAGTTAAATAATTAATTAGTTGACTTTTAATTTAAGGGGGGGGGGGTGCGGGTGAGTTACAAAATTAATGGGGGGTTTGTGGAAGGTTAGATAATTTGAAAAGGTGGGGAATCGTGTGGTCCCACCTCACAAATATCCTCTCAAGAGTGGTTATGTGTGTGTGGGCCCCACCAAAAACCTCCCACTTGTATGATATAACAATCTCAAATAAAAATGTGTGCAACACAATTTTTATTTAATTTAAGGTTAAACACCAAAATATAACTTCAAACCCGCATAAATCGCAACTGCGGAAAAGGTCTTCTTAAGCAATTACCGGTGCTGCGAGTTCATCGGTGCCCTCAGATTTCGATTCCGAGCACTAGTTCAATAGTTAGAAAAACCCGCTCATTTGTTCACTGAACGTACACGATCTAAACTTCGGAAAACAATTTCGGGCACATCGGGCCTCGAAATCAGGTGCCGTCAGAAATCGCACAGTCGCAAAATTCCAAAGAAAAGAAGAAGAAAATTTTCCTTGAAATTTCTAGGTCATTATAGTAAAAAATTCATGTTTTTATGGTAATAATTAACGGGATTAAATATGGATTAAACCAATAGATAAGGGTAGAAATATTGACAAAACATGTATAGTTTTTATTTTATTAGATAATTCAGAAGTATAATAATATTATCTTAAAAATTAATCACTATTATCCATTATTAATTAACATGTAATTTATAATAATTTAATATTTTTATAAATGTAGAGCCCTTCCCTCTATCTTATAAAAGGAAACCACTTATTCTCATTTAAAAACTCTTAAAAATGATTTTTATTAGGAAAAATGTAACCTAATACCTTAATTTAATCCATCAAAACATTATAGAGGTATTTTCTAGGTATAATTCCAATGTTATATGTGTTATGTTTTTAATTTAAGGTGGTTTTCTAAGGAAAAGGTATAGTTTTTATCTAAAGGATTTTGTTTTGCTTATTTTTCCACATCCACAAAAACTCATTCAATCATTATTAAATAATAAATATAATATCCCTATTATAATAATATGTAATTATTTTAGCTTCAGGACCTATATTTATTTCCTCTTCTATCAAATGGAGAAAGAATTCATTGTTTGGGTGAAGAGAGGAAAACTACATTGCCAACAGATGTAATATATTTTCCATCACCATCCCCCATTATTGGTTATAATGATGTAATTAATATTTATATTTTATATACATGAAATATTTATATTTTAGAAATTATAATATATCATTTTTTATTTTATATTTCCATGTATAGAAAAATGATAATCTCGTTCAGTGTACTAGTGGACTATCATCTCCATGAAGTGATGTGATTCTTTTTTCATCGCCATATCACACGGTTGATAATAAAAGTATATTTAATGTTTTAAAATGAAAAAAATTATATTATTTTCATTTTTTAATGGTAAAAAATATTATATTTCTTTAAAATGAGTTCATTAAAAAATGAAAACATTATTCATGTGTACATATGGTTTGTCGTCTCCATGGTTGTAACATAGTTCATTTTTCTTAAACATCTTTCCATGTTTAATTTTATTGTATAATTGATTAATAAACATTTATAATTATTTCATGAATAATATTTTTTATATGGAAGAGTAATGAAAACATTGACCATAGTCCACACACCAAATTTATTTTAGACTTATAGACCGAATATCATCCAAATACTTGAAGTGAACTACATTAATTTAGTTATTTTATATAACAAGGTATTAAAAAAATAAAGAATAATTGACCATTAGAAAGGTTCTTAAACATTTCAATATTAACCTATGATTCTTATTAACGAATATAAACATCATATTTGATGACAGAAAATCTTAGTGAGGGATATATCTTAAAAATCTTCATTTAATATCCCCCATTATACTCATTAGAAATGTCAAAAAAAGTTGATTAACTTATATGTGTTGGATAGAAATAAATATGAGATGGAAAAATGCAAGAGGGGTGAATTTTTTTTAAAAAAAAATCCATTAAATACTTTATGGAATTTTCTATGTTTAATATTACATAAAATAAAAAAATTCAAAATGCCTCTTATAAAACAATACCATAAATTGGATTGACTCTCGATCAAAGGGAATTATTATGATATTAATGGTTATGGAATAATCATATTTGGATTGAAAAAAAAATATCAGAGTAATACAAAGTTTAAATGATTCTACTATATAGTGTATAGAATCAATAATAACAATTATAAGTTGTACTTAAACCAATTGAAATATGAAATAGTACAAATTGGATGAAGAAATAAAAGGATTTACTTTTTATTATAGTAATATGTAGAAACGTAAAAGGTATAATAATTCATTTATCCCAATGATTAGGGTATACATTCACTAAGGATAATATGATTGTCTTACTAACACTTGTAAGCTTAAGATATGATTATTGGTAGGTCCGTCAGGCTATCCCCACAATCTCTCGATTTCATAATTAATGAACACATCTATCTTTCAAACACTTCAAATGCCCCGATACGAGGATCAGTTGCACCGTCTACCTATCCCCAGTAGCCATTGATCATTAACACAAGATCAAACACACAAAGAAAAACAAATCACTTATTGATATATAAAAACTAAGAACGATCTATTCAAATTTTTTAATTTCATGGATTCTACATGAAGAATAGAGAAGTCATACAGTCTATCTCTAGAACATGGAAGTAAATAACTTTTTTCATTTCATAAAATGACCTCATATTTATAGGCATCATTTTACAATGTTCATATTTTCTCTAATGGTCTTATTTCAATAGAAAACTCGGAGGGACATGGACACCTAACATTGTCATGATATTATCGAAAAAGAAAACACAACATCATTATAATTGGTTTATAACAAACTCCATGACATAGTTTTTGTTAAAATAATAGTTATATGAAAAATTCTAATGTGAGAATGATTGGTATAAAACATATGCTTTGAAAATTGATTTGGTGTGTGCATGTGATAAAAGTATAACATGAATTTGATTAATATTACCTATTGATACTAATATAAAGAAAAATACTGATATGGTACAAAGTGTCTATGATGCACAGTTTGAATACGATGGTCAGAGTACGTATAATAAACAATGTGAGTACGAAGAACATAGTCAGTACGATAAACAGAGTGATTATGATGAACATAGTCAGTATGATAAATCGAGTGAGTATGATGAACATAATCAGTATTATAAATAGAGTGAGTATGATGAACATAGTTAGTACAATAAACATAGTGAACATATTAAAATTAAGTCCATTATTTAGGAATTTATAATAATGATATTTGTGATTTCAAAAACAATATACACAAAAGATAAAATAATACTTATGACTTAACAATCTCCCCATTTATGGAAATATTAAAATAATAAAGTAAAACTAGATAGAAATACTTATCTCCTCTTGAGTTATACACTCTTATGAAGAAATAATAGAATACCACTAACTCCTCCTTAGGTATATTATATCCTAAGTATTGTATTCAATTATTTTACTTTGTTTATATAAATTACATTGAAGTAAAAGATTATGATTTCTTCCCCTTTGTAAAATTTTACTCCCCTTTAATAAAACATTCCCCCCTTGTGATTTAGAAAAAAAACAGGGAAATATTTAATTTCTTAAAAAAGATAGAGTGAAACAAAATACAAAAAAATGTTAATGCAAACCTAAATATCATTGAAATATCAAAATTTTATCAAATTTCAAAAGGCAATTAAGAATGTAAGATACAACAAAAAATTAAAATTTTCACTTTTTTTCTTTCTTGATGAACTCATGAAGAACAAACTTTATCGTTTTTTCTCTTTCTTCTTATACTTTGTGTCTTATGATAATGGTTCTCTCGACATGAGAACATTGAATGACTTTATTTGACAAAGAAGAAACTCTTTATAATTGAGTTTTTATAGACCATATTGGTACTGGATTAGCATGGTAATTTTGTTGTTAAAGACCATTACATTGTTCTAGAAGAGATAGAAAATTATCTAGATTTTAATAAATATAAAGATATTCCATTAGAATGAAAAATTCCTCTTCATTTATACCTTCCTATTGTGGTGCTAATGGAATAACGTCTTGGAATATTTCTTTCCATTTATCTGTAAGAGTCTGTAGGATTTGTTCTTGTTGAATCTAACTTTTTTGTTGAGAACATGCTAACTCAACACCTTTCAATATCTTGGAAACATCAAAATCTTGATAACTTCATTTAAAGTGTTTATTTTTCATCTTCTTATCTTCTATTGTATATTCAATTCTTATATTCTCAGCTACAACATCAGGTTGATCAATAAAAAATTTAGGATCAACTTTTTTTCATTGTTCTTTCTCGTTTCTCCACATGGCTACAAACTCTTTACTATATTTGGTTTTCTTCTTAAAAATTACACCGATTTGAGGATAGGAATTTTGAGAAGATATAAATAATAGATTTTATTCTATTAATAGTGTTTCCTATTGATTTTTTTATTCTTGTTCATCCTTGACAATCAAATTTGATTTAACATCAAAAAAGATATTTATCATTGTAATTTTATCCATTATAATCCATTATTCTTTCAAGATTTTAAATTATCCTTTCACTAGAATATTTCAAAAACTCAATCATTATAGAATGAGATTTTTATGAATATTTGGGAATATAATATGATAAGATTTAATTGCACCAAACATTACATTCTTGATTTGTTTTAAAGTGAGACCCATGAGATTTACCTTTCTCATATTCACATGATTGTCTAACATGAAGATATCAGAAATATTAAGAGTTCCTCTATCCCCATTATTTATACATAAAACCATTGAATCCACAGGGAATTAAAATTTTTGTCTTCAAATATGTGGGATACCATTCTTTTCAATTCATTTGTAATAAAGAGTGACTTTTCATCTATTTCTTTATTAAATGTACCAATATCCTCTAGTAACTTATGATAAAGATAGAAGGAGTCACATTCAGTAGAGACATTAAGAAAACGTGTTTCCTGTTTTACAAAAACTACAAACAATCTATAATATATAAAAAAATTGATCATCATATATTATCAAATGTCACTATATTGTATAATTTCATAACCACTTCAATAAATATCAGATCCTGAGAAGGTTTCTCAACATAATGATGTTCCCAACATTGGATCAAAATATTACTTTTGATGTAAGAGTCATAAATATTAAATAAATCTCAAGAGAATAACCTTTTTTGAAATGAATCCATTTCTGAGAATGTCTTTGAATACATAATGGTAAGAGTATTGGTAGAAGAATGAGACATAACATTGATCGATAAAAGAAATGATTGTACTGAGTCTTAAAAAGAGGTTTATATCATCGTCGAGGAATATGAAGAACTAGTGTCTATTCAAGGAGGGGGTGTCATCTCTTTGTAGGCAAATTCAGTAGACCACTAGACCACTATAGTAGTGATTAGAATATTGAAAATAAAATGGTATAAAATAATGATTTTTTAAAAAAATATTCGTAAATAGTATTTGATAAAAATTAATACGAGGAACAATAACACAAAAGAAAAGTGGTACAAAAGTAAATTATAATGTACCTATATTTGATTTAAAGTGATTGGTCAGTTTCATATTAGATTGAATGTAAAAACAAAACTCACTATAGAAATAAAAAAAATTAAATAATGAATGTGAATATGATCAAATATAATATTGATGATAAGGAAAGTGAACATGTTCAGTTTTCATACCAATGGAAATCAATTACATTACCATATGTTCTCAAACTAATAAAAAAAAGTCATTTCCATTGGTTGTCATGTCTATGGAAATAAAATTGAATTCAATAGTTTCTCAAACTGATGGAAAAAAAGTTATTACCATTGGTTGTCTAGTCGATTGAAAAAATGTCATTACCATAGTTTTTTAAGATGATGGAAAAAAAATTCATTACCATATGTTGTCAAGATGATGGAAAAAAACTCATTACCCTAGGTTTTCAGTCCAATTCAAAACAAATTCAATACCATAGGTTTTCAATCCGATGGAAAAAATCCATTTCCATTGGATTTTAAGATGATGGAAAATGATGTTATTACCATAGGTTGTGAAGATGATGGAAAAAAAATTCATTACCATAAATTGTCATACCAATGGAAAACACATTAGAAGAAACATTTTGAGGTTGTTTAAAAACAAAAGGGTATGTTTCATCATTCATAACACGTATTGTTTCTTCAATAACACAATTGTTTTTATTATAAACTCTATAATCCTTAGAAGTGGTGGGGTAACCTAATAATACTCCATCGTCAGATTTTGGTGAAAATTTATATATGTTGTATTTTGTATTTAAAACAAATACATTAAAACATAATACTTTCATGTGTGAATATTTTGGTTTTCATCCTGTCCACAACTAATAAGAGGCTTTATTAAGAAAAGGTCAAATAAATACTCTATTTATAGTATAAATAGAAGTGCTTATAGATTATTCCTAAAAAAATTTTCTTATTGAGTATTAACTCAACATGGTTCTAGTTGTCTCTTGAAGAATTAAATTTATTCCATTAACAACATCATTTTTCTGAGATGTTCATGGAGTAGAAAAGTTATGAGTAATACCCTTATTAAAACCAAAAATTTTAGAATCAGAATTTACAAATTCTCTACCTTTCTTAAAAACAAAATTTGTGAATAATACCATTCTTAAAACAAAATTTTTTACTTACCTACAATACTCCTATATTTTGTAGGAACAAAAAGACCCATATACTCTAACTGTAATGGAAAAATCATTTTAACTTCACCAATTGATATAAATATTGAATTATGATGTTTTCTATCCTATAAAGGATCACAAACAATATAAGAATTTTACATAAGATTAGGTACATAATTAAAAAGTCCATCCTTAGAGAGTTTATATATGTTTCTCACATTATAGTGTCCTAGTCTTCTATTAAAAAACCAATATTGGACTTCTATTTCACTTCGACATGGAACATCATGGATTCTATGGTCTTCTATGTTCAAATTGAATATATTATCAGGCCTTTTGGAAGATAGAATGAATTCATCCTTCGAATTGTGGAACTATACATTTTTCGTTCATAAAATTAACAAGTTAACCCTCGTCACATAATTAACTTAATATAATGAGGTTATAGTTTACCCCATCAACAAATAAAACACTAGAAATCAAAATTTTACCAAGGAAAATAATATTTCCTATGACAAAAATCTTTCATTGCGAATTTTCTATGAAGGTAACATTTCCTCCTTTCATCTTGATGACTTTTTCAAATAACATATTATTTACAATCATGTTCTTGGAATATCCACTATCCATGTACCATGTATTGTTATTGTTTCATGTTTTTATTTCTTGAATCAAAGAAAATTTAACATTTGGAATCCAAACTTGTTTGGATCCTGAAATATTAGCTTGAAAAATTTTAGGATTCCACATTTATTTTGAAAAGTGTGATTTGTGGAAACCAAAATATTGTGTTTTACAAAGAGAACAATTCCTTTCCCAATGTCCAGAACATTGGAATTTTGTTTAGAATGGGGCACTTTAGCAAAAAATTAGTTATTACTAAAAACTTGTTTTTAATGAGTATAACCAATTCTGGAACGATTCTATAGAGGTTGAATTTGAGAATACATTTTATCAAACTCCCTCCTTCGAGTAGTGGAATTATATAATTTTTTATTCAAAGAAAATATTTTATATTTTATTCTGATGAACAAATTCTTATCCCCAGTTGTAATAGTTTTATAATTAACCCTTTATTCTAAAAAAATTTAGAAATTATATTTTCAAAATATTTATAATGTTTGTTCATTTCAAAATTGAACTTTTCATGATTTTTAGAAAACAATTCAATATCAAGAGTTTTAGAATCAATATATTAAGATAGATCCAATAAATATCTTGTTAAAATATCAATCCTAGTATTTTCTATTTCATGTAATCAAGAAATATTATCATTTTCATTTTCTAAATGGTTAGAAAATCTGGAAACCAGTTTATAAGAAGTTAAAGAATTATTGTTCTATTATGAGGATGTTTATTCATTAAAATAATAATCTTTATTTGGATAATTTTTACTCAAATAAATATTAGCAATAGATTCAGAACTATGTATTGTGTCCATTATTTTTCTATTATGTATTGTGTCCAACATTCTTGGGATTTCAGATATCACTATCAGAAGAGTCTTCAGAAGAATCACCACCACTGGAACTCCAAGAGTCATATATTTTAAATATATTCATTTTATTGGACTTCCAATATTTATTCTTATTATACTCCTAATATATTTCATTTATATCCTTTTTTTCATCATATGAAAATTATGTCTAATGTGTCCCGCTCTTTTATATTCATAGCGTGTGACTTCAGAATAATTATTTCCCTTATTACCTTAGGAAGAAATTTTATACCTATATTAAAAATACTTCTTCCCAATTTTTTATTCTCCTAAAAATATTTTCAAGATCATTCTATAATAGTACATTATCACTAGAATTTGATAAGACTTCAACCTTTAGCTTTATTGATGTAGTTTTCATAGGTGACTGGGACATGGTAAAATTTTATATAGGAGTGAATGTCATTCCACCATTATTCTTGTTCACTTTTTTTTATATCTCTCTTAAGAAATGATTTATATTGTAATATAGTTCCAAAGATATAATCAAGAGTTAGATAAGTAATCTTTGTAGACTCATTAAATACAGTCCTCTAGAATTCCCATTCATTTGGCATAATTTATATGTTCTTCTCAACTATGACAGCATCTTAAAAAATTTTATATCCCATAGAATGAATACTATTAAAAATTGTCATAAATTTCTGTTTAACCATAACTACAGGTTCTCCTTAAGGAAAATCAAATGATTTATTGTCCGCTCTCAGTATTTCTTTTCTTGTTTCAACAACATTGGAAGTACCAACATGTGTAATATCTAATTTTTTACTTATGCTATTCATGGATTCACATGGGGAGATTTGACTATAAATATATTTGGTCATATAACAAAATAATTTATTTAATACATTATAGTTTAACTAATATTCACGTCTTTCATTGGTTCTAAGAGTCCTAACATCTTTCTCAGGGTTATTATAGTCACCAGCAAGCATAACCAAGATATGTACACAAGTATTTATGATTCAAGTCTTCCTTCAATCTCTATAATATTCAAAATCATTACAATAAAAAATAGGTGGTCTTTTTGGATTAATATTTTTAATAGAACCAACAGTTATCATGCCTTCAATCATAATGAAACAAAATCTTATTACCAAAAATACCAGTTAATGTATTTTGAAAACTATGAAAATTTAAAATATACCAAGAAGTGGAAAACCTCCTCTTATACCAATTTTTAGATTGAAATGGATATGATATGGCATAGATACATGGGGTGAATTGTATATTTTAAAAAATTATATTAAAAAATTATGGAAGGTTCTATATTAAATATTACATAAACTAAGAAAAATCAAAATGCCTCTTATAATACAATACAGACAATCAGACTGACACTCGGTCTGATGGAATTTTTCTGATACACCTGGTTATGAAATAATTGTATTCGTATTGAATAAAAATACCAGAGTAATTAAAAGTTGTAATTATTCTTCCATATAGCTTATAGAATTCAAACTAAAAATTATAATATGTAATTACAAAAATTATAATAATAATGAATAGAAATAGAAAGATGAAATAAAAGGATTATATTTCTATTACAATATGTAGTAGAAATGTAAAAGGTATTACAATTATATTATCTCATAGAGAAGGGAATCCATTCACTTAGGATAATATACATGTCTTACCAACACTAGTAAGCCCTCGGTACAATGATCGACATGACCATATTTTATTCCCTATAATCCCTAATTTTTATAGTTAATCAACACTTCTATCTATCAAAGAGTGGAAAAACCTCGATACAATGATCGATCAGACCGTCTACCTATCCTTGGAATCCCTCGATCATTAACACCTGATCAGACACACAAAAAAAAAAGAAATGATCTTATTGAAATACAATAACGAAGAACGATCCTTTCATATTTTTTAATTTCCTAGATTTTGCAAGAAGTAGAGAGATGTCACACAGTCTCTCTCAAGAACATGGAAGTAGCTATTTTTTTCTTTACTTCAAATGAATTATTATTTATAGTCCTCAGGTACCAATGGTTCCATTTTGTCTAAAATTCATATTTCTCTGAAAAAAATAGGGGATTTGGACACTTGGCATTGTCAAGGTCATATTGAAATAAAAAACATGACATCATTTTGATTGGTTTATAACTAAATACACAACATCATTTTGGTTAAAACAATTGATATATGCAAAATGATAACATGAGTATGATTTTTAGAAAACACATGTTTTGTTAAATGAATAAAAGTGTGCATGTGATAAAAGTATAACATGAGTGAGATTAATATTACATGTCAATACTAATATGATACAAAATAATAATATGGTAAAATGTGTGTATGATACACATTGTGAATATGATGGTCCGTGTATGTATAATAAATAGAGTGAGTATGATGAACATTGTCAGTATAATAAATAGACTATATACAATAAACCTGGTTAGTAAGATAAATAGAGAGAGTACGATGTACATAGTTAGTAAGATAAAAAGAGTGTGTATGATGAACATAGTCAATACAATAAACATAGTGAGTATAATAAAGAAGTTAGTAAGATAATAAAATAATTGTATTCAATATAATTCATTTATTTATGAATTGAGAATAATGTGATTTTGGATTTCCAACGAAAAAGGAATAAAGGTAAAAAAAAGATTATTGACATAAAAATACGGTATGAGAGTACTTCAATACCATCACAAAGACCCAATGATATTATTTTTTGCTTATAATTTTTAGTTTTTATTTTCAAATGATAAGATTTCATTATTATTTTCCAAATTTCTGTATTTTAACACTAATTCTTAATAAAAATTGTATATTGATATCTGAAGGTGTTTTTTACATGGGTTTAAAAGCGTTTCTATAGAGTTGTTTTATGATATTGTCCTTGGAAAATGTTTATTAATGTTTTACCCTAATTATATGTCATTGGTGAACCTGATATATCTTATATGATGGGGCTTCTCTAACATCACTCCATTGAAATGGGTTTTTTAGTGGTGTAAGTAGGCCATATTTTTATTACCTTTCCATGGGAGACTACATGAGTAATTGTATGATTGATAAGGAAATTATTTCTCAAGGATCCAAGAAGACATTTCTATTTTTTATGGAGTTTTTATCAAAAGGATTTGATTAATAAAGGGTAAGATATTAATTTTTTATATGGAAAAAATATTCCCTTTTTGGAAAAAACATATGTTTTTTTGAAAAAGAATTTCATGGGTTTTTTTTAAGAGTAAGATGCTTATTTATTTTTCTATCCCTTAATGATATATTTCTTACCACATTGCCTTTTATAAAAAGCTCATAAGGTTTAAGAAATAGTAAGGTAAAATAATAAATCAAGTTGAGGTTTTTAAATAATTTTTTTAAATGAAATCAATTTTTTAAAAGAATTATATTTCGGAAAAAACGGGTACTGGTTTAGAAGTGTCTAGTTTTTATGAAAGTGGGTTTCCATGTAAGATTTATAAAATAGATCTCTAAAACTATAAACCTAAAATATCCTTTGGAATTAATGAATACCAATTCTAGTTTAAACATACTTGTTTTTGTGATTTTTAATTTTGGGTCTATAAAATTGGTATGAGAGGATGGTTTTTATAAATTTAGATTTCATGATATTTTTCAGGTGTGTTGATTTAAAGATTTATAAATACTAGAATTAGTCCTCTTGTTTATGGAAGACCATTAGATAAATGTGTTGTAAAACCATGTTTAGGTATTATGTGGAGGATTAATAAGATGAATAATATTAGTTTTAGATACATTTATGGTAATTCAAACCTTAGGTTTATTGTGGGTCTTATTAAAAATGTTATTTGATGATGATTTAAATTAATTTTGGTAGAAATATGTTTAATTTTATTATTATCCTTTATGTTTTATAAGATCGTTGATTTTTTGGCAACAATTAGTTATTTCATTTTGGAATAAAAAATTAAATGTATGACATAATCATTGATGTTAAAAACATTATTTTATGGTGCATATATTGAAGTCATTATTGAGTATTTTTTTCCTGATTCTAGAATTTCATAAGAATAATATTAATATAAGTTTACAAAAATATCATCTTGTGCGATGGTTGAAATGATTTCATGTTTAGAAATAATTTAGAGAATAAACCCACAATTTAACGTATAAAAGGGTGTATTGCGTACCACTGACATATGTGATGTCCTTGTTTGTATGAAATTTCCTCCCATTATATTTAAAATTTGATAGATAAATGTTTTTTTTATTTTGTGAAAATATTTATTATCATATATATTTCCATGGGATTGGGGTTATTTGGTGATTAGGTAATTAATGTAGTTTGATAGAATATCACTCTAATTTTGGGGAACATTACATGATTAAGGTAATCATGATACTGTGGGATTTAATTTGACAAATAAAGACTATTTTATCTTTTAAAAGTATTTATTGTTTTTTGGTGGCTTATTATGATTCATTATATTTATTGAAATGATATGTATATAATGGATATTATCTTATTAGTTAAATGTCATTTTGGAATTAAACATTATGATTGATTGATGTGATTTGAAGAAAAATATTAAAATTATCTTGGAAGACTATGTCAAAAAATCCTTCTTATTTTTATAGTGGAAATATATTCTAGAAAAATTTGAATTTATTTTTATATTAGTTTTTTTGAATGGTCTATATTGATATTTGGGGTTTTCTTCTAAATTATAGAGATCAATTATGTTTTTATTGGAATGAAGGTTTACTCATTTTGGGGAATTATCTTATGTTATCCTAACCATTTTATTCTTGATTAATTACTAAATACATGAGGAATAGATAATTTTTCTTTACTATGTGAGTCATTATATGTTTACTCTAATACTACATGAATGAAAAATATATTCTAATCATTCTGAGAAAATGATAATTTTGTGGATGAAATTTATTAAATGATGAAATTTAATTTCAATTATGTGTTTTTACTTATGTAATCAGTTCATATATAAAGCGAATTCCTCAAAACAAGGAAAAAAATCTTAAAAAAATCTATCCATTTATTTTTATTTGTATGAAATCAATGTCCTTTTATCCCATCAAATATTTACAGTTTTTTGATGATTAACTTTCTCATAACAACATTATATATCAATCTCTATTAGTCCTTAAAAGTTTGATTTATCTTCTAATATTATCTTTTCACTTCCCAATTATTTCCCTTTACTTGGAATCCTAGCATGGGTTACTCCAGATAGCATCTATTATTCCCTTTTTTTCTAATCAAGTAGATGCTTTATTAATTCTTTTTACAAAGTGTGATTTGAAAAAAAGGTATTTTGAAAATTCAAACCCCTTGTTTTTTTATCTTGAGTTTAATCTGAGGAAATGAAATTTCATAAAATGGGAAAATTTTATAAACTAATATTTTTATTGAAAAAAGGACTCTGTTCAATAGTGTACAAGGTATATAACAACGACCTTTAAAAAATAATGAAATATTATTATTTAAAAGTGATAGTTAAAACCTAGCTCTATAGTCATAGGGAATGAATAGTGTAAAAATGTTATGAAATATATAATGTTCCTACACATTTATAATGTATTGATAAAATCTTTTCTAATAAATTTATGGTTTTTAGTAGATTAATTTTATTTTTCAAATATTACATTTTTCAAATATATTTTTTATTAATTATTATGGGTGATTATTATAACTATTTTGTGGAAATTTTAGAAAATTAAGTTATAGTAAATGAGTTTCATTTAATAATTAATCATGTAAAAATTTTCCAAGAATTAATTTTTGATAATTTTTTGAAATTATTTTTTATCAAGTAGTGAAAAATACTAATTTTCATTGAAAGATAGATTTTTAGGTATATTGAAGTTCAATTTTTTTATTTATTTTAAATTATAATTCTATTTATTTTATTTAATATAATAATATTTTAAATTTTGAAATTAATTTTATACATTAACTTATTATAAAAGCATTTTATATTTAAAAATATATTTTTTTTTAAAATTTTATTCATTGGTTTTTTTCCGTTTAATTTTCAATTAAATTAAATAAGTTAGGTGATTTTTTTTGGAAAAATCAACTAAATATTTTAAATCATTGGATCCAAATTTATTAAACAGTTCAGTGTAATTTTTTTAATCAATTTGAATAGTGAACATAGTAATTTTATTAATATATTAAAGGATAAATTAGGTAATTTCGGTTAAAAATAAAATTATAAGAATCATAAAGTAACCCAAGAACTTAACTAAATATTATCATATTAATATATATCGACTCTATTTATCTAATCATATAATTAATGAGCTTTGTTTTCCACTTAGATGAGATTGTGATCATTATATTACTTTATTAACCTAAAAGTTAGTCATGTCACCTTCCTGTTATTAATAAGTGTAATATTTTTATTTTGTTGTTATCTGAAGTATATTATTGACAATATATTATTTTTTAAGGATAATTGATTTATCTTCATCAAGGTATTTTATTTTAAATTTGTAATGAAAAAATAATTTCCCTAAATTATTGAATAAATCTAATGTGATAATTATTTAATTAATGGAAAAATCAAATAAATTCTATTAAAAATATTAAATTAATATAATTCCATATAATTAATGTATTATTAAAATTGTATTGATGAACATGACATGGTAGCGATATAATAAAATACATAGTTCTAATTATATGAGATATCTTGTTATTATAAAAGTCAAAGTAATGATTATATTTTAAAATTTTCATTATGGATATTTTATAGTAAATAAATTTTTATTAAGAAATAGAAAATACCTAAGAGTGACAGACAAAAAAATAGTGGCAAAAACCAAAAGATGATTATATAATTGTAGTAAAAAACCATCAAATAATATTTAATGAGTTGATTTCAGACCATATTATTATTATCCTTAGAATAACAAACTTTTAATCCATTTTTAATTAAAAATTAATTTTAAATAATTTAATATTTAGAGAAATTCCAAGAGTGATCCTCCTGAATCTTATTAAAGTGAACCCATTCTTCTTATTTCGTCATGAATAAAAATGTATTTTAATTAGGAATACCATACCCAAACACCATATTATAATAACTACCCAAATTCTAGAGGACATTGTTTATGAAGAATAACAATTATAGAGTTTTTAATGTGTTAATTAAAGTAAATTTTCTAAATTACTGGTATAGATTCTATTTCCATGATTTATTTTTGTTTCACTTTACACATCCATTAAAAAATTTCAAAAAATTTAAAATAATAAATCAAGTATCATACACTGAACAAGAGATAATTATGTTAGTCTCATAATGAATATCAGTTTACTCTTCTATAAAATGGAGAAAGAATTCATTTTTAAGTTTATGGCGGACTATTTCCTTGCGAACTAAAGTAATTCGTTTTCCATAACCCTTATCTAAATGTTGGTTATAATGATGGAATTAATATTAATATATGATATTATTTATATAGTAATAATTATTAGTGTATAATTAATATTTTATGTTTTTACCTTTACATGCATAGAAAAATCATACTTTTGATTGTGCGCACTTGTGTAAAACTACCTCTATGAAGCCATGTGATTAATTTTACACCACCATATCACATGGATGGTACATATAATTATATTTAATGTATTAATTTTATATTTTTATTGTATTATCACTTCTGAAAGATAAAATAATATTTACCATCATTACATATTAAACATTGAAAAATAAAAAACTTTACTCATGTGTATGTACAACCTACCATCTCTATGATTGTAATGTAGTTCATTTTTCATAAAAATATTTCATGGTTGTATTTAAAATGATAATTTTTGAATTAAAAGTGATAATTATTTCATGAATATTATTCTATAGATGGTGGAGTAAAAACCACTTTGACTATATTCCACTTCTCTATGTTATTTTGGAATTATGAACTGAATATCATCAAATTATTCGATGTGAACATAATTATCCAAATAGTTTTATACAACAAGGTGTTAAATACAATGATGAATAAATAAATTTTAAAATGTTAATAAACAAGTATAAATTAACATATATTTATTATTTAGAAATATTAAAAACTACTTTGATGAGTCAGACTCAAGGAATGTGACTTTCTCTAAAAAATAGTCTTTTAATGTTCCTCATTCCACTCATTTTACAAGTAAAATTGAATGTATTTTGAATTAAACACTACATGAGAATATATTACTTATTTAATTTTGTTTCAATGATTTTATGTTTCATTAATATTTTTAAATAGTTATTTTCATATAAAATGGTTTGTTTATTATGTGAAATGTTTCTATATTTAAAATGGGATTTTAATAAAAAGGGTATTTTGATATCCAAATGTCATTTGTATATCGTTTTAAAAGGCGTTTTCAGGTTTTTTGTTCATGATATGGTCCATGAAAATTTATTACGAATGGTTGAACCCCATTTAATTTCAAATGATTTCTTGTTATAGCTTATACGATTGTCTCACCCTGATAGTGCATCAATGCATTAGGATCTCCAGAGGTGGAAGTATTCCATATGGTTATTCAATTCATAAGAATATTTGAAAGGGTTGTTTTAAAAACGATATGTAAATTATGTCCCAAGTCACCTAAAAAACATTTCTATGTTTTCTAATGAGTTTTTATTGAAATATTTTTATTTGAATGGGGAAGATAATGAAATTTGAAAAGAAAAAAATTATTCCCTTTTTACAAAAAAGGAATTTCTTTATGATATTATTTTCAAAAAATTTTGTGTTTTTCACTAGACTAACAATTTTGTTTCATTTTATGTCCCTTACTATGGTTTTTGGACTCATAAGATATTTTACAAAGTTTTTGTTAAGGTTTAACGATGGCTATGTTAAAATAATAAGTCATGTTTATTTTTTTTATGATATTTCATTAAATTAAAAATCATTTTTAATTGTTTTGTATTGTCGATAAATGGATTGAAAATTAAAAGTTTCCATTTTTTATGCATGTGGGGTTTTATTTTTGACTTTTTTACCAAACACTCTACAAATATAAACCTAAAATACCATTGGGAAAGAATTAATATGATCTCTAGTTTAAAGATTCTAGTTTATGTGATTTTTAAATATATTTACATATAATGAGAAGCTATATACACCATTTAAATAAATCATGGTGCATAACATGAAACATGATTCAAGAGAATGAGATTTATACAATGAAACCACATCCAAAGATCCTAAATTTTGAAGTTATAATTAATCCATGAAGTGATTTTGTGTACATATGTAACACAACATAAAAATAGTGTTCATATATAATAAAAAAACATATAAATTAATACACATATACTCAACCCATTACATAGTAAATTATGTTTAATTATAACCCAATAAATAGAAAATGAGATTAAAAATTCTTTAACACTGATAAAATTTATGTCAAAGGCCATTGCATGAAATAATTTGAATTTAAATATAAAATACTATGATTTTTATATTATTAAAGACAAAAAATATAAGACAACATTATATAAACTATATAAATAAAATTTTGTTCATAACATTAAAAAATTCCTCAAGGAAGTAAAATTGAGACAAAAAGCCTTAACAGGATTCTAGAACATAAATTTATTCCCTTTTCCAATTTATAAAAAAAATCATATCAATTATTTAATTTTTAAGAAATTATTATTATTATTATTATTACATTATCATTAACCCTTTTTTCAGGAATTTCAATTACTATATCGGTTATGTCCCCCACCTGGTATTTTGAGGGCTTTTGTTTCAAAATTTGAAAATGGTTTCGGTATGTTGAACATGGAAAAAGAGGTGGTTGTTATATTAACTAAATAATAATAATAGTTAGTTAATTATCTTTCTTATTTCTTAATTATACATTTAAAACTAACTTTAAATAATTGTTATGAAAATTGAATTATGTTACAATCATTGAGAAGGTAGAACGTCTATACAACATGACATAAAAAATGTAAGACTTATTTTATAATATTATTTTTAATATATCATAAATATATTCTAATATAATTAAATATATTATATATTCCTTCCATGTGATTCTATGATGTAAAAAATGTATCACATCGCTTTGTGGCAGCGATAATCCACATGTACACATAACCAATAAGATCTGTTTTAAATGGATGGAGAAGTAAGAAAATATATGATATATAATATTTATATAAATATAAATAAATAATTAAGATAATATATTTACATTAAATCCAACATTATAACCATCCTTGAGTGGTACTGATTAAAAATAAGTTACACTGGTTTGGGGGGTGGTAGTCTACCGTACACCCGAATAATGGTTCCATTTCCAGTATGATTGAAGATTTGATGTATATAGTTTATGAAATTAACTTAAAAATATATCAATATATGGAATAAAATAATATTATTATATAAAAATGTTTTACTAATATTTAAAAGATATAAATGAATAAATGAATTGAAAGTTGTCGGGTTGGATGATTACCTCTTCTTTATTAGACAGCCTTTAGATCCATTTTTTAGGACCCTAGGTATGATATTTGGAGATAAAAGGAACCTATAATTAATATATATTTACCTTTATAAGATAATTTTTAGGTTTTGGTAGATATATATGTATTAATGATGTGTTAATATTGGAATTAATGGGTGTCCATTTTTAAGAGAGGGAAGGGCGTCATAATAAATTTATGAAATCTTATAATATAATCTTTTTCTAAGGCATGTAAAATGTTTACAAAATGCAATATATTTGAATATAAAGATTATATGGTCTTTATATAACTATCCAATTAATTCCTTATAAGTTTACATATTATTTTAAACATTAAAGTTTATTTTATACAATTTGTTACTAAATTTTAAACATAACTCTTACAATAAATTTATTAATATAAAAGGTTTATAATTTTACTTATGAAATAAAAATTTTCTCTAATATGTTAAATTGATGTAACTTCAGTCGATTTATCATCTTATGTGTGTATTGAATTTTTTTTAAATTATTATATAATTTAATAAAAAAAATTAACTTAAAATAGCATTAATTTCATTTTTCACACTAGTAATTTAGTTTGAAATTAAATATTAGAATATATTAAAGGATTTAGAATATAAATATTTAAAACACACAAAATATTTTATGTTAATATATAAAATTTATGGGACTCTATGAATCACCAAAACTAAATTACATTAAAAGTCATTAAAATCATTTACATAAATTTTCTAGAACATGAAAAATCATTGTGTCAATGTTACATAAGCATATAAAGAAATAATTTCATCACTAATTTTTTAAAAAAATTACCATTAAAAAATAAATAAATTTATATTTCACTTAATAATTTATAACCTAAAAGATATTTTTTCCATTTTAAAAAATATTTAAAATATTAAAACAAAGATAATGACATTTTCTACTTTATAATTTACATAAACATTTATTATGGTACAAATAAAATATAAATTGAAGAAAGACATATTATAGATGTTTTGATGATTATGGATGAACTATACTCCTACACTGAAATTAAGAAAGGTTTTTAATGAATTTTAAGCCATATAAAATTAGTTTTTACCATAATTAACCCATTTGACCACACCATTGGTAACAAAAAATTAATATTGTAAGTATCTATATTTTGAAAAAATTAATTTTACATTTTTAACTATTATTAATTTTGACTATTAAAAATATGGAATATGTTTTATAAAATTCAATTCATAGAAGTAGAAAATATTAATTTAAAATTAAATACGCAAAATGGAATAATTTCTTTTAGAGAAATACATTTAAACTATTTTTTTTTTCAAATTCACGTATAATATTGAGTCCGGTAAAATTTATTTGATTTTTTTCATAAAAAATAATTATTTAATGTTTAAAACCAATCCAATATTTAATGTGACATTGCATGTACATGAATCGAAAAGATCTTTTTTAACAAAAATTAGAATTTTTTATTGATTGAAAATTCTATATTTTTACAATATTATCAAAAAATTATCCTAAGATAAGATTGAAATTGTAAACTTAAAAATGATACCATTTTTATGAAAAAAAAATTCTAAATGCTCTAGAAAATAATTAAACAATCTCTTCATGAAAAAAAATTAAATACCACTTTGATGGAAAAATACATTTGAAGCATCAAATAAAATCACTAAATAAATGATTTATTAATCTCTAAAAAATATTTTATATATTTTTATCCATTAGAAACACTATATATATATCATATTTTTTTTTAATAATATTCAATCACAGAAATTTTATATCTAGGATATAACAATAACATTAAAATATGAATATTTAATAGTTTATATAAGCTTGTTGTTGTGTGTTTCACACACTAAAAAACATAGTATATTTATAGTACTACATAGTGGGTAATTCTTAACTAAATTCCATAGTAGTTAAATACATTGGTTTGATCTAACCCAGAATCTTATTTCTAGTTATATATAGGTTATAGAATCAATAAAGATAATGGATGATTATACACATAAATTTAAAATCTAACAGCCTCCATCATTTATGGGAATTAGAGGACCCCATATGTAAAATATTTGATTTAAATAATTATGATAATATTCAACATGGTGTAGTATCCAGATGACCAGATTGAGGAACTCATTACTTATGTTCTTCAAGACCCAACTTAGAAGAGATTAAATTTCATGAATCAAGGGGGATGACATGATGGGAAACAATTGAAAGTTGAAAATACCCATTATTTGATAAATTCTTACCCGATTTGTTGATGGTAGACATCTACAAGGAATTCATGAAGCTCTGTAAGAGGATTGTGGCATTATACTATTATTTTTTCTAGCTTACCAAGCTAGATTTATTTCCTCCATTCTTAGTTGAGAATGGTGAATATAAGGGTAGGAAGTGTGTTATTGGACATTGAATAGAGGTGATATGTCTGGGTAAATTTTTTTTTGAAAATTTATGATGAGTTTCTCAATAAATATCTGGAAATTTAGAAGGGACTAGAGGAATATAATGATACATGTCTTCTCACTTATTTTAGCAGTCTGACTTGTATATTTTATAGAAATTACTCAGTTTCCCCTTCTAAAAATAGGATAATGAAATTAAAAGAAATTCCCTAGTGCGGAGGATGATATTTATAGCATAGAATGTGTTATTTGGAAATATCTATGGGAGATGATTCATCTAGGTGATAAAATTGTGTAAAGAAGGTTCATTATATCAAATACTATCATAAAACACCCAAAAAGTTTCATTGGTGTTGAATGTTAGGTCATCTAAATCAATTTTGTGTGAAATATTTTAGGACGGGCTCATGGAGGTAAGTACAATGTGTGGTCTAAGAGTTTATATAGAAGGTACATACTCTATAAGAGTTAGGGGTCATGTGAATTATGAGCCTCCAGATAAAAACTATATGTAATGTCCTAGTTCCGGGTGCCACCCCATGGTGCAAAGGTCTCCCAAACCGGGTTGGTCAAATGACCACAATCATATTTCCCCAAATGAAAAAGGTAGATAACTAGTTGTGAGGGCCACATTGTGATAATGGGGATGATATGCCCTCATTGGAAGATTATACACAGTGGGAAGAAAATAGGAAACTATATCAGTTTCCATAATACCATACAACAAAAGTAAATAGTAGAATACTAACACTAATATAACAACTAGATCATATATAAATGATGCATGTCACATGTGTCTAGGAAATAATCCCAACAAGTCAAAATGTTGAAAATAAAATAATAAAACCAATGAAATAAATAAGTAAAGACCAACTACATCGTCGACCTCATCTTGGTCCCATGCTCTCCAGCTCTTACATCAATCATGTACCTGATGAAAAAGAGCATTTTCTGTTATCTATACCAGCAACATATAATTTTTTTGGGGTCTAAAACATGACCCAAATAGGGATTGAGACAAATACTATTAGTAATGCACCAAAACTTATATTCATAACTCTTAGTGAATATATTTAGCAGGAAATATGAAGAAATGAAGTACTAAACTAGGAAGTACTCAAGAGTATTCAATCCTATAGTTTTCAATTAAATTCATTTATATTTATTATTCAACCTTTGAATCTTTTAATTTTGGGATTTATCTGAAGCTATATATCGCCCTATGTAATAGTAACAAACAGATGTCCTAGAAGATCATCTAAAAAATTCATGTAAGGCTAAGTCCATGTTTTTTCACAAGCTTGGTAGACTCATCAAAATCATTCAATCATTAATAAAATACAGTTTGGTAAATCTTTCACAGTCTAACCCCTTTGATTCAACACAGTAATAATTCAATAAATAAAAACCACCAAAGAAGCTCCCACAGCCACTAACCCTGTGTCAACATGGCATCAATAACTTATAAATAACGTCTTGGGTAGCTCTCACAGTCAATACCTCTGGGTCAATGTAGCCTAAAAAAATCAGAAATGACCTTCTAGGTATCCCTCATAATCAATAACCCTGGGTCAATATCAACACCAAGGCTCTCACGGTCCTATGTAAACAAACATTGAAAGCCCCAAAGTTTTCCTGGTCCAAGGCTCTCATGGTCCATTAGGAAAAAAACGTGCATTCCATATCAATACAGGACATGTATTGTATAACTACTACATGTAGAAAAATTACCAACAAATATCACATTAATTTCTTGTAATAAAAAAAACTCCATCCAAATAAGACAAGGCATGAAAAACAAGGCACATAACCTTACAGGTAAGCAACAACCCCTTTCCAACAAAAACATAACAGGTATTAATAATTAATAAATTCCAAATCAAGAAATAACCCAAACATGGTTATGTTGAAATTTTAGAATATATTATCCAAATACAAACAATTAATGGAAAAAACGACCAACCATGATGTCGTATGATCTATACTCCTGAACGTCGACACTTGAATCATCCTAAATCGGCATACTTCTATTAAATGGTGAAAAACAATAAACCTTAAATAAATATTGAGGGATGAGGAATTAGGATAAAAGGAACTATATGAATTGAGAACTCTCCAGTGGGATTTAAATACACTTGATAACATCTCAATCGGAGCTCAAATGGAGAATTGGTGGTGGTTTGAAGTTCACAGACCTCTCGTCTCTCTCCTAAACAAACCGAGGGGTGAATAATACTTTTTCAAGGTTGGGACGTGACCCCACTCCAATTGAAAAAATAAAAATAATACTATAGAGAATGTTCATTATATGTAAGCCTTGTTTAGTGACCTGAAGTATCCCCCCCACCTTATGTCGTCTTTCAAGTTACCACATGGCCATGTACTCAGCCATTACACGACCAGTACACGACAGTATGCGTACCTAGGTACACTACCAGAACTCATATGTACACGGTGTGTACTTTGAAAAATTCTCATTTCATCGTTTTCCCACATAAATGACCCAATATATAGATCCACACCTGAAATGAAGATCTTTCTTCATACAAATACCCCCCTGATAGAAATTCTTCAACGAATTTTTCTTTCAATGGAGGAAAACAAGAAACTACGAACAACTTTGGCCACTAAGATCGTTCATCAGTATTTGTCTCCCAAGTCTCATCTTGTACTCACCTATTCTGTCATAGCACTAATACTAAAGGAAAATATCATCCATGGATAACCTACATGATATGATCCCCAACCGTAATAGGGTTCTCCGCGAAGGATGCATCCCCCTCCAACACAACCTTCATGGGTTGAAAAGCCTGAGATGGGTCCGAAAAGTAACTTCATTGCTGAGAAAAAAGAAATATGTCATGCACCGCCCAATAACTATGTGTAAATATAACTTATAGGAAACAATCCCGACTATCTCCAAAATCAAAAATGGAACAATTTATCTAAGTGAAAGATTCATCTTTCCCGTAATCCTCATACTTCCTAACCTTGGTGTGAGACACAAGAAAACTTGATCTCCAACCACAATATCCATGGGTTGTCTCCATCAATTAGCACAAAATATCTGGTAATATTGGGAAGTATCCATCTTCTTCTGAATCAACTCCACCAGCTCAGTGGTCTCCTAACTAGATGAGGTACCAAAAAGATTTCTCTTCTTCCTCCAGCCATCATAGGGGTGATTGGCAGGGCCTACTATACAAAGAAACATAAGGTGAAATCCGAATCATTTTCTGAAAACTATTATTTTATGAAAGCTCCACCAGGGGTATGTGTCTTTCCAAAGAGCCCCTCAAATTTAGGACACATGCTCGAATCATGTCCTCCAAAACCTGAATCGTGTGCTACAACATGCCATCTGTCTTGGGATGGTAAGATGTACCCATAAGTAATTGTGTCTCCAAGGCCCTCTATAGTCCTTTCCATACAAGAGAAGTAAACTAGGAATCACTGTCTAAGACGATGGAGTGCAGAACCCCCATATAAACATACAATCTCTCCGATGTCGAACCTTCAAAGTTCATCAACACTGAAGGTTTCTTTAATCTGTAGGATGTGTGAAAACTTCACAAGTCTATTGATAACAACCCAAAATACATCATTACATCGAGGATACCTCAACAAACTGGTCACAAAATGCATTGTGACATTATTCCACTTCCACATAGAAATGGGAAACAACTATAAAAGACATACCGGTTGTTGATGCTCCACCTTCACCGGCTGAGAGGTGGAACATATCATAACAAAATCAGATACTTCTATCTCCACACTTGGTCATCAATACTGCTGGTGTAGATCTTGATACATCATGGTGACACCAGGATGAACTTCTCTATTTGAGGAATGAAATTCTCAAAAAATCTCCTAGTGAATGTCTGCCGACACCAATATGCATCCATGATAATAAAAAACATCATCGTCACCGAAGGTCCACCCATGAGTAGGGTCCTCAGATGACACTCTATCCCATAGGATTGGGCCTTCATAATATAATAGATTCCACATTCTCACTCGATCTAGAAGAGTAGAGGTAAAAAATATTGATGAAAGTAATGTCTACCTATGTCTATCGTGCACCTCCAAATTCATCATAGGGAACAAATCCATAAGCTTCCACTCATTGTTGGACTCAATAATTTCCGTTATCTATTTCCTCCTTCTCAACACATTAGCCATTTCATTGCCTATCCATGAAATGTAGGCAAGATCAATGTCAAAAGACTAAAGGTACTCAACCCACCTTCGTTATCTCAAATTCAGTTCTCATTGAGTGAAGATATACTTGACATTTTTGGGTAAGTGTATACCAGAAAATGATCTCATAAAATATAATGTCTCCCACAGTGTGAGGCCTGAAGAACTAAAACCATCTCTAGATCATGAATTGGGTAATTCCTCTCATGTGGACTCAACTGCTAGGACTTATATGCAATGACTCCTTTCCCTTACATAAGCAATGTTCCTATTCCAATACCCGACACATCACAGTAAATGGTGTAACTCTTTCCCGGCTCCAGAAAAATCATTATCAATGGGATATTAATCCTCTAAATTAGCCTCTAAAAGGCTAAATCGTAGGAATCTATCCATAAGTACTTCAAACCCTTCTTAGTCTGGCATGTTAGTGGCACTACAATGTGTGAAATGTTCTATATTAAGCATCTATAAGAACCATCCATCCCCAGAAAACTCATTACCTAAAAGAAAATTTTTGGATGCTCTTAGGAAACTACCACTCTCATGTTCTCTTGGTCTACTAACACTCCTTTCTTTGAGTTAACATGACCCTGGATGTCAATCTGATCCATCAAAAACATGAATTTTGAGAGCATATCATATTTCTGAGGTTCTCTCAATGTAATCAATACGATCTCAAGATGGGTGAATGGTTGGGTAGAGTGCGAGAGGAAACCAAGATATCTTCCATGAAGACTACCAACAAAAGAATCCAAGTATAGATGGAACCCTCAATTCATTTGTGCCATGAAAACTTCTCATGTGTTTGATAGATATAATTTCATAACCAAATAATCGTATATACCATAACAACTCTGAAAATATTTAAGGGTCATATCTAATGGTATAAAGTGTAACTGATGATAACTGTATCTCAAGTCAATCGTTGAGAACACTCAGGCCTCTCAATGGTGATAAAAAATATCATCAATCCTCAGTAAGGGATAATAATTTTTTACCGTCAACTAGTTCATATTTCGATAATCCACATAGTGTATGAGGGTACTATCTACCTTCTTTGAAAAAAGGATAGTCAAACCCCAAGAAGAAGCATTGGGTTAGATAAAACCATTTTCCATCAACTCCTCTAACTACATCTTGATTTCTAGTGACTCTCGTATAGCCATCATATAAGGAGGAATGGACATCACTTCCACTCCTAGCACAATATCAATATAAAAATCAACCTCTATCCCCAAAAGTAATCCTAGAATGTCATCTAGAAATACATATCTAAATTGATCTACCACTAGAGAAATGTCCATCTGTGAAGTCCCCTAGTCGTCTAGATATAAAATATCAATCTGGGCTATAATTCCTCCCAACCCATGTTCCATGGGTCCATCTTTTCTCGCTTGGACATTCCATTAACCCTTGTCTAGAAATGACCCACCCAATGGTGACCTGAAACTCACCCTATAGTGATAGCAATCAACAAAGGCCTAGAAGGAGATCAACCTGTCCATTCTATGAATGACATCGAGGCCTGTCATCTTTATGATATAGAGGTACCATAAGAATTGACACCCCCAAACTCAAGAGGTTACTCACTATACAAATTTGTATTCTCCATCCTAAAACCCGATAAGGATTCTAGAATCATAATATCCTCATAATTAAAGATATATAGCCCAATGATCTCCACGACGGCAATAGATATAAAACAATTGGAATCCCCTGTAGAAGCTAAAACTGAGTAAACTAGAATCGTACCTCCAACATTAGAGGTTCTAGGATCCTGCTCTTGTGGGGTCTATTTCATCACAAATGTCTGACCTGTATTCTGTCCCTAAGACCCTACCAAGCTACCCTAAGCTGATCCATCCTACTGTCCCTAAACACCATCCATATGGAAACATGGCCATGACCACCTCCTTGTATTGAATGATCTGAAAAACTCCAGATCCTTAAATAATGACGAATTGGTGGCCTTGCTCCTATACGTCGAGTCACAAAGGATCCCCTCTCACCTGCTGGTGGTGATAAAAACCTATAAAAACACTAAACATGACCCATATTTCTACAAGATATGAACTCAAATTGGTATCTCAGGCAGAGATGTATCATGTGGCCGCTCATCCTGTATTGGTAACACCTCACATGTCTACCTAAAGATACATCCTATCTACTAGAATCACCACGTCAAGGATCAATTAAATGCTTCCTACTATCAATCAAATGATTACCAACACCGAATGCTGAACCACCCAATATCACAGCTCCCAACCCCCTCATATTATGCTCAGTAATAAGCACTTGATTTAATATATTAGTCACTATAGTTAGCTTGAAAACATTCAACTATGATCAGATTTCATACCTGAGACCATCCTTATAATGCTTAACTAATGTAAATTGGTCACCTCAAAAAACCAGTGTGAGGCACTGAAGATCTATGAAGCGGGAATAATAATCCATCATAGAAATAACACCCTACTCCCAATGCATGAACTCCTTGGAACTATCATCCCACAATTTATCGTTGAAGAAGTAATACTAGATGGTTCTCTGAAAATCTTACCAATCCACATATTGATGATGTCCCTCTTGTGAGATAACATCCCACTATCTCTGGTGGAATCACAAAGAATATTTGTCCTAAGCTTCAACCTCATCCCAGAGGCATCTGGAAATACTCAAAGATAGAAGGAATGTTCCCCAACCATGACACCAAAACTAGTGGTCCTCCATCTCTAGAAAAAGTGGGAGGATTATGCTTCTAGAACAACCATGTTACTCTTCCATAGTCGGGGCATGATGAGATGATCCTTAAGAAGTCTGCATCATCATAAAAAATTATTCATGTTACTATGAATCAGAACCTTTGTTTGGTATAATAACTAGTACCAAAAACGACCATGATGGGGGATCTTATGGTAGTCCTCGATCTACCATTTATGGTGTCTGATCATTACCATGCATCTAGTGTAAAACTGAAGGACATCTTGGTGGAATGTCTCTACAAGGTCAGGTTCAAACCTCAGTAAAATATTATTGGGGACTAAAACATACAAATGAACGAACAATATAGGAGGAGGAAAGCATTCATGTTTTTGAAAAGTGGGTTACACAGCGTGTAGTGTAGAGACCCGAAGCCTGACGTACATGGACATTACATTACATTTGCGGAATACTTAGTACATAACAAAAACACACACACAAGGATCGTAATAGTTTAGTGTCTTTGGAAACTCGGAAAGTAATCTTCTAATCCTGGTGAAAGATCTTCAATATCTCCCATAAAGATCTTCCATTTTTTTTACCTAAAAACCTTTCTTTATATCCTGGGGAAAAGAAAACATAAAAGGGTGAGCTCAAATGCTTAGTAAGGGTATACAAAAGAAATAAAAATCATATCATATCTTTTTGAAAATCATAACCTGCAAAAGAGATCATAATATCTTAACATGGAACAAATCATAGAAGTGAAAATGAGATCACCATAATCATAACATGAAACTTGAAACTTTGTGGCATGCACACATAATCATGGAAAATCATTTCTTGTTAGTCATGACTCATTGCCAAGACTATCTTAGTGGACAAAGTCCCTTTCTGAATCGAGTAACCCTCGTTTCAGTCCTGTTTCACTGAACCGGTATAACCTACCATTCCAGCCATGTCTATCTCATGATATATAAAATCTTTACCCAATGCATTAGAGGGAGATATAGGTCCCACCCATCTTATAATGAATCCTTTCTTATGTGTGCCACATAATCATAAATCTCACATCATCACATAACCCATGTAATAAAAATGGGATTCTTAAACAACATGACATCATAAAACAATTCATATAAGATAAAGGAATTCATAAAAATAATTCCATCACAACATGATCAAATCAATTTAATAATAGGGATAAAAACATAACCCTTTATTATCTTAGATGGAAAATAATTTTGATAAAACACTTGAACTCTATTCTTGAGGAAAATATCCTTTCTTCTTCAAAAACATTTTTCCTTTCAAACCATGTCATACAACATTAAAATAAAAGAAGTTGATTAAAAATAAACTTGAAAACTTGTAAAGGAATCTTCTTGGAAATAATGTTTTAAAAATCCATTCATTCCGTATAAGTTAAAAAAAACATTCTTCGTACTTTTGTCGGAAAAGTCAAAAAGTACCTCGTACGAAAAACGACAAAAGATTCCTTTCATACATATTACTAAAAACTCACCGAAGGGTAAAAATGGATTTAAACAATTGTAGGTGGATGGAAATAATATTACATATTGATGAAACATGGATGTGGATGATAAAATACACCCTAGTAAATACTTACGAATAAACAATCTCGGATAAAAATGAGATTGTGATATTTCCCTTACCTTAGGTCCGACTTGCTTTGTAAGTGTCCGAACCTCCTGTATAATGATTTAAATCATGTTATTGACTTATTACAGAATCATATTCGTTGTTATGATATCATATATGGTTCACTTATGACATTATATTACCCGTTCTTTTGTAAATTCCATGTTAAAGAAGCGTTTTGGGTAAAATCGTTTCATTTATCGTAGGTGTTTTGACTTGTTGTTCTTGACATCATTATTACTTATATCATGATTTACTTACTTCCAGAATATAAAATATGATTCATATATCATATATATTCAGTATATATATATATAATAGGTAGATAAATAAAATGAAAAACACCGTTCATGGAGACGGTAGTCCGTACGTACGCATGAACGCTGTTTTCCTTTCCTTATTGTCTTGAAATGGAAGTAAGTAGATGACATACATATGTATATATATATACATAAATCCAGTAGCTTTATAATGTCATATATTTCATTATTATTTCTTATATATACTTTATAATCATTCTTAAATGGTTAACATGGAGAATGAATCTCATCGCGTCGTGGAGACGGTAGTCCGTACGTACGCACGAGCGATGATATCATTTCTATAAATATTGAATTGAATTTGAGTGGATTATACAATATATCATAATCAATATGATGTTGTAATAACTATGTATAGTTATTCTTTACACCATTATACCCATCCATGTAAGGTGGTGGTGGAAAATAGATTACACCACGGCGTGGAGACGGTATTCCGTACGTACGCACGCGTGGTGATTTCTTTTTCCGTAGGATGGATAGATGGTGAAATAGGGTTGTTTCATACTTATAATAACATATCAGTATATGAGTGATACTGATGTTATTACTTCATAATGAAAAAACCTAAGAAGAAGAAGTGGAAGAAGAAATAAAGATGAAAGAATTGGTAACGGTAATTACCTCTTCTTTGAAGCGCCTCTTTGAGACCTCCTCTTAGGGCACTAAAATTGGTCTTTGAGGAAGACCAGAACCTCTAGGATGTTTCTAGGGAAGTGGAGAAGAGGTTTTGGCAGGGGTTGGCCGAGATTGAGTGCTCAAATTGGTGTGAGGAGGAGGGGGGGAGGTTCCCTTTTATAAGGGAGGAGAGGGGCACCTTAGGAATATCTCAAAATATTATTTTATATTAAAGTCAAAATAGGTTTATAATGGTTCCAAAGGGTCTTATTTCGAAGATAAAGTGGGGAAGGGTCGAAATCCTATCAACCAATAGAATTTAGACAAGTTTAGGATATTATTTTAACCTTATCAATTAGATTTAACTCTAAGTTAAATAATTTAACTTTTACCATGTCTTTTTGTTTTCTTTCACTATATGGTTAATACACTTACTAGAACATGCCAAAAGAACCCCAAATTGTTTATTATTAATATATATATACTTATCTAAGTTATTTGGCCGAACCTTAGATTTTTAGGAATAAAATAACAATTAATAATATAATATTTGATTTAAAAACTATTTTGTGTCAATTTTTACACTATTTGATATATGATTTTTGTGAAAGTCATAACAGAATTAAATGTTCGAACCAAGTTGATTAAATCAACATTAATATATCATAGTAACCTATAAAATTAGTGGAATTCATAAAAAGTCTTAAATTACATTTATTTTGGTGTTTATAACATCAATTATGTCAATATTTCATTAATAAGATAATTACTGCATCATCATTGTGTCATAAATAAATTAAATTATTTAAAGTCTAAAAATTAAAAATAAACTACCATTATGTAGGAAATCGTTTTATCTTTCTAATGAATATTTATAATCTAAAAGCCAACATATATAACCCTATGTAACAATTGTTTTGCTAAAAGATATATGCTTGTGTCATTTTTGTATTCATTTTAACTTAATTAAAATAAAGTGTCATTATCACTTACAAGTGGATCAATGGGGTCCCAAAATCGACCCAAAGATGCCCATGGTCGACCATGTATCGACCAATAGGGTTAAGACACGTTTTAGGGTAATTTAATATTATTATAATATTATTTTTTAATCCTTATTTACCGGATTTACCCTTAACCATGGTAAATAAAATATTTACCGCAGTAATTATTCAAAATGTCTAAAAATAAAAGTTACCTATTTACACAATTTGAACATCCTGATTCCAAATATGGAATCCATTTTTATAAATTCAAAACACAGAAGTGGCAGAAATTAATTTAAAATTAATTCCCGCTGTCAAAACAAAAAGCGTGTTTTTAAGAGATAATAACTATCAAAAGATTGACACTTGTTTATGTTCGGTTTAATTGTAAAATTGTGTCCAATGACCAACATTATATTAAGTGGTAAAAATATATTCTAAATATAATTTAAAACCATCCAATATTATAATTTAACCACATAAGATATTACGATGAAAAAAGTTGTTTTTAATTAAAATATAGCGTGTTTTTACTATTCATTAAAATATGAAAGTTATCGGAAAAATATCAAAAATTTATCTAATGTAAATATTTACATCCTGATTCAAAAGAAGAATATTATTTTGTCAAATTGAACATATAAACATGTCAAAAACTATATTTAAAGTCGGTGCGCCATCAAAAGGCGGTAAAACTGCATTTTTTGAAAAATACTTATTTTACCCGAAAAATTTATTTTGTTCTTATACCATGTTCTAGAAATGTGTAAGATGAATAATAATGTTATAAAATTCGAAATTTAGTTAATACTATTCATAACGGCTAGTTCATGACAATATTATAATAATATAACATTGTTTATTAAAACCCGGTATTGCGTACAACACACGCTATTGAGGAAGGTCGCGATTGCGTGTAATGCAAGGCAAGACAAGGATGCGTGTTGTGCAAGCTCCTTTTGGTGTAGCGTACAACAAAAGACATTAATAAAATTAAAAATAATATTTTTTTATAAAATCTTGGGCTGTTACATTCTACCCCCCTTAAAATGAATTTCGCCCTCGAAATTCGTCGGGGTTATAAATGGTTTACTATTTGAAAGTTTCTTTGATAGAAACCCACATCGTAAAAAGGAATACCAAAAATTATCTTTAAAAAAAAAGTATGAAACGTAACGGTTACCCAAATAAACTAATCATTGGGTTTCCACATAGGTGAAAATATGGATATGGAAGAGAAATCTAACCATCATGTTCTGATGGAGAGTGGTAGAGAACATGGCTATGAAAAGCCAACAATCACAAATCCATAAATTTGTGACGATCTAAGGTACCATCTGATTAATCAGATATAAGAGCACTAGGACAACATTTTTGGTTTTCAAGATCATTTCCCTAAAGTTGATGAATTAAAAGAAATACTTACATGATTTTGTTACAATCTCATTGTTGTTCGTGATTTGAACAATTTCCACTTCATATCATAAAGAAATGAAGTTGAATTTGTTATTCGTGAAGCATTAGAAGATCATGTGATAGAAGGATGGGTCATTCCATCTATTTCAAACAAAGGGTTAGCAAAAGTTATAAGTCCATATTTTAGTGAGATTAATCGTATATGGTTCCAAAAATGAACTTATACTTCATATATCATACCGCTTAATAAAATAAAACTAGTTTCTACTAAACGGGGACTTCCTGTAGGCCAGTGGTTGGCGATAAAGGCCAGTCGCACTTCGGTTGTGGGTTCGATTCCCAAAGCCTTGTCCGAAGCGATGGACTGTCGCCCGTCCTGCAGGTTGTCCTTTTTCTAAAACTATATTACTATAACATCCCATAAATAATATCGAAAAAAATTCTATCCTTAATCAATACTAACTTATGTCCAACATAATCCATTCCAATCTTTAGGCTTATCCATAATACTGCAGTCCATTCTCATAACATAGTGAAAACGATTACCAGAGATTTAATACCATCGTTGATCCCCATATATCATAAGATATGTTTTGTTGGTCACATTCCAAACATTCAAAGTCCTTAATCGTGTATTCTCTTGAATACCTTAGTGAAAACATGAATGTAGTTAAAAGTTAACAATTTCCACATACCAAAATCCTCAAAATTCTATATACTCAAACCATGATATCACTTAGTCCTTATATCAATCATGAGCTCATGAATACTATTAAACATTTCATTTTCTCGTCTTCATTATGCGCATATCATCTTATTTCCAAAAATATCTGAATAACCTTTAATGGATACTGGTAACATTAATCATACACTTTGTAACAATCCTTACATGTCTCTTTATTCCATAGTACCATGAGATTACTTATACAACATTACACATGATAAACATGTAATCATTCCACTACATTTTTAAACCATTGACCGAGCTTCAACAATTCTTTCATCTCACATATCATTGGTAGTCTCTTCATCATCATCCACATAAATACTTCCCATACGACCATACTGATTATCTTCATGAGACTTTCCCTTAGGGAATTGGTTTGCATAATGCCCATACATTCCACATTTAAAACATTTAACCATTGTTGATTTCGTAGCAATACCATTATCCTCATCCATGGTGTTAACTGAACCTTTTCCTTTGCACTTACTTGCTTTGTGTCCTTCTTTTCCACACCCAAAGCATCTTCCAGTTCCTTTGAAACATTCTCCATGATGCCTCTTCCCACATGATTTACATAGGGGAAATTGAACTTTCTTTCCTCTATGATCATCATGAAACTCCATCTTTCTCTTATTAGCCGAGTCAGGAAACTTACCAAATTTTACTTTATTGATCATATTATGAGATTGCTGATTCGGCATAATAATGATCTTTGGACTTCCAAATGCCATTTCATTTGGTTGCTCATGAAGAATATCAGTCCATTGTCCATCATATCATCCATTATCGTGAATCACCTTGTTTCCAGCCATTTACTAAAACCCAAAAAGAATAGTGCTAGAGGAAAAAAAATCATAATAAAGGGGGAGTAACTTCAATATCTAACATCTTAGGTTTAATATAATATCGTTTCCATAGTTCTAGGACTATATCTTATACGTATACTTATCCTTAGGGACATCCCTAGACATACCTTATAAATATCTCTAGGGATCTCACTAACGTTCTCACATCCTAGTTTCCAAAGGTTGACTAAACCTTTCCTCTGATACCAACTGTAGAGACCCGAAGTATGACGTACATGGACATTACATTACATTTGCGGAATACTTAGTACATAACAAAAACACACACACAAGGATCGTAATAGTTTAGTGTCTTTGGAAACTCGGAACGTAATCTTCTAATCCTGGTGAAAGATCTTCAATATCTCCCATAAAGATCTTCCATTTTTTTTACCTAAAAACCTTTCTTTATATCCTGGGGAAAAGAAAACATAAAAGGGTGAGCTCAAATGCTCAGTAAGGGTATACAAAAGAAATAAAAATCATATCATATCTTTTTGAAAATCATAACCTGCAAAAGAGATCATAATATCTTAACATGGAACAAATCATATAAGTGAAAATGAGATCACCATAATCATAACATGAAACTTGAAACTTTGTGGCATGCACACATAATCATGGAAAATCATTTCTTGTTAGTCATGACTCATTGCCAAGACTATCTTAGTGGACAAAGTCCCTTTCTGAATCGAGTAACCCTCGTTTCAGTCATGTTTCACTGAACCGGTATAACCTACCATTCCAGCCATGTCTATCCCATGAGATATAAAATCTTACCCAATGCATTGGAGGGAGATATAGGTCCCACCAATCTTATAATGAATCCTTTCTTATGTGTGCCACATAATCATAAATCTCACATCATCACATAACCCATGTAATAAAAATGGGATTCTTAAACAACATGACATCATAAAACAATTCATATAAGATAAAGGAATTCATAAAAATAATTCCATCACAACATGATCAAATCAATTTAATAATAGGGATAAAAACAGAACCCTTTATTATCTTAGATGGAAAATAATTTTGATAAAACACTTGAACTCCATTCTTGAGGAAAATATCCTTTCTTCTTCAAAAACATTTTTCCTTTCATAACATGTCATACAACTTTAAAATAAAAGAAGTTGATTAAAAATAAACTTGAAAACTTGTAAAGGAATCTTCTTGGAAATAATGTTTTAAAAATCCATTCATGCCGTATAAGTTAAAAAAAACATTCTTCGTACTTTTGTCGGAAAAGTCAAAAAGTACCTCGTACGAAAAACGACAAAAGATTCCTTTCATACATATTACTAAAAACTCACCGAAGGGTAAAAATGGATTTAAACAATTGTAGGTGGATGGAAATAATATTACATATTGATGAAACATGGATGTGGATGATAAAATACACCCCAGTAAATACTTACGAATAAACAATCTCGGATAAAAATGAGATTGTGATATTTCCCTTACCTTAGGTCCGACTTGCTTTGTAAGTGTCCGAACCTCCTGTATAATGATTTAAATCATGTTATTGACTTATTACAGAATCATATTCGTTGTTATGATATCATATATGGTTCACTTATGACATTATATTACCCGTTCTTTTGTAAATTCCATGTTAAAGAAGCGTTTTGGGTAAAATCGTTTCATTTATCGTAGGTGTTTTGACTTGTTGTTCTTGACATCATTATTACTTATATCATGATTTACTTACTTCCAGAATATAAAATATGATTCATATATCATATATATTCAGTATATATATATATATATATATAATAGGTAGATAAATATAATGAAAAACACCGTTCATGGAGACGGTAGTCCGTACGTACGCATGAACGCTGTTTTCCTTTCCTTATTGTCTTGAAATGGAAGTAAGTAGATGACATACATATGTATATATATACATAAATCCAGTAGCTTTATAATGTCATATATTTCATTATTATTTCTTATATATACTTTATAATCATTCTTAAATGGTTAACATGGAGAATGAATCTCATCGCGTCGTGGAGACGGTAGTCCGTACGTACGCACGAGCGATGATATCATTTCTATAAATATTGAATTGAATTTTAGTGGATTATACAATATATCAGAATCAATATGATTTTGTAATAACTATGTATAGTTATTCTTTACACCATTATACCCATCCATGTAAGGTGGTGGTGGAAAATAGATTACACCACGGCGTGGAGACGGTATTCCGTACGTACGCACGCGTGGTGATTTCTTTTTCCGTAGGATGGATAGATGGTGAAATAGGGTTGTTTCATACTTATAATAACATATCAGTATATGAGTGATACTGATGTTATTACTTCATAATGAAAAAACCTAAGAAGAAGAAGTGGAAGAAGAAATAAAGATGAAAGAATTGGTAACAGTAATTACCTCTTCTTTGAAGCGCCTCTTTGAGACCTCCTCTTAGGGCACTAAAATTGGTCTTTGAGGAAGACCAGAACCTCTAGGATATTTCTAGGGAAGTGGAGAAGAGATTTTGGCAGGGGTTGTCCGAGCTTGAGTGCTCAAATTGGTGTGAGGAGGAGGGGGAGGAGGTGCCCTTTTATAAGGGAGGAGAGGGGCACCTTAGGAATATCTCAAAATATTATTTTATATTAAAGTCAAAATCGGTTTATAATAGTTCCAAAGGGTCTTATTTCGAAGATAAAGTGGGGAAGGGTCGAAATCCTATCAACCAATAGAATTTAGACAAGTTTAGGATATTATTTTAACCTTATCAATTAGATTTAACTCTAAGTTAAATAATTTAACTTTTACCATGTCTTTTTGTTTTCTTTCACTATATGGTTAATACACTTACTATAACATGCCAAACGAACCCCAAATTGTTTATTATTAATATATATATCCTTATCTATGTTATTTGGCCGAACCTTAGATTTTTAGGAATAAAATAACAATTAATAATATAATATTTGATTTAAAAACTATTTTGTGTCAATTTTGACACTATTTGATATATGATTTTTGTGAAAGTCATAACAGAATTAAATGTTCGAACCAAGTTGTTTAAATCAACATTAATATATCATAGTAACCTAGAAAATTAGTGTAATTCATAAAAAGTCTTAAATTACATTTATTTTGGTGTTTATAACATCAATTATGTCAATATTTCATTAATAAGATAATTACTGCATCATCATTGTGTCATAAATAAATTAAATTATTTAAAGTCTAAAAATTACAAATAAAATACCATTATGTAGGAAATCGTTTTATCTTTCTAATGAAAATTTAGAATCTAAAATCCAACATATATAACCCTATGTAACAATTGTTTTTCTAAAAGATATATGCTTGTGTCATTTTTGTATTCATTTTAACTTAATTAAAATAAAGTGTCATTATCACTTACAAGTGGATCAATGGGGTCCCAAAATCGACCCAAAGATGCCCATGGTCGACCATGTATCGACCAATAGGGTTAAGACACGTTTTAGGGTAATTTAATATTATTATAATATTATTTGTTTACCCTTATTAACGGATTTACCCTTAACCATGGTAAATAAAATATTTACCGCAGTAATTATTCAAAATGTCTAAAAATAAAAGTTACCTATTTACACAATTTGAACATCCTGATTCCAAATATGGAATCCATTTTTCTAAATTCAAAACACAGAAGTGGCAGAAATTAATTTAAAATTAATTCCCGCTGTCAAAACAAAAAGCGTGTTTTTAAGAGATAATAACTATCAAAAGATTGACACTTGTTTATGTTCGGTTTAATTGTAAAATTGTGTCCAATGACCAACATTATATTAAGTGGTAAAAATATATTCTAAATATAATATAAAACCATTCAATATTATAATTTAACCACATAAGATATTACGATGAAAAAAGTTGTTTTTAATTAAAATATAGCGTGTTTTTACTATTCATTAAAATATGAAAGTTATCGGAAAAATATCAAAAATTTATCTAATGTAAATTTTTACATCCTGATTCAAAAGAAGAATATTATTTTGTCAAATTGAACATATAAACATGTCATAAACTATATTTAATGTGGGTGCGCCATCAAAAGGCGGTAAAACTGCATTTTTTGAAAAGTACTTATTTTACCCGAAAAATTTATTTTGTTCTTATACCATGTTCTAGAAATGTGTAAGATGAATAATAATGTTATAAAATTCGAAATTTAGTTAATACTATTCATAACGGCTAGTTCATGACAATATTATAATAATATAACATTGTTTATTAAAACCCGGTATTGCGTACAACACACGCTATTGAGGAAGGTCGCGATTGCGTGTAATGCAAGGCAAGACAAGGATGCGTGTTGTGCAAGATCCTTTTGGTGTAGCGTACAAAAAAAGGCATTAATAAAATTAAAAAGAATATTTTTTTATAAAATCTTGGGCTGTTACATTCTACCCCCTTAAAATGAATTTCGCCCTCGAAATTCGTCAGGGTTATAAATGGTTTACTATTTGAAAGTTTCTTTGATAGAAACCCACATCGTAAAAGGGAATACCAAAACTTATCTTTAAAAACAAAAGTATGAAATGTAACGGTTACCCAAATAAACTAATCATTGGGTTTCCACATAGGTGAAAATATGGATATAGAAGAGAAATCTAACCATCATGTTCTGATGGAGAGTGGTAGAGAACATGGCTATGAAAAGCCAACAATCACAAATCCATAAATTTGTGACGATCCAAGGTACCATCTGATTAATCAGATATAAGAGCACTAGGACAACATTTTTGGTTTTCAAGATCATTTCCCTAAAGTTGATGAATTAAAAGAAATACTTACATGATTTTGTTACAATCTCACTGTTGTTCGTGATTTGAACAATTTCCACTTCATATCATAAAGAAATGAAGTTGAATTTGTTATTCGTGAAGCATTAGCAGATCATGTGATAGAAGGATGGGTCATTCCATCTATTTCAAACAAAGGGTTAGCAAAAGTTATAAGTCCATATTTTAGTGAGATTAATCGTATATGGTTCCAAAAATGAACTTATACTTCATATATCATACCGCTTAATAAAATAAAACTAGTTTCTACTAAACGGGGACTTCCTGTAGGCCAGTGGTAGGCGATAAAGGCCAGTCGCACTTCGGTTGTGGGTTCGATTCCCAAAGCCTTGTCCGAAGCGATGGACTGTCGCCCGTCCTGCAGGTTGTCCTTTTTCTAAAACTATATTACTATAACATCCCATCAATAATATCGAAAAAAAATTCTATCCTTAAACAATACTAACTTATGTCCAACATAATCCATTCCAATCTTTAGGCTTATCCATAATACTGCAGTCCATTCTCATAACATAGTGAAAACAATTACCAGAGATTTAATACCATCGTTGATCCCCATATATCATAAGATATGTTTTGCTGGTCACATTCCAAACATTCAATGTCCTTAATCGTGTATTCTCTTGAATACGTTAGTGAAAACATGAATGCAGTTAAAAGTTAACACTTTCCACATACCAAAATCCTCAAAATTCTATATACTCAAACCATGATATCACTTAGTCCTTATATCAATCATGAGCTCATGAATACTATTAAACATTTCATTTTCTCGTCTTCATTATGCGCATATCATCTTATTTACAAAAATATCTGAATAACCTTTAATGGATACTGGTAACATTAATCATACACTTTGTAACAATCCTTACATGTCTCTTTATTCCATAGTACCATGAGATTACTTATACACCATTACACATGATAAACATGTAATCATTCCACTACATTTTTAAACCATTGACCGAGCTTCAACAATTCTTTCATCTCACATATCATTGGTAGTCTCTTCATCATCATCCACATAAATACTTCCCATACGACCATACTGATTATCTTCATGAGACTTTCCCTTAGGGCATTGGTTTGCATAATGCCCATACATTCCACATTTAAAACATTTAACCATTGTTGATTTTGTAGCAATACCATTATCCTCATCCATGGTGTTAACTGAACCTTTTCCTTTTCACTTACTTGCTTTGTGTCCTTCTTTTCCACACCCAAAGCATCTTCCAGTTCCTTTGAAACATTCTCCATGATGCCTCTTCCCACATGATTTACATAGGGGAAATTGAACTTTCTTTCCTCTATGATCATCATGAAACTCCATCTTTCTCTTATTAGCCGAGTCAAGAAACTTACCAAATTTTACTTTATTGATCATATTATGAGATTGCTGATTCGGCATAATAATGATCTTTGGACTTCCAAATCCCATTTCATTTGGTTGCTCATGAAGAATATCAGTCCATTGTCCATATTATCCTCCATTATCGTGAATCACCTTGTTTCTAGCCATTTACTAAAACCCAAAAAGAATAGTGTTAGAGGAAAAAAAATCATAATAAAGGGGGAGTAACTTCAATATCTAACATCTTAGGTTTAATCTAATATCGTTACCATAGTTCTAGGACTATATCCTATACGTATACTTATCCTTAGGGACATCCCTAGACATACCTTATAAATATCTCTAGGGATCTCACTAACGTTCTCACATCCTAGTTTCCAAAGGTTGACAAAACCTTTCCTCTGATACCAACTGTAGAGACCCGAAGCCTGACGTACATGGACATTACATTACATTTGCGGAATACTTAGTACATAACAAAAACACACACACAAGGATCATAATAGTTTAGTGTCTTTGGAAACTCGGAACGTAATCTTCTAATCCTGGTGAAAGATCTTCAATATCTCCCATAAAGATCTTCCATTTTTTTTACCTAAAAACCATTCTTTATATCCTGGGGAAAAGAAAACATAAAAGGGTGAGCTCAAATTCTCAGTAAGGGTATACAAAAGAAATAAAAATCATATCATATCTTTTTGAAAATCATAACCTGCAAAAGAGATCATAATATCTTAACATGGAACAAATCATAGAAGTGAAAATGAGATCACCATAATCATAACATGAAACTTGAAACTTTGTGGCATGCACACATAATCATGGAAAATCATTTCTTGTTAGTCATGACTCATTGCCAAGACTATCTTAGTGGACAAAGTCCCTTTCTGAATCGAGTAACCCTCGTTTCAGTCCTGTTTCACTGAACCGGTATAACCTACCATTCCAGCCATGTCTATCTCATGAGATATAAAATCTTTACCCAATGCATTGGAGGGAGATATAGGTCCCACCCATCTTATAATGAATCCTTTCTTATGTGTGCCACATAATCATAAATCTCACATCATCACATAACCCATGTAATAAAAATGGGATTCTTAAACAACATGACATCATAAAACAATTCATATAAGATAAAGGAATTCATAAAAATAATTCCATCACAACATGATCAAATCAATTTAATAATAGGGATAAAAACAGAAACCTTTATTATCTTAGATGGAAAATAATTTTGATAAAACACTTGAACTCCATTCTTGAGGAAAATATCCTTTCTTCTTCAAAAACATTTTTCCTTTCATAACATGTCATACAAATTTAAAATAAAAGAAGTTGATTAAAAATAAACTTGAAAACTTGTAAAGGAATCTTCTTGGAAATAATGTTTTAAAAATCCATTCATGCCGTATAAGTTAAAAAAAACATTCTTCGTACTTTTGTCGGAAAAGTCAAAAAGTACCTCGTACGAAAAACGACAAAATATTCCTTTCATACATATTACTAAAAACTCACCGAAGGGTAAAAATGGATTTAAACAATTTTAGGTGGATGGAAATAATATTACATATTGATGAAACATGGATGTGGATGATAAAATACACCCCAGTAAATACTTACGAATAAACAATCTCGGATAAAAATGAGATTGTGATATTTCCCTTACCTTAGGTCCGACTTGCTTTGTAAGTGTCCGAACCTCCTGTATAATGATTTAAATCATGTTATTGACTTATTAAAGAATCATATTCGTTGTTATGATATCATATATGGTTCACTTATGACATTATATTACCCGTTCATTTGTAAATTCCATGTTAAAGAAGCGTTTTGGGTAAAATCGTTTCATTTATCGTAGGTGTTTTGACTTGTTGTTCTTGACATCATTATTACTTATATCATGATTTACTTACTTCCAGAATATAAAATATGATTCATATATCATATATATTCAGTATATATATATATATATATAATAGGTAGATAAATAAAATGAAAAACACCGTTCATGGAGACGGTAGTCCGTACGTACGCATGAACGCTGTTTTCCTTTCCTTATTGTCTTGAAATGGAAGTAAGTAGATGACATACATATGTATATATATATACATAAATCCAGTAGCTTAATAATGTCATATATTTCATTATTATTTCTTATATATACTTTATAATCATTCTTAAATGGTTAACATGGAGAATGAATCTCATCGCGTCGTGGAGACGGTAGTCCGTACGTACGCACGAGCGATGATATCATTTCTATAAATATTGAATTGAATTTGAGTGGATTATACAATATATCAGAATCAATATTATGTTGTAATAACTATGTATAGTTATTCTTTACACCATTATACCCATCCATGTATGGTGGTGGTGGAAAATAGATTACACCACGGCGTGGAGACGGTATTCCGTACGTACGCACGCGTGGTGATTTCTTTTTCCGTAGGATGGATAGATGGTGAAATAGGGTTGTTTCATATTTATAATAACATATCCGTATATGAGTGATACTGATGTTATTACTTCATAATGAAAAAACCTAAGAAGAAAATGTGGAAGAAGAAATAAAGATGAAAGAATTGGTAACGGTAATTACCTCTTCTTTGAAGCGCCTCTTTGAGACCTCCTCTTAGGGCACTAAAATTGGTCTTTGAGGAAGACCAGAACCTCTAGGATGTTTCTAGGGAAGTGGAGAAGAGATTTTGGCAGGGGTTGGCCGAGCTTGAGTGCTCAAATTGGTGTGAGGAGGAGGGGGAGGAGGTGCCCTTTTATAAGGGAGGAGAGGGGCACCTTAGGAATATCTCAAAATATTATTTTATATTAAAGTCAAAATCGGTTTATAATGGTTCCAAAGGGTCTTATTTCGAAGATAAAGTGGGGAAGGGTCTAAATACTATCAACCAATAGAATTTAGACAAGTTTAGGATATTATTTTAACCTTATCAATTAGATTTAACTCTAAGTTAAATAATTTAACTTTTACCATGTCTTTTTGTTTTCTTTCACTATATGGTTAATACACTTACTATAACATGCCAAACGAACCCCAAATTGTTTATTATTAATATATATATCCTTATCTAAGTTATGTGGCCGAACCTTAGATTTTTAGGAATAAAATAACAATTAATAATATAATATTTGATTTAAAAACTATTTTGTGTCAATTTTGACACTATTTGATATATGATTTTTGTGAAAGTCATAACAGAATTAAATGTTCTAAACAAGTTGATTAAATAAACATTAATATATCATAGTAACCTAGAAAATTAGTGGAATTCATAAAAAGTCTTAAATTACATTTATTTTGGTGTTTATAACATCAATTATGTCAATATTTCATTAATAAGATAATTACTGCATCATCATTGTGTCAGAAATAAATTAAATTATTTAAAGTCTAAAAATTACAAATAAAATACCATTATGTAGGAAATCTTTTTTTATTTCTAATGAATATTTATAATCTAAAATCCAACATATATAACCCTATGTAACAATTGTTTTGCTAAAAGATATATGCTTGTGTCATTTTTGTATTCATTTTAACTTAATTATAATAAAGTGTCATTATCACTTACAAGTGGATCAATGGGGTCCCAAAATCGACCCAAAGATGCCAATGGTCGACCATGTATCGACCAATAGGGTTAAGACACGTTTTAGGGTAATTTAATATTATTATAATATTATTTTTTAACCCTTATTTACCGGATTTACCCTTAACCATGGTAAATAAAATATTTACCGCAGTAATTATTCAAAATGTCTAAAAATAAAAGTTACCTATTTACACAATTTGAACATCCTGATTCCAAATATGGAATCCATTTTTCTAAATTCAAAACACAGAAGTGGCAGAAATTAATTTAAAATTAATTCCCGCTGTCAAAACAAAAAGCGTGTTTTTAAGAGATAATAACTATCAAAAGATTGACACTTGTTTATGTTCGGTTTAATTGTAAAATTGTGTCCAATGACCAACATTATATTAAGTGGTAAAAATATATTCTAAATATACTTTAAAACCATTCAATATTATAATTTAACCAGATAAGATATTACGGTGAAAAAAGTTGTTTTTAATTAAAATATAGCGTGTTTTTACTATTCATTAAAATATGAAAGTTATCGAAAAAATATCAAAAATTTATCTAATGTAAATTTTTACATCCGGATTCAAAAGAAGAATATTATTTTGTCAAATTGAACATATAAACATGTCAAAAACTATATTTAAAGTGGGTGCGCCATCAAAAGGCGGTAAAACTGCATTTTTTGAAAAATACTTATTTTACCCGAAAAATTTATTTTGTTCTTATACCATGTTCTAGAGATGTGTAAGATGAAAAATAATGTTATAAAATTCGAAATTTAGTTAATACTATTCATAACGGCTAGTTCATGACAATATTATAATAATATAACATTGTTTATTAAAACCCGGTATTGCGTACACCACACGCTATTGAGGAAGGTCGCGATTGCGTGTAATGCAAGGCAAGACAAGGATGCGTGTTTTGCAAGCTCCATTTGGTGTAGCATACAAAAAAAGACATTAATAAAATTAAAAAGAATATTTTTTTATAAAATCTTGGGCTGTTACATGTAGAACCACTGCACAGTGTGTTCCCTTATGCATTAACATGTTCATGTACCTCTGCCAACATGGACATGTAACACCCCATACACACAACAAGTTCATCCTGTGACATGGAATGTACATTAATTTTCCCCCTTTACTAGGTTCATCTACATAGCTAGAACTATACAGTTCTCTCCCGGTGTAACACTAAGTATTGTGTTCACCTTAGAAATAGTGTGTACTACCTATGTTCCATCCACCTGTGTCTTTATTCACTCTTCTGGACACAAGGTCATTTACCACATGGAGTGTGCAAGATAGAAACTTTGTGTACCACATGAAATTTATCCACCCATGTCATTAGTCACACGACAAGATACACAGTATCTTAGAGAATGACATGTACTCCCAGTACATGACCTGTTCTACCATGATTTTATCAACCTTGTTTGTCTTCTCACACAGTTAGTGACATGGATAACAACTACACGGCGTGTACATACAGTACACAACATGTACTTAATAAATGTTGTTTCTTCCCAAACTGAAGAACAGATGGCATGTGTTCATAACATCACATGTTGTGTTGTTTAGGTTTCCAGATAGTAAGCCCATAAAACTTTTTTAGATCCCTAAAAAAACATAAACTTTGATCATGGAATGCCTTGTTTCTATCCGTGATATCACATACTCCACAGGAATAAAATTTTGGAATTCCTAATCATGTCATATCATAACAGAATTCAATTAATGTTCTTACCTGATCCACCAAATTTTAATCCAAGAGGGCCAATAACACAATTGATTGTAATAAATAATGCACCATAAATGGCCTAACAAGAAATCCTGACATGTGATATTTATAAAGTGACTATATGTTGAATGAGATAAAATTCCCTCATATAATTGTGTTTAAAATGAAATATAACCACAATAATTTCAATGATAACAACACAATACTTGTGTATCACCCAATAGTGAAATCCAGTCATAATTAATAATTGTAATAACATAAAAATTGAAATATTCAAAGTTACTTGCATTTTACCCATTAACGGGATAGCTAATTCTGATCATAGCATATTAAGAACTACTTATTCCTTCCTATCCCGATCTAAAGGCCCCAAATTGTAAATAAAAGTAAAAATAAACTACTCTGATACCACTTTGTAAGATCTTAGTTCTGGGAGCCTTCTAATGGTGCAAAGGATCCCTGAACTAGGTTGGTTACATGACCTTAATCGCATTTCCCCAAATTCCAGATGAATCTTACTAGTAGTGAGGGACACAGTGTGATAATAGGAAAAAAATTCACTCTTTGGTAGAGTATACCCAATAGAAATAAATTTGTAAACAATAGTGGAAGCACTAATACCATACAATAAAATTAAATAGCATAAGATGTATAGTAATATAAAAACTGGAGAATATATAAATGATTCATGTCAGATGTGTATAGTAAATCAGTGAAACAAGTCACAATTTTGGAAATACAATACTAAAACAATAGTACCAAAGAAGACAAGTAAAATCTAACAGCATCGCAAACCCAAACTTGGTCCCATGCTCTCCAGCTCTAATAGTAATCAAGTACCTGATAAAGTAGGGTTAATTAGCTTATCTATACCTACCATAATAGAATATTTTTGGGTCTTAAACATGACCAAAATAGGGTGTGATACGAATCCCAATAGGCAACAACAAAATTATATGCTCCAAAAATTCATTTAATTCATGTAGTAGGCAATGTGTTGAAATGATGTAATAAACTATGAAGTACTCAAAAGTAAAAAATCATATCATTTTCTATTAAATTCACTTACATATATTATTAATCTAATGAATCATGTAATCTTGAGATCTAGCCTAATATATATATCTTCCAGTGTAATCGTAACAAACAGATGTCTCAGAAGACTGTCTAAAAAATTCAAGTATGATTGAGTATGTACTTGTGATTTGGCTTGGAAGATTCATCACAATCATTCAATCATTCATAGACAATCCTCTGAGAAATCTCTCATGGTATAACCCCTTTAGTTCAACAGATCTCCAATTCCTCAAATAACAACTGCCTGGGTAGATATCATAGTCAATACCACAAGGTCAACATGGCATCGATAACATATAAATGACATCCTGGGTTTCCCTAACGGTCAATACCCCTAGGACAACATAGCATAAACAAATCATAAACGACCTCCAAGGTAGCTCCCATGCTCAATACCCCTAGGTCAATAACTACACCAAGTCTCTCATGGTCTTGTGTAAATAAACATGTAAACACCCACATTTTTCTAGGTCAAAGTCTCTCAGGGTCTATTAGAAAAACATAACGCATGTCATATCAAAGAAGCACATGTAATATATAAATACTAAATGGAAAATAGTTCAAAATACATACCAAATTTATTTCACGCAATCAAAAAAACATCATCCTAAAAAAAATTCATGGAAAATAAGGTACTTAGCCTAAAGCATAAGCCCCAATACATTTCCATTAAATTAAACCATACCATGTATTAATCAGGGATATGTTCCAAATTAAAAAATACAAAAAACGTGGTTTTGAAACACTTTTATCCTATATAATCTAAATATGAACAACAAAAGGAAAAAACCACCCACCCTAATGTCATAGGATCAATATCACGGTAATCAGTACTTGAATCAGCCTAAATAGGCATAGATCTACCAAATTATGAAAAAAATGACACCGTGAATAACTCATAAGATAGGGGGAATCCTAATGAAAGGATATAAAGGAATTGATAAATCACTAGTGGGATTCTAACACACCTAAATTCATCTAAATCGGATATCAGACAAAGAATCAATAGGGGTCTGAATTTCCTAGTATTCTCATTGCTCTCCTGTATGAACTAATGGGAGAATAAGACATTTACAAGGATGAGACATGAACTTGCTCCAATTGATCAAATAAAAATAAAACTACATTAATGTTCATAAAATGTAAATTTTGTATAGTGACCTTAACTGGCCCCCACCTTAAGTAGACTACCAGGTCAACACACAAACATGTACTTGACCATCACACAATTAGAATGTGGTTGTATGCGGTAGCCGAGTACGTAGCATGTACTCATAAGTACACGACGTGTATATAAAAAAAATCTCCATTTCATCCTTTTTTCTAAAAAATAACCTAAAATAATGATCCATTCCGGAAATGAAGATCCAGGTTCTTACACTAATGAGATAACATAATTTTATTTTATTTTGATGACCAGTCATTTGTTGATTGCATAGTGGGACCATCAATACTTTTAGTTATGTTTATGATTACATTGATACTTTCTATTACATTATATTATATAAGAACATCACCTTAGTTTTTATCTAATTAGATATTTATTTTTTAGGATTTCTGGAGAAATTTTCCACTGATTATCTTTACATTGATACACATTTGGGAAAAATGGATCATCTAGATATTTTCATAGATTATCACATTGTAATTTATTTCTATGAGCATGTACGGAATTTCAAAATTCTATAGATTTCTGGATTTGATCTGGTATTTGATAAAGACTAGTTGAATAGTTACCATGAAGATATCTTTTATTATCTTAAATGTGTATTGTTTATAATGTTTATGTTTTATAAATTTTTGTTCGGTTGTGAATGGGATGTTAAAGAATGAAGATTCGGAATGGTCCCTAGGGATATTAGAGACATTAAAATATAATTGGATGGCATGATCCCTGGGTGGATTATAATTGGAATGCATCCTATTTTCCTCCTATGGTAGAACTAAACCCAGATCTATTTCAAACTAATTTCTAAAGGATACCTCTGGATAGAGGGATTGAGTTTGATATTGAACCTTTGCCTAGTGTGAATCCTCTACCAATTCCATCTTATAAAATGTGATCTACAATTTTAAATTATAATAAAGAATATATTGATGATATATTGGTGAATGGATTCATCATACCATGAAATTCTCTTTAAGGGTTCCCGAGGCCATTTTCACAGATGGATAATGTTATTCCATGATTATTTATGGAATAATTCATGTTGAATTTGGTTACAATGAAAAATAAGTATCCATTACCATTGTTTTATGACTTGTTTGATTAGATAAGGGGAGATCTATGGATCTCAATGATATTCCTATTATCTAGAAACTATTAGTATTAGGTTAGGGTGGATGACATACCAAATATATCATTTCGGAGTAGGTATATGTTGTATGAGTATCTTGTTATCGATTTTGGGAAAATAAACATTCTAGTTGTGTTGATGGATCTCATGAAAATTATATTTCAAATATACATGGACTCATTGATCAATTATTTCATTTATGAAATATTATATATTCAATTACATCTGAATCAGAAATGGGACAACATAATAATTTTTTATGTAAACATGGAGTGTAACAGTTGTACGCAAATCTCTCAAAATGTCACATTTTGAACAAGGATGTATATTTCTTTGGCACACGATTTTTGAGTTTGGAAATTACATTTATCTAGAAAATATAGAGGTTTTTATGTAATATGAATGACCTTGGATTGTTTTTTGAAATTCAGTGTCTCCATAGAATAGATGGGTAAAATTGAATGTTCATATATGAAATTTCAAATCTAGAAGTACCAAAAATTGTTCTTACAAAGAAGGGGGTGAAGTTTGAATGGACATTAAGTGTGGATAATCAATTATAGATATGAATAGAATATTGAAATCAGACACAATTAATATATTTCATAATCCCAAAATTATTAATGAAGTTTATTTATATTCTTCTTGGGTTGGGTTAGGTGATATCATGATGCATAATGATCAGGTAATTTTTTACAGGTGTCTCTACCTATAACCCCATGAGTGTAAATACCCTACTCATGACATGGAGTTATACACTATGTTTAATGAAAAGATATGTTGATGAAATTATAAACTCAATTAGAGATTTTTCATCTGTGTAGTCCACAAGAGCTTATTGTATATCGAATCCTATCAAGAATTAAATATCCATCAGAGAGAGTGGGTAGATATCCTTTATATGATCAACATAAACATAGTATATTATCATGGAAAATGGATTTTTTATATATTATCTTATTGGGATGGTACATGAACTTAGAGATAAAATGACAGAAGTGGAATTGATGTTGTGGAATATTTTTGTAGGGTGGAAGGTGGGCCTGACTGAGGATAAAGGATTAGTGTCTTCTGCACCCTTAGTTATCCCAAACTCATGTTTAGTGTCAGTAAAGTGTAGTAAAATTTTTTATCTATATTATCCCATAATTCATGAATGTTTGGAGGAAATTTTATTCCCTACAATGTGATACAATGATAGACGTGATATGCATTATGATTAAGGTAGAGTTTTCATAACCTCTTATATGTGGGAAGAACTAATGAAGGGATCTCATTTAATATAATAGGATATTTTCTAGGGGTCAAAAAAGTGGTATAATGATATTAGGTGATGATTTTGGTGGCTATCCATGAAGAGGGACATTACAAGATGTGTTTCACACATTTTACATGTTAGATGAACAAATTTGAACAATAATTACATTATAGATTACTTTAGAAACTTCTAGTTCCTATATGTATGTGGGTTGATGTAACAATGATATTTATAAAAATATTTCCAAAGACCCAAATATGATCATATATTGTTTGTGTTATAGTTTGTTCACTAACAAGAGTTTCTCATTTATTTATGATTCAAAAATCTCATACGGTTGATGATTTTGGAATGCTCTATATTCATGTCATTGTGTGGTAACATGAAGTGCCTTAGAGATTAGTTTCTGAAAAAAATTCTTATATAACATCATGATTTTTTAATGGATTAAATAATGACATGGTAAATCATTTTAATCCATCTGAGACTTATCATCCACCAACTCATGGATAATATTATGGAATGTTCCAAACCATATATGTTATGAACGAATTATGTGTTCTAGATTTAGATGGAATGAAATATGACCATTTATTCTTGATATAATTTACATAAAATAATAAATTATTATATTTGATTCATATAGTTATGTTGGAATGTCATTATGGTCGTTCATGCTATTCACCTCTATGTTGTCATGAGTGAAGTGAGTCTTCAGTTGTTAGGCTATATATGGTGTATGAGATGTTAGAAAATTGGTAGTCGATTAAGATGTAAAAGGTTAATGTTATGGGTGTACAAATTTTTTTGTCCACTAAAAGAAAAAAAACATTTCTAGTTCACTTTGGGTGAATATGCTATATTATGGGTGTTCCCTAGGTATTGACATTGATAAATGAGGAGATATGGGAAATAGGCACTGTGAGTTTTTTGACAGTTTGAGATCATGAATAGAATCAGAGTAGTCTCATGTTGGTTATATATTCATCCATAATAATATTTAATTAATAATATCTTCCATGTGTCTCCGATTTAAATGTAAAAGACTATTATTTCAATAGTAATCTACTCTATAAATATTGATTTTGAACCAAAATAATCATTTGTGGAATGACTGATTCGTATTTTCAACCAAAGTGAGATGGTACTAAAGAAATATGGTTCTTATTATGTGGATACTATGTAAGCACTAGTGTATCTATGAAGATACATGGGAGAAGATATTATGAATTTGAGCGTAGTGGACAAAGATTTTTGAATATTCCTATGGATATACTTCTTTAGGAAGAGATGTTGTTTGAAGGGGAGATGACTGTAACAACCCTATAAAAATACATTAACGGATTAATTTTACTACCCATTTAAATATGGTGTATTTTATTTTTGGTATCCTACCTAATTATAAATCCATAGTCAATATTTCACTTCCTAGAGTGGTGTCTAGATGGGTCACCTTCTAGGAAGATTCCTAAGGTGTTTATGTTGGAGGAAAACACACACTGAATAAACATGTGTAAAAATATTGGGACATTCATTAGTATGATAAGTTACCATGTTGGATAATATCATCTAGTGTGTTGGGAAGGAGGCCAAGGTATTGTTAGAGACATGTGGGTTCTGATAAAAATGATTATAGCCTAAAGATTATTTATTCAGGTCAAATGTAATCATATATATTACCCGTTAAAAAGTTCATAAGAACCCCCAAGGTTTGTGGTGTGGGGTAAACAATGAAGGTGTTTTTCCTTAATTGTGGAACTATAACACCCCTTGAAAAATTATACATTAATGGATAACTATAATTATTATTGTCACTATGGTGCACCTTTCTTTTCACGATCCTAGCTAATTAAAACTATATAGTTACGCATTCTTAGACAAGAGTAATATTAAGATGGGTGGCCTCCTAGAAAATTTCTCAGGGTGTGCTTGAGTGATGATGGAGAACATTTAAATAACATGTATTGGATAGTGAGGATATTCATTAGTATGACAAATAAATATATGGTTAGTAGCTTTTGGTGTATGAGTAAGAAAAAAATGTATTAATGGAGATCCAATGGGCATGATGACCGAGTTCATGCACTCTAGAAAAACAAGTTATGAAAATACACTACACCTATTCGTGGTTTACAAATTCTTTGAACACAAGAATGATTTGACAACAATGATGAAGTATATAAAGAAATAAAATTTATCACATACATCTATATGGCTGATGAATAAAAAATTAGTGTTTTGATATGGGATAAAATTAAAATTTTAAATCATATTATGTTAATAAAAAATTAAAAAATCCATTGAGGTTGTAATGAAACTAATTTTAATGTAGTCGAGTTCCATGGGAAGTATTGATATTACTGATTCATTTCCTTTTCTAATCATATGTGAGGGAACTTGCATTGGAACAATGTATTATCATTATGATATGATTATAGATGGATCCTTTTATATTAGTTGTGGAAAAAATTATTCTCTTTATCCCATCATGGGAAGACCTCAATTTTTATTCTATCAGAATGGATTCCTACGACACACCAAACGACATTGTCCCTTGGAATATAAAAACTTCCATCAATGATTACATTTTTTGTATTCTCTTTGAGTATTTTTTTCAGATAAACATGTAACATAGTGATTGTTAGTTACCTCAGTTGGATCAAGCATCTCATGATTATATTGAGGTATAGTTTTTTGGGGAGGTTAAAACATACTAGAATACATGGTTGTGGATATAGGAATGGTTTAAGATTTTTGTACTTAGAAAGATATTTTTATCAGAGTAGATCCATCCATAGAGACATCATAAGGTAATACATATTGATTATATAGATGAGGATCCTAAAGAAATACATATGAAGGTTTAATTAGTAACGAAATTACAATTTTAATATTATTTACTCCATCATGTGTAAACTTATTATATAGGATTATCTTTATTTTATTTTCAAGAAGATGGGTTATGTTTTATGTTTCAAAGAAGAAATATTTTAACATTAAGTGAATGTTATTAATATTTAGGGAAATAGAGTGGATTATAGTAAAACATATTCATCATATATTATAATTTTTGGTACATGTGGGAGTTTCTAGGAATTCGTAAGACATTACATGAATACCTGTGACATTATCTTATACATAAACACGTTAAGAATGTTTTAATCCCATTTTTATCTCTATCAATGGGAAATTTCTATCTCCCCTCCAATTATTATTTAATATACTCTTATAAGTGAGTCGGTAGTTCAAGTAAATAAATATGTTATATATCAAAATAAGGTTCAATCTATCACAAACAAATTTCTAGTTTGATGATTATAAAGTTTAAATGTTAGTATAGGGTATTAACTCATGTGGTAATCCTTTTCCAAAATTTATTTTCATGATATTTTTCATGATTACCTATTAAATTAGAGGTGGAGTTATTTTTTATCTTGTTTACTCTAAAATAAATGATTTCAATTTTCCTTATTTTATCAACCCAATAGCATTGAGGGAGTTGAAAATATAATTTTATGATCTTTAGGATAATGCATTTATTAAACCAATCACTTCTCTCATGTGGTATAATATTATTTCTTGCAATATGGGTGACACATGTATATGATGTTTTGTGAGTATCCTAAAATTGATTTAGGGGACCATCAATATTCCATATTTATTATCTTGAACTCATGTTTTATTAGATGAAATGAAATGGGAAAATAGTCTTCAATGATTAGAATAACATAGAATATCATAAAATCTTGGTAAGACTGATGTGTATTATAATAATGTATTTTTGTTGTTGTTATGGTAGCTTACTGTATTTAGTACTGATATTAGATTATTGAATGAACATCATTTTTTGAGGACATATTTAATCTAATCTTTGTCACAATATTATAATCATTTGTTTTTGTATTTATGGACATCATCCATATATAATCAATATGTTGAGAAAGGAATGGGTGGAATCTATATATCATATTGGACACATTAAGAGAGTACCCACTATATAATAAAATATCACACCTTTTCTTATATATTAAAGAATTAAAATTCATTAGGTATATATTATTTTATGTCATAGTATTTTTTTAAGAAATGGTGGAAGTGAATATATCTTACAAAGTACCCAAGAACATCATAGAGAATAGTAGTTTAATTAAACTAGATTTATACTATGGTAACATTACTCAATAATTTTCCAATAGAGTAGATCCTCTGATTTATTTGAAAAATAATTTTTTCTTGTTTTTATGATTATTTATTTGTTAAGAAACATTATAGTAATTGAATAAAATCCTTCACATCACACCTATGGCGATTCTTTCTTGGTAAAGGGAATGACACAAGGTTTACATTATTTCCTCTTTCATGATAATTTATTGTGTTCTCATATATGATACTTGTGTTTAATCTTAGGACTCTCATTAAATACTAATACATCTATGTAATTATCGTACTCATGATCCATAATTGTATTATGTAGATTAATCTTTAAATTAAACATGAAATAAAGTCTTAATAGAGTGGTTTTTGGTATACTATAAACACAAAAACCTCTACTATATAATTTACCATTGATATTGGATTTTGATTAATATTATATCAGTTAAAAATTATCATCATTTTAATTTTAAATTCACGATAAATATTGAAATTTAAATGTGGTTTTTGCTTCACTCAATAGAAAATTATCCACCAATGAGACTATATAATAGTAGTGATTGATGTATTTTATAGCTCATGTTCACTTATATTCCACTATAAATCAATATGGGATGTGTTTACTTAATATTGATCTTAAATCATATATAGAATATTTATTCAAGGATTCTAATATCTTGGATCATGATTGTTTCATTGATTGATAAGGAATCTATTTTGGGGTGATCCTCAAATGGTGGTCTAAAAAATATATCAATTTTAATTTTTTCAATGAATTTTCATGGTTCCTTTATGTATAAAATAGGAATTGATAAGTGAATATCATTATAAAAAGTGGGTTATTCAACCTTGACGATCATAGATGTATCATGGAATTTTTAATAAACTATGGTTTCCATGAATAAAATGAGAGATTGAGGTTTTTTACAAATTATCTAATTTCTAATTGATGAATGAAAAATATAAATAATTACAAGTGAATTAAATTCACTCTGTACACTTGGTGGAAGTGGGATGAAATAATTAGGGATTACATGACTATATTCTTGAGATCTCTAATAGGACATGATGCACTCTAGGTGAATATTGATCATTTAACATATAGGTATCACTTAATTCACATTAGGGAATATTATATAGTGTATATCAATGGAAGTATATATGTATAAGTGATTATGAACCAAAATGGGGTTCTGAGAGAATCATTTTTGTAGTAATGGCGGTTCATTCTAGGTCTTGGTTAGGGTGTCAATGTTCTCCAAATACTTTAATAAAATAAAAAACATATTATAACTCCTAGATTAATGGTTAATTAGTGTTGAATATTTATACTATTGACGAAAATGATTCAGTCCCATATCCTTGATTTGGGTGGATCTTGGGATAATTATCCATTAATTATAAATATTTATTATAATAATAGTTATCACTTATCGATTCAAATAGATATTTTTAAATAAATTTATAGTAGAAACTATCATTATCTACCAGGGTAGAGGGATATGGTTAAGTCATCCTTAAAAAGACCATGCATAGTTTAGGACATAATTAAGCATGTGAAATTTATTTATAAATGCTTAATTATTGATCCTATATTTTAAACAATATATATTAATTATATGTGATTACGTATATAATTTATAACTAGGGATCATATATTTCATATAGTTTTTTTATGATTAGGACCCCAAATAATTGGAATCAGGGAATATTGAGTACTAGATTATTTTTAATATTTGATATCTTAGAAAAAATTGATGAAATTTCAGATATAATATAATTAAAACCATTTTTAGGTTTCATTTGTTACATACATCAAATGTAATAACTAAGGATATTTTTGCATTTCATGGTCAAGATATCTAAATTGATTATATTAAATTTATAGCTGATGGTTCTTAACTATATAAACTATTTTAATCATTTACATGAGTGAAAATATAATCATAAATTAATTTAATTATATTATATTGGGTAACATGGATGTATAGAATATTTCATGGTGAAACATTTGGATGGAAATATAATGTTACATCTCAATGGCCAGACATGTTTCTTAGGGAAGCTCGCCAATTCTTCTCAAGTACTAGAAGCCTTGTTTTGGTGATATTATAATAACCAAAATTATTTATGTTAGTATTTAATTTGATAATAAATAATTTATATATTAAAATTAATATAATGTATCTAATATAGGTTTTTAATGAGAAATTCATCAAATCCAGAGGAAAATAAATTTATTTTTTAGATGGATTATCGGGTACCAGGTGGTAGGCACCAGGTACCAATTGATATCTATTATGGATTTAGAAAATGTTGGGATTAAATAAAAGAAACACAATGTCCTATTTATGGGTACTCAATTGCCACCAGCTAGTTTCCAATCCATGATATGGTACCCATTAGGTGTCAGAAATGTTTTTTAAACCAAAAATAATAAATATTTTTACCCAAAATTGGAAATCATTTCATCATTACCATTTATATATTTATCATCCTAAGTCAATATCGATCACTCACAAACATATAATTTATCCTCCCTTCCTCCATTGTGATATAATATTTAAATATTCATGAACTTATCATCAATATATTATTGGATATATTATTATACATGGTTAAGGTGAGAAAAGCCTCCTTATTCCCAGCCTCTTACTATTTCTTTGGAATTGAATCAAAAACATAAAGCCCCTTCAATATGGTTTGTAAATTTCATTGTGTAGCGGATTATCATCACCAGATAACTTCTAAATTATGGTTAAAAGGATTATTTTATAATTAAAAACAAATCTATTTGATATTATTATAGTTTATTTGTTAGTAGTGACCTAGGAGAGATTTTATGTAAACCAAAAATGTATTTTACTTCTATTATTTTTTTTTCATAAATATATATTCATAAAAAAATTAATCTATATGGATTTTATTCTCCATTTACACAAGTAATGATTCATTTTTATTCATTGTAATATTTATATACTGTTTTTTATTATTTATATCTTATTTGGTATAGAATAAATAATTATATTTTTTAGTTATTGAAACTATTGTTATGTATGTGGTGACCAAATATTCTATACAGTTAAGAAATATAAAAATATAGTTATATTATTTTTATAGGTATTGTATTATATAAAAAATGGTGAATATATTTTTTATGAGGTTTCCTATATAACTCAATATATTTTTATCATTCCCAATAAATTGGTATTTATGGAACATAATTTTCATTTACCTATTCCATATATGGATGGTCCTCTAGAAATTGATTGATTTTTTAGGTTTCCACTGTCTAGTATTATATGAATGGATTTGGTTATTAATGGTCTATTTCTACTATATTTTGGATATCATGTGTAAACCAAACCCTGATATATATTAAATTATACAAATTTCATCACATACATGACAAATAATAAATATTATAACTTGATGAACTCCACATTGATTTTTTTGAATAGGAATTAGTCATCATTTACAAAGATGGACATAAGTTATTAAATTGTTATTTTTTCATGTTATGTATATATAGATACACAATTTACTTATTAATTTAATTATTTCTTTTATTCTATCGTTGGAGTTTATTATATTCAAAATATGAACATATTTTGTACTCAATGAAAGTTGAACATTTTGTAGTCATTAAATGATTATTTTTTCCTATTATTTAATTTATTAAATTTTTTTTTGAAAAGAAGGACAGATAACATTAATGAAGAAGGTTAGTAGACGTAAAAATAGAGAGGCATGAAGGGAAATTGTCCAGCCAGAGTTGGTTAACATCGGAGGGTCCATAGGCCGCTAGCTGATGAGCTGCATTGTTGCCTTCCCTTTTGGTAAAGGAAAAGGTACAATGAGAGAAGCATTGGAGAAGCGAGAAAATTCCCCTAGTGATGATGCCAAATGACTGGAGTCCGCCATCGTTATTGTTATGAGCATCGATAATGGTGAGGCAGTCAGATTCAATGATGATGTCAACCCATCCATAGTCCACAGTGAGCAGCAGACCAGAAAGGATGGCCATAGCCTCAGTAACAGCATGCTCCTAGTGAGCCTGATGTGGTTCGTCTTTTGCCGCATGGATTTGCCCAAGATGATTTTGGGCCAGGAGGCCAAGGGTGAAAAGCTCATCCTTTGAGAGTGACGCATCCACGTTAATCTTTAGGGTCCCTTCTGTTGGGGGAATCCAATGAGGGGGGAAGGAGAGGGTATCACCTGGCATAAAATGTTCATTTTGGTCTTTCCAGCCCTCTATCCAGGAGATGGATCGATCAATCCAAAAATCAAGGGGTTTGTGAGCTTCATGAAAAATAGTGTCATTGCGCCGGACCCAAATAATCCAGTCCAGGGTGCAGAGTGAACCTGAACAGGCCGAGGGGAGAGAGGAGAACCATCGCTTCAGAAGATCAGGAGGGCAGAGGACGACGCCATTGAATCGGCAGATGTCAGGCCCCACTTGTTCCAAATTTGCTCAGCTCCCGGGTAGTGAATGATGGCGTGTAAAAGAGTTTCATGAATTTTTGGCTAGAAAGGGTAAAAAGAAGAACTAGCCATATGTCGGTGAGTGAGGAGGCTCATGGTTGGGAGAGTACCCGTGTAGACCTACCACCATAATTGGTGAATTTTAGGGGGAGCATTGAGCTTCCACACCATATTCCAAGGTCCCTCAACCCGACGGATTAAGTGGTTTCCAAGAGCTAGTCTGTAGCCAGACCTCACCGTGTATTCGCCCGAGAAATCATTGATCCAAAAAGTTTGTTGGGGCCTACATTAGGGACCCAGGGAATGCTAAGGATGATTCTTTGATCCCTTTTATAAACCAATCAAGGATTTTTTCCAGACACCACCCATGTACCTGGTCGGAAAGGAGGCAGCTGATAGCGGCATTTTCAAAACCTAGTTGGACATTGGAAGTAGCCCGCAAACCATCCTTTTCAATAAGCCATGGATCAGTCTAGATGTTGAACAAATAGCCAGACCAAATCCTCCAACCCAGTCCTTTTTCCAAGAGCTTTTTATCCCCCCATATACTTCTCCTGAGGAAGCTAGGGAGGGGGCCCAGAGAGGAAGCACAAAAGTACGTGTGTGGAAAGTACTTAGCCCATAGAACCCGTGAACATAGAGATGACGGGTAGTTGAGAATGCGCTATCCTTTCTTGGCCAAAATAGCTTCATTGAAGAGGTGCAGATTCCAGAATCACATCCCTCCCTCTAATTTGGAAAAGCATTGTTTCTCCCAGGCCATCCAGTGGGGCCGGTTCCTTCCCTCATTCTTCCCCCACCAGAAATTGGTAGTGCGAGTGTGGATCTGGTCGAAAATAAAAGATGGGATCCTAAACATGGATATAAAGTAGCTGGGAATGGATTGGATGACTACTTTGATGAGGGTCTCTTTGCCAGCTTTAGAATTTCCTTTAGGGGACCAGCCTATAATTTTTTTTCTCGGTCCTATCCACAAGAGATGTGAAGATTTATTTTTTGGATCGACCGATAATCATGGGGATCCAATGGTACTTCTAATGTTTCACGGCCATATGGATGCTAGCTGATGCACACAGCTCCTCCCTCTTAGGACGAGGCACCCCAACAATGAATGAAATTTATGATTTTCCATGATTGATCAATTGGACAGAAACCCTCTCATACTGTTGAATTGCTTGGCTGATCACCCGACATTTATTAATTGTTGCTCTGTAAAATCGGAGGCAGTCATCGGCGATGAAAAGATCCGACACTAGTTGGCTAACACCACAGACCATGACCCCATGAATAGAATTATAGGATTCATCCTTGGAAATATGATTAAAGAACACATCAGCCACCAGTATGAAGAGAAAAAGGGATAGGGAATCTCCTTGGTGAAGGCCTCTAGATGGGGAATATCCTCTGGTGAGCTCCCCGTTGACCTTGATTTTGAAGGAGACGGTCGAGATGCATTCCATGATCATATCTGTCCATTTAGCGCAAAAACCCATTTTCTGCATGTCAAAATGAATGATGTGCCATTCCACTCTATTGTAGGCCTTGGTCATATCCAGTTTCCAGGCCATGGTTCCTCTTTTCGTAGTGGAGCATGATTTCATAGAATAGAACACATCATGGTCCACAATCGAATTATCAGTAATCAGTCTCTTGGCCATGAAGGTGCTCTGATTCTGAGAGGTAATATCATGTAGCCAAGGTCAATGTCGATTGACAACGATATTAGAGAAGATTTGGTAAGCGACATTTCAAAGGCCGATATGTCTAAAGTAAGGGATCACCAGAGGTTTCTTGATTTTGGGTATGAAGACAAGGACAATTTCATTGATGGCAGCCATGCTGGAATTCCTATCCTAGATATTTTTTTTATAATTTTGCAGATGTCGTGGTTGATAATGTGCTAGTATTGTTTAAAGAAGATGAAATGGAACCCATATGGTCCTGAGGCCTTTGTAATGTCCCGGATGATTCCATGTATTATTTTAATATTTTATGGGAATTATTTTGAGACAGGGTTCTGAGACGGCGTGTAGTTCTGAGGCTTAGTGATCCCGGAGCAAATGTTTGAATTTAATTTAATAATAAAATTACACGCACGTGAAGTTTTCCGGAATAATTGGAGTAACTCCCGAACGGGTGCTTGGAGCAGAAATATGAGGGCACTGTTGCATTCAGAATAGTGATTTTACCGAAGGCGAGGCCTAACATCGGCCGACGCATGTCGATGGTGAAATCTGGTTTTTAGATGCAACAGTAATAAAATATTTAAAAAAAATATTCTATTTCTGTAGCAAGATCATTTAAATCTTATACCTTTTATACCCTTTAGAAAGTGGCTTTTTTCAGAGTCCAGGGTTACAACCCCATAACCCTGAAAACCCTTGGTGGATCTGAAGGTTCTAGAGGAAACCCCCAACGCTGCGACATCGACGTTCTTGACGGATTTCGACGACGACAACAACGCGGAGAGCAGATCTTCACCGGAAAATGCTGTGAATCTAGGTAGGATGATTGTTATTGATTCCTCCTTTCCCCGTTTCCATTTTCTACAATGAACATGTGCTAATCCGCGAACAGATTAGTCCACAGATCGATCGTTTTGCGGGCAGGTGCGATTTGGGATTTTATCAGGAGATCAAATACTGGAATTATAATCTTTCGATTGTTGTGGTTTTTGATCTAATGGAGATGAAACCGGATCTTCACGAACAACGATCGAGGTTTGTCCTCCTTGTTAATTCCTGTTTCTTTTCTCCCTCGTGTTCTTCGTTGTGTTCAACAGGTTGTTTGAGGAAATCAACTATTTCACATTCGTTTGTTGGCATAACGATCCAAGATTCATGATCCAACCCCGAAGCAGTTCCGCAGAGGTACGATGATAGTTTTGTCGAGCAATTCAGAGCGGTTTGGGAGATTCCGATTTTTGGGCATTTTTCTTCGGAAGGATTGATTGATGTTTATGATCCAATTTGAAGGCTGAAAACACCATTTTCAGTGTTCATGTGATAAGGCGAACCAAACCCTGGATTATCGTGATGAATGGACGAGAAAACAATTATCCGAAGGATCGGACGAAGCACGGGGAAGAAGATGGAGGTTCTGGGAATTTCCCACCTACATGCCCTGTTGTATGGCTACACTGTGTGTGTTCGTTTGTAGGGTTACCCAGCGTGTACTCCGGGAGTACATAGGCACAGGCAGGATACACGGCCACGAACACGCCCTGTATAACCCTCCCCAGCTAGACCCGACCAGAAACACAGGGTACCCCGTGTACTCATACACGGTATGGCAACACAGACATGGGAAGAGACCGTGTACGGGCACATGTAAAGCATACACGGAGCGAGCCCGGGTGGTCAAACACGGCGTGTGTTTTCTTCTACACATCATGTAGTTTTTTTCGACAAGCCGAGTGACCTGGGCCGGTTACACGGGCAGCACCCAGGGTCAAGGAACACGGCGTGTACCTTTTCTACACACCGTGTAGTTTTGTTTTTCATAGCATGAACGAAGGACATAGGCCGTTTACACGGGTAGTACCCAGGGTCAAGGAACACGACGTGTAACCATACAACACGCCATGTATCTTTTTATTCATGGCTTGAACAACTTTCTTTCTGTGACTTGGACTAGTTCATAGGGTTCGTACCCTTGGAAATCCCCTGAAGGTTCTTGCATCAACTGCTTTATACTGGGGTATGATCCCTTTAGCAGACCTCTCTGAATAGAGTTATAGTAATCCCCTCTTTGATACTTAGTGTCGGATCCTCTATTCATTCTTGGAACCCTAGGTAGAGTTCATGGTATCGACGTGACCAAATTTACCCAGGCGCCGATCCTCTTCTTAGCGGATTATCTCAGACTGAGTTGTCGGAATCACCCCTAGACATGGTTGTGATCCTCATCTGAGCAACTTGTTCCCAAGGTACTTGTGGAGTGTGTTCTCCTGGAATGAGTACTTTGTGTCTCTCTCTTCAGACCTAGGAGTGTGTTCTCCCAATGGAATGCTTAGTGGAATCTTCATGCTAGATCCTAGTGGCAGTTTTCATGATGGTCGTCTGTGTATGAGTATATCTAGATTATTCTTGTTATATATTTCGTAGACATATACTGTGTAGAGCTGACTGTACCTTTCTTTTTGGTATTTTCCTTTGTTCCATTTCCTTTGTGGTTTTTGGGGTGTCCTATTGTGTATTGTTATACTCACCCCTGCAGGTGCTTTGCCCGCACGTGTTGTGTCTTGTGAAGATAAGTGAGCCTTCGATATGATTCTAGGAAGACCAGGACCGGACGGTGTTCAGTGAGATCAGATAGGCCAAGGTGTGTTCCTTCGGCGATGGGTTGCAGTCTCAGTACCATTTTCTATAGGTTAGACTTTGTTACAGACATCCTTCTTTGTGGGCTTTTACTTTTGGCCATATTTTTACTTTACTGTACTTTACTTCCCTATCATACTCTGTGGTTTGGTTTTAGTGTATGCATGCATATTTTCTTTTTTGTAGTTTTTACTTTTCAACTTTGTGGTCTTGGAGATGTGCGTGCGTGTGAACAGGTTTATAGGAAATGCCTCCCATGTTAGTTGCATGCCTACTCAGTTCTAGTCACCAGCCCCTGGCCTATTGGAGGCAGGCTTGGGGAGTTTCGGCCTGGTCCCCTCTGGGACGGGTCGTGACAAAGTGGTATCAGAGGAGGTTCAGTTCTACCTTAGGCCCGAGAGTCTGTAAGTTGGTTTGGGGCAACAGTGTTAAGTGTTTCGAGTTCGGCTCTTAGACTAGGGACCCCAATGTTGGTGCGGTGGCTGACGTATCCATACAACAGGACTCTGATAACTTGCATTTTGACTCGGAATATGAAAACACTAGTTTCATGGGGGAAAATAACGGTACATGCATCATATAGGAATGGGTTGTGGTTTCCATGTCCTTCTTGAGTCGTTCTGCAGATATACTCACTGACTGTGAAACATCTTGTTTCTTAAACAGGATGCCTCCGCGACACACACCTTCTAGGATCCAGCAGATCAATCACGAGTATGACCCCCTCAGTGATGAAGCTTTGATACAGGGACTAGATCCCCTAGTTCTACCACCAGGTGGCATGCCAGTAATCCCGCCCCCTGTAGAGCAGTGTTTAGCGCCTGTTGTACCAGTGGAGGAGGAGCACAGGCTGAGTGCACTCCAAGAATTTCAGAGACAATGACCCATATGGTTTCAAGGGGAGCCTGACCCTCAGGTAGCAGAGGACTGGCTTGAGGCAGTGAACATAGTCTTCCATTTGTCCAGGACACCAGCAGATCAGATGGTGATCCTGGTAGTGAGCGTTCTGCAGGTCTCGGAAGGGAGATGGTGGAGTTTGGTCATCCAGACTCAGGATGAGGTGACTCTTGCATGGTTGGAGTTTGAGCATCTCTTTAGAGAGGAGTTTTCACCGGTTACCCAGAGAGCACTACATATACAGTAGCTTCTTCAGCTCCAGCAGGGAACCATGATGGTGGCTGACTATTGACTGAGATTTACCGACCTCTCACGGTACTCGATGGATATAGTCAGAGATCAGTATTTCAGTGCTCAGACTTTTGAGTAGGGCTTGTGCAGTGATATCCGAGCTAGAATCATCCCTATGAGCATTACTAGTTATGCTTGGGTGCTCGAGCAGGCTTTGGTGGTTGAGAGCTTCCTGGAAGTGCAGGGACAGCCGACAGTTGTCAGTAGTGGGCGAGCTAGAGTGGAGACCTCAGCGGCAGGGAGCCGACGTCAGGAACCCAAGCATGGGAGATGTTTCCAGAGGAGATTTCCAGGACAGGGGATCAGCCGTGCATGGTTCACAGGGCGCTTCCAGCCAGCTTTGAGAGAGGCGATCTTAATCATGTGTTGGAAGGGGACATCTCGCTCAAGATTATCCGACCCGCCGTATTGCTGACCCAGGAGCAGTGGATGGACCACCGAGGTAGTGGAAACGTGTGGAGCAGGAAGATCCGCGAGGCAGCAGATGTTACAGCGGAGTTGGGAGTGCAGCTGGAGGTGGTCGGCGTTTCGACCCTTTACCACTAACACCCCCAGGAGGTCCACCCCCGGCTCAGGGAGCTGGTGGACAGTGGTAGGGACAACGAAAGGTGGTAGAGGCTTATGACCCAGGTACTCCTAGAATGATTAGAGGTACTATCTATGTCTTTTCTACTTTGGCTACCATATTGATAGACACAGGTGCTAGTAATTCTTTTCTGACTGCTAATCATGTTCGAGACCTTGAGATTCCAGTTGAGCCGTTGACTCGACCCTTATGCTTAGAAACACTGACTGGAGAATATTCAAAGATCACACACCTTTGTAGGCAGTGTGACCTGAACCTTGGAGGTGAGAGTTTTGGTTGGAACCTCATGGTGGTAGCGTCAAGGCATTACGATTTCATTCATGGAATGTATTGGTTATCCACAGTTCTTGCCCAGATTGATTGTTTTAGGCGAAGGGTGTGGTCCATCCGCAGTGATGGAATGAGGTTCTCTTTTTTCGGTGAATGAGAGACCACGGTAGTGCAGGATAGACTCGTTCATAGTAGGGAACAACTGATTTCACACCAGTTATCTAGCCTAGCCTTTGGCGTGGTAGATGTTACGAGTTTCCAGTTTCCAACAGTGGTGGCTGAGTATGAGGACGTCGTTCCGAAGGATGTACCCGGGCTACCTCCCGACCGGGAGATAGAATTATGCAATGAGTTGCAACCCAGGACAACCCCGATATCAGCATCATCTTATTGGATGGCTCCTGTAGAGCTTCGTGAGCTGAGGGTGCAGCTGGACGACCTGCCGAAGAAGGGCTTTGTGAGACCCAGCGTTTCACCCTAGGCAGCCCCAGTGCTCTTTGCGAAGAAGGCGGATAGGATCTTGAGGCTGTGTGTGGATTACCGGTGCTTGAATCAAGTGACCATGAAGAACCGGTATCTGCTTCCTAGGATCGATGACCTCTTCGACTAGTTGATAGGGGCATGATGGTTCTCTAAGGTTGATCAACGATCAGGATATCACCAGTTGCGAGTACGGGATGAATATTTACCGAAAACAGTTTTCAGATGTCGATACGATCACAATGATTACTCGGTGATTCCCTTCGGCATGAAGAACACCCCGAAAGTGTTCATGGGACTCAGGAATTAGATATTTCAGCCTTATCTAGACCGGTTTTTGGTGGTCTTCATCGATGATATCCTAGTGTACTCTGCATCGGAGGAGGAGCACACGAGACACCTAAGGGTGGTTCTGGACACACTCCAAGAGCACCAGTTGTATGGGAAACTCTCGAAGTGTTAGTTCTGGTTATAGGAGGTCTACTTTATAGGACTTGTTATCTTAGCAGATGGTGTAGCAGTGGACCCCACCAAGGTGGAGGCAGTCCTAGCATGGGAGCCACCCCGGAGCGTTATGGTGGTGTGTAGTTTCCTTGGGATGGCGGGCTACTATCATAGATTCATCCATGATTTCTCCCGGATTGCAGCACCCAGGAAAGCTTTGACCCGAAAGGGACAACCTTTCTTGAGGACCGAGAAATGCAAGCAGTCTTTCCAGCTGTTGAGACAGAGTCTGACGAGTGCCCCGATCATCAGATTACCAGAGGAGTGTGTCGAGTACATAGTGTTCTGCGACACATTAAGAACAGGGCTTGGTTGTGTCATGATGTAGAGGCGAGCGGTGATTGCCTATGGCTTATGTCAGTTGAGGCCACATGAGAAGATCTATGTGACCCATGATCTTGAGCTGGCAGTTGTAGTCTTCACATTGAAGATGTGGCAGCAGTACCTGATGGGCGAGAGGTTTACCATCTACTCTGATCACAATAGTCTCAGATGTATCTTTTCTCAGAAAGATCTGAATTTGAGATAGATGAGATGGATTGAGTTCCTCCAGGATTACGAGTTTGAGATCGTTTATACTCATGAGAAGGGGAATGTGGTGGCAGATGATCTCAGTAGTAAATCCAGTTCGCAGTTGCTGGATGAGGTGACAAGGCAGTTGGCCTCTTTTCTTTTGACCGTAGTGGATGGAGATGAGGAAGCTTACCTTCAGTCGATGTTTTTTACCCCTACACTCTTGCAACGTGTTAGGGAAGCACATCATGAGGATGCCAGCTGTGAGACTCTACGTGCTCAGATATCTGTAGGTGATGCTGCTGATGGATATTCAGGAGGGGAGCACGTTGTCCTTTTCTGAGGGCGCACAGTAGTACCAGTGACGTTGCGGGAGGAGGTTCTGAGGGAGTTCCATACATCCACTTCGGTTGTGCATCTAGGCGTGGAAAAGATGTACCAAGACCTCTGATGACAGTTTTGGTGGCTAGGAATGAAGAAGAGTGTGGCAGAGTTTGTTTCTCGGTGCCTTACTTGTCAGCATGTAATGGCTGAGCACGGGGTACCAGCAGGTTTGACTCAACCCCTTGAGGTTGCATAGTGGAAGTGGGATGGGATATCCTTGGACATTGTGATAGGTTTACCATGCATGTCCATGGAAAATGATGCCATCTGGGTGATTGTTGATCGACTCACGAAGTCGGCCCACTTCCTAGCCATACGGGAGTAGAGTTCGGTAGATAGCTTGGACACCTATATGTGTAGGAGATAGTTCGGCTTCATGGAGTACCATCCACGATCATCTCAGATCGTGATGCATTGTTTCACATCCTGGTTGTGAAAGGGATTAGTGGAAGCTTTTGGGACTCAGTTACGCTTGAGCACAATGTTTCATCCCCAGACTGATGGTCAGACAGAGCAGACCATCCATGTCCTGGATGATATGCTACGATCTTGCATACATGACATTGGTCGTAGCTGGGAGGATCACCTACCACGGGTGGAATTTGCTTATAACCACAGTTATCATTCCACTATTGGTATGACACCATTCGAGGCTCTATACGGGCGACCTTGCAGGTCGCCACTTTGCTGGAGTGACCCGAGAGAGTCAGCACTCATGGGCCCAGAGATGGTGAGAGCTACATCCGAGGTGGTGCAGGTCATCAAGGAGAGGATGAAGACTGCACAGAGTTGGAAAAGGTCTTATGCCGACCGGAGTTGGAGGCCTTTGGAATTCGAGGAGGGAGACCATGTGTTCCTTCGGGTCTCACCATGACAGGGATTATAGAGATTTGGCCGAGGTGGCAAGTTAACTCCGAGGGTCATTGACCCTTTTCAGATTTTGAGTAGAGTTGGAGAGGTGGTGTATCTCTTGGCTCTACCTCCTCAAATGGACTAGGTACAAAACGTCTTCCATGTGGCGCAGCTATGGAGGTACGTGCATGATCCATCGCATGTCATCGACTGGGGCAAGGTGGACATCGACGATGGAGCGCCTTTGCCAAGTACCCAGTAGAGATCGCGGATCGGTAGGAGAAGATCCTTCATGGATGATCTATTCCCTTGGTGTGTGTCCGGTGGTAGCACAGGAATCTCTAGGAGAGCATGTGGGAGCAGGAGGCTCAAATTGGCATGCAGTACGCACATCTTTTTGAGTAGCCCTTGTTTTGGATTTTTGGGGACATAAAAGCCCTATGGTGGGTGTGATGTAATGTCCCAAATTTTTCCATGTATTATTTTAATATTATATAAGAATTATTTCGAGAACTGGATCTGAGACGGCATGCAGTTCCAAGGCCCAGTGAGCCTGAAACAAATGATTGAATTTTATTTAATAATTAAATTATGCACACGTGCGGTTTTCCTGAAAAAGTGGAGTAACTCCCGAATAGGTGCTCGAAGCAGAAATCTGAGGGCACCGTTGCCTTTATAACAGCAACTTTAACTAAGGCGAGGCCTAACATCAGCCATCATAGGTCGATGGCGAAATATGGGTTTTGGACACAACAGTAATAAAATATTTAATAAAAATATTTTATTTCTGCAGCAAGATCATTTAAATCTTATATCTTTTATCCCCTATAAAAGAGTCTTGGGCCAGGGTCTAGGGTTATAACCCCACAACCCTGAAAACACATCGCGGCTCTGGAGGTTTTGGAGGAAACCCCCAACGCGGTGGCGACGACGTTCTTGACGGATTTCGACGGTGACAACAACGCGGCGAGTGGATCTTCGCCGGAAAACGCAGCGTATCTAGGTAGGATGATTGTTATTGATTCATCCTTCCCCCATTTTAGTTTTCTACGATGAACATGGGCTAATCCACAAACAGATTAGCCCGCGGATCAATCGTTTTGCAAGCAGGTGCGATTTGGGATTTTATCCGGATATCAAATACTGGAATTATAATCTTCTGATTGTTTTGGTTTTTGATCTAACGACAATGAAACCGGATCGTCATGAACAACGATCGAGGTTCGTCCCCCTTGTTAATTATTGTTTCTTTTCTCCCTCACGTTTTTCGTTGTATTCTACACGTTCTTGGTGGAAATCAATCATTGTACATTCATTTGTTGGCACAAGATCCAAGATTCAAGATTCAACTCTGAAGCAGTTCCATGAAGGTGCGACGATAGTTTCGGCTAGCGATTCAAAGTGGTTTGGGAGATTTGTATTTTTGGGTGTTTTTCATTGGATAGATCGATTGAGGTTTATGATCCGATTTGAAGTCCGAAAACACCTGTTTCAGTGTTCGTGTGATAAGGCGATCGAAACCCTTGAGTATTGAGACGAACGGAGGAGAAAATGAAGATCCTAAGGATCGGCCGAAGCACGGGGAAGAAGACAGCAGTTCTGGGAATTTCCCACCAACACGCCGTGTAGTATGGCTATATGGCGTGTGTTCGTCGGTAGGGTTACCCGACGTGTACTCCGGGAGTACACGGGCATGGGAATGATACACGGCCACGGACATGCCGTGTATACCCCTCCCCTGCTAGACCCGGCCAGATACACGGGGTACCCAGTGTACTGGTACACAGGCAGGTCACACGGACATGGGCAGAGACCATGTACGGGCACATGGCCAGCGGACACGGAGCGAGCCCAGATCCTCGAACATGACATGTGTTTTCATCTACACGCCGTGTAGTTGCTTTCGATAAGTTGAGTGACACGGGCCGGTTACACGGGCAGAACCCAGGGTCATGGAACACGACGTGTACCTTTTCTACATGTCGTGTAGTTGGGTTTTGCACGGCTTGAACGAAGAACTTGTGCCGTTTACAAGGGCAGTACTCGGGGTCAAGGAACATGGTGTGTAACCATACTACATGCCGTGTAAATTTTTTTCAAAGATTGAACCACATTCCTTCTATGCCTTGGACTAGTTCATAGGGTTCATACCCTTGGTAATCCCCTGAAGGTTCTGGCATCAAATCCTTTATACTTGGGTATGATCCCTTCAGCAGACCTCCCTGAATAGAGTTGTTGGAATCCCATCTGTGAGACTTAGATCCAGATCCTCTATTCATTCCCGGAACCCTAGGTAGAGTACTTGGTATCGACATGACCAACTTTACCTGGGTTCCGATCCTCTGCTTAGCGGATTAGCTCAGACTGAGTTGTCAGAATCACCCCAGGACTTGGCTGTGATCCTCATCTGGTCATCTTGTTCCCAAGGTACTTGTGGAGTGTGTTCTCCCGGATCGAGTACATTGTGCATCTCTCTTCAGACCTAGGAGTGTGTTCTCCCGATGGTATGCTTAGTGGAATCTTTGAGCTGGATCCTAGTGGCGGTTTTCACGATGGTCATTTGTGTACGAGTATATATGTATTATTATTGTTATATGTTCTGTATACATATACTGTTTAGAGATTCCTGTACAATTCATTGTGGTATTTTCCTTTGTTGTATTACCTTTGTGGTTTTCGGGGTGTCCTACTGGGTATTGTTATACTCACCCCTGCACGGGATTTTACCGCACGTGTCATGTCTTTTGCATATGACAGAGCCTTCGATAGGATTCTAGGCTGACCAGGACTGGATGGTGTTTAGTGAGATCAGAAAGGCCGAGGTGTGTTCCTTCAGCGACAGGTTTCAGTCTCAGTACCCTTTTCTATAGGTTAGACTTTGTTACAGACATCCGTTTTTGTGGGCTTGTACATTTGGCCCAGGGTTTTACTTTACTGTACATTACTTCCCTGTCGTACTCTATGGTTGGGTTTTAGTGTTTGCATGCAGCTTTTCTTTTTTGAAGTTTTTACTTTTCAGATTTGTGGGCTTGGATATGTGTGTACGTGTGTACAGGTTTATAGGCAATGCCTCCCATGTTTGTAGAATGCGTACTCTGTGCTAGTCACCAGCCCCTGACCTATTGAAGGCGGGCTTTGGGAGTTGCAACTCAGGCCCCACTGGGACGGGTCGTGACAGCCTTAGTGGGGTAAAGTTGTTTAAGTGCCTGGAATATCTCATCATCTGTCACATCTTTGTTGAGCTGTCTATTGATCTCATCAGTGATCATGGGTCTGATACAATCATCCACCTCAACTGACATGAAGGGGTTTCTTGCAGCGAAAATGTTCTGTAAATAGCATGTCAAGGCCTCATGGATACTATTTGTGTGAGATACTTTACTTCCTTCGGGTTTTAAGAGGCATGTAATATCATTTTTCATTCGACTGGATAAAACTTTCTGGTGAAAAAAACAGGGTATTAGCGTCCCCCTCTTTAATGTGGTTATCCCACACCCGCATGGCCCAGAAACTTTCCATGACATGCAGGGTCGTGTCCATGTCTGTTTGGGTGGCTCCAATATTGGAGAGAATGAAATTAGATGTGGGTTGATTGGGAAGGTTTCTCAGTCTCTATTCAAGGATACCACAATGTTGGTCGGGGTGGCGGAATTTCTTATTGCTCCATGATCTTAGAACAGATGCGACCTGTTGGAGATTATGGAAAACATCCACTTGAGAGCTCTTCCAGCTTGAGCGGATCACCTCTTCGCATTCCTGATCTTTTGACTAGAATCTCTCGAATCTAAAGGGTCTTCAAATTTTTCTGTTTCGATCACCTTGCGTGCAATCAATGAAAATTGGACAATAGTCCGATCAGTTAAGGGCCATGTGACCGATGTGAAACATACTAAATAGATTGATCTAATCAGTAGAGCCGAGAAATCTATCAAGGTGCTCAGCAACATGAGTGCCTTCAGAATTTCCATGGAACCATGTAAAAGGGTTACCTGTATTCCCCAAATCGACCAGGTCCTCCCAAGAGACCGCGTCCTTGAAGTTTTCCATCGAAGCTGAGGGTCGAGTTCATACGCCCCTCTTTTCCTTATGTATCATAATTTCATTGAAATCTCATTCAAAGATTATGGGGCTTGGAAGGTCATGTCGCAGCATGCACAACATATCCCATGACTTCACCTTATCATTATAGGACGACCAGCCATAGAAACCCACAATGGTCCATGGTGGGAGGGAGACTGTTTGGACAGTCGCGACAACCTGGTGTGAAGAGAAAGACAATATTTTGACGTCGATATCGTCCTTCCAGAGGAGACATTGGCCCCCAGCATGACCTTGTCTGGGCACCAGGAAGTAGCCATGGAAGCCGTACATTATAGCAATACCATTGGTGTCCTTGTTTTCCAGCATGGTTTCGGACAGGAAAAACATATCAGGGAGACTTTGAGCCCAATTGCGCTAAATCATGCGAACCATTCGTTGGTTGACATGCCCAAAATAGTTCCAGCATAAGGAAATCATTGCTCTAGGCAGGTCTAGGTCTCGCCCGCCATCACCTTTGGTTCCTCCAGACTAGGTTCTCCACTTTTCGTTTTCCATATTTTGGTGGGACTCCCCCCGGATGGCATGTTTCAGTTTTTCGTTTCCTAGCCCCAGGGTTTGGGTCTTCCATGTGACCTTCACTTTCTCCACGTTGTACCCTTTTCCACGTGCGAAGGGTGATTGGTCCCAACATTTGAGTTCCCATCATTCCATGGGTCTCCAATGGTGGTAAAACAATTACAGACGATTGTGGATCCGGATCTGGATCTGGTGGCACGATGTGCATCAGTATTGGCGGTGAGAATTGCCTTGGTGGTTCTTTTTGCTTCGTCACCGACCCTGTGGAAGATGGAGTTTTGTCCTTCAGGTGGGTAGGATGAACTCCTGCTTCTTTCGGAGTTGGATAGTCAACATTAGAGAGATCCGGAGGTCCAAGCTTAATGACTTGTCTAGGTGAAGGTTCTGCCTGACTGGTATGTGCCAACATACGACGGTCAACGTCCTTTTGTTTTTCTGTCCCAAGGATGAGAGAATATTTATTCCTTTTTGCATGGATCCAAGGGACATATGGGAGGGTGATTTCACCTGATCCACTCTTAGGTTTTGTGGTACACGTTCTATCCAGGTGGCCAAGATGACCACAAAAAAAATCAGAAAATTGGGAGTTTCCCATATTCGAATGATATCCCGGTGATGGTGTCTTCGGATTTCATGAACATTCCCCTCATAAGAGGCTCTAACACCTCAATTTATGCCTTTATCCATACCTTGGGGCCCCATTGTATTGGGTCTGAGTAGTCCCATTCATGAAAATGGCCTAGACTATCCCCAATTTCCTTAATTATGCATTCTGTCCTAGCCTGGAAAGGGATTCCTTTAGCACTTATCCAGAAGGGGGAGTAGGTTAAATTCACTTGCTAGATATCGTCTCCCGCTTTGAATTCCTCCTTGAGGAGGAGTTGATTATCGAAGAACCATGGTTTTCCATTAAAAAATTTGTCTCTATCTCTATAGTTAAAAAACTTGAAGATGATGTGATTATTCCCCGCCTCCCAGATGGCCACTCCTGCATCAAGCTTCCAGATGGTCTGAAGAGTGTCTTTGAGAGCCCCATGATTAACCGCAATGTTTTCAACAAACTTTCCGACTATGAGCAGAGCCATGAGTTTTTCCATGAGTGGGTCTTCATTTCTATGGGCCTTGATCGCCACTTTTTCTTTGTATGTTAAATACAACCTCTTCCGTTGATTGACGAAGTCGACATCTATAGCGCAACTCAGAGGTTGAATGCACAATCCTCCTAAGGGTCGGCACCCTTATGGACCCCAAACGCCCTCACTACAAGAAAGAATATATCCAACAAAATGTCTATAGACTCGAAACCTCTTCTTGGCCCCTCGCACGGACCACCCACCAGAGTTAGGCTCCCCAACCATTGGGGTCAACACAACCATAAAAAAACTTCGCGCCCAAGAACCCGTGTCATGCGCCCCCCAATCTTCGCAGAGAAACTTCCCACGATAGGCCTTTTCGGTATCACAACGCCTTGGGCCTTCACAAAAAAGCAATGCCTCAGAGCATTGGGGAAGGAAATTCACGAAGAAAACACTGAGAGGTCTCGCAACTCCTCCGACCTTCGCTGCAGGTGTTTTGCAAATATGTCACTTCACAAACCCACCTAGCGAACCAAAACCTTCGTGCACAAAGAGCACCTCAGACCATCGCGGCCAGTGCTTCATGGAGACGAACACAGCGCAAACACACGAAACGCTGCAAACCATTGCGTCCGGTGCTCCGCGACAAAAGCCCTTCGCTGATCACTCGCTTGGCAGAAGGCGCACTCGCGAATGAACCTCTTCACGAGCGCTCAAACGCAATGAACCATTGTGGAGGGTGAAGCACAAAACATACCCCAAAATCATAAGAAACAACACACCATAATGGAAATAGAAAACCCCTCCCCGGACCGTCCCCTGTCATCATGAAGAAGGATCGAAGGCCATGAAGGACAAGGAAACCGCGAATAGAGGGCTCATGGGTCACAACTGAGAGGGATGCAAAAAAGGTGAAAAAATCCACGAAGCTGGTGAATGTCTCGAGCCAAAACCACCTGGGAGAAAAATGAAGGCGAAGCATGAGATTGCGGTCAGGAGCCTTCCTCCCACACACAGATTTAAAACCGCTGAAGGATGACAGGACCAGTGCCTTCACTGCTGAGGGTTGAGGATCTGCACAGAAGAAGGGAAAACACGAGCCGCAAAAACCGCACATCCAAGGTTCCAACGCATTTGCAGGAGAGGAGAGTGCAGTAACCATTGAAGACACCGCCATTCCCGAACCAAAGGAGGAGAAACCAGAGGGAATATCTGAGCGAGCCATTTCCACAACACCCGAACTCCTAGGAAAGGAGACGTCGGCCCTATGAAACCCTAGGAGAGAAAATTCTAAGACGCAGTGAGAGACATGGATTTTTTATTTCTCTTATTTAATTTATTGATTAGTAATACAACATGGGGTAAAACACTTAACATTTCATCATATTGTTGCACTAATTTTATGATATCCATTTGTGATCGTGAATTAAAATTGAGGTTTTGTGGTGATTTAAATTAGACCATGAGATACATACACTATCACTACATTATATATATATATATATCAATTAGTGACTGTATGTGTAAAATTTTTCCGGATCTATCTCAAATCGAAAATAAATATAAAATAGCCCTATTAAGACCCCTATTTTGGACTATATAGGAATATTGAATCCTAATTATCAAGGTTTCATGATCTTGGAATCCCAATCGAAATAGAGAACATGAAAATTCATCCCTAGGTATAATTTTTTTTATTTAGTATGCTATAGATTCAATTTCTAGATCTAAACATATAGAGAAACATGTTACATGTCTTTCATTTAAAAATTTATATTAGAGTTTTTTTAAAAGGGGGTCATTAAAAATTATCCTTTTAATAATAATAGGATTATTATGGATATGCAATATGATACTGTGTTACTAGATGTTTGACTATGATATTAACCTCTTATTATCTTTCTATTTTTTATTTACATTATCATATATTCGTGTGATTGATTGAAACTATTTTCAGGAGGGAGTTTTTTTATGAGTAAATTCAATGTGAGTATAAGGTATCGCTATTTGGAAAATTAGTGGTTGTTTATAATTTTTTTTGGATATTTATATTAAAAATAATAGAAAATATTGACCCTTTTAAGAGTAAAAGGTTCTTATGGATTAATTAATTTGAAGGTATTGGATTATTTATTTTTATTTGTAAAACTTTTTGTGTTGTTTTGTGTTAAAATTTAATGTTTTGGAAGGTATTTAAGAGTTTCATATGTGGGAGTATTAGAGTTCATTTTGAATTAAGAAAATATAATATATCGAAAAAATTGATTTAATGGTTTGTTGAAAAATATTCCATATGTGACAACCAAGATTGTTCCCATTAAATGGCCCTTGATAAACTATTTTATGTGATAAAAACCCCTTTCCTCCTCATATTTTGTCTCAACATGGAGGAGGGTGTTTCATTACTAATCATTTTGAATCCCCTTTTACTGAATTTAATATCATTCATATTATAGGCTATAGGAGTCCCATTTTAAATGAGAAACGATCTCTTACTTAATCTTATGTAATTTTTTTCATTCACAATTGATTTATATTTTTATAATTTTTTTGAGGAATATTAAACCCTTACAAATTATATGAATTCTATTTAAGATTGATGTAAGAGACATGGATGTGAATTTTTACACCTTTGGAAATGGTATTGAAGATAGTGGAAATAATACATTTCATTTTTTTGGACTAATTAATGAATTGTTTAGAAATATCAGTTATAGTAATTTTGAATTTTTATTAAGTTGGTATCATATGGGGTTGGTGATTCAAAAAAGGCTTGAGAATGAATTTATAAAAGCAATGAGATATAGGTGACATTGAATATTCATTATTATGTTATAAATTTGGTTGGATTTCTGCTTATATTGTATATTAATTTTTTAATGGCTTTAAAATTATTTATACTTATTTAATGATACATTAAGATTAATTATTATTGTTTTATTTAATTTGAAAAAAGTTGAAATGTGTATTTTGTATTCATGTGATTAATTTCTAGAAAATGTAAGAATAGTGGAATTCTGATTATAGTTTATTATTGTTGTTTGGTTGGAATTTATTTTCGTATTATTATATTTCTTATTAGTGTAATAAGATGATGATATTTTTATGAATTTTATTTGTAGGTTTAATATGTTTTAGGGAATCCCCTTAATTATAGAGGGACTTTAGGGTATAAATGGATAGACTGTGTAACCCACTTTTGTATAGTGTATTTCAATGAGAAAAGGATAGAAATTGTGTGGGATATATCAAAATAATTGAGTTATGTAATATGTGTTCCTTTATGTTTGAGGTTCAATTGTGTGAATGAATTAGTTTATATGGCTGTGTTGATGTTATGAAATTTTTGTTTGGAGATTTTATTAAAATCATAATATATTGATTATATAGTCATGATTAATTTTTTTAATTCAAATATAGTGGTATGGGAGTGATTTCATAAAATAACTAGGAGCTAATTTTTTTCACACAGATATGGTGAATGGGAAATAATTTTTGGACATCCTAATAAATTTTCTATACTCACCTATTGAATATCAATACTAGTGTATATGTATATATTATTTGGTGATATGTTTTTGTTTTATGTAATAAATTATATAGTATTGTGTCTCGACTAGAATGAAAAAAATTTAGTGAATACTAGTAGTGGAGGTGGATTCCGTTTGTTTTTATATTAGGTATGATTATTATATTTATATTGGGGAGTTTACCTCTTAATTCTCTTGTATGAATTTTTCGCATTCAATGAAATTTAAGGGTATTCTTGTATACAATTTTATTGGTATGTGGTTTCCATATAAATAAAATTTAAAAATCATTCCCCAGTGATGTTTTTATTTATTTATTATATCCTCTATTCCATTTAGGTGATAGAATCATGGGATGAGTAAAAATCAAAAATATTTTAGGGTCTGAGTTTGAGTGTCCCTATAAATCCAATATTTTAAAATTTTTTAAAATTTACTTTATAATTTTTTTTATATTCCAAGTCATTTAATGAATTGGAAAACATGATGCAGTCTAAAAAAATTATTCGAATAATAATTTTTTTAAATACCTAATTTATTGTGAATAATCAGATGGGTGACCTCCATTAGTTGTCCATTGATAAATCCATCTCATTAGTTTTGGATTGGTAAGAAATATATATAACACACATTAGTGAGATATTTTTTATTTAAAAAAATCATATAATATGATGATATGTATTTCATGGAATATTTTTTTATTAATGGGATTTCTAATGTCTTTTACATGAAAAAATTATAGTAACTGGGTTAGGGGAAATGTTGTTTCATTTTTTATTGATTTTTATAAATAAAAAATTTCATTTGGGTTAATAATAATTTTTATTCTTTTAGAAAAAATCATAAAATGATAATTTTATATTGTAATATCTTTATTGAAATATGTTAATAATTTCATTAATAATTTAGGAAAATTTGATTAGTTATTATATTTAGTAGCTTTGTCACTGTATAATATTTCACTACAAGATTACATGATCAATGGTATCAATAGTAATATGTTTAGAATTTTATAAAATTTAAAGGGATTTAATCCATTTAAAATTTGTAAATATACTATATAAATATTGATAAAGGGGTTATTCGGTGGATACCAAATTTGTTCAACGTTTCTAATAAACATTACCAGAATAATGTCCTTATTTTTTGACCATGTTATAAAAATATTCCAAGATTCAAAATGTTTAAAATTTAACAATACCATTTTAAATATGTTAAATAATTTTATATGAAAATTTTCTTGTAGGTAAATGATACCTTCAGATTATGTTGATCATTTTATATGAAAAGGATACATTTTATGGAAGGTTTTGTGGTGGAAATAGATTGTAAAAAAAGAAATTGTTTTCCCATTATATTTCTTATCTATTATTGTTAGTTTTGGATGTGGTAGTTTTAATATGGAAATAAATTATTTTTAACAGGATATTTAAATAAAAAATAAATAATTCAATTGAATTATGTTTAGTGCATTGTGGTTTAATTGATTTTTAAGCCACTATGAATATAGGAAAAAGATTTCATTTTTCATTTTATGGCGTGTTTTTATATAATTTTACTTTTTGTATAACTTTATATAATATTAATTTTTTTATATGTTATTTAATCATTTATTAAAAAATTATATTTTTAGACAATTTAAAATCAGTTTACATTGAATTTGAATATTGTGTAATGGGATAAAAATTTAATGTTATATTTTCATGTCGAATACTTTAATGTAAAATTATGGATAATTTTGGGATTATGTTTAATTATTTTCTTGTAAATGAATTAATCTTATTTGATTGTTTCAATACAATCAGTGTATTTGTGATGGTTTTCTACAAAACAAAAGTTAGTTTTTTAGTGAAATCCTACAGAATTGGTTAGTTTAAATACCAAAATATATTTATCTGTATGTTAATTAACAATATACGAATTTGAGATAGTTTAAAATTTGAAAAATTATTTTAAAATTTGTGTTATAAACTATGAAAAATTAAAATAAATTACACGATGATTATTTTTTTCTAAAAATATGATTTTTTCAATGAATAGTTTTATAATTATTATTTATATGATAATGGGAGTATATAGGAAAAATTTATTGATTTGTATTTGTGGTAAATGTTTTCTTGAAAAGGCAATATTTTTTCATTGGATGGAATTACCCGCGGGGGATGTGTTTTGTCCATACATTTCTTGGTTGGGTCGATTTTGGGGTTTCATTTATGTTATGATTGGGGTAGTGTTAAATCATACACAGGAATCAAAAAACATTATCTATTATATGATTTAACACCAAGAATAAATGGGGTTTCTCACAACCATGATTTATGTTTTTTGGTTATGTGACCTCATAGATAAAATATGAAGTTAGGAATATAACATTAAACATTGGGTGATGTAACCCCTTTTCTATATGGGTGGGTTGGAGTGTTGTGAACTATGTTATGACTCATTGGATTATTATTGAACCTCATAGATCATAATCTATATGAGTTGATTGGTTTAAATTATCCATGTCATCATACTCTCTAGTGTTTAGATTAGTTAGAGGAATATGTAATAACAACACCACCCACTATGGTTATAATGTGATTCCGTGATAGGTAGATGGGATTGGAATAAAAACTAACTATATAATCATATAATATTTATGATTATTGGAGGGGGTATTAGGTCATTATTAGAAATAAATAATATGGGTTTTTCTTTTGTATTGATTAAAAAAATAGCATGGCCTACCAATGATGGATTTTCTTTTTGAAAATGATTTATTTAAATGAATTTATAAATAATTATTAAAATCCAAATGCATAAATTAATTTTTATGTAATGTAAACATGACATATTGATTATTTAGAGATCACTATTTTTTAATTTTTATAGTGTGGATAGATTATTTTATTACCATTTACTTTTATAATGAATTGGTATTATTGTATGGTTTGGTTGGACTTATGAAAGTTGGATGTCGTAGTTGAAAAAAAGGTATTTAGGATTCTACATGACTAGTAGTCTTTATATGGATATAAATTAAAAGGTAAATTTTTATTGACCTACTAGTAGGTGGATCAATTTTAAAATATTGAATATAAAAATTATTTGTAATTAAATTTTATGCAGTCAGTCCATATGTAATTAATTTTATGTATAGAACCACTTCTAAGGTAATCAGAATTATAGTTGCGTCTGAATTCTATCACGGTTTTTGGGAGATGATATGTGTTTGGACAGTGAAATATTTTGGGATTAATAAATGTTTCATATAATAAATATACATACCTTAGGATTGAGTTTTTATTTTGAAGGATTGGGATGTTCCAGGAAAATATTGATCTTTGAGTACTCTATTTTTTAAAATCATAAATTGATTAATCATGTCAATTCTCATCCGTAATGGGAGAATTTTGGAATAGTTTAATGGTTAACTGGTCATTCAGTTAGATGATTGGTGGATCCTATTAATGGATTACCTATGAAAATATATCCATTTATCATAAATAATTTATTCATACTTTTATTGGTTTTAATCATGGATCTCATACAAATCAAGTGGTAGGTGAGTTTGGAAATTAAAGAAGGTGTTTTGGATAATAATTATATATGTTTATATAAAAATTATAAATTGATGTATATATAGTATTATATTTAGTTATATACCATTTAAGAGATAATTGTTTTTCCATAACATTGAAAAATGATTCCTGCAACACGCGAATTATGTGTCATAAAGTCGGTATAACTATGTGACTATACCATTGGATTAATTATGATTTTAGGTTTCCACTATATTCATATTTTAAAGCCTTATTCAATATATTTAATATTATAAAAAATAGTTAGGTACACTCAAAGTGGGTTTTGGAAAAAATTTTATTTTAGCGGTTTCCTGATGACCTGGCCAGAAAAGCATACAAATTTCAGTGTAGGGCAATTTTATTTAGGCCCATATAAGAATTTTATTACTGGTATTATATTAAAAAATTATAAAATGAATTTTAATTTTATAATATGATTATTTTGGTTGAGTTTTACATATTTCATTTAGAACTAATTTAGGTATCTACGTTATGTTGTTTAAACTATTTTTTTTGGGAAAATTCAGTTTTAATGAAATTTGTATTGTTAATGTTTTATATTTATTTCCACTAAATTTTTAATGTTTTTATTAGTGAAACTTTCAACATTGATTTTTACTATTTTGTGTTATATTTTTTCTTGGGGGTACCACATGTAATAATTTTTTAGTTCCTTAGACCAATCACATGATAATGTATTTCAGATTAAAATAATTGATTATCACTATTAGTTAAATATGTTTATTAAACATGTTCACATTATATTTAATATACTTTAAATTGTTATGACCATTTGAGATGATATTTGACTCTAGATTCAATCTATCATTTCATGGGTGAAAATTATGATAGTCTAGAGAGTTTTATGTACAAATTGTTTTGTTTACAAATATTATTTCAGTATAAGTAGTTTTTTATGGATGAATTTTTTTAAGGGATTGATTTACATGGTCATGATTTGTTTTTAAGTTGATATATTTTGGAAAAATTAATTCAAAACATAGTGTGTGGGTTTTATTTATTTATAAAAAATACGGTGAGTGCAAGGTTTGGTTTAGAGAGAATTTTGGTGGTGTCTTTTTATAATTTTAAGGGATGCATTCACATTATAGGAGGAAAAAACTAGAGTATTTTTGGAGGATTTTTTTATTGTTTTTGGAATTTAAATTCATTATATTTGGGTATTTATGTTAAAGAAATAAAAAATAGTTGCTACTGGTCAAATATTAATGTTTTAGATTGAATTTTAGGTTTGTATAATTAGTATTATTTGAATTGGGACGTGTTAAATGATTTGAAAATAAAAAATTTTAATGAAGTAGGGATGGAATGGTTATATGATACTAAATTTATAATGGTATTAAAAATTATTTTAATTATAAATTTATATAAGGAATATCAAGTATTGTTTATAATTTTTACTTTACATTAATAAATATAGGGAGAGAGTGTTCTAAATATCAGTGTTTTGGAATTTTTAAATCCATTTTTCGAAGATGATTTCATTGGTATAAATTAAGGGAATTGGAATTTATTTTTGTAGTAGGAATTTTTTATGAAGGGGAGGTGTTATGCCATAATATACTTGGAAGAGGTCCATAAGGTATCTAGGGAGTTAACTAGTAGGTGTATCCTCACATTATTTCGACTAGAATGTCGATGGGAATCCATTAGATTAATAATAGTCACACCGATGGATAGTTAATGGTAACCTTGTATTTAGTGGACCTGAGATTATTTAAAACACTAGTGGAATAATCATGTTTTTTCCTTCTCCATTTTAATGCCCATTTGGTGTTCCTCAGGATCAGTCAACTTTTTCCATTCAAATGATGGTACAACTCCATGTAATTTCCTTTGATACCCATCTCTCATTTTTTTATATACAAGGTGACAAAGGATGTTTAACCTCCCCAATATGACAAATCGCTTCACCTTTATTCACAAAATATTTTTAACCACACTTATTTATTTTCATTGGTTCTATTCATAATTTTATATTTTATTTTGTCAATGCATTTTATTTTTAGTAATGATTAGTATTTTTTTTCTTTAGTATTGGTAGGTTAGGGAATATTAATCCCATGTCATTGGTTATCATTTTTATGACTACTGATTTCATAGTAGATATTATTTTAGGATTTTATAAATTTAGTTTAAATTATAAATTAATTAGGTTTTATAAATTGTGTTGTTAGTGGTGTTGGATATATGTTATGATATTTAGTATTGATTATTCATATTTTTTGTGAATAAATAATTTGTATAAAATGATTTATATCTTTTGGGAATCGACTTTCATAGTTATGGGACTAATACAAGCTCTCTGAAATGTTATAAGTGTATGTGGTCTAAAACCACCTTGTCATTAAATCATTTTATTCTTATAATGTTTTTTCCAATTTATATAAAAATTATAATATATTTAAAGAGTTTTATATAGAAATATAATTGAGTCCTTTCAGTAATGTTTTAATAAAATAAATTTAATCATTTTTCATAAAATATTTACTTATATATTGAAAATATTTCCAAAATATTTATAGTTAAATTTTTATGTAATTGATGTTATATAGATCATTTTTTTCATTTCTACGCCTTTATTATGTTTTATTATTTAAGATACATTGGTAAATTATTGAATTATTTATAACATCTAAAATGATATTTTTTGGATAAAGTAATTGTTTGTACTTTTTTGTTTACTTTAATAAAATGTCGAGCATTTTTCTTTAAAATTTATAATTTTTTGTTAGAACTAAATATATCTTCTCATATTTTTTATTTCATGATGTATACTTTGAGTTTAATATAAATATATTTATTGATGTTCCAGATATATATATATATATATATATATATTTATAAGTTACCTTTTGTAAGAAATGTTTTATAGGTTATTTGTTTTAATTTTTTGAATAAAATAATTATTAAAAAAACCTATAAACATTTTTCGGTTATTAATATGAATAAAAAATGATTTTACTCCTCAAAAAACATATATTATAATTAATAATTCATTATTTTGTGTTTTCAAATTCTTATAAGAATATTTTAGGATGTTCTTGAAGATATGGAATAAAGATATTATACATGACATTGTAATGTGCATATAATGGTGTGGTGTTGACACTAAATCATTAAATTTAATGGGATGGGCGTGATATCCTTTTATATTATACATTTTTCACTTATATAGGATTATTGTATTGCTTATTTCATGTGTTATAACATTTCAATGAGGAAAATTTAAAACTAGGTTATTTTTTATGCATAAGGTGAACATTTAGAAGGAAAATGATAAATAGTAATAAGATGATATGTTTTAAATTATTCATTTAAATTACTTTGGGATTATAAAATACTTCAAAAATAAAATAGTATTCTTTAAATATGTTTATATCCTGGTTTAGTGGTATAATTAATGATCTATATAAATAGAAAATATGAGTGAATTTCATAATGGTAAAAAACATTTTTCTCTATATTTTTTATTGAACTATTTCTAAAGTTGGATGTAATACATTAATGTGTTATTTATTAAAGGGGGATTTTCATGAAATGAACCATTGTTTTGATATATGTGTTCTGTGTCATGATGGTATATAGATCTAGGAATTTCAATGATATAAATATGACATTTTTAGGGATCTGCGGACTTGAAGGTTAGGAACTGTAGAGTCAAATTTTGAGTAGGACTACTAAATAGTCATGGTGGAGGCCATGGTGTACCATGTAATAGAAAATATATAATTTTAAAAACATTCGGACTTTTTATTGAATTTTTTTTATCAAAATTGAGGGAATTTTACTTGGGTTTGTAAGGTATTAAATAAAAAATTCCCAACATGATATTCAATAACTAAAGATAAAAATCAATTGAAATATAGTGATTGTATTTATGTTTAGAAACATTTTTTTCATAAGAGGTTAAAGAATGGTTTTTATAATGTGATATTTAATTATTTAGAAAAATTACTAGAATTCATAATAGATAATACAGATTCATTCCAATGACATTACATTATAATATCAAATAAAATTCATCAAATTTATGAAAAATAAATAGATTGCTAAAACATAATTAGTTTAATTCATATTATTGGTTTGTGAAAGATAATATTTTAGTCTATAAATATATTGATATTTACGAGAGAGAGTAAAAAAGAGTTCCCTGTCTTTTTTAGGTCTATAAACTAAACATGTTATTAAAAATTATGAAAAACTATATCAAATCAATAATGTTGGAGAGAATTTTTATACACTGTAACATCATCGCCTGTATGCTTGTTAGACATACACGATCATGGATGAACCCACTTAAAACGTTTGTGACTAAATTTGGCTCCCTTTTTATTACTTATTCAATAAATGGGAGTGTATAATATCATACTAACCATGGAAGACGACGTTTGGCAGGGTTTATTTGATATAACCATTCGTTCAGTAACCCCCCTTCCAGATATAATTAATATGTGGGAGAAAAACTAGTATCTAGAGAAATTATTAATTTTAAATAATATTCTTGCTTTGTAATCAATGTAGTATGTTTTCAACAAAAACATGATCCTGAAATTATATTGTAATTATTCCCAATTATTAATGTCTAGTAGAGATCCTCATTAAATTATTCAATAAGAATAACTTTCGTTCACAAAAATATTTTAACATAGAAAAAATATATGGAGAAGTGAATAAGAACTATAATAGCCTAGATGAAAATTTTCATATAGATTTCATCAAAAAGACATATATAGAAGAGTAAATCGATGGTGATGATGTTGATGTTGACGGTGTACTTGACCTTACTATGGAGTTTGAAGTTATTCTAGAGAATTAGAAGTTTGTATGGATATGACATCAATTTAAATAGTGTAATTTCTTATTTTAATCACTATATTAAATTTAAAGAGGCAGATAGGACTAATTTAAGGAAAACATCATAAATATATTATATAAATAATCGGAAATCATAGAAAATGTTTTTTATGACCCGCTCAAATTTAAAGATAAATTGTGGGTTATTTATAGTTTTACTAGTATAGAGAATGATCGAGTCAAAAAAATTAAGGATGTCAATGAAAAAATCAATAATATTTGAAAATGTATCGAATATTACGAGATTTATTTGAGCCATGATATGACATCAAGGAAATGGATTTCAAGAGATGGTAAGAATGTGAAGGGAAGATATTATCATCCAATGTAAAAATTAGGGTTTTTTCTATAAAAACAACATATCAAAACATAGATGAACATATGAGTTGGGGATTGATCATAAATAAAATGTGGCCATGGTTGTTACTAAACCATAAACTTTCACTCCCCTATGGAATATTGGTTTGGGAGATGGCCAAATATCCTGAGATAAAATAGGAACATAAATTATAAGGTAAAAATAAACCAACAATCAAATGTTAATATTATTAGAAGATGTGTTATACATAATATGCATGTTACATCTCTAATATAGACCCCATGTCACAAAAAATATATAGAAATATTATCATTATTTCATATATTGTTCTATACATCCATACAATACCTATTTTTTCCATTGAACTTGTTTTTGGATTGAAGGATACGATCCAAAATTCTTAAATTTCTCAAACTAATATAAAGGATTGTAATAAAGGATATCATAAGTTGTGTAAATTATTACTAGTTCAAGTAATATAAAGGATATGTAAAAATGGAAAATTAAATTTTCATCATTTTAGGATTAAGTTGAGACATCACATCTGAAAGAAGAATAAAAATATTCACCACCAAAGTAGTGAATAAGTGGGTGTGGATCAAACATTAAAGAGATATTAACATTTTTTAATGGATATTTCATATAAATAAATATATTAAGCCAATGTATGGATTAATAATAATGGATCAGGTTCCCATACGATATGAAATAAAGATCTTGTTATGTTAGTCAGGTATGATATAGAAGTTCTCATATGAATTGATAAGGATAAAGTATTAATGATCATTGTTTTGTAGATATATAAAATTAGTGGTAAATGGGTGATTGTCAGAAATTTTCTTCTTATCAAATGCCTTTTTACCAAATCACTATGTGTAATAAGGTTTTGTGACTCATGGAATTCATTAAATTTTCCAATAATACTTTTATCATTAACCGAATTGAAAAAATAATTATGATATAGATGAAGTAGATAATTGGGAGTATCTATCACACCTATGGAGAATAACACATGTTATCCCTATCGAATAGTGATCAAAAAATATTTTATATATGGAGAAAGAACATTATGGGATAATTAAAGAACTAATAGTGTGGTATTATTGGCATGAACATCACATGATAAATATTACCTTCAGAAAATTAGGAGTTTATTGTAACCACTATCTCAAAAAGGGGGATGATCAAAGTATTATGGTCCTCATTTATATTGATTACAAAATAATTATAGGTTCACCTAAAGAAAAACTGAATAAGTTTTCAAAATTCACATAGTGTAAGTTTATGATGTCAATAATAGGAGAGTTAATGTTTTGCATTGGATTCAAGGTGAATCAAGGAAGGAAAAGTACATTTATTTCTAATTCCAAATTGTAGAGACCCGAAACTTGACGTATATTGACATTACATTACATTTGCGGAATACTTAGTACATACACACAAGGATCGTAATAGTTTAGTGTCTTTGGAAACTCGGAACATAATCTTCTAATCGTGGTGAAAGATCTTCAACATCTCCTATAAAGATCTTCCCTTTTTTTACCTAAAACCTTTCTTTCTATCCTGGGGAAAAGAAAACATAAAAGGGTGAGCTCAAATGCTCAGTAAGGGTAAACAAAAGAAATATCAATCACATCGTATTCATAAGAACATAACATTTTGGAAATCTTAACCTGCAAAAGAGAGCATAATTTCATAACATGGGATAAATCATGGCAGTGAAATGTAATCACAATAATCATAACTTAAAACATGAAACTTTGTGGCATTCACACATAATCATAGAGAATCATTTCTTGTTAGTCAAGACTCATTGCCAAGACTATCTTAGTGGACAAAGTCCCTTTCTGAATCGAGTAACCCTCGTTTCAGTCCTGTTTTACTGAACCGGTATAACCTACCGTTCCAGCCCTGTCTATCTCATGAGATATAAAATCATTACCCAATGCATTGGAGGGAGATATAGGTCCCACCCATCTTATAATGAATCCTTTCTTATGTGTGCCACATAATCATAAATCATACATCATCGCATAACCCATGTAATAAAAATGGGATTCTTAAACAACATGACATCATAAAACAATTCATATAAGATAAAGGAATTCATAAAAATGTTCCCATCACAACATAATCAAATCCATGTAATAATATGGATAAAAACAGAACCCTTTTATTATCTTATATGGAAAATAATTTTTATAAAATACTTGAACTTCATTCTTGAGGAAAATATCCTTTCTACTTCAAAAACACTTTACCTTTCTTAACATGTCATACAATTTTAAACTAAAATAATTTGATTAAAAATAAACTTGAATACTTGTAAAGGAAGCTTCTTGGAAATAATTTTTTAGAAATCCATTCATGCCGTATATGTTAAAAAAAACCTTCTTCGTACTTTTGTCGGAAAAGTCAAAAAGTACCTGATTTGAAAAACGACAAAAGATTCCGTTCATATCTTTTACTAAAAACTCACCGAAGGGTAAAATTGGATTTAAACAATTGTAGGTGGATGGAAATAATATTACATATTGAAGAAACATGGATGTGGATGATAAAATACACCCCAGTAAATACCAAAGTATAAACAATCTTGGATAAAAATGAGATTGTGATATTTCCCTTACCTTTGGTCCGATTTGCTTCGTATGTGTCCGAACCTCCTGTATAATGATTTAAATAATGTCATTGACTTATTAAAAAATCATATTCATTGTTATTATATCATATATGGTTCACTTATGACATTATATTACCCGTTCTTTTGTAAATTCCATGTTAAAGAAGCGTTTTGGGTAAAATCGTTTCATTTATCGTAGGTGTTTTGACTTGTTTTCTTGACATTATTATTACATATATCATGATTTACTTACTTCCAGAATATAAAATATGATTTATATATCATATATATTCAGAATATATATATATAGTAGATAGATAAATGAAATGAAAAACACCGTTCATGGAGACGGTAGTCCGTACGTACGCATGAACGCTGTTTTCCTTTCCTTATTGTCTTGAATGGAAGTAAGTAGATGACATACATATATATATATATATAAATAAATCCAGTATCTTTATAATGTCAAATATTTCATTATTATTTCTTATATATACTTTATAATCATTCTTAAATGGTTAACATGGAGAATGAATCTCATCGCGTCGTGGAGACGGTAGTCCGTACGTACGCACGAGCGATGATATCATTTCCATAAATATTGAATTGAATTGGAGTGGATTATACAATATATCAGAATAAATATGATGTTGTAATAACTGTGTATAGTTATTCTTTACACCATTATACCCATCCATGTAAGGTGGTGGTGGAAAATAGATTACACCACGGCGTGGAGACGGTATTCCGTACGTACGCACGCACGATGATTTCTTTTTTCGTAGGATGGATAGATGGTGAAATAGGGTTGTTTCATACTTATAATAACATATCAGTATATGAGTGATACTGATGTGATTACTTCATAATGAAACAACCTAAGAAGAAGAAGTGGAAGAAGAAATAAAGATGAAATAATTGGTAACGGTAATTACCTCTTCTTTGAAGCGCCTCTTTGAGACCTCCTCTTAGGGCACTCAAATTTGTCTTTGAGGAAGACCAGAACCTCTAGGATGTTTATAGGGGAGTGGAGAAGAGATTTGTTCAGGGTTTGGCCGAGCTTGAGTGCTCAAATTGGTGTGAGGAGGCGGGGGAGGAGGTGTCCTTTTATAAGGGAGGACATGGGCACCTTAGGAATACCTCAAAATATTATTTTATATTAATGTCAAAATCGGTTTATAATGGTTCCAAAGGGTCTTATTTCGAAGATAATGTGAGGATGGGTCTAAATACTCTCAACCAATAAGATTTAGACAAGTTTAGGGTATTATTTTAACCTTGTCAATTAGATTTAACTCTAAGTTAAATAATTTAACTTTTATCGTGTCTTTTTGTTTTCTTTCACTATATGGTTAATACACTTACTATAACATGCCAATCGAACCCCAAATTGTTTATTATTAAAACATATATCCGTATCTAAGTCATTTGGCCTAACCTTAGATTTTTAGGAATAAAATAACAATTAATAATATAATATTTTATTTAAAAACTATTTTGTGTCAATTTTGACACTATTTGATATATGATTTTTGTGAAAGTAATAACAGAATTATATCTTCGAACCAAGTTGATTAAATCAACACTAATATATCATAGTAACCTAGAAAAGTAGTTTAATTCATTAAAAGTCTCAAATTACATTTATTTTGGTGTTTATAACATCAATTATGTCAATATTTCATTAATAAGATAATTACTGCATCATCATTGTGTCATAAATAAATTAAATTATTTAATGTATAAAAATTACAAATAAAATACCATTATATAAGAAATCTTTTTATATTTCTAATGAATATTTATAGTCGAATTTATCTTATGTATAACCCCATATTAAAAATGATATACTTATTAAACTTTGATTTTAACTATTTTAACCCTTCTTTAAATAAATTAATAATAAATGTCCTAATCTATCCCAAGTGGGCCTAAATGGTCATATTTTATTCCTAAGTTTGTTTTTGGTCTAAATAAACTTGTCAAATAGGATTAGGACATGTTTTAGGGTAATATTAATATCATTTTTACCCTTAATTACCCTATTTACCTTTAACCGTGGTAAATAAAAGTAAAAAGTTACTATTCACTAAATATTATTTTCATCTCATTGAACCACATTTTACTTACTGACATCAACCGTGTCTCTAGGATTTTTGATATTCAATTAATAGATGCGGTAAAATTAAGATTTATGAAAAAATTAATTTTTTTAACTACCACTTAGTAGTTTCACTATTCATCAAAAATTGAAGTTTTTCAGAAAAATGCCAAAATTTCACCCTAAGATATAATTGAAATTCCAAGTTCAAAAATGATTTATATTTTACAAAATTCCCAACATATAAGTTTCATTAATTAATTTTATAATTAATTTCCGCTGTCACAACAAATAGCGTGTTTTTAAGAGATAATAACTATCAAAAGATTAACATTTGTTTATGTCTGGTGTAAATGTGAAATTACATCCAATGACCAACATTGTATTGAATTGTAAAAATATATTCTAGATATATTTTAAAACCAATCAAATTAATAATTTATCACTATTAATTATTTCGATTAAAAAAGTTGTTTTTAATTAAAATTTAGTAATTTTCACTGTTCATCAGAAAATGAAAGTTATCCGAAAAGTACCAAAATTTCACTCTAAGATAATTTTGATATTACGAATCCAGAAATTAATTCCATTTTGAAAAATAAAATATACAAAATTTAAAAAAGTGGTTATTACTATTCATAACGGCTAGTTTTAATAATATTTTAATAACATATTGTTGTTTAATGAAACTCGTTATTGCGTACTACACACGCTATCGAGGAAGGTCGCGATTGCGTGTAATGTAAGGCAAGTCAAGGATGTGTGTTGTGAAAGCTCCTTTTGATGTAGCATAAAACACAAGACATTAATAAAATTAAAAAGAATATTTTTCATAAAATCTCGGGCTGTTACATTCTACCCCCCTTAAAATGAATTTCGCCCTCGAAATTCGTCGGGGTTATAAATGGTTTATTATTCAAAAGTTTCTTTAATAGAAACCCACATCGTAAAAAGGAATATCAAAACCAATCTTTAAAAACAAAAGTATGAAACGTAACGGTTACCCAAATAAACTAGTCACTGGGTTTCCACCTAGGTGAAAATATGGATATGGAAGAGAAATCTAACCATCGTGTTCTGATAGAGAGTGGTAGAGAACATGGCTATGGAGAATCCAGCAATCACAAAGCCATAAATTTGTGATGATCTAAGGTACCATCTGATTCATCAGATATAAGATCACTAGGACAACATTTTTGGTTTTCAAGATCGTTTCCCTAATGCTAAAGAATTTGAATTAGAATAAATACTTAATTTATTTTGGTACAATCTCACTGTTGTTCATGCCTTTAACAATTTCCACTTCATCTCTTAAATAAATGAAGTTGAATTTGTTATTCGTGATGTGTTAGCAGATCATGTGATAGAATGACGGGTCATTCCATCTGTCTCAAACAAAAGGTTAGCAAAAAAAATTATATACATAAGTCGATCTATAGTGAGATTAATCATATATGGTTCCTAAAATGGACTTATACATCATATGTCATACAACTTAATATAATAAAACTAGTTTCTACTAAACAAGGACTTCCTGTAGGCCAGTGGTAGGCGATAAAGGCCAGTCGCACTTCGGTTGTGGGTTCGATTCCCACAGCCTTGTCCGACGCGATGGGCTGTCACCCGTCCTACAGGTTGTCCTTTTTCTAAAACTATATTACTATAACATCCCATCAATAATATCGAAAAAAACTTCTATCCTTAGACAATACTAACTTATTCCAACATAATCCATTCCAATCTTTAGGCTTACCCATAATACTGCAGTCCACTCTCATAATATAGTGAAAGCAATTACCAGAGATTTAATACCATCGTTGATCCCCATAAGATATGTCTTGTTGGTCATATTCTAAACATTCAAAGTCCTTAATCATGTATTCTCTTGAATACCTTAGTGAAAACATGAATGCAGTTTAAAGTTAACACTTTCCACATACCAAAATCCTCAAAATTCTATATACTCAAACCATGATATCACTTAGTCCTTATATCAATCATGAGCTAATGAATACTATTAAACATTTCATTTTCTCGTTTTCCATTCATTATGCGCATATCACCACATCAATAAATATTGCAATACTCAATGATACAACATTATTTTGGAATCCCATTACATAAACACTTAATCATTCCACCACATCGTTGTCATATTCAACATTGGCAATAGTGATCTCATGTGACTTCCCTTTGTCCTTTGCCTTCAGTGGTTGCTCATGTGGATCATCACTAACCCTTGGATTAGGGCATTTATTATCATAATGCCCCATTTCCTTGCACTTGAATCATTGATGTGTTGGTGGTGCGTTCTCTGCAGTGTTTGCTTTATTCACATCATTAGAAACCCTTTTTCCATTACTTCGACACTCAGCTGCTCGATGACCTTCTTTTCCACACTTAAAACATTTTCTAGTCCCTTTAAGACAATCTCCACCATGCTTCTTTCTACACTTTGTGCATAAGGAAGCATTCATCTTCTTTTCACCATTATTCTGAGATTTCTCCTTGAACTCCATCTTTCGTTTCTTGTCAAAACCATGAGATGGATATGTAACACCAACTTCCATTTCTACCTTGATAGCACAACGCACAATTTCTTCATAGCTACTGAAGTCTCTTATAGCTAATGCCTTTCGAAGACTTGGTTTTAAGCCACTGAAAAATTGATCAACTTTACTTTCAGGTTGGATGATAATGCCAGATGCATACCTTGAAAGTCTTGTAAAATTCGCTTCGTATATACCAACAGATTCATCATATTTTTGCTTTAGTTCAAGAAACTCCTTCTCCATCTTTGTTCGAAGAATACGAGGGAAGTACTTATTGAAAAATAAGTTCTTGAACTCGTCCCATTCCATGGACTCAATTTCATCTCTTTGCCATGTATTCTTGATAAGATTCCACCATTGATCAGCTTCACCTTCCAAATGATATACTGCTAAGATGACTTTATCATTATCAGAACATTGAAGAACTGAAAATATCTTTTCAGTGGTACTAATCCATTGTTCAGCAACAAGTGGATCAGAAGACCCACTGAAAGAAGGTGGACGTTGCCTCATGAAGGACTCAATAGAATATTGTTCCCTTCTCTGCTCATTTGGAAGTCCAGAATGATTCATAGCTTGTGTAAGGATAGAAATAAGATTTTTCACTCCATCTCCCATAACATTTGTTTGTTCAGGGGGACAATCATTGCATTGTCCATTTCATTGATCAACACGGTTCCTTCGGGTTCCATCCATCGTCTAAAACCCAAAAAGAATAGTGTGAGAGGAAAAAATCATGCTAGGGAAAACAACATAATAAAGGGGAAGTACCTTCAATATCTAACATCTTAGGTTTAATTCTATGATCGTTAGCGTAGTTCTAGTACTATAACCTATACGTCTACTTAACCTTAGGGACATCCCTAGACATACCGTAGAAATATCTCTAGGTATCTCACTAACGTTTTCGCATCCTAGTTTCCAAAGGTTGACTAAACCTTTCCTCTGATACCAACTGTAGAGACCCGAAACTTGACGTACATTGACATTACATTACATTTGCGGAATACTTAGTACATACACACAAGGATCGTAATAGTTTAGGGTCTTTGGAAACTCGGAACGTAATCTTCTAATCGTGGTGAAAGATCTTCAACATCTCCTATAAAGATCTTCCCTTTTTTTACCAAAAACCTTTATTTATATCCTGGGGAAAAGAAAACATAAAAGGGTGAGCTCAAATGCTCAGTAAGGGTAAACAAAAGAAATATCAATCACATCGTATTCATAAGAACATAACATTTTGGAAATCTTAACCTGTAAAAGAGAGCATAATTTCATAACATGGGATAAATCATGGAAGTGAAATGTAATCACAATAATCATAACATAAAACATGAAACTTTGTGGAATTCACACATAATCATAGAGATTCATTTCTTGTTAGTCAAGACTCATTGCCAAGACTATCTTAGTGGACAAAGTCCCTTTCTTAATCGAGTAACCCTCGTTTCAGTCCTGTTTTACTGAACCGGTATAACCTACCATTCCAGCCCTGTCTATCTCATGAGATATAAAATCTTTACCCAATGCATTGGAGGGAGATATAGGTCCCACCCATCTTATAATGAATCTTTTCTTATGTGTGCCACATAATCATAAATCATACATCATCGCATAACCCATGTAATAAAAATGGGATTCTTAAACAACATGACATCATAAAACAATTCATATAAGATAAAGGAATTCATAAAAATGTTTCCATCACAACATAATCAAATCCATGTAATAATATGGATAAAAACAGAACCATTTTATTATCTTATATGGAAAATAATTTTTATAAAATACTTGAACTTCATTCATGAGGAAAATATCCTTTCTACTTCAAAAACACTTTTCCTTTCTTAACATGTCATACAATTTTATACTAAAAGAAGTTGATTAAAAATAAACTTGAATACTTGTAGAGGAAGCTTCTTGGAAATAATTTTTTAGAAATCCATTCATGCCGTATAAGTTAAAAAAACATTCTTCGTACTTTTGTCGGAAAAGTCAAAAAGTACCTCATACGAAAAACGACAAAAGATTCCTTTCATATCTTTTACTAAAAACTCACCGAAGGGTAAAATTGGATTTAAACAATTGTATGTGGATGGAAATAATATTACATATTGAAGAAACATGGATGTGGATGATAAAATACACCCCAGTAAATACCAAAGTATAAACAATCTCGGATAAAAATGAGATTGTGATATTTCCCTTACCTTAGGTCCGATTTGCTTCGTATGTGTCCGAACCTCCTGTATAATGATTTGATAATGTCATCGACTTATTACAGAATCATATTCATTGTTATGATATCATATATGGTTCACTTATGACATTATATTACCCGTTCTTTTGTAAATTCCATGTTAAAGAAGCGTTTTGGGTAAAATCGTTTCATTTATCGTAGGTGTTTTGACTTGTTGTTCTTGACATTATTATTACATATATCATGATTTACTTACTTCCAGAATATAAAATATGATTTATATATCATATATATTCAGTATATATATATATATAATATATAGATAAATGAAATGAAAAACACCGTTCATGGAGACGGTAGTTCGTACGTACGCATGAACGGTGTTTTCCTTTCCTTATTGTCTGGAATGGAAGTAAGTAGATGACATAAATATATATATATATACATAAATCCAGTATCTTTATAATGTCATATATTTCATTATTATTTCTTATATATACTTTATAATCATTCTTAAATGGTTAACATGGAGAATGAATCTCATCGCGTCGTGGAGACGGTAGTCCGTACGTACGCACGAGCGATGATATCATTTCCATAAATATTGAATTGAATTGGAGTGGATTATAAAATATATAAGAATAAATATGATGTTGTAATAACTATTTATAGTTATTCATTACACCATTATACCCATCCATGTAAGGAGGTGGTGGAAAATAGATTACACCACGGCGTGGAGACGGTATTCCGTACATACGCACGCGCGGTGATTTCTTTTTTCGTAGGATGGATAGATGGTGAAATAGGGTTGTTTCATACTTATAATAACATATCAGTATATTAGTGATACTGATGTTATTACTTCATAATGAAACAAATTAATAAGAAGAAGTGGAAGAAGAAATAAAGATGAAAGAATTGGTAACGGTAATTACCTCTTCTTTGAAGCGCCCCTTTGAGACCTCCTCTTAGGGCACTAAAATTGGTCTTTGAGGAAGACCAGAACCTCTAGGATGTTTCTAGGGAAGTGGAGAAGAGATTTTGTCAGGGGTTGGCCGAGCTTGAGTGCTCAAATTGGTGTGAGGAGGCGGGGGAGGAGGTGTCCTTTTATAAGGGAGGAGATGGGCACCTTAGGAATAACTCAAAATATTATTTTATATTAATGTCAAAATCGGTTTATAATGGTTCCAAAGGGTCTTATTTCTAAGCTAATGTATGTATGGGTCGAAATACTATCAACCAATAAGATTTAGAAAAGTTTAGGGTATTATTTTAACCTTGTCAATTAGATTTAACTCTAAGTTAAATAATTTAACTTTTACCGTGTCTTTTTGTTTTCTTTCACTATATGGTTAATACACTTACAATAACATGCCAAACGAACCCCAAATTGTTTATTATTAATACATATATCCTTATATAAGTCATTTGGCCGAACCTTAGATTTTTAGGAATAAAATAACAATTAATAATATAATATTTGATTTAAAAACTATTTTGTGTCAATTTTGACACTATTTGATATATGATTTTTGTGAAAGTCATAACAGAATTATATGTTCAAAACAAGTTGATTAAATCAACACTAATATATCATAGTAACCTATAAAAGTAGTTTAATTCATAAAAAGTCTCAAATTACATTTATTTTGGTGTTTATAACATCAATTATGTCAATATTTCATTAATAAGATAATTACTGCATCATCATTGTGTCATAAATAAATTAAATTATTTAATGACTAAAAATTACAAATAAAATACCATTATATAGGAAATCGTTTTATCTTTCTAATGAATATTTATAGTCGAATTTATCTTATTTATAACCCCATATTAAAAATTATATACTTATTAAACTTTGATTTTAACAATTTTAACCCTTCTTTAAATAAATTAATACAAAATGTCTTAATCTATCCCAAGTGGGCCTAAATGGTCATATTGTATTCCTAAGTTTGTTTTTGGTCTAAATACACTTGTACAATAGGATTAGGACATTTTTTAGGGTAATATTAAAATCATTTTTACCCTTAATTACCCTATTTACCTTCAACCGTGGTAAATAAAAGTAAAAAGTTACTATTCACCAAAAATTATTTTCATCTCATTGAACCACATTTTATTTACTGACATCAACCATATCTCTCAGATTTTTGAAATTCCATTCACAGAAGCGGTAAAATTAAGATTTATGAAAAAATTAATTTTTTTATCTACCACTTAGTAGTTTCACTATTCATCAAAAATTGAAGTTTTTCAGAAAAATGTCAAAATTTCAGCCTAAGCTATAATTGATATTCCAAGTTCAAAAATGATTTCTATTTTAAAAAATTCCCAACATATAAGTTGCATTAATTAATTTTATAATTAATTTCCGCTGTCACAACAAATAGCGTGTTTTTAAGAGATAATAACTATCAAAAGATTAACATTTGTTTATGTCTGGTGTAAATGTGAAATTACATCCAATGACCAACATTGTATTGAATTGTAAAAATATATTCTAGATATATTTTAAAACCACTCAAATTAATAATTTATCACTATAAATTATTTCGATTAAAAAAGTTGTTTTTAATTAAAATTTAGTAATTTTCACTATTCATTAGAAAATGAAAGTTATCCGAAAAGTACCAAAATTTCACCCTAAGCTAATTTCGATATTACGAATCCAGAAATTAATTCCATTTTGAAAAATAAAATATACAAAATTTCAAAAAGTGGTTATTACTATTCATAACGTCTAGTTTTAATAATATTGTAATAGCATATTGTTGTTTAATGAAGCTCGTTATTGCGTACTACACACGCTATCGAGGAAGGCCGCGATTGCGTGTAATGCAAGGCAAGTCCAGGATGTGTGTTGTGCAAGCTCCTTTTGATTTAGCGTAAAACACAAGACATTAATAAAATTAAAAAGAATATTTTTCATAAAATCTCGGGCTGTTACACAAATACTCCATGGATTTATAAAGATGATTATGAATTGATTATTCCATGTAAATTAAAATAGTGGTTATCAAACGAATGATGTTTTTAATGGATGAAAATGGAAACATGGTCAACCAAATAGAATATATTAAAATAATTGGATTCCTACTCTATATATCAATTAAAAAAACTAGAATTATTTTTTCCACAATTAAATTTAAATGGTAGTAAATCCATTTCAATGAAATAAATATGTAATAAGTGAAAATAGTTATATGATATCTGCAAGTCTTTATAATGTTTAGTCTATTTTAAACATCAATGTAATAGGGAGAGTAATTAGGATTAAGAGATATAGATTAAACTGATTAGATGGATGATAAAAGGTTAAAATCATGTAATTCATTATATCATGGATATTTCGGTATATCATGGTCAATTAATAAGAAATATTCTATATCATTGTGTAAATTCAAAGTCGAATAAACCACATACATGAAATAGTTTACAAAGTAGTTATACATTTACAATTTGGATGAGGATATTAGTGTTTAGGTGCAATATCCAATTATAATCAATATTCACATGTTGATTTTTATGAATCTATGATGAAAAATATATACAATTTTTAAGTACAACCCATGTAAATATTTAATATGAAATTATATTTTGGAAAGTTAAAAAAATTCATTCAATGTTGTACAATGTGTCTAAAAAAATTCAATTTGAATACATCATGGAAAAGGAACTATCCAAAGTTACTTTTTGTAAAGAATTGGTTCACTAATCGAGCCCAAATATCTCCATTCCCTTAGATTTTTTGGAGAAGGGACTACTCCTTACCTGAATTAATTTTCACTCCACTCATATATTCAAAAACTAATCTTGAAAAGTTCTTCGTGGGAATGTATGATTTTTATCATGAATTTGATTATTGGTTAACTTTTTCTATTTTGGAAATCATAATGTCAATTACTTTTATGTATATTGAAAATTTGACACATTTATCAATGTTACTAGTGAAAGTGCTCAAAATTGTGTAAAAGAGGATATATAGCTCACCAATATTTTCTATAGTGGTTATATTTTCATTGATAATTGATGAGATTTATTATATTAAAAGGGGGTATATTTTTTAAGAAGGTAGCTGGAATTATAATTTAATCTCCATTACATGAGATTTCATTGTTTATGGTTTGGATTGGAATTCAAAATCATTATGTGGGGTCTAAGAGAATTAAGGATTATGAAGTGTTTCGTTGTTTAAATTTTCATTTAATTATTTTTTCTCCCACTGATAATGAATCATGAAATATTATTGTGTGTGCATTTTTAATCATTTTTTATCTTTTGTACAGAAACATATTTCCTATAGTATATTGGTGAAAAAATAATATGTTTTTAAATAAGATTGAAATGATGGGATATCTAACAACCTAAGGGGGAATCTGATTAAAAAATTACTCCCATTACTTTTTTTGTTCTAATGTTTTTATAAATAATGTGATTATATTCAAAATGACTCATAATAATAATGTATATTCATTATTTGGTGTCTATTATGTCTTAGATGAGTATTGGATGATCATAGATTATTAATTGGCAAGAAGGATTTATACGTGTCTTGGTGGGGTGATGAAAATGGTTCTGTGGTGACCCATAATTATTGAAGTAGAAAGGATAACAACATAATAGCCATGTTTCAATTATGGTATAATAAATGTTAAATCCTTTCTTGGTTATTTAATTATTTATAAAAATATTGTAGATACAACAGTAAAGGAAGATAATTTATACACATTTGGTGAACATTATAGTGGTGATGGCTAAATGGAAATGGTATTTTGGATTATCAAATGTGTTTTTGATTCAATATGATATTATAAAAAATATGTGGGAAATATAGTTCTTTATTTTATTGTATAAATTTTCATGTTCTTCTCTCATATAACTAATCATAATGGGAACCATGATTTATCATTGACGTTTTGAATGATGTTATATCTATTCAGTTTTCATAAGTCCATTTAAAAAGTGGGAACAAGGCATTTTGGATGTTTCTATAAATTGTTTTTCATAAGAAATTGTAGAATTTCATCATTTTAGGTGTCATGAACTAATATGATGTGTATATATGTAAATATAAAAGGTTATAAACATTATGTTTTTTTGGGATATTAAATATTTGAATACGAAAAATCATGATGTTACAGAAAGTGTATTCTTCTAAATGGCAGTGATGTGGGCCATATGTGTTTTGTAGAAATTTTTTTTGGTAAAAATATATTTTTAAATTTCAAATATTTTTGGGAGGTATAATGTGAACTCAATTAATGGAGTTAGAAATTTTTTAGACGGTGTCAATGAATGAATTTTCTCAGTATAATCGAGGAAAATAGAAGATAAAAATTAGGGGAATGATTGTGAACCTCTAAGGGTTTATATATAACCTTATATAATAAAATGGAAGAAGATTGTGAATCATGTGATATAATATTTTCCTGAAAATTTTCTTGAATTAAAAAATATAGAACATTGAATTAATTATTAGGTTCAATAATGGAAGATAATACAGACTCATTGCATTAATGGGGGCAGAGGAGATCACTACCCCATTATTTGTGAAATTTATATTATTTTTTATGTATAATAATGTTTTTTCTTAGAGAAAAAGTGAGTATTATGAGTGATATGGGTTTTGAGTTCACTATATTTATAAAGGATATAATATTATAATTTCAAAGAGACTGCTCTGAATTTATATTAAAAATGATGTGATCTTATTGTATTTTGGTACATCAACACATCACTAATTTTATACTCTATGAAGATATCCCAATATGGGTGAAAAATCTAAAATCACTTGTGTATCTATTTTACCCATTTTCATCACCATATTTCTTTTTGAGGGATTGAAGAGTATTAAAAATTACCATGGTATAAAACTATTGAGAAGGATTTATTGAAGTCAACATACCTAGATTCACCCCATGGTATCTTCCCAGTATGGGACCAATATTAGCCCTAACTATAAATAATTTTAAGGAGTTATAATTCAAAGAAAAAAATGATTCATTTTGTTAAGTGGTTTCAATGGTTACAATTTATTAGCCGGAATCAATAAATTGGGAAGTGATAATTTTATTATTTAGTTTCAATGGTACATTTATAAGTGAACTAGTTCATAAATTGGAATTATTCAATGTGTAAAATAGTCTTCTTTTTTGTATGTGAAAACAGATTAGAAACATAGGTATGTATGAGGGTTGGGATGAGATAATTTTAGGTCACATTGGAAAATTTATTGATCATAGATCATTTAAGACTTATTTTTATCAACTACCTATAATTAATTATATATTATAAATATAAATATTAATGTATATCATGTTATAGTAACTGTTTAAATAGTATTATTGGTTACTCTTTAGATGATGAATTTGTGCCATTCAGTTCCGGCTTATAGTCACCCCTATATTTATTTTATTCCTAAATGGTAATAATTAATTAATATATTTATATATTTATGTGTGTGTTTGTGTGTGTGTTCATTATTGTTCTTATGTATAGGTAATTAGTAAAAGGACCAAAAATACATTTAATTCGGGGGGATGTTTTGGGGGAATCAATGTTCGGAGAACTGAAAATGAGAAGCTATATGTTATTTGGGAGTTGGTGTTTTCTATGTTATGTGAGGTTATATGACCATCCTTTTTTATTTTACTTATAAATAATTTTATCATATGTCATGGTGTACTGTCAGATACATATAGAAATATATTTTATTATTTGAAATTTTTTAAATTTTTTTAATTATAATGGTAAACACATTAATACACATATATACCCTTTATAATAATTTCATTCCATCATTGACAAGATTTTTTAAGTTTAAGAATTTTTCTTATTAATCCATTAATGTAATGGTCAGTTTTATAGTATACTGTTAATGTTGTGCATGTATAAGAAGTAGGAACACTCTATGTGGTTATTATATTTTCTATTTTATTGAAAAATGCTTATGTTGTTGCCTAAGGCCCCTAATGTTGGATCATACTACCTTATATTACTATTTATGCGGATTATTGTCCACCCTCTATGAAAATTATATCTTGATACTTTATAAAAATGTATTGAATTGATATATTACAATATATTTATCTCATGTTACTTATTCCATTAATGAAGGAGTCTGAGGGTTATAATTTTATGGTTACTAAGATTTTATAACTCTTATATTTCCCCCCTTCCCTCACATTTTTCCCATCCCTGCGAGGATTCATCATTCCATAAATATTTTTGGTGATTTCCCCGAAAGATATGAATTAAAATATATATGTAATTTCTATTTTGGTTTTTCCTACTAGGATCAAGTAATTATTGATAAAATTTTGAGAATGATTACAATTTTTTTATTTATAGATAACACCATTATAGATTCTAAACATGGGTCTATTTATGCATTGATCTGTATCGATGCATGATAGCGATCCTTCTCAATTTTGTGACATATACATTGGATGATCCCAAGCATGCTATATTTATTTATACTCTTTCAATGAATAAGAGTGTATATGTGAGCGTGTCTAAATTATTCAAACACAACATAATGTATTCATTTTGGTATTCACCCATGAGAGTTTATATTTGTTTGTGGTTCTTATAGAATCGTAATACTCAAACCTTGCTTTTGAAACATGATTGATATGCCAATTGACATAATGAATTCTAGGTATGTGAACGTCTAATTGGATATATATATATTTGTATTTAAATGGACCATTAATGTGTTATTATAGTAGGATATGTCTCCACTATGTGTTTAAAAGAGTAATTCCATCATTGTTATGAAATTCCCCTCGGCATAACAAAACTTGTATTACTTTTATTATTCTTAGTTTTTTATTATCATTACATTAAAACCATTATATCATTTCATATTTCACTATTTTGGCACATTTTTTTTAGTCATATAGGTTGGTTATATTAGGTTATCATAATAGTATAGCAGATACTCTATCGTTTAATGGTTTATATTTTATTATTAGTTATATCTAATTTACAGATGGATCATCCTTAATTCTTTGTAGAATATAAAATTAACAAAGTTGGTAATTAAAAAGGTAAAGTCATCATCTAATATTTTCATGAGACCCCAGGAATGGGTATCCAAACCATGAAAATTGGGTATTTTATTTGGGGTGTTTATTGGTCTAGTTTGGTTCACTAGATGATCCTGATTATTTAATAACATAAATGGTATTATACCCATGAAACCCACCCAAGAATCCATTTTAAGGACACCAAAAATAAATTTATGTACACTATAAAACAACTTACATGAGAAATATTTCACCAACATTAGTTGTTATGTTTCTTCTATATTTATTTAATATCCCCTTCAATTAAATTTAATATATTTCATACAATGTTTTGTAGAAGTTTCTAATGAAATGCATTTAAGATATTCCTTCTATTTGTATTGTTATATTGGTAATCTATTCATTTCGTATATAATTTTAGATGTTTACAATGGGTATATTTTGGATTCATAGAGAAACTCTTTCGAATGATATGGATTTGTTAGATGGATCAATTATAATTATGTGTGACATTAATTTAATTTTATAAGGGGAATTGTTGTTGGTTCAATAGGATGTTATTTTTAGTTGGTTTTCATCATATGTAACGATTTATTTTTTAAAAAACAAATACCAATATTAAAATTGTATCTATTTATTATATTAGTGTTATATGACTTGATGTTTCTTATATGACATGAAAATTAATTTATAAAATCATGATATTCTATATTTATTTTTATACTCGTTATTTTGTGGTAAATTCAATTAGAATTCATGTTGGATTTCATAGTAAAAAAAATTAAATTGGAATGATTTAAAAATGTAGAGTAATTCATTAAGATAAAATATTTTGATGTCATTATATTTTAAAAAAAATTACATGTATAATTTTCAGATTTGGGGACACTATTAGTTAAATATGAAATTAGGTGAACTGAGATTATAGTATTATAAGGACAAGGACATAAACATTACAAAATCTTGATTTAAGCCAATAATTTAACTTTCAATCACATTGAGAATATTTTCAGGTTTAGTTATTTATAGAATTAGCACATACCTCAAACATAACAACATAAATATTTCAAAGTAGACACTACTATTCAATACCAATTATTTTTAAAACAATTTAATTTTAAAATGAAACATGGTTTTGTTTCATTATTAAACATCCTTAATTTTCCTTGATCCCAACTTTGAACTCCTTTGAATCATGTGAAAAACATTTCCAAACATGGGATGAGCATAAAAATCACAGTAAGAAATACACAAATATGGAAAAATGTTAGCCTAGTGAAAATATATAAACATGCATACGTCATCATAAAGTAATAATTTTCAACTTTATGAAGTTGTAAATACCCTACATAGAATATAATCTCAATGATTTCCCTTTTTATAATCCAAAGGTTACTATAAAACCAATGAAAATAGACATATAACATATAATGTTATCTTAGGACATAATCGTACATAATTGGAAACACCATATAGTATACATCCACACATATCACTCTTACAAATGGAATAACCATACTAATTACATCCATACCCAATGCATTGGAGGTTATAACGTAACCACCCATACATTTTGTATCATGGAAATAACTATCTTTGGATTATCATGTAACCACTCATCTTTGGTTTACCACATAACTACCTTTAAAAAGTCCAAGTACCATCATATAATCATAACTCATAAAATAATACAATTACCAACCTCTCACTAATAAAATTTCATTGAAAATAATAATGAATCATTTCAAGATACTGATATAATCAAACCCTTCATAAAACAAATTTAAATACCAAAATACTTTAAAAATTGAATATTGTATATATTTTTATTTTAAAAAAATTTGGGCTTGTAGAGGAATCCAAATATCAAATAATGGTCACAGTGGTAGAAAAGTTTGTGTCGTCGTGTACATTAAAAAAATTAATTTTGTCATTTAGTAAATGTATTTTTAGAAAAATATTCTTTTTAAAAAACTTTTAATGAAATTATATGTAACAGAGGTTAATTAGACACCATATAAAATAAGGTGGTTTATAACATCTAAACATGCTTTAATGAAAGGATATTTAGCTGAAGTCGCTTACCACAATGGAAACACTTGAATACAAATTATAATGGAATTAAAATAAAAAAACTATAAATGTCATGAGTATATAAAAATTAATTAAATAATGAGTCCAAAGGGTTTTATATACACAATAAATGATAATAAAGGTTTATAACAACAATATATGCCTCAATAAATGGAGATTGTGATGAAATCCCTTACCCTGAGTCTGACTCGTCCCATATTTTCCTCTTTCATCATAAATATTAAGTTTATGTAAATTTATAATTTCTTGAGATCCATTTTAAATTTTATTATTACATTTATATCACTTAGTAACATGTTTTAAAAATTAGTTAATTATTTGAGTTCTTGTTGGACGTTTTGTCGATATTCTGTACATGAGTCAAAAATTGTGATTATTAGGATGTACATTTTATTGTGGTCATAAAATCATCAACTCCAGAATAATATTCATGATATAATAATAAAATTTATACATCATTCATACTGTTAAATCAATCCATTTGATTATTGTTTGAAAAATTTATAATGTTATATTCATGGAGAAGGTAGGTTGTACGCACACATGAGAAATGTTTTATATTTTCCACTGATCCTTATGTAAATAAATTAATTATTATTTTATATTTATATATTTATAATATTATTAGTAACATTATAATATTAATTTAAATATACTTATATATATCATACAAGTGTTGTGGTGAATAAAAACGATTCAAATCTCTTTGTGGATAAGATAGTTCACATGTACACATGAATGAAGATATATTTTTTATGAGTAAAAAAGAAATTAAATAATTGAAATATAATTTTTTTCAAACTAATAAATAGGTCTTGAATATAATATTTAAAAATTTATTCCATCATTATAATCTTTATTGATAGATGGTAATAAAAGAAAAACTTTATCAGTTCACGAGGCGGTAGTATGCCATACACCCGAATGACATGTTCATTTTTGATTTTATGAAATTAGATATGTATATAGGTGATGACATTAACATAATAAAATATCAGTAGATTTATTATACTGGATTTAGTATTTCATCATGGATGAAAAATCATTAAATGATGTAGAGGAAGAAATAAAATAGAAACACATAAAAGTAAGGATTCCTCTTCTTCGGTTGATCACCTTTGAAAAACAATTATAAACATCTAAGATGGGTGTTGTTCCTAAAACAATTCCCCAAAAAAGTGGAGAGGGATATTAGGAAGGGGTTAAGATATATCGTTTTTAAAGAAAAAATTTCTTGAAGTGTTTGTATTAGAGAAGAGTGGGTACCTTTTTATAGGAGTGGGGAGGGGCACCCTTGGAAAATCATAACATATTAAATTAATATAAATATTTTTTTAATCCAAGTGACTAAAAGATGAGATATGTTTAAGATAAAGAGATGATAATTTTAAATCCTCTCGTTAAATAATTTTTTTCATGTTTATTTATTGTATTTAAACATTATCTTTTTAGTTTAACATTAGTTATTCTGTTTTATTTTTTATTTTCGTAACAATATTTTAAATATTAAGAGGCTATATATTTTATGTATACGGAATAAATTTAGCATAATTAGACTCATTATGAACGTTTAAACCTTATTTAATCCAATGTAAAATTGTATTTTCGTATTATTTTTAAATAATTTAAAAAATTATTTTTTTATAAAATATAAATTATTTCAATTTTCAAACTATTAAATTTATTGAATTTAATTGAAATAAAAATAGAGAAATAACATCAAACCAAAACATTTAATAGTATAATAACATGTCATAGGCACCTATATAAATATTTTATAAAATAAATTATGTCAAATAATATTTAGTTTAATATTTATAATATCCATTATTTGATTAAATCATTAGCAATCACTACATCATTATTATGTCATAATTAAATTTAATTATTTAATATCTAAATATTAAAAATGAAATACAATGATGCACATGATAATTTTAAATTTATAATTACTATTTAAATTCAGATATATCACTTATATATCCCCATGCAATAATTATTTTAGTAATAAGGGACATGATTATGATATTTTAGCCTTAACATTAAATTAAATGTTACAAACGTCCTAATAACATCCAAATGGATTTGAAAGGCCAAAATTTTAGCCCAAGGATTATCTTGGTCGGCCATAATTCATCCTATAAAAATAGGACATGTGTTAGTGTATTTTTATATTATTATAATATTATATTTACCCTTATTATTTGATTATCCAATTAATAGTGGTAAAAAATACTAATGATACTATTCACCAAAAAAATATTTTTATCATATTTAACATTTCATCCACACTAACTACAATAATTTCAGATATTTTTTAATAATTCAATTCATAAAAGTTCTAACATTAAATTTAAAATTAATACCATTTCCGGAATGAGAAAATTGGGTTTTTATGTAAACCATTAAAAAGTTACAATAGTTTTTCTATTCAATATCAATATGTAATTGCTTCCAATGAACTCCATTGGAATAAGTGAAAAAAAATAATATAATTACACATTAAAAATATTTAAAATTAAAACATAATTAAATAAAATAATTATATGAAAAAATATTTTTGAATTAAAATTTATTATGTTACAAAATTCATTAAATAATTGAATTTTATGATAAAAATACAAAAATTAAACAAAATTAAATTTTTGATGTACCATTTCTAATGAAGTAGTATATTTTATCAAATAGAACATGTAAAAGTGAAATAAAATATATTTTTAAAATGTGAACTCCATCAATAGGTGTTAAAACTACCATTTAAAAATATTAGAGTAATTTATGCCTAAAATTGAATTTATTATGATTGTAAGCCTCTAAATTATATTAAAAAAAGTAAAAACATTTAATAAAAATGATTAAATATAGTATAGTTATTTAAATTAATTCAATCACATTCTATGGCTAGGAGATGACTACCATTTAAATAATCGTAAAAATAATGTATTATTTTTCAGTGTATCTCAGTCTTGTGTGCACCATAAGATTTTGGAGAAACCCATTCTTGTGTGTTGAGTATGCTATCATACGTAGTATCAATTTTTAAGTAAAGATAGTAACTAATTATATAATATTAATATATATGAATATGTATTAACATATAATTACATGGGATGAACATTATCTCCCTTATTGAAAATTACATCCTCATAATTTTAATTCAGGGTCACTAACTAAGGTATGACTTTTCAAATTACTGTTATTGAAATACCACTTTAAAATATTCTCAATAAAGATTTATCTTCAAAAGAATAAAATGGAGGTTTGATTCTCACTTAACATAACTCATAATATGATTCCATGTAGGAAAAAATGGATATGGAAGAAAAAATAACAACTATGTTCTGATAGAGAGTGATAGAAAACATGATCAGGATAAAGATAACAATCATAAAACCATATATTTGTGATTGGTTATAAGTTAATTGATTCCATAGTAAGAAAATTAAACATATAAATTTTTTATTTAAGATACTTTCAATTGATTTGTTTCATTAGTTTACTTCCTTAACTAAGAACCTAAGGAAACATACTTAATTGAGAAGTAGAGTTTCATCCCTTAGTCGATTTCCACCATAAAATAAAATTTTGTTTCTCCAAAAAAAATTTATTTAAGATTAATTTTTCACACCTGAATTAGGTTCAAGAGAATCACATAATCTAAAAAAGATTAACTATCTATTTAATCTATCATAAAACATTAACAAAAACCAATATTATTTGGATAAGATAAGATAATTCTACAAAAATAATAGTCTTTTATAAGAACAAATACTACTTTTAATCTCCAAAATTATATAGTAATACCCAAAGTTCACCATATACCATTCAACAAATGACTCTCCTTAAAATTCCCCAAAATAATCCAAATTAATAATGCTATAAATAATTGGGAAGAATTTGATAACATATTCTTCCCAGATAAATTATAACATTTATCTCAAAATAACACCAACCACCAGTAATGTATTGTACCAAAATAACATATTCACTAAGATAGGTTTATAATTTTCATAAAACCCAAATATACATAAGTACATAACTCAATAATTCAATCTTTATTCCTAAATTTAAATTACATAGTATTCTATTTATACTTATCATATAATGTTCCCTAAATACTGATAGTCTTTCAAAATAATATTTGTCGCTTAATCCCTAAATCATTTTATAATCACATGGTTATATATTCTATAAAATATATGTGTCAAAAATTTACATATTATTAATCCATAAATTCAATAAACAAAAATGTATAAGTCATACTAACCCGGGACATCTTTTATGCCAATAGTTGGCGATAAAGCCCTATTGCATGTCGGTTGTAGGTTTTATTCTCGTAGCCTTATCTAACATGATGAGTTTCCAGAAGGTCTACATATTTTAACTTTATCTAAAACTATATAATTCTAATAACATAACTAAAATGAGAAAAAATATTCAAAAATTTCCATAACATATTTTAATCTCATAGCTTATCTCAATCCTTTCATTTTTAATTCCAAAATATAATATCCCCTAATTAACACAAAATCAAGGATCAGATAAACGATAATGTTTATATATACCTTTATAATTATGTCCAAAAAAGAAAAGATAATTATTCTTTAAAAAACATTTTCAAATTACAAGATTTTGTGTTTTATATTCTAAAAAAGGTCATCCAATGTAATCTCATCTCCAATGAGAATTAATAATTTCCATCATTTCAGTAAACATAGATCTAACATAACTATCGTATTCCTAAAGTGTAAAAAATTTAATAATATATCATTTTTATGATCCCATTACAATAATTTTTATCACTTAATACATAATTCATATAAAAAACATTAATCATGTCCCAATATTCAATAATGTCAATACATGAGTTAAGAAAAAATTCATACCTTTCATTTGTCATTTTCAGTTTCCTCGTCTTCAATAGAAATGGCATTAAGTATTGCTGAAAATATATATTAACTTTCCTACTAATCCCATTCTCAAAAAAATTTTGTAGGACATTTATTTTCATGATGGCCATACTCCCCACATTTAAAACATTCAATTGATAACTCAGGAATAATCTCTTTCCATTTCCTAGATTCAATTGAATGACTCCCTTTTTTCCTTGGTTGGTTTTTACATAATGACAATCATAACCACATCTACAATATATTTGCATCCCTTGAAAAAAATTTCCTATATGTTTATTTCAATATCCTTGACACAAATGTTGTTTAATATACTTACCGTTATCATTATTACCCTAACTTCCAAAGGGATTTGTTTCAATCATATATGATGCCTTTGGAAAATCACCGTAGTTCAAGTGGTCATTCCTGACTTAGGATAGTTGGTTTAGAATATCAAAAAAAGTTCTCATTGAATCTCCCATTTAATTCAATTTCACATTCAGTGAACCACCAAATATTCCATCACATCCATGTTTACTTTTGTGCATTTTGGATATAGACATATACTAAAACAAAAGATTTTTGTGTGCGTATATTAATAAAATCATCATATACTATAATATGAGGAAGATAAACACTGTGATAAAATTATATATGTCATCTAAAAATCATTCATTTTTTCTAAAAATAACTATGAATCATTAGAATATTCTAACCATTGGGTCTATATTCATCTAGTCACTTATTCATAAAAAACCCAAACCTCTAAATTTATCGAAATTGACCTCTCATACCAACTATAAGGCACCAACCATAAGCATTACTTAATCATAAGTCAAGGAAATAATTTGAATTTTAAACCCATAGATCATATTTTCATGTTTTTATATTTAGGTAATTAGGACATAAATCATACATAACAACATGAATATAAAAAAGTAGACATTTCTACACTGTACCCATTTTTTCATAAAATAAAATCATTTAGAATGAAACATGGTTTTGTTTCTTGGTTAATCATCATTAATTTTCCATTATCCCATCCATGAATCTATTATCCAATAAATCTTATGAAAAAAATTTCAAATCATTATACAAGCATAATATTATCAATAATCAATACATAAATAAGAAAAACTATTTGATTTTTGAAAACATATAAACATGAATACTTTATCAATAAGTAATAATTTTCTCTTTTATTATGTAGGAAATACTCTTCACAGAATATAATCTCATTTTTCACTTTTTTTATAACAAAAAGGTTACTTTTATTTGAATATAAAGAAACATATAACATATAAATGTATCCTAGGATACAATCATACTTAAAGAGAACAATTATGTGGTTTACTTCGACACATATCACTCTTACAAATAAAATAGCCATACGACTGTCCTCCATACCAAATGCATTAGAGGTTATAACATAAACACCCTTCCATGGATTATTAGAGAACCAATCATATTTGGTTTATCATATAACCACTCATCTATGGTTTATCATGTAACCAACTATCAAATGTTCGAGTACCATTATATAAACATAACACATAAATGATTTCAATTATCAAAATTTCACACATAAAATTTCATTTTCAATCACAATGAATAATTTTAAGATTTGAATATATTATATAGATTAATAAAACCATTTTCAAGAAAAATTCTTGAAAGGTTATATGGTATTTGTTTTCGTTTAAACACATTTTGGCTCGTATAGGATGCAAAATATCAAATAGTGGTCACAATGGTGGAAAAGTTGATGTTGTCGCGTCTGTTAAAAAAGTTTGTTTTTCTTTATGTAAAAAAAATCAAATAAAAAGGATAATTTAAAAACAAATTATTGAAATTATGATAAAAATGGGATTATTATACACTGTATAAAATAAGTTGGTGTATAACGTCAAAATATGCTTCAATAAAATTATATTGAGATGATATCCCTTACCACATAAGAAACACATGAATAAAAATCCTTGAGGAATAACATAGAAACCTATGATATATCATAATAATATACTAATTCATGATATAATGAGTTAATAGGTTTGTATTTACACATTATTAGATAAAAAAAGGTGCATAATATCAAGATATGCCTCAATGAAAGGAGATTGAAACGAAATCACTTACAGTGAGTCTAACTCGTTAGATCTTTTAATTGTTCATCTTAAATAATAAACATCCATTAATTTATACATTATTTATAATATTTTTATTTTTTATTATTCCATTTATATAACTTATTACCATATTTTGACAATTAGTTAATTATTTGGGTTCATGTCGTATGTTTTTTCGATATTCAGAACTTGAGTAAAAAATGAGCTTGTTATGATATAAATTGTACTTGTGTCCATAAGTTCATATTATCCAAAATTATATTCATGAAATAATAATAATTTTTATATATAACTTATTCTATTAAATAAACCATTTATTTATGTAATAAAAAACGAACAATGTTGTATTCCTAGAGACGGTAGGTCATACGTGCGCATGGGTAACATTTCCCATTTTTCATTGATCCTAATGGAAATTGGGAAATTATTATATAATCTTACCAGAATGTTAAAAATATTATTAAAATAAAATTAATAATTTAATTATACTCATATAAATCATTCAAGTGATTTGGTGAATTAAAACAATTTACTTCGCTTCGAAGAGGTGATAGTTCAGAAGTACGCACAAACGACATTATCATTTTTATGTGAAAGGAAATTTAGAGAATAATTGATATATTATTTTATTAAAATTATAGATATGTCATGAATATAATATATAATCATTTATTCTATCTTTATAACTAGTCTTGATAGACAGTAATGAAAAAAACTATATCGGTATGCGAGCTTGTAATCCTCTGTACACACGAAAGAATGGTTCATTTCCCATTTGATCAAATTGGAGATTGATATAGGTGATGAAATTAACATAATAATATCAAACTATATTGAGGTTAATAGATTTATTACTTAACAAAGGATTGAAGACATTTAATGGAAGTGTAAGTAGAAATAAAATTGAAATAAATAAAAATAATGTCACCTATTCTTCGGATGATCACCTTTGAATATAATTTTAACACTTATATGAATGGTGTTATGCCTAATATAAGGCCCTAATAATGTTTATAGGTATATTAGGAATAGGTTTTTTTAGTGGTTGGTCAGACCAATAGGTTCTTTATGTGTGATTATTATAGATGAGTTGGTACTTTTTTATAGGAGAGGGGAGGGGCACCCTTGGAAACGTTTAAAATATTAAATTAATATGAATAAAATTTTTACTCCAAACGAATCCAACATGAGATATTTAGAATATAATATGAAAATAAATATAAATAATTTCATTAAAAATAATTTTTAAAAATTTATATATTTTATTCATACCATATCGTTTTCAGTTTCCCCTTAATTATTCACTTTTTAATATTAATTATGGTAACAACATTTTAAATATTAAGAGGCTATAAATTTTACTAATATGTGGTAAATTTAAGATAATTGTACAATTAATGATCTTTAATACCTTATTATATCATCTTTTCTATTTTAATTGATTTTTAGGATTTTTAAATAATTTCCAAAATCATTATTTTTATAAAATATCGATTATCTAAATTTTGACACTGTTTAATTAGTTGAATTAATATAAAATATGAACAGTGAGATAACATCAATCCAAACAATTTAACAGTCCTATCACAAGTTATATTCACCAATATATATTTTTATGGGATAAATTTGGTAATATAATATTTACGGTAATATTTATAATATCATTTATTTTATTATTTCATTAATAAATCAATCACTGCAACATTATTTTCTCGTAATTAAATTTAATTATATAATTTATATAAATCATAAACAAAATACTATGATGTATGTAATACTATTATATTTATTATTTCTATTTATTTTTTATGATATCACTTATATAACCCCATATTAAATTATTTTAGAAATAAAAGACAAGTTAATGATATTTTTCATTTACATTAAATTAAATGTTATAAATTTTTTAATTAGACCCAAGTGGATTTCAATGGCCAAAATTTTGGACAAAGGATTATATTGGTCTTCGATAAGTCATAAAATAAACTAATAACATGTTTTAGTGTATTTTTATATTATTATAATATTATCTTTACTTTTATTTACTTGATGCACACTTAAACCAATGTAAATAAAATACTAAAGTTACTATTCGCCAGAAATTATGTGTGTCTTATTAAACCAATATTTTCATAATTAATTGAACCATTTATGTTATATTTTGATAATTCAAATCATTTAAGTGGAAAATTTAAAATTAATCTCATCATTGGAAAGAGAAAACAAGTTTTTCAAGTCAAACATTCAAAAGTAAACATAGTTTTTCTATTCAATTTCAATATGAAATTAATTCCAATGAACACCATTGTATTAAATGATTAAAATATAATATAATTTAACATTAAAACAAGTTTAAAGTACAATTTAATTCAAGAAATAATTTATATAAAAAAATATTTTCCACAAAAATGCAGTATTTTTCACTCTTCATTAAAAAATGATTTTATTCAGAAAAATACAAAAAAGAAACCAAAGTAAAATGGGATTATTTTATTATAAATATAATGTTTATTTTTTCAAACAGAACATATAAGAGTGAAAAAGTTGGATTTAAAAAGGGATCTTCATCGAATTGGGGTAAAACTACATTTCAAAAATATCAGATTATTTAATGCTTAAAATTGGATTTAATCTGATTTTAATCCTCTAAAATGTATTATAATTAAGTAAAAACATTTAATAAACATGTATTAACATAATATATTTAGATTTATTTATTCCATCCAATAAAATTTTGAGGCTATGACTACAATTTAAATAAAAATATTAATAATGTATTATTTTTTGGTCTATATCAGTCTTGTGTAAAACTTACGATTTCGAAAAAACCGTTATGGCATGTTGGGAATGATATTGGAAATAGAATATGTTTCTATGTAAAATTAAAATATAATTCATAACTATTAATAGATGTGAAAATTTATTATTCTATAGTTACCTAGGATGTTACATTATCCCCCCTTTTAGAAATTGTGTCCTCAAAATTTGAATTCAGGGTCGATAACTATGGTATGAGTTTTCAAAATACATTTATTGAAATACCAGAATGGAAAAAAGGTCAATAAAACATCGTATTTTAAATAAATATAGTGATGTACAAAGGTAACCTATGATAAATCATTCCAGGATTCAATGTATAAAAACATGGATATGGAAGAAAAACTAACTGTCATGTTCTAATGGAGAGGGACAAAAAACAAGATCATGAGAATGATAACAATAACAAAATGATTTTTTTTCTAATTAGTTAAAATGTTATTGATTCAATAGTAATAAAATTAAAGGGATTTGGTTTTTGGTTTCAAATCATATTAATAGAGTTGTGGAATTAAATGTATTCCTGGACTAAGAACATAAAGAAACATACTTACATAAGGTGTATAGTTTCGTCACATAGTCAATTTCTTCCATAAAATCATATTTTTTTCTCCGTATGATGAGTATTTAAAATGATTTTTTTCATGAATTAATTATCTTCTAGAGAATAACATAATATACTGAAGATTAATAATATATTGTTGTTATCGTGAAACATTAAATACAAACAATATGATTAAGATAAGATAAGATAATTCCCCAAAAAGAGTAATACATTATAAGAACAAATTATACTTTTGTACTCTAAAATTCAAAAATAATACCCAAAGTTCACCATATACCATTAATGAAATAACTATGCAAAAAAATATTCCAAAAATTACAAACTATGAATGAATTAAAAAATTGAGAATGATTTGAAAACATATTATTTCAATATAAAATTAAACATTTATCCCCAAATAACGTCATCTAAACTTAATGTCTTAGACAAAAATCACATAGTCTATAAGATAGTTTATTCATTTACAGAAATTACCCAAATCTCCATATGTACATAATTAAATAATTTATCCGTTATTCATCAGATAAAATTATGTAGTATTTTATTTATCTTTATCATATAAATCTCAAAAATTAGTGAACGTCTTCTAAAATAACATTTATCACTTAGTCCCTAAATCATTTTCAAATTATATGGTTATCTATTCCATAAAATATATGTCTCCCAAATCAACTTATTAATAATACATAAAATAAATTAAATAAAAATAATATGTCATACTAACCCAGTAATTCACGTAGCCCAGTGATAGGTGATAATTCCCTGTCGTACTTTGGTTGTGGGTTCGATTCCCATATCCTTTTCTAACGTGATGGTTTTTCACACGGTCTGTATCTTTTCCTTTTTTCTAAATCTATATATTTATTATAAAATTCCCAAAAAGATATAAAATCGTTAAAAATAACCATAACATATTTTAATCTCATAGTTTATCTCATACCTTTCATTTTTCATCCCAAATTTTAATATCCCATAATTACCTCAAAAACGAGGATCATATAAACCCTAATAGAAATTTAAACATTTATAATTATTTCCACACAAGAAAAGATAACTCTTACATGAATAAAATTTTCACATAACAAACCTTAGGGTTAAACTTACTAAAAAAGGTGTCTTCCAAAGTAATCTCATCTTCAAAAAACCATTAAAAACTTTAAATAATTCATAAACAACAGATATAACATAACACTAAAATTCCTAAAATGTACATATCTTAGTCATCCAAATTTCTTCGGGATCCCTTAAACATGGTTTTCATTCCATAAATTTCTTTTCCTATAATAAACATTAATCATGTCCTAATATTGAAAAATGTAAAAACAAGAGTCATAAAATAGTCCATACATTTATATTTCAATTTCAGCTTTCTCATCTTTAATTGGAATGACATTTAGTATTTCCAAACATATATCTGCATGGTCCTACTGATCCTATCCCCAAATCTTCTTCTTATTACATATTTTTCAAAATTTCTATACAAATAACATTTAAAACATTCAATTGATAAAAAAGGAAGAACCTATTTCAATTTCATGGGGTAACATTAATTCTTCGGTTTTTCTTGGTAGGTTGTTGCATTATTATCATCATTACCACATATATAACACCTTCCCATCCCTTTCAAACAATTTCCTAGGTGTTTATTTCCACATCCTTGATATATATATCATTGAATATAATTACCTTTATCATTATTACTGAAACTTCCGTATGAATTTGTTTCTCTCATATATGATGCCCCAGAAAAATCATAATGGTTCTAGTGGTCCATCATAACTTCTACTAGTTGATTTAGAATAACCACAAGGGTTCTCATATCATCTCCCATTTCATTTAGTTTCATATTTAGGGAACTAGAAAATTATCTTTCACATCCATTTTACCACTGGTTCCAATTGTATCAAACCATTTACGGGGATAGTGTTAGTATATTAATAATACCATCATATATTGTCATATGTCGAAGATAAACAATAAGATATACTTATCTATGTTATCTGAAACTCATTTAAATTTTCAAAAATAACTATGACTCTTTCTAAATGACATCCTTTTTTTGTTATATACATCTTTCCACTTACTGTTAAATAACACCCTAACATTTAAAGTTATCTATATCTTATACTAACTTTAAGGCCCCATCCTTGAACATTACATAATTTTTGAGTTATGTCAATAATTTTACATCCAAAAACAATAAAAATATTCTCAGGTTCAATGATTTATGAAATTAATACACAACTCATAGAAAAAAAACATAAATATAACGAATTATACACTTCTACTCAATACCCAATTTTTAATAAAAAAAATCTTTTAAAAAGAATCATTGTTTCGTTTCTGGCTTATACATCATAACATTTAAATGACCCCATAATTGACATTATTCTCCTTTAAACCCTATGGAAAATATTTCAAAATGTTCGATGATAATAAAAAACTCATAATGAAATTCAAAAAAATATATTTTAGCCTTTTGAAAAAATGTAAACATGAATTATTTATCAAATTGTAATACTTTTTACCTTTTTGAAGTAGTAAATACTCTTCAATGAATATAATCTCATTGCATATGCTTTTTATAATAAAAACGTTACTATAAACCCCATAGAAATAAATATATAACATTTAAAAGTAACATGGGACATAATTATACTTAAATGAAATAACCATATGGTCCACTTCCACACATATCACTCTTACAAATGGAATAACCATTCAACCGACGTCTATTCATAATGGATTTAAGGTTATAACCTAAACACCCATACTTGGTTTATGAAAAAACCAATCATCTTTCGTTTATAATGTAACCACCAATCTTTGGTTTCTCACGTAACCACCTATTAAATGTCTAAGTACCATTAGACAACCATAACAAATAAAAGATTTCAATTATCAAAATTTCAATCACCAAAACATCATTTGTAACCACAAGTAATCATTTAAAGATATTGATATAATCAAAACATTTTTATTTATTTTTTGAAAATTCAAATACCAAAAAAGTTAATATGGTATTTATTATTCCCTTAAAAACAATTCTCTTTTTGAGGAAGGTAAAGATAAAAAAAGGTCACAAAGACAGAAATGTTGTTGTCGCCATGTACATTAAAAAAATCATTTTTTCATTTAGTAAATTGATTTGAAGAAACATATTCCATTAAAAATAATTATAATGAAATTAAATTTCAATGGGGTTAATTATACACTGTATAAATGAAGGTGGTGTATACTATTAAAATATGCTTCACTAAAATGAGATTGAGATAAAGTACCTTACCGGAATAGAAACACTTGAATACAAGTCAATAAATAATAACATTAAAAAACAATAAATATCATGATAATTTACTAATTCATGATATAGTTATTCAAAAGGGTTATATAAACACATTATAGGATAATAAAGTTTCATAACATCCGGATTTGCCTCAATGAGAGGAGATTGAGATAAAATACCTTACCATGAGTCTGACTCGTCAAGTATTTTCTTCGTTCCTGATGAATAATAAGCATTGGTTAATTTAAACATTCTTGATAAAATATTTAAAGTTTATTATTCCTTTTATATCCGTTATTTCCGTGTTTTAACAATTAGTTAATTATTTGAGTTTGTGTCAGACGTTTAGTCGATATTTGGTTCTTGAGTTGAAAATGAGCCGGTTTTGATGAAAATTTTCCTTTTGTTCATAATTCCATAATCTTTACAATAATATTCCTGAAATAATAATCATGTGTATTCATTATTTATAATGTAAAAACAAACCATTTATTTATGGTATCAAAAATGATCATTGTTATATTCATGAAGATGGAAGGTCATACGTATTCTTGAGCAAACGTTTTCCATTTTTCATTCACCCTTATGGAAATAAGTTAGTTATTTTATTATCTTTAAAGAATGATAATAATATTATTATAATCATAATAATAATATAAATATATTTATATATATCATACATGTGATCTAGTGAATAAAAATTATTCACATCGCTTCCTGGAGGTGATAGTTCACATGTACGAACGAACGAAGTTAAAAATGTTATATGCAAGGAAAGTAAGAATATAATTGAAATATTATTCTTTAAAAATGATAAATATCATGTTAATATCATACACAATAATTTAATCCAACATTATAACCAGTATTGAAAGATGGTAATGAATAAAACTATATAGGCTCGCGAGCCAGTAGTCCTCCGTACACACGACCCAAATGCACATTTCCCATTCGATCAATTAGATATGGATTTAAGAGATGATATTAACACAATAATATATGAATATATTAAAGATAAATTATTTATTAGTTCATCGTGGATTATGTATATTTAAAGGAAGTGGAAGAAGAAATAAAATAGAAACACAAAAAAATAATGATACATATTATTCAACTGATCACCTTTTAAAAACAATTTAATCCCTCTAAAAAGAGTGTTATTCTATAAATAATGAATCAATAATATTTAGAGGGATATTAATAAGGTTTTATTTTAGAGATATCCAGAATCATAGGGTCCATTAAGTGTGAGTATTAGAGAAGAATTGGTACCTTTTTATAGAAGAGGGTAAGGTCACCATTGGAGACTATAAAAATATTACATTAATATAAATTAATTTTTTAATCCAAATGACTCAAACATGAGATATGTTAATGATAATATAAGGATAATTCTAAATCATCTTATGAAATAATTTTAAGGCATACATTTATTATATTTAAAACATCTCTTTTTGGTTTACCCATAATTACTCTCTAGTAATTTTAATTGGGGTAACAACATTTTAAATATAATGAGGCTACAAATTTCACTTATATGGGGTAAATTTAAAAAAATTGGACACTTTACCAAACTTTATACCATATTATATCCAATTTTTAGTTTTTAATTATTTTTTAGGAATTTTAAATAATTATATAAATTATTACTTTTATAAAATATCAATTATGTTAATTTTTACACAATTTAATTTATTGAATTAAAATAAAATCCAATCCAAGGAATAAAACTGAACATGACCATTGAATAGTATTATAAAATTTCATAGTAACATTTTAATTTCGTTGATGTAATAAAATATTTCATATAACTTTAGGTTAATATATATAATATCATTTATTTGATTCTTCCATTAACAAAGCAATCACTCTATCATTATCGTGTCATAATTAAATGTAATTATTTAAGGTCTAAAAATTATAAATAAAATAAAATTATTTAGGTAATTTTTTTATATTTCTATTTACTTTTTATAGTGTAATATATTACTTATATAACCCCATATTAATGTTTTTAGTAATAAGATACATGTTTATGATATTTTTGCATTTACATTAAATTAAATGTTATAAATGTCATAACAACACCCAAGTAGATTACAATGGACAAAATTTCGGCATAAAGATTATGTTCGTTTTACAAAACTCATAAAATTAATTAATTACATGTTTTAGGGTTGTTTAATATTATTATAATATTATCACCACTCTTATTTACCGGATTTACCCTTTAATCGTGGTAAATAAAATACTAAAGTTTTTATTCACTTAATAATATATTAATGCAATTAAGCCTAATTTTTCGTACTTATCAAACCCATGTATTTGGTTTTTTATAATTAAATTCAAATAAATATAACGCTTAAATTTAGCATTAATTACATTATTGGACTGAGAAAATAGGTTTTTTAAGGAAAATGCTCAGAAGTTCACATAATTTGTCTAATTAATTTCAATATGAAAATGCTTCCAGTGAGCTACATTGGATTAAATAATAAATAATAATATTTTTAATCTTTAATACAAATTAAATAGTCTATATAAATATATAAATAATTTAAATGAAAAAATAGTTTTAAATTAAAATGCAGTATTTTTTTCTAAACATTAACAAATGAATTTTATCAGAAAAATGCCAAAATTAAACAAATGTAAATCCCAATTTCTTGTTCCTAAATACATTTTTTTCAAATATAACAAATTAATGTTTTTAATAAGTGAATTTAAAGGGATTCCCATCAAAAGGTTATAAAAATTCCTTTTAAAAATATCAACATATTTTATGTAGAAAATTGGATTTATTTTAATTTTAAGCAACTAAAATTTATTAAAAGAAGTTAAAAACATTGAATAAGTATTTATAAACTTAATATAGTTAGTTTTGTTAATTTTCACCAATATAATGGATCATAAATGACTACTATTTAAATAATAATATTAATAATTTATTAATTTTTAGTATATCTTAGTGTTGTATACAACATAAGATTTCGGAGAAACCCATTTTTTCATGTCGGGTATGCTATCATACATAACATCCTTTTTTATATAAAATTAATATCTAATTCATAAATATTAATAGTTTTAAAAATGTATTATTCTATAATTTTCTTGGGTGACGTAGTTATATTATTTATTTTTTTTGTTTTAATTTATTTTTATATTTTAATTTTTCTTATTGATTGAATGGTATGATGTAATTTTTTATGAATTATTTCTCACAGGTTTAAGTATGGATTAAGGATCCATCTTTAGGGTAAGGTGCCCATTATGTTATATGTATGTGTATTATATAATCCACATCACTATATATGTTTAGAGTACGACAAGGATAAAAATTGGGTTATTGGTAACCCAATTCTTTGGTCATTGACATTGGATAAACATAGTTTTGATATATAATCTTCTCTGTGACTTAGTTGATAAAGAAATTATGTTGTTATGTAATATTTTTCTAAGTATTTATGAATATATTATTATATACAATATATTGGAATGTTTTATTTGATTAACTATAATTGAATGGGTTGGTAATATTTTCATAAAACATACATGATATACTATATTTTCATAATGATGTGGTTCATTGTAAGTCATTGGTGAAAACCAAAAAAAGTTGTTATAATCACCCCATATATTTGATTCATGTTGAGCGTGGAGATATTTATTTTGCGAACTCATGTTCCTAGCATGGTGGATTAGACAAAAATTCACCATTGTAGTAATGACAATTAGTACAGGTGGTGTTTTTACCAATGATTTTGGATAAAAAATTTGATACTATCATTGATATCTTGTCTCACATGCAACACCAAAAAAACAACCAAATAAAAAAACCAACACATATTAAAATTATATTAATAATATTATAATTATTAAATTACATGATAATTATCAATTAGTTTTTTTTATGTTTGATAAATACTTTTTTCAAAAAATTAGTGACTTCAGAAGTGATGTTTTATAAAGTTGTATTACAATTTTCTATAAAAATAAAATTGATTATGGTTAAATATTTATAATTTTAATAAATATAAATATTTATATACTTATATTTTTACAATCAATATTTTATAGATTTATATGAAATAAGAAAAAAGATACTTGACAATTAAAAAATTTGTCAATATTTTTTGTCTTTATATATTTTGTTTTCATTTACAAAATTAAATTTATAAATATCATAAATTTATTTTGTTAAAAATTATTCATTTATAAATTTATAATATAAAATGATGAAAATGGAAAATTAGTAATTTTTTTGAAACAATTAATTTTTAGGTAAATAATTAAAAATGCAATTTTTACTAAAATCATAATGTTTATGTACTATATCAAGATGTATCTAAAAATTAAAAATATATATATTTTTGATGATTAAATATGTATTGAAAGAAAAAAATATAATTTAAAAAAAATATTATGAATTTAGATGACATGTAATTTAAAACATAAAAATATACTCATATACAAAATACTTTCATGTTTTTTCGGTGAACTTTATATTATTTTATCAAAAAAAGATTTATGACATAGAAATAAAAATAATTTTTTTTAAATTAAATTAATTTATAGCATTTTTAAAAATAATCTATAATTTTATCCTACATATGAATTCTATTCTTAAAAATACAGTTTTTCTAAAATTGGGGTTTTACACATTACATTCTCTAATGTTAAAATAAATTATTTTTACGCCATTAAATTTTAATTGAAAAAATTATGAAAATTATTTCCAATAATTATGAATATATTTTTTAAAAGTGGTCGTTATCTATACATTAATAGTAAATTACTTTTGTACAAACAGGTTATCATAGTAAAATCTAAAATAGAAAAAGTAATAAATCAAGGGATAAATATCGTGAAACATGTTAACAAAATATATTTAAAACTATGTGGTTGTGATATTATAATTATTATCTCATCCAAAAATCTATTAATTCCCATTTTTGAAACCATATGACATGTCAGACATGCTATCTCTTTTTGTTAATTTAAAATATTTACAAAACATTCATTCAAACAACTTATAAAAGGGGCCTATCACCAGACCATGATGATAGCTCAAATAATTCCGGTTCTACATAAAACGCTTCCCATTCATTTTACTTTATATCTATAATCCTTCACCATGAGATTTGGGTCATAATATATTTCATTAAGACCTCCATTTACATGGAGTCTTCTAAGGGAAAGCTTAATTATTCAATAGGAGTATATTCTCTTCCTGAACATCATTACTTTTAATTCCTACCTTACAAATATAATTTTACAATTTTTATATTATGGAATAAATTTTTTTTACTAAATTTCAATATTCTAATGAATAGAAAATCTATATTATTTCCCTTTTCTATTAAAATTTTTTTTTTGTGTATTTTGTGGACAACTACCTACATAATGTGATGTCTTATATCACTTTATAATCATCTATATTTTATTATTTTGAAATAAAAAATAAGTAAATAATCTGAAATATATAGTTTTATTATTCATATGAAGAGATAAATATTAATGAACCACATTTCCCTATCATTATTCGAGAAATGAAAATGTTAATCGTGTGTTTTCTGGACTACTACCTCCAGAGAATAACATATATCAATTTTCATATAGTTTTTTTATTATGATTTAAAATATTATAAAAATATTATTAAAAATTATTAAAATTTTATAAATTAAATCATTATGAATCTATAATAATTATATTATTAAAAAATAAAATACTTTCATATTAAAAATCATCCATTTATTATGGTGTTTTTGTGTTTGGGTAAGATTAAACACTTAATTGAGCCCTAATATAGAATTTTATCATGGATGAAAATGACAACATAATTACCAGTAATTTATGTTATAAATTATTAAATAAATATTTTATTTTATCTATTGAATGGTATAATTAAAGCTAAACCCATTAATTATGTCACCAATATCTATTAACTAAAAATAATTAAACATGCTCAATGTTGATTTCATATTTAAGGACTGAAACAAAAATTAGAATAAAATAAAATAAAGTTATTATACATAATTCAAAAAAATAAATTCAAGAATCTTTTATGATAAATTTATTATGAAATTTGGAGAATAATGATGAAAAACAACACTATTTTGAAACTTATTCAAAACGATCAAAATTACTCAAACCTGATATGGAAAATAAATAAAAACTAACAGATATACAAGTTGATAATTATTATAAACGTATTTAAAAAAATTATATATATTATTAATATTATTAAATAGTATTTTAAGAAATTTCTGCCTATTATATCTGATTTTGGAGCATGTCGTAGTAAGTAGGAATACATTCTAAGGGTTTTTGTATCTAATTTTATAATTCATTGGTGATGTTTTTTATTTCGTAATAATATTTTTATGGGGAAATTACTACTGAATGAATTTATTTTTTTATATTTAATAAATTTACGGGGTTTTAATATCTATATCTTTGTCTTTCGTTACCTAGATCATTATTCATAACATACCAATTATGTAAATGTTTCTTATCTAAATCATTAATCACTTACAAAATATCACGTATTATATACCATGTCTTCTTTGGAGTAGTTTATCTACTTTACATTTTATATTTACAGTCATGATCTTATTATTAGAAATTTTATTGAATTTTTTAAAATAAATAATTTCTGTAATGAGATTTTGAGTCAACATTTTCTATGGTTCTAAGGTGTTCCAAACCTCGAATAAAATTTCTTGAGATATATTTCATATTGTGGCCCACGATATATTTCAAATATTTTGATTTGTACCTAATAAATATATTTTTCCATATTTATGAAATTCATGAGGGTTCAAGATACATATAATCTAAATTATTGTTTTTCGAATTCTATTCCAATGATTCTAATTTTTATAGGCATTTTGAATAAAATATGATTGAAAACATAAGGGTTTTGATTAGCATTATTATTTAATAAAACAATTATTCTAGAATCATAATACATATTACTAATTTGTATACTATATAAAAACCATCACTATTTAATCTTCATTTTCATTAGATATTACAAGTTCCCTTAAATTTTCAAATTCTAGTATACTAATAATTTACTCAAATATTTTCATGTATGTTAAAATATCACCATCAATTATTCTACATCTATAACCTACATTTTTTTAAATCCATATTCATTGGATTATTTTTCATGAGCTATTAAGTCACGAACCAAATCTGGTCACCATCAAAACTGGCACCCGACATGGCCCATGACAATGCCTGAAGGGCGTTCCATATCCCCACGGGCAGGCACATGTGCCCGTGTATCATAAAATGAAATTTGGGATAGATTTAACTTAATTTATATACACAAAAAACTAATGAATCTCATAAAACAAATACGTATTTTTCAAACAAACACATCTTTTAAAAAATTTCTGAATTTAATAAGACAATTTAAAACAATGTTTAATAACTATTACAATATAAAAAAAACAAAAAAGGACATCCCATGAACCTATTCCTGGAAAGGGCCACCGCCCACTATCCATCACCCCGATATCGCACCAAGATGGACCATTGGAAACCTGTACAATTGTCACTACATATTTTACCCAAACCAACGCGCAAAAATAACCTAGTCTACATACACCTAGTGGTGTAAGTAGGGTGTGAGACAATGACTGGTATTATTCCAACACAATTGGATTCCCTGTAAAAAACATACGAAAATGAAAACTTGGAAAGTTATCACAATCCTAAAATGCTAATAATAATTTTTAAAGAGATGAAACTTTAAATAATAATAGTATTCAAGTGATCTATTTAAAGAATCAACATTTTAAATGAAAACCCATAGATACATAATTTTCCAGACAAACATATTGTATGTCGATGATAAACATAATGTACCTAATGAGCACAAGCATATGTAATAACCCCAAGGCACTAGATATCAATGGGTCCCTGGTACCTCGTATCTCGGTGAAAGTTACCATCGCAATATCCGTTCTCATGAACCCACGCCACTAGTAGGCATCATACCCATAACATAGTTCCCCCCCAACATCTCATCATCATCTTCATCATTTAGATAGTATTTTCATCATCAAACCTGCTATGAGAAACTGAGGAAAAACCCCACCAGATCACCAGCGTACTAGTCCATGTCCACCCACCTAGATAACTAAGACTTATTATTCTGATAAAACAAGTTCAACAATCCATGAAATATAATTTGAACTTCAAAATACCACCTCCATATCATACACCCACCAAACAGCCCACACACATGTCACAAAATAATCTTTTCACAAACAAAAATCATTTTTCACATCATCTTCACACAAATCAGCCCACTAACGCATTTCACGCCTTTCTTACAATTTGATAAAAAATTTAAAAAATTTATAAGACATTCCAAAAACGTTTGACATCTTAAGTCACCACTTTACCTTTCAAAATCCCATGTTATGTGAACACACTCAGCAAAACAGAACATGTACATCCTTTTCCCACTCTATTTAACTCAATAAATCATTTACAATTTTCATAAAACAATCCCTAGGGGTATAACGATGTTTTTCACACAAAACCCATTTCAAAACCCTCTTTCTAGGCCAAAATAACTCCAATACCAAAGTAAAGAAGAATTGGAAGCCCAAATAATATTTAATAAACCTCTTTCATATGATATAATATATTCCAGAATATTACCACAAGAGTTACATATGGAAAACACCCAATTTTAAGAAAAATTGATACGATTATATTAACCTCTTAACATACTCCATCAAAAATGGTTTTCTTACAAAGAACATCATATAAGGAACATTAAAAATCATTAAATCAAGCTTCCTAACTCATCATGAAAATATTAATCAAGGAATCATATATCAAATTTATAGAAACCCTCAAATCAGGGTGCAAAATATCAACCGCACCACCGCCACAACACAAGAAAGTGAACAGAAAACTAAAACATCAATATTAGACCATGAAACTCATATTAAAATTCTGGCTACAACCCCTAGCTTTTTTAAAATTTAAAACTTCAAGAAAAGGTGAAAGAAACCCTGTGTAAAGGGGAATATAAAATAGAGAAAGACTTACAACCACGATTTTAAATATTATCCCATCAAATATACCTTCAATGTTGAGTTCCAAGGCTGGGTAGGAGACCTTAGAGGTTGTCCAAAAAGGTAGGGCACAAAACAGGGAATAATGGGATGGATTAGGTGTATTTAGGCGATGGAATTATGGGAAGTACAATTTTTTTTATTAACTGGACACCTTGCACGGTTTGGATGCATGGTTCACTAAACCGTGCGGCCAAACCGTGTGGCATGATCTAGCCAACATAAACATGGCCATTCACCTCCAACATCAGTGGGGTCCCAGGGGGAATCCAATGGGAAATGATAGTCAAATGATAGGTAATGTAATTTTCCAAAACAAATCAATCTTCTCACCCCCAAACTCATCCAACTAAAGGGTACAAACCACCTCAACAACTTACCACAAAAGTGATGCCACTAGGCGTGTCAATTAAACAACTTCAACCACATCAACTTCATACAATACCTTTGATAAAATATGAGGCCATGTACCATAAAATACCCCTAAGACAAATGTCATAGCTATAGAACACATGAGTCACCAAAAATTCGAACCCGAATCACCTAGAAACCAAGATAATTCTAGGAACAAAAATAGGATTTGAACAAAGAATGGAATTGAAAATCTTGGTTTAAAAATTTTCCACAATATAATTCTTTCTACCCCTCATAAATCTACAGTAAGGCCAAAATCAAAAAACACCTAACTGATTGACAAAGATGTACTCCTTTTTGGATTCTTATCCACCACCGGAAGGCCAAAACACCTCCACTGATCAATTAAGGAAGGAATATTTCCAATAAACAAATCATACACCACATTCCTAAAACAACCAGGAACCTTCATACTTTATTCCTAACGAATAATCCTCAAACACTATCAGAACAAGCTACATTAAACATACCTAAATGAACAACAACATCGAACAATGTTACACTTACCATAATTTAACTAAACCATTGTGCACTATCCAATCCAAATGATAACCCATGGAAGAAGCTGGTAGTAAGATATCATTGAATGAGACTACCTACCACCAATCCAAGACTGAGGAAAATTCTGATTTACTAGTACATGGGGACACAAATGGGCTTCCCACATAAGAGACGGCCTAAATTTTCCCAGAGACAGAATTAGGACACTAATTGGGGGGAGGTCTAGATAGACTCCCAAGAAAAAATGGTAGACTTCCATTAGAATTTTCCAAAAGAGTATACATGAGAATCATAGTGGGTAATCCCACCATAAGAACCAACTATCTTAACCGACCAATACAGGCCACACAACAAGACAACAAAATGTAATTATTTCCCTAACTACGTGGTTAGTACATAGAGTTTGGGTATTATCATCCTTCATACTAAGGATAAGACATTGTAAAAGGGTTTGAAAAACCCTAGGATTTCCCATGACTACGCACTAGCTTCACTCATTGGAGCTTAAATGATTGAAGCATCTTCATCCTCAAAGATAGGATTTGGAAAGACCCAAAACAAAACATATCCTTTCAGTTTCTTGGAAACTATACCAAGATCCTAGATGGGTTCACAAATACATAACAAATTCCCAACTCACTATACCCTAACCTAATATTTTACTAAAACAAGGTGTTAGAAGATTCACTCACATCACACATTGTTTCTTCTATTGAGAAATAATTAAAGTAAGGGACACATATAAACACCATCCTCTAAAATGGAGTATTTTGGTGTTTTTTCATGGGGGACATACTCCCAGCATAATATCGAAACACATAGGATTTGACAACCTTCACCTTTATAGTCAAATGAGGACACTACAACCCAAGGCATCACCAAACGTGACCATTACGACTAATAGAAACAATACATGGAAATGTGCCTTCTGTCAAGTCCCCAAAAAATACAAAATTATAAAAAGTTTCTATACTAGCCGCTCATGGTCAGATATCCGACACTAGTGGTTTACCATGAACTTCTTCTTGGAAGATAATATGATGGACCTATAGGCCATCTTAGACATGATCTACACACACAACCACACTAACAACCCCATACCTCTTCCACCTTCAATGAATCATTTTACTTAAGAAACTATGGTGTACTTCAACCTTCCATGAGCACTCTCCTGCTACAAGAGGATCCACAAAACTAGAAACGGAAAGGTTCTAGACTCAATATAAAATTCTCAATAAAAAGATTCCATATATTGATTAACTGGAGGATCTTCTGACAAAAAAAACAATTTGGGATTCACTTCAGTCATGAATTAACTCTTAATGGGGGTGTACCTTACCCAATAATAGAACCCAAGGACCCAATAAATCTGGTCTATTGGTGAAAATATTCTCTATACCATATCCAAATAGATGAAGGGAACCACCATAATGGAATCCCAAAACATTTCACTGAAGAGACCACTAACCAGTCCGTCATCCCAACTTTCCAAAGAAACACAAACTCAAATCACCAATCAAACAAGAGGAGTTCTTGGAATCAAAACATCCCACAATAACAACATTTTAAAAAACACATAAGTCACACCAACCCAAAGTAGTCATCAAGACAACACATTTTCCTTTAAAATAATCACATTGAAAAAAATGTTCAGTGGTTAGGGCATCCACAAATGGAACCCCATGGTCCTCACACATGCATGTTTCCATGCCACACCCGAAACCCTCCTCATATCATTCCATACACTCGTCTAGCCATTTTATTAACCATTCTTCATCTCATGTAACACCTTGCACGTTGTCTCCCATGGAAGTACCAAAGACTAAAAAAACCTTTATCTACTTTTCAAAACCAATATGGTCAACCAATAGTTATTTTGTTCTCCAGACTAGTAACCGCAAAATCAAAATCTCAAATTTAGATCTTATAAAACATTTCCTAAAGACAAAATAATTCCAATTAACACTCACATTCATTTCATGTACAATAATTTCAAAACAATTCATCCCGTTTCAAAACACTTCAAATTTCATGACAAACTCCATTTCATAAATCCATATTAAATTTGGATCTCAACTTTTCCCATTTTAAGGCAAGATTCCAAACATTCATAAATCATTTCGAATGATCTATATTTACCAAATCAAAATCCATTTCCAAACTACACACATGTCTTCCAAAAATTTAATCCCATTAAAATACAATTCAATAGATTAGAATACTATTTTGGAAATTATTTTTCAAAACCATCATTAATAAAACTTCATGCTTCCAAAAAAGGTATAAACACACCATTTTCCATTTCAAAACAATTATGAAAATTTAGTTCCACCATTTTAACAAACCCAACTCTTCCCTCTTTATTATAAAATCATTTCACAAATACATTACGCTTCTTAAAACATAATAATTTTTTCTTTAAAACCAACCATCCAATATCCCAAAACTAAAGGAAACGAGGGAATGTGAATGGAAACTAGTTTCGGTGGGTGACATGGACATATGGTTGGTTTCTATAGGGAAATTGCTTCACCATCACAGAGTGTGTTCTAGGTAAATATCCTTGGCTACACATGGCTTTCCAGGCCATGTGAGCTCGCTGAGACCATTAGCCCAACTCCCTTTTCATTTACCCTAGTCATCATTAAACCAAAAAAACAAAGGATGCACATAAATCCTAACTTCCCATGGAGACTAGAATTTTTTCATGAGGCATGTTGTCTAGGAACACTACCCATAACCGGAATATCAATTCCTGACAATCATACCTCTATACTATCCTTACTATTCCCCAGATTACATAACACAAAGAGATCAAAACTCCTCTCATACAATTTTATCACAAACTGAATCATGTCACACTCAAAACCATCACTAGAAATGGTCTACGACAAGACCCAAAGGGCATTTTCGGCCCCTATGGGATGAAACAAGTTTCCGAGTATCATAAAATGAAATTTTTGAATGATTTACCCGAATATATATACATAAAAAAACTAATTAATCCAATAAAGAAAATCTATATTTTTCAAACAAAACCATATTTTAAAAAATTTTAGTATTTAATTAAAAAATTTGAAACAATGTATAAAAAGAATTAAAAAAGAAAAAAACCAAAAATTACATCCCAAAAACCTCCTCATGGAAAGGGGCACCGCCTTCAAGCCATCTCCATGATAACACACCATGATGGACCACTAGAAACTCATACCATTATCACTAAAAGATTTACCCAAATCTGCGACCAAAAATAACTAAGTCTACCTACACCCAAGGTGGTATGTAGGGCATGAGTCACAACCCAGTAGGATTCCTCCACAATAGGATTCCATGTGATAAAAATTCAATGAAGACATGCATGAAAGTTTTCACAAACATGAAATACTAATAATAATTTTCAAATTGATGAAACTTTAAATAAAAATAGTATTCATGTGGACATTTTATAGAATCAATATTTTAAATGAAACCCCAATGATACATAATTTTTCCAAAAAACATAATGTATGTTAGCGATAAACATAATGTATCTAATGAACACAAGAATTTGTAATAACCCCTAGGCACTAGATCGTTGTGGGTCCTAGGTACATCATATCTCAGTGAAAGTAACCATCCCAATATCTGTTCTCATGGAAGTAGGCCACTAGTAGGGATCAGAACCATAATATAGTGGACCCAGCATCATCATAATCATCTTCATAGTATGGTTAGTGATATTATGATAAATCTTGCTATGTGAAACTGAGGAAAAACCACACTGGATCACCAGCATACTGGTACACGTCCACCCACCTAGATACTCGGGTCTCTCTCTTGTGATAAAATAAGTTCAAGAGGGCATGAAATATAATTTAAACATGAGAATACCACTTCCAAATCATACACCCCGAAAAATCCCAAACACGTCTCCCGAAATACTCCCTTCACAAAAAACTTTATTTTTCACATCATACTCACACACAATATCCCACAAATGTGTTTCATGCCTTTCTTACTATTTGATAAAACATTTAAAAAATTTAAATAACATTCTAAAAATGTTTGAAATCTTAAGTCTCCACTTTAAATTTCAAAATACTATCTTATGTGAACACACTAAACAAAACCAACCATATACATCCATTTCCCACTTTGATTAACTCAATAAATCATTTAAAATTATCATAATGCAATCCCAATAGGTAAAACCATGTTTTCCTCACAAAACCCTTTTCAAAACCATCTTTTAGGCCATAATAACACCAAGACCCTACCGAAGATAAATTGGTCGTGAAAACTACATTTAAGAAAACCATTTTCATATGTTATAAAATATTACAAAATAATACCAGAAGAGTTAAATATGTAAAACACCCAATTTGAAGAAAAAGTTAAACAATTAAATTAACCTCTTAACAAACTCCATCAAAAATGGTTTTCTAACAATGCACATCAAATAAGGAAAATTAATAATAATTAAACCACGATTTCAAACTCATCAAGAAATTATTACAAATGGAATCATATATTAAAAGTACAGAAACCCTCAAAACTTTGTTTGAAACATCAACCTCACCATCGCCACACCCCAAGAAAGTGAAAAGAAACCTAAAACCTCAATATTAAACCATGAAACTAAAATACAAATCTGGGATACAAACCCTAGCTTCTAGAAAATTTAGAACATCATGAAAAGGTGTAAGAAACCCTATTCAATGAAGAAAATCAAATAGAGAAAGACTTACAAGAACGATTTTGATGTTTATCCCATAAAATCACCCATCAATGTTCAGTTCCAAGGGAGGGTGAGAGACTTTCGATGCTGTCCAAGGAGGTAGGGCTCTAAATGAGGAAGAATGGGCATATTTGGATTATTTATAGAATATAAATATGGGAAATAAAAAATTGTTTTTATTACCTGGACACCTTGCACGGTTTGGCTGCAGTGTTTAGTAAACCGTGCGGCTAAACCGTGTGGCCTATTCTGGCCTCCCAAACCATTCCATTTTCCGCAAATTTCATGGGGGCCTAAGGGGGAATCTAAGGGGGAATTATTGGAAAATTATAGGGGAGATAATTCCCCAAAACAAATAACACTTTTCACCCCCCCAAACTCATCCAAATAAAGGGTATAAACTACCTAAACAACTTACCCCAAAAGTGGTGCCAGTAGGTGTGTCACAAAAACAACTCCAAACCACATAATCCTCATAAAATCCCTTTGATAAAATAGGAGTCCATGTACAATAAAATACCCCCTAGACTAGGGTAATAGCTCTAGAACATAAGAGACACCAAAAAATTGAACCTCGGAACACCCGAAAACCAAGAGAATGCTAGGAACCAAAATAGGATTTGAACAATGAATGGAATTGAAAATCCGGTTGTGAAAATTGTCCACACCATAAAGTATTACACCCCTCGTAAATCCATAGAAAGGGAAAAATCAAAAAAACCAAACCAAACTGATAGACAAATATATACTCATTTTATAATTCTCATCTACCCCTGAAATGACAAAACACCTCCAGTGATCAATTAAAGAAGGAATACTCCCACAAACCCAAACATACACCACCTTTCGAAAACAATCTGGAAAATTCAGACATTATTCCAGAAGAAAACCCCTCAAATTCTATCTAAATAAGACTCAATAAATTTACCAAAATATACAACAACATCAAACATTGTTACACTTACCTTACTTTAACTATACTATTGGGTGCTCTCCAATCCCAATTATTAACCAAGGAAGATGTTAGTAGTTAGATATCATTGAATGAGACTACAAAAAACCAATCCACGACCAAGGAAAAATATGAGTAACTAGTACGGTGGGACACAAATGGGCTACCCACCATAAGAGACACAATAAATATTTCCTGAGGCAGAATCATGACAATAATAGGGGAGGCCCAGACGGACTCCCCTGGAAAAAGGGGTAGACTACCATTAGAATTTTCCAAAATAACATGCATGAGAATTATAGTGGGTCATCCCACCATAAGAACCATACATATTAACCAAAAAACATAGGCCAAATAACAAGACCCCAAAATTTAATTAGTTTCCATGAACACATGGTAATCCTGCATAGTTTGTGTATTATCATCCTTCATATAGAGGATAAGACATTGTAAATGGGTAGAAAAAACTTGATATTTCCCTTGACTACGAGTCAACATCATTGGATAGAGCTCAAATGATTGATTCATATTTATCCTCAACGTTATGCTTTTGAAACCCCCTAAAGAAAACATATCATTTCAATTCCTTAGAAACGATACCCTGGCACTAGATGGGTTCACCAAGACATAACAAATTCCTAACTCACTTTACCCTAACCTAATATTTCACTAAAACAATGGATTAGAAGATTCACACACATCACACCCTATTTCATCTGGTGAGAAATAACAAAAGGAAGAGACACATATAAACACCTTCCCCTAAAATAATGTATTTGGATGTTTTTCCATGGGATTGAAACTCCCAGCATAACAGAGACCCTCAGAGGATTTAACGACCATCACCTTTATAGTCAAATGAGCACACTATATCACAAGGCTTCACCAAACATGACCATTATGACAGATAAAAAAATACATGGAAATGAGCCTTATGTCTGGTCCCCCAACGAAACACACAATTCTAGAAAGTGTCCATAATATCCACTCATGGTTATATTTCCCACACTATAGGTTTATCACTAACTCATACTGTGAAGATACTATGAATGATCTATAGGCCCTCTTAGCCAACATCCAATCACTCATCCACACTAACAAACCCAGACCACATTCACAATCAACGAATCAGTTAACTTAAGAAACTATGGTCTCTTTCAACCTTTCGTGAGAACTCTTCTACTTCTAGAGGATCCACAATACCAGGAAAGGAAAGGTTATATACTCAATATACAATTCTTGAGAAAAATATTCATTATATTGATCAACAGGAGGATTATCCAATAACAAAACAATCTGGGTTGCACTTCATTCATGCATTAACTATTAATGGGGGTGCACCTTACCCAACAAGAGAACCGAAGGACCCAACTAAGTTGGTCCATAAGTCAAAATGGGATCCAAACCATATCCAAATAAATGAAGGGAACCACCATAATGGAATCCCAAAACATTTCCAAGATGAGACAACTAACCAGTCCTTCAACCCAGCATACCAAAGAAAAACAAACACAAACCACCATTCAAACAGGAGGAGATCATGCACTCAAAAATTCCCACAACAACAACATTTAAAAAAACACATACGAAAAAAAATCCCAAACTAGACTTCAAGAAAACATATTTCCCTTTAAAATAATCACATTGAAGAAAATTGTTTTGTGGTTAGCCCATCCACAAATGGTACCCCAAGGTCCTCACACATGCATGTTTCCGTGCCGCACCATGAAACATCCTCATATCCATCCCTACACTCATCCATCAATTCCATTAACCATTCATCATCTCATGTAATCCAATTCATGTGGTGACCTAAGGAAATACTAATGATTAAAAAAACATCTATCCACTTTTCGTAACAAATATTATCTACCAATACTTATTTTGTTCTCAATACTACTAAACACAACATCCAAATCCCCAATTTACATCTTATAACATTTTTCAGAAAGGAAAAATAATTCAAATTAACAGTCAATTTCAATTCATGTGAAATAATATCAAAACATTTCATCCCATTTCAGAAAACATCTAATTTCATTACAAACTCCATTTCATAAATCAATACTAAATTTGGAACTCAACTCTTCTCATTTTAACAGAATATTCAAAAAATTCATAAAGAATTTAAAATGATCTTTATTTACCAAATCAAAATCCATTTCCAAATGCTACACATGACCTCTAAAACATTTAATCCCATTAATATATCTTTTAATAGTTTAGAAAACTATTTTGGAAACTCTTTTTAAAAAACAACATATGTAAAATTTCTTACATTCAAAAATGGTATAAACATACCATTTTCCATTTCAATACAATTCTGAAAATATAGTTCCACTATTTAACAAAACAAACCCTTACCACTTTATTATAAAATCATTTCACAAAAACAATACGATTATTAAAACCAAGACATTTTATCTTTAAAACAAAACATCCATGATCCCAAAACTAAAGGACACTAGAAAATGTGAAAGGAAACTAGATTCGGTGGATGAAATGGACATATGGTTGGGGTCCATTTGTCTAACACTTAACCATCATAGAGAGTGTAATAGGGAAATATACCCGGTTGCACATGGCCTTCCAGGACCTACAGTCTTGCTGTGACCATTAGCTAAGCCCTCTTTTCATTTCCCCTATTCATCATTAAACAATGAAAACCAAAGGACTTAGATAAATCCTGACATCCCCTGGAGACTCAAATTTGTTCATGAGGCGTATTGTCCAGGCACAATACCCATAACCGAATTGTCAAGGCCTAACATTCCTAGCTACATACTATCCTGACACATCCCCAGATAAAATAACCCAAAGAGAGAAAACCTTCTCTAATACCATTTTATCACAAACCGAATCTGGTCAACCTCGAAACTGGCACCCGACACGGTCCACGACAAGGACCAAAGGGTTTTTCTGATCCCCATGGGCTGGTACAAGTGCTCGAGTATCATAAAATGAGATTTTGGAATGATTTAACCGAATTTATAAACATAAACAACTAATGAATCAAATAGAACTAATCATTATTTTTTAAACCAAACCATCTTTTAAAGAATTTCATAATATAATTAATAAATTTAAAACAATGTACAAAAACAATTACAAAGGAAAAAAACCGAAAATTGCATCCCAATAACATCCTCATGGAAAGGGGCGCCACCTTCAAGCCATCTCTTTGATTCTGCACCAAGAAGGACCACTAGAAACCCATACCATTTTCAATAAATGATTTACCCAAACCTTCCACCAAAAATAACAAAATCAACTTACATTCAATGGTTTATGTAGGGTTTGAGAAAAATCCCAGTAGGATGCCACTACTAAATTATTCTCTGTGATAAACATTAAAAGATGAAAATATTACATATTTTCACAATCATGAAATACTAATAATATATTTATATAGGTGAAACATTAAATAAAAAATGTTTTAAGGTGGTCTATTTTGAAGAATAAAAAAAATTAATAAAATACACAAAATACTGAATTTTCTAGAAAAACATATCGTATACGGATGGTAATCATAAATTATCTAATGAGCATAAGAAATAGGAATAACAACTCGGCACTAGCTCGGTGTGGGACCTAACTACTCGTATCTCGGTGAAAGTAACCATCACAATATCTGTTCTCTTTCTAACGAGCCACTAGTAGGGATCACACCCATAACCTAGTGCCCCAAAATTCCATCATCATAATCAATATAACATTTTAGTCAGTGTTATCATCATAAAACTTTCTACATGAAACTGAGGTCAAACCCCACGAGATCACTAGTAAAATAGCACACATCCACCAACCTAGATACCTGGGTCTCCCTCTTGTGCTCAAACAAGTTCAACTGGCCATGAAATATAATTTTCACACTAAAATACCACTTTCACATCATACACCCACCAAACATCCCACACAAATGTCACAAAATATGCCTTTCACAAAGAAAAAATCCTTTTTCACATCATACTCACCCAAAACATCCCACAAACGGGTTTCGTCCCTATCATACTATTTGATAAAACATTTCAACAATTTATAATATATTATAAATTGTTTTGACATATTAATTCACCACATTACCATTCAAAATCACCTATTAGGTTAAAAAACTCACCAAAACAATACTTTTATATCATTTTCTAACATTCTTTAACTCAATCAATGATTTACAATCTTCATAAAACAATCCCAAAGTGTATAACCATGTTTTTCACACAAAACCCATTTCCAGGCCAAAATTACACCAAGATCCTACCAAATTAGAATTGGCATCCAAAACAATATTCAATAAACCACTTTAATAGGTTATAAAATAAACCCAAATATTACAAAAAGAGTTACACATGGAAAATACACAATTTGAAGCAAAAGTACTACTATAAAATTAACCACTTAACAAACTCCATCATGAATAGTTTTCGAACAATGCACAGTATATATAGAGCATTCAAAATAATTAAATCAAGCATGTTATATCATCATGAAATATTTTCACATGGAATCACTTACTGAAAGTGTCGAAACCCTTAAATCATGGTTAGAAACATCAACTACACCACTGCCACACCTCATAGAAGTGAAAGGAAACCTAAAACGTCAATAATAAAAATAGAAACTCAAATAAAAACCCTATGTACAAACCCTAGATTTTGGAAATTTTATAACATCATAAAAGGGTGACAGAAACCCTAAGGAAATGAATGAAATCATAAATAGAATGACTTGTATGATTTTGATGTTTCCCCCATCAAATATCCCTTCAAATTTGAGTTTCAATGGAAGGTGAGAGACCTTGGAGGTTTTCCATTGAGGTAGGTAACAAAAGGGGGAAGAATGGGGTAGATTGTGTTTATTTATGGGAGGGAAAATGGGAATTACATAAATATTTTATATGACCTAGACACCTTACACAGTTTGGCTGCGCAGCTTAGTAAATTTCATGGCCAAATTGTGTGGCCTGTTCAAGCCACCTAAAAACATGCCATTATCCTAAAATTTCAGGGGGTCCATGGGGGAAATCATGGGGTAAATATAGGATAAATATAAGAAAGAAATTTACCAAAATAAAGCACTATTTTCACCCAATAAATCATCCAACCAAATGGTGAAAACCACCTCAAAAACATACCCCACAATTGGTGCCACTAATACTGTCACAAAACCAACTCCAAACCACCTCAACCCCATAACATAACATTGATAAAATAGGTGGCCAGGTACTATATAGTACCCCCCATGACCATGGTCATAGCATAAAAACACAGAAGACATGAAAAATTCAATCTCGGAACACCCAGAAACCAAGAGAATGCTATGAACCAATAGAGGAATTGAACTGACCATGGAATTAAAAATAAGTGTGTGATACCTTACATATAATTTAATAATTTATTAATCTAATTTTCTACTACACCAAACTCTTTCAAATGTTATACTGAAGTTTGTAATGTTTTTTGTGTGGTTCATTTTCAACCAAATGTTAAACGGTCTATTTTTAATGTTTAGATGTGAAAATATAATTTTTCAACAATTTTATTTCTATGTTATCATTTATAACTTTTTTCATTTTTTATATAGTATAATTTTTTGTATTAGTTGTATAAAATATTTTTTCTATATAGCTTCAAAATATCAGGAATATTTCTTTTTTACAATGTATTTATTATAAAACTTATAAAAAAATTTTCAATTCAATTTCATTATCCTTTGATACATCTTATAAATTCTTATGGATATTATTCTTTTGGTTCCATCTAATTTAATTCTCTGTATGGCTTATGAAATGTTATTTTTAACCATGTAAATGATCTATCACTACCTTTATCTCTCATAGTCATTGATGGTTTATTAACCTTATTTTTCTTCTAGTGAATTCCTGCTAGGAATAAAATATTTTTTATACCTTTGATTTAATGGTGTTCTTCTATATTCTATGAATCTATTGATTGGTAATTTTTTTAACATAAAAATATAATCTTTATTTTCTTTAGTAAAATACCGTATTCTTTATTTAGATTGAATATTATATTCCTAAAATGTTACATGATGACTTTGGAAATGCATTTAGTTTTTATAGCGTTATTATGAGATGCTTTTTGAGGGATTTATGATTAGTAAAATATGTGAATCCAATTTGGAAATGATATTAAACCTATTATTAGTACAATAATTCTTTATGATATGATCAAATAATATATTTTAAGTTGCACACATATGTATAGATGATGATGGGTGGGGTTCAATTGTCTATCCAATGCATTGGTTAATATTTAACATCACATGAGATAATATAAACATTCCTTATAATATATTCTCACAATCTAAAGGGTGATCCATCATTGATATGTTCAATATCTGAACCGTGATCTTTCTATGATATACTCAAAAGAAATAGTGATCCTTCTTTGATATTTTCACAAACAAATATGTGAGCCATCCTTGATATTATCACGAAATAAAGAAAGGATCTTTTTGTACATTCTCATAATATTTTTACAACCTATGATTATATTGGAACCAAATTTTTATACTTATTCTCATTATTATGTTATGATCTCATGGATTAATTTTATGGAATCATGTCTCCAAACTCATTGATTCGTGAATTATGATATGAGAAGCATTATCCAATGATTTAATATTTATTATTTATTGGGTAAAATTTTTATTATACATATTGATTATACCCTTTTCTGATATTAAAATCACCAATAATTTATTATTTTTTTCTCTTTGGTTTAACCATACTAAAAATTTGAGATCACACCATTATTATTTTCTATTCCCCCTGGTTTTGAAGAAAAAATATATATATTATATGTTAATAAGAGTATCTTATGAGGATATTTTTGGTATATGGTAATGAATTATTAAAAATTATGTGGTAGCATATATTGGGGAAAATGTTCTTAATTCTAACCAAGATGATAGGTTCTATTAGTCTAATATTTGTCATAAATCTCTAGAACTACTATCCTAGAAAGAAAATTGTACTGTAAATGTTACATTATCTATAAATGTTATTTTTCATTTAGTATATGTACAGAACTCAGTGTTCAAATTATGTTGTTTTTAATATTAGATTAGGACGTTCCAGTCTAGGGCACCATTGTTGGATTAAAAAGAGGGTTTAGATAACATTGTAGGTAAAGATGTTATTGGATGATGATAAATTACAAGTAATAAAGGTTATTAATGTTTTATATGTCAAGAATGATCACATATTAAATGTTATAGGTGAACCAATTTTCTACTTATATTGAATATTTTATTGTTCTTTGGGATTAGGATGAGAAAAAATTAGTGAATGGTCAATGATAAGGAAAATGGATATGTTTATTTATTTGACAACATCATGATGTTTTGTTATAGATGAGATTCTGTGGTTATAATAGAAATATGATCCCTATATAAATACTACATATTGATTTAGGATCAGGTAACGATGTACCTATGAGTAATTTCTATGATATGGTAATCTAGAGTATTATCTCAATCACTACCTAGTAAATGAAAACGAGGCCTAATTACAATCTTGGTTTGATACTACATATAGACATGTCTGAATTACTTTTTATTCCCTTTATGAATCATTTTGAGGGATTTGAAAATATTTATGTCATATAAACTAATATAAAACTTATTATGGATACCTTAGATTGAAATAAAGATTTTCATAAGTTGTATTAAAAATTAATTGATATGTTCTTTATTAGATACAATGTAATGTGCAATTTTAATGTATAAATTTCATTGATTTTGTAGTTCAGAATATTTTAGTAATGTTCATCATAATTTTGGGGCATTAATTTTTTAGATTACCCTTAGAATTATAAGATAACATAAAATCAAATAAAGTTGATTGAAATGAATGTATCAATGAATTAATGGAATATTTTAATACAGAATACATCATATAATTTTTTTTATATTAATATGACTACTTATTATGATATTATTGTTAACCAATTTTTTATTATTTGTTCGAAACCAGGCTAATGAAATTAATATGAAAAATGTATGTATCTAGAAATAAATATATATCGTAACAAAATAAAGGAGAATAAATAATTGATTGAAAATATTAGTTTATGTTAATTATTATATAAAATGTGATTTTCCTAGTCTTATATGAGAAACTAAGGTTGATATGAAAAATATAAATTAAATAATGACACTCTTTTATATTTTCATTACTGGGTGATATTTATTGACAATATTCTTCTTTATTCTGAATGTTATGAGGATTATGTGAATCAAATAAGGATTATTTTTAGTAGTTCTATTTTAATGTGTTGGAAAAATATACTAAATAGTATCAATAACCTAAAAAAACTCTCTAAAGTGGTTTTATTTTTTGGGATATCTATTGATGAACACAAGATTGTGGGATGTATAACTATTTGGTTTAATAAACACTTGATATTGAGATAATAACGGGTTGAATAATATTTAATAATGTGAGTTTAATGGTGATGATATCATTTGAATTGATTATTGATTTAATAAAAATGTCTTCTATGACATTTTTGGTGAAATTTATCACATTTTTGAGATTATGATATATATTGACAAGTGTGTGAAATTTGTGATTAATATTTTATACAACTTAAGAGCTAATGAGAGAATTAATTTTTTTAATAACATATGATTTAGTTGTAGTTTAAGGTCCTTGAAATTTATATCATTTTAAGAAATTTTTTCTATAGAGAATATATGATTAGGGAATATACATACCTGAGTTTATGGTTTTATTATAGATTAATTTTGTTTAATGAATGATCAAACACATAATATAGAATAATAGAATAAGATAATTGTTATATAAAATGTTCTATCACAAATTATGTATATTATAAGTATAACCTCACAATAGTTTATCATTGAGTAAAAATTGGATTATAAGGAAACAACTTATTTAATGGGGTAGAAGGTAATGTCCATATATGTTGGATCCATTAATTTGACATTATCTTCAATAACATATGTAACATGAAATAACAAACAAGAACAACACATGAATAAAAAGAACAACAAAATATTAAAATTACATTATGAATATATTAAATAGAAAAAAATGATAATAATAATTTTAAATTAAGAAAAATTATTATTATTTTTATTATATTATAAAAAAATATTTCTTTCAAAGAACCATTTTTTAAAAAGGTGTATTTTCCTCATCCATAATAAATTAAATTGAACATAGTTAAAACATTTTTAATATAGATAATATTTATATATATAAGAAAATACTTAAAAAATAAATTAATTATATATTTATATTAAATAATATTAATGTAACTTGATGTTTAAAAATTTCATTTTAATTTTTTTTCATTATGTATTATATCATAATTTAAATATTTAAATATATAAATTTTATAACTTAAAATATTATTAAAATAACATACATTATTAATTAATAATGTAAAAATTATATATTAGTTAATTTTTGATAATATTCTAAAACAATTGATTTTAGATGATTAGTTTACTTTTATGTTTATTAATAAAATAATAGTGTTTATGAACTATTAAAATAATTATAAAAAATTATTCATGAAAAAATATATATTTAATGAGTAATAATATAATTTAAAAAAATTGTTATTAATTTATAAAACTATTTTTAACAACTTATGTAATATTTTCTAATTAAAACTAAATTTGAGGTTTTCTTTCAATTATTGATTGTTTTTCAAAAAATAATTTGGGGATTTATTTCAAAATAATTCATTTTTAGTTTCATAAAATTATCCAATTTATATAACTAAAATAAAAAACAATGATAATTTTATCCAATATAAATATTATATTTAAAAATACACTTGTGAAAAAAATAGGTTTTTACATGTTATAAGAGTAAATGTATAAAATTAATTTTTCTTATAAATATAAATTCTATAAGATAAGATGGATTTAAATATTATAATTATTTGGTACAAACTTTTGAATAAGTGAAATTTTATTTTAATTCTTCAAAAGTAAATTACATAGTTAATAACTTGATACTAAAGTAAAAACTAAAATAATATAAATAATAAATCATTTTTTATACATAATAAATCATGTAAAAATATGATTATAAGAAAAATTATGAGAGATTATTGACTTTATCTCCTCTTAAAATCCATTATTTACTTTTATGGATCCATTTGATATGTTAGACTTGCGCTCTCATAATATTACGTTGTAATATTTTCATAAATTTCATTGTCACCACTAATAAATGGGTCCTCTTAGAATACATTCATGACCACATATTGAATTTATTTTCCACATGAAAGTCTTACTATTATCATTGAATTATCCCATTTTTTATTCTCCAGGTCATTCTGGTCAGAAGGTGTTGTCTGAAGACCCCCATTTAAAATGAGTCTTCCAATGGAATGAATAATTTCTAAATATGTGTACATTATTTTCTTAAAAATAATTTATTTTTATTATTAAAATTCAAATTTAACATTATATTCTTAAAATAAATACATAATATATATTTTGTATATTTAATTTTTTTATTGTAACTGAATGACTACTTTTCACATTCCCTTATAATTTTATGAAAAATAGTAAAATGCCATTTTTAGAATGTGATGACTATCATCACCATGATGTAAAGTCTTCTATTTTACACAATCTCATATATTTGTTAGTTATAAAAATAAAATGTAGCAATAAATTTGAAATATAAAATATAATTATTATTATTAAGAGACTAATTATAATCTATCTTCATTGCATACAATTATTCAATAAATGAAAAACATAAACGTGCATGGTGTGGACTACAACCTTCGTAAAGTAACAAATCTTTTTACTTAAAGATTCATTCTTATTTGTTAAAATATATTGATTTGAGTTTATATTTTTTTAAATATAAATAGTAAAATTATTATAATATAATAATGATATTCTTCCATAATTAACTATTGTAATAACCATAATCAAAAATTAATTGTGGTTTATTCATCTTGGGGAAGGTCTAACAAAATACTTGAACCAAATGATAAAATAATATCATGGATTACAATGAGAATAGAATTATTGATAATATACGATATATGTGAGTAATTAAATATTTTATTTTATTCCATTAATTATTATATTATTGTTAACACATAAAATAACAAATCAACATTTGTTCATTAAAAATCATCAAAATATGTTCCCTGTAAGGACCCAAGCCTTGTTTCTCAGGATTGGGGCCTTATTTCATATCATTAGAAGGATTATTAAAAACTTGTATCCCAAAGGAATGAATTATTTAAATATATTTGGAAAACTAGATTCCCATATAAGTTCAACATTACAACATGAAATGAAAAACAATATAACATCTTCTTTTGAATCATACTTAACCTCCTAGATTATTGTCACAAGTCATTAATAATAAACATCTTCCAAAAATGGGGATTTTAAAAAATTTGAAAGGGGAGACTTAAAATTCTTAGTAAGGTTAAATAAAATAGTGGAAGAAAATATAAACATTAGTCACGTTTAATAACTAAAAATGCATGCCTTTAAAAATATACATGAGAATAATATGGAATGAATTAAAACTAAATAAATAATTCCATATAAATTAATATTTGATATTCTACTAGTTGAATAATCACATGGACTATCAATATCTAGTTTGAACATTAGGTAATTCATAATTCTGAAAATTATGAAATATACCGTTGTGTAATCGACCACGACATATGAAAATGATTATGGCCTCGGCCAAAACCATACATGAAAACGGTCAAGGCCTCTGCCAATTCCATATTTTTGTTGCCTCTTTAGACCTAGAGATGCAATAAGAGGCTATAGAGGTCCCCACCTATCATGAAATATGTCTAATTAATTCCTCATAAGAATGAGTATAAACATAAATAACATGTACACATAAATTGAAACTAACAAATCTAATGTAAATTCTTTCCCCAATCATTAAACATAAACACATACCATTCAGAGTAATATGGTGAATGGCATCAAGATTGTACATACACTATCAACATAATAATTAAACATTAAATAAAATATAGTTGATGGTATCATAAATTATATATCCCAATAATACATAAGATTCAACAATAGTGTTGGAAGAGACAAAACTACTCTTATAAAATCATTGAGTAATTCTTGAGATAAATACTCATTTACATTGAAAAGAAGAGTTATTTGGGAAAAATATTTTTATAAAACAAGAAGTCAAATAATATATTTTTATCATAATAAAATGTGTAATTTTAAAAAAAATGGTTTCTAAAGATAGAAAATAGAGCTCCTTGAAAAAACGCAAGAATTAGAGAAATTCTCTTGAATCAGGCTTGTATTTTTAAAAGAAGTTTTAAATAATTATCTTAAAAAATGTATATATCCATAAAATAAAGAATAATAATGGTTTGTACAGATATATGGACCATTAAAAAATAATATATGATGAGTAAATAAGAATAAATAAGAATTTAATTGGCATTAGGAGAGACAAAGAATAAATGGAATGAAAACATAATTTCGTGTAGAAACCCCTTACCTTATTTCTGAATATGTTCCACTATTGAACTTTGGATCCTAGAAAATCAAGTTATAAATAGTAATAACTTAATAAAAAACTTTTTATATATTTATTTTATTTATTATAATTTTATTATGTTCATTTACTATCATTTTTAGGGTTAATAGATTCAATATCATCATTTGGGAGTGCACAGTTTATTCGTTTTCATAGTTGGTTCGTTTGTATAGAAGTTGATGTAAAATGAGAATTGAATTCAAGAATTTATTTCACATGTTATTAATGTTAATATAGATGGTGAAATGATAATATATGTTTTTTGGTTACATTTGGAGTGGATGGATCGTTATATAAAATTTTAATGATAAACACTTGGATTATTTGGGCGGTTTTCTGATCACCACAATCTCATTTTGTTTTATAATTTAATAAAATGTGAAAAAAATGAATCCAGAACATTAATTAGGATATATAACATATATTATGATATTTTTCAACCATAAAAATGGTTTTATGACCATAATTGAATATGTTAATAGAAGTTGAAAACTTATTTCCCCTGAATGTTATAAATTAACACATCTGGGATGGTGTTTTCATTTATAGTTTAAAAGGAGGGTAAAATAAAGATGATAATTATTTTTTACAATATTATAAAAACATATATTACATTTAAGGTACTAGAGTTATCTTATCATTTGTGAAAAGGATGTAATGAATGAAAATTAATTAAAGGATATGGAAATAAAATAATTGAAATGAAAAGTGCAATTTACCATTTGAATTTATATTCTTTTAGCGCCTATTTAAGGAAGATGATTTGGTTTTTTGAAGAGAAAAAGTTATTTTTGACAAGGTGAAGAGCTTGGTAGGAAATTGTATCAAAATTTAGACAAGGCACTAGGCTTTACAGAAGATAAGAGAAGAGGGAGTGAGGTGTGGTTCTTATAGTATTGGAGAGCTGGGATTTTCTATTATTTTAAACATTATTATATTATATTGGCTCAAGAATATGAATAGTCTTGATTATTGTAACTTAATATACTAATAAGTGCATTTTAGTTCAAATAAATGGTCATTTACATGATCCATGCCTCGAGCGTAATGTAGAAATTCAAATATTTAACATATTTCATAAAATATCAAATTTCACTGTCCACAAAAAGGATTCCAAAAAAATAAAAAAATTCACCCTAACCATTTTTCGATGATTAGAATTCAAAAATGAACTCCACATTATCAAAATCATATTCTAAATTAAATAAATTTAATTTTTAAATAAAATCATCATTTTCTTGAAAAATACATAATCTAAATAAAAATTGATTTTATAGTGCTTTAAAATATTAGCTGAGGTTTCATAAAATTATCCTTAATTCATTGAAAAAAATATTTATTGATTAATAAATTTTATGAAAATTAGTTTTATTAATTTATTAAATTAAAATTGTAATTAAATATTTATTACTCACAAAAATACCAGCACTTAATTATTAATTTATAAAACATTCAATTTAATTTATAAGGATCAAACATTTTATTTATACTTTTATGTTTTTGGTTATTATTCATAAGGTCTATATTACTATTCATAAGGGTTTGTTAATATTCATAAGGGTCATGTTACTATTCACCAAAAAGGTAAGTTGATCCTATCATACTCTAAATGTCATACTGAATACAGTTGTGTAAATTGGTTTATCAAAATTCAAATCATAGAAGTAGAAAAATTATATCCAAAGACCAGGTTATAACCCTCTCCCATAAATATTAAATTTTTTGTTTCCCATGGACTAAGTGTTGAATTTATTCTATAATAAATTTATTTGTAAAACATTGGGGTGTTATATTATTCCCCCCTTACAGAACATTAACCCTCAAAATTACCTAAATGTTACCTCATAACAAGATTAGGATTGATTATTATCATATGTTCCTTTGGATCCCAGGTTTCCTCTTAAATTCTAGGATTTTTACAATGTACCTTTACCTACCGAGTCTTCGGATTCCTCAACACCTACTATTTATTGTGCCGAATTTGGATAGGATATTAATAGTAAGATATGTCAAGTTCTAAGTCTTGTACCATTATAGTGAGGACATGTGTTGGGTTTGGCATATACTTTCTCAATAACAAGACATGGAACATATTGTGTACGTTAGACAGGCTAGACAGTATTTCTAACTTATAGGCCACTGCTCTAATTCTCTCTATAATTTCTAGAGGGAAAATACATATGGGTAACACTTTCGGTTTCTTACCAAACCTTATTACACCCATCCATGGAGAGACATTCAAGTAAATGTGATCTCCCTCTTTAAATTAAAAATCCTTCCTTAGGTTATTAGTATAGGTCTCTTTCTTACATTGATGTGCTTTTATATGAGTTTGAATAGTCTCTACCTTCCCTATTGTTTCCTCCATAAGATCTGGGCCAACAAGATTCCTTTCACATACTTCATCGCAAATTATTTTTGTATGAAATCTCTATCCATACAATGCTCTATATAGTTCCATTTGAATTCTTGAATGAAAACTATTATTGTAGAAAAACTCCACCAAAGTAAAATACTAATTACACATAACTTTAAAATCCAGTGAGCATGATCTCAACATGTCTTCTACTTTTTGGATCATCCTTTCTGATTGCCCATCAGTTTATGGGTGATATGCAATATTACAACAATGAATAGTGTCCAAAAAATTCTAGTCTTTTATCGAAATTTGATGTAAATCAAGGATCACTATATAAACAATTGAAATAGGATCTCTATGAAATCATACAACTTCATTGATATATATTCGTGAAAAGTGTTACAATGGAAAATCCTCCCTTATAGAATGGAAATGTGATGATTTTTTAAGTCCATCAACAATTAGACATATTTCATCATTTTTTCATCGACTTTTGGGAATATAGTGACAAAATATAGGGTAATGTCTTCCCATTTCTATGTAGGAATAGGTATATATTCTATGAATCCTATAGGATGTTTTCATTTGGCATTCACATGTGGACAGACTAAAAATCCCAATACATAAACAAAAATTTTCTGCTTCATGTTGTCCCATAAAAATTGTTCTTTTAATTCTCTATACATTTTAGTGTTACCCGTCTGAATAGAGAAATTACTGCAATGGTAATCATCCAATAACTCTATTTTTAGATTTTTTATAGTTGTAACACAAAGCCTTCTCAAAAATATTGGAATTCCATCTTCATATATGAAGTCTTTTAACTTCCAATCATTAAATCCTTTAATTTTATTTAGAATATTCTCAACATCTAACATAGACGTTTTAATAATTTCTAATAAATGTTGTTGGGGAACCAATTGAAAAAGTTATGATATTTCATTTTCATTGATAATTCCCATATCAATATTCACTAGATCCATGTACATATTATCATTTTCAATCATGAATTTTTTAGGACTGCATGATTCTTTCTGCTTAATTCCTAAACTACCTTATTTTCCATTCCAAACTGGTATTGTATTGAATAATCACAATCATTGAGAAATATGATCCACAATCTTTTCCTCAAGTTGATTCCATTCTGTGAAAAGATATATTTGAGACTCTTTTGATCAATATATATCTCACATATTTCACCCAATATATTGTGTCTCAAATTTTTTAGAGAAAAGAATACAATAGATGACTCAGAATCATGAGTACGATAGTTTTGTTCCCGAATTCCGAGCTGGCTTGATGAATAGGATAAAACTCTATCATGTTGTATAATGAAACAACAAAGTCATTTCTTTGATTCATCACTATTGATCACAAAACCATCCTTCTCGATGGTATTGTTGGGATCAGATCATTCACTAATCTCAACTTTAATTCTTAATAGCATTCCTCTTATCATTTTATCCATATGAACTTAAACCATTTATGAGTAAGCTTGGTTAAATGGTTGGCTAATATGGTGATGTTTTGAATGAAATGATGATAATAACCTGGTACACCAATAAAAATATATACCTAGATTATGTTTGTTGGTGTAGTCCATTCCTGAATAGCCTTTTTCTTTATTAGATCAATATATATTCCATCCTTAAATACAATATGACCATGAAAAGAAACTGATTGAAGCCAAAATTCACAATTTCTAAAATTCTCATATAATTCTTTTTTCTATGAGTATTCAAAATAATGTGAAAATATTTTTCAAGATCTTTGTAGATTTTATAATGTACCAATATATCATCAATAAATACCACAAACAAGTCATCATGATATTCTTTCAAAACACTATTCATAAGATCTATGAAAACAAAGGGTGCATTAGTCGGTCTCAAAGGCATTACTGTAACTCTTAATTCATATAACTTGTTCAAAATGCTATATTTAGAATATCTTCCTTCCTCACACACTAATGATGACATCTAGTATGAAGGTAAATCTTTGACAAATATTGGGCTCCATGAAGTTGATCAAAAAAATTATCAATGTGAGGTAGGGGATAATTTTTCTTTATTATTATAGAATTGACCTCCCTTTAGTCAATGAACAACCTCATGGAACCATATTTATTTTTGACAAAATGAATAGGGGATCCCTATGGAGACACACTTGGTTGAATAAATCCTTTATTTCTGAATTCCTCCAGTTGTTTCTTCAGTTCTACTAATTCCATAGTGGATATGCTCGAATGAGTCTTTGATAAAGGTATGTAACCAGGAATTAAATCAATTGAGAACTAAACTACATGATATGGAGGTTTTCCAGGTAAGTCCTATGGAAAAACTAAATATATTATTTCACAATATGTACATCCTCAATTTAAAATTTCATTCCTCACTACCAGATATCGATTTCTCTTCCTCCCAAATAATAGAATTCAGTTTAACTAATAAAGTTGTATTTGGATGAGTATCTGATGGTGATGTTTCTTTTCTATAGTTAAGGGATTATATTCCATCCACATATATTGTTACTTCCTTATTTTTGAAATATATTTTTAATCATAATTTCATATCCAATCCATACTATAGATTATATCAAACTCAATCATGGGTATGATGATAAAATCTGTAGATAGACAACATTAATATTCCATAATGGGGACTACCTGACACATATTTATTGCAATGATAATTCCCTATAGAGTTTTGATTGAAACCTCCTTTTATAAATCAAATTTGAAATATCTAAATTTCCTGGAATTCTGGGAAGATATAAAAGAATGTGATGATACATAATGAAATAAATCAATGGCTAAGATTGAGAAAATGATTAATGTACCTACCACCACATCATTAGGAACATTGACCTCAACAGTTGTGACAATATAGGCATGGTCTTGCTCCCTTAGCCTTTGCTGAGGCCCATTTCCTTATAAAATTGGGGAATCATTAAAATAGTTTCCCAAATCCCTATAATTATATAATTGGACATTGATAGTTTCTTTCTTCACCTTACAATCACCAGCACGATGACCTTTTTGTCAACACATACAGCTCATGTCTTTTCCTTTTAAGCATTCACTGGGGTGTTTCCTTCCACAAGTATCACATGTTGGAAAATTCACATTTTTATTATTACCCTTATCTATTATATCCTCAGCCACTCACTTCATTACTATTTTCCCCCTAATGTCATAAGGAGTAGAGAAATATTTCGGTGTCTAGATAGCACAAGAGACAATGTATTCATATGACGAGAATCTTGGGGAGACTAGTTCCCTTTAGATGAATGATTTTAAAACATAAATAAATCATTCAATGTTTATCCATTGATTATATATGTATTTCGTGACATTTCTTATTATTCTTGTGATGTTTTCTTTCATAATTGGTAACATTATCATCCTCTTTTTACCTCAGATTCAGAAATGTTATTTCCAAATTCGCTCACTATTCACGAGGAAAGTATTTTTCCAATAATATTTCGTTAAAGTCCATCCATTAAATTACTTATATTTATTCTTACTCCGTTGTGTTTTTAATCAATGAGCCCCATTGATCTGCATCTTCAGATAGATGATAAACTGCCATGACAACCTTCTCACATTAGTTACATCCCAAATGGAGAAATATCATCTCTAGGGAACTTATCCACTCCTCAGCTAAAAATGAGTTTATTGACCCACTGATTGATTGAGGTTTTTTTCGCATAAAGGGTTCTAACATAGATACTCCATATTGTGGATCTGGATGCTATATATGGTTATGTTTATTGTTTATAACCATAGTCAACATTCCCAGTATAGTTAAAAGATTCTCATCACTAGTCACAGTACCAAAGACGACATCATTATATTTAATAGGAGGGAAATCCCTTTATGGGATACACGCATTCATATGGTTTTTATTCCTTCCACTAAGAACCATTTATAAATAATGGAATACATGAGATTAGTTGATGAATCTTACAGTATAATATCATATTAAAAAAACAGAGCATAAATTGGGATCATATGAAAAACTAATCTCATAATCATATACATACTTTATTTAATGAAAAATGTACATTTAATTCCTTAATAATGGTTTTTAAAAAAATGCGAGTTATTCTAAGAATATTTCGTAGGAGTGTCAAACTAGGTGCATAGTAAGACCCATTATCCTGTACAAGGATATACCGAGTCAAGCCCAAGATTTGATGTTCGAGTTGATACTCCTAGGTGCATCTATTCTACAACCACTTCCACTTGTAGTATCCATACATTGATGTATTTTATAAAAATATAAAGTTAATATATTCCTTACAAAAATTCCATTATTTTCATATATGTATATCCTCAAATACTATTATAGGGTTTTCCTCTATAATTTACATTTTCTATTTCTCGTTTCCATGTTTTCTAATATACTTTCTCTTATACCAACTGTAAGGACCCAACCCCTGTTTCCCGTAGCTGGTGATTTATTTATTTATTTTGGTATAATTAAAAGAAAGTTTTCTCCTAAAGTAATGAATTAATTTAGTAGTTTAGGAAAACCAGATACATACATATGTTCAACATTACTACTTGAAAGAAAAAACTATATATCAACTACTTTCGAATCACACAAAATCTCCCAGATTATTCACATAAGTAATTCATAATATACTTCTTCAAAACATGGGGAAATCAAATCATATGAATGCGGTAATATCAGATACTCAATAAGGTTAAATAATATTTTCAAATTAAATACAAAAAATAGGAATGATGAATAACTAAAAATTCATTCCTTAAAAAATATAATTGAGTATAATATGGAAGGAATAATGAATGATTAAATAATTTTTTAAACATAAAAATGGATATTCTAATAGTCAAACAATAACACAGACTAACAATCTCTAGTTTCATAATGAGGGGTGAATAATTCTATAAAATTTTAAATATACCTTCAAGGACTTATCTAATAAATCTAAAATTATTAATGTATCAACCTAAACCATAACTGAAAATGGGAAAGGCCCCAACCATGTTCTTATTTGTTTTGACTCATTTGACCTACTGATGCATCGAGGGGCTATAGAAGACCCCAAAAATAACTTAATATGTCCAATGCATTCCTAATATGAATGGGTATAAAGAGAAACAAAATTAACATTCATATTGGAACTAAAATATGATGTTTAAATACTTTCCACAAATATTAAACCTAAACACTAACCATTCAATGTAATATGGTGAATGTTATCAAGATAGTAAATCAATTTTCAATATAATATTAAACAATTCAATAAAATATGGTGTATAATATCATAAAATATTTGTCCCAATTACACATAATATTCAACAAGAGTATTGGAATAAAAAAATTTCTCTTATAAAATCAATGAGTATTTCTTGAGATAAATACTCTTTTACTTTGAAAAGTGGATTTCTTTTAGAAAAATATTTGTATAAAAATATAAGTGAAATAATATAGTTTTATAATTATAAAATGAGTTAATTTATAGAAATAATGTTTTCTAAAAACCGAATATAGTGTGCCCTTTAAAAGAGGCCATAATTCGAGAAATTCCTTTTGATCAGGCTTGTATTTCAGGAATAATTTTGGAATGATCCTTTTAAAACAAGTTTATATCTAAAAAATAAATAAGGATTATGGTTGGTACACATATATGAGACATTTAAATATAATTCATGATGATTATATATGAATTAATAATAATTCAATTAGTATTAAGAGAAATAAAGAGTAACCTGATAGAAAATGGATGTTCGGGTTGAAAACCCTTACCTTATGTAAGAATATGTTATGATCATGACCATAGGGTCATGTCATATGAAGTTAGACATATTAATAACATAATTAAGAAAATTTTAGAAATTTAATTTATTTATTATAATTTTATTATGTTCATTTATGTTTATTTTTATGGGTTAAGAGATTTAATATTATTATTTGTTAGTGCTCGTTTCCTTAGTTTTCATGATCGGGTTCTTTGTATGGATGTTAATGTAAAATGAGAATTGAATTAATGAACTTATTTTATGTTTTTTTAATGTTCATAAAAATGTTAAATTGTTATATAAATCATTTAGATAATTTGTTAGAGGATGAATCATTAGATAAAATTTTATTGATAGACGATTGGATTAGTTTGGATGTTTTTATAACCATGAACTCATTTTGAATTATAAATTAATAGCATTTTTGCGAAATGATTCCAGAACATTACATAGGATATATTACATATATTATGATTCATTTTAACCATAAAAATGGATTCATGACTATAATTGAACAAGGTAATAGAATTTGAAAACCAGTTGTCTATGAATGAAAAACATTAACATATATCAAATGGTGTTCTCATTTCTAGTATAAAATGAGGTGAAACGAGTGATGATGATAAATTATTCCATTATCATAAAAGAATTACAATTCATTTATGTTATTGGAGTTATCCTAATATTTTTATGAATGAAGGTGAGGAAATAAAAATAATGAAAGAAACTTGAATGAATATAAATGAAATGAAAAGTGGAATTTACCTATGAATTTATCATCCTTGAGCGCCTCTTTAGGGGAGAGGATTTGGACTTTTGAATAGACCAGTGGATGTTGGATATATATAAGATCATTTTAGGATACATTAGAATAACTTTGACTAGAAACATGGCTTTTAGGGATAGATGATAAGAGGGAATGAGGGGTGGGTTTTATAGTGGAGATGGGGATTTTTTTTATTTTTTTAATCATTATTTTACTATTTCAGCTCTAGACAATGATTAATATTGAATATTGTGAATACAAATAGTAAAACGTTTATATTATTTCTATCAAATGGTCATTTATATCAGCCATGACTCAACCATGATCCATAAATTTATTTATTTTTCATATTTCTTATATTATCAAATTTCACTATTCACCAAAAATTAATGTTTTTCAGAAAAATAAAAAATAATACCACAAAATTTTCCAAGCATATAGAATTAAAAAGTGAACTCTAGTTTATCAAAACAATTTTCTTCATAAGGTAAATTTAATTTTTAAACAAAATCATTATTTACATGAAAAATTAATATTCTAATTTTAAATTGATTTTATAATACTTCAAAAAATTAACTATGGTATCATAAAATTATACTTAATATATAAGAAAACAAATTATTTATTGAATAATAAATTTTATGAAAATTAATTTTATTAATTTTTTAAATTTAAATTTTAATTAAATATTTATTAATTACAAAAATACCAACACTTAATTATTGATTTATAAAATTTTCAATTTCATTTATAAGATTCCTATGATTTGTATATACTTTAATGGGTGTGTTTTCTATTCATAAGGGACATATTACAATTCATATGGGTACATTAATATTCCTAAGGGTCATGATACTATTCATAGAAATGTAACTTTATCCTATCAAACTCTAATTATCACACTGAAATAAACTATGTTTGTGAGTTTTTTAAATTAAAATCACAAAAGAGGAAATCTTATATCAAACTAATAGGTTATAAATATATCCTATAAATATAGAAGTTCTTTTTTTCACATAGACTCGGTGTAGAATTAATTCTATAAAAAATTTATTTTTAAAAACATGAGGTGTTACATTCTCTATCGATTTTTTCATTAATTACCATAACCAAAATATCCATAGAATTGAATTACATGAACATAATTAATAATAAAACATAAATTATGGTATTTTTATAAACTATAAATTTGGAAATTTATAATAATAATTAATAATAACACCTATATTATGAATATTGTTAAGAACGATCGAGATTACTCACACTTGATATTGAAAATTCTTAATAACAAACTAATATACATATTTTTTGTATTTATAAATGATTTTTTAATGGTCATAAATATGAATAATTCTATGAAATAGTTGACTAATATATTTATTTTTATAATACATGAATTTAGATAATGTTCATGTTTGCTCGAATACAAAGTGAGGGTTTCATAGACTCATTTTAAAATTCATGAGACATATTTGATACAGCCAAACATAATATTATCAGATAGATGTATTACTACCAAATTAATTAACATTAAATATTCATGAAATTAAATTATATTTAGGATTCATATCATTTTTTTGTTTATATGGAATTTTATTCAAAATATATTAAATTTCTAATGGTTTCTTGTAACATTTTTCAGTCTCTTGAGACATACATATTATAACACAACATGTTTTATTTGGAATGGTGTATCTTATTTCGTTTTTATTTTTTTTCCTATTATACTATCATTATTCTTGATAATAAATGTTTCATTTTAAATCCAAACCATTATGGTTTTTTGGATTGAATGTTTCTATGGTTGTAAGGTGTTCTTTACCTCAAATTTAATATCATGAGACCTATTTCGTTTTTGTACACAATGATACCAATGGTATGGTTGATTTATTACTAATTTTTTTAAACATATTATTTTATGTCATGGGTTTTTAAGTAACATATGAATATAAATTTTTTAAATAGCCTTCTATTCAAAAGATATAAATATTGATAGGGGTTTCGATTAATCTTTTACTAAAACTGTAATGGCTTCGATTACCAATATTATTTTAAAATCATTATTTATTCAAAATGATAATACATACATGGAATTTATATTATTTTTACTCATTTTTTAACCAATGTATTTCTCATAAGTTAAAGAAACTTGATTTCATCTTCACATTCAGGAACCATCATTTTTCTATATCTAGATTAATTTGAAGAATTTTAAGGTATTTGTATTGATAAATCAATAGTGGAATGATATTATTTTCAACAAATTATCTTTATTTTTAAAGATTTAGTTAAATTTCAATCATTTTCTAGAAGGGTTATTTTTTTTTCAAAATGTGAAAATATAATCTTTTTAACAGTTATGCAGGGACACATAATTCCAAATATTTATCATTTTATATGAATATTACAATATATGTTTTCATTTTTTTATAAAAAAAATATTTTTATCCTTGTGATATAGAATATTTATTATAAAACTATTTCAACAGTAAAATAATACTTTATAGTTCCAAATTATTTTCTATAAAAATTCAAAAAAGTAGTATATTGTAAAATTCATTGTAATACTACAGATATTATTTAATATAATTGATATTATTAAATTATTACCATCCACAATAAGTCATTGTTTATCTTAGGAAATGTTTCTTTCTATCAAAGAAATAATCCATCACTATTTTTTCAATATTTATTCAATAAATGTTTAAAAAATAATTTTTATTAAAATTCTTTCCCATTTTTAATATCCTTTTTTTTATTCAATATACTGAATGATGTTAAACAAATATATATACATATATTTAGTAGGGAATTTCTTGACATAATTTTTTTCCATTTATATACACGGTGTAAATATGATTTTAATTATATTGATTAAAATGGATTTACCTACAATGTTACAAGATTCCATTGGATACCAAATTATTTTATATAGGTATATAATGTTATGATTTTTGATAGATTTATGATTTATCCCATATGGGTATCATTTTTTAAAACAATAAGAACCATGTTTTAGTTATATTGGATATTTGAGATATAAATAATGAATTGATTATACGTGGGACAAATATAAATAGATGACCATGGATGGGGTTCTATATCACCCTCTAGTGCATATTTTAGTGTTTTATACCTCACGAGATAAATTAAAAGGAAATTTCATTGATATTCTCAAAAACTAAAGTGTGAACCTTATTTGATATGCTCAAAAAATGGTAACCCTTCTTGGATAATCTCAAAAAAAATAGAGAGGCCCTTATTATATATGGTAACAATATAATGATACCCTTTGATTATATTGATTCCACCATTTTAGTCATCTTATCATTATTATATTATTATCTCATTGATCATGTTTATTAAATCCTATTTGCACAGTAAAAATTCATGGATTATATTTTTCCAACTCATATTCCAAGATTTATGATATACTATTTTTTGGGTTTAAGATTCCTATTTATTTTCATTATACCATTTTTCTCCTCCTACTCACACTTATGATATTCAATTGTTGTCACTTATGTTTTACCATTAGAGATCATTTGAGGATACCCTATTGTTTTGAATCCATTTCCCTAGATTATGATTAAAATTAATATATTAAATGTCTTTATAACAGTCTATTGTAAATAAGATTTTAAGAGCTATTAAAGACAAGATATGGATTGATTAGTCACACATACAGTGGAAAAAAGACTATTATATACATAGAACATGGTTTCAATTACAGAAAAATTTATCATGACTCTATATAACTCTAAACCTAAAAATGACCTCCGATTGTAAATGTAACATTATGTGTGAATTATAAAGTAATTAAGGTTAGATATCAAAGCTAATTTTTAATTTACATTATCATTATCATCAGATCTATTAGTGATGGTCTAGGGTGCCTTAGATAAATTTAGTTATATTTTGAGATAACAGTAAAATTATTTTATTTATATTGGGGATTATTCTTGTATTGTTCAGGTGTGTATCTTTTATATTTTTTAAAACTAATGTTCCACTAGATATAATTTTATATATATGTTTCATCATGTGATTTGGTTTTATCAATCATTCCCTGGTTATATAATTTATTTTTTTATGTTTATTATAATGATTTTTTAAACATGTCTATTTAGCTCTAGGTTATGGTTATAGAGTCAGGATTAGGTTCATATGTTACACTATAGGTCTAAATATAATATACCATATAAATGTATTGGTTTTATCTTTATATTAATGAATCTATATGGATTTTATTTTACATTATTATGTGGGGAATTATTTACATCTCTCTTAATCGTAATAATTCATTAAAAGTAAATATATACGTTATATTAGTGATAAATGATAAAAAAATTCAATTTAGGCCATAATATAATTGCATCATTTTGTTTGTTGGATTCAATTTTCTATTTTGTTTTTTTACTAAATAAGATGTTACACCCCATAGAATTGGACTTTCATTCTTTAAAATAGAAACCAAATCATTTCATATATTCATTACCTATTCGATTTTGATTAGGTCTCTTAATCTGTCCCAAATTACATTTCATCTAATCATTTATTAAAAACATATACATCTTGCCTGTTATTTATATACATTTTTCAATATATTTTTCTTATTTTACACACCTTGTCCATAATATTTTTTGATAACCTTTATAATTATCCATTTTTTTGAAATAAATATGTATTATATATAGAGAAAATTATTCAAACATATTTTATTTTAATTTTCACTCAACAAATGTGAATTATAACCTACAAAAACATGGAAAAAATTTATCCCAACTCAACATTTTGTGGTTTATAATAACTCTTTCATCTTATCATTTAGATATTTTAAAATTGTTTAGTTTTAACACAATATTGATTTCTAATTTATATTAAAACAGAAATACATTATCTTATCACATTATAACATCATTTATAATATTTTTCTTCATCTCTATATTTTTTAAATTTGACTCATGTTTACAATAATTGTTTTATTTAAATATTGAATACAAGGTTATATATTACCAATTTTATTCTCCATTTTACCATATTTTAACTATTTTCCATTCTAAAAAAATATTTATCAATACTCAACAATATATTCATGGTTAATAATATTTATAGGTGAGTTAACATAAATTATGTTATTATTTTTTTATTATTTATGGAATTTATATAAGAGTTAAGAGTAGATAGAGAAAAAATAGTGTGACAATGTATCTATTTATGACCTAATCATTGAATATGTATGCGAGAAATTACCATTTTCAGTGTTGGTGATTTATTTATATCACAGGGAGTGATAAATAGAGTGCGCGTTTGTGTAATTTCTGGGGTTTATTTCTACATGTGTGAGTGTGTTGGTATTTTTTCATGTCACCTTCATCGAATAAGTTCATGGGATGATAATTTCTCATCTAAGGTATAGATATGTATAATGTATATCTAACACAACACGATCTAAATATTATGAAGTATAATTCAGGGAGAAACATTTAGAAAATCATTATTATATGAATTTATTTGAAATTACCTAAGAGAATTAAAACATCGAGAATCAAACAAGATAGAGTAAGAGTCATGGTAATCTGTAGTAAGATTTATAATCAGCCTATCTCCACATCATTGAGGAATAAATGCATAATTTAAAACATAATTTTACAAATTAGTTATAATTAAACATGAGACAGATAATTTAAACTAAGATAAGATGGCATTATTAGGGGGATCATGGTAAAGGTCACTTTGTTTAAGTGGAAAAGTGACCAAAAAATATACATAGAATAGGATATGGTTGTTTAGCAGGTATTTTCCTTCCATGACATTTCTGAAAATAAATTTATGAAATTTTTTCCCCCTATTTATTTGAATATTTTTTAGTGAAACTGTTCCAAAAGGAGTTGGCTTGATATGGTTGAAATTATATAAAAAGAATGGATGAAATGATATTTTCTATGAATACATTATTTTTTCAGTTATATATTTATATAAATCCATAAAATATAATTTAATTACATTACCAAGTGAAGAAGAATGTATAAGATTACTATAATAAGACACATAATTAAATGGTTCTTTAACATTTATATGAGTATCCATATAATACCATTTATTTCTATCCATGTTGGATTAACTGGGATATATTTTATTAATTAGAGATATAAAACCATATTTAAATAAAATAATTTATTCACTAAGCTATAAATATTTAGAGAAAAAAGGGTGGAGAAACATGTGGAAAAATTTTATATATTTTACTACATAGATGAGTGATAAGAAATAGATTGTATAAACATCATCTCCAATGAAGGTGGTTGATAATAAGAGTGATATAAAAATACATCCCTAAAATAAAGTTATTCATCAGTCTAACCATAAAATAAAAATGATTTTTTTATTTAAATTCCACTAAATATGAAATAGAACTAGTGGGATCAAAAATTAAATGATTATAAACATGATAAAATTTAGAGAATAGGAAACCAATTAGAGATCAATAAGGAAGAAGAATAATATTTACTATAAATTCATATTGTAAAATTCATAGATGAAGGAGGAACCTTATTAATTGAATGATGTTTTGTGCATAAATAATAGTCAGGGGAAAAGTGACCTAATTGAACCATTTTCCTACTCATTTATATATCCATAAAAAGTGTATACTTTTATTATTAAACAATGGAGTTATAGTAATAAAAAAATCATTGAGTGAGCAGATGAATTAGAACAACCTATAGTTATGTGGTATGTAATAATAGAAATTTAGGGAGTGAGTTTTCTTTTAAAAACATAATGGAAAAGAATAGATGTTTAAAAAATCATTTATAATATAATGAATAATTTAATTTTTTGAAAAGATTAAAAATTAATAAATTTTTGAAATCACAAAAATATAAAAAAATAAATAAAATAAGTTGAAGAATAAAACAAATGGTATTTAGAAAATAAATCTCTTATGCGATCCATGAAGAAAAAATGAATTAAATGATAATTTATTCAATGGGTATATATATATATATATGATCAATTGAAATAGTTCAATAATCAAAAAACATTAAAATAAATGAGGAATGGTATTTTTAAGGATGGTTAGAGATAGTACCCGAGGGTACAACCATGTATACATCCTCAATCACTTATAAATTTGATATATTAGCCTCTAGTATTTAATGGTAGGTAAGATACTGAAACAATCCAATGTATTTTATATTATAGAAAGAAACCAAATACAATAAATGTATAAATCTAAAAGTGAATATGTGGACCTAAATAATAATAGTCCCTTTCCTTTTTAAAGTAGATGGAAAGGAAACCGAATCCTCTCAGATTAATGATAGTGAGGAAAAATATTAAGAAAAAATTCTAGGAAGTGGGTATTTATAGAGCAGTCTCTAATATCCAATATAATATGAAAATACCATAATATATATTGAGATAGTAATGTGTGTGAGAGTGGTTTATAATTTGATACCCCCTATTTGATGGAAATAATTATTATAAAGTGAATAATTTTAGAGCATTAAATGATTTGAAAATTAGAGAGAAATTTAGAACATTGATGATTGGATGATAAAGTTGTCATTTTTTTATTTATATTTCAAATACCTTCAAATGAACCTACATGTATGTTTTAAAAAGATCGGGTTATATTTTTTTAAATCTAAAGGTGTTTTAAATCAAAGACTTCCTTGTTCAATGAATCCAGACTATAAAAAATATAGTGCATGGATATGATTCTTGTGGCATGGTCTAGCATTCTATGTCTCAGAAGAGGTCTTTGTGATGTGAGAATAAAAACTATAGTGTAGTATTATGAATATGGTTTTTTTAGTTATGAAAATATTAATTTATCTTCATAGTAGACTCTAGGATATGACTTCTAGTGTGTTTTTTATTTTTCCAATTTTTCGGTTGTTGTAGTTCAACTTTGGGGATATGGTGTGGGAAAATAATATATAGAAAAAAAATGTAATGTAGGGGCTACCATTCTACATGGGGTTGGAAACTTTTATTGGATCAATGGTTTTAACAACTGCTTTATTGTTGATAGTTTCACCAAAAATCTTATATTGTGATTTTACCATGCTAGGCTATAGGGTAGTCCTGAGGGCTGGGTCAGAATCCTTTTTTCTCTGACATGGTACTGAGGGGTGTATCATGGTTGATATATATAACTTAAAAACACTCATATTATTCTAGTAACTTCACTCCATGAGTTCTATAACAATGTATTTTATTATGTTTAACAATAAAATATAAAACACATTATGAATGTTTTTGACTATTAAAATAAAATACTGGTGATAAGTACAATAATAGAAGTTATGATAATAAAAAACACTTAAATAATAATTTAATTAACTAACATTATAAAATTAACGAAAAACCTCCTTAAAACATATATTCTATCTAATTTTGTTTCAAAAAACACATATCCACAAAAAATAACCACACCTTTGAGAGAATAACTAAAAAACCCCTATGATATTTTTAAAAATAAGTCATAAATTTTTTTAGAGAATAAATATATTAAAATTAAATCTGTATTTATCATAATTAATGTATTTGGAAATATTGAATAAAATTAATATTATTAAAGTAAATGTGAAAAATATTTTATGTTAAACAAACTAATATTTTTTAAACAATGATTAAAAGCTTAAAAAACATTGAAAAGACTATTCTTTGAAAAGGATAAATAAATTTTATTGAAAAAATAAATATACTTTTAGTATTTTCAATTAATTTGAAACTGAAAATGTCTATGCTGGGATAATTTAATGATAACCCACCCCACAATTAATGTGTTTGGAGACATTAAAGGGATCATAGCCTTAAAACAAGAATAAATAAACAACAAAAAATTTATATTTTTTGAGAAGTAATTCCGATATTTTGGACATGTATTGATTTTATTAATAAAACATTGAAAATTATATATGATTTTCAACTCAGGTTTGTATTAGGGGAATCTCACCATGCCCAATATTGTAAAAGGGATAATAAACCCAATCAACAATATTTTTTGGAGGATTCCCTAGGAGAATCTCTACTAAAACCACATCTGTTTATTTTTATCCATATAGGAATTTAATTCAGGGAGTAACATACATAATTTACATTACAAATTAATTAATTTTTTTGAATTTTTTTAATTGATATCCATTTTGGAATTTTCCTTGAAAATTTGAATTTGAAAAATGAAAATAATTCATGGATATGAAATATATTTAGAGATAATAATCCAAATATAATCCAACCAGACCCCCTTTTATAAAACCAATGTTACAAAGAGGATGGGGTATAATGTAGATATTAGAAAGTTAATGTATGGTGAAAATTAAATAATTATATCGCCTTTTTACAATTTAACAGGTTGGAAATGTTGTCTTATGTCAATGTGCTTAGTGTGAGTTTTTTGGAGGTGATTTGTAGATATACTAATCACAGTAATATTGTTAATCTTGATATGGAAATAATAATATGTTAGCCTGACATAAAAAAAGTACGTTTCTTTCTTAGAAAATGGGTGTAACAACTCATTGTTGTTATGTATTCTACTGTTTCTATAGAAATATGAAAATTAAATTTTTTTATTACAACTACAGATAAAAATTATTTTTTTAGTTGATGATAAGTACCACATGTAATTTTCCAATGTCATTGGCAGCATAAAAAATCTATAATGGAATAAAAGTAATTTTAAAATTGGTTTCCTTGGGATAAAATAATCCATTTTTTTGGTTCCATTAAAATAACGGAAAATAGTTTTCAGATAATTTAAATGATATTCCAATAGATTGTATTGAAAATGAACATAATGTTATACAATGAACATGCTGTCTAGATAGGTCATGTTAAGTGAAACTAGAATTCCAACCATATTTCGATAAATATTTTCATCAACTAATTAACTAGATTCATCCAATGTCATCTTACATGTGATAATCATGGGAATTTAAATTTCCAAATTCATATTCATTCCAAAATTTGTTGATGTACATCATTGTATTTATTTTCGAGTAGTATTTTTCTACTGAAATTATGAGAAATTTAAAAAGCAATAAATAATTCAAGTTCTCCTAGAAAAATAATTTCAAACACTATACTCATTATATTAAAAAAATATTTTTAAAGGGTTTATTTATTTGGTACAATAATATCATCATCAACATCAAATTGAGTGAGAAATTTATCATTTCCATAGGTTTTGAGAAAAAAAGATGGAAATATCTATCCCCATTTTAAAATAATTTGAAAAAATTAATTTGGATAACATCACTTATAAATACCCAGGGGTTTGTTTGAAAATATGTAGAGTTTTGTATAACATGAACATTTATTTTTTATACTTTATAATTTCAAAACTGGGTGGTTGGTCCCCAAAAATATTTTAAAAATAAAACTATTTAAAAATTAAAATTATATATATATATATTTGAAAACTTTTGAATTTATATTGTGTAGTGAATTCCCAAAAATTTATAATGGATTTGATTTTAGAAAAAAGTGAAATGGTTTCACCAAAATAAATAACTTATTTTTTATTATAGACATTAACATTAATTCAATCCTTATTATGGATAAAATATCCATATTCATCAGACATGATATGAAAATACCAACTTGGTCCCGACAATATGGTGATTATAAGTACATTCCCTGAGAATCCAAACATTGTTCAATTGAATCTTCTTCAAATACTCTTGCATAGAATGTATCTAATTTTTATCTTTAATATAATTATCAAGGGAATGATGTTCAAAATGAGGGATAATTGGATGTTTTTATCTTCTTTTAATACCAAAAAAATATTAAGATTTCCAGATTACAATCCTACAATAACATTCTTAAACGGATTGTATTTGGATTTAGTCTAATACATGGTAAACAGAGAGGGTTTTGTTTCAATTATGCGTTCAATTTTATAGATAATATATTTTAGAAATGGCCAAACAAGGCTGGATTAAATAATCATGAATATATGGATGTTATTTAGAAATATTATCATAAAATTTGTCATTAATAAACTCTATTGGGGTTTTGGTCATTTATTAGAGAATTGAAAGTCATTACATGATTAAGAGTACCCAAATAATATTTATCTATCCGAATTATGGTAATAAATTCATAAATTATTCAAGTTACTTAGGATAAATAATTTATTATTGAAGAATCTAAGGAATATAGCTTTCTTAATGATTTATTTCCAAATATCATAAGGGGTTTTACATAGACATGTCTTATATTAACAAAAATAAGGATAAAGAAAGTGGAATAGGCCCCATCTGCCCAAAAAATAATAAAGAAGGAAAACACATCACAAAGAGTCCTATATGATTCAACATGGGTCATAATTAAGCATTCCAAAACCACATTTTATTTAGTATTTTAAGGAGATGAAAAAGGGTGATGATAACCTTTAGATTAAAAAACTCATTAAATAATTTTTATGAAATTTCCTAGCATGGTAACTTCTAAAGGGAAATTTTTTTGAGTCTTTTTAATTTTAAACCTTCAGTGAAAACATTATAATTAAATTAAAAAATTAATTTTCTTATTATCTAGGGTAAAATATATAAAAAATAGGTAATGTCATTGAAAACTATGTAGTTATAATTTTTACTGCATATTCCTGAAAGATGTGTTATCCTAAAATGGTCAAGGTGGACTAGTTACTGGCACTTAATGAGGAAACAATTTTTATATGTTTATTGTAAGACTTTTTCTTTTATATTTTTCATGGTTCAAAATCTATGTTCTATTTAAAATTAATTTTAAAAACTCACATATTAGTTTGATATGATTATTATTTATAATAGAATGATAATTAGAATGATGTATATTTATAAGCTCATTCCAGGAAAATTTTTATTGTGTACTTAAACAATTAACATTTTGACTGGGTAGAGATTTCAAATCTAAATGTAAACATTTTTAAAATGGAATGTTGTAAATAAATTATTTCCTTTCGAATTATAATCACTAAAAAATATATTTTCAAATAAATATTAAAACATAAATCATGTTATTTTATAATACATAGAAAATTATGCTTCGAGAATTTAATAAATAAAACTCCATTTATAAGAGTAGAGTTTTAGAAACCAATCATACCTATAACAGAAATTTTATTTTAGAATCATATCTAATGGTGACATGTCTTCTATAAGAATATTTGAGTTTATTTAATTCATAAGGATCACCCAAATTTTTCCTTGACCGTCTGATATCCCTATATAATGTATCTCCATAGATTTTTCTATTTTATCAATAAAAGATTACGAAACTATATATTTTTTACCCATATCAAGGGTCTAATTATTTTATTTAATAATTATTTTTGGAATCCACACATGTTTGGAACACGTTTCTCCATTTGAAATATATTAATGAAGATAAATATTTTTTCTTAAACCATATAAAATTTTTAAAAATTACATTGTAAAACTAGTTGACCACAATTCTTTCAATAATTAAAAATTACATTATCATAACTTCTATTTATAAAAGATTGATTTTTATAATGATTTTTATAACATTATTGATTTGAATAACGGAAACCATAAATATTTTAAATAGGATTTTAAAAACCAAAAATTTTATTTAAATTTTTATCCCATGGGTAAAATGAGAATGATTATTTTCTAAAAATAAATTTTGAAATTATCAATTTTCATTGTTTTTTGTTCTTTTAATTTGGAAATACAATCCTCTAATTATTTTAAAAGCTAATCTCTTTTGGAAACAAAAATTATTCCTTTCCTTTTAGAAAAATTTAAATTTGAAAAAATATCTAAAAACCCATTTTTATGTTCATTTCTAGAAATGAGAAGATCAATATAAGTAAAATAAGGGATAAAGTATAAAAAATAAAAAGATGAATGAGGGGGAGAGATAAATTTTTTTGAAATAAACTCTATTACATCCTCAAAATGATTCATGAGACACTTGGGACATTCATCACTTGATTTATATGTTGAAATCGAGTCCTCTATTGCACTCCATGTTGAAACAGAAATATTTATTACCTTTTTTAATGTATTTATATTGTTTTATTAAATAAGGTAAAATCAATTTTAATGTGGCCCTTATTTCTTCAATTGATGAAAGTTACATTTCATTATTATTATTTTGATGTTTTGGGTAAATTTTTTCAATTTCATGTACCTTTACATAATCTTTTTAATGTGGGAAATATCACAATCACTCCATGATATCTCAAAATTTTATCCTTAAATGTTGTTATTCTTTTGTATTATTTGAGATCCGTTAGATTATGTTAATATTTTATCCCCAATATTATCCCATATTCATTAGAGATCTAATGAGTACCTCAACCATCAGATAAATGACATTATTAACTTCATAAATCATGGTGACTCTTAGTGACCAATTACTTCATATAACCGAAAGGATTTTCTTTACCATGGTTTCTGTAGAAATAATTTTCCAATGAATTTTTTTAGAAATTAGAAGTTTCATTAAATATTGTAATCATAAGAATCATATAATAATTGAAATTAATGGGTAAACACTCAATTTATTTATTATAAATTTCAATACATGTATCCTTAAAATTATTTATTCATTCATATATAAAATCTATAAATTTTTTGATTTTGGGAGATTTATTACCAGAAGAAAATATATTAAATTCATTATGATATAAACCATAATTTAATGAATCAGTTTCATTACCATCCAATTCAGAAGAATAAATATCATCTATGGCCCATTTTTCATCATTAATGGATTAAATAGTGTAACCATGAATATCCATTTTCTGAACATGATATTAAAAATATATAAAAAAAGTATACATTTAAGATTTAGAAAAATAATAAATTTTAGAATCTTAAAATAAAACACAGTCCATTGAATTACATTAAGACTTCTTTGGACATTTGAAAATTCCATTTAAAAAAGTGATCATTATTTGAGAAATTGTTAAATGATTTTGAATAAAATATTCAATAAATTTTGAAAAAACACAATTTAATATAATTAAAGACACCTTTGATACCAAATTTTAGTAGATGTAAGATAAAAATAGAATGTCAGGGAGGGGGAATTTCTATTATAGATATTAATGGAAAACAATAGAATATTAAATACTTCATTATAATGGAATGAATAAATTAAATCTTTTTAAAAATATAAATGATAATCTATGTCTGGAGGGGAAAATATATAATTAAATAGAATAAAAATATCCTAAATAATAAAATTAATAGTGATTTGAAATTTAAACATTTATGTCATTCAAAAAATAAATAACGATTTAGTGATCATTTATAGATTAAAAATATTTAATAATATAATAACTGAAAGATAAAAATAATTGAAAAAGATGAAAATAAATGTAAAAACTGGGAAATGTCAAAGAAAATTTTTCTTAAATACTTTGGAATTTTGCGAGTCTTTGGATTCTGACAGAACTTGATTCTGAGGCCTGGTTTGCCCGAAATCAATGTCCGAATTTAGCTCAGGTACGTTCAGTGAATGAACGAGCGGGTTTTTCTATCTTTTAAAGTAGTGCTCAAAATTGAAATCAGAGGGCCCCGATGAACTCGCAGTGCCGATAATTTCATAATAGATCTTTTACCGTAGATGCGTTTTCTCAGGAGCTAAAGCTAAAATTTGTGGATTAAATGAGAAGTGAATAAAATTGTGGGACAATTTTATTTTAATATCTTAAGTGGTTATATAATACATGGGGGAGTTGGGATGGGACCCAAAAGCTCCTAACTACCCATGTAAGGATATATGTGAGGTGGGACCCACACAAGACCCAACCTTTCACATTCCCATTACACTCTCTTAACTCTCATAAAACTCCCCCATTAAACTTGACAACTTCCATAATTTAATGTGGACCATTCCTCTCTCCCTCTAACTTCATTAAAACATTCCAACACATGCACATTAATTAATTAATTGAAACTCTTTAATTAATTAATTATGTGTTTGAAATTGTATTTTTAAATGATTGGATTGTTTAATTAAAATAAGGGGTGACCTTATTTTATTTTTGGGTTGGCTTGTTGTGTTGAGATTTTGGGGAGAGAGCTCTTGAGTTTCGATGAATGCTTCATCTCCATTGTTGAAGAACACCAAATCTCCGACGAAAAATGACAGTGCACTTCCATTCTCTTCTCTGTGACTAGTGAGGAGATGCCGATTCCACCTCAGATGCACTCCGACGACGTCTACGAATCCTCATCTCGTGATTTCATCTTCTGTGATGCCAATGTTCGACATCATTTGTTGAGGAAGGGGTGTGTTTTTATTGGATCAATGATTGATTATTCTTTCCTTCTTGTTTTTTTCTCATTAACCGCCTGCTACCAAACTAATGCGGAGAGACCGGGCCAAAATAACATAGTCTGAATCCTCCTCAAATTTTGTGATTGTTGGCGGTTGTTCATGTTCTTCATGGGTGAAAAACAATAGATTATTACATGTTCATTAAGGAACCCAATGATTCCAAATTGAAGACTCATCATCACCGCAACCTAGAGGAGGTGTGACGACAATAGCGGGCGACGGTTCGGACCGGAACAGGATGGACCGTTCCTCGACCGTTCTTCGAGCGAGAAATCAAAACATCTTTTCGAAGTCGATCAAAATCCCGAGAATGCCAGAATCGACATTGGGACAAAAGGGAGACCTAGATACTGATGTTTCGTGATGAATTAATGATCGGAATGAAGAACCGGCATCAATGGAGGCGCGCTGGCCAGAGGCGTCATTTCTGGAAAATTCCAGACTACAATGACTGTACTGCTGGAGAACAAGCTGTGTAGTGTGGGAATCCTGCGACTTGGGTTTTAGACTTCAGACGACTAACACATGGAATTTTACCTCTGTCACATTGCGTGTACGAGCCACACTGCATGGAGGTGGCAGCTACCCGTGATTCGGCGTGTAACCTGGGAATACACGGACACTGTGTGGAGTACACTTGCATGTACTCAACCACACGGCCAGACCTGGCCAATGGTGTGGGCTAACCGATGTACCAATTACATGGGTTGGAGAACATGGGTTGAGGTAGTGTACGAGCACATGGACAGCGTACACAGAGCTGAACCCAGAAGTTTAGACACGGTGTGTAACAATACCACATGTCATGTGCATACTTTTTACACGAACAATCCCTCGACATGAGTTGTGGTACACGGACAGTACCCGGGGCCTGAAGACACGGTGTGTAACCATACCACATGCCATTCACATACTTTTTACATGTACAATCCTTTTACATGGGCTGTGGTACTCGGGCGGTACCCGAGGTCTGAAGACATGGAGTGTAACCATACCAACACGCCATGTACTTTTTGGAAAATGGAATGGTCATCTTGTACTCAGTGTCTTGGACACGTTTGTTTTGTTTAGCACCCTATTACATGGTGGAACTTCGGGATACATCATCTTTGGACTTTATGACAGTTTATGTATCGACCCCCCTCTCTACTTGTGGAGAATACCCTCCCGAAATTGAGTACGCAATGTGCGGGAACCCTAGAGCTGGCTGCTACTGCAACGACTACCGTGTCGGGATCCTCCATGGGTTCGACGATGAAGACGACTATACATGGATCCTACATGGTTTCTATATCGAGGATGACTATACTTGGATCCTCCATGTGATCATGAGCGATTTCGACTATACTTGGATCCTACGTTGGTTCAGTAGTGATGGTTACTGTACTTGGATTTTATGTGGGTTCGGTAGCAACGACTTCTATACTTGGATCCTATTCGGGTTCGACAGGAAAGATGATTCAGAGGCTACATCAATCATCTCCACCCCTCTTCGTGAGTAGTATACCTGTGTGAGATGAGTCTTGACTTCAATCTTTATAATCGATGTGATTGACTTGCTTTCCTATGAGGACTGGGTTTTTGTTTTCCTATGAGAGCTGAGTCTTGACTTCAATCTTTATCATCGATGTGATTGACTTTCTTTCCTCTGTGGACTGGGATTTGTTTTCCGGTGTGGACTGGGTTGTGCTTGGGCTCGACAGTTGGAACAAAATTTTAATTGATGTCTAAGGTATATGTATGGGCAGCGACGACTTCTGTACTTGCATACAAACAATGGAAAACACTGATCGATGGGGAGGCTTGTGGAGCTGGACAGTACCCAGAGGTGGACCACTTAGCGGGACATACACAGAGCAGACGGCCGGACCCGAGGAGACAATGAGACTATCTGTATCCACCCTTCAGGTGAGATTTCCATAGGACGACTCAGTGTTGCTATTTTACTTAAATGTTGTTGTACATTCTTTTCAGTTTTACTGTACTATCAGTTGAGTTTTTATACTGGCCCATTTACATTCCAGCACTTAATGTTTTACTCAGTTTACATAGTGTTTACTTCTTGCATAATCTATTGTGTTTTTGTACTTATATAAAGTCATTTCCTTCAATTTATTGGGATTTTCGCCTTTGGAGCTAGTCACCAGCCCTTGGCCAATGGAAGGCGGGCTTGGGGTAGTCACTGCACGAGCCCCAAGGACGGGTCGTGAAAAATAGGTATCAGAGTAGACAGTTCTACCGCAGAACTCAGGACTTTGATATTTTTTTTCTATCAAGCAATATTTTTAAGCATATTGAGTGTCGTTATCAGTCCAGGGAGTCCAGTGTTGTTGTGGTGGCCTAAGTATCCATAAACCGGGACCCTAACTTCTGATTTCCGACTCAGTGAATGAAACCATTGATTGCATGTGTGTTTCAAAAGTTTTCTTTGTGAATAATTTGTGTTAGCTCACTAGGTATACTATTTGACCATGGAACACCTGTTTATTTTCAGGATGGCCCCATCAAGGCAGCCAACTAGGGTTCTGAGCTTTGTACGAGATGGCATCCCATCGAGCAATGAGGCCTCGGTGCTGGGCACCATTACAGTGGAGGCACCGGCAGTACCACTACCCGCTGGGCCACTAATACCAGCAGCCCCAGTAGCAGAGAGTGCACACCACCTGAGTACGTTTCACGAGTTTCAGTGATAGAGGCTACCTAGGATCTTTGGAGAGATGAACCCTCCGGAAGACGAGGATTGGATGGAGGCTATTTTCTGAGTCTTCAGATTGGTAGGGACACAAGCAGATCTTATGGTGATCCTTACTGCGAGTCTCCTGCATGCAGAAGCTGGTAGATTATTGATACAGAGGCTCTAGGTGCACGAGGAAGAATCTCTACATTAGGCAGACATCGAGAGCCTCTTCTGCTCGGAGTGCGTTCTAGCCACCCTCCGTGCGGTGCGCATCAAAGAGTAAATATAGCTGTGACAGGGCAGCATGACCGAAGCCCAGTACATGGTGAGGTTTATCGACCTCTCGCGCTACTCCACAGACATGGTACATGACCCATTATTCTGTGCCCAGACATTTGATCAGGGATTGAGGCATGAGATCAGGGCTTCGATGATCACCCTCAGCATTTTGATGCAGGCAGGAGTACGGGATCGAGCCCTTCTTGTGGAGATCTTCCTTGCTAAGCCTATGCCACCAGCGAGGCCTACTGCAAGGTGACATGTAGTAGAGTCTTCTTTATCCGGTAGTAGAAAGATTCCGCAGAGGTCCAATTGGACAAGGACATCAGGTGGGCGACCTCAGGATACTTTTTTGGATGTGCGGGGAACACGCATCACATCCAGTCATACGAGAGGTAGGTAGAGCTATGCATGCGGCAGGTAGGGCCACATGGCTCGTGACTGCCAGACCAGCCATGAAGAGGAGTATCAGACTGGAGAGGGACCTCCCAGGCAGAGGCAGAGGTTCGATCATGGCAATCCAAAGGGGGCAGGCAGATGAGGAAGAGGAGCTATCCGAGAAACAGGTGGTGGACGATGTGTCAAGGCTTTACCACCACCACCAAGAGGACCACCCCGACCACAGGGAGCTGGCAGACAAGAGCAGGCTCAACTCTAGGCAGTCGAGGCCTATGACAATGATGCACCTGAAATGATTCGATGTACTATCTGTGTCTACTCGACCCTTGCTGCAATACTTATAGACATTGTAGCAAGTCATTATTTTATTGCTTCTTCCCTTGTTCAGAGCTCGGAGATTCCAACGGAGCCGTTGGATCGTTACTTATGGCTAGAGACTACTATGGGATATGACTCGAAGATTAAAAACTGGTGACGACAGTGTGAGATTACTCTAAGTGGAGGGATCTTCTGCTGAGATCTTCGTGTAGCGGTGTTGAGGCCTTATGACTTCATCTTGGGTTTGGATTGGTTATCTCCAGTCCATGCCCAGATTGACTATATTAGGCACAAAGTGTGGTGTGTCTGCACAAATGGGGAATGGTTAACATTCACCAGTGAGAGGGGAGCCTTTGCAGTACAGGATGGGCTTACATAGAGGAAAGGGCGTGTGATCACCCATCAATTGGCCAATCTCATCCTAGGAGAAGTTTATGTGCAGAGTTCGAGTTTTCTTGTTGTGGTGGATCAGTATGCAGACGTTTTTTCTGAGGACGTTCTAGGACTACCTCCTCGCAGAGAGGTAGATTTCTAAATTGATCTATACCCTGGGAAAACCTTGATATCCACTCCAGCATATCGGATGTCTCCTGCTGAGATTCGTGAGCTACGAATACATCAGGAGGACTTTCAGGGTAAAGGATTCATCTGAACCAGTGTTTCACCCAGGGATTCTCCAATTTTATTTACCAAGAAGTCATACTGGACTTATGACTATGTGTCAACTACTGTCATCTGAATCAAGTGACTGTAAAGAACAAGTATCCACTCCCAAGGATAGAAAACCTCTTTGATCAGCTCAAGGGAGCACGATGGTTCTCAATGATAGAATTCAGGTCAGGCTATCATCAGCTCAGAGTTCGACATGATGATGTGCATAAGACGGCCTTCAGGTGTCGGTATGTCCACTATGAGTTCATTGTTATGCATTTCTATATAACCAACACTCCAGTAGTGTTCATGAGTCTCATGAACACGATCTTCCATCCTTACCTCGATCGATTTGTCGTAGTGTTCACTAATTTACTCGACTACTGAGGAGGAGAATGCCTACCACTTGCGGGTTTTACTGGACACACTCCGAGAGCACCATCTTTATGGTAAGATCTCGAAGTTTCGGTTCTGGATTCGAGAGGTTCATTTCTTAGGGCACATCATCTCATAGGAGGGAGTTTCTATGGATCCTGTGAAGGTCGAGACAGCACTTGATTAGGAGCCACCCAGGAGTGTGACGGAGGTGCAGAGTTTCCTAGGCCTTGTTGGGTACTATCGGAGGATTGTTCTAGACTTCTCTAGAGTTGCAGCACTGTTGTCATCTTTGATGAAGAAGGGGAAACCCTTCGTGTGGTCAGATATATTTCAGTAGAGCTTCTAGAAGATGATACAGAGATTGACCAGTGCACCCATCTTGAGACTACTAGAGGAGGGCGTAGGGTACGTAGTTTACTGCCATGCATCAGGGACTAGAGTCGGGTGTGTCTTGATGCAGGATTAGGCAATGATCGCTTATTATTCATGACAATTGAGGAAGCACGATAAGAAATATGCTACCCATGAACTAGAGTTAGCGTTTGTTGTCTTCGCCTTGAAGATGTGGTGGCACTATCTGATGGGCGAGCGCTTTACAGTCTACTCAGTCCAACTGAGTCTTAGGTACATCTTCTCGTAGAAGGACCTGAACCTGAGACAGTGGCGATGGCTCGAGTTCCTCTAGGACTATTACTTTGAGATAGTCTATACTCCTGAGAAGGGAAACATGGTAGCTGATGCTCTCCGCAAGAGATCGGACATTCAACCACATGGAGAGGCGACAGAGCAACTAGCCACGTTGCAGATATCCTTCATGGATAGTGATGGAGCAGCCTTTCTACAGTCACTCACAGTCACTCCTCAACTACTTCAGTGGGTTAGAGAGGAACAACATGGGGACGTTGACTATGAGACGTGATGCGTACAATTATCCACAGGACATGCGCCTGATGAATTTTCTGAAGGAGTAGAGAACGTCATCCTCTTAAGGGGACGTACCATGGTACCAGATACACTACAGGAGGAAGTTCTGAGTGAGTTTCACGCTTCCCCTCGTGTGGTATATCCATGAGTGGTGAAGATCTACCAGGATCTCTGACGATAGCATTTTTGGCTGGGTATGAAGAAGGTTGTGGCAATGTTCATTTCACGATTCCTCACCTACTAGTAGGTGAAGGTAAAGAAAAATGTACCGGTTGGATTGATGAAGCCCTTAGAGGTCCTAGAGTGGAAGTGGGACGAGATATCCATGGATTTTATGATGGGGATCCCACGTACTTCCCGAGGACACGACTCCATCTGGGTAATTGTCGACCGACTCACCATGTTAGCCCACTTCATACTGATCAGAGAGCAGGGCTCAATAGAGATCATGGGATGCCTCTATGTTCAAAAGATCGTATGGCTTCATGGTGTTCCATATTCTATCGTCTCCGATAGAGATGCTTAGTTTACTTCTCGGCTTTGTAAGGTGTTGCAGGAAGATTTTGGGACGTAGCTACGCCTGAGCCGTGCCTTTCATCCTCAGACGGATGGCCAGATGGAGAGGACGATGCAGACTCTCCATGACATGCTCTGTGCATGTGTCCTCGACATTGGTCATAGTTGGGTGGGTCAACTACCCTTGGTGGAGTTTGTGTACAATAATAGCTTCCAATCCAACATTGGGATGACACCATATTAGGCATTGTACGACCGACCGTGCAGATCACCTCTATGTTGGACTGACCCTGGGGAGTCAGCACTCGTATGAACATAGATGGTCCCGACTATGACGGAGATGGTGCAAATCATATAGGAGCAGATGAGGACTGTACAGAGTAGACAGAAGTCCTATGATGATAGGATGTGGAGACCATTAGATTTCGAGGATGTGGACCATGTTTTTTACAGGTCTCACCTCGACATGGATTACGACGATTTTTCGGGGGCGGCAAGTTATCTCCGCTCATCATAAGACAATTTCAGGTCCTTAGTAGGGTAGGCGAGGTGGCTTATCGACTATCCCTTCCACCTCAGTTGCACCGGGTGCACGCCGTCTTCCCCGTATCTCTGCTGAGGAGTTACGTGCATGACCCAATTCATATCACTGATCACGGGGAGATGGACATCGATGACGGGGCGAAATTTGTGGAGGTCTTGGTGGAGATTGAGGATCAACAGGAGCGGGTCCTATGTGGATGGACGATTCCTCTAGTGCACATTCATTGGCAACACAAGAACCTACATGAGGGAACATGGGAGCGAGAGGCTCGGATGCGTGCACAATACCTTCATTTGATTCCACAATTAATGATATAGCTTTACGAGGACATAGAGCCCTGTGGTTGGCGTAATGTAAAGACCCGGAAATTTCATGAATTTTTTTTTCGTAAATACATTGAAATTTTGCGAGTCTGTGGCTTTTTATGGAACTTGATTCCCAGGCCCGGTGTGCCCAGATTCAATTTCTAAAGTTTAGCCCATGTACATTCAGTGAATGAATGAGAGGGTTTTTCTATCTTTTGAACCAGTGTTGGGAATTGAAATCCGAGGGCACCGATGAACTCACAGCGTCGGTAATTGGTTATGAGAACTTTTAATGTAGGTGAGTTTCCTCGGGAGTTGATGTTAAAATTTGTGGATTAAATGATAAGTGAATAAAATTGTGGGACAAATTTATTTTAATATCTTAAGTGGTTATATCCTGCATGGGGGAGTTGGTATGGGACCCACAAGCTCCTAACTACCCATGTAAGGATATTTGTGTGGTGGGGCCCACATGAGCCCCAACCATTCAAATTCCCATAAATCTCTCTTAACTCTCATAAAAATCCCCCTTTAAACTTGACAACTTCCATAATTTAATGTGGAACATTCCTCTATCCGTCTCACTTCATTAAAACATGCCAACACACACCTTAATTAATTAATTGAAACACTTTAATTAATTAATTCAGTGGTAGAATTTGTATTTTGAAATTCTTGGATTGTTTAATTAAAATAATGGGTGACCTTATTTTATTTTTGGGGTGACTTGTTGTGTTGAGATTATGGGGAGAGAGATCTTGAGTTTCGAAGAACGCTTCATCTCCTTTGTTGAATAATTCCAACTCTCCGATGAAGAACGACAACCCACCTCCATTCTCTTCTCCACGACTAGTGATGAGACGCTGATTCCACCTCATATGCACACTGACGACGTCTACGAATCCTCACCTTGAAACACTGCCTTCCGAGACACCGACATTCGACATCATTTGTTGAGATAAGGGTCTGTTTTGATTGGATCAATGATTGAATATTCTTTCATTCTTGTTTTGTTCTCTTTAACTGCCTGCTACCCAACTAATGAGGAGAGATCGGGCCAAACTAACACGGTCCGAATCATCCGCCAATTTTTGTGATTGTTGGTGGTTCTTCGTGTTCTTCATGGGTGAAGAACAATGAATCGTTACGAGTTCATTAAGAAACGCAACGATCCCAAATTGAAGACTCATCCTCAGGGAAACCTATCGGAGGTGCAACGACAATAGCGGGAGACAGTTTAGACTGAAATGTGATGGACCATTCCTTGATCGTTCTTTGAGCGAGAATTAAAAACATGTTTTTGGAGCTGATCAGAAGCCCAAGAATGAGGGAATCGACTTTGGGACAATGGGGCGACCTAGAGTCTGGAGTTTCGTGATGAACGAACGATCGGAATAAAGAACTGTCATCAAGGGAGGCACACTGGCCAGAGGTGTCATTTCGGGAAAATTCCATTCTCCATGGTGTGTACTCCTAGAGAACACACCGTATAGTCTAGGAATCATGTGGCTAGGGTTTCAGACGTTAGACGACGAACACACGGTGTGTGAACTCTATCACACAGCGTGTACTCACCACACAGCAAGGAGGTTCTGGCTACGCTAGACTCGGCGTGTAACCCAGGAATACACGAACATGGTGTGGTGTACATGGGGATGAACTCTACCACACGAGCAGACATGGACAATGGTGTGGGCTAACCCGCGTAAAAATTACACAGGTTGGAGAACCTGGGTTGAGGCTATGTACGAGCACATGGCCAGCGTACACGGATCCAACCCCATAAGTTTGGACACAGTGTGTAACCATACTACACCCAGGGAACATACTTTATACACGAACAACACTTCGACATGGGATGTGGTAGATGAACAGTACTCGGGGCTTGAAGACAAGGCGTCTAACCATACCACACTTCGTGTACATCTTTTAACATGAACAACCCTTTAACACGGACCGTGGTATACAGGCAGTACCCAAGGTCCGAAGACGCGGCATGTAACAATACCAAAACGTTGTGTAATTTTTGAAAAATTGCTTGGTCATCTTGTACTCAATGTCTTGGATACGTTTGTTTGGTTAAGCCCCCTATGATGTGGAAGTCCTTCGAGATACATCAACTATGGAATTTTTGACAGTTGATGTATCAACCCTGTCTTTACTCGTGGAGAAGACCCTCCTGGAATCGAGTACGTTGTGTGTAGGAACCCTAGAGCGGGATTTGACTGTGACGACTAACGTTCCAGGATCATCCGTGGGATTGACAATGAAGATGACTGTACTTGGATCCTACGTGGGTTCGGCAGCGAGGAAGACTGTACATGGATCCTCCGTGGGTTCGGTAGTGTTGATGACTGTACATGGATCCTATGTGGGTTCGGTAGAGATGGTTAATGTACTTGGATCCTTCTTGGGTTAAGCAGCGACGACTTCTGTTCTTGGATCCTTCGTGGGTTCGACAGGGAAGATGATTCAGAGGCAACATCTATCATCTCCACCCCTCTTCATGAGTATTATACCTGTATGAGCTGAGTATTGACTTCAATCCTTATCATTAATGTGATTGAATCGCTTTCCTATGTGAACTGGGTTGTGTTTTCCTGTGTGAGCTAAGTCTTGAATTCAATCATTATCATCGATGTGTTTGACATTCCTTCCTGTGTGGACTGTGTTGTGCTTGGGCTCGAGATTTGGAACCGAATTGTAATTTATGACTTAGGTATATGTATGGGAATATACTTATGAAGATTCGGTTGATACTTTGTGATTTTATCTTTCCATTGTGGTTTATCTTTCTTGGATTCTAAGAGATATTCGAGGGTCTCTAGGTCCCTACTGAGTATCGTATACTCACCCTTTCATGGGCTATGCCCGCACTATGTTGTGTTTGATGGGAACGAAGGACAACACTGATCGAGGTGGAGGACTGTGGAGCTAGACGGTACCCATAGGTGGAACACTTGGCATGAAATACACAGATCGGACGACCGGATGCGAGGATCCAAGGAGACTATCTGTACCCACCCTTGAGGTTGTATTTCCTAAGGAAGACTCAGTGTTGTTGTTTTACTTTACTATTGTTGTACATTCTTTTTTGTTGAACTGTACATTCAGTTGAGTTTGTATACTCGCCCATTTACATTCCAGTACTTACTTTTGTACTCAGTTTACTTAGTGTTCAATTAAACTTGTGTACTCGGTTGTGTTTGATTACTTATATAAAGGAGATACCTTCCCTTTTATTGGGGTTTTCGCCTTTGGTGCTAGTTGCCAGCCCCTGGCCTATGGAAGGCGGGCTTGGGGTAGTCATGGAACGGGCCCCGAGGACTGGTCGTGACAGTAAATGAGACAAAATATTTGGAAAGGATGTTTAGAAATTATAATTTATGGAACCATTTCATCTTAAACCACAATCACTTGTTGATTTTTTGTATTATTACATTGGTGTTATTGGTATTCACAATACCAAAATTAACTATTGGGTTTTATTTTATTGTAATAAAATAGAAAATATAAACACTATGTATTTAATAGTGAAGATAGAAACCTCTAGAAGAATAGTCCCTTTACTTTTTCAATGAAATGGAAACCCTACCAAATTCCAGAATTTTAAGGATTGGGAGAACCAAAATTAGTAGAAAGAGGATGAGGAGGCCCTTGGTAGATTAGTCTCTAGTCTTTAAAAGAATATGATGAAACACTATGAGTGATTGATACAATAATGAGAGATATAAATCTATACTATTTTCCAAGACTATTTAATGGAATGATTATTTATAGAGTGTTTTCATTTAGATATTTGAAATATTTGATGATGATAGATAAATTGAGCACATTGGGGATTATATAAGAAAGTAGTTTTTATGTAAATTTTATGGTCCTACAAATGTATCTATTTATAATCACTAAATACAATAAATATCATTATTGAATAGTTCATGGTATTTTAAATAAAATTAATCCCCATTTAAAGTGTCTTGATGATAATTAATATAGGCCTAAAATTGGCCTTGTTTAGTGGGATTTAGAATTCAACACCGCCAAACTAGGTTTTTTGGGGTGGATATAAAAAGGTATCGTCGTGTTAGGATGATAATTTGTCTAGTTTGTATAATATTTATGTAGCTATGGTACAACCTCTAGTATGTTTCATGGGGTCTCATATTTGTTTCTACCAAATTTTAGGTAGTTGTTGTGTTTCTTCTAGGTTGATGTGTGGACAATGGCTGTAAATAAATGACAATGGCATAAGGATTACCGTAATGAATGTATATATTCATTTTTCTTTTATAAATGGGTTTTAAAATATCATTAATATATTTATTTACACTATAAATATCACAATGTGAGTTTTTCAAGATAGGTTGCAACGTTCTCATGAGGGTTGTACTATAACCCATATTCTGTTTAATGGTGGTGAGGACTACACTATGGTTTAGATAAGATGCAGAAACACAATTATTCTAGTATAATAACTTCACTCGACATGTTGATAAATGGTTTATTTAAATATTTATGACAATAAAATATTAAACTCTTTAAGAGTAGTTGTGATCATTAAAATCAATGACTAGTAAGAAGCACAATACAACCATATTTTAATAATTAACACTCTAATTATCTTCCATGGTCAAATGATTATGGAGAGAAAAATATTTATAAATAGGTGATGGGAAATTTCACTAACAAAAATTAAAATTACAAGGATTTTTGAGGTTTTAGTAATGAAAAAAATAATATTTTACTATAAGAAAAACCATTGTAGTATCATTGGAATGTCCCTCATAATAGTGTTTTAAAATTTCATTATTTAATCCTCTATAGGGAATTATAACAATCATACCTCCAAAACAAAAAAAAATTGTTAAATAAAATAGAATGATAAATTTAAATGTATGAGGGAGAATGAAATGATGACTTTAAAATTGTAGAATGATGGGATAATTAATAATGATAGAGTACACATTGTGACCTTAAATAAAATTAAAGATAAAAAGGATTTTATTAATGAGAAATATACTATTATCATGAAAAATAGTGAGGTCAATAAAGAGTTTTTTCATAGAAATTCCTTTTAGTTATTATATCAAAAAATATGGTGTTTAAAACTAACTATTTAACTATTCTTTTTCCAAAAAATAGTATTCATTATAGGATTATTTTATTTCTTTATATATGAGGTAAAATTGATATTAAAACACATTAGAGGTATTTAGCAACCAATTTATCTCATACATAGGGTATTGTCACCAAATCAACATTCATATATCCCTAAAAAGGAGAATAAAGAAATTCAAAGGCATAGTCATGAGTTTTTTAACAAGGGATGTGTCAAAGAGGGCCTCATACCCATGAAATATTACTGCTATTATATTCAATTAAGGATGATATATAGATAATTTACAAACATTTACCAGGAATGAATATCTTTATAGACATCTATCATTTTCTCTGTATGACATTTAGTTTCTTATTTATACTTTTTGTGTCTTTAATCTCCCTCATGTCAATTTCCATTAAAACTCCTACTCTTCCTTAAGAGATATTTGGTCTATATATTTGACATGGATTACTTCAACCTTTCCTTTTGAAAATAATCAATCCTTGACACTTTATCTTTTCCACCAAAATAATGTAAAACAGAATTCATATTAAATGTTCTTATAACAATGAACTCTCTAGAAAAGGATTTACTATAATCAATATTATTATTTTTGTTTAATACATATAAATATCAATCTACATGTGTTATGAAAATAAAAATTCATTTTTAGGAAAACATTAAATTAACATGTGGATCAATATTTGTTCAATAAGATTAATTAACATTTTATTTAATCCCCTAATCTAAAAATAATTGTATTTCTAGGTCATTTAATAAATTTGATTCTTTAAATTTTTATAGAGTATTCTAACTAATTTCACACACCTTTTCCATACATATTATATTATTTATATAAAGGTATAAGAACAAAATTAATAACATAATTGAGGTAATATTCATAAACTATTTTCAGAAAAATAAAAAATGAGAAATATATTGTTTGATGAAATTATAATTAAAATCCAATTAATGTAAACAATACATCCAATTGTTCTGACTTTATGTAATTAATGATTATTATAATGTATATAGTATAACATACAACACCACAATTTTCCTATTTTCTTTCAGTGAATTGTATTGGAAAATAGTATCATAGTTCATAGATGTCTCTAATAAGATTTACAAATGTATCTCAAAAATATAGATTGACAATTATAAATTTTTTTTCATAGCATCCTTTAAATTCATATAACTACCTGAATTAATAATTGAGAATGTTTTGTTTCATTATAAATTTATTTATGAAAAAATATATTCAATTTTTAGAAAAAAATTCCACAAAAATAAATATAGAAACCCACCCTCATACATTATGACAACAAAATATGTTCCCTATATATATACTATCATGGGGAATTAAGGAGTTTAATAAGAATATGACATTCTTGAGGATCCATGTTAAATTTTTATTTTTTGAAGAAAATTTTCATTAGAAAAGAAATTATCAATCTACTGAGACATATTAGGATAAATAAATCTCTCTATAATGATATATAATGATTTAGAAATTCCAAAATATCCCATTGGAAAACAAGAATATGGGTCATTTTTAAGAAGTGAAAAAATAGAATAAATATTGATATATTTTATATTAATATACCATAGAAATGTATCATCAAAATATATACCCTTCCAACTACTTTCAGGATTAAAATGATAATATAAATTTTAAAAGTCATTATCAAGGTAATATAATACCTTGAAGAATTGAGAACCACGGTGTTTGGAATACGATAAGTATAAAAGAACATATTTAAGTATAACATGATTAGAATATCTTAGGAACTAATTTAGGACAAACAATTGATTCCATTTTTATTAATATAAACAATTCATACAAATATTTTTAATATGTTACATAATTTATTTCTTTTTAATTTGAAATATAACTAAAAAATATGTAAATTTACATTTTATAAAGATTACACTATTAATAAAAAATTTTCATCACATTAAATTTCAATAGTCATACCAAAATCTAATAGTGTATACTTAAGATCATATATGAGTCACTACATGAGAACATATAAGGATTTATCTTGACTCATCAACTATTTTAATGAACATTATTCTCTACCATCTCATTAAATTGTTCTACCATCATGATAAATTATTTTAAAAAAACTTATTAAGAACCCGTATTCCGTAGAAAAATTTTTATATTTAGGATGGAGGTTTAGGAACAACAAATCATAGATATATTTAATATTTTTATAAAAAATTCAATAAACATAATTAGTCTTATGAAATTCATGATAATAATTATATCAAAAAAATCGCATTGGGTAGTATTTTGAATCAAAATTTTCATTATTAAAACCTATATAAATCTTCATTAATAATTCAAATGTTCAAAACAATTCTCATAATATACTTTAATTTAATGAATATTGACAAACAAAAATTTTCCTGTATATGATAATAATATTTTATTCATTATTCTCATAAATTTTAACATTACATGGGTGAGGTAGAAAATTCATTTTAGTCACATAAAAGGGCCATATTCCTATCATTCCAAAAATTCATAAATTCTAAAATTATAAGTCTCCTTAATGAAAATATTTTATTCTGTAAAATGAAGACATATTTAGAAATTATAAAATTAATATGGATTTAAATGATGTTTATAACATGAATTAAAAATTAGAGATCTTGAATTTCATTCCACATCCTACCATATTTGTTTTATAATTGCTAAGTATAACTTTTTAGATTTTGTAAGAATATTAGGATTCAAATTTGATGATTACTTGAGTATTATAATTCTTATATCATACTTATCACTTAATAATTATTAAAATATACTAGGTTTTTCTATCTATGAAGATAGTGATTTATTTGGCCTTCAGTTAATCATTATGGGATCTTGATAATGTTAAAGGTCTCTTTAATTTCCCATGGGTCATTGGACTACAAATAGTACACTACTAGTTGGGGAAATATCTATGAAGATAATTATAGTTTTTTCAAAAATAATAATGAAGAATGTATTATATATATATTAGGGAAAAAATTCCAAATAATAAAAATTTTATTTTTTATACTAAAACTGATGAAAAATATGAAATTTCTCACTTATTCTTTCAGTATGTTTTGAATAATTATAGGATTCAAAGGATAACAATTTTACAATAGGAAAAAAAAATTATATGATACTTTTATAAAACACTTTGGTGAATGTAAGAAATATTATTATTATTTTACATTACTTTTTTCTTAGAAGTGATGGAAAATAGAGATGGTGAATATGAAACTATCAACAAAGCCACAATCAATGATCAAGAAAAATATTTAGAATTAAAGAATTATTTTCCAATGTAGAGTATTATTATAACATTCCCATACACTCTATATCTAATTTTTTTTCTTTTATAAGTTTTTATATATGTAAACCACTTATTCTAAGTGATCTATTTCCATTTAAATTATAGGAAATTTGATATATATATATATATATATATAATGGTTTATAGAATTTTCCTATAAAAACTATGTACATGAAACCAGATCATAGGGAAACACATGAATTGTGGTTGAGTGAACTTGAAAGGTTGTTAGGTGTGTTTAAAACTATAAATTAAACATTTTTCTATAAGATCTTGTGTTTTTGAACTGGAAAAAAATTTGAATGTTTTTGAACATTTCATTTGCTGAACATGTAATTTTTTAAAAATCAAGCCTCAAAACTTTGTTCTGAGTGTTGGTACCCTTATATGTGTTGTTTTTATACTTGTGTGATGGAACAATCTGTATTCCGAGTGGCTCAAGAAGTTGCGGGAGAGTCAAACCTGAAAAACATCATTCTATTAAATACAGAAGAGGGGGAATAGTTTGTTCATGATCATCTAAACTTTTTGTCCCACTACAGATAATTGTGTGACCCTATTTAGACAGGTGTAGTGGATTTTCATACGAGATGCACACAATTTTCTAAATTGTGTTCCTAGCCTGTGCGTTGTGAGTCTTGGAGGCAATAGACTCTTCCTAGTCTTCACAAATTTTGCTATACCGTTTCAACCAAACCATGATGACATGATCTTTTAAATAATTAAATTAAATTAAAATAAAATAAAAATAAATTAGAACCTAAAACTAATCTTATATCTAAATCTACCTCTAATTCTGATGCACCTGGGGGATCCCCTATGAGATGTGCATGTGACCCCTCCTTCGCCTCCTCTTCCTCCTTTGATTTGACCGTATTTTTACTCAGCCCTTATATGATCTATTAAGATGAGGCCTCTCCACCATTCTCCTCCCTTATTTGTACCCCTCTTTGACATAATCAGTGCGTTTTCAGGTGCTTCCGAAACCTAGGCCGAGGGATAACTAATTTTTCAAATTTCACTTGGGTTCCAACTTGTGAGAAGTCTTCATCGGGTGTGGTTTTTGTGTGTTATGCCAACCGCCACCAGAGGGAAGGCAGTTTGGGTGGTTTTAGTCTGCTGAAAATGTTTTAGGGTAAGTTTTCAACCATTTTCATTGTTAGCAACTATTTAATTAATATCATTATGTGTCTTTGAGTCACAATTAATTAACCAGTAGGGTGTTGAGTTATTCCGCGTGGTTTAGATTAGATTTGGACCATCACCAACACCCAAGGTGAGGGTTTTCCTTTGATTCATGATCTTGTACTATTTAGATTGCAATAATTAATTATTTTAATGTTCTAAGTGTTATATGTGTAGTGTGTTGGACCCTTCATATTGGTTTCGAGTCACCAAATCAAGGAGACTCGCCTACGTATGGATAGGTAAGAGAATATATGTACGTGGGTTCCCCTTTTACATGTGTAAATATCATGGTAGTGATTACACACATATGGGGCGTGGTGTTCCCATGTATGTATATAAAAATTCATGTGTAGGGGATTGGTGACTGGTATATGCATATAAGAACATGTGTAAGGATCCTCCTTTCACATTCCCATGGCCATGCAGGTGTGTGAATAGGGGACAAGTGTCCTTATACATGGGTGGGATTAAATATACTCAGTGGGGGACCAGATCCATTTAGTTAGAAATATCTAAGAGCCGAAGTGGATGGATTGTTTCCACTATGAGGTAGGGGCCCCTTCCAAGTCATTAAATATTATAAATTCTCTAATAAATTGTATAATACACTTTAGTAAGAATTTAAATTCCAATAGTGAGGAATCTATATTGAATTATCTTAAGTGAAATTTATCATGATTCATATTTAAAATGATAAAGGTGATAAATAATTCATGTCATAAGTAATATCATGGTATTATAACAAAACCCCTCCAATGGTGGTTCTATTTATCCATGCTAAAAATTAATGGTTAGACCTTTCTTTCTTGAATATCATGTTTATAATTCTTATGACTTGACATTATGTTCAAATATGGAATGTTTTGTACATGGCCCTAATGAACATAGAAAAAAAGTTACCATTTTTAAATAATTAAAAGGGACAAGGCACACCTAAGTTCTTGGACCATTTTTAACTAGATTTAACCATGAGTGATGTTTTCCATAATTGATTTTTAGTGTTTTGACACATTCAGGACCATGTTGGTGTGTTCCATGGAATGAACTTTATAAATGAAATACTTTATTAATTAAATGGTATACTTATACTATGAATGACATCCTGTAAAGAACCATTTATTCTCATCACATTACCTACCTAAAGTAATTTCTTGGAATTGACAATTAAATGTGAAATGTGAAATGGAAAGTATGCAGAGTATATCACTTATCTTTATTAAGAGTAAATAATAAATGTTTCATATAGTGACCCATAATTTACATACATTGGTATTACCTAAAAATAGAATTATAATCATTACAACATATTACAAAACCATGACAGGATCGTATAGGTATAGTTTCTGAAGAAACTAGGAAACATAAACGACTGGTTCATAAAACATCAACATTGTCTCCCATTTTTTTCATCATAACTAGATTCAATTTTTAAAAATCATATGTAATACACTTTTCATGACCTGGGGAAAAGAAACATATGAAAGGGTGATCTCAAATTCTCAGTATGGGTAAATAAAGAAAATATCAATCAAGTCATATTCATAAGAACATAACATTTCAAAATCATATCCTTCATATAAAATTTCATAATATCATGTCATGGGATTAATTATAAAAGTAAAATTTAGTTCTAATAGTCATAACATTAGACATGAATTTTTCTGGCATACACACATAATAATATAAAATCATTTCATATTAGACAAGTCTAATTACCAAGACCATCATAGGAGACAAATTCTATTATAGATTCGAGTTCACCTCTCATTCCACCCCAATATTACCGATCCATATTTACATTCCATTCTAGTCATGTCTATCTCTTGAGATATAATGATTTTCCCAATTCATTTGAATGATATATCGGTCACACTAATCTAATAATTAAACCATTCTTACGTGTTCCATAAAAACATAAAAACTTTCACTATAGCATAACCCAAGAAATATGATGAGTTTCTTAAACACCATTCCATCCTAACATAATCCATAAATGGATTTCATAAAAATAATTAAATCATTTTCACATAAAAATAAAAGTAATAATATGGATATAAACATAAAACTATGTAATCATAGATGGAAACTAATTTTTAAAAAACACTTGAGCCTCACTCATTAGAAAAATAACCTTTCCCCTTCAAAAACAATTTCCTTCAAAAAAATACAACATAATAATTGAAGAAATATTTTTTTGTGAAAGTTAACATGAAATATTATAGGGGAAGATTAAATGAAATAAACTATTATGAAAGCATAAAAATTTGTACATACCATACATGTAAAAAAACATTCTTCTCGTACTTTTGATAAAAAATTTCAGAAGTTCTTTATACCAAAAATGAAATAATATTCCATTCATATCATCTACTAAAAATTTACTAATGGGTATAATTTAATTTAATCATTTATTAAAGGATATATATATTTTTTTAAATAAATATTTAGGAGACATGGACGTTGATGATAAATAATCCCCAATAAATACTTACAAATAAATAATCTCGAATAAAAATGAAATTTAAAAATTTATTCCCTACCTTAGGTAAGATATGCTTCATATGCAAATGAACATACTGTGTATTGATTTATATAATTTTAATAATTTATTCTATAATCATAATAATTTTTATGATATCATTTATGATAATATTTTTATCCATTTGTTTGTAACATTTCATTGTTACCAATTATTCAGGTATTAACTACTTTATGTTCTTATGCTTGTTTTGTCGGATAAGTTATTATTCATATTGTTAAGACGTAGTTATATTATTTAAACAATGGTATTATTATAGTATAATTCATGTTTATCCATTAAATTCATTTATATAATCATGATGTAATGAATATTATGTTGATCAAATCACATACCACCGTGGAGATGGTTAGTCATATGTACACATGAGCGACGATATCATTCCCATAAATGTTGAATGGTATTTAAGTGGATAGTGTATAATATCTCAGAATAAGTATCATGTTTTAATAATCATATAAATTTTTTATTTCTATCATTATTCTCATCCTAGTAAGGTTTCCGTGAAAAACAGATTACACCACGGTGTGGAGATGGTAAGTCATACATACACAGACACAGTGATATAATTTTTCAAAGGATGGATAGAAGGTGAAATTTGGTTGTTTCATATTTATAGTAATATATCATTTTATGAGTGATAGTGTTTTTATTAATTTATAATGAAACAACTATTGAAGGTAATGTAGAAGGAAAAATAAATTTGAAAGAATCGGTAGAAGAGATTACCACTTCCTCTACGTGCCTCCTTTAATTTTCCTCTAACGGAATTAGAGTTGGTATTTGATGAAAACCCGAACATATACCATAAATATTGGTATGTTAATAAGTAAAATGGAATTTTTTGGACAAGATTGAAGGATAAAAATGATTTTAATTGGTGAGGGAGGAGGTACCCTTTTATAATTGAGGTGATGGACACTTTTGGAAGCCTCCAAAATATTAATTTATAATAAAATCAAACCCCACATTAAATCCTCTAAAATGTACCAATTTTGAAGATAATATGAGATATGGTTTTATCCTCATCAAATAATAAATTTTAGACATGTTTTAGTTAAATTTAGGAGTTATTATTTTAATTAAAACTATGTAATTCTATTTTATTTTAAATGTGTTAATAAAATTGTAAATATTTAATGGTTATAAATATTTAATTATATGGTTTTAATTTATTACAAATGGATATATATTGATATTTTGGATCTTATAATTATAAATTTTTAATTTTAATAATTTTTTTGATTTTTAAATAATTTAATAATATTTTATTTTTAAAAAATATCAATAGTTTAAATTTTAACTGTATTTAATTATATGATTTTAAATAAAATACTCAAAAAGGAAAATTATATCCAAAATATTTAATACCATCCTAACATAAAATATCCACCAATAAAAATATTTTATAACAATAATTAGCTCATATTATTTTTATATAACTAATTTTCTTACCAATTATTTGATATTTCTATTAATAAAATTTTTTTTACATCACTATTATGTCATCATTAATGGTTATTATTCAATCTTTAAGAAATTAAATTACATTTCTATGATATAGAAAATTATTTTATTTTTCCATATACTGTCTATAGTCGATATTATAACCTAATTATACATATTAAAAATTAATATATTTATATAAAATGAGATTGTCACATTTTGTCACATTCATTAGTTTTTATTAAATTCATGTCATATTCATAGGTATGTGGACATATATTTATTAAATTTTATAAAATATATGATAAGGGTCTAATTTATCCATCAAATAGTATTTTTATAGTTTTTATGGTGATTTTATAAAAAAAATTAACCCTTAATGACCTGATTTACCTTAACAATGGTAATACAAATAATTACCAATTTTACGATTCATAATGCGAAAAAATAAAAATAGCCTATTAAAATAATTTAGATCTAAGGATTCCAAATATAAAATAAATTTTTAAAATTTCAAAACACCAAAGTTACAGTAATTAATTTAAAATCAATCCCTTTCCCGGAATAAGAGAACAACTTTTTTAAAATATAAAACATTGCAAAAGATTGAAATGATTTTACATATTAATTAAATTTAATTTTAATTCCAATGAAATTAATTATATTAAATGGTAAAAATATATTCTATTTATACTTTAAAACCATTAAATATTATAATTTTACAATATAATTTATCATGATGAATTTTTTTTAAATTAAAATTTAGGGTACTTTTACTATTCATCAAAACATGAATGTTATCAGAAGAATATCAGAAATTTATCCAAACTAATTTTTTATATACACCATAATAATAACATGATTATTTATTCATATAAAAATTATTAATGTGTCAAAATATTAATATGAAATGGGTTTTACTTTCAGTAGTGTAAAAATAACTTTTAAAAATTTGTTTTTATACATCAAACAAGGGTTTATTCATAACCTAAGAATAAAATATACCTTTGGTGAATATAAAAAATATTTTATTAAGTATATAACATATATATATCTCATTAATTTTATTACCAAAATTAATTCACTCAAAATACAAATATCTAATTGATTTAAATTTTTCATAAATAATTGATAGATGATTATTTAATAATGAATTTTGATAAGTTAGTTATAATTATTATGGATAACCTAATGAATGGGATATAATGGTATTTTTATAATAAGGGAATGTTTAATTTTTTTAAACTCCTAATTGTGTGTAAATAAATCTACTGAAGAATTAAAATTATTTAAATAAAATATTTCATAAAAACATTCAGTTGTTTCATTCTACCCCCCTTAAACTGAATTTCTCTATTGAAATTCATCACATAGAAACAAATAGAAGAGGATAAATCTACCCCATTATATATTCAAGTTCCCATTTATCTTCTTCAAATTGGTGGTTCCTCCATAAAACATTAACTGATTGAGTAGTCTTGTTTCAAAGAACATTTTCACTATGATTTCGAATCTCAATTGGTTGTTCTACATAAGAAATATCATGATACAATAGTTTGACTTCTAAGCTTAGAACATGTGAAGGATCAAGTATGTACTTTCTCAGGACAGATTAAATGAACATATCATGAACTTTCTAGATATTCAATGGAAGCATTAATCAGTAAGCAACATTCCCAACATGATCCAGAATTTCAAAAGGACCGATATACCTAGGGATCTGCTTTCCATTCCTTCCAAATATCATTACTCTCTTCAAGGTAGATATTCGTAGGAACACCTTATCACATGCTACAAACTCTAGGTATTTTCTTCAGTTTTCATTATAACTTTTTTTTCAACTTTCAACTAAACATAACTATTGTTGAATAGATCTAGCATTTTCTACCATTTCAGCAACTAGATCGGGTCATTGTAGCTTTCTTTCCCCAACTTCATGCCAACATAATGGAGTTACTCACTTATTACCATAGAGGGATTCATAAAGAGACATATGAATACTTGAGTGGAATATATTATTGTATGAATATTACACAAATGGTAGGTGTTGATCCAAATCACCTTCAAATCCATAGAGAAAGCATTCGACATGTCTTCTAAAGTTTGATTGTTCCTCTCAGAGTGACTATCTGTATGAGGATGATAAGCAGTACTCTAACATAACTCTATATCAATAGCATACTGAAGAATTTTCCAGAATGTTGAGGTAAACCAAAAATCCCGATCTAATATAAAGGAAAGTGGTACTCTATGATTTCTTACCACGTCTTTTACATATATCCTAACAAGATGATCTAGAGAGAAATACTCTATAATATCATTGATGTGTTCTGAATCTGTATGGCAATCAACTATAACCCAAATATCATTATTGCCTTTGGATGTTTTGGGAATTCTGATGACAAAGTCTGTAGTGGGGTTTCCCTATTTCCATTCTGGTATGGGAAATGGTTGTAAAATACCTTTAGACTTATGTATCTCATCCATAACTTACTAAAAAACAAAGCATCAAGAGACATATTTGCTGACATCTCTTTTCATGCCATCCCACCATAAGTATACATTCAGATCCCTCTACATCTTTTTTATTCTTGGGGGAATAGATAATAAAGAACTGTGAGCCTCATCCAATAGCTCCTTCTGTAATTCTAGTATGGGGGTATACAAATTGAGTTCCTGAACATTATTATTTCATCACAATCGAGGTTGAATTTTGGAAATTTTGACACCTTCTATTGTTACTCTACATCTTCTTTATTTTCCGCCTTAATGTTTACTTGTTTAGATGGATTAATATTAATTTTATAGTATTATATTTCTCCCCTTCCTTTAAAATTTCAAGATATATCCTTTGAAAATCTACAAATATTGGTTCTTTTGTGACCCTCATCATTGATAAGATAGCATTGTCTCTTCGACTCAAAGCATCTACCACATTGTTCTTTATTCCAGGGTGGTAATGTATTGAGCAGTCATAATCTTTAATCAACTCATACAATCTTCATTATAACATATTCAACTACTTTTGTGTGAAAATAGAATTTAAAATACTATGATCAGTATAAATAAAATACATTTCATTATAAATATAATACCTCTATATCATTAATGAAAATATTATAGTATCTAACTACAAATATTGAGTTGGGTAAATTTTCTTATTTATTTTCAAAAAAATTGAGGCATAAGATATCACCATATCATTTTTCATGATAAACTATCCCAAACCTTTCTTAGATGCATCATTGTAGATCACAAACCATTATCCACTACAATGCAGTGTGAGCATAGGTTCACTAAGTAACCTTATTTTTATCTCTTTGAAATTAACTTCACATTACTCCATCAAAAAAAACTTATATCCTTTCTAAGTCAGCATGGTGAGTATATTAGAAAATTGTGAAAATCATTAACAAAATCTCGATAATATCCTTCCAATCCCTGAGAAAATAAGATCTTAGTTACTTTTGTTGGTCTTGACCATCTTTTAATACCATATATTTTTGATGGATCCAAAGACATCTCCTCTTGAGATTATGTGACCCAAAAATGAAACCTCCTGAATCCAATATTCACACATGGTAAATTTGGCATAAACCTTATCCTTTCTCAGGGTCTTCAATACAATTATCAAGTGACCTTCATGTTCTTGTTTTCACTTTTAATAGACAATAATATCATCTATAAAGACTATCACATACTGATCAAGATATTATATAAATACTATATTAAATAGATCCATGAAGATAACGGGCGGAATATGTAATACCAAAAGGCATCACTATAAATTCATAGTGTCTATACATTTTACTAAATTCTGTATTTGGTATATCCTTTTTTAACCCAAAATTGTTGATATCTGGAACTAAGATCAATCTTCGAATATAATTAAGTGCCGCTTAATTGGTCAAATAAGTCATCAATGAATTGATGAGGATATTTCATATTGATAGTGATCTTGTTATGTTCTCAATAATCAATTCAATGTATCATTGATCCATTTTTCTTCTTAAAAAATAGAACACGTGATCCCCAAAGTGAAGCACCAGGGTGTATGAATCCTTTATCAAGGTTATCTAGGAGTTTCTTCTTCATTTCATGTAACTTAATTAGATCCATTCTATAAGCTGTCTATGAAATAGGAATAGCGCATGGTATGAGTTCTATTGAAAACTCAAATACATGATTTGGTGGAAGACATAGAAATTCCTATAGAAATACATCATCAATCTCCCATACAATGAGTGTACTATTATTCGTGAGTTTCTCCGTAACTATTTGAGATAAATAACCTTCATTTATTGTAATTAAGACACACAATATAGAATAAATTTATATCGGATGGTTATATTAATCCTTGCATCAATAGATTTTCATAGATTGTACTGGAATTTGAAATGTGACTTCCCTTCCATGGAAATTGATGTGAGATCCATATTGAGAATTCCAATCCATGCCAAGAACCAAATAAAATTCAACTATAGGAAGGATCACAAGATTTGTAGGAATAACATTCCCACAAAATTCTATAAGAGAAGAATTATAATCTTTTGATATGACTCTTGTGCTATTAGGAGTGGTCACAGCTAACTCAACATCAATTTGTTGAGTTAATATAGAGATACACATAGAAAATTATTTAGAAATAAAAGAGTGGGTGAAACAAGAATCTTATAAAAGACTATACTTTATAGTGGATGGAAAGATTACCTTTCAGAACATCATTATCATAATCCATGTTGATGATATTGATTGCATGTGACGTTCCTTTGTCATTGTCCTTATATATTTTTTGACACTGATCATCATAAATAACCCTTATATTATTACATTGATTCAAATAATTCCCCATTTCCTTTCCCTAGTAACATTGAAGTGTAAGAGGTGCATTCTGTGATTCATTTTCTTTGTTCACATCATTATACATATTTTTTCCATCACTTTGGAATTACATTGCCCGATGAACTTCTTTACCTAAATTAAAACATATGCAAGTCCCTTTAAGACAATTCCCTCCTTGTTTCATTCCACACATTGAGCATAATGGACAACTCATCTTTTTTTAGTGTGGTCTTTAGACTTTCATTTGAATTCTATTTTTTTCATCATATCAAACCCATATGAATGGTGGGTTACTCAAATCTCTATATCAACCTTGAGATCACATCATAAAAATTCTTCATACCTATTGAAGTCCCTTATGGATAATTACCTACAGAGACATGGTTTTAAACCACTAATTAATTGATCAATCTTAATATTAGGTTGGATAATAATTCCAGAAGTAAACCATGAAATCATTTTAAAATTTTCTTCGTAGGTACCAACAAATTCATCATCATTTTTCTTATGATAATGGAAATCCCTCTCCATAATTGTGCGAAGAATACGATGAATGTATGTATTGAAAATAAGATCTTGAACTAATCCCATTTCATGGACTCAATTTCAAATATTTGCCTCGTATTCTTGATATGATTCCACCATTTATTAGCATCAACTTCCAAACGAAATACTAATAAGAGGTATTTATCTTATTCAGAACAATGTAGAACCGGAATTATATTTTTAGTGGTATTGATCCATTGTTCAGCCACTATAGGATTAAAAGACCCGCTGAATGAAGGTGGATGTTGTCTCATGAAAGACACAACAGAATGGTGCTCCCTCATTTTCTCATTTGGAAGTCCTGTGTTATTCACAGCTTGATAATGTTTTGTTAGAATGACTATAATATGTTTCATTCCAGCTCCCATAAGATTTGGTCGCTTAGGGGGATAATCATTGCATTTCCCATCACATTCATCATTAACAATATTCCTTCTAGTTCCACTAATTTGATAAATCCATGAATCATAGTGTGAGAAACACTAATCATAATAGTATAATCACATAATCAAGAATAAGATTTAAATTTTGGAATCATTAGTTTTTATCCAAGGTTATTCATGGTCATTTCTAAAACAATATGATTTCATCCTATAATTAGACATATCGTTAGTGTTCTTACTAAGGATTTCTCATCCTACAGTCCAATGTATAACTATACATTTATTATGATACCAACTATAGTGACCCATACTTCACATACATTGATATTACGTCATAATTGAATAATATTCATTAAAACATATTACAAAACCATGACCCGAACATTTAGGTAATGATTATTTTGAATTAAGGAACCATAAAGAAAAAGTTCATAAAACATTTATATTGTCTCCAGTTTATTTCAACATTACTAGACTTCTTTTTTCATATCATACTTCATACCTTTATTCAAGTCCTAGGGAAAATAAACATACGAATGGGTGATCTAAAATTAACAGTAATGTTTAAAAAATTAAATATCAATCATATCATATTCATAAGAACATAACATTGGAATATCTTATCCTGCATATATGAGATCATAATATCATGTCATGAGTTAAATCATAAAAATGAAATGTAATCAAGATAGTCATAACATAAGACACGAATTTTTATCCATAAAAATATAAGAATAGAAAATCATTTCATATTAGTCGAGGCTCATTTCCAAGGCCATCATAGCTGACAAGGTCAATTACTAAACAGAGTTCACTCCTCAGTCTAGCCCTGTATTACTGAATCAGATTTACTTTTTATTCTATTCATGTCTATCTCATGATATATAAATATTTACCCAATGCATTGGATGGAGATATAGGTCCTACCCATCTCATAATGAAACCATTCTTACGTGTGCCACAAAATCATAAAAACATTCATTATAGAATAGTCCATGAAATAAAATGGGTTTCTTAAACATCATTCCATCATTACATAATCCATAAATTGATTTCACAAAAAATAATTCCATAATTTAAAAGATCAAATCAAATTAATCATAGTAATAGAAACATAAAACTATGTTATCAAAGATGGAAAATAATTTTGATAAAACACTTGAACTTAATTCAAGAGGAAAATATCCTTTCTTCCTCAAAAATGGTTTCCTTCCACAAAATAAGAAAAAAATTTAGAATAAATCATTTTATGTGTATATAAAGTTGATTTTCATTATAGGAAGATTCAAGTAAATAAACCTATATGAAATTTTATGAATCTATTCATGATGTACAAGTAAAAAACATTCTTCTCATACTTTTTCCAAAAAAGTAAAAAAGTTCCTCATACCAAAAATGAAAAAAATTCCATTCATGCCATTTTTTAAAAATTTACCAATATGTAAAATTTAATTTAAGTAAATATTGAAGGATATAAATAATATATTGAAATAAATATTTAAGAAACCTAGAAATTGATGATAATTAACCCCAAGTAAATATTTACTAATAAATAATCTCATATAAAAATAAGATTTGAATAATTATCCCTAATTTATGTCTGATATACTTAGTGTGTATCTTAACCTCTTTTATAATGATTTAAATAATTTTATGGATTTATTATATAATCATAATCATTTTTATGATGACATTTATGATCATTTTTTTATTCTTTTGTTAGTGACATTTCATTGTTACACGTTATCCGTGTATTAACTACTTTATGTTCTAACGCATGTTTTGTCGAATATGTTATTATTCATGATTTTTTGGATATAGTTATATAATATAAATCATGGTATTAGTATAATATATATCATATTTATTCATTCAATTCATTTATATAATCATGATTTAATGAAGATTATGTAGAACGAATCACATCGTACCGTAGAGACGGTAAGCCATACCTAAGCATGAGGGACGATATTGTTCCCATAATTGTTTAATGGTGTTGAAGTGGATCATTTATAATATCTCAGAAATAGTATCATGTTATAACAATAATATATATTTATTGTTTCCACCATTATTCCCATAAAAGTAAGGTGGTGGTAAAAATATATTACACCATAGTGTGGACACGGTAAGTCATATGTATTCACGCGCTGTGATTTTGTTTTTTTAGGATGGATAGATTGTGAAATAGGGTTATTCAATATATATATTAACATATTTTTATATTTTTGATACATATATTATTACTTTATAATGAAACAACTCATGGGGAGGATGTAGAAGAATAATTAAATTTGAAATAATCGGTATAAGGGATTACCTCTTCTTCGACGTGCCTCCTTTAAATTTCCTCTTATGGAACTAGAGTATGTCATTAAAGAATAATAGAACCTCTAGAATGAATATATGGAAGTTTATAATGGAAAAATTAAGGTTTTTACCGATATTGACGTCTCAAAATTAATTGAAGATGTAAGGGAGGAGGTTCTATTTTATAATTGAGGTGAGCGGTAGTTTTGGAAACCTCAAAAAGATTAATTAATAATAAAATCAAACCCAAATTAAAATCCTATAAAGTGTACTAATATTGAATATGACATAATATAGGGTTGTAATACAATAAAAAAATAGATATGTTTTTATGTCAATTTAAGCATTATCATTTTACTAAACACTTTGTTATTTTATTTAATTTTAACTCTGGTAATAATATTCTAAATATTTAAGGGTTATAAATAATTACATATATGGTCTTAATTGAATTTAAATGGATATTTTATGAAATTTTAGACCATAAAATTATCACATTGTAATTTTTAATCAATTTTTTGTTTTTAAATAATTTAATAAACTGTTATTTTTATAAAATTTCAATAGTTTCAATTTTGGAATAATTCATTTAATTGATTTTGAATAAAATCCTCAGAAAAGAAAAATAAAAAAAAATATATTTAATACACTCATAACATTTCACAGTCTCATTTAAAATTATTATATAACATTATGTAGTTCATATTTTTTTATTTAAATTTTTTGAAAATCATTTATTTAATATTTCTATTAATAAAATAATTTATACATCACTATTGTGTCATCATTATTAGTAATTATTCAATCTCAAAAAATAATAAATACATTTCTATGATGTAGTTACTTATTTTATTATTCGAGAGTCTATCTATAGTTGAAATTAGCTCCTTGTTGTCAATATATTAAAATTATTATACTTATATAAAATGTGATTGTGACATTTTTTCACATTCATTAGTTTTTATTACATTCATGTGATATTCATAGGTAAGTGGCCATAATGTGATTCCATTTATAAATATAGATGATAAGGTTACAATTTAGTCATCCAATAGGATTTTTATAGGTGTTATGGTAATTTTAAAATGTTATTTTTCTACGTAATTACCCGATTTACCACCGACCATGGTAATAAAAATAATTACCAAAGTTACAATTCATAATGCTCTAAAAATAAATGTATCCTATTAATATAATTTAGACCTACTAATTCCATATATGGAATATATTTTTTAAATTTCAAATCATAGAAGTTGCAATGGTTAATTTAAAATCAATCCTATTGTCAGAATGAGAGAACGATTTTTTTTCAAAATTAAATCATTGCAAAACATGGAAATGTTTTTACATATTAATTCAATGTAAAATTAATTACATTGAACTTTATTATATTAAATGTAAAAAATACGTTATATTTATAGATTAAAACCATTTAATATTATTATTTAACTTTATTTATTATCTCAATAAAAAAAAATATATTTTTAATTAAATTTTATCATATTTATATTATTCATTAAAACATGAATGTAACAAGAAAAGTATCATAAATTTATCCAATGAAAATTTTTATATACCACTTCAAAATAAAATGTTTATGTTTTCATATAAAAATTATTAATTTTTATAAATATTAATTCAAATTGGGTTCTCTATTCAATGGTGTAAAAATAACCTTTTAAAAACATGTCTTTATACATCAATGTTGGTTTTATTTGTAATCTATGATTAAAATATCCATTGGATGAAAATGTAAAATATTTTATTAAGTATATAACACATATATATTTCATTAATTTCATTACAAAAAATAATTCCCTCAAATTACAAATATCTAATTGATTTTTACTTTTCAGAAATAATTGATATCCAATGATTTCATAATGCATTGTCATAAGTTAGTTATAATTATTCCTACTAACCTAACAGATTGGCTATAGCATCTATTGTATTATAAGGGAATCTCACGATTCGTTTAAACTCACGATTGTGTTTAACGTAAGATAATAAAGAATAAAAATTATTTAAAGAAAATACTTTGTAAAAACATTCAGGTGTCAAATTGCATGTCTGCATCACCCCATGATATTTTGATGCAATGTAGTGGAGTGACAATTATTATTCAAATATGCCTTAATATATTTAATAAATAATTTTCTTTAATAATAATTGACCTCTCCCTACTTAGGGAAGGAAATTCTTGAAAAAATAAATAAATTGATGCAATGATACTTGACCTTTCCACCCAAATGGATGACAGGGATGGGACCAAAATTAATTATTATATGACTTATTAAATAATTATAAATGGTTAGACTGGATCTTGTATTAGATTATGATCGGAGAATACATTGAGAACATATGTACCCCATTCCAAATTCACGGACATGTTTCTACGGTCAATACTCAACTACATACCATTTTTTATCTTATATTTGGATGCTCGGTATACTACAGTTGGGTCAACCATGTTGTACTACTGAATGCCTTGGATACACTCCTTGGATCTAGTATTGACAAGTAGGTTCCTTGGATAATGACCATGGTCCAAGTCCTTTTTTATCCCCATTTTACCTTGGATGCACTCCTTGGATTCCATAGGCACCTCATCGTGGAATTCCTTGGACTATGTTTCTTGGATTGCACCCTTACCACTTAGTTAGACCTAGGTAATATTGGGTTAGAGGCCCTTGTGGCTTGCGTTTTCTTTGTTTTTACCATGGTATGTTCTTACTAAATATCATCATTGGTGGCCTTGGATACACACCTTAGGTCCAATAATAGTATGTAGGTATCGTGGTTAAAGCCTAGTGGGACCAACAATTCCTTTTTCCCTATATTACAGTAGAGGAAACTCCTTGGACTCGGTAGTTGACATTATCACATGTGACTTATGAATAAATTGGTAATAGTAAATTAATGAACTAATTACATTCCAGACACCAGCTAAGGGATGATTCGGGTACTTTATTTTTTAGTTACATTATTATACTTACTTTATTGATGCATGAATGCACACTGCATAATATATACCACGCTACTGGGATTGGGTTAGATAGTAGTGGTGTTGGACTACTGAAATTTAAATCTCAAACCCTACTTGAGATGCCATTTCACTGGGGAAGGTGAGTATAATTTATTTTTTTTCGGGCCTTTTACATTTCTTGTTACTGTTTGTTTGTACCCAGGACTTAGGAGCAATGGACTGAGTGGGAGATCTGAATTCTCGTAGAGATTTGCATTGGGCTTTTAGTTAATTTATTTTCTTTATTCCAACATTGTATTGTATTGAAAATCATGTTGTAGTACTTACTAATTTCTGTAATGTATCAATACCATTCCATGCATTCATCGCTTGTATAAGCAGGAATTGGCCATATTTCATCATTTATAAGAAATTTGTCTTCCACTTCTTAATTATTGTTGTTTATTTGTTCCACTATGGAAGGTTATTTACTTTGTAATAATGTTGTCTAACTCTCATAAGAGGATATAATCACCCCACTAACTATCTTAACACCCTCGATACTAGTCAGCAACCTCTAGTGTAGGGGGATGCACGCTTGAGGTCATGTGGTGACCAAACCAGCCAACATCTTTTTTCTGATCCAGGTCAGGACATTTCATTTTTCATCTAAAATTGGAAGGATTGATTCTCTCCCCATTTATTATCAGTTGAATAGAATATTATGACAATGTAGATAATGATATTAGAAATGAATCATGAATCTAAAAGAGAATAATTGGTTGGGGAGCTCAAACGAGAGATGTTGCACTATACCATATTATATGACCACCCTCTACCATGAAAATATGGTATGTAGGGGATTTTTATCATGGTTAATCAAACCAGTGTGATGTAGTAGCTTTGACAGTAGTCAACACAACAATCATGGATTGTACCACAGTTAAAAAGACTATGGAAGGGGGTCATTGATATTAATTACTGGTGGAATTACATGTTGTGGAATTCTTATGCAAGGGGAAACCATTTATTTTTCCTTCATGAAATTGTTATTTAATTACACCCATGTTTTATGGTATCTTCTCTTTTATGACTTTGGGATATATATTGTAATCAAATTGGTGGAGTGGTTTCATTACCTTTTTTATGCGAATGGATAAGTCTTGACCCATTGTTGTATTTGGGTGTTTCTGTGTTTGGTTTCATATAATTTCTTCTACCGATAATAAAATATAATTCCCCTTAAATAAAAATAATATTTAATAAAGTTTCATAAAAGTTTAACTCATGCTCAATGACTTGGTTTGGATTCACATGATGAAGTATACGTTTCTAAAAAATAGATGATTATAATCATGACGTGAAGAGATGAATCTTTCTAATTATAATAAACAAAATTAAAAAAATCTCATAAGATAATAATTCCTATTGAGTTTTATGTTAGTGAGTCGTTTAATATTAGTGATCTTTCTCCTTATTTAGGATAAGTGAATGAATTGTTGAGTATAACACACTTATAAGTGGATTGTGACATGTGGAATGTTAAAAGTATTTACACAATAAACCATTTAAAGAAGTTATATTTTCTTGGTCTAATGAATCACTTGATATTTATGTGACAATCAGATGTAATAGGATCCCATATAAATGTAATAAAGATCCAATAAGTCTTGCCTTTCCCAGATTGAGGAAAATTATCTAATTATCATCAGTTTTTGGTCCCAATTTTAATGTATGAATCTCAATACTCAAGGTTTCAGGAATTTGGAAGCTCATTAATGTTTATAATATAAAAATGTATACATGGGAATATGAAATTAAAAATTTTTAGGATATGGAATCAAAGTTAAGAAAAAAAAAATTCGGGGATATCTACAATAAAATAATTAGAATTAAAATACATTGGATTCTTTTATGGAAATTATACATTAAACATTATTATTTTGATATTAATGGTTAAAGTATATTTTACCTTATAATAATGTGGATTTATATCCTTCATTGTTGTGTTTCCCCATTTATATAAATATCCACTCTATATTAACATTTATTTAATTCATGTTTTTATTAGTGTAACATTCCATTATTGTTTTACATGCTCTATACGAGGAATATAACATATTTACCCTAACATTATGAGTTAATTCCATGTCATTTCATATGTTATATTAGTGATCGAAGATGAAATATCCCAATTCAAATACTAATCCAAGTGTTTCATTTTTTATTATGTTCTCTTGTCCATTTATGTCGATTGGTGAAATAGTATGAAATATTCATGATCATTGGAATTATATTTCTTATACCAAAACTCAAAACATGAATTTTTTCTACTGACCTATGATATAAATATTAGGAATCCATATTAATTTCACATCAATACTAAATAAAATTTCAAACCAGACATTAATTATATTACCATAAAAAGGAATAATTAGGTCATGGGTTTCCATACAAGTCCAATAAATTTTTTTTGTGAACTAAAATGGACCCCTAACATCCATATTTTTCATTATAGAAGAATGATACGTTAGGAGGTTTCATATTAAGCTCCCATAAGATGGTCTATGATGCATATACCGATTTGGTACATGTTTTCCCATATATTGATATCATTATTTTGATCATGTGATAAAAATTACTTTTGGGTTATATATTATTTTTCCCATTCCTGGCCAGGAATGAAAAAGGTTGTTGTTTGATACAACGATTGGAAGATTCATATCAAATTGTGTTACAACCTTTAAAAATAAAGACATAAACCAACATAAAAATGCATCACATATGATAATACTTTAACCATGTGTGTCATCCAATTACTGCCTCTAATTATCCATGGGATAGATACCATAACAAAGAATTCATAAAAAACATTGAAGGCCTTAGTCAAATGAACACCAAAAATAGATTACTTTGAAGAAGAATAAGAACCTCTTAGGATATATAAATAATAAATCCATATAATTTCAAAATATAAAATAGATAATTGTTATATATAACAAATACACATTGGGAATTATTAATGAAAATAATATTTATGATGTAATGATAGATAGTATGATGAATTCATAACAAGGGTAGACATCTCCTCAATATAAGGATTTCTGAAAAAATATCCTATTTCTTCTGACTATGTAATAAAACACTCCATGTATATCCAAACTATGTGTCATTTCCAAAAACATATCACATATGGTTAAAAAATAAATGTGCATGGGTGAGTATAAAAAGGCCTTGTAATATACTAAAGAAACATAATGGAATAGTGGTTGAGTATATCATCTCAAAAGAACTAGAATATGGATGAAACCAAAAAAAATAATAGATATTCTCTCTATATATATATAATTAAAAATATATAGGACCACACACTGACACACAAGGGATTAATGACTCCATGGATTGAGTAATGCACCATGACACATGGAGACGAACCAGCACATCGTCTCCTAGGATTCCATTATTGAACTATATCACTATCTAACTACAGTGGTGGGTTATTAAACCTAAATTGAATAATATATCAATCAAGGGAGTTCCTAAACCTAAGGGTGGAGGACTATTTCATTGAATATAATGGTTTACAGGCTCCATGTTTTCTCTAAATACTCCTTTCACACCCCATCACTGTCACTAGTGAGATGTGACCCTAAAACATCACAAAATGATTCGTACATGGTTTTTAATTTCCAATGAGATCGCACCATTATTCCCTATATAAAAAACTCATAATTTACTATATATATAATCTAATATTTCCCTATGGAACAAAATATGTAAAACCACAATTGTCACACACCACATAGAATATACTCTGATAGGCTTGGTGTGTGAGCATCAATCAATATTCTAAATTTAAAATCCAATATTCTTCCACGTAGGGTCATCCGATGTGGTGTCTTGTAACACCCCAAGCTCTCGTGTAATGTTTCTCTTTGATAATTAAATAGCTTGTGGTATACGAAACTTCGAGTTCCAGCACATCATGACAAATCAAACTAGCCATTCTAAAAGAACATATGAATTGTAATTATAAGGACCCGACCTTAGTACATTACATAATCATGAATTAAATGAATAATTGACATTTAGAATCTTTTCAAGTTAAGTGTTTTAGAGAATTAGGGCATAACTATTACATCTCAAAGATTACACAGTAGACCCATCTACTTAGTTTCCATTTTTTTCACAAAATATAAACTCTTAAACATAAGAGTCATGTCTAGTTCCTTGTTTTAGACATCAAGACATTTCCATGAACCCATCCTTGACCTTATTACACTTTATGTAATCTGGAAAACATTACAAAAAAATGTGGGATGAGCATAACAAGCTCAGTAAGGAATATAAAAATATGGAATGAAAACCTTATTTTATGTATACATAAGAATCAATAAAATCATACTTTACTCATAAAACATAAGCACTTCAACATACCACATGAATTAATATTATTTATGAATAACACAAAGAAATCATAAGACATAAAGGTAACTTGAGGCTTTCATAACAATCTTATGTAGGGAGTAACCCTCGTGGTTACGTTTGGAATACCCACTACAATATATTACCCAAATCGCTTCGGAGAAAAATTAGAGTTTAACTGCTTCACATTACCCAATGTATTGGAGAGCTATATCAGGATCTCCTGCCCTTAGTTTATCACGGAACCACCCGTCTTCATAAACAATTCCCAAGAACCATAACATAATCGAATCACATAAAACATTCATAAAATAAACATAACATTTCAACATTTCAATAATAAGATATCAATACAACACATTGATATAATAAAAATATTATCCAAACAATTTTCAATACCCAAATAACAGAAAAATAAAAAATGGTATTTATTTTTCATTTTAAAAAAGTTATGGCTTGTAGAATAAGTCGAAACACAAATAATGGCCATGGCGGCAGAGAAGTCATTGTCACCGCGTACAGAAGACAAAACACTCTTTTTGTAGTTTAGTAAAATTATTCGTACAAAAATATTCCTTTTTAATAAATGTAAAAGTTAAAAGGGTTTATACACTATATAAAATAATGTCGTGTATAAAACAAAATATGCCTCAATGAAATGAGATTGAGATGAAGTTCCTTACAAAGACGATATCTTTAGATTGAGGATAAATAAATTACATAATTATGTGTGAAAAATATAAATACACCAAATATAATTGTATGTTAAGTGTAAAAAAATCATATTTCATCCCCACATATTCATAGCATGACATAATCAACATGTAGAGGTTTAACCCAATAAATTGAAACTGGGTTAAGAAGTTCCCTTACATAAATTCGACAGCCAAAGAACGTCATTTTAAAATTTAGAAATTTAGATGATGAGAGATAAAAAGGGTATCTCATGACTTGGACATAAAATTTACAACAATAAGGATATATAAGAATGCATCCCAACATAAGAAGATGTAAATAAAAATACCTTACAAAAAAAGTCTTTTTTTAAAAGAGGAGGGTTAAAGGTTCCCTTACCGATTTGGGTAACTTTCGAAACGTACACCCCTTGATAGAATGACTATAAAAAATTGATGTAAATACTCATAAAATACAATATATTACACAAAGAGTAAAATATTGGTTAGAACATACACCACTCAAAGGAAATGGTGGAAAATGTAGCATAAATCTCATGGGAAAAAATTTAGATGAGAATCCCCTATGGAATAATGGCAGCCTAACAACGTCACTTAAAACATCCAAAAATGGATTTATGGGATCAAATAGGGTATCTCATAATATGAACATAAAAATTACAGAATGAGGAATATAATATAGAATCCCCAAACATAATAAATATGACCTTAATAGAGATGACATAAAAGAGAGTACATAAAAATAAAGAGAGAGGTAGGATCCCTTACCTCGTGTCTGACTTGACTCGATCATTCTTTAATATCCTTAATAAAATACTATAGTTAATTTATACTGTATTAAGAACCATTTTCAATTTCATTATTCCTTTTATATCACTTATTACCATGTTATGAACATTTTGTAATTAATTATGTTAATAGCGGTCATTTGTAGATCATTGGTACTTGAGTAAAAAAATAAACTTTGAATAATTACAAGTTGTTAATGTGGTAAAATATGCATTATATCCAGAATTATATTCATTATTTAGAAATCATATATATCATATATATCCAGTATATACATGCATTTATAATATTACAAAACATTTAGAGGTAAGAAATGAAATTCAATGTTCATGGAGACAGTAAGCAGTACGTACACATGAACGCTACATTCATTTCTATTTAGTATTTAATGTAATGAAATAATAATGATATAAAGGTATACTATAATTATAGTATAATATTATATATATAATTTCATTAACTGCATCCTTTATACGTCCCACATATGGAATTAACTAATCAAATCACTTTGAGGGGGCGGTAGTATGCACTTCCTAAAATGAAGATATCATGTTTACCAATAATGGAAACCATAAAGGTATGACATAAATGAAAAATACAGGAATAATATGGAAAAAGGAGACATAATATATACCATATATAAATATAGTGACATCTTAATGGTCATCATGAAAGGTGTTAGAAGAATATTTAACAATCATCATTTCGTGAGGCAGAAATTCGCTATCCACAAAAACAATATGTTCTTTAACCATTAGACGGAGGTCTGTGTAAGTGTAGCTCGAATCCTTCTCATAAAAAAATCCTAGTATATTGAAGATACTGGTGTTGTTACAAAAGAAAGGAATAATAAGATTTTAGGGGGTTGGAGAAGAAAAATAAAACAAAAGAACATAAGAGAGAACATTACCTTTAAATCGGGTAACTCCTCTTGGTTTGAACCAAAAGGATATCTTGAAGAGCTTTATCCCTAAAGTAAGGCTTCTAGGATGAAGAGAGGGATTTTGAGAGATAAAATGAGGAGGTTACAGTATATCCAAAGGCTTGAGAGGTGTGGGTAAGGGGGTAGAGGTGGGGGCCTTTTATAAGAATGAGGAGGGGCACTCTTGGAATGTTATAAAATGTTACATTATTATAAAATGGTTTTTTTCGGATTTTAAAGGTCCCAAAAAAATATATTTCGAGTATAAGGTGATAAGGGTTATAAATCCACCCATTAATTTTGTTTTGGACAAGTTTATGTTTTAGATTTTACCTTATCTTTTCATTTTATTTAAATTGTTCATTAATGAGGTAATCGCAGCATCATCATGGTGTCATAAATAAATTTATTTATTTAATGTCTAAAAATTATAAAAAAATATCATGATGTAGAAAATATTTTTATTTTTTTAATGAATATATATAGTCAAAAATATGACTTGAATAACCCCATTTCAAAATTATTTTAGTAAAACACTAAATGTTTGTGAGCCTTTTATTTTAACTTTAAATAAAAAGTTATTAATGTCATTTTCTTACCCAAGTGACTCCATGGGGTCCCCAAGTTGACCCATGGATTTTCCTGGTCGGCCATGACTCGTCAAATCAGGTTAGGACATGTTTGAAGATAATTTCATATTATTATAACATTATTTTTACCTTAAATTACACTAATTTTCTTTAACTGCGATTAATAAAACATAAAAGTTACTATTCACCAAAAAATTATTTTCATCCCATTGAACCACATTTTACATAATAATGACAAACATGTATGTCTGATTTTTGAAAATCTAATCACAGAAGTGGTCATGTTTCATTTAAATGAAAAATCAGTTTTTTAACCACCACTTAGTGGTTTCACTATTCATCAAAAATTGATGTCTTCCAGAAAAATACAAAAATTTCACCCTAAGATATATTTGATATTCTGAATTAAAATATGATATCTATTTTAAAAAATTAAAACCATATAATTTGCATTAATTAATTTAATAATTATTTCTCATTTTCAAAACAAATAGCGTGTTTTTAAGAAACTATATCTATTAAAAGACTCCCACTAGTTTAAGTCCATTTTCAAAGTAAAATTAATTCTAATGAACACCATTGGATTTAATGTTAAAAATATATTCTAATTTCACTTTAAAACCAATTCAAAAGATGATATAATCATATAAATAAATTAGATTAAATAGAGGTTTTGAATTAAAATGCAACTTTTTTCACTTATTCACTAAAATGAACTTTATCGAAAAAATAACAAAACGTACAAAAAGTATATTTTGATGTCCCGATTCTAAAGAGGGATTTTATTTTGTCCAATATAACATATAAAATATTCCAAAAGGGTATTTAAAAAGGTTTCTCCATCAAAAGTTGGTTAATCCACCTTTTAAATAATATTAGAATATCTACGCTTAAAATTAGATTCATTCACATTTTAATCCTCTAAAATTTATTGTAAAAATATTTGAAAAGAAAATATATTCATTTTTAAGTTAGTTCTGTTCATTCCCACAATTACATCGACTATCAGTTTACTACCATTTATAATAATATTATTTTATTTTCAACGTGCAACATATGATTTCAAAGAAACTCGTTGTTGTGTATTGGGTATGTCATCGAACATAGAATCCCCTTTTAAGTAATATTAATATTTTATTCACAAATATTAATATACATGAACATTTCATATTCATCATTTACCAGTGATGTTACATCCTTCACCCCTTTTGGGAATTACATCCTCACAATTATAAAATTGGGCTTGGAAACATTAGTGAAAGCCCCACAATATAAAAGGTGCCAATTAAACTGTCACTTTAAAAGAAAGAAAGGATAGTACAAAGGTCACTCGAGTTAACCCATACTAGGATTCCATGTAAGAGAACATTGATATGGAAGAGAAAAAAAAGGGTCATGTTTTGATGGAGAGTGATAGAAAACATGATTAGTAGAAAGTTAACTAAAAGAAAATCACAAACTTGTGATGGGTTAAACGGTATTTGATTCACCTGTAGGAAAATATAACAAACAAAATTTTTGTTTTATGTCACGTCTCATTGAGGAATTTATTTATGAGCTTAACTAAATCATAAGGAAACATACTTACTTGTCATGTAGACTTTCATCTCTTACTATATTTCTTACACAAACTCATATTTTCTCCAAAAGACGAGTATTTAGGATGACTTGTTCACATTTAGAGTGCTATAATCAAATTCTAGATAATCACCTAATCCAAAAAAAGTGAACTATATATTTCCCATGTCTTTATAACAAAATCAAAACCAAAATTTTTAGTACGAGATTAGATAATACCCAAAAATGGTAATCCTTTATAAAAAAATACTACTCTTAATATCCAAAATTTTCCCAACAAAACCCAAAGTTCATCAAAGACCATTCAATAAGCAGCTATACAGAAAATTCTTCAATCTAATCCAAACTAAAAATTAAACCCAAATATATAAAGGATTTAATCACACAGTCTTCAATGATAAATCTTAACATTCATCTCCAAATAACATCAATTGCTCTTAAATTCTCGTATTGAAAAGTAATTAACCTAATCACATATTCTCTATGATAGGTTAATCATTTTCATAAATAAACCAAATTGTCATACGTCCAAAATAAAAACATAGATTCTTACAAACTAAAATTGCATCCATTATTCCACAATTGAAATCCCATAGTATTCTATCTTCTTTAGAGTAATAGTGTTTCCTCAAAAGAGAGAATGTCATTCCCAACAAACATTATCACTTAATAACCATATCATTTTCATATACTAAGTAAATCCATTTTAGAAAACATAAATTCGAAAAATCAACTTATTATTGTTTCATAAAATCATCTAACTAAAAATAGTTAGTCTCACTAACATGGGACTTCATGTAGCCCAGTGGTAGGCGATAAATACCAGTCGCACTTTGGTTGTGGGTTCGATTCCCATAGCTTTGTCCGACGCGACGGTTTGTCCCACGGTCTACGTGTTATCCTTTTTACAAAGCAATATAATTCTTAAAACACTCCCCAAAAAGATATAAAATCATCAAAAATAACCATAACATAATTTAACTTCAAGATTATCTCATGATTTCATAATAACATATAGTATTCCATAATTACCTCAAAAGTAAGGATCATATAAACCCTAATAGTTACCTTTATACTTATTACCTGATCTTCCACATCGAGTTGGTTATCTCATACATGATGAATTAGAGAACTATCAAAGGTTCAAGATGTCAATCATGAATCCTGATATTTGGTTGAGAAAAACCACAAGAGTTCTCATTGCAGCTCACATATAATTCAGTTGTTCTTTCAAAAAACCATCACAGTTATCTTCACATCCACTGTTACTTTGGTTCCTGCTAGAACCAGCCATTTACTAAAACCAAAATGGTCAGTGTGAGTATATCATTATAATCATCATATAATACTATGATATAATTACTCATTCACTTTATCAAAAACTATGACTCTTTCTGAAATCCATACCATTATGGTAATGTCACATATGCATAGAGAATACCCTAACCTCTAAAGTTATCTAAACCGACATTTGATACAAACTATAAGGACCTGGCCTTAGTACATTATATAATCTTTAAATAAAATAATCATTCGAATTGAGGATCTTTTCAGGTTTAGAGTTTTAGCGAATTATGACATAACTATTACGTCTCAAAGACTACACATTACACACATCTACTCAGTTTCCTGTTTTTTTTCACAAAATATAAACTCTTTAACACAATATTCATGTCTAGTTCCATGTTTTAGACATCATGACATTTCCATGATCTCATTCTTGACTGTATTCCACTTTATGTCCTATGGAAAGTTTTTTAGAAAAACATGGGATGAGAATAAAAAGATCAGTAAGGAATATAAAAATATGGAATCAAAACATTAGTCCATGTATACATACAAATCAATGAATTCATACTTTAATCATAAAACATATGCACTTCAACATACCTCATGAAATCATACGATTTATGAATAAAACATAGAAATCATAAGACATAAAGGTAACTTGAGACATTCATAACATTCTTACGTTGGGAGTAACCCTCATGGTTATGTTTGGAATACCCACCACAGTATATTCCCTTAATAACTTCGGAGAAACCTTATAATTTAACTCCTTCATATTAAAAAATGCATTGGAGAGCTATATCGGGCTCACCTGCCCTTAGTTTATCACAGAACCACCCATCTTCATAAACAATGCCCAAGAACCATAACATAATTGTATCACATAAAACATGCATAAAGGAAACATAACATTTCCACATTTCAATAACAAGATATCAATACAACACATTTATATAATAAAAAAAATATCAAAACCATTTTTAATACCAAAATAAAAGAAAATTAAAACATGGAATATTTTTTTTTTAAAAAGTTATGGCTTGTAGAGGATGCAGAAACCCAAATAATGGTCATGGCGGCGGAGAAGTCATTGTCGCCGCATACATGAGACAAAACATTCCTTTTTGTAGTTTATTAAAATGATTCATTCAAAAATATTACTTCTAAATAAATGTAAAATTAAATGGGGTTTATACACCATATAAAATAAAGTCATGTATAAACCATAATATTCCTCAATGGAAGGAGATTGAGACGCAGTTCCTTACAGAGATGGTATCCTTAGATTAAGGATAAATCAATTACATAATTATGTGTTAAAAATATAAATACACCCAATATAAGTGGATATTAGTGTAAAAAATCATATTCCAACAACACATATTCATACAAAAACATAATCAAGAAGTAGAGGTTTAACCCAAAGAATTGAAATTGGGTTAAGAAGTTCCCTTACATACATTCAACAACCTAACAACATCACTTTGAAATTTAGAAAATGAGATGATGATAGATAAAAAGGTTATCTCATCACTTGTAAATAAAATTTAAAACAATAAGGATATATAAGAACAAATCCCAACATAAGAAGATGTAAATTAAAATACCTAACAAAAAGATGTCTTTTTTCAAAAAAGAGGAGGGTGAAAGGTTCCCTTACCAATTTGGGTAACTTTCGAAACGTAATCCCCATGAAAGAAGGACTATACAACATTGATGTAAATACTCATAAAAGAAATTATATTACACAAAGAGTAGAATAATTGGAATAAAATACACCACTCAAAGAAAATGGTGGAAAATGTAGCATAAATCTCACTGGAAGAATAGTGAGATGATAAATCCCTTATGAAAACTCGGAAGCCTAACGACACCACATAAAACCTCAAAAAATGGATTTATGAGATAAAATAGGGTCTCACATAATATGAACATAAAAATTACAGAATTAGGAATATAAATGAACATCCCCAAACATAATAAAGATGAGCTTAAAATAAATTACAAAAAAGAGAGTACATAAAAACAAAGTGAGAGGTTGGATCCCTTACCTTGTGTCCGACTAGACTAGATCATTCTTTAATCTCCTTAATAACACAATAGAGTTAATTTATACATTCTTAAGAACCTTTTTCAAGTTCATTATACCTTTCATATCAATTATTACCATGTTATGAACTTTATGAAATTAATTATGTTAATAACGGTCATTTTGTCGATCATTCGTACATGAGTAAAAAATAAACTTCTTATAATTACAAGTTGTGCATGTAGTAAAATATCTATTGTATCCAAAATAATATTCATTATTTAGATATCCTATATATATATATCCATTATATACATGCATTTATAATATTACACAACATTTAGTGTTAAGAAATGAAATGCACCATTCCTGGAGACGGTAAGTCGTACGTACGCATGAACGCTACTTTCATTTCTATTTAGTATTTAATGGAATGAAATCATAATGATATAAAGGTGTATTATAATTATAGTATAATATAATATATAATTTCATTAACTCCATCCTTTATATGTCCCACATATGGAAATAACGAATCAAATCACTTTGAGGGGGCAGTAGTCTGCACTTCCTAAAATGAAGATATTGTGTTTCCCATAATGGAAACCATAAAGGTATGCCATAAATGAATAATAAAGAATCATATGGAAAACATAAACATAGTATATAACATATATAAATATAGTGACATCTTAATGTCCATCATGAAAGGTGTTAGAAGAATATTGAACAATCATCATTTCTTGAGGAAAAAATTCACCATCCACAGAAACAGTATGTTCTTTAACCATTAGACGGAGGTTTGTATAAGTGTAGCTAGAATAATTCTCATAACAAAATACTAGTATATTTAATATACTGGTTTTGCTAAAAAATAATGTAATAAAATGAATTTAGGGGGTTGTAGAAGCAAAATAAAACAAAAGAACATAAGAGAGAACATTACCTTTAAATCGGGTAACTCCTCTTAGTTTGAACCAAAAGGGTTTCTTGAAGAGCTTTCTTCCTAATGTAAGGCTTCTTGGATAAAGAGAGGAATGTGGAGAGATAATATGGGCAGAGTTCGGTCGAGCCAAAGTCTTGAGAGGTGTGGGTAAGGGGGTAGAGGTGGGGGCCTTTTATAAGAGTGAGGAGGGGCACTCATGAAATGTTATAAAATGTTATTTTATTATAAAATTCTTTTTTTCGGATTTTAAAGGTCCAAAAATGATATATTTCAAGGATAAGGTGATAAGGGTTTGCAATCCACCCATCCATTTGGTTTTTAAGAAACAATATCTATTAAAAGATTGACAGTAGTTTAATTAAAATTTCAAAGTGAAATTAATTCCAATGACCATCATTGGATTAAATGGTAAAATTATATTCTTATTTCACATTAAAACTAATTAAAAGGATGTTATAATTATATAAATATATTATATTAAAAAAGTTTTTGAATTAAAATACAACATCTTTCACTTATTCATTAAAATGATCTTTATCGAAAAAATAACAAAAAACATACAAAAAGTAAATTTTGATGTCCCGATTCTAAAGAATGATTTTATTTGGTCCAATATAACATATAAAATTGTCAAAAAGTGGATTTAAAAATTTTTCACCATAAAAAGGTGGTTTATCGACCTTTTAAATAATATTAAAATATCTACGCTTAAAATTGGATTCATTCTTATTATAATCCTCTAACATTTATTGTAAAAATATTTGACAAGCATATATAATCCCTTTTTAGTTAGTTCTGATCATTACCGCCATTGCATCAGATAGGAGTTTAATACCATTTACAATAAAATTATTTTATTATAAGCGTGAAACATATTATTTCAATGAAATTTTTTGTTGCATATTGGGTACGCCATCGAACAAAGCATCCCTTTTTAGGTAATATTAATTTTTTATTCACAAATATTAATATACATGAACATTTCATATTCATTATTTACCAAGGATGTTACAGTAATACCCAATTTTTTAAATTTTATAAAATTTATTTCTCTAATTGGACTTCATTTTTGGTTTCAGAATATCAAAATTATCTTAGGGAGATTTTTTGGTATTTTTATTAAAACATTCAATTTTGATGAATAGAGAAAAACCATATTTTATTGTTTAAAACTGACATTTTTATTTAAATAATTATTCATTTTATTTAGAATTATTTTATTTCAAAATAGATACATAATACCTCATTTATTTCAATGTAATTAATTGGAGTCATTTTATAAAAAAATTAGATGTATTAAATTTTAATGGACTTTTTACCGTCTTTTACCCACCATCTAGGCACATCCGCAAATTTTCCCACAACAAAATTTTACCTCTTCTATGAATTGATTTTAAAAAATCTGAGATATATGTTTGACATTAGTAAGTATAATTTGTTTTAATAAGATGAAAATAATTTTTTGTGATTAGTAACTTTTGACTTTATTTACTATGGTTATAAGTAAATAGGGTAATTAAAGGTTAAAATGATATTATTGTTACACTAAAACATGTCCTAATTATATTGGATAATATTATTTAGACCAAAATACTCCTTAGGAATAAAATATGATCCTTTTGGTCCATATGTATTAGATTAGGACATTTTTTATTATTTTATTTAAAGATTAGTTAAAAGTGTTATATTCAAATATTCATATCTAAAATTTTGTTAATATCAGGTTATACATAAGATAAATTTGACTATAAATATTCATTATAATGGTAAAAAAATTCCTATATAAATTAATTTTATTTATTATTTTTGGACATTAAATAATTAAAATTATATGTGAAAAAATGATGAGTTAGTATTTACCTTATTAATGAATGATTAAAATAATTGATAATATAAATATAAAAATAAATGTAAATTCATACTTTTTATACATTAGACTAATTTTATAGATTAATGAAATATGTTTGGGTTGATTGAATGAATTTTTTTCAATGTAATCATGCTATTATAACTTTCACTAAAACAAAATACAAACTAGTGTCCAAATTGACATAAATGAGTTTTTAAAACAAATATTATGTAATTAAATGATATAATATTCCTAAAAATATAGTGTTCATCCAAATTACTCATATAATGTTATATATATAATTAATGAACCACTTTTAGTTATCTTGGATTTTTATAATAAGTTTATTAACCATTTATATTAATAATGCAAGAAGACATTGTAAAAGTTATACTATTTTACTAAGAGTTAAAACAAAAATATAAGGTTAATAGAGTGACCTAAACATCTCTAAAACATATTGTTTGATAGGTTTTAGACCCATAACCACCTTATCCTCAAAATAAATCCTTTTGGAGACATTAGAAACCGAAAATGATTTTATTATAAAATTAAATTTCATGCTTTTCCTGGAGTGACCCTCACCTCTCTTATAAAAGGGTACTTCCCATTTTCTTAATTTCACACCTCCAGGCCATTTTTCTCAGACAAACCCTAATAAAATATACTCACAAGGTACCTCAAATAAATATAGAGGCCTTAAATTGACCATAAATTCAACATATAGATCCATTATGATCAAATCAAAAAGAAGCACTGGAAGAAGAGGTAATAATTTAATCATTTCATTCAAAGTTCTTTTATTCTTCCACTTCCTCTTTCTGTGTTTTTTACCTAAAAAAATAAATCCAGTACCTTATACGTAATGTTATGTTATTATAAATATTTTAAAACCATATTCATTATTCTATCCATCATATGAATGATAATGTCACCATACAAGCGTACATACGGTTTACCATCTCCACGCCGCGGTGAAGTTTATTACTCAAAACTTTAATATTTGAGTGGGTATAATAATGAGTATAATTGATGTAATTAAAAAATATAACATCTTAATTATTATTTATATATAATATAAAATCCAATTATATATGATTTCATCATCAAAATAATGATATTGTCTCTCATGCGTACATACGGCTTACCATCTCTACGACACGATGAGATGTCATTTCCTATTGTAACCATTCATGAATAATTTTCCTTTAAGGATTAAAAAAATAATTTTTAATAAATTAATATCGTTATGGATACTAATATAATACATCCTATCCCTAACAAACATGATTTACATAAGAAATCATATAATGGAAAACAAATCATTTAACACCCGAAATGATGATACTACTGAAATATAATTAACAAAGAAATATTAGATGATCATATATTATATAATATCTTTATAGTTATTGTATAATTTAATATCAATGATTTAAATATAATACATGAGGTTAACATCGTCTCGACCAAGGGAAATTACAATGTAAGGGTTAAATTTCACAATCTCTTTATTATCTAAGGTTGATTATACGTGAGTATCTACTAGGACCACTTTATCATCCATATCAGTGTTTCTTAAAAATGTTTTTCAAAACATTTTTTATTTTTTCTACACTATGGGTTAATTTCATTTATACCATTGGTTGAATTTGTATAAATGTTTTTGAATGGAATCTTTCCTTTGTTTTCTATAAAAGGTACATTATGACTTTTTTGGACAAATTATGGTAGGTGTGTTTTTTAAATTATACAGAGGATGCATCTATTTTCTAGCATTATAACACCTTCGAAGCATCCCATACAAGCTTATAAAAATATTTTCAAAATAATATTTTTCTTTTTTATTTATGTGATATTTAAATGATTTCTAAGTAGAAGGAGGTATTTCCCTCAAATAGTTTTGATTTCATCTATGTCAACATCCTTTGATGAATTTTACAATTGTTTAAAGTTGATTTATTATGATACAATCATCCACATTTTATTGATGTTTTATGATATTTTTGACTGTGGATGTGTTAGTTATATACCATTCATGGTTTATGGGTAAAGTATTATCATTTTGTATACAAGTTTTAATACGAATGTTTATGATATGTTACAACCTTTTTATATGAGGAACACATTGGACTCAATATGTGACGAGTAGAGCCCACTATAGCTCATCGATGCATCGATTTTCCTAATGAAACAAACTAGTTTCTTAAAAAAATGCCTTGAAAAATCATATTTTTAGTCTTGGCATGAGGCCTTGACTAAGTTATTATGATGTCCGGAATTTTTCATTCCATCATTATAAAATTGGCTATATATATTTCATGTGATTATT